>OX645062.1:39105000-40355000 GCA_951905685.1 Eumerus sabulonum | reverse complement strand
TATCTATTTAACGGCGAAACGTTCAAAATACAGCAAATTATATTGGTAAACAATTTTAGATACAACAAGCGATGATACTAATATCGGACGATTATTCATATTATGAAACAGTGAAATTAAATTAAACACGATAGTCAAGAAGAGAGAAATAACCGGTCCAGGTCTATTAGTTTTTCCCACCTTAAGGACTCCAGAGAAAATCTCACTTTCTCTCTCTCGCTATTTGTCTCGACGAAGTAAAGAGCGGAAAAAAAAAAAAAAAAAAAAAAAAAAATGGTAAGGTAGTTCGCCCGTTTACCAAGATTTGGACGTGGACGTGATTTATTAACGTTGGATTTGGATTCTGGATTCTGGTGACTTTGAATTGTGGAAATATACGAAGCATTCATCTACTATAGGTGGTGGTGGGGCGGTGGAGGTTAAAGTGAATCGGTTCTCGTCCGATCACCGCACGACCAGCGTCGGGCGCGGTCACTACGTTGATGGAGGACCGCTTGGGAACACCGCAGTGTGCATACCACAGACAACAACACGCGGCGTTCCCAAACGGTCCCCTATCGCAGTACTGACCGCGCCCGATCCTGCCTGATTACGGTGATCGGACGTGGACGTGGCGCATTACTTACACCACGTCCCCACCACCACCCATGACCCACTAAAACCTACATACATAAGTGTTTTTCCACAAAACAAACAAAGTCACCAGGAACCAAACCAACGTTTTTATAGAGATATGAGTATGTGTGTGTATGTGTCGGTGTTTGTGTGTGTATATATGTATAAATATATATATACTATATAGATATACATATATACATATATGTATGTATGTATCAGGGATGTTGCGAATATCAGGATCAGCATCAGCATTCGCGGATTATCACCATCAGCATCATCATTTTAAATGCTGACATTCAATTCGTAACGTGTTCGTTCAGGGTGGGACGTACCACAATTCACGTAGAATTTTAGTCAATCATAGAGAGTCATACATAAGAAAAAAACAAAAATCACATTTGCCAGCCGTGCTAGGTGGGATCGCTATTGGTACCAACGACGCAAAGAGCGCCCAAAATTTCAAAATGGTAAGGTAGTTCGCCCGTTTGCCAAGATTTGTTCAAGCCTTTGAGCAAAGTGACAAAACTACAGAGAATAGGATGATGTAGTTTAGTTTAGTTTATTTATTGGGGCAGAAATTGTACAGTCTTAAGTTATGACTTATATTACAGAGATTTGGCACTTTGGCCTTAATACTAAAATATTTGTACACATTCTTAATTAATATATCTTATTTTATCTTTATCTTTCTTGTAACTTGAAGGAATAGCCACTAACGAAAACCTTCATTAAAGCATAGGATGATGTAAAATGTAATGAGATTGCTTGGATAGTGTTGTGGTGGGATGGAGCGACAGCAAAAAGGCAGATGCCAACAACACGCGGTGTTCCCAAGCGGTCCCCCATCTAAGTACTGACCGCGCCCGACGCTGGTTGATTGCGGTGATCGGACGAGAACCGATACATTCAGCGTGGTATGGTCGTTGGCGAAAACCTCTGTACCAACATCCTATCTATTTAACGGCGAAACGTTCAAAATACAGCAAATTATATTGGTAAACAATTTTAGATACAACAAGCGATGATACTAATATCGGACGATTATTCATATTATGAAACAGTGAAATTAAATTAAACACGATAGTCAAGAAGAGAGAAATAACCGGTCCAGGTCTATTAGTTTTTCCCACCTTAAGGACTCCAGAGAAAATCTCACTTTCTCTCTCTCGCTATTTGTCTCGACGAAGTAAAGAGCGGAAAAAAAAAAAAAAAAAAAAAAAAAAAAAAAAATGGTAAGGTAGTTCGCCCGTTTACCAAGATTTGGACGTGGACGTGATTTATTAACGTTGGATTTGGATTCTGGATTCTGGTGACTTTGAATTGTGGAAATATACGAAGCATTCATCTACTATAGGTGGTGGTGGGGCGGTGGAGGTTAAAGTGAATCGGTTCTCGTCCGATCACCGCACGACCAGCGTCGGGCGCGGTCACTACGTTGATGGAGGACCGCTTGGGAACACCGCAGTGTGCATACCACAGACAACAACACGCGGCGTTCCCAAACGGTCCCCTATCGCAGTACTGACCGCGCCCGATCCTGCCTGATTACGGTGATCGGACGTGGACGTGGCGCATTACTTACACCACGTCCCCACCACCACCCATGACCCACTAAAATCTACATACATAAGTGTTTTTCCACAAAACAAACAAAGTCACCAGGAACCAAACCAACGTTTTTATAGAGATATGAGTATGTGTGTGTATGTGTCGGTGTTTGTGTGTGTATATATGTATAAATATATATATACTATATAGATATACATATATACATATATGTATGTATGTATCAGGGATGTTGCGAATATCAGGATCAGCATCAGCATTCGCGGATTATCACCATCAGCATCATCATTTTAAATGCTGACATTCAATTCGTAACGTGTTCGTTCAGGGTGGGACGTACCACAATCCACGTAGAATTTTAGTCAATCATAGAGAGTCATACATAAGAAAAAAACAAAAATCACATTTGCCAGCCGTGCTAGGTGGGATCGCTATTGGTACCAACGACGCAAAGAGCGCCCAAAATTTCAAAATGGTAAGGTAGTTCGCCCGTTTGCCAAGATTTGTTCAAGCCTTTGAGCAAAGTGACAAAACTACAGAGAATAGGATGATGTAGTTTAGTTTAGTTTATTTATTGGGGCAGAAATTGTACAGTCTTAAGTTATGACTTATATTACAGAGATTTGGCACTTTGGCCTTAATACTAAAATATTTGTACACATTCTTAATTAATATATCTTATTTTATCTTTATCTTTCTTGTAACTTGAAGGAATAGCCACTAACGAAAACCTTCATTAAAGCATAGGATGATGTAAAATGTAATGAGATTGCTTGGATAGTGTTGTGGTGGGATGGAGCGACAGCAAAAAGGCAGATGCCAACAACACGCGGTGTTCCCAAGCGGTCCCCCATCTAAGTACTGACCGCGCCCGACGCTGGTTGATTGCGGTGATCGGACGAGAACCGATACATTCAGCGTGGTATGGTCGTTGGCGAAAACCTCTGTACCAACATCCTATCTATTTAACGGCGAAACGTTCAAAATACAGCAAATTATATTGGTAAACAATTTTAGATACAACAAGCGATGA
Source organism: Eumerus sabulonum (assembly GCA_951905685.1). Lineage (NCBI taxonomy): Eukaryota > Metazoa > Arthropoda > Insecta > Diptera > Syrphidae > Eumerus > Eumerus sabulonum. Next base: position 40,351,783 of record OX645062.1, on the reverse strand, counting down.
TACTAATATCGGACGATTATTCATATTATGAAACAGTGAAATTAAATTAAACACGATAGTCAAGAAGAGAGAAATAACCGGTCCAGGTCTATTAGTTTTTCCCACCTTAAGGACTCCAGAGAAAATCTCACTTTCTCTCTCTCGCTATTTGTCTCGACGAAGTAAAGAGCGGAAAAAAAAAAAAAAAAAAAAAAAAAAAAAAAAAATGGTAAGGTAGTTCGCCCGTTTACCAAGATTTGGACGTGGACGTGATTTATTAACGTTGGATTTGGATTCTGGATTCTGGTGACTTTGAATTGTGGAAATATACGAAGCATTCATCTACTATAGGTGGTGGTGGGGCGGTGGAGGTTAAAGTGAATCGGTTCTCGTCCGATCACCGTACGACCAGCGTCGGGCGCGGTCCCTACGTTGATGGAGGACCGCTTGGGAACACCGCAGTGTGCATACCACAGACAACAACACGCGGCGTTCCCAAACGGTCCCCTATCGCAGTACTGACCGCGCCCGATCCTGCCTGATTACGGTGATCGGACGTGGACGTGGCGCATTACTTACACCACGTCCCCACCACCACCCATGACCCACTAAAACCTACATACATAAGTGTTTTTCCACAAAACAAACAAAGTCACCAGGAACCAAACCAACGTTTTTATAGAGATATGAGTATGTGTGTGTATGTGTCGGTGTTTGTGTGTGTATATATGTATAAATATATATATACTATATAGATATACATATATACATATATGTATGTATGTATCAGGGATGTTGCGAATATCAGGATCAGCATCAGCATTCGCGGATTATCACCATCAGCATCATCATTTTAAATGCTGACATTCAATTCGTAACGTGTTCGTTCAGGGTGGGACGTACCACAATTCACGTAGAATTTTAGTCAATCATAGAGAGTCATACATAAGAAAAAAAACAAAAATCACATTTGCCAGCCGTGCTAGGTGGGATCGCTATTGGTACCAACGACGCAAAGAGCGCCCAAAATTTCAAAATGGTAAGGTAGTTCGCCCGTTTGCCAAGATTTGTTCAAGCCTTTGAGCAAAGTGACAAAACTACAGAGAATAGGATGATGTAGTTTAGTTTAGTTTATTTATTGGGGCAGAAATTGTACAGTCTTAAGTTATGACTTATATTACAGAGATTTGGCACTTTGGCCTTAATACTAAAATATTTGTACACATTCTTAATTAATATATCTTATTTTATCTTTATCTTTCTTGTAACTTGAAGGAATAGCCACTAACGAAAACCTTCATTAAAGCATAGGATGATGTAAAATGTAATGAGATTGCTTGGATAGTGTTGTGGTGGGATGGAGCGACAGCAAAAAGGCAGATGCCAACAACACGCGGTGTTCCCAAGCGGTCCCCCATCTAAGTACTGACCGCGCCCGACGCTGGTTGATTGCGGTGATCGGACGAGAACCGATACATTCAGCGTGGTATGGTCGTTGGCGAAAACCTCTGTACCAACATCCTATCTATTTAACGGCGAAACGTTCAAAATACAGCAAATTATATTGGTAAACAATTTTAGATACAACAAGCGATGATACTAATATCGGACGATTATTCATATTATGAAACAGTGAAATTAAATTAAACACGATAGTCAAGAAGAGAGAAATAACCGGTCCAGGTCTATTAGTTTTTCCCACCTTAAGGACTCCAGAGAAAATCTCACTTTCTCTCTCTCGCTATTTGTCTCGACGAAGTAAAGAGCGGAAAAAAAAAAAAAAAAAAAAAAAAAAAAAAATGGTAAGGTAGTTCGCCCGTTTACCAAGATTTGGACGTGGACGTGATTTATTAACGTTGGATTTGGATTCTGGATTCTGGTGACTTTGAATTGTGGAAATATACGAAGCATTCATCTACTATAGGTGGTGGTGGGGCGGTGGAGGTTAAAGTGAATCGGTTCTCGTCCGATCACCGCACGACCAGCGTCGGGCGCGGTCACTACGTTGATGGAGGACCGCTTGGGAACACCGCAGTGTGCATACCACAGACAACAACACGCGGCGTTCCCAAACGGTCCCCTATCGCAGTACTGACCGCGCCCGATCCTGCCTGATTACGGTGATCGGACGTGGACGTGGCGCATTACTTACACCACGTCCCCACCACCACCCATGACCCACTAAAACCTACATACATAAGTGTTTTTCCACAAAACAAACAAAGTCACCAGGAACCAAACCAACGTTTTTATAGAGATATGAGTATGTGTGTGTATGTGTCGGTGTTTGTGTGTGTATATATGTATAAATATATATATACTATATAGATATACATATATACATATATGTATGTATGTATCAGGGATGTTGCGAATATCAGGATCAGCATCAGCATTCGCGGATTATCACCATCAGCATCATCATTTTAAATGCTGACATTCAATTCGTAACGTGTTCGTTCAGGGTGGGACGTACCACAATTCACGTAGAATTTTAGTCAATCATAGAGAGTCATACATAAGAAAAAAAACAAAAATCACATTTGCCAGCCGTGCTAGGTGGGATCGCTATTGGTACCAACGACGCAAAGAGCGCCCAAAATTTCAAAATGGTAAGGTAGTTCGCCCGTTTGCCAAGATTTGTTCAAGCCTTTGAGCAAAGTGACAAAACTACAGAGAATAGGATGATGTAGTTTAGTTTAGTTTATTTATTGGGGCAGAAATTGTACAGTCTTAAGTTATGACTTATATTACAGAGATTTGGCACTTTGGCCTTAATACTAAAATATTTGTACACATTCTTAATTAATATATCTTATTTTATCTTTATCTTTCTTGTAACTTGAAGGAATAGCCACTAACGAAAACCTTCATTAAAGCATAGGATGATGTAAAATGTAATGAGATTGCTTGGATAGTGTTGTGGTGGGATGGAGCGACAGCAAAAAGGCAGATGCCAACAACACGCGGTGTTCCCAAGCGGTCCCCCATCTAAGTACTGACCGCGCCCGACGCTGGTTGATTGCGGTGATCGGACGAGAACCGATACATTCAGCGTGGTATGGTCGTTGGCGAAAACCTCTGTACCAACATCCTATCTATTTAACGGCGAAACGTTCAAAATACAGCAAATTATATTGGTAAACAATTTTAGATACAACAAGCGATGATACTAATATCGGACGATTATTCATATTATGAAACAGTGAAATTAAATTAAACACGATAGTCAAGAAGAGAGAAATAACCGGTCCAGGTCTATTAGTTTTTCCCACCTTAAGGACTCCAGAGAAAATCTCACTTTCTCTCTCTCGCTATTTGTCTCGACGAAGTAAAGAGCGGAAAAAAAAAAAAAAAAAAAAAAAAAAAAAAAATGGTAAGGTAGTTCGCCCGTTTACCAAGATTTGGACGTGGACGTGATTTATTAACGTTGGATTTGGATTCTGGATTCTGGTGACTTTGAATTGTGGAAATATACGAAGCATTCATCTACTATAGGTGGTGGTGGGGCGGTGGAGGTTAAAGTGAATCGGTTCTCGTCCGATCACCGCACGACCAGCGTCGGGCGCGGTCACTACGTTGATGGAGGACCGCTTGGGAACACCGCAGTGTGCATACCACAGACAACAACACGCGGCGTTCCCAAACGGTCCCCTATCGCAGTACTGACCGCGCCCGATCCTGCCTGATTACGGTGATCGGACGTGGACGTGGCGCATTACTTACACCACGTCCCCACCACCACCCATGACCCACTAAAACCTACATACATAAGTGTTTTTCCACAAAACAAACAAAGTCACCAGGAACCAAACCAACGTTTTTATAGAGATATGAGTATGTGTGTGTATGTGTCGGTGTTTGTGTGTGTATATATGTATAAATATATATATACTATATAGATATACATATATACATATATGTATGTATGTATCAGGGATGTTGCGAATATCAGGATCAGCATCAGCATTCGCGGATTATCACCATCAGCATCATCATTTTAAATGCTGACATTCAATTCGTAACGTGTTCGTTCAGGGTGGGACGTACCACAATTCACGTAGAATTTTAGTCAATCATAGAGAGTCATACATAAGAAAAAAACAAAAATCACATTTGCCAGCCGTGCTAGGTGGGATCGCTATTGGTACCAACGACGCAAAGAGCGCCCAAAATTTCAAAATGGTAAGGTAGTTCGCCCGTTTGCCAAGATTTGTTCAAGCCTTTGAGCAAAGTGACAAAACTACAGAGAATAGGATGATGTAGTTTAGTTTAGTTTATTTATTGGGGCAGAAATTGTACAGTCTTAAGTTATGACTTATATTACAGAGATTTGGCACTTTGGCCTTAATACTAAAATATTTGTACACATTCTTAATTAATATATCTTATTTTATCTTTATCTTTCTTGTAACTTGAAGGAATAGCCACTAACGAAAACCTTCATTAAAGCATAGGATGATGTAAAATGTAATGAGATTGCTTGGATAGTGTTGTGGTGGGATGGAGCGACAGCAAAAAGGCAGATGCCAACAACACGCGGTGTTCCCAAGCGGTCCCCCATCTAAGTACTGACCGCGCCCGACGCTGGTTGATTGCGGTGATCGGACGAGAACCGATACATTCAGCGTGGTATGGTCGTTGGCGAAAACCTCTGTACCAACATCCTATCTATTTAACGGCGAAACGTTCAAAATACAGCAAATTATATTGGTAAACAATTTTAGATACAACAAGCGATGATACTAATATCGGACGATTATTCATATTATGAAACAGTGAAATTAAATTAAACACGATAGTCAAGAAGAGAGAAATAACCGGTCCAGGTCTATTAGTTTTTCCCACCTTAAGGACTCCAGAGAAAATCTCACTTTCTCTCTCTCGCTATTTGTCTCGACGAAGTAAAGAGCGGAAAAAAAAAAAAAAAAAAAAAAAAAAAAAAAAAAAATGGTAAGGTAGTTCGCCCGTTTACCAAGATTTGGACGTGGACGTGATTTATTAACGTTGGATTTGGATTCTGGATTCTGGTGACTTTGAATTGTGGAAATATACGAAGCATTCATCTACTATAGGTGGTGGTGGGGCGGTGGAGGTTAAAGTGAATCGGTTCTCGTCCGATCACCGCACGACCAGCGTCGGGCGCGGTCCCTACGTTGATGGAGGACCGCTTGGGAACACCGCAGTGTGCATACCACAGACAACAACACGCGGCGTTCCCAAACGGTCCCCTATCGCAGTACTGACCGCGCCCGATCCTGCCTGATTACGGTGATCGGACGTGGACGTGGCGCATTACTTACACCACGTCCCCACCACCACCCATGACCCACTAAAACCTACATACATAAGTGTTTTTCCACAAAACAAACAAAGTCACCAGGAACCAAACCAACGTTTTTATAGAGATATGAGTATGTGTGTGTATGTGTCGGTGTTTGTGTGTGTATATATGTATAAATATATATATACTATATAGATATACATATATACATATATGTATGTATGTATCAGGGATGTTGCGAATATCAGGATCAGCATCAGCATTCGCGGATTATCACCATCAGCATCATCATTTTAAATGCTGACATTCAATTCGTAACGTGTTCGTTCAGGGTGGGACGTACCACAATTCACGTAGAATTTTAGTCAATCATAGAGAGTCATACATAAGAAAAAAACAAAAATCACATTTGCCAGCCGTGCTAGGTGGGATCGCTATTGGTACCAACGACGCAAAGAGCGCCCAAAATTTCAAAATGGTAAGGTAGTTCGCCCGTTTGCCAAGATTTGTTCAAGCCTTTGAGCAAAGTGACAAAACTACAGAGAATAGGATGATGTAGTTTAGTTTAGTTTATTTATTGGGGCAGAAATTGTACAGTCTTAAGTTATGACTTATATTACAGAGATTTGGCACTTTGGCCTTAATACTAAAATATTTGTACACATTCTTAATTAATATATCTTATTTTATCTTTATCTTTCTTGTAACTTGAAGGAATAGCCACTAACGAAAACCTTCATTAAAGCATAGGATGATGTAAAATGTAATGAGATTGCTTGGATAGTGTTGTGGTGGGATGGAGCGACAGCAAAAAGGCAGATGCCAACAACACGCGGTGTTCCCAAGCGGTCCCCCATCTAAGTACTGACCGCGCCCGACGCTGGTTGATTGCGGTGATCGGACGAGAACCGATACATTCAGCGTGGTATGGTCGTTGGCGAAAACCTCTGTACCAACATCCTATCTATTTAACGGCGAAACGTTCAAAATACAGCAAATTATATTGGTAAACAATTTTAGATACAACAAGCGATGATACTAATATCGGACGATTATTCATATTATGAAACAGTGAAATTAAATTAAACACGATAGTCAAGAAGAGAGAAATAACCGGTCCAGGTCTATTAGTTTTTCCCACCTTAAGGACTCCAGAGAAAATCTCACTTTCTCTCTCTCGCTATTTGTCTCGACGAAGTAAAGAGCGGAAAAAAAAAAAAAAAAAAAAAAAAAAAAAAATGGTAAGGTAGTTCGCCCGTTTACCAAGATTTGGACGTGGACGTGATTTATTAACGTTGGATTTGGATTCTGGATTCTGGTGACTTTGAATTGTGGAAATATACGAAGCATTCATCTACTATAGGTGGTGGTGGGGCGGTGGAGGTTAAAGTGAATCGGTTCTCGTCCGATCACCGCACGACCAGCGTCGGGCGCGGTCACTACGTTGATGGAGGACCGCTTGGGAACACCGCAGTGTGCATACCACAGACAACAACACGCGGCGTTCCCAAACGGTCCCCTATCGCAGTACTGACCGCGCCCGATCCTGCCTGATTACGGTGATCGGACGTGGACGTGGTGCATTACTTACACCACGTCCCCACCACCACCCATGACCCACTAAAACCTACATACATAAGTGTTTTTCCACAAAAAAAACAAAGTCACCAGGAACCAAACCAACGTTTTTATAGAGATATGAGTATGTGTGTGTATGTGTCGGTGTTTGTGTGTGTATATATGTATAAATATATATATACTATATAGATATACATATATACATATATGTATGTATGTATCAGGGATGTTGCGAATATCAGGATCAGCATCAGCATTCGCGGATTATCACCATCAGCATCATCATTTTAAATGCTGACATTCAATTCGTAACGTGTTCGTTCAGGGTGGGACGTACCACAATTCACGTAGAATTTTAGTCAATCATAGAGAGTCATACATAAGAAAAAAAACAAAAATCACATTTGCCAGCCGTGCTAGGTGGGATCGCTATTGGTACCAACGACGCAAAGAGCGCCCAAAATTTCAAAATGGTAAGGTAGTTCGCCCGTTTGCCAAGATTTGTTCAAGCCTTTGAGCAAAGTGACAAAACTACAGAGAATAGGATGATGTAGTTTAGTTTAGTTTATTTATTGGGGCAGAAATTGTACAGTCTTAAGTTATGACTTATATTACAGAGATTTGGCACTTTGGCCTTAATACTAAAATATTTGTACACATTCTTAATTAATATATCTTATTTTATCTTTATCTTTCTTGTAACTTGAAGGAATAGCCACTAACGAAAACCTTCATTAAAGCATAGGATGATGTAAAATGTAATGAGATTGCTTGGATAGTGTTGTGGTGGGATGGAGCGACAGCAAAAAGGCAGATGCCAACAACACGCGGTGTTCCCAAGCGGTCCCCCATCTAAGTACTGACCGCGCCCGACGCTGGTTGATTGCGGTGATCGGACGAGAACCGATACATTCAGCGTGGTATGGTCGTTGGCGAAAACCTCTGTACCAACATCCTATCTATTTAACGGCGAAACGTTCAAAATACAGCAAATTATATTGGTAAACAATTTTAGATACAACAAGCGATGATACTAATATCGGACGATTATTCATATTATGAAACAGTGAAATTAAATTAAACACGATAGTCAAGAAGAGAGAAATAACCGGTCCAGGTCTATTAGTTTTTCCCACCTTAAGGACTCCAGAGAAAATCTCACTTTCTCTCTCTCGCTATTTGTCTCGACGAAGTAAAGAGCGGAAAAAAAAAAAAAAAAAAAAAAAAAAAAAAAAAAAATGGTAAGGTAGTTCGCCCGTTTACCAAGATTTGGACGTGGACGTGATTTATTAACGTTGGATTTGGATTCTGGATTCTGGTGACTTTGAATTGTGGAAATATACGAAGCATTCATCTACTATAGGTGGTGGTGGGGCGGTGGAGGTTAAAGTGAATCGGTTCTCGTCCGATCACCGCACGACCAGCGTCGGGCGCGGTCACTACGTTGATGGAGGACCGCTTGGGAACACCGCAGTGTGCATACCACAGACAACAACACGCGGCGTTCCCAAACGGTCCCCTATCGCAGTACTGACCGCGCCCGATCCTGCCTGATTACGGTGATCGGACGTGGACGTGGCGCATTACTTACACCACGTCCCCACCACCACCCATGACCCACTAAAACCTACATACATAAGTGTTTTTCCACAAAACAAACAAAGTCACCAGGAACCAAACCAACGTTTTTATAGAGATATGAGTATGTGTGTGTATGTGTCGGTGTTTGTGTGTGTATATATGTATAAATATATATATACTATATAGATATACATATATACATATATGTATGTATGTATCAGGGATGTTGCGAATATCAGGATCAGCATCAGCATTCGCGGATTATCACCATCAGCATCATCATTTTAAATGCTGACATTCAATTCGTAACGTGTTCGTTCAGGGTGGGACGTACCACAATTCACGTAGAATTTTAGTCAATCATAGAGAGTCATACATAAGAAAAAAACAAAAATCACATTTGCCAGCCGTGCTAGGTGGGATCGCTATTGGTACCAACGACGCAAAGAGCGCCCAAAATTTCAAAATGGTAAGGTAGTTCGCCCGTTTGCCAAGATTTGTTCAAGCCTTTGAGCAAAGTGACAAAACTACAGAGAATAGGATGATGTAGTTTAGTTTAGTTTATTTATTGGGGCAGAAATTGTACAGTCTTAAGTTATGACTTATATTACAGAGATTTGGCACTTTGGCCTTAATACTAAAATATTTGTACACATTCTTAATTAATATATCTTATTTTATCTTTATCTTTCTTGTAACTTGAAGGAATAGCCACTAACGAAAACCTTCATTAAAGCATAGGATGATGTAAAATGTAATGAGATTGCTTGGATAGTGTTGTGGTGGGATGGAGCGACAGCAAAAAGGCAGATGCCAACAACACGCGGTGTTCCCAAGCGGTCCCCCATCTAAGTACTGACCGCGCCCGACGCTGGTTGATTGCGGTGATCGGACGAGAACCGATACATTCAGCGTGGTATGGTCGTTGGCGAAAACCTCTGTACCAACATCCTATCTATTTAACGGCGAAACGTTCAAAATACAGCAAATTATATTGGTAAACAATTTTAGATACAACAAGCGATGATACTAATATCGGACGATTATTCATATTATGAAACAGTGAAATTAAATTAAACACGATAGTCAAGAAGAGAGAAATAACCGGTCCAGGTCTATTAGTTTTTCCCACCTTAAGGACTCCAGAGAAAATCTCACTTTCTCTCTCTCGCTATTTGTCTCGACGAAGTAAAGAGCGGAAAAAAAAAAAAAAAAAAAAAAAAAAAAAAAATGGTAAGGTAGTTCGCCCGTTTACCAAGATTTGGACGTGGACGTGATTTATTAACGTTGGATTTGGATTCTGGATTCTGGTGACTTTGAATTGTGGAAATATACGAAGCATTCATCTACTATAGGTGGTGGTGGGGCGGTGGAGGTTAAAGTGAATCGGTTCTCGTCCGATCACCGCACGACCAGCGTCGGGCGCGGTCACTACGTTGATGGAGGACCGCTTGGGAACACCGCAGTGTGCATACCACAGACAACAACACGCGGCGTTCCCAAACGGTCCCCTATCGCAGTACTGACCGCGCCCGATCCTGCCTGATTACGGTGATCGGACGTGGACGTGGCGCATTACTTACACCACGTCCCCACCACCACCCATGACCCACTAAAATCTACATACATAAGTGTTTTTCCACAAAACAAACAAAGTCACCAGGAACCAAACCAACGTTTTTATAGAGATATGAGTATGTGTGTGTATGTGTCGGTGTTTGTGTGTGTATATATGTATAAATATATATATACTATATAGATATACATATATACATATATGTATGTATGTATCAGGGATGTTGCGAATATCAGGATCAGCATCAGCATTCGCGGATTATCACCATCAGCATCATCATTTTAAATGCTGACATTCAATTCGTAACGTGTTCGTTCAGGGTGGGACGTACCACAATCCACGTAGAATTTTAGTCAATCATAGAGAGTCATACATAAGAAAAAAACAAAAATCACATTTGCCAGCCGTGCTAGGTGGGATCGCTATTGGTACCAACGACGCAAAGAGCGCCCAAAATTTCAAAATGGTAAGGTAGTTCGCCCGTTTGCCAAGATTTGTTCAAGCCTTTGAGCAAAGTGACAAAACTACAGAGAATAGGATGATGTAGTTTAGTTTAGTTTATTTATTGGGGCAGAAATTGTACAGTCTTAAGTTATGACTTATATTACAGAGATTTGGCACTTTGGCCTTAATACTAAAATATTTGTACACATTCTTAATTAATATATCTTATTTTATCTTTATCTTTCTTGTAACTTGAAGGAATAGCCACTAACGAAAACCTTCATTAAAGCATAGGATGATGTAAAATGTAATGAGATTGCTTGGATAGTGTTGTGGTGGGATGGAGCGACAGCAAAAAGGCAGATGCCAACAACACGCGGTGTTCCCAAGCGGTCCCCCATCTAAGTACTGACCGCGCCCGACGCTGGTTGATTGCGGTGATCGGACGAGAACCGATACATTCAGCGTGGTATGGTCGTTGGCGAAAACCTCTGTACCAACATCCTATCTATTTAACGGCGAAACGTTCAAAATACAGCAAATTATATTGGTAAACAATTTTAGATACAACAAGCGATGATACTAATATCGGACGATTATTCATATTATGAAACAGTGAAATTAAATTAAACACGATAGTCAAGAAGAGAGAAATAACCGGTCCAGGTCTATTAGTTTTTCCCACCTTAAGGACTCCAGAGAAAATCTCACTTTCTCTCTCTCGCTATTTGTCTCGACGAAGTAAAGAGCGGAAAAAAAAAAAAAAAAAAAAAAAAAAAAAAAATGGTAAGGTAGTTCGCCCGTTTACCAAGATTTGGACGTGGACGTGATTTATTAACGTTGGATTTGGATTCTGGATTCTGGTGACTTTGAATTGTGGAAATATACGAAGCATTCATCTACTATAGGTGGTGGTGGGGCGGTGGAGGTTAAAGTGAATCGGTTCTCGTCCGATCACCGCACGACCAGCGTCGGGCGCGGTCACTACGTTGATGGAGGACCGCTTGGGAACACCGCAGTGTGCATACCACAGACAACAACACGCGGCGTTCCCAAACGGTCCCCTATCGCAGTACTGACCGCGCCCGATCCTGCCTGATTACGGTGATCGGACGTGGACGTGGCGCATTACTTACACCACGTCCCCACCACCACCCATGACCCACTAAAACCTACATACATAAGTGTTTTTCCACAAAACAAACAAAGTCACCAGGAACCAAACCAACGTTTTTATAGAGATATGAGTATGTGTGTGTATGTGTCGGTGTTTGTGTGTGTATATATGTATAAATATATATATACTATATAGATATACATATATACATATATGTATGTATGTATCAGGGATGTTGCGAATATCAGGATCAGCATCAGCATTCGCGGATTATCACCATCAGCATCATCATTTTAAATGCTGACATTCAATTCGTAACGTGTTCGTTCAGGGTGGGACGTACCACAATTCACGTAGAATTTTAGTCAATCATAGAGAGTCATACATAAGAAAAAAACAAAAATCACATTTGCCAGCCGTGCTAGGTGGGATCGCTATTGGTACCAACGACGCAAAGAGCGCCCAAAATTTCAAAATGGTAAGGTAGTTCGCCCGTTTGCCAAGATTTGTTCAAGCCTTTGAGCAAAGTGACAAAACTACAGAGAATAGGATGATGTAGTTTAGTTTAGTTTATTTATTGGGGCAGAAATTGTACAGTCTTAAGTTATGACTTATATTACAGAGATTTGGCACTTTGGCCTTAATACTAAAATATTTGTACACATTCTTAATTAATATATCTTATTTTATCTTTATCTTTCTTGTAACTTGAAGGAATAGCCACTAACGAAAACCTTCATTAAAGCATAGGATGATGTAAAATGTAATGAGATTGCTTGGATAGTGTTGTGGTGGGATGGAGCGACAGCAAAAAGGCAGATGCCAACAACACGCGGTGTTCCCAAGCGGTCCCCCATCTAAGTACTGACCGCGCCCGACGCTGGTTGATTGCGGTGATCGGACGAGAACCGATACATTCAGCGTGGTATGGTCGTTGGCGAAAACCTCTGTACCAACATCCTATCTATTTAACGGCGAAACGTTCAAAATACAGCAAATTATATTGGTAAACAATTTTAGATACAACAAGCGATGATACTAATATCGGACGATTATTCATATTATGAAACAGTGAAATTAAATTAAACACGATAGTCAAGAAGAGAGAAATAACCGGTCCAGGTCTATTAGTTTTTCCCACCTTAAGGACTCCAGAGAAAATCTCACTTTCTCTCTCTCGCTATTTGTCTCGACGAAGTAAAGAGCGGAAAAAAAAAAAAAAAAAAAAAAAAAAAAATATGGTAAGGTAGTTCGCCCGTTTACCAAGATTTGGACGTGGACGTGATTTATTAACGTTGGATTTGGATTCTGGATTCTGGTGACTTTGAATTGTGGAAATATACGAAGCATTCATCTACTATAGGTGGTGGTGGGGCGGTGGAGGTTAAAGTGAATCGGTTCTCGTCCGATCACCGCACGACCAGCGTCGGGCGCGGTCACTACGTTGATGGAGGACCGCTTGGGAACACCGCAGTGTGCATACAACAGACAACAACACGCGGCGTTCCCAAACGGTCCCCTATCGCAGTACTGACCGCGCCCGATCCTGCCTGATTACGGTGATCGGACGTGGACGTGGCGCATTACTTACACCACGTCCCCACCACCACCCATGACCCACTAAAACCTACATACATAAGTGTTTTTCCACAAAACAAACAAAGTCACCAGGAACCAAACCAACGTTTTTATAGAGATATGAGTATGTGTGTGTATGTGTCGGTGTTTGTGTGTGTATATATGTATAAATATATATATACTATATAGATATACATATATACATATATGTATGTATGTATCAGGGATGTTGCGAATATCAGGATCAGCATCAGCATTCGCGGATTATCACCATCAGCATCATCATTTTAAATGCTGACATTCAATTCGTAACGTGTTCGTTCAGGGTGGGACGTACCACAATTCACGTAGAATTTTAGTCAATCATAGAGAGTCATACATAAGAAAAAAACAAAAATCACATTTGCCAGCCGTGCTAGGTGGGATCGCTATTGGTACCAACGACGCAAAGAGCGCCCAAAATTTCAAAATGGTAAGGTAGTTCGCCCGTTTGCCAAGATTTGTTCAAGCCTTTGAGCAAAGTGACAAAACTACAGAGAATAGGATGATGTAGTTTAGTTTAGTTTATTTATTGGGGCAGAAATTGTACAGTCTTAAGTTATGACTTATATTACAGAGATTTGGCACTTTGGCCTTAATACTAAAATATTTGTACACATTCTTAATTAATATATCTTATTTTATCTTTATCTTTCTTGTAACTTGAAGGAATAGCCACTAACGAAAACCTTCATTAAAGCATAGGATGATGTAAAATGTAATGAGATTGCTTGGATAGTGTTGTGGTGGGATGGAGCGACAGCAAAAAGGCAGATGCCAACAACACGCGGTGTTCCCAAGCGGTCCCCCATCTAAGTACTGACCGCGCCCGACGCTGGTTGATTGCGGTGATCGGACGAGAACCGATACATTTTTTTTTTTTTGCATTTTAAATTCATTTTATTTTCGAAAATCTTATAACTATCTTACATGCTAGACAAAATGAGTAAAACTAGCTTACATTATAACTAACATTAATGTCTTACTGACCCTAAGCGGGCACTCTAAAACAGACAATATACATATACTTAATCTATGTCTTTCGACAACTTAATATCTACAGTAAATTAATTACTTTATTTATTTATTAAGCCAAGAAAATTGATACAAAAAACTTAGCGTACTAACAGGATTTTAAGGGTATGTATAAAACTTAAATCTAACTAAAACTAGCTAATTCTAACTTAATCTATCTTAACTAAAATGCATATACAAAAATTATATACATTATATATAACACGTATATACATCTTTTTTTATTGTTTTTAATTTTACGATTTTTTTTTTTATTTTTATTTATTTTTGTTTTATTTAAAATTTGCCCAACACTTACACACTTATAAAATACCTTAGCCTACCCTAACCTACCCTAGCCTACCCTACCCTATCAGAGTCCGCCAATGGCGTTCGGCGAACCTGCCTTGAAGAGGCTATATTAAAAGATTCCACGACGGAGTCCGTTAACCACCAAAAGCGTTGATGCTGTCGGACAACGTCTTCTCTATCTCGGCGGGAAACCGTTCTACTGAACCTGAGGCGCTCGGGCTCACAGAGCACGACGTCAGGTTCGTAGAGGAGCCGCCGCTCCACAGAATTACGGGCCACATGGAAGATTAGCGGTACCGCCAATCTATCCTGGATCAGCCCACAATTATCGAAGTAAAGAAATGCTTCCGGAGCCACAAAGCCATTCAGACGCACTTTTTCATAATACATAAAATTGGGGTAGTAAGCCCCAGAGATCAGGTTATTGGTCGAAGTCATTGCCCTTGCAACGTGACCTCGAATCAGTTTAATCAGAAAGTTATCTATCCGTAAAATCCTTGCCCTGTCGTATAGGACCCCGTTGGGATAGAACTTTCTGTACTCAGACTCTGGTGTTCTGTGTAATCCAAGACAAGTCCTCAGACATTGTCTCTCAAACACCCGAATCCTTTCCATTAAGCTTGCGCTCACATTAAACCAGACGGGACATCCATAGGCAATCATAGGCCTGATTAAGGCCATGTAGCAGATTACCTTCACCCTAGAATCAAGTTGGCTGCAGTGAAACAGCCATCTTGTCAGGGCGAAAGCGCCCCGGGCTCTTTCCAGAGCAGCATCCACATTTTTGTTAAAATATAGATACTGATCCAGCCAGATCCCGAGGTATCTGACTACACTTTTACTCGCCAGTGGACGCCCGTCCGGTCCGATGATTGCGAATTTTCGCCAATGTTTTCTAGTGTCCCTAGAGGCCCTAGACAGAGGCGTTCTGAATAAAATAGTCTCTGATTTCTGGAAGTTGATTTTCAACTTCCAGTCATCACAGAACTGCTGAATTTTATCGAAGTCACGTTGCAATAAAATGCCAATGACCTCGACCGTTGGACCTGATCTGTACGCAACCAAGTCATCTGCATACGCTATTGAATGGTGAAGAGAAACTATCAGATCACTGATATAAATGCTGAAAAGGATCGGCGAATTTACCGTACCCTGTTGCAATCCGTTTTTAATTTCAAATGTTTGAGCAGAAGTTACGTTGGCAATTTTCACAACGAACTTTCTACTCGTTAACATATCATGAATTATATATAGCAATGGTTTACTTATGCCCAACCGTTTGAGCTTGTAATAGAGTCCTTCTAACCATACGGTGTCGAAGGCTTTTTCCAAGTCAACCAGGCAGGCACCCGTGCATTGGTTCTTGCATTTATTCCATTGGATATCCGAGACGAGTTTCGACGCGGCATGTATGGTATCATGCCCCGCCCTGAAACCGAATTGGTTATCCGGAATGATATTTTTGTCCTCAGCCCATTTGGACAGGGCTCTATGGATTACCTTCTCGAAGACCTTGCTGATACTCGGAAGGAGACTTATCGACCGGAGATTTGCCGGATTAGAGGAGTCTTTGCCCCTCTTAGGGATTGGCTGGACCACCGCCGTTTTCCAATGCACCGGATAATATGCATTATTCAGTGCATTGTTGAACAGGATGGTGTACCTCTCTATAGCCAATGGTGGAAGATGCCTGAGCACAACATTGGATATACCATCAATGCCCGCGGATTTTTTATTTTTTAATGACATGAAGATCAACTGGAGATCCTCCGTCGAAATGAACAGTGTTTCAGCACCTTCATTGGCGATGGCATTGTTTGCCGTAGAGTCGTCATTGAACCTGGTGAAACCATGGTTCTCGATTCGCCAATGTTCTATATCATTTCGAAGGTAGAAGTGGTGAAGCAGGGCTCTATTTTCCAGGTCGTGGTTCGGGCGAATGCTTTCATTCACCTTATACACATCCTGGAAGACAGCCCCCACTGTCGCCACTTTCTCCTGAGGATCCTCAATCACAAAAAAGTCGTCATCTAGGACGGCGCTCTCTGGATCGATGTTGACTGTACGTAGTAAACGTTCATTATCTGACGTTCTCGGAAGCTTTAGATCCCGAATGTCATTCTGATCTTTTCTCCGGAATATTTTATTTATCTGCGGGAACATATTCGCGCTGTTGGATTTTACAGCGCGAATTTTGTTGCTCCAGTGCAGACTTATGGCTATTTTATAATTCTCTTTAATTAACTGTCGGAGATTTTTAATCAGTGACTTCAGGGTCCTGACCTCCGAGTTTTGTCTGTCGGTAAACCGCCTGTACAAGAGTTTAAGTCTTGACAGGAGTCTACTTTTCTGTCTGTGAAGTGCGTCTATCGTCGCGTTTCGGTACACGTCCGTGGTATCGTAATGCCGTTGGCGTGGTATCGTTCTGTCCATCGTTTGTTTGATAGTTTCGTCCATATGTTTTAGGTGCCTATCAATTTCGTCATTTGATAGGTTCCTATTATTCGGTGGGGATGAGGCACTCGAAGTGAGTGCTCTCGTCAGGCAGTTGGCAAAGCGTGGCCAGCGTGCCCTACTATAATCGTAGGGGTACGTGTGGACATACTCCGCCATTTCTGCGAATTCGTCCGGTATTTTAATTACGGCACTAAGTCCGCAATGGTCACTGTCATACTCAACGGTACGTAAACAGTTAGTAGACCATTCGTTAGTGTCTGCCAGTCTCAATCGTGAGTCAAGCAACATTAGATCCAGATAGGCGCCGCTTCTAGGAAACGACGGACTATCCGTTGCGAGTAACTTGAGTTTATACTCAATATTATGCAGGGCCCACCAATGGCTTAGTAGGCTCCCTCTAGTGTTGGGTATATTATTGCCCCAATCACTATGTTTGGCATTTAAATCTCCGGCCAAAACATAAAAGTTTTCTGCCGAGTCTAGGCGCAGAAATCGAAAAAGTATTTCGAGCTCTGCAATGAAGATATTGGGCTGAGGTGCTTCAGGTGCATAGGCCGATACTATGTATATCCTCCTTCCGTTCCGAAGGGGGATACACACAACACATGCCTCTAGCACCTGGAATCTCCGCACTTCACTGCTATATATAATTTTATATTTAATACTATTTTTAATGAAGATCGCGACACCTCCGCCTTGAGTGGCATTGGGTCGGTTTCTTCGTATAATATTGTAGGAATTGTGCCGAATTTTGTGCCTCTGGTTTAGCTTAGTTTCGCTAGCCAGAAACACATCAGGGCTTTCTTCCTGCAACAGGTTAAAAAGAACGGTGCGTCGCTCGATCCTAATCAGTGAATTTACATTCACAGCCAGGATCTTCAGGAAACTCTCTACTGGTGTATCCATTAGGACTCTAAATGCGTTAAGCGCAGAAACGAGTAGAGCCTGTCCACTCGTTCCGTCTGCTTAATGATCTGCTGCTGGATCTGGCCGATCTGCCCTTGAATGGCGAGCAGAATCGGTAGCAGTTCCGCCTCGGCCCCCGGTGCCTTAGGAACGGGCACTGGGGCTTTGGCAGCAGCCTTTGGTATTTGTGCCGCTTTTCCCTGACCTGCCGCCATTTGGGCGTAGGTCAATTGGGGTGTGACGGCTGAAGAATGAATACCCCTCGCGGGAGGTATCTTCTCGACGTTCTGTCGAGCTTCTCTTATTTGCTTAATGTACTGGAACTTAGGACAGCCCCGATAATTTGCAGGGTGCCCGTTGTTCTCACATAGTGCGCATAAAAGTTGATCTCTTTCGAGACCTGTGCCCCGGTCGCACTCGTCGTACCTGTGGTCCTGTGCGCACTTGACGCATCGATGCTGCATTTCGCAGTTCGACGCGGCGTGCCCGAACCTCTGGCAGCGGATACATTGTATCAGGTTTCCGCGCCTATCTAATTTCTCCCATCGCACTCTCTGGGTGTCTAAGACTTTAATTTTCTTTAGACACTCCAGACGGCTGTCGGGTGTCAGCTGGACCAAGAAGAAGTGCAGTTGCCGCTTCTCCCGTTTGGCCGCAACTGTGGTAAACGGCTTAGCCCCCACGAACTTGAGGTCATCGCTCTCGAACTTTTTGAGCTCAGAGAGCAATTCCTCGGGGTCTGTGATCGACTCCAGGCCTTTGAGGAGCATTGTCTGCAACCTCTCGGCTTTCGGAGTAAACGTATAGTACTCCGTCGTGGAATCCTTTAATAAAGAACGCATTTTCTTATATATTTCCAGTGTCTTACACTGGAAAACATAGCGTCCTCCGATACAATCTAAAATATAATTTTGCTCACCTATCTGGCTTTTGCACAAATCCACTGTCTGTCTGACAGCTAGAGTATGTGCATAGATGGGCGGCACCTTCTCCTTCTTCTTGGAGCGGCGGCTTCGCTTCCTCTTCTGTTTTTGCTGTTGTTGTTGCTGCTGCTGATCTTGCTGCTGCATTTGTTGTTGTTGCTGCTGGCTCGTTGGCTGCGGCTGTTGCTGACGTATTTTCTGCTGCTGGGGCTGCTGTTGTTGCTGCTCTCGCTGCAGTTGTTGTTGTTGCAGCTGCTTTATTGGCTGCGGTTGTTGTTTTTTTAGCTTCTGCTGCTGGGGCTGCTGTTGCTGCTCCCGCTGCGTTTGTTGTTGTTGCTGCTGCTTCTTCAGCTGCGGCTGTTTTGGTTGTTGTTTTTGCTGCTGGGGCTGTTGTTGCTGCTCCCGCTGCGATTGTTGTTGTTGCAGCTTACGCTGCTTTTCAGCCTCCTTTTGCTGCCGGATTTCGGACAGCTTGTCCCTCACGGCTTGCAGTTTCTCCTGGAGGATTTTCTCCTCGACCTGGAGCTCATCTTCTTTTTTTTCATCCTCCGTCTCCGAAGTAGATAGGAGAGCGAAAGAATTATTTTCCCCGGTGTAGCGACCCTCTCTACCTTCGGAGAGGTAGACAAAGTCCGCCTCCTCGGGGACATTCAATTGTTGTTGTTGTTGAAGGGCTGCTAAGGCTGCTCTCGATGTCGATGGCGCCCCTTCCCTCGCCTCGGCCCGCAGCTTCTCTGCCGAAGTGGAAAGGGAGGGGCGCTTTACCAAGTTAGGAGTAGGGTTCAGCTTTCTCCTTCGCTTGATGACAGCGCTTGGCGTTGCGAAGTCGGATGATTTCACGGAATCATCCGACTCAGATGCCGTACGACGTACGGGCTTCTGCCCGTCGTCCGACATTTCCTCTGTTTCTTCCAATTACCTTGGAAGCAACAGGAGGAAAAACAAGCGAACAGATCAAATTAAGTTCCCCGACCGGGAATTGAACTGCAGATCGTCGTCACACTACGACCGTGCACTTTACCCTCGTGCTGCTCACGAATTTAAAATTGATTCGCCAAACCACGCACTTAAACTTACTGAACACTATTATACACTGCACTAAGTCGAAACACGTCTGACTAGCACAGCTATCAGTGATCGACTGACGAGAACCGATACATTCAGCGTGGTATGGTCGTTGGCGAAAACCTCTGTACCAACATCCTATCTATTTAACGGCGAAACGTTCAAAATACAGCAAATTATATTGGTAAACAATTTTAGATACAACAAGCGATGATACTAATATCGGACGATTATTCATATTATGAAACAGTGAAATTAAATTAAACACGATAGTCAAGAAGAGAGAAATAACCGGTCCAGGTCTATTAGTTTTTCCCACCTTAAGGACTCCAGAGAAAATCTCACTTTCTCTCTCTCGCTATTTGTCTCGACGAAGTAAAGAGCGGAAAAAAAAAAAAAAAAAAAAAAAAAATGGTAAGGTAGTTCGCCCGTTTACCAAGATTTGGACGTGGACGTGATTTATTAACGTTGGATTTGGATTCTGGATTCTGGTGACTTTGAATTGTGGAAATATACGAAGCATTCATCTACTATAGGTGGTGGTGGGGCGGTGGAGGTTAAAGTGAATCGGTTCTCGTCCGATCACCGCACGACCAGCGTCGGGCGCGGTCACTACGTTGATGGAGGACCGCTTGGGAACACCGCAGTGTGCATACCACAGACAACAACACGCGGCGTTCCCAAACGGTCCCCTATCGCAGTACTGACCGCGCCCGATCCTGCCTGATTACGGTGATCGGACGTGGACGTGGCGCATTACTTACACCACGTCCCCACCACCACCCATGACCCACTAAAATCTACATACATAAGTGTTTTTCCACAAAACAAACAAAGTCACCAGGAACCAAACCAACGTTTTTATAGAGATATGAGTATGTGTGTGTATGTGTCGGTGTTTGTGTGTGTATATATGTATAAATATATATATACTATATAGATATACATATATACATATATGTATGTATGTATCAGGGATGTTGCGAATATCAGGATCAGCATCAGCATTCGCGGATTATCACCATCAGCATCATCATTTTAAATGCTGACATTCAATTCGTAACGTGTTCGTTCAGGGTGGGACGTACCACAATCCACGTAGAATTTTAGTCAATCATAGAGAGTCATACATAAGAAAAAAACAAAAATCACATTTGCCAGCCGTGCTAGGTGGGATCGCTATTGGTACCAACGACGCAAAGAGCGCCCAAAATTTCAAAATGGTAAGGTAGTTCGCCCGTTTGCCAAGATTTGTTCAAGCCTTTGAGCAAAGTGACAAAACTACAGAGAATAGGATGATGTAGTTTAGTTTAGTTTATTTATTGGGGCAGAAATTGTACAGTCTTAAGTTATGACTTATATTACAGAGATTTGGCACTTTGGCCTTAATACTAAAATATTTGTACACATTCTTAATTAATATATCTTATTTTATCTTTATCTTTCTTGTAACTTGAAGGAATAGCCACTAACGAAAACCTTCATTAAAGCATAGGATGATGTAAAATGTAATGAGATTGCTTGGATAGTGTTGTGGTGGGATGGAGCGACAGCAAAAAGGCAGATGCCAACAACACGCGGTGTTCCCAAGCGGTCCCCCATCTAAGTACTGACCGCGCCCGACGCTGGTTGATTGCGGTGATCGGACGAGAACCGATACATTCAGCGTGGTATGGTCGTTGGCGAAAACCTCTGTACCAACATCCTATCTATTTAACGGCGAAACGTTCAAAATACAGCAAATTATATTGGTAAACAATTTTAGATACAACAAGCGATGATACTAATATCGGACGATTATTCATATTATGAAACAGTGAAATTAAATTAAACACGATAGTCAAGAAGAGAGAAATAACCGGTCCAGGTCTATTAGTTTTTCCCACCTTAAGGACTCCAGAGAAAATCTCACTTTCTCTCTCTCGCTATTTGTCTCGACGAAGTAAAGAGCGGAAAAAAAAAAAAAAAAAAAAAAAAAAAAAAAAATGGTAAGGTAGTTCGCCCGTTTACCAAGATTTGGACGTGGACGTGATTTATTAACGTTGGATTTGGATTCTGGATTCTGGTGACTTTGAATTGTGGAAATATATGAAGCATTCATCTACTATAGGTGGTGGTGGGGCGGTGGAGGTTAAAGTGAATCGGTTCTCGTCCGATCACCGCACGACCAGCGTCGGGCGCGGTCACTACGTTGATGGAGGACCGCTTGGGAACACCGCAGTGTGCATACCACAGACAACAACACGCGGCGTTCCCAAACGGTCCCCTATCGCAGTACTGACCGCGCCCGATCCTGCCTGATTACGGTGATCGGACGTGGACGTGGCGCATTACTTACACCACGTCCCCACCACCACCCATGACCCACTAAAACCTATGTACATACATAAGTGTTTTTCCACAAAACAAACAAAGTCACCAGGAACCAAACCAATGTTTTTATAGAGATATGAGTATGTGTGTGTATGTGTCGGTGTTTGTGTGTGTATATATGTATAAATATATATATACTATATAGATATACATATATACATATATGTATGTATGTATCAGGGATGTTGCGAATATCAGGATCAGCATCAGCATTCGCGGATTATCACCATCAGCATCATCATTTTAAATGCTGACATTCAATTCGTAACGTGTTCGTTCAGGGTGGGACGTACCACAATTCACGTAGAATTTTAGTCAATCATAGACAGTCATACATAAGAAAAAAACAAAAATCACATTTGCCAGCCGTGCTAGGTGGGATCGCTATTGGTACCAACGACGCAAAGAGCGCCCAAAATTTCAAAATGGTAAGGTAGTTCGCCCGTTTGCCAAGATTTGTTCAAGCCTTTGAACAAAGTGACAAAACTACAGAGAATAGGATGATGTAGTTTAGTTTAGTTTATTTATTGGGGCAGAAATTGTACAGTCTTAAGTTATGACTTATATTACAAAGATTTGGCACTTTGGCCTTAATACTAAAATATTTGTACACATTCTTAATTAATATATCTTATTTTATCTTTATCTTTCTTGTAACTTGAAGGAATAGCCACTAACGAAAACCTTCATTAAAGCATAGGATGATGTAAAATGTAATGAGATTGCTTGGATAGTGTTGTGGTGGGATGGAGCGACAGCAAAAAGGCAGATGCCAACAACACGCGGTGTTCCCAAGCGGTCCCCCATCTAAGTACTGACCGCGCCCGACGCTGGTTGATTGCGGTGATCGGACGAGAACCGATACATTCAGCGTGGTATGGTCGTTGGCGAAAACCTCTGTACCAACATCCTATCTATTTAACGGCGAAACGTTCAAAATACAGCAAATTATATTGGTAAACAATTTTAGATACAACAAGCGATGATACTAATATCGGACGATTATTCATATTATGAAACAGTGAAATTAAATTAAACACGATAGTCAAGAAGAGAGAAATAACCGGTCCAGGTCTATTAGTTTTTCCCACCTTAAGGACTCCAGAGAAAATCTCACTTTCTCTCTCTCGCTATTTGTCTCGACGAAGTAAAGAGCGGAAAAAAAAAAAAAAAAAAAAAAAAAAAAAAAAAATGGTAAGGTAGTTCGCCCGTTTACCAAGATTTGGACGTGGACGTGATTTATTAACGTTGGATTTGGATTCTGGATTCTGGTGACTTTGAATTGTGGAAATATACGAAGCATTCATCTACTATAGGTGGTGGTGGGGCGGTGGAGGTTAAAGTGAATCGGTTCTCGTCCGATCACCGCACGACCAGCGTCGGGCGCGGTCACTACGTTGATGGAGGACCGCTTGGGAACACCGCAGTGTGCATACCACAGACAACA
Source organism: Eumerus sabulonum (assembly GCA_951905685.1). NCBI lineage: Eukaryota > Metazoa > Arthropoda > Insecta > Diptera > Syrphidae > Eumerus > Eumerus sabulonum. The sequence continues at coordinate 40,328,110 of OX645062.1, read as the reverse complement.
ACACGCGGCGTTCCCAAACGGTCCCCTATCGCAGTACTGACCGCGCCCGATCCTGCCTGATTACGGTGATCGGACGTGGACGTGGCGCATTACTTACACCACGTCCCCACCACCACCCATGACCCACTAAAATCTACATACATAAGTGTTTTTCCACAAAACAAACAAAGTCACCAGGAACCAAACCAACGTTTTTATAGAGATATGAGTATGTGTGTGTATGTGTCGGTGTTTGTGTGTGTATATATGTATAAATATATATATACTATATAGATATACATATATACATATATGTATGTATGTATCAGGGATGTTGCGAATATCAGGATCAGCATCAGCATTCGCGGATTATCACCATCAGCATCATCATTTTAAATGCTGACATTCAATTCGTAACGTGTTCGTTCAGGGTGGGACGTACCACAATTCACGTAGAATTTTAGTCAATCATAGAGAGTCATACATAAGAAAAAAACAAAAATCACATTTGCCAGCCGTGCTAGGTGGGATCCCCTATCGCAGTACTGACCGCGCCCGATCCTGCCTGATTACGGTGATCGGACGTGGACGTGGCGCATTACTTACACCACGTCCCCACCACCACCCATGACCCACTAAAATCTACATACATAAGTGTTTTTCCACAAAACAAACAAAGTCACCAGGAACCAAACCAACGTTTTTATAGAGATATGAGTATGTGTGTGTATGTGTCGGTGTTTGTGTGTGTATATATGTATAAATATATATATACTATATAGATATACATATATACATATATGTATGTATGTATCAGGGATGTTGCGAATATCAGGATCAGCATCAGCATTCGCGGATTATCACCATCAGCATCATCATTTTAAATGCTGACATTCAATTCGTAACGTGTTCGTTCAGGGTGGGACGTACCACAATTCACGTAGAATTTTAGTCAATCATAGAGAGTCATACATAAGAAAAAAACAAAAATCACATTTGCCAGCCGTGCTAGGTGGGATCGCTATTGGTACCAACGACGCAAAGAGCGCCCAAAATTTCAAAATGGTAAGGTAGTTCGCCCGTTTGCCAAGATTTGTTCAAGCCTTTGAGCAAAGTGACAAAACTACAGAGAATAGGATGATGTAGTTTAGTTTAGTTTATTTATTGGGGCAGAAATTGTACAGTCTTAAGTTATGACTTATATTACAGAGATTTGGCACTTTGGCCTTAATACTAAAATATTTGTACACATTCTTAATTAATATATCTTATTTTATCTTTATCTTTCTTGTAACTTGAAGGAATAGCCACTAACGAAAACCTTCATTAAAGCATAGGATGATGTAAAATGTAATGAGATTGCTTGGATAGTGTTGTGGTGGGATGGAGCGACAGCAAAAAGGCAGATGCCAACAACACGCGGTGTTCCCAAGCGGTCCCCCATCTAAGTACTGACCGCGCCCGACGCTGGTTGATTGCGGTGATCGGACGAGAACCGATACATTTTTTTTTTTTTTTTTTGCATTTTAAATTCATTTTATTTTCGAAAATCTTATAACTATCTTACATGCTAGACAAAATGAGTAAAACTAGCTTACATTATAACTAACATTAATGTCTTACTGACCCTAAGCGGGCACTCTAAAACAGACAATATACATATACTTAATCTATGTCTTTCGACAACTTAATATCTACAGTAAATTAATTACTTTATTTATTTATTAAGCCAAGAAAATTGATACAAAAAACTTAGCGTACTAACAGGATTTTAAGGGTATGTATAAAACTTAAATCTAACTAAAACTAGCTAATTCTAACTTAATCTATCTTAACTAAAATGCATATACAAAAATTATATACATTATATATAACACGTATATACATCTTTTTTTATTGTTTTTAATTTTACGATTTTTTTTTTATTTTTATTTATTTTTGTTTTATTTAAAATTTGCCCAACACTTACACACTTATAAAATACCTTAGCCTACCCTAACCTACCCTAGCCTACCCTACCCTATCAGAGTCCGCCAATGGCGTTCGGCGAACCTGCCTTGAAGAGGCTATATTAAAAGATTCCACGACGGAGTCCGTTAACCACCAAAAGCGTTGATGCTGTCGGACAACGTCTTCTCTATCTCGGCGGGAAACCGTTCTACTGAACCTGAGGCGCTCGGGCTCACAGAGCACGACGTCAGGTTCGTAGAGGAGCCGCCGCTCCACAGAATTACGGGCCACATGGAAGATTAGCGGTACCGCCAATCTATCCTGGATCAGCCCACAATTATCGAAGTAAAGAAATGCTTCCGGAGCCACAAAGCCATTCAGACGCACTTTTTCATAATACATAAAATTGGGGTAGTAAGCCCCAGAGATCAGGTTATTGGTCGAAGTCATTGCCCTTGCAACGTGACCTCGAATCAGTTTAATCAGAAAGTTATCTATCCGTAAAATCCTTGCCCTGTCGTATAGGACCCCGTTGGGATAGAACTTTCTGTACTCAGACTCTGGTGTTCTGTGTAATCCAAGACAAGTCCTCAGACATTGTCTCTCAAACACCCGAATCCTTTCCATTAAGCTTGCGCTCACATTAAACCAGACGGGACATCCATAGGCAATCATAGGCCTGATTAAGGCCATGTAGCAGATTACCTTCACCCTAGAATCAAGTTGGCTGCAGTGAAACAGCCATCTTGTCAGGGCGAAAGCGCCCCGGGCTCTTTCCAGAGCAGCATCCACATTTTTGTTAAAATATAGATACTGATCCAGCCAGATCCCGAGGTATCTGACTACACTTTTACTCGCCAGTGGACGCCCGTCCGGTCCGATGATTGCGAATTTTCGCCAATGTTTTCTAGTGTCCCTAGAGGCCCTAGACAGAGGCGTTCTGAATAAAATAGTCTCTGATTTCTGGAAGTTGATTTTCAACTTCCAGTCATCACAGAACTGCTGAATTTTATCGAAGTCACGTTGCAATAAAATGCCAATGACCTCGACCGTTGGACCTGATCTGTACGCAACCAAGTCATCTGCATACGCTATTGAATGGTGAAGAGAAACTATCAGATCACTGATATAAATGCTGAAAAGGATCGGCGAATTTACCGTACCCTGTTGCAATCCGTTTTTAATTTCAAATGTTTGAGCAGAAGTTACGTTGGCAATTTTCACAACGAACTTTCTACTCGTTAACATATCATGAATTATATATAGCAATGGTTTACTTATGCCCAACCGTTTGAGCTTGTAATAGAGTCCTTCTAACCATACGGTGTCGAAGGCTTTTTCCAAGTCAACCAGGCAGGCACCCGTGCATTGGTTCTTGCATTTATTCCATTGGATATCCGAGACGAGTTTCGACGCGGCATGTATGGTATCATGCCCCGCCCTGAAACCGAATTGGTTATCCGGAATGATATTTTTGTCCTCAGCCCATTTGGACAGGGCTCTATGGATTACCTTCTCGAAGACCTTGCTGATACTCGGAAGGAGACTTATCGACCGGAGATTTGCCGGATTAGAGGAGTCTTTGCCCCTCTTAGGGATTGGCTGGACCACCGCCGTTTTCCAATGCACCGGATAATATGCATTATTCAGTGCATTGTTGAACAGGATGGTGTACCTCTCTATAGCCAATGGTGGAAGATGCCTGAGCACAACATTGGATATACCATCAATGCCCGCGGATTTTTTATTTTTTAATGACATGAAGATCAACTGGAGATCCTCCGTCGAAATGAACAGTGTTTCAGCACCTTCATTGGCGATGGCATTGTTTGCCGTAGAGTCGTCATTGAACCTGGTGAAACCATGGTTCTCGATTCGCCAATGTTCTATATCATTTCGAAGGTAGAAGTGGTGAAGCAGGGCTCTATTTTCCAGGTCGTGGTTCGGGCGAATGCTTTCATTCACCTTATACACATCCTGGAAGACAGCCCCCACTGTCGCCACTTTCTCCTGAGGATCCTCAATCACAAAAAAGTCGTCATCTAGGACGGCGCTCTCTGGATCGATGTTGACTGTACGTAGTAAACGTTCATTATCTGACGTTCTCGGAAGCTTTAGATCCCGAATGTCATTCTGATCTTTTCTCCGGAATATTTTATTTATCTGCGGGAACATATTCGCGCTGTTGGATTTTACAGCGCGAATTTTGTTGCTCCAGTGCAGACTTATGGCTATTTTATAATTCTCTTTAATTAACTGTCGGAGATTTTTAATCAGTGACTTCAGGGTCCTGACCTCCGAGTTTTGTCTGTCGGTAAACCGCCTGTACAAGAGTTTAAGTCTTGACAGGAGTCTACTTTTCTGTCTGTGAAGTGCGTCTATCGTCGCGTTTCGGTACACGTCCGTGGTATCGTAATGCCGTTGGCGTGGTATCGTTCTGTCCATCGTTTGTTTGATAGTTTCGTCCATATGTTTTAGGTGCCTATCAATTTCGTCATTTGATAGGTTCCTATTATTCGGTGGGGATGAGGCACTCGAAGTGAGTGCTCTCGTCAGGCAGTTGGCAAAGCGTGGCCAGCGTGCCCTACTATAATCGTAGGGGTACGTGTGGACATACTCTGCCATTTCTGCGAATTCGTCCGGTATTTTAATTACGGCACTAAGTCCGCAATGGTCACTGTCATACTCAACGGTACGTAAACAGTTAGTAGACCATTCGTTAGTGTCTGCCAGTCTCAATCGTGAGTCAAGCAACATTAGATCCAGATAGGCGCCGCTTCTAGGAAACGACGGACTATCCGTTGCGAGTAACTTGAGTTTATACTCAATATTATGCAGGGCCCACCAATGGCTTAGTAGGCTCCCTCTAGTGTTGGGTATATTATTGCCCCAATCACTATGTTTGGCATTTAAATCTCCGGCCAAAACATAAAAGTTTTCTGCCGAGTCTAGGCGCAGAAATCGAAAAAGTATTTCGAGCTCTGCAATGAAGATATTGGGCTGAGGTGCTTCAGGTGCATAGGCCGATACTATGTATATCCTCCTTCCGTTCCGAAGGGGGATACACACAACACATGCCTCTAGCACCTGGAATCTCCGCACTTCACTGCTATATATAATTTTATATTTAATACTATTTTTAATGAAGATCGCGACACCTCCGCCTTGAGTGGCATTGGGTCGGTTTCTTCGTATAATATTGTAGGAATTGTGCCGAATTTTGTGCCTCTGGTTTAGCTTAGTTTCGCTAGCCAGAAACACATCAGGGCTTTCTTCCTGCAACAGGTTAAAAAGAACGGTGCGTCGCTCGATCCTAATCAGTGAATTTACATTCACAGCCAGGATCTTCAGGAAACTCTCTACTGGTGTATCCATTAGGACTCTAAATGCGTTAAGCGCAGAAACGAGTAGAGCCTGTCCACTCGTTCCGTCTGCTTAATGATCTGCTGCTGGATCTGGCCGATCTGCCCTTGAATGGCGAGCAGAATCGGTAGCAGTTCCGCCTCGGCCCCCGGTGCCTTAGGAACGGGCACTGGGGCTTTGGCAGCAGCCTTTGGTATTTGTGCCGCTTTTCCCTGACCTGCCGCCATTTGGGCGTAGGTCAATTGGGGTGTGACGGCTGAAGAATGAATACCCCTCGCGGGAGGTATCTTCTCGACGTTCTGTCGAGCTTCTCTTATTTGCTTAATGTACTGGAACTTAGGACAGCCCCGATAATTTGCAGGGTGCCCGTTGTTCTCACATAGTGCGCATAAAAGTTGATCTCTTTCGAGACCTGTGCCCCGGTCGCACTCGTCGTACCTGTGGTCCTGTGCGCACTTGACGCATCGATGCTGCATTTCGCAGTTCGACGCGGCGTGCCCGAACCTCTGGCAGCGGATACATTGTATCAGGTTTCCGCGCCTATCTAATTTCTCCCATCGCACTCTCTGGGTGTCTAAGACTTTAATTTTCTTTAGACACTCCAGACGGCTGTCGGGTGTCAGCTGGACCAAGAAGAAGTGCAGTTGCCGCTTCTCCCGTTTGGCCGCAACTGTGGTAAACGGCTTAGCCCCCACGAACTTGAGGTCATCGCTCTCGAACTTTTTGAGCTCAGAGAGCAATTCCTCGGGGTCTGTGATCGACTCCAGGCCTTTGAGGAGCATTGTCTGCAACCTCTCGGCTTTCGGAGTAAACGTATAGTACTCCGTCGTGGAATCCTTTAATAAAGAACGCATTTTCTTATATATTTCCAGTGTCTTACACTGGAAAACATAGCGTCCTCCGATACAATCTAAAATATAATTTTGCTCACCTATCTGGCTTTTGCACAAATCCACTGTCTGTCTGACAGCTAGAGTATGTGCATAGATGGGCGGCACCTTCTCCTTCTTCTTGGAGCGGCGGCTTCGCTTCCTCTTCTGTTTTTGCTGTTGTTGTTGCTGCTGCTGATCTTGCTGCTGCATTTGTTGTTGTTGCTGCTGGCTCGTTGGCTGCGGCTGTTGCTGACGTATTTTCTGCTGCTGGGGCTGCTGTTGTTGCTGCTCTCGCTGCAGTTGTTGTTGTTGCAGCTGCTTTATTGGCTGCGGTTGTTGTTTTTTTAGCTTCTGCTGCTGGGGCTGCTGTTGCTGCTCCCGCTGCGTTTGTTGTTGTTGCTGCTGCTTCTTCAGCTGCGGCTGTTTTGGTTGTTGTTTTTGCTGCTGGGGCTGTTGTTGCTGCTCCCGCTGCGATTGTTGTTGTTGCAGCTTACGCTGCTTTTCAGCCTCCTTTTGCTGCCGGATTTCGGACAGCTTGTCCCTCACGGCTTGCAGTTTCTCCTGGAGGATTTTCTCCTCGACCTGGAGCTCATCTTCTTTTTTTTCATCCTCCGTCTCCGAAGTAGATAGGAGAGCGAAAGAATTATTTTCCCCGGTGTAGCGACCCTCTCTACCTTCGGAGAGGTAGACAAAGTCCGCCTCCTCGGGGACATTCAATTGTTGTTGTTGTTGAAGGGCTGCTAAGGCTGCTCTCGATGTCGATGGCGCCCCTTCCCTCGCCTCGGCCCGCAGCTTCTCTGCCGAAGTGGAAAGGGAGGGGCGCTTTACCAAGTTAGGAGTAGGGTTCAGCTTTCTCCTTCGCTTGATGACAGCGCTTGGCGTTGCGAAGTCGGATGATTTCACGGAATCATCCGACTCAGATGCCGTACGACGTACGGGCTTCTGCCCGTCGTCCGACATTTCCTCTGTTTCTTCCAATTACCTTGGAAGCAACAGGAGGAAAAAAAAGCGAACAGATCAAATTAAGTTCCCCGACCGGGAATTGAACTGCAGATCGTCGTCACACTACGACCGTGCACTTTACCCTCGTGCTGCTCACGAATTTAAAATTGATTCGCCAAACCACGCACTTAAACTTACTGAACACTATTATACACTGCACTAAGTCGAAACACGTCTGACTAGCACAGCTATCAGTGATCGACTGACGAGAACCGATACATTCAGCGTGGTATGGTCGTTGGCGAAAACCTCTGTACCAACATCCTATCTATTTAACGGCGAAACGTTCAAAATACAGCAAATTATATTGGTAAACAATTTTAGATACAACAAGCGATGATACTAATATCGGACGATTATTCATATTATGAAACAGTGAAATTAAATTAAACACGATAGTCAAGAAGAGAGAAATAACCGGTCCAGGTCTATTAGTTTTTCCCACCTTAAGGACTCCAGAGAAAATCTCACTTTCTCTCTCTCGCTATTTGTCTCGACGAAGTAAAGAGCGGAAAAAAAAAAAAAAAAAAAAAAAAAAAAAAAAATGGTAAGGTAGTTCGCCCGTTTACCAAGATTTGGACGTGGACGTGATTTATTAACGTTGGATTTGGATTCTGGATTCTGGTGACTTTGAATTGTGGAAATATACGAAGCATTCATCTACTATAGGTGGTGGTGGGGCGGTGGAGGTTAAAGTGAATCGGTTCTCGTCCGATCACCGCACGACCAGCGTCGGGCGCGGTCACTACGTTGATGGAGGACCGCTTGGGAACACCGCAGTGTGCATACCACAGACAACAACACGCGGCGTTCCCAAACGGTCCCCTATCGCAGTACTGACCGCGCCCGATCCTGCCTGATTACGGTGATCGGACGTGGACGTGGCGCATTACTTACACCACGTCCCCACCACCACCCATGACCCACTAAAATCTACATACATAAGTGTTTTTCCACAAAACAAACAAAGTCACCAGGAACCAAACCAACGTTTTTATAGAGATATGAGTATGTGTGTGTATGTGTCGGTGTTTGTGTGTGTATATATGTATAAATATATATATACTATATAGATATACATATATACATATATGTATGTATGTATCAGGGATGTTGCGAATATCAGGATCAGCATCAGCATTCGCGGATTATCACCATCAGCATCATCATTTTAAATGCTGACATTCAATTCGTAACGTGTTCGTTCAGGGTGGGACGTACCACAATTCACGTAAAATTTTAGTCAATCATAGAGAGTCATACATAAGAAAAAAACAAAAATCACATTTGCCAGCCGTGCTAGGTGGGATCGCTATTGGTACCAACGACGCAAAGAGCGCCCAAAATTTCAAAATGGTAAGGTAGTTCGCCCGTTTGCCAAGATTTGTTCAAGCCTTTGAGCAAAGTGACAAAACTACAGAGAATAGGATGATGTAGTTTAGTTTAGTTTATTTATTGGGGCAGAAATTGTACAGTCTTAAGTTATGACTTATATTACAGAGATTTGGCACTTTGGCCTTAATACTAAAATATTTGTACACATTCTTAATTAATATATCTTATTTTATCTTTATCTTTCTTGTAACTTGAAGGAATAGCCACTAACGAAAACCTTCATTAAAGCATAGGATGATGTAAAATGTAATGAGATTGCTTGGATAGTGTTGTGGTGGGATGGAGCGACAGCAAAAAGGCAGATGCCAACAACACGCGGTGTTCCCAAGCGGTCCCCCATCTAAGTACTGACCGCGCCCGACGCTGGTTGATTGCGGTGATCGGACGAGAACCGATACATTCAGCGTGGTATGGTCGTTGGCGAAAACCTCTGTACCAACATCCTATCTATTTAACGGCGAAACGTTCAAAATACAGCAAATTATATTGGTAAACAATTTTAGATACAACAAGCGATGATACTAATATCGGACGATTATTCATATTATGAAACAGTGAAATTAAATTAAACACGATAGTCAAGAAGAGAGAAATAACCGGTCCAGGTCTATTAGTTTTTCCCACCTTAAGGACTCCAGAGAAAATCTCACTTTCTCTCTCTCGCTATTTGTCTCGACGAAGTAAAGAGCGGAAAAAAAAAAAAAAAAAAAAAAAAAAAAATATGGTAAGGTAGTTCGCCCGTTTACCAAGATTTGGACGTGGACGTGATTTATTAACGTTGGATTTGGATTCTGGATTCTGGTGACTTTGAATTGTGGAAATATACGAAGCATTCATCTACTATAGGTGGTGGTGGGGCGGTGGAGGTTAAAGTGAATCGGTTCTCGTCCGATCACCGCACGACCAGCGTCGGGCGCGGTCACTACGTTGATGGAGGACCGCTTGGGAACACCGCAGTGTGCATACCACAGACAACAACACGCGGCGTTCCCAAACGGTCCCCTATCGCAGTACTGACCGCGCCCGATCCTGCCTGATTACGGTGATCGGACGTGGACGTGGCGCATTACTTACACCACGTCCCCACCACCACCCATGACCCACTAAAATCTACATACATAAGTGTTTTTCCACAAAACAAACAAAGTCACCAGGAACCAAACCAACGTTTTTATAGAGATATGAGTATGTGTGTGTATGTGTCGGTGTTTGTGTGTGTATATATGTATAAATATATATATACTATATAGATATACATATATACATATATGTACATATGTATGTATCAGGGATGTTGCGAATATCAGGATCAGCATCAGCATTCGCGGATTATCACCATCAGCATCATCATTTTAAATGCTGACATTCAATTCGTAACGTGTTCGTTCAGGGTGGGACGTACCACAATTCACGTAGAATTTTAGTCAATCATAGAGAGTCATACATAAGAAAAAAACAAAAATCACATTTGCCAGCCGTGCTAGGTGGGATCGCTATTGGTACCAACGACGCAAAGAGCGCCCAAAATTTCAAAATGGTAAGGTAGTTCGCCCGTTTGCCAAGATTTGTTCAAGCCTTTGAGCAAAGTGACAAAACTACAGAGAATAGGATGATGTAGTTTAGTTTAGTTTATTTATTGGGGCAGAAATTGTACAGTCTTAAGTTATGACTTATATTACAGAGATTTGGCACTTTGGCCTTAATACTAAAATATTTGTACACATTCTTAATTAATATATCTTATTTTATCTTTATCTTTCTTGTAACTTGAAGGAATAGCCACTAACGAAAACCTTCATTAAAGCATAGGATGATGTAAAATGTAATGAGATTGCTTGGATAGTGTTGTGGTGGGATGGAGCGACAGCAAAAAGGCAGATGCCAACAACACGCGGTGTTCCCAAGCGGTCCCCCATCTAAGTACTGACCGCGCCCGACGCTGGTTGATTGCGGTGATCGGACGAGAACCGATACATTCAGCGTGGTATGGTCGTTGGCGAAAACCTCTGTACCAACATCCTATCTATTTAACGGCGAAACGTTCAAAATACAGCAAATTATATTGGTAAACAATTTTAGATACAACAAGCGATGATACTAATATCGGACGATTATTCATATTATGAAACAGTGAAATTAAATTAAACACGATAGTCAAGAAGAGAGAAATAACCGGTCCAGGTCTATTAGTTTTTCCCACCTTAAGGACTCCAGAGAAAATCTCACTTTCTCTCTCTCGCTATTTGTCTCGACGAAGTAAAGAGCGGAAAAAAAAAAAAAAAAAAAAAAAAAAAAAAAATGGTAAGGTAGTTCGCCCGTTTACCAAGATTTGGACGTGGACGTGATTTATTAACGTTGGATTTGGATTCTGGATTCTGGTGACTTTGAATTGTGGAAATATACGAAGCATTCATCTACTATAGGTGGTGGGTGGGCGGTGGAGGTTAAAGTGAATCGGTTCTCGTCCGATCACCGCACGACCAGCGTCGGGCGCGGTCACTACGTTGATGGAGGACCGCTTGGGAACACCGCAGTGTGCATACCACAGACAACAACACGCGGCGTTCCCAAACGGTCCCCTATCGCAGTACTGACCGCGCCCGATCCTGCCTGATTACGGTGATCGGACGTGGACGTGGCGCATTACTTACACCACGTCCCCACCACCACCCATGACCCACTAAAATCTACATACATAAGTGTTTTTCCACAAAACAAACAAAGTCACCAGGAACCAAACCAACGTTTTTATAGAGATATGAGTATGTGTGTGTATGTGTCGGTGTTTGTGTGTGTATATATGTATAAATATATATATACTATATAGATATACATATATACATATATGTATGTATGTATCAGGGATGTTGCGAATATCAGGATCAGCATCAGCATTCGCGGATTATCACCATCAGCATCATCATTTTAAATGCTGACATTCAATTCGTAACGTGTTCGTTCAGGGTGGGACGTACCACAATTCACGTAGAATTTTAGTCAATCATAGAGAGTCATACATAAGAAAAAAACAAAAATCACATTTGCCAGCCGTGCTAGGTGGGATCGCTATTGGTACCAACGACGCAAAGAGCGCCCAAAATTTCAAAATGGTAAGGTAGTTCGCCCGTTTGCCAAGATTTGTTCAAGCCTTTGAGCAAAGTGACAAAACTACAGAGAATAGGATGATGTAGTTTAGTTTAGTTTATTTATTGGGGCAGAAATTGTACAGTCTTAAGTTATGACTTATATTACGGAGATTTGGCACTTTGGCCTTAATACTAAAATATTTGTACACATTCTTAATTAATATATCTTATTTTATCTTTATCTTTCTTGTAACTTGAAGGAATAGCCACTAACGAAAACCTTCATTAAAGCATAGGATGATGTAAAATGTAATGAGATTGCTTGGATAGTGTTGTGGTGGGATGGAGCGACAGCAAAAAGGCAGATGCCAACAACACGCGGTGTTCCCAAGCGGTCCCCCATCTAAGTACTGACCGCGCCCGACGCTGGTTGATTGCGGTGATCGGACGAGAACCGATACATTCAGCGTGGTATGGTCGTTGGCGAAAACCTCTGTACCAACATCCTATCTATTTAACGGCGAAACGTTCAAAATACAGCAAATTATATTGGTAAACAATTTTAGATACAACAAGCGATGATACTAATATCGGACGATTATTCATATTATGAAACAGTGAAATTAAATTAAACACGATAGTCAAGAAGAGAGAAATAACCGGTCCAGGTCTATTAGTTTTTCCCACCTTAAGGACTCCAGAGAAAATCTCACTTTCTCTCTCTCGCTATTTGTCTCGACGAAGTAAAGAGCGGAAAAAAAAAAAAAAAAAAAAAAAAAAAAAAAAAATGGTAAGGTAGTTCGCCCGTTTACCAAGATTTGGACGTGGACGTGATTTATTAACGTTGGATTTGGATTCTGGATTCTGGTGACTTTGAATTGTGGAAATATACGAAGCATTCATCTACTATAGGTGGTGGGTGGGCGGTGGAGGTTAAAGTGAATCGGTTCTCGTCCGATCACCGCACGACCAGCGTCGGGCGCGGTCACTACGTTGATGGAGGACCGCTTGGGAACACCGCAGTGTGCATACCACAGACAACAACACGCGGCGTTCCCAAACGGTCCCCTATCGCAGTACTGACCGCGCCCGATCCTGCCTGATTACGGTGATCGGACGTGGACGTGGCGCATTACTTACACCACGTCCCCACCACCACCCATGACCCACTAAAATCTACATACATAAGTGTTTTTCCACAAAACAAACAAAGTCACCAGGAACCAAACCAACGTTTTTATAGAGATATGAGTATGTGTGTGTATGTGTCGGTGTTTGTGTGTGTATATATGTATAAATATATATATACTATATAGATATACATATATACATATATGTATGTATGTATCAGGGATGTTGCGAATATCAGGATCAGCATCAGCATTCGCGGATTATCACCATCAGCATCATCATTTTAAATGCTGACATTCAATTCGTAACGTGTTCGTTCAGGGTGGGACGTACCACAATTCACGTAGAATTTTAGTCAATCATAGAGAGTCATACATAAGAAAAAAACAAAAATCACATTTGCCAGCCGTGCTAGGTGGGATCGCTATTGGTACCAACGACGCAAAGAGCGCCCAAAATTTCAAAATGGTAAGGTAGTTCGCCCGTTTGCCAAGATTTGTTCAAGCCTTTGAGCAAAGTGACAAAACTACAGAGAATAGGATGATGTAGTTTAGTTTAGTTTATTTATTGGGGCAGAAATTGTACAGTCTTAAGTTATGACTTATATTACGGAGATTTGGCACTTTGGCCTTAATACTAAAATATTTGTACACATTCTTAATTAATATATCTTATTTTATCTTTATCTTTCTTGTAACTTGAAGGAATAGCCACTAACGAAAACCTTCATTAAAGCATAGGATGATGTAAAATGTAATGAGATTGCTTGGATAGTGTTGTGGTGGGATGGAGCGACAGCAAAAAGGCAGATGCCAACAACACGCGGTGTTCCCAAGCGGTCCCCCATCTAAGTACTGACCGCGCCCGACGCTGGTTGATTGCGGTGATCGGACGAGAACCGATACATTCAGCGTGGTATGGTCGTTGGCGAAAACCTCTGTACCAACATCCTATCTATTTAACGGCGAAACGTTCAAAATACAGCAAATTATATTGGTAAACAATTTTAGATACAACAAGCGATGATACTAATATCGGACGATTATTCATATTATGAAACAGTGAAATTAAACACGATAGTCAAGAAGAGAGAAATAACCGGTCCAGGTCTATTAGTTTTTCCCACCTTAAGGACTCCAGAGAAAATCTCACTTTCTCTCTCTCGCTATTTGTCTCGACGAAGTAAAGAGCGGAAAAAAAAAAAAAAAAAAAAAAAAAAAAAAAAAAAAATGGTAAGGTAGTTCGCCCGTTTACCAAGATTTGGACGTGGACGTGATTTATTAACGTTGGATTTGGATTCTGGATTCTGGTGACTTTGAATTGTGGAAATATACGAAGCATTCATCTACTATAGGTGGTGGTGGGGCGGTGGAGGTTAAAGTGAATCGGTTCTCGTCCGATCACCGCACGACCAGCGTCGGGCGCGGTCACTACGTTGATGGAGGACCGCTTGGGAACACCGCAGTGTGCATACCACAGACAACAACACGCGGCGTTCCCAAACGGTCCCCTATCGCAGTACTGACCGCGCCCGATCCTGCCTGATTACGGTGATCGGACGTGGACGTGGCGCATTACTTACACCACGTCCCCACCACCACCCATGACCCACTAAAACCTACATACATAAGTGTTTTTCCACAAAACAAACAAAGTCACCAGGAACCAAACCAACGTTTTTATAGAGATATGAGTATGTGTGTGTATGTGTCGGTGTTTGTGTGTGTATATATGTATAAATAAATATATACTATATAGATATACATATATACATATATGTATGTATGTATCAGGGATGTTGCGAATATCAGGATCAGCATCAGCATTCGCGGATTATCACCATCAGCATCATCATTTTAAATGCTGACATTCAATTCGTAACGTGTTCGTTCAGGGTGGGACGTACCACAATTCACGTAGAATTTTAGTCAATCATAGAGAGTCATACATAAGAAAAAAACAAAAATCACATTTGCCAGCCGTGCTAGGTGGGATCGCTATTGGTACCAACGACGCAAAGAGCGCCCAAAATTTCAAAATGGTAAGGTAGTTCGCCCGTTTGCCAAGATTTGTTCAAGCCTTTGAGCAAAGTGACAAAACTACAGAGAATAGGATGATGTAGTTTAGTTTAGTTTATTTATTGGGGCAGAAATTGTACAGTCTTAAGTTATGACTTATATTACAGAGATTTGGCACTTTGGCCTTAATACTAAAATATTTGTACACATTCTTAATTAATATATCTTATTTTATCTTTATCTTTCTTGTAACTTGAAGGAATAGCCACTAACGAAAACCTTCATTAAAGCATAGGATGATGTAAAATGTAATGAGATTGCTTGGATAGTGTTGTGGTGGGATGGAGCGACAGCAAAAAGGCAGATGCCAACAACACGCGGTGTTCCCAAGCGGTCCCCCATCTAAGTACTGACCGCGCCCGACGCTGGTTGATTGCGGTGATCGGACGAGAACCGATACATTCAGCGTGGTATGGTCGTTGGCGAAAACCTCTGTACCAACATCCTATCTATTTAACGGCGAAACGTTCAAAATACAGCAAATTATATTGGTAAACAATTTTAGATACAACAAGCGATGATACTAATATCGGACGATTATTCATATTATGAAACAGTGAAACTAAACACGATAGTCAAGAAGAGAGAAATAACCGGTCCAGGTCTATTAGTTTTTCCCACCTTAAGGACTCCAGAGAAAATCTCACTTTCTCTCTCTCGCTATTTGTCTCGACGAAGTAAAGAGCGGAAAAAAAAAAAAAAAAAAAAAAAAAAAAAAAAATGGTAAGGTAGTTCGCCCGTTTACCAAGATTTGGACGTGGACGTGATTTATTAACGTTGGATTTGGATTCTGGATTCTGGTGACTTTGAATTGTGGAAATATACGAAGCATTCATCTACTATAGGTGGTGGTGGGGCGGTGGAGGTTAAAGTGAATCGGTTCTCGTCGGGCGCGGTCACTACGTTGATGGAGGACCGCTTGGGAACACCGCAGTGTGCATACCACAGACAACAACACGCGGCGTTCCCAAACGGTCCCCTATCGCAGTACTGACCGCGCCCGATCCTGCCTGATTACGGTGATCGGACGTGGACGTGGCGCATTACTTACACCACGTCCCCACCACCACCCATGACCCACTAAAACCTACATACATAAGTGTTTTTCCACAAAACAAACAAAGTCACCAGGAACCAAACCAACGTTTTTATAGAGATATGAGTATGTGTGTGTATGTGTCGGTGTTTATGTGTGTATATATGTATAAATATATATATACTATATAGATATACATATATACATATATGTATGTATGTATCAGGGATGTTGCGAAAATCAGGATCAGCATCAGCATTCGCGGATTATCACCATCAGCATCATCATTTTAAATGCTGACATTCAATTCGTAACGTGTTCGTTCAGGGTGGGACGTACCACAATTCACGTAGAATTTTAGTCAATCATAGAGAGTCATACATAAGAAAAAAACAAAAATCACATTTGCCAGCCGTGCTAGGTGGGATCGCTATTGGTACCAACGACGCAAAGAGCGCCCAAAATTTCAAAATGGTAAGGTAGTTCGCCCGTTTGCCAAGATTTGTTCAAGCCTTTGAGCAAAGTGACAAAACTACAGAGAATAGGATGATGTAGTTTAGTTTAGTTTATTTATTGGGGCAGAAATTGTACACTCTTAAGTTATGACTTATATTACAGAGATTTGGCACTTTGGCCTTAATACTAAAATATTTGTACACATTCTTAATTAATATATCTTATTTTATCTTTATCTTTCTTGTAACTTGAAGGAATAGCCACTAACGAAAACCTTCATTAAAGCATAGGATGATGTAAAATGTAATGAGATTGCTTGGATAGTGTTGTGGTGGGATGGAGCGACAGCAAAAAGGCAGATGCCAACAACACGCGGTGTTCCCAAGCGGTCCCCCATCTAAGTACTGACCGCGCCCGACGCTGGTTGATTGCGGTGATCGGACGAGAACCGATACATTTTTTTTTTTTTTTTTTGCATTTTAAATTCATTTTATTTTCGAAAATCTTATAACTATCTTACATGCTAGACAAAATGAGTAAAACTAGCTTACATTATAACTAACATTAATGTCTTACTGACCCTAAGCGGGCACTCTAAAACAGACAATATACATATACTTAATCTATGTCTTTCGACAACTTAATATCTACAGTAAATTAATTACTTTATTTATTTATTAAGCCAAGAAAATTGATACAAAAAACTTAGCGTACTAACAGGATTTTAAGGGTATGTATAAAACTTAAATCTAACTAAAACTAGCTAATTCTAACTTAATCTATCTTAACTAAAATGCATATACAAAAATTATATACATTATATATAACACGTATATACATCTTTTTTTATTGTTTTTAATTTTACGATTTTTTTTTTTTTTTTTGTTTTATTTAAAATTTGCCCAACACTTACACACTTATAAAATACCTTAGCCTACCCTAACCTACCCTAGCCTACCCTACCCTATCAGAGTCCGCCAATGGCGTTCGGCGAACCTGCCTTGAAGAGGCTATATTAAAAGATTCCACGACGGAGTCCGTTAACCACCAAAAGCGTTGATGTTGTCGGACAACGTCTTCTCTATCTCGGCGAGAAACTGTTCTACTGAACCTGAGGCGCTCGGGCTCACAGAGCACGACGTCAGGTTCGTAGAGGAGCCGCCGCTCCACAGAATTACGGGCCACATGGAAGATTAGCGGTACCGCCAATCTATCCTGGATCAGTCCACAATTATCGAAGTAAAGAAATGCTTCCGGAGGCACAAAGCCATTCAGACGCACTTTTTCATAATACATAAAATTGGGGTAGTAAGCCCCAGAGATCAGGTTATTGGTCGAAGTCATTGCCCTTGCAACGTGACCTCGAATCAGTTTAATCAGAAAGTTATCTATCCGTAAAATCCTTGCCCTGTCGTATAGGACCCCGTTGGGATAGAACTTTCTGTACTCAGACTCTGGTGTTCTGTGTAATCCAAGACAAGTCCTCAGACATTGTCTCTCAAACACCCGAATCCTTTCCATTAAGCTTGCGCTCACATTAAACCAGACGGGACATCCATAGGCAATCATAGGCCTGATTAAGGCCATGTAGCAGATTACCTTCACCCTAGAATCAAGTTGGCTGCAGTGAAACAGCCATCTTGTCAGGGCGAAAGCGCCCCGGGCTCTTTCCAGAGCAGCATCTACATTTTTGTTAAAATACAGATACTGATCCAGCCAGATCCCGAGGTATCTGACTACACTTTTACTCGCCAGTGGACGCCCGTCCGGTCCAATGATTGCGAATTTTCGCCAATGTTTTCTAGTGTCCCTAGAGGCCCTAGACAGAGGCGTTCTGAATAAAATAGTCTCTGACTTCTGGAAGTTGATTTTCAACTTCCAGTCATCACAGAACTGCTGAATTTTATCGAAGTCACGTTGCAATAAAATGCCAATGATCTCGACCGTTGGACCTGATCTGTACGCAACCAAGTCATCTGCATACGCTATTGAATGGTGAAGAGAAACTATCAGATCACTGATATAAATGCTGAAAAGGATCGGCGAATTTACCGTACCCTGTTGCAATCCGTTTTTAATTTCAAATATTTGAGCAGAAGTTACGTTGGCAATTTTCACAACGAACTTTCTACTCGTTAACATATCATGAATTATATATAGCAATGGTTTACTTATGCCCAACCGTTTGAGCTTGTAATAGAGTCCTTCTAACCATACGGTGTCGAAGGCTTTTTCCAAGTCAACCAGGCAGGCACCCGTGCATTGGTTCTTGCATTTATTCCATTGGATATCCGAGACGAGTTTCGACGCGGCATGTATGGTATCATGCCCCGCCCTGAAACCGAATTGGTTATCCGGAATGATATTTTTGTCCTCAGCCCATTTGGACAGGGCTCTATGGATTACCTTCTCGAAGACCTTGCTGATACTCGGAAGGAGACTTATCGACCGGAGATTTGCCGGATTAGAGGAGTCTTTGCCCCTCTTAGGGATTGGCTGGACCACCGCCGTTTTCCAATGCACCGGATAATATGCATTATTCAGTGCATTGTTGAACAGGATGGTGTACCTCTCTATAGCCAATGGTAGAAGATGCCTGAGCACAACATTGGATATACCATCAATGCCCGCGGATTTTTTATTTTTTAATGACATGAAGATCAACTGGAGATCCTCTGTCGAAATGAACAGTGTTTCAGTACCTTCATTGGCGATGGCATTGTTTGCCGTAGAGTCGTCATTGAACCTGGTGAAACCATGGTTCTCGATTCGCCAATGTTCTATATCATTTCGAAGGTAGAAGTGGTGAAGCAGGGCTCTATTTTCCAGGTCGTGGTTCGGGCGAATGCTTTCATTCACCTTATACACATCCTGGAAGACAGCCCCCACTGTCGCCACTTTCTCCTGAGGATCCTCAATCACAAAAAAGTCGTCATCTAGGACGGCGCTCTCTGGATCGATGTTGACTGTACGTAGTAAACGTTCATTATCTGACGTTCTCGGAAGCTTTAGATCCCGAATGTCATTCTGATCTTTTCTCCGGAATATTTTATTTATCTGCGGGAACATATTCGCGCTGTTGGATTTTACAGCGCGAATTTTGTTGCTCCAGTGCAGACTTATGGCTATTTTATAATTCTCTTTAATTAACTGTCGGAGATTTTTAATCAGTGACTTCAGGGTCCTGACCTCCGAGTTTTGTCTGTCGGTAAACCGCCTGTACAAGAGTTTAAGTCTTGACAGGAGTCTACTTTTCTGTCTGTGAAGTGCGTCTATGGTCGCGTTTCGGTACACGTCCGTGGTATCGTAATGCCGTTGGCGTGGTATCGTTCTGTCCATCGTTTGTTTGATAGTTTCGTCCATATGTTTTAGGTGCCTATCAATTTCGTCATTTGATAGGTTCCTATTATTCGGTGGGGATGAGGCACTCGAAGTGAGTGCTCTCGTCAGGCAGTTGGCAAAGCGTGGCCAGCGTGCCCTACTATAATCGTGGGGGTACGTGTGGACATACTCTGCCATTTCTGCGAATTCGTCCGGTATTTTAATTACGGCACTAAGTCCGCAATGGTCACTGTCATACTCAACGGTACGTAAACAGTTAGTAGACCATTCGTTAGTGTCTGCCAGTCTCAATCGTGAGTCAAGCAACATTAGATCCAGATAGGCGCCGCTTCTAGGAAACGACGGACTATCCGTTGCGAGTAACTTGAGTTTATACTCAATATTATGCAGGGCCCACCAATGGCTTAGTAGGCTCCCTCTAGTGTTGGGTATATTATTGCCCCAATCACTATGTTTGGCATTTAAATCTCCGGCCAAAACATAAAAGTTTTCTACCGAGTCTAGGCGCAGAAATCGAAAAAGTATTTCGAGCTCTGCAATGAAGATATTGGGCTGAGGCGCTTCAGGTGCATAGGCCGATACTATGTATATCCTCCTTCCGTTCCGAAGGGGGATACACACAACACATGCCTCTAGCACCTGGAATCTCCGCACTTCACTGCTATATATAATTTTATATTTAATACTATTTTTAATGAAGATCGCGACACCTCCGCCTTGAGTGGCATTGGGTCGGTTTCTTCGTATAATATTGTAGGAATTGTGCCGAATTTTGTGCCTCTGGTTTAGCTTAGTTTCGCTAGCCAGAAACACATCAGGGCTTTCTTCCTGCAACAGGTTAAAGAGAACGGTGCGTCGCTCGATCCTAATCAGTGAATTTACATTCACAGCCAGGATCTTCAGGAAACTCTCTACTGGTGTATCCATTAGGACTCTAAGTGCGTTAAGCGCAGAAACGAGTAGAGCCTGTCCACTCGTTCCGTCTGCTTAATGATCTGCTGCTGGATCTGGCCGATCTGCCCTTGAATGGCGAGCAGAATCGGTAGCAGTTCCGCCTCGGCCCCCGGTGCCTTAGGAACGGGCACTGGGGCTTTGGCAGCAGCCTTTGGTATTTGTGCCGCTTTTCCCTGACCTGCCGCCATTTGGGCGTAAGTCAATTGGGGTGTGACGGCTGAAGAATGAATACCCCTTGCGGGAGGTATCTTCTCGACGTTCTGTCGAGCTTCTCTTATTTGCTTAATGTACTGGAACTTAGGACAGCCCCGATAATTTGCAGGGTGCCCGTTGTTCTCACATAGTGCGCATAAAAGTTGATCTCTTTCGAGACCTGTGCCCCGGTCGCACTCGTCGTACCTGTGGTCCTGTGCGCACTTGACGCATCGATGCTGCATTTCGCAGTTCGACGCGGCGTGCCCGAACCTCTGGCAGCGGATACATTGTATCATGTTTCCGCGCCTATCTAATTTCTCCCATCGCACTCTCTGGGTGTCTAAGACTTTAATTTTCTTTAGACACTCCAGACGGCTGTCGGGTGTTAGCTGGACCAAGAAGAAGTGCAGTTGCCGCTTCTCCCGTTTGGCCGCAACTGTGGTAAACGGCTTAGCCCCCACGAACTTGAGGTCATCGCTCTCGAACTTTTTGAGCTCAGAGAGCAATTCCTCGGGGTCTGTGATCGACTCCAGGCCTTTGAGGAGCATTGTCTGCAACCTCTCGGCTTTCGGAGTAAACGTATAGTACTCCGTCGTGGAATCCTTTAATAAAGAACGCATTTTCTTATATATTTCCAGTGTCTTACACTGGAAAACATAGCGTCCTCCGATACAATCTAAAATATAATTTTGCTCACCTATCTGGCTTTTGCACAAATCCACTGTCTGTCTGACAGCTAGAGTATGTGCATAGATGGGCGGCACCTTCTCCTTCTTCTTGGAGCGGCGGCTTCGCTTCCTCTTCTGTTTTTGCTGTTGTTGTTGCTGCTGCTGATCTTGCTGCTGCATTTGTTGTTTTTGCTGCTGGCTCGTTGGCTGCGGCTGTTGCTGGCTCGTTGGCTTTCTCTGCTGCTGGGGCTGCTGTTGCTGCTGCTCTCGCTGCAGTTGTTGTTGTTGCTGCTGCTTCATTGGCTGCGGCTGATGTTGTTGTTGTCTCTGCTGCTGGGGCTGCTGTTGCTGCTCCCGCTGCGTTTGTTGTTTTTGCTGCTGCTTCTTCAGCTGCGGCTGTTTTGGTTGTTGTTTTTGCTGCGGGGGCTGTTGCTGCTGCTCCCGCTGCGATTGTTGTTGTTGCAGCTTACGCTGCTTTTCAGCCTCCTTTTGCTGCCGGATTTCGGACAGCTTGTCCCTC
Organism: Eumerus sabulonum; assembly: GCA_951905685.1. NCBI lineage: Eukaryota > Metazoa > Arthropoda > Insecta > Diptera > Syrphidae > Eumerus > Eumerus sabulonum. Next base: position 40,306,083 of record OX645062.1, on the reverse strand, counting down.
ACGGCTTGCAGTTTCTCCTGGAGGATTTTCTCCTCGACCTGGAGCTCATCTTCTTTTTTTTCTTCCTCCGTCTCCGAAGTAGATAGGAGAGCGAAAGAATTATTTTCACCGGTGTAGCGACCCTCTCTACCTTCGGAGAGGTAGACAAAGTCCGCCTCCTCGGGGACATTCAATTGTTGTTGTTGTTGAAGGGCTGCTAAGGCTGCTCTCGATGTCGATGGCGCCCCTTCCCTCGCCTCGGCCCGCAGCTTCTCTGCCGAAGTGGAAAGGGAGGGGCGCTTTACCAAGTTAGGAGTAGGGTTCAGCTTTCTCCTTCGCTTGATGACAGCGCTTGGCGTTGCGAAGTCGGATGATTTCACGGAATCATCCGACTCAGATGCCGTACGACGTACGGGCTTCTGCCCGTCGTCCGACATTTCCTCTGTTTCTTCCAATTACCTTGGAAGCAACAGGAGGAAAAAAAAGCGAACAGATCAAATTAAGTTCCCCGACCGGGAATTGAACTGCAGATCGTTGTTACACTACGACCGTGCACTTTACCCTCGCGCTACTGACGAATTTAAAATCTTCTCGCCAAACCACGCACTTAAACTTACTGAACACTATTATACACTGCACTAAGTCGAAACTCGTATGACTTGCACAGATATCAGTGATCGACTGACGAGAACCGATACATTCAGCGTGGTATGGTCGTTGGCGAAAACCTCTGTACCAACATCCTATCTATTTAACGGCGAAACGTTCAAAATACAGCAAATTATATTGGTAAACAATTTTAGATACAACAAGCGATGATACTAATATCGGACGATTATTCATATTATGAAACAGTGAAATTAAATTAAACACGATAGTCAAGAAGAGAGAAATAACCGGTCCAGGTCTATTAGTTTTTCCCACCTTAAGGACTCCAGAGAAAATCTCACTTTCTCTCTCTCGCTATTTGTCTCGACGAAGTAAAGAGCGGAAAAAAAAAAAAAAAAAAAAAAAAAAAAAAAAAATGGTAAGGTAGTTCGCCCGTTTACCAAGATTTGGACGTGGACGTGATTTATTAACGTTGGATTTGGATTCTGGATTCTGGTGACTTTGAATTGTGGAAATATACGAAGCATTCATCTACTATAGGTGGTGGTGGGGCGGTGGAGGTTAAAGTGAATCGGTTCTCGTCCGATCACCGCACGACCAGCGTCGGGCGCGGTCACTACGTTGATGGAGGACCGCTTGGGAACACCGCAGTGTGCATACCACAGACAACAACACGCGGCGTTCCCAAACGGTCCCCTATCGCAGTACTGACCGCGCCCGATCCTGCCTGATTACGGTGATCGGACGTGGACGTGGCGCATTACTTACACCACGTCCCCACCACCACCCATGACCCACTAAAATCTACATACATAAGTGTTTTTCCACAAAACAAACAAAGTCACCAGGAACCAAACCAACGTTTTTATAGAGATATGAGTATGTGTGTGTATGTGTCGGTGTTTGTGTGTGTATATATGTATAAATATATATATACTATATAGATATACATATATACATATATGTATGTATGTATCAGGGATGTTGCGAATATCAGGATCAGCATCAGCATTCGCGGATTATCACCATCAGCATCATCATTTTAAATGCTGACATTCAATTCGTAACGTGTTCGTTCAGGGTGGGACGTACCACAATTCACGTAGAATTTTAGTCAATCATAGAGAGTCATACATAAGAAAAAAACAAAAATCACATTTGCCAGCCGTGCTAGGTGGGATCGCTATTGGTACCAACGACGCAAAGAGCGCCCAAAATTTCAAAATGGTAAGGTAGTTCGCCCGTTTGCCAAGATTTGTTCAAGCCTTTGAGCAAAGTGACAAAACTACAGAGAATAGGATGATGTAGTTTAGTTTAGTTTATTTATTGGGGCAGAAATTGTACAGTCTTAAGTTATGACTTATGTATATTACAGAGATTTGGCACTTTGGCCTTAATACTAAAATATTTGTACACATTCTTAATTAATATATCTTATTTTATCTTTATCTTTCTTGTAACTTGAAGGAATAGCCACTAACGAAAACCTTCATTAAAGCATAGGATGATGTAAAATGTAATGAGATTGCTTGGATAGTGTTGTGGTGGGATGGAGCGACAGCAAAAAGGCAGATGCCAACAACACGCGGTGTTCCCAAGCGGTCCCCCATCTAAGTACTGACCGCGCCCGACGCTGGTTGATTGCGGTGATCGGACGAGAACCGATACATTCAGCGTGGTATGGTCGTTGGCGAAAACCTCTGTACCAACATCCTATCTATTTAACGGCGAAACGTTCAAAATACAGCAAATTATATTGGTAAACAATTTTAGATACAACAAGCGATGATACTAATATCGGACGATTATTCATATTATGAAACAGTGAAATTAAATTAAACACGATAGTCAAGAAGAGAGAAATAACCGGTCCAGGTCTATTAGTTTTTCCCACCTTAAGGACTCCAGAGAAAATCTCACTTTCTCTCTCTCGCTATTTGTCTCGACGAAGTAAAGAGCGAAAAAAAAAAAAAAAAAAAAAAAAAAAAAAAATGGTAAGGTAGTTCGCCCGTTTACCAAGATTTGGACGTGGACGTGATTTATTAACGTTGGATTTGGATTCTGGATTCTGGTGACTTTGAATTGTGGAAATATACGAAGCATTCATCTACTATAGGTGGTGGTGGGGCGGTGGAGGTTAAAGTGAATCGGTTCTCGTCCGATCACCGCACGACCAGCGTCGGGCGCGGTCACTACGTTGATGGAGGACCGCTTGGGAACACCGCAGTGTGCATACCACAGACAACAACACGCGGCGTTCCCAAACGGTCCCCTATCGCAGTACTGACCGCGCCCGATCCTGCCTGATTACGGTGATCTGACGTGGACGTGGCGCATTACTTACACCACGTCCCCACCACCACCCATGACCCACTAAAACCTACATACATAAGTGTTTTTCCACAAAACAAACAAAGTCACCAGGAACCAAACCAACGTTTTTATAGAGATATGAGTATGTGTGTGTATGTGTCGGTGTTTGTGTGTGTATATATGTATAAATATATATATACTATATAGATATACATATATACATATATGTATGTATGTATCAGGGATGTTGCGAATATCAGGATCAGCATCAGCATTCGCGGATTATCACCATCAGCATCATCATTTTAAATGCTGACATTCAATTCGTAACGTGTTCGTTCAGGGTGGGACGTACCACAATTCACGTAGAATTTTAGTCAATCATAGAGAGTCATACATAAGAAAAAAACAAAAATCACATTTGCCAGCCGTGCTAGGTGGGATCGCTATTGGTACCAACGACGCAAAGAGCGCCCAAAATTTCAAAATGGTAAGGTAGTTCGCCCGTTTGCCAAGATTTGTTCAAGCCTTTGAGCAAAGTGACAAAACTACAGAGAATAGGATGATGTAGTTTAGTTTAGTTTATTTATTGGGGCAGAAATTGTACAGTCTTAAGTTATGACTTATATTACAGAGATTTGGCACTTTGGCCTTAATACTAAAATATTTGTACACATTCTTAATTAATATATCTTATTTTATCTTTATCTTTCTTGTAACTTGAAGGAATAGCCACTAACGAAAACCTTCATTAAAGCATAGGATGATGTAAAATGTAATGAGATTGCTTGGATAGTGTTGTGGTGGGATGGAGCGACAGCAAAAAGGCAGATGCCAACAACACGCGGTGTTCCCAAGCGGTCCCCCATCTAAGTACTGACCGCGCCCGACGCTGGTTGATTGCGGTGATCGGACGAGAACCGATACATTCAGCGTGGTATGGTCGTTGGCGAAAACCTCTGTACCAACATCCTATCTATTTAACGGCGAAACGTTCAAAATACAGCAAATTATATTGGTAAACAATTTTAGATACAACAAGCGATGATACTAATATCGGACGATTATTCATATTATGAAACAGTGAAATTAAATTAAACACGATAGTCAAGAAGAGAGAAATAACCGGTCCAGGTCTATTAGTTTTTCCCACCTTAAGGACTCCAGAGAAAATCTCACTTTCTCTCTCTCGCTATTTGTCTCGACGAAGTAAAGAGCGGAAAAAAAAAAAAAAAAAAAAAAAAAAAAAATGGTAAGGTAGTTCGCCCGTTTACCAAGATTTGGACGTGGACGTGATTTATTAACGTTGGATTTGGATTCTGGATTCTGGTGACTTTGAATTGTGGAAATATACGAAGCATTCATCTACTATAGGTGGTGGTGGGGCGGTGGAGGTTAAAGTGAATCGGTTCTCGTCCGATCACCGCACGACCAGCGTCGGGCGCGGTCACTACGTTGATGGAGGACCGCTTGGGAACACCGCAGTGTGCATACCACAGACAACAACACGCGGCGTTCCCAAACGGTCCCCTATCGCAGTACTGACCGCGCCCGATCCTGCCTGATTACGGTGATCGGACGTGGACGTGGCGCATTACTTACACCACGTCCCCACCACCACCCATGACCCACTAAAACCTACATACATAAGTGTTTTTCCACAAAACAAACAAAGTCACCAGGAACCAAACCAACGTTTTTATAGAGATATGAGTATGTGTGTGTATGTGTCGGTGTTTGTGTGTGTATATATGTATAAATATATATATACTATATAGATATACATATATACATATATGTATGTATGTATCAGGGATGTTGCGAATATCAGGATCAGCATCAGCATTCGCGGATTATCACCATCAGCATCATCATTTTAAATGCTGACATTCAATTCGTAACGTGTTCGTTCAGGGTGGGACGTACCACAATTCACGTAGAATTTTAGTCAATCATAGAGAGTCATACATAAGAAAAAAACAAAAATCACATTTGCCAGCCGTGCTAGGTGGGATCGCTATTGGTACCAACGACGCAAAGAGCGCCCAAAATTTCAAAATGGTAAGGTAGTTCGCCCGTTTGCCAAGATTTGTTCAAGCCTTTGAGCAAAGTGACAAAACTACAGAGAATAGGATGATGTAGTTTAGTTTAGTTTATTTATTGGGGCAGAAATTGTACAGTCTTAAGTTATGACTTATATTACAGAGATTTGGCACTTTGGCCTTAATACTAAAATATTTGTACACATTCTTAATTAATATATCTTATTTTATCTTTATCTTTCTTGTAACTTGAAGGAATAGCCACTAACGAAAACCTTCATTAAAGCATAGGATGATGTAAAATGTAATGAGATTGCTTGGATAGTGTTGTGGTGGGATGGAGCGACAGCAAAAAGGCAGATGCCAACAACACGCGGTGTTCCCAAGCGGTCCCCCATCTAAGTACGACCGCGCCCGACGCTGGTTGATTGCGGTGATCGGACGAGAACCGATACATTCAGCGTGGTATGGTCGTTGGCGAAAACCTCTGTACCAACATCCTATCTATTTAACGGCGAAACGTTCAAAATACAGCAAATTATATTGGTAAACAATTTTAGATACAACAAGCGATGATACTAATATCGGACGATTATTCATATTATGAAACAGTGAAATTAAATTAAACACGATAGTCAAGAAGAGAGAAATAACCGGTCCAGGTCTATTAGTTTTTCCCACCTTAAGGACTCCAGAGAAAATCTCACTTTCTCTCTCTCGCTATTTGTCTCGACGAAGTAAAGAGCGGAAAAAAAAAAAAAAAAAAAAAAAAAAAAAAAATGGTAAGGTAGTTCGCCCGTTTACCAAGATTTGGACGTGGACGTGATTTATTAACGTTGGATTTGGATTCTGGATTCTGGTGACTTTGAATTGTGGAAATATACGAAGCATTCATCTACTATAGGTGGTGGTGGGGCGGTGGAGGTTAAAGTGAATCGGTTCTCGTCCGATCACCGCACGACCAGCGTCGGGCGCGGTCACTACGTTGATGGAGGACCGCTTGGGAACACCGCAGTGTGCATACCACAGACAACAACACGCGGCGTTCCCAAACGGTCCCCTATCGCAGTACTGACCGCGCCCGATCCTGCCTGATTACGGTGATCGGACGTGGACGTGGCGCATTACTTACACCACGTCCCCACCACCACCCATGACCCACTAAAACCTACATACATAAGTGTTTTTCCACAAAACAAACAAAGTCACCAGGAACCAAACCAACGTTTTTATAGAGATATGAGTATGTGTGTGTATGTGTCGGTGTTTGTGTGTGTATATATGTATAAATATATATATACTATATAGATATACATATATACATATATGTATGTATGTATCAGGGATGTTGCGAATATCAGGATCAGCATCAGCATTCGCGGATTATCACCATCAGCATCATCATTTTAAATGCTGACATTCAATTCGTAACGTGTTCGTTCAGGGTGGGACGTACCACAATTCACGTAGAATTTTAGTCAATCATAGAGAGTCATACATAAGAAAAAAACAAAAATCACATTTGCCAGCCGTGCTAGGTGGGATCGCTATTGGTACCAACGACGCAAAGAGCGCCCAAAATTTCAAAATGGTAAGGTAGTTCGCCCGTTTGCCAAGATTTGTTCAAGCCTTTGAGCAAAGTGACAAAACTACAGAGAATAGGATGATGTAGTTTAGTTTAGTTTATTTATTGGGGCAGAAATTGTACAGTCTTAAGTTATGACTTATATTACAGAGATTTGGCACTTTGGCCTTAATACTAAAATATTTGTACACATTCTTAATTAATATATCTTATTTTATCTTTATCTTTCTTGTAACTTGAAGGAATAGCCACTAACGAAAACCTTCATTAAAGCATAGGATGATGTAAAATGTAATGAGATTGCTTGGATAGTGTTGTGGTGGGATGGAGCGACAGCAAAAAGGCAGATGCCAACAACACGCGGTGTTCCCAAGCGGTCCCCCATCTAAGTACTGACCGCGCCCGACGCTGGTTGATTGCGGTGATCGGACGAGAACCGATTTACCCAGAGATCAGGTTATTGGTCGAAGTCATTGCCCTTGCAACGTGACCTCGAATCAGTTTAATCAGAAAGTTATCTATCCGTAAAATCCTTGCCCTGTCGTATAGGACCCCGTTGGGATAGAACTTTCTGTACTCAGACTCTGGTGTTCTGTGTAATCCAAGACAAGTCCTCAGACATTGTCTCTCAAACACCCGAATCCTTTCCATTAAGCTTGCGCTCACATTAAACCAGACGGGACATCCATAGGCAATCATAGGCCTGATTAAGGCCATGTAGCAGATTACCTTCACCCTAGAATCAAGTTGGCTGCAGTGAAACAGCCATCTTGTCAGGGCGAAAGCGCCCCGGGCTCTTTCCAGAGCAGCATCTACATTTTTGTTAAAATACAGATACTGATCCAGCCAGATCCCGAGGTATCTGACTACACTTTTACTCGCCAGTGGACGCCCGTCCGGTCCAATGATTGCGAATTTTCGCCAATGTTTTCTAGTGTCCCTAGAGGCCCTAGACAGAGGCGTTCTGAATAAAATAGTCTCTGACTTCTGGAAGTTGATTTTCAACTTCCAGTCATCACAGAACTGCTGAATTTTATCGAAGTCACGTTGCAATAAAATGCCAATGACCTCGACCGTTGGACCTGATCTGTACGCAACCAAGTCATCTGCATACGCTATTGAATGGTGAAGAGAAACTATCAGATCACTGATATAAATGCTGAAAAGGATCGGCGAATTTACCGTACCCTGTTGCAATCCGTTTTTAATTTCAAATGTTTGAGCAGAAGTTACGTTGGCAATTTTCACAACGAACTTTCTACTCGTTAACATATCATGAATTATATATAGCAATGGTTTACTTATGCCCAACCGTTTGAGCTTGTAATAGAGTCCTTCTAACCATACGGTGTCGAAGGCTTTTTCCAAGTCAACCAGGCAGGCACCCGTGCATTGGTTCTTGCATTTATTCCATTGGATATCCGAGACGAGTTTCGACGCGGCATGTATGGTATCATGCCCCGCCCTGAAACCGAATTGGTTATCCGGAATGATATTTTTGTCCTCAGCCCATTTGGACAGGGCTCTATGGATTACCTTCTCGAAGACCTTGCTGATACTCGGAAGGAGACTTATCGACCGGAGATTTGCCGGATTAGAGGAGTCTTTGCCCCTCTTAGGGATTGGCTGGACCACCGCCGTTTTCCAATGCACCGGATAATATGCATTATTCAGTGCATTGTTGAACAGGATGGTGTACCTCTCTATAGCCAATGGTGGAAGATGCCTGAGCACAACATTGGATATACCATCAATGCCCGCGGATTTTTTATTTTTTAATGACATGAAGATCAACTGGAGATCCTCTGTCGAAATGAACAGTGTTTCAGTACCTTCATTGGCGATGGCATTGTTTGCCGTAGAGTCGTCATTGAACCTGGTGAAACCATGGTTCTCGATTCGCCAATGTTCTATATCATTTCGAAGGTAGAAGTGGTGAAGCAGGGCTCTATTTTCCAGGTCGTGGTTCGGGCGAATGCTTTCATTCACCTTATACACATCCTGGAAGACAGCCCCCACTGTCGCCACTTTCTCCTGAGGATCCTCAATCACAAAAAAGTCGTCATCTAGGACGGCGCTCTCTGGATCGATGTTGACTGTACGTAGTAAACGTTCATTATCTGACGTTCTCGGAAGCTTTAGATCCCGAATGTCATTCTGATCTTTTCTCCGGAATATTTTATTTATCTGCGGGAACATATTCGCGCTGTTGGATTTTACAGCGCGAATTTTGTTGCTCCAGTGCAGACTTATGGCTATTTTATAATTCTCTTTAATTAACTGTCGGAGATTTTTAATCAGTGACTTCAGGGTCCTGACCTCCGAGTTTTGTCTGTCGGTAAACCGCCTGTACAAGAGTTTAAGTCTTGACAGGAGTCTACTTTTCTGTCTGTGAAGTGCGTCTATGGTCGCGTTTCGGTACACGTCCGTGGTATCGTAATGCCGTTGGCGTGGTATCGTTCTGTCCATCGTTTGTTTGATAGTTTCGTCCATATGTTTTAGGTGCCTATCAATTTCGTCATTTGATAGGTTCCTATTATTCGGTGGGGATGAGGCACTCGAAGTGAGTGCTCTCGTCAGGCAGTTGGCAAAGCGTGGCCAGCGTGCCCTACTATAATCGTGGGGGTACGTGTGGACATACTCTGCCATTTCTGCGAATTCGTCCGGTATTTTAATTACGGCACTAAGTCCGCAATGGTCACTGTCATACTCAACGGTACGTAAACAGTTAGTAGACCATTCGTTAGTGTCTGCCAGTCTCAATCGTGAGTCAAGCAACATTAGATCCAGATAGGCGCCGCTTCTAGGAAACGACGGACTATCCGTTGCGAGTAACTTGAGTTTATACTCAATATTATGCAGGGCCCACCAATGGCTTAGTAGGCTCCCTCTAGTGTTGGGTATATTATTGCCCCAATCACTATGTTTGGCATTTAAATCTCCGGCCAAAACATAAAAGTTTTCTACCGAGTCTAGGCGCAGAAATCGAAAAAGTATTTCGAGCTCTGCAATGAAGATATTGGGCTGAGGCGCTTCAGGTGCATAGGCCGATACTATGTATATCCTCCTTCCGTTCCGAAGGGGGATACACACAACACATGCCTCTAGCACCTGGAATCTCCGCACTTCACTGCTATATATAATTTTATATTTAATACTATTTTTAATGAAGATCGCGACACCTCCGCCTTGAGTGGCATTGGGTCGGTTTCTTCGTATAATATTGTAGGAATTGTGCCGAATTTTGTGCCTCTGGTTTAGCTTAGTTTCGCTAGCCAGAAACACATCAGGGCTTTCTTCCTGCAACAGGTTAAAGAGAACGGTGCGTCGCTCGATCCTAATCAGTGAATTTACATTCACAGCCAGGATCTTCAGGAAACTCTCTACTGGTGTATCCATTAGGACTCTAAGTGCGTTAAGCGCAGAAACGAGTAGAGCCTGTCCACTCGTTCCGTCTGCTTAATGATCTGCTGCTGGATCTGGCCGATCTGCCCTTGAATGGCGAGCAGAATCGGTAGCAGTTCCGCCTCGGCCCCCGGTGCCTTAGGAACGGGCACTGGGGCTTTGGCAGCAGCCTTTGGTATTTGTGCCGCTTTTCCCTGACCTGCCGCCATTTGGGCGTAAGTCAATTGGGGTGTGACGGCTGAAGAATGAATACCCCTTGCGGGAGGTATCTTCTCGACGTTCTGTCGAGCTTCTCTTATTTGCTTAATGTACTGGAACTTAGGACAGCCCCGATAATTTGCAGGGTGCCCGTTGTTCTCACATAGTGCGCATAAAAGTTGATCTCTTTCGAGACCTGTGCCCCGGTCGCACTCGTCGTACCTGTGGTCCTGTGCGCACTTGACGCATCGATGCTGCATTTCGCAGTTCGACGCGGCGTGCCCGAACCTCTGGCAGCGGATACATTGTATCATGTTTCCGCGCCTATCTAATTTCTCCCATCGCACTCTCTGGGTGTCTAAGACTTTAATTTTCTTTAGACACTCCAGACGGCTGTCGGGTGTTAGCTGGACCAAGAAGAAGTGCAGTTGCCGCTTCTCCCGTTTGGCCGCAACTGTGGTAAACGGCTTAGCCCCCACGAACTTGAGGTCATCGCTCTCGAACTTTTTGAGCTCAGAGAGCAATTCCTCGGGGTCTGTGATCGACTCCAGGCCTTTGAGGAGCATTGTCTGCAACCTCTCGGCTTTCGGAGTAAACGTATAGTACTCCGTCGTGGAATCCTTTAATAAAGAACGCATTTTCTTATATATTTCCAGTGTCTTACACTGGAAAACATAGCGTCCTCCGATACAATCTAAAATATAATTTTGCTCACCTATCTGGCTTTTGCACAAATCCACTGTCTGTCTGACAGCTAGAGTATGTGCATAGATGGGCGGCACCTTCTCCTTCTTCTTGGAGCGGCGGCTTCGCTTCCTCTTCTGTTTTTGCTGTTGTTGTTGCTGCTGCTGATCTTGCTGCTGCATTTGTTGTTTTTGCTGCTGGCTCGTTGGCTGCGGCTGTTGCTGGCTCGTTGGCTTTCTCTGCTGCTGGGGCTGCTGTTGCTGCTGCTCTCGCTGCAGTTGTTGTTGTTGCTGCTGCTTCATTGGCTGCGGCTGATGTTGTTGTTGTCTCTGCTGCTGGGGCTGCTGTTGCTGCTCCCGCTGCGTTTGTTGTTTTTGCTGCTGCTTCTTCAGCTGCGGCTGTTTTGGTTGTTGTTTTTGCTGCGGGGGCTGTTGCTGCTGCTCCCGCTGCGATTGTTGTTGTTGCAGCTTACGCTGCTTTTCAGCCTCCTTTTGCTGCCGGATTTCGGACAGCTTGTCCCTCACGGCTTGCAGTTTCTCCTGGAGGATTTTCTCCTCGACCTGGAGCTCATCTTCTTTTTTTTCTTCCTCCGTCTCCGAAGTAGATAGGAGAGCGAAAGAATTATTTTCACCGGTGTAGCGACCCTCTCTACCTTCGGAGAGGTAGACAAAGTCCGCCTCCTCGGGGACATTCAATTGTTGTTGTTGTTGAAGGGCTGCTAAGGCTGCTCTCGATGTCGATGGCGCCCCTTCCCTCGCCTCGGCCCGCAGCTTCTCTGCCGAAGTGGAAAGGGAGGGGCGCTTTACCAAGTTAGGAGTAGGGTTCAGCTTTCTCCTTCGCTTGATGACAGCGCTTGGCGTTGCGAAGTCGGATGATTTCACGGAATCATCCGACTCAGATGCCGTACGACGTACGGGCTTCTGCCCGTCGTCCGACATTTCCTCTGTTTCTTCCAATTACCTTGGAAGCAACAGGAGGAAAAAAAAGCGAACAGATCAAATTAAGTTCCCCGACCGGGAATTGAACTGCAGATCGTTGTTACACTACGACCGTGCACTTTACCCTCGCGCTACTGACGAATTTAAAATCTTCTCGCCAAACCACGCACTTAAACTTACTGAACACTATTATACACTGCACTAAGTCGAAACTCGTATGACTTGCACAGATATCAGTGATCGACTGACGAGAACCGATACATTCAGCGTGGTATGGTCGTTGGCGAAAACCTCTGTACCAACATCCTATCTATTTAACGGCGAAACGTTCAAAATACAGCAAATTATATTGGTAAACAATTTTAGATACAACAAGCGATGATACTAATATCGGACGATTATTCATATTATGAAACAGTGAAATTAAATTAAACACGATAGTCAAGAAGAGAGAAATAACCGGTCCAGGTCTATTAGTTTTTCCCACCTTAAGGACTCCAGAGAAAATCTCACTTTCTCTCTCTCGCTATTTGTCTCGACGAAGTAAAGAGCGGGAAAAAAAAAAAAAAAAAAAAAAAAAAAAAAAAAATGGTAAGGTAGTTCGCCCGTTTACCAAGATTTGGACGTGGACGTGATTTATTAACGTTGGATTTGGATTCTGGATTCTGGTGACTTTGAATTGTGGAAATATACGAAGCATTCATCTACTATAGGTGGTGGTGGGGCGGTGGAGGTTAAAGTGAATCGGTTCTCGTCCGATCACCGCACGACCAGCGTCGGGCGCGGTCACTACGTTGATGGAGGACCGCTTGGGAACACCGCAGTGTGCATACCACAGACAACAACACGCGGCGTTCCCAAACGGTCCCCTATCGCAGTACTGACCGCGCCCGATCCTGCCTGATTACGGTGATCGGACGTGGACGTGGCGCATTACTTACACCACGTCCCCACCACCACCCATGACCCACTAAAACCTACATACATAAGTGTTTTTCCACAAAACAAACAAAGTCACCAGGAACCAAACCAACGTTTTTATAGAGATATGAGTATGTGTGTGTATGTGTCGGTGTTTGTGTGTGTATATATGTATAAATATATATATACTATATAGATATACATATATACATATATGTATGTATGTATCAGGGATGTTGCGAATATCAGGATCAGCATCAGCATTCGCGGATTATCACCATCAGCATCATCATTTTAAATGCTGACATTCAATTCGTAACGTGTTCGTTCAGGGTGGGACGTACCACAATTCACGTAGAATTTTAGTCAATCATAGAGAGTCATACATAAGAAAAAAACAAAAATCACATTTGCCAGCCGTGCTAGGTGGGATCGCTATTGGTACCAACGACGCAAAGAGCGCCCAAAATTTCAAAATGGTAAGGTAGTTCGCCCGTTTGCCAAGATTTGTTCAAGCCTTTGAGCAAAGTGACAAAACTACAGAGAATAGGATGATGTAGTTTAGTTTAGTTTATTTATTGGGGCAGAAATTGTACAGTCTTAAGTTATGACTTATATTACAGAGATTTGGCACTTTGGCCTTAATACTAAAATATTTGTACACATTCTTAATTAATATATCTTATTTTATCTTTATCTTTCTTGTAACTTGAAGGAATAGCCACTAACGAAAACCTTCATTAAAGCATAGGATGATGTAAAATGTAATGAGATTGCTTGGATAGTGTTGTGGTGGGATGGAGCGACAGCAAAAAGGCAGATGCCAACAACACGCGGTGTTCCCAAGCGGTCCCCCATCTAAGTACTGACCGCGCCCGACGCTGGTTGATTGCGGTGATCGGACGAGAACCGATACATTTTTTTTTTTTTTTTTTTTTGCATTTTAAATTCATTTTATTTTCAAAAATCTTATAACTATCTTACATGCTAGACAAAATGAGTAAAACTAGCTTACATTATAACTAACATTAATGTCTTACTGACCCTAAGCGGGCACTCTAAAACAAACAATATACATATACTTAATCTATGTCTTTCGACAACTTAATATCTACAGTAAATTGATTACTTTATTTATTAATTGTGCCAAGAAAATAGTTATAAAAACTTAGCGTACTATCAAGTTTTAACGGGTATATATAAAACTTAAATCTAACTAAAACTAGCTAATTCTAACTTAATCTATCTTAACTAAAATGCATATACAAACATTATATACTTCACATATATAAAATGTATATACATCTTTTTTTAAATTTTTAGTTTTACGATTTTTTTTTTTTTTTTTATGTTTTATTAAAAAACTGCCCAACACTTAAACACTTAAACACTTATAAAATACCTTAGCCTACCCTAACCTACCCTACCCTATCGGAGTCCGCCAATGGCGTTCGGCGAACCTGCCTTGAAGAGGCTATATTAAAAAATTCCACGACGGAGTCCGTTAGCCACCAAAAGCGTTGATGCTGTCGGACAACGTCTTCTCTATCTCGGCGAGAAACCGATCTACTGAACCTGAGGCGCTCGGGCTCACAGAGCACGACGTCAGGTTCGTAAAGGAGCCGCCGCTCCACAGAATTACGGACCACATGGAAGATTAGCGGTACCGCCAATCTATCCTGGATCAGCCCACAACTATCGAAGTAAAGAAATGCTTCCGGTGGCACAAAGCCATTCAGACGCACTTTTTCGTAATACATAACATTGGGGTAGTAAGCCCCAGAGATCAGGTTATTGGTCGAAGTCATTGCCCTTGCAACGTGACCTCGAATCAGTTTAATCAGAAAGTTATCTATCCGTAAAATCCTTGCCCTATCGTATAGGACCCCGTTGGGATAGAACTTTCTGTACTCAGACTCTGGTGTTCTGTGTAATCCAAGACAAGTCCTCAGACATTGTCTCTCAAACACCCGAATCCTTTCCATTAAGCTTGCGCTCACATTAAACCAGACGGGACATCCATAGGCAATCATAGGTCTGATTAAGGCCATGTAGCAGATTACCTTCACCCTAGAATCAAGTTGGCTGCAGTGAAACAGCCATCTTGTCAGGGCGAAAGCGCCCCGGGCTCTTTCCAGAGCAGCATCTACATTTTTGTTAAAATACAGATACTGATCCAGCCAGATCCCGAGGTATCTGACTACACTTTTACTCGCCAGTGGACGCCCGTCCGGTCCGATGATTGCGAAATTTCGCCAATGTTTTCTAGTGTCCCTAGAGGCCCTAGACAGAGGCGTTCTGAATAAAATAGTCTCTGATTTCTGGAAGTTGATTTTCAACTTCCAGTCATCACAGAACTGCTGAATTTTATCGAAGTCACGTTGCAGTAAAATGCCAATGACCTCGATCGTTGGACCTGATCTGTACGCAACCAAGTCATCTGCATACGCTATTGAATGGTGAAGAGGAACTATCAGATCACTGATATAAATGCTGAAAAGGATCGGCGAATTTACCGTACCCTGTTGCAATCCGTTTTTAATTTCAAATGTTTGAGCAGAAGTTACGTTGGCAATTTTCACAACGAACTTTCTACTCGTTAACATATCGTGAATTATATATAGCAATGGTTTACTTATGCCTAACCGTTTGAGCTTGTAGTAGAGTCCTTCTAACCATACGGTGTCGAAGGCCTTCTCCAAGTCAACCAGGCAGGCACCCGTGCATTGGTTCTTGCATTTATTCCATTGGATATCCGAGACGAGTTTCGACGCGGCATGTATGGTATCATGCCCCGCCCTGAAACCGAATTGGTTATCCGGAATGATATTTTTATCCTCAGCCCATTTGGACAGGGCTCTATGGATTACCTTCTCGAAGACCTTGCTGATACTCGGAAGGAGACTTATCGACCGGAGATTTGCCGGATTAGAGGAGTCTTTGCCCCTCTTAGGGATTGGCTGGACCACCGCCGTTTTCCAATGCACCGGATAATATGCATTATTCAGTGCATTGTTGAACAGGATGGTGTACCTCTCTATAGCCAGTGGTGGAAGGTGCCTGAGCACAACGTTGGATATACCATCAGTGCCCGCGGATTTTTTATTTTTTAATGACATGAAGATCAACTGGAGATCCTCCGTCGAAATGAACAGTGTATCAGCATCTTCATTGGCGATGGCATTGTTTGCCGTAGAGTCGTCATTGAACCTGGTGAAACCATGGTTCTCGATTCGCCAATGTTCTATATCATTTCGAAGGTAGAAGTGATGAAGCAGGGCTCTATTTTCCAGGTCGTGGTTCGGGCGAATGCTTTCATTCACCTTATACACATCCTGGAAGACAGCCCCCACTGTCGCCACTTTCTCCTGAGGATCCTCAATCACAAAAAAGTCGTCATCTAGGACGGCGCTCTCTGGATCGATGTTGACTGTGCGTAGTATACGTTCGTTATTTGACGTTCTCGGAAGCTTTAGATCCCGAATGTCATTCTGATCTTTTCTCCGGAATATTTTATTTATCTGCGGGAACATATTCGCGCTGTTGGATTTTACAGCGCGAATTTTTTTGCTCCAGTGCAGACTTATGGCAATTTTATAATTCTCTTTAATTAACTGTCGGAGATTTTTAATCAGTGACTTCAGGGTCCTGACCTCCGAGTTTTGTCTGTCGGTAAACCGCCTGTACAAGAGTTTGAGTCTTGACAGGAGTCTACTTTTCTGTCTGTGAAGTGCGTCTATGGTCGCGTTTCGGTACACGTCCGTGGTATCGTAATGCCGTTGGCGTGGTATCGTTCTGTCCATCGTTTGTTTGATAGTTTCGTCCATATGTTTTAGGTGCCTATCAATTTCGTCATTTGATAGGTTCCTATTATTCGGTGGGGATGAGGCACTCGAAGTGAGTGCTCTCGTCAGGCAGTTGGTAAAGCGTGGCCAGCGTGCCCTACTATAATCGTAGGGGTACGTGTGGACATACTCTGCCATTTCTGCGAATTCGTCCGGTATTTTAATTACGGCACTAAGTCCGCAGTGGTCACTGTCATACTCAACGGTACGTAAACAGTTAGTAGACCATTCGTTAGTGTCTGCCAGTCTCAGTCGTGAGTCAAACAACATTAGATCCAGATAGGCGCCGCTTCTAGGAAACGACGGACTATCCGTTGCGAGTAACTTGAGTTTATACTCAATATTATGCAGGGCCCACCAATGGCTTAGTAGGCTCCCTCTAGTGTTGGGTACATTATTGCCCCAATCACTATGTTTGGCATTTAAATCTCCGGCCAAAACATAAAAGTTTTCTGCCGAGTCTAGGCGCAGAAATCGAAAAAGTATTTCGAGCTCTGCAATGAAGATATTGGGCTGAGGTGCTTCAGGTGCATAGGCCGATACTATGTATATCCTCCTTCCGTTCCGAAGGGGGATACACACAACACATGCCTCTAGCACTTGGAATTTCCGCACTTCACTGCTATATATAATTTTATATTTAATACTATTTTTAATGAAGATCGCGACACCTCCGCCTTGAGTGGCATTGGATCGGTCTCTTCGTATTATATTGTAGGAATTGTGCCGAATTTTGTGCCTCTGGCTTAGCTTAGTTTCGCTAGCCAGAAACACATCAGGGCTTTCTTCCTGCAACAGGTTAAAAAGAACGGTGCGTCGCTCGATCCTAATCAGTGAATTTACATTCACAGCCAGGATCTTCAGGAAACTCTCTACTGGTGTATCCATTAGGACTCTAAATGCGTTAAGCGCAGAAACGAGTAGAGCCTGTCCACTCGTTCCGTCTGCTTAATGATCTGCTGCTGGATCTGGCCGATCTGCCCTTGAATGGCGAGCAGAATCGGTAGCAGTTCCGCCTCGGCCCCCGGTGCCTTAGGAACGGGCACTGGGGCTTTGGCAGCAGCCTTTGGTATTTGTGCCGCTTTTCCCTGACCTGCCGCCATTTGGGCGTAGGTCAATTGGGGTGTGACGGCTGAAGAATGAATACCCCTCGCGGGAGGTATCTTCTCGACGTTCTGTCGAGCTTCTCTTATTTGCTTAATGTACTGGAACTTAGGACAGCCCCGATAATTTGCAGGGTGCCCGTTGTTCTCACATAGTGCGCATAAAAGTTGATCTCTTTCGAGACCTGTGCCCCGGTCGCACTCGTCGTACCTGTGGTCCTGTGCGCACTTGACGCATCGATGCTGCATTTCGCAGTTCGACGCGGCGTGCCCGAACCTCTGGCAGCGGATACATTGTATCATGTTTCCGCGCCTATCTAATTTCTCCCATCGCACTCTCTGGGTGTCCAAGACTTTTATTTTCTTTAGACACTCCAGACGGCTGTCGGGTGTCAGCTGGACCAAGAAGAAGTGCAGTTGCCGCTTCTCCCGTTTGGCCGCAACTGTGGTAAACGGCTTAGCCCCCACGAACTTGAGGTCATCGCTCTCGAACTTTTTGAGCTCAGAGAGCAATTCCTCGGGGTCTGTGATCGATTCCAGGCCTTTGAGGAGCATTGTCTGCAACCTCTCGGCTTTCGGAGTAAACGTATAGTACTCCGTCGTGGAATCTTTTAATAAAGAACGCATTTTCTTATATATTTCCAGTGTCTTACACTGGAAAACATAGCGTCCTCCGATAGATTCTAAAATATAATTTTTCTCACCTATCTGACTTTTGCACAAATCCACTGTCTGCCTGACAGCTAGAGTATGCGCATAGATGGGCGGCACCTTCTCCTTCTTCTTGGAGCGGCGGCTTCGCTTCCTCTTCTGTTTTTGTTGTTGTTGTTGCTGCTGCTGTTCCTGCTGCTGCATTTGTTGTTGTTGCTGCTGGCTCGTTGGCTGCGGCTGTTGCTGGCTCGTTGGCTGTCTCTGCTGCTGGGGCTGCTGTTGTTGCTGCTCTCTCTGCAGTTGTTGTTGTTGCTGCTGCTTCATTGGCTGCGGCTGATTTTGTTGTTTTCTCTGCTGCTGGGGCTGCTGTTGCTGCTCCCGCTGCGATTGTTGCTGTTGCTGCTGCTTCTTCGGCTGCGGCTTTTTTTCTAGTTGTTTCTGCTGCTGGGGCTGCTGTTGCTGCTCCCGCTGCGCTTCTTGCTTTCGCAGCTGCTTTGACTGCGGCTGCTTTTGTTGTTGTTGCTGTTGCAGCTTACGCTGCTTCTCAGCCTCCTTTTGCTGCCGGATTTCGGACAGTTTGTCCCTCACGGCTTGGAGCTTCTCCTGGAGGATTTTCTCCTCGGTCTGGAGCTCGTCTTCTTGTTTTTCTTCCTCCGTCTCCGAGGCAGATAGGAGAGCGAAGGAATTATTTTCCCCCGTGTAGCGACCCTCCCTGCCTTCAGAGAGGTAGGCAAAGTCCGCCTCCTCGGGGACATTCAATTGTTGTTGTTGTTGTTGTAGCTGCTGCAGAGCGGCTTTAGAAGTTGATGGCGCCCCATCCTTCGCTTCGGCCCGCAGCTTCTCTGCCGAAGTGGAAAGGGAGGGGCGCTTCACCAGGTTAGGAGTAGGATTTAACCTCCTCCTGCGCTTAACTACCGCGCTCGGTGTAGCGAAATCGGATGATTTGGTGGAATCATCCGATTCTGACGCCGTACGATATACGGGTTTCTGCCCGTCGCCTGACATTTCCTCTGTTACCTCCAATTACTCTGGAAGCAACAGAAGGAAAAAAAAAGCGAAAAATTTGTTTTCCCAACCGGGAACCGAACTGCCGGTCTTCGGGTTTCCGACCGTGTACTCTACCGTCGTGCTACTAACGATTTCACGATCGATTCGCCAAACCACGCACTTATACTGTTTATTCACTACTAAACACTGCACTAAGTCGAAACACGTCTGACTTGCACAGCTATCAGTGATCGACTGACGAGAACCAATACATTCAGCGTGGTATGGCCGTTGGCGAAAACCTCTGTACCAACATCCTATCTATTTAACGGCGAAACGTTCAAAATACAGCAAATTATATTGGTAAACAATTTTAGATACAACAAGCGATGATACTAATATCGGACGATTATTCATATTATGAAACAGTGAAATTAAATTAAACACGATAGTCAAGAAGAGAGAAATAACCGGTCCAGGTCTATTAGTTTTTCCCACCTTAAGGACTCCAGAGAAAATCTCACTTTCTCTCTCTCGCTATTTGTCTCGACGAAGTAAAGAGCGGAAAAAAAAAAAAAAAAAAAAAAAAAAAAAATGGTAAGGTAGTTCGCCCGTTTACCAAGATTTGGACGTGGACGTGATTTATTAACGTTGGATTTGGATTCTGGATTCTGGTGACTTTGAATTGTGGAAATATACGAAGCATTCATCTACTATAGGTGGTGGTGGGGCGGTTGAGGTTAAAGTGAATCGGTTCTCGTCCGATCACCGCACGACCAGCGTCGGGCGCGGTCACTACGTTGATGGAGGACCGCTTGGGAACACCGCAGTGTGCATACCACAGACAACAACACGCGGCGTTCCCAAACGGTCCCCTATCGCAGTACTGACCGCGCCCGATCCTGCCTGATTACGGTGATCGGACGTGGACGTGGCGCATTACTTACACCACGTCCCCACCACCACCCATGACCCACTAAAACCTACATACATAAGTGTTTTTCCACAAAACAAACAAAGTCACCAGGAACCAAACCAACGTTTTTATAGAGATATGAGTATGTGTGTGTATGTGTCGGTGTTTGTGTGTGTATATATGTATAAATATATATATACTATATAGATATACATATATACATATATGTATGTATGTATCAGGGATGTTGCGAATATCAGGATCAGCATCAGCATTCGCGGATTATCACCATCAGCATCATCATTTTAAATGCTGACATTCAATTCGTAACGTGTTCGTTCAGGGTGGGACGTACCACAATTCACGTAGAATTTTAGTCAATCATAGAGAGTCATACATAAGAAAAAAACAAAAATCACATTTGCCAGCCGTGCTAGGTGGGATCGCTATTGGTACCAACGACGCAAAGAGCGCCCAAAATTTCAAAATGGTAAGGTAGTTCGCCCGTTTGCCAAGATTTGTTCAAGCCTTTGAGCAAAGTGACAAAACTACAGAGAATAGGATGATGTAGTTTAGTTTAGTTTATTTATTGGGGCAGAAATTGTACAGTCTTAAGTTATGACTTATATTACAGAGATTTGGCACTTTGGCCTTAATACTAAAATATTTGTACACATTCTTAATTAATATATCTTATTTTATCTTTATCTTTCTTGTAACTTGAAGGAATAGCCACTAACGAAAACCTTCATTAAAGCATAGGATGATGTAAAATGTAATGAGATTGCTTGGATAGTGTTGTGGTGGGATGGAGCGACAGCAAAAAGGCAGATGCCAACAACACGCGGTGTTCCCAAGCGGTCCCCCATCTAAGTACTGACCGCGCCCGACGCTGGTTGATTGCGGTGATCGGACGAGAACCGATACATTCAGCGTGGTATGGTCGTTGGCGAAAACCTCTGTACCAACATCCTATCTATTTAACGGCGAAACGTTCAAAATACAGCAAATTATATTGGTAAACAATTTTAGATACAACAAGCGATGATACTAATATCGGACGATTATTCATATTATGAAACAGTGAAATTAAATTAAACACGATAGTCAAGAAGAGAGAAATAACCGGTCCAGGTCTATTAGTTTTTCCCACCTTAAGGACTCCAGAGAAAATCTCACTTTCTCTCTCTCGCTATTTGTCTCGACGAAGTAAAGAGCGGAAAAAAAAAAAAAAAAAAAAAAAAAAAAAAAAATGGTAAGGTAGTTCGCCCGTTTACCAAGATTTGGACGTGGACGTGATTTATTAACGTTGGATTTGGATTCTGGATTCTGGTGACTTTGAATTGTGGAAATATACGAAGCATTCATCTACTATAGGTGGTGGTGGGGCGGTGGAGGTTAAAGTGAATCGGTTCTCGTCCGATCACCGCACGACCAGCGTCGGGCGCGGTCACTACGTTGATGGAGGACCGCTTGGGAACACCGCAGTGTGCATACCACAGACAACAACACGCGGCGTTCCCAAACGGTCCCCTATCGCAGTACTGACCGCGCCCGATCCTGCCTGATTACGGTGATCGGACGTGGACGTGGCGCATTACTTACACCACGTCCCCACCACCACCCATGACCCACTAAAACCTACATACATAAGTGTTTTTCCACAAAACAAACAAAGTCACCAGGAACCAAACCAACGTTTTTATAGAGATATGAGTATGTGTGTGTATGTGTCGGTGTTTGTGTGTGTATATATGTATAAATATATATATACTATATAGATATACATATATACATATATGTATGTATGTATCAGGGATGTTGCGAATATCAGGATCAGCATCAGCATTCGCGGATTATCACCATCAGCATCATCATTTTAAATGCTGACATTCAATTCGTAACGTGTTCGTTCAGGGTGGGACGTACCACAATTCACGTAGAATTTTAGTCAATCATAGAGAGTCATACATAAGAAAAAAACAAAAATCACATTTGCCAGCCGTGCTAGGTGGGATCGCTATTGGTACCAACGACGCAAAGAGCGCCCAAAATTTCAAAATGGTAAGGTAGTTCGCCCGTTTGCCAAGATTTGTTCAAGCCTTTGAGCAAAGTGACAAAACTACAGAGAATAGGATGATGTAGTTTAGTTTAGTTTATTTATTGGGGCAGAAATTGTACAGTCTTAAGTTATGACTTATATTACAGAGATTTGGCACTTTGGCCTTAATACTAAAATATTTGTACACATTCTTAATTAATATATCTTATTTTATCTTTATCTTTCTTGTAACTTGAAGGAATAGCCACTAACGAAAACCTTCATTAAAGCATAGGATGATGTAAAATGTAATGAGATTGCTTGGATAGTGTTGTGGTGGGATGGAGCGACAGCAAAAAGGCAGATGCCAACAACACGCGGTGTTCCCAAGCGGTCCCCCATCTAAGTACTGACCGCGCCCGACGCTGGTTGATTGCGGTGATCGGACGAGAACCGATACATTCAGCGTGGTATGGTCGTTGGCGAAAACCTCTGTACCAACATCCTATCTATTTAACGGCGAAACGTTCAAAATACAGCAAATTATATTGGTAAACAATTTTAGATACAACAAGCGATGATACTAATATCGGACGATTATTCATATTATGAAACAGTGAAATTAAATTAAACACGATAGTCAAGAAGAGAGAAATAACCGGTCCAGGTCTATTAGTTTTTCCCACCTTAAGGACTCCAGAGAAAATCTCACTTTCTCTCTCTCGCTATTTGTCTCGACGAAGTAAAGAGCGGAAAAAAAAAAAAAAAAAAAAAAAAAAAAAAAATGGTAAGGTAGTTCGCCCGTTTACCAAGATTTGGACGTGGACGTGATTTATTAACGTTGGATTTGGATTCTGGATTCTGGTGACTTTGAATTGTGGAAATATACGAAGCATTCATCTACTATAGGTGGTGGTGGGGCGGTGGAGGTTAAAGTGAATCGGTTCTCGTCCGATCACCGCACGACCAGCGTCGGGCGCGGTCACTACGTTGATGGAGGACCGCTTGGGAACACCGCAGTGTGCATACCACAGACAACAACACGCGGCGTTCCCAAACGGTCCCCTATCGCAGTACTGACCGCGCCCGATCCTGCCTGATTACGGTGATCGGACGTGGACGTGGCGCATTACTTACACCACGTCCCCACCACCACCCATGACCCACTAAAACCTACATACATAAGTGTTTTTCCACAAAACAAACAAAGTCACCAGGAACCAAACCAACGTTTTTATAGAGATATGAGTATGTGTGTGTATGTGTCGGTGTTTGTGTGTGTATATATGTATAAATATATATATACTATATAGATATACATATATACATATATGTATGTATGTATCAGGGATGTTGCGAATATCAGGATCAGCATCAGCATTCGCGGATTATCACCATCAGCATCATCATTTTAAATGCTGACATTCAATTCGTAACGTGTTCGTTCAGGGTGGGACGTACCACAATTCACGTAGAATTTTAGTCAATCATAGAGAGTCATACATAAGAAAAAAACAAAAATCACATTTGCCAGCCGTGCTAGGTGGGATCGCTATTGGTACCAACGACGCAAAGAGCGCCCAAAATTTCAAAATGGTAAGGTAGTTCGCCCGTTTGCCAAGATTTGTTCAAGCCTTTGAGCAAAGTGACAAAACTACAGAGAATAGGATGATGTAGTTTAGTTTAGTTTATTTATTGGGGCAGAAATTGTACAGTCTTAAGTTATGACTTATATTACAGAGATTTGGCACTTTGGCCTTAATACTAAAATATTTGTACACATTCTTAATTAATATATCTTATTTTATCTTTATCTTTCTTGTAACTTGAAGGAATAGCCACTAACGAAAACCTTCATTAAAGCATAGGATGATGTAAAATGTAATGAGATTGCTTGGATAGTGTTGTGGTGGGATGGAGCGACAGCAAAAAGGCAGATGCCAACAACACGCGGTGTTCCCAAGCGGTCCCCCATCTAAGTACTGACCGCGCCCGACGCTGGTTGATTGCGGTGATCGGACGAGAACCGATACATTCAGCGTGGTATGGTCGTTGGCGAAAACCTCTGTACCAACATCCTATCTATTTAACGGCGAAACGTTCAAAATACAGCAAATTATATTGGTAAACAATTTTAGATACAACAAGCGATGATACTAATATCGGACGATTATTCATATTATGAAACAGTGAAATTAAATTAAACACGATAGTCAAGAAGAGAGAAATAACCGGTCCAGGTCTATTAGTTTTTCCCACCTTAAGGACTCCAGAGAAAATCTCACTTTCTCTCTCTCGCTATTTGTCTCGACGAAGTAAAGAGCGGAAAAAAAAAAAAAAAAAAAAATGGTAAGGTAGTTCGCCCGTTTACCAAGATTTGGACGTGGACGTGATTTATTAACGTTGGATTTGGATTCTGGATTCTGGTGACTTTGAATTGTGGAAATATACGAAGCATTCATCTACTATAGGTGGTGGTGGGGCGGTGGAGGTTAAAGTGAATCGGTTCTCGTCCGATCACCGCACGACCAGCGTCGGGCGCGGTCACTACGTTGATGGAGGACCGCTTGGGAACACCGCAGTGTGCATACCACAGACAACAACACGCGGCGTTCCCAAACGGTCCCCTATCGCAGTACTGACCGCGCCCGATCCTGCCTGATTACGGTGATCGGACGTGGACGTGGCGCATTACTTACACCACGTCCCCACCACCACCCATGACCCACTAAAACCTACATACATAAGTGTTTTTCCACAAAACAAACAAAGTCACCAGGAACCAAACCAACGTTTTTATAGAGATATGAGTATGTGTGTGTATGTGTCGGTGTTTGTGTGTGTATATATGTATAAATATATATATACTATATAGATATACATATATACATATATGTATGTATGTATCAGGGATGTTGCGAATATCAGGATCAGCATCAGCATTCGCGGATTATCACCATCAGCATCATCATTTTAAATGCTGACATTCAATTCGTAACGTGTTCGTTCAGGGTGGGACGTACCACAATTCACGTAGAATTTTAGTCAATCATAGAGAGTCATACATAAGAAAAAAACAAAAATCACATTTGCCAGCCGTGCTAGGTGGGATCGCTATTGGTACCAACGACGCAAAGAGCGCCCAAAATTTCAAAATGGTAAGGTAGTTCGCCCGTTTGCCAAGATTTGTTCAAGCCTTTGAGCAAAGTGACAAAACTACAGAGAATAGGATGATGTAGTTTAGTTTAGTTTATTTATTGGGGCAGAAATTGTACAGTCTTAAGTTATGACTTATATTACAGAGATTTGGCACTTTGGCCTTAATACTAAAATATTTGTACACATTCTTAATTAATATATCTTATTTTATCTTTATCTTTCTTGTAACTTGAAGGAATAGCCACTAACGAAAACCTTCATTAAAGCATAGGATGATGTAAAATGTAATGAGATTGCTTGGATAGTGTTGTGGTGGGATGGAGCGACAGCAAAAAGGCAGATGCCAACAACACGCGGTGTTCCCAAGCGGTCCCCCATCTAAGTACTGACCGCGCCCGACGCTGGTTGATTGCGGTGATCGGACGAGAACCGATACATTCAGCGTGGTATGGTCGTTGGCGAAAACCTCTGTACCAACATCCTATCTATTTAACGGCGAAACGTTCAAAATACAGCAAATTATATTGGTAAACAATTTTAGATACAACAAGCGATGATACTAATATCGGACGATTATTCATATTATGAAACAGTGAAATTAAATTAAACACGATAGTCAAGAAGAGAGAAATAACCGGTCCAGGTCTATTAGTTTTTCCCACCTTAAGGACTCCAGAGAAAATCTCACTTTCTCTCTCTCGCTATTTGTCTCGACGAAGTAAAGAGCGGAAAAAAAAAAAAAAAAAAAAAAAAAAAAAAAATGGTAAGGTAGTTCGCCCGTTTACCAAGATTTGGACGTGGACGTGATTTATTAACGTTGGATTTGGATTCTGGATTCTGGTGACTTTGAATTGTGGAAATATACGAAGCATTCATCTACTATAGGTGGTGGTGGGGCGGTGGAGGTTAAAGTGAATCGGTTCTCGTCCGATCACCGCACGACCAGCGTCGGGCGCGGTCACTACGTTGATGGAGGACCGCTTGGGAACACCGCAGTGTGCATACCACAGACAACAACACGCGGCGTTCCCAAACGGTCCCCTATCGCAGTACTGACCGCGCCCGATCCTGCCTGATTACGGTGATCGGACGTGGACGTGGCGCATTACTTACACCACGTCCCCACCACCACCCATGACCCACTAAAACCTACATACATAAGTGTTTTTCCACAAAACAAACAAAGTCACCAGGAACCAAACCAACGTTTTTATAGAGATATGAGTATGTGTGTGTATGTGTCGGTGTTTGTGTGTGTATATATGTATAAATATATATATACTATATAGATATACATATATACATATATGTATGTATGTATCAGGGATGTTGCGAATATCAGGATCAGCATCAGCATTCGCGGATTATCACCATCAGCATCATCATTTTAAATGCTGACATTCAATTCGTAACGTGTTCGTTCAGGGTGGGACGTACCACAATTCACGTAGAATTTTAGTCAATCATAGAGAGTCATACATAAGAAAAAAACAAAAATCACATTTGCCAGCCGTGCTAGGTGGGATCGCTATTGGTACCAACGACGCAAAGAGCGCCCAAAATTTCAAAATGGTAAGGTAGTTCGCCCGTTTGCCAAGATTTGTTCAAGCCTTTGAGCAAAGTGACAAAACTACAGAGAATAGGATGATGTAGTTTAGTTTAGTTTATTTATTGGGGCAGAAATTGTACAGTCTTAAGTTATGACTTATATTACAGAGATTTGGCACTTTGGCCTTAATACTAAAATATTTGTACACATTCTTAATTAATATATCTTATTTTATCTTTATCTTTCTTGTAACTTGAAGGAATAGCCACTAACGAAAACCTTCATTAAAGCATAGGATGATGTAAAATGTAATGAGATTGCTTGGATAGTGTTGTGGTGGGATGGAGCGACAGCAAAAAGGCAGATGCCAACAACACGCGGTGTTCCCAAGCGGTCCCCCATCTAAGTACTGACCGCGCCCGACGCTGGTTGATTGCGGTGATCGGACGAGAACCGATACATTCAGCGTGGTATGGTCGTTGGCGAAAACCTCTGTACCAACATCCTATCTATTTAACGGCGAAACGTTCAAAATACAGCAAATTATATTGGTAAACAATTTTAGATACAACAAGCGATGATACTAATATCGGACGATTATTCATATTATGAAACAGTGAAATTAAATTAAACACGATAGTCAAGAAGAGAGAAATAACCGGTCCAGGTCTATTAGTTTTTCCCACCTTAAGGACTCCAGAGAAAATCTCACTTTCTCTCTCTCGCTATTTGTCTCGACGAAGTAAAGAGCGGAAAAAAAAAAAAAAAAAAAAAAAAAAAAAAAATGGTAAGGTAGTTCGCCCGTTTACCAAGATTTGGACGTGGACGTGATTTATTAACGTTGGATTTGGATTCTGGATTCTGGTGACTTTGAATTGTGGAAATATACGAAGCATTCATCTACTATAGGTGGTGGTGGGGCGGTGGAGGTTAAAGTGAATCGGTTCTCGTCCGATCACCGCACGACCAGCGTCGGGCGCGGTCACTACGTTGATGGAGGACCGCTTGGGAACACCGCAGTGTGCATACCACAGACAACAACACGCGGCGTTCCCAAACGGTCCCCTATCGCAGTACTGACCGCGCCCGATCCTGCCTGATTACGGTGATCTGACGTGGACGTGGCGCATTACTTACACCACGTCCCCACCACCACCCATGACCCACTAAAACCTACATACATAAGTGTTTTTCCACAAAACAAACAAAGTCACCAGGAACCAAACCAACGTTTTTATAGAGATATGAGTATGTGTGTGTATGTGTCGGTGTTTGTGTGTGTATATATGTATAAATATATATATACTATATAGATATACATATATACATATATGTATGTATGTATCAGGGATGTTGCGAATATCAGGATCAGCATCAGCATTCGCGGATTATTACCATCAGCATCATCATTTTAAATGCTGACATTCAATTCGTAACGTGTTCGTTCAGGGTGGGACGTACCACAATTCACGTAGAATTTTAGTCAATCATAGAGAGTCATACATAAGAAAAAAACAAAAATCACATTTGCCAGCCGTGCTAGGTGGGATCGCTATTGGTACCAACGACGCAAAGAGCGCCCAAAATTTCAAAATGGTAAGGTAGTTCGCCCGTTTGCCAAGATTTGTTCAAGCCTTTGAGCAAAGTGACAAAACTACAGAGAATAGGATGATGTAGTTTAGTTTAGTTTATTTATTGGGGCAGAAATTGTACAGTCTTAAGTTATGACTTATATTACAGAGATTTGGCACTTTGGCCTTAATACTAAAATATTTGTACACATTCTTAATTAATATATCTTATTTTATCTTTATCTTTCTTGTAACTTGAAGGAATAGCCACTTGTTGTTTAAAGTTCCTCCAGACTTGAGAAAAGAAAACACGTGTTGTCGCTTTCGTGGTCGAAACAAAAAAAGGGAAGATTTATTTCACGTTACTAGATTCTTTGACTTTGACAACTCATTATAATAGAACTAACTAAAGGTATATTCACATTATTAAATAGGAATTCACAATAACACCCCCCCTGAATAACTATTTACTAATCTGAGAAAACATACATATTGTTTGTTTGTTTTATTATATATATATAATTCCATCAAATTCATCTTCAAAAATATATATAAAAAGCAATTTGAAATCGAAACCAAAAAAAAAATTAATTGCTCAATTCATTATATGTATGTACATATGTATAATTCAAACAAATTCATCTTCAAAAGTATATACAAAAAAAAACTTCATTATCATATTTCAATACTAACATAACGGTGAAAAATAATGGAAAGAAAGGTTTATTTATATTAAACCAAGTTGCTTTGTAAATAGTGATTGTTTGGTGCCTACCACACCCTTGGTAAAGACATCTGCTATCATCTGATCTGTTGGTTTGTACTCAATTTGTATTAACCCATCATCGATTTTTTCACGGATGAATTTAGATTTTATTTCAATGTGCTTAGTCCGGGCAGAGTATGCGTTGTTTTTAGCCAGCTGCATAGCACTTTTATTGTCACAGTAAATTATCATTAGCTTCGATGTTGATGGTAGAAGCTCACTTTCAAGTCTTTTAAGCCACATTGACTCCTGCATTGCAGATACCATTGCCATGAATTCTGCTTCTGTTGTTGATAAGGCGATAGTGGATTGACGTTTTGATCCCCAAGAGATTGCAGCTCCTTGCATTGTGAAGACATAGCCCGTTGTGGATTTTCTTTCATCAAGATCGCTGCCCCAGTCGGCATCACAGTAACCTTTAATTCCATCTGCATCCTTTCGATAAATTAATTTCTTATCTATCGTTCCCTGTAGATATCGAAGGACTCTCTTAACCGCTGCCCAATGTGCCTTCCCGGGGTTGCTACTGTACCGGCTAAGTAGATTTACAGCATAACAGATATCGGGGCGAGTAGTTTGAGCTGTAAACAACAAACTACCAATGGCTTCCATGTATGGTACAAGTGACATCTCCTGTTGTTCTTCCACGCTTCTGGGGCACATCCTTCGCGAAATTTTTTGATTGGTGTCCAAAGGTGTTCCGACTGGATTACAGCCACTCATACCAAAACGTTCTATAATTTGGGAAATGTACACAGATTGATCTATTGAAATTGTTCCGGCTGATCTGTCACGTGTAATGGAAATTCCCAATATTGAAGATGCCTCTCCTAAGTCTTTCATTTTAAAATGCATGCACAACTCATCCATTAACTGACGTTCTAACTCAGCATTACTTGAAAACATCAACACGTCATCTACATATATTGCTACAAATAGCATTTCACTATTTTCCACTTTGTAGTATATGCACTGATCAGCATCCGATCGTTTCAAGCCAAATTTCATTAAAACTGTATTTAATTTATTATTCCAGACTCGACTGGACTGTTTTAAGCCGTATAATGATTTCAACAGTTTACATACCTTTCTTGAACCATCGTCGAATCCTTTAGGTTGAACCATATATATGTCCTCTTTCAGTTCTCCATTGAGAAAGGCTGTAACCGCATCCATTTGACGGATTCGTAAATTAAATTTTGCCGCTATAGCCAAAAGAAAACGAATGGAGGTATATTTTGCGACTGGTGCAAAGGTTTCAACATAGTCGATCCCTTGCTTTTGTGAAAAACCCTTCACAACCAATCTTGCTTTATGTCTCACTATCTTACCAGCTGAATCTCGTTTGATTTTGAAGACCCACTTAGATTTAATGGGTAATTTACCTGCAGGTAAGTTGACCAAATCCCAAGTGTGATTTTTACGCAGCGACTTCATTTCCTCATTCATAGCTTCCATCCAATTGTTTGCATTCGGGCTCGACAGTGCATCTTCAAACGTGCCAGGTTCACATTCACTTAACTCCGTTGCACTAAAATTGTATTGTCGGTTTCTTAGGTTGACGATGCGCTTCGATTTACGAACTTCTTGCGGAATTTCAACAGATTGATCAGGAACATATGTATCATCGTTGTCGTCGCTGAAGAACATCTCGCTGTTATCGCTCAGAGTATTATCGGCTACATCGCCATCATCAACAACGCTTCTCTCGACACCAGAAACATAAGAATCGTTGTTGATTACGTTCGTTTCGGCCACGCTAGGTGTCGCTGGAGTAGATGTTTCGATTTTGACTTTAATCGAATCATTGTCGGCAATGGAAGATTCGCCTTTACACTCACCCCCTGAATCGACATTGTCTTCTTGACGTTCATCGATGAGTATTCCTGTCGACGAAAAGGAATTATTTTCAAGTTCTTTATTAATTACGTTTACCGTTTGATTTTCAGAAGGTTCGTCTTCGAAGAATTTAACATCTCTGCTGATTACTATCTTCTTAGTGTTCATGTTGTACAAACGGTACGCTTTTGATTCGTTGCTGTACCCAAGCATGATGCATTCAATTGACTTTATGTCAAGTTTCTTACGTTTTTCCTTAGGAACGAGAACGAGCGCTCTACATCCAAACACCTTTGCCATAGTTAAGTCTGGTTTCATTTTAGACCAAATTTCTTCAGGAGTTTTGAATTTTTCATTCCTGCAAGGAATCCGATTTATCAAATACGCTGCCGTGGACAAGGCTTCGGCCCAAAATCTCTTGCTCAAACCAGAATCAATGAGCATGCATCGAATTCGTTCGACAAGAGTTCGATTTATTCGTTCAGCAACTCCGTTCTGCTCAGGTGTATAAGGAGAGGTCTTTTGATGCTGAATACCGTTCTTCGTGAGGAACTGTTGAAAGATTTTGCTACAAAACTCTGCCCCATTGTCAGTTCGCAAGGTTTTAATTTTTCTGCTACATTGGTTTTCAACAAAAGCCTTAAACTGAACAAATTCATTAAATGTTTGACTTTTTTCTTTCAGGGGATACACAAATACTTTTCTACTATAATCGTCGATAAAAGTGAGAAAGTATTTTGCGCCACCAATAGAACGTTCAGAAATTGGACCACAGATATCTGAATGTATTAAATCAAGCAAATTTGTGGCACGATTTCCAAGATCTTTGAAGGGAGCCCGAGTTTGTTTGCCTTTAATACAGACAACACATTTAGCTTTATCACTTCCATTGATTTTCACACCTTTAACTGCATTGCTCACCTTTCTCAAATTAACATCACAAATGTGGCCCAGACGTCGATGCCATAGACGTTTGTTTGCTTCCGCTGAACTTTCACAGTTTGCACTCATAGACACTGCAGCAGGAACACTTGCACTTTCAATGCGCTCGTTAGTTTTGCAATTTAATCGATACATCCCATTTACCATTGTTGCTGTTGCAATTAATTGATTCGTTTTATTAAAAATGGTGCAATATTTTCCACGAAACACTAGTCGATTGCCATTATTTATCATTTGACTTACTGACAGTAGATTTGTGGTTAAGTCAGGCACATAGTAAACATTTGACAGCGTCGCGCACATGCCATTTTCTAAGGTTAAGTCAACATCACCAATACAATCAATTTTTAATTTTTCATTGTTGGCTACAACATTCTCTCCGTTTGGTGGAATTCTTTTATTTTTCACCATGCATGCAAACTTCGTCATGTGAGCCGACGCACCTGAATCAATGAACCATTCATTTCTGGATGAACTCCTTGCGAGAAATGATGTGTTAAGGGCAATTTTATATCCTTTTCGAACTTCGCGTTTCTTTTTACAATTTCTCGCATAATGCCCTATCTCACCGCATGAATGACATTTAAAATTGAATTTAAATTTTGGTTTGAACGATTTTGCTACCATTGCTTGATCACTCGATTTTGAATCATATTTAACTTCTTGCAAAAGTAGAGTTTTTACAGCATCCGTTGTCAATTTTGTTGTAGAGTTTTCCACTGCCATTACAAGTGGTTTGTAATTATCAGGCAGCCCTGCCAACATTAATGAAGCAATTATTTCGTCGGATATTTCTAGACCAGCTTTTTTTACTTTAATGGAAATCATAACCATACGGTTTATGAACGATTCCATTGAATCGCAATCAGATAAATTCAATTGGACTAGTTCCTTCAACAAACTTACTCGACGGCAAAGACCACTGTCTTCAAATGCATTTGTCAGTGCATCCCATGCTTGTTTCGCTGTTTTCGCACCAGCGATAAAGGAGTAGTTTTGCGTTTCCAATAATAAAATTATCTCTGATCTAGCTTTTAAATCGTTTGCCTTTTCTTTTGAATCTGTGGAATCGGATGGCTCCTTTTCAACGTATGACCACAGACCTTTTATGACCAAATACGACTCAGCAGCTATCTTCCAGACATCAAAATTTTCCCTGCCCTTCAGTTTTTCCACAGAAGCACAAATAGCTGCCATTGCTGTTGTTTAAAGTTTAATTAAGGAATTTAACTTAAATAAGGCCCATAACCTGTTGTTTAAAGTTCCTCCAGACTTGAGAAAAGAAAACACGTGTTGTCGCTTTCGTGGTCGAAACAAAAAAAGGGAAGATTTATTTCACGTTACTAGATTCTTTGACTTTGACAACTCATTATAATAGAACTAACTAAAGGTATATTCACATTATTAAATAGGAATTCACAATAACACCACTAACGAAAACCTTCATTAAAGCATAGGATGATGTAAAATGTAATGAGATTGCTTGGATAGTGTTGTGGTGGGATGGAGCGACAGCAAAAAGGCAGATGCCAACAACACGCGGTGTTCCCAAGCGGTCCCCCATCTAAGTACTGACCGCGCCCGACGCTGGTTGATTGCGGTGATCGGACGAGAACCGATACATTCAGCGTGGTATGGTCGTTGGCGAAAACCTCTGTACCAACATCCTATCTATTTAACGGCGAAACGTTCAAAATACAGCAAATTATATTGGTAAACAATTTTAGATACAACAAGCGATGATACTAATATCGGACGATTATTCATATTATGAAACAGTGAAATTAAATTAAACACGATAGTCAAGAAGAGAGAAATAACCGGTCCAGGTCTATTAGTTTTTCCCACCTTAAGGACTCCAGAGAAAATCTCACTTTCTCTCTCTCGCTATTTGTCTCGACGAAGTAAAGAGCGGAAAAAAAAAAAAAAAAAAAAAAAAAAAAAAATGGTAAGGTAGTTCGCCCGTTTACCAAGATTTGGACGTGGACGTGATTTATTAACGTTGGATTTGGATTCTGGATTCTGGTGACTTTGAATTGTGGAAATATACGAAGCATTCATCTACTATAGGTGGTGGTGGGGCGGTGGAGGTTAAAGTGAATCGGTTCTCGTCCGATCACCGCACGACCAGCGTCGGGCGCGGTCACTACGTTGATGGAGGACCGCTTGGGAACACCGCAGTGTGCATACCACAGACAACAACACGCGGCGTTCCCAAACGGTCCCCTATCGCAGTACTGACCGCGCCCGATCCTGCCTGATTACGGTGATCGGACGTGGACGTGGCGCATTACTTACACCACGTCCCCACCACCACCCATGACCCACTAAAACCTACATACATAAGTGTTTTTCCACAAAACAAACAAAGTCACCAGGAACCAAACCAACGTTTTTATAGAGATATGAGTATGTGTGTGTATGTGTCGGTGTTTGTGTGTGTATATATGTATAAATATATATATACTATATAGATATACATATATACATATATGTATGTATGTATCAGGGATGTTGCGAATATCAGGATCAGCATCAGCATTCGCGGATTATCACCATCAGCATCATCATTTTAAATGCTGACATTCAATTCGTAACGTGTTCGTTCAGGGTGGGACGTACCACAATTCACGTAGAATTTTAGTCAATCATAGAGAGTCATACATAAGAAAAAAACAAAAATCACATTTGCCAGCCGTGCTAGGTGGGATCGCTATTGGTACCAACGACGCAAAGAGCGCCCAAAATTTCAAAATGGTAAGGTAGTTCGCCCGTTTGCCAAGATTTGTTCAAGCCTTTGAGCAAAGTGACAAAACTACAGAGAATAGGATGATGTAGTTTAGTTTAGTTTATTTATTGGGGCAGAAATTGTACAGTCTTAAGTTATGACTTATATTACAGAGATTTGGCACTTTGGCCTTAATACTAAAATATTTGTACACATTCTTAATTAATATATCTTATTTTATCTTTATCTT
Organism: Eumerus sabulonum; assembly: GCA_951905685.1. Taxonomy (NCBI): domain Eukaryota; kingdom Metazoa; phylum Arthropoda; class Insecta; order Diptera; family Syrphidae; genus Eumerus; species Eumerus sabulonum. The sequence goes on along the minus strand of OX645062.1, from coordinate 40,271,062 downwards.
TCTTGTAACTTGAAGGAATAGCCACTAACGAAAACCTTCATTAAAGCATAGGATGATGTAAAATGTAATGAGATTGCTTGGATAGTGTTGTGGTGGGATGGAGCGACAGCAAAAAGGCAGATGCCAACAACACGCGGTGTTCCCAAGCGGTCCCCCATCTAAGTACTGACCGCGCCCGACGCTGGTTGATTGCGGTGATCGGACGAGAACCGATACATTCAGCGTGGTATGGTCGTTGGCGAAAACCTCTGTACCAACATCCTATCTATTTAACGGCGAAACGTTCAAAATACAGCAAATTATATTGGTAAACAATTTTAGATACAACAAGCGATGATACTAATATCGGACGATTATTCATATTATGAAACAGTGAAATTAAATTAAACACGATAGTCAAGAAGAGAGAAATAACCGGTCCAGGTCTATTAGTTTTTCCCACCTTAAGGACTCCAGAGAAAATCTCACTTTCTCTCTCTCGCTATTTGTCTCGACGAAGTAAAGAGCGGAAAAAAAAAAAAAAAAAAAAAAAAAAAAAATGGTAAGGTAGTTCGCCCGTTTACCAAGATTTGGACGTGGACGTGATTTATTAACGTTGGATTTGGATTCTGGATTCTGGTGACTTTGAATTGTGGAAATATACGAAGCATTCATCTACTATAGGTGGTGGTGGGGCGGTGGAGGTTAAAGTGAATCGGTTCTCGTCCGATCACCGCACGACCAGCGTCGGGCGCGGTCACTACGTTGATGGAGGACCGCTTGGGAACACCGCAGTGTGCATACCACAGACAACAACACGCGGCGTTCCCAAACGGTCCCCTATCGCAGTACTGACCGCGCCCGATCCTGCCTGATTACGGTGATCGGACGTGGACGTGGCGCATTACTTACACCACGTCCCCACCACCACCCATGACCCACTAAAACCTACATACATAAGTGTTTTTCCACAAAACAAACAAAGTCACCAGGAACCAAACCAACGTTTTTATAGAGATATGAGTATGTGTGTGTATGTGTCGGTGTTTGTGTGTGTATATATGTATAAATATATATATACTATATAGATATACATATATACATATATGTATGTATGTATCAGGGATGTTGCGAATATCAGGATCAGCATCAGCATTCGCGGATTATCACCATCAGCATCATCATTTTAAATGCTGACATTCAATTCGTAACGTGTTCGTTCAGGGTGGGACGTACCACAATTCACGTAGAATTTTAGTCAATCATAGAGAGTCATACATAAGAAAAAAACAAAAATCACATTTGCCAGCCGTGCTAGGTGGGATCGCTATTGGTACCAACGACGCAAAGAGCGCCCAAAATTTCAAAATGGTAAGGTAGTTCGCCCGTTTGCCAAGATTTGTTCAAGCCTTTGAGCAAAGTGACAAAACTACAGAGAATAGGATGATGTAGTTTAGTTTAGTTTATTTATTGGGGCAGAAATTGTACAGTCTTAAGTTATGACTTATATTACAGAGATTTGGCACTTTGGCCTTAATACTAAAATATTTGTACACATTCTTAATTAATATATCTTATTTTATCTTTATCTTTCTTGTAACTTGAAGGAATAGCCACTAACGAAAACCTTCATTAAAGCATAGGATGATGTAAAATGTAATGAGATTGCTTGGATAGTGTTGTGGTGGGATGGAGCGACAGCAAAAAGGCAGATGCCAACAACACGCGGTGTTCCCAAGCGGTCCCCCATCTAAGTACTGACCGCGCCCGACGCTGGTTGATTGCGGTGATCGGACGAGAACCGATTTACCCAGAGATCAGGTTATTGGTCGAAGTCATTGCCCTTGCAACGTGACCTCGAATCAGTTTAATCAGAAAGTTATCTATCCGTAAAATCCTTGCCCTGTCGTATAGGACCCCGTTGGGATAGAACTTTCTGTACTCAGACTCTGGTGTTCTGTGTAATCCAAGACAAGTCCTCAGACATTGTCTCTCAAACACCCGAATCCTTTCCATTAAGCTTGCGCTCACATTAAACCAGACGGGACATCCATAGGCAATCATAGGCCTGATTAAGGCCATGTAGCAGATTACCTTCACCCTAGAATCAAGTTGGCTGCAGTGAAACAGCCATCTTGTCAGGGCGAAAGCGCCCCGGGCTCTTTCCAGAGCAGCATCTACATTTTTGTTAAAATACAGATACTGATCCAGCCAGATCCCGAGGTATCTGACTACACTTTTACTCGCCAGTGGACGCCCGTCCGGTCCAATGATTGCGAATTTTCGCCAATGTTTTCTAGTGTCCCTAGAGGCCCTAGACAGAGGCGTTCTGAATAAAATAGTCTCTGACTTCTGGAAGTTGATTTTCAACTTCCAGTCATCACAGAACTGCTGAATTTTATCGAAGTCACGTTGCAATAAAATGCCAATGACCTCGACCGTTGGACCTGATCTGTACGCAACCAAGTCATCTGCATACGCTATTGAATGGTGAAGAGAAACTATCAGATCACTGATATAAATGCTGAAAAGGATCGGCGAATTTACCGTACCCTGTTGCAATCCGTTTTTAATTTCAAATGTTTGAGCAGAAGTTACGTTGGCAATTTTCACAACGAACTTTCTACTCGTTAACATATCATGAATTATATATAGCAATGGTTTACTTATGCCCAACCGTTTGAGCTTGTAATAGAGTCCTTCTAACCATACGGTGTCGAAGGCTTTTTCCAAGTCAACCAGGCAGGCACCCGTGCATTGGTTCTTGCATTTATTCCATTGGATATCCGAGACGAGTTTCGACGCGGCATGTATGGTATCATGCCCCGCCCTGAAACCGAATTGGTTATCCGGAATGATATTTTTGTCCTCAGCCCATTTGGACAGGGCTCTATGGATTACCTTCTCGAAGACCTTGCTGATACTCGGAAGGAGACTTATCGACCGGAGATTTGCCGGATTAGAGGAGTCTTTGCCCCTCTTAGGGATTGGCTGGACCACCGCCGTTTTCCAATGCACCGGATAATATGCATTATTCAGTGCATTGTTGAACAGGATGGTGTACCTCTCTATAGCCAATGGTGGAAGATGCCTGAGCACAACATTGGATATACCATCAATGCCCGCGGATTTTTTATTTTTTAATGACATGAAGATCAACTGGAGATCCTCTGTCGAAATGAACAGTGTTTCAGTACCTTCATTGGCGATGGCATTGTTTGCCGTAGAGTCGTCATTGAACCTGGTGAAACCATGGTTCTCGATTCGCCAATGTTCTATATCATTTCGAAGGTAGAAGTGGTGAAGCAGGGCTCTATTTTCCAGGTCGTGGTTCGGGCGAATGCTTTCATTCACCTTATACACATCCTGGAAGACAGCCCCCACTGTCGCCACTTTCTCCTGAGGATCCTCAATCACAAAAAAGTCGTCATCTAGGACGGCGCTCTCTGGATCGATGTTGACTGTACGTAGTAAACGTTCATTATCTGACGTTCTCGGAAGCTTTAGATCCCGAATGTCATTCTGATCTTTTCTCCGGAATATTTTATTTATCTGCGGGAACATATTCGCGCTGTTGGATTTTACAGCGCGAATTTTGTTGCTCCAGTGCAGACTTATGGCTATTTTATAATTCTCTTTAATTAACTGTCGGAGATTTTTAATCAGTGACTTCAGGGTCCTGACCTCCGAGTTTTGTCTGTCGGTAAACCGCCTGTACAAGAGTTTAAGTCTTGACAGGAGTCTACTTTTCTGTCTGTGAAGTGCGTCTATGGTCGCGTTTCGGTACACGTCCGTGGTATCGTAATGCCGTTGGCGTGGTATCGTTCTGTCCATCGTTTGTTTGATAGTTTCGTCCATATGTTTTAGGTGCCTATCAATTTCGTCATTTGATAGGTTCCTATTATTCGGTGGGGATGAGGCACTCGAAGTGAGTGCTCTCGTCAGGCAGTTGGCAAAGCGTGGCCAGCGTGCCCTACTATAATCGTGGGGGTACGTGTGGACATACTCTGCCATTTCTGCGAATTCGTCCGGTATTTTAATTACGGCACTAAGTCCGCAATGGTCACTGTCATACTCAACGGTACGTAAACAGTTAGTAGACCATTCGTTAGTGTCTGCCAGTCTCAATCGTGAGTCAAGCAACATTAGATCCAGATAGGCGCCGCTTCTAGGAAACGACGGACTATCCGTTGCGAGTAACTTGAGTTTATACTCAATATTATGCAGGGCCCACCAATGGCTTAGTAGGCTCCCTCTAGTGTTGGGTATATTATTGCCCCAATCACTATGTTTGGCATTTAAATCTCCGGCCAAAACATAAAAGTTTTCTACCGAGTCTAGGCGCAGAAATCGAAAAAGTATTTCGAGCTCTGCAATGAAGATATTGGGCTGAGGCGCTTCAGGTGCATAGGCCGATACTATGTATATCCTCCTTCCGTTCCGAAGGGGGATACACACAACACATGCCTCTAGCACCTGGAATCTCCGCACTTCACTGCTATATATAATTTTATATTTAATACTATTTTTAATGAAGATCGCGACACCTCCGCCTTGAGTGGCATTGGGTCGGTTTCTTCGTATAATATTGTAGGAATTGTGCCGAATTTTGTGCCTCTGGTTTAGCTTAGTTTCGCTAGCCAGAAACACATCAGGGCTTTCTTCCTGCAACAGGTTAAAGAGAACGGTGCGTCGCTCGATCCTAATCAGTGAATTTACATTCACAGCCAGGATCTTCAGGAAACTCTCTACTGGTGTATCCATTAGGACTCTAAGTGCGTTAAGCGCAGAAACGAGTAGAGCCTGTCCACTCGTTCCGTCTGCTTAATGATCTGCTGCTGGATCTGGCCGATCTGCCCTTGAATGGCGAGCAGAATCGGTAGCAGTTCCGCCTCGGCCCCCGGTGCCTTAGGAACGGGCACTGGGGCTTTGGCAGCAGCCTTTGGTATTTGTGCCGCTTTTCCCTGACCTGCCGCCATTTGGGCGTAAGTCAATTGGGGTGTGACGGCTGAAGAATGAATACCCCTTGCGGGAGGTATCTTCTCGACGTTCTGTCGAGCTTCTCTTATTTGCTTAATGTACTGGAACTTAGGACAGCCCCGATAATTTGCAGGGTGCCCGTTGTTCTCACATAGTGCGCATAAAAGTTGATCTCTTTCGAGACCTGTGCCCCGGTCGCACTCGTCGTACCTGTGGTCCTGTGCGCACTTGACGCATCGATGCTGCATTTCGCAGTTCGACGCGGCGTGCCCGAACCTCTGGCAGCGGATACATTGTATCATGTTTCCGCGCCTATCTAATTTCTCCCATCGCACTCTCTGGGTGTCTAAGACTTTAATTTTCTTTAGACACTCCAGACGGCTGTCGGGTGTTAGCTGGACCAAGAAGAAGTGCAGTTGCCGCTTCTCCCGTTTGGCCGCAACTGTGGTAAACGGCTTAGCCCCCACGAACTTGAGGTCATCGCTCTCGAACTTTTTGAGCTCAGAGAGCAATTCCTCGGGGTCTGTGATCGACTCCAGGCCTTTGAGGAGCATTGTCTGCAACCTCTCGGCTTTCGGAGTAAACGTATAGTACTCCGTCGTGGAATCCTTTAATAAAGAACGCATTTTCTTATATATTTCCAGTGTCTTACACTGGAAAACATAGCGTCCTCCGATACAATCTAAAATATAATTTTGCTCACCTATCTGGCTTTTGCACAAATCCACTGTCTGTCTGACAGCTAGAGTATGTGCATAGATGGGCGGCACCTTCTCCTTCTTCTTGGAGCGGCGGCTTCGCTTCCTCTTCTGTTTTTGCTGTTGTTGTTGCTGCTGCTGATCTTGCTGCTGCATTTGTTGTTTTTGCTGCTGGCTCGTTGGCTGCGGCTGTTGCTGGCTCGTTGGCTTTCTCTGCTGCTGGGGCTGCTGTTGCTGCTGCTCTCGCTGCAGTTGTTGTTGTTGCTGCTGCTTCATTGGCTGCGGCTGATGTTGTTGTTGTCTCTGCTGCTGGGGCTGCTGTTGCTGCTCCCGCTGCGTTTGTTGTTTTTGCTGCTGCTTCTTCAGCTGCGGCTGTTTTGGTTGTTGTTTTTGCTGCGGGGGCTGTTGCTGCTGCTCCCGCTGCGATTGTTGTTGTTGCAGCTTACGCTGCTTTTCAGCCTCCTTTTGCTGCCGGATTTCGGACAGCTTGTCCCTCACGGCTTGCAGTTTCTCCTGGAGGATTTTCTCCTCGACCTGGAGCTCATCTTCTTTTTTTTCTTCCTCCGTCTCCGAAGTAGATAGGAGAGCGAAAGAATTATTTTCACCGGTGTAGCGACCCTCTCTACCTTCGGAGAGGTAGACAAAGTCCGCCTCCTCGGGGACATTCAATTGTTGTTGTTGTTGAAGGGCTGCTAAGGCTGCTCTCGATGTCGATGGCGCCCCTTCCCTCGCCTCGGCCCGCAGCTTCTCTGCCGAAGTGGAAAGGGAGGGGCGCTTTACCAAGTTAGGAGTAGGGTTCAGCTTTCTCCTTCGCTTGATGACAGCGCTTGGCGTTGCGAAGTCGGATGATTTCACGGAATCATCCGACTCAGATGCCGTACGACGTACGGGCTTCTGCCCGTCGTCCGACATTTCCTCTGTTTCTTCCAATTACCTTGGAAGCAACAGGAGGAAAAAAAAGCGAACAGATCAAATTAAGTTCCCCGACCGGGAATTGAACTGCAGATCGTTGTTACACTACGACCGTGCACTTTACCCTCGCGCTACTGACGAATTTAAAATCTTCTCGCCAAACCACGCACTTAAACTTACTGAACACTATTATACACTGCACTAAGTCGAAACTCGTATGACTTGCACAGATATCAGTGATCGACTGACGAGAACCGATACATTCAGCGTGGTATGGTCGTTGGCGAAAACCTCTGTACCAACATCCTATCTATTTAACGGCGAAACGTTCAAAATACAGCAAATTATATTGGTAAACAATTTTAGATACAACAAGCGATGATACTAATATCGGACGATTATTCATATTATGAAACAGTGAAATTAAATTAAACACGATAGTCAAGAAGAGAGAAATAACCGGTCCAGGTCTATTAGTTTTTCCCACCTTAAGGACTCCAGAGAAAATCTCACTTTCTCTCTCTCGCTATTTGTCTCGACGAAGTAAAGAGCGGAAAAAAAAAAAAAAAAAAAAAAAAAAAAAAATGGTAAGGTAGTTCGCCCGTTTACCAAGATTTGGACGTGGACGTGATTTATTAACGTTGGATTTGGATTCTGGATTCTGGTGACTTTGAATTGTGGAAATATACGAAGCATTCATCTACTATAGGTGGTGGTGGGGCGGTGGAGGTTAAAGTGAATCGGTTCTCGTCCGATCACCGCACGACCAGCGTCGGGCGCGGTCACTACGTTGATGGAGGACCGCTTGGGAACACCGCAGTGTGCATACCACAGACAACAACACGCGGCGTTCCCAAACGGTCCCCTATCGCAGTACTGACCGCGCCCGATCCTGCCTGATTACGGTGATCGGACGTGGACGTGGCGCATTACTTACACCACGTCCCCACCACCACCCATGACCCACTAAAACCTACATACATAAGTGTTTTTCCACAAAACAAACAAAGTCACCAGGAACCAAACCAACGTTTTTATAGAGATATGAGTATGTGTGTGTATGTGTCGGTGTTTGTGTGTGTATATATGTATAAATATATATATACTATATAGATATACATATATACATATATGTATGTATGTATCAGGGATGTTGCGAATATCAGGATCAGCATCAGCATTCGCGGATTATCACCATCAGCATCATCATTTTAAATGCTGACATTCAATTCGTAACGTGTTCGTTCAGGGTGGGACGTACCACAATTCACGTAGAATTTTAGTCAATCATAGAGAGTCATACATAAGAAAAAAACAAAAATCACATTTGCCAGCCGTGCTAGGTGGGATCGCTATTGGTACCAACGACGCAAAGAGCGCCCAAAATTTCAAAATGGTAAGGTAGTTCGCCCGTTTGCCAAGATTTGTTCAAGCCTTTGAGCAAAGTGACAAAACTACAGAGAATAGGATGATGTAGTTTAGTTTAGTTTATTTATTGGGGCAGAAATTGTACAGTCTTAAGTTATGACTTATGTATATTACAGAGATTTGGCACTTTGGCCTTAATACTAAAATATTTGTACACATTCTTAATTAATATATCTTATTTTATCTTTATCTTTCTTGTAACTTGAAGGAATAGCCACTAACGAAAACCTTCATTAAAGCATAGGATGATGTAAAATGTAATGAGATTGCTTGGATAGTGTTGTGGTGGGATGGAGCGACAGCAAAAAGGCAGATGCCAACAACACGCGGTGTTCCCAAGCGGTCCCCCATCTAAGTACTGACCGCGCCCGACGCTGGTTGATTGCGGTGATCGGACGAGAACCGATACAGTTCAGTTTCAGTTTAAAAAAATCATTTTTTATTAATATTAAACTTATAGCTATCTTACGCTAGACAAAATGACTTAAACTAGCTTAATTAACTTAATACGTTATATTAAAAATACCTTACTGGCCCCATGCGGACGCTCTAAGATAACCTATATTTATTTTTTTGTTTTTTTAAATGTCTTTCGACTTAGTATCATATTTTTTTGTACATTTAATTTTAAATATTTATTAAAAACCTAAGAAATTTTAAAAAAACTTAGCATACTATCAAATTTTTTTGTTTATTTTTATCTTATTCTATCTTATTCTAATATAACTAAACTTAGCCTATTCTTTTTTTTTTTTTTTGTGTCTATACTTATTCTACCTTAGTCTACCCTAACCTACCCCACCCTATGTATGCCATTGGTGTTGGCGATTGTTGCCTTGAAGAGGCTTACTTAACCTAGCGGAGTCATCTCCAGCCACCAAAAGCGCTGCTGCTGCCTCACAACGTCTCTCCGATCGCGGTCTGAAACCGCCCTGCTGAACCTGAGGCGCTCCGGCTCACAGAGCTCGACCTCAGCTCCGTAGAGGAATCGCCGTTCCACGTACTTTCGTGCCACATGGAAGATTAGCGGTACCGCCAATCTATCCTGGATTAGTCCACAGTGATCAAGATAGAGGAATGCTTCCGGAGGGACAAAGCCGCTAAGTCGCACACGCTCATGGTACATACTGTTGGGGTAGTAAGCCCCAGAGATCAAGTTATTGACCGAAGTCATTGCCCTCGCAATGTGACCTCGAATCAGCTTTATCAGAAAATTGTCTATCCGTAAAATTCTTGCCCTATTGTATAGGACCTCGTTGGGATAGAATTTCGTGTACTCGGATTCTGGTGTTTTGTGCAATGAGAGACAAGTCCTTAGACATTGTCTCTCAAACATTCGAATCCTTTCCATCAGACTGGCACTCACATTGAACCAAACGGGACATCCATAGGCAATCATGGGCCTGATTAGGGCCATGTAGCAGATTACCTTCACTCTGCAGTCAAGTTGGCTGCTATGGAACAGCCATCTTGTCAGAGCGAAAGCGCCCCGAGCCCTTGCCAGAGCAGCATCCACATTTTTATCAAAATATAGATACTGATCCAGCCAGATCCCAAGGTATCTGACTACACTTCTATCTGCCAGTGGACGCCCGTCCGGTCCAAGGATTGAGAACCTTCGCCAGTGCTTTCTAGTGTCCCTAGAGGCCCTAGACAAAGGCGTTCTGAATAAGATAGTCTCTGATTTCTGGAAGTTGATTTTCAACTTCCAGTCATCACAGAACTGCTGAATTTTGTCGAAGTCACGCTGCAATAAAATGCCAATGACATCGATCGTTGGACCTGATCTGTACGCAACCAAGTCGTCCGCGTACGCTATCGAATGGCGAAGAGAAACTATCAGATCGCTGATGTAAATGCTGAAAAGGATCGGTGAGTTCACTGTGCCCTGTTGCAGTCCATTTTTAATTTCGAATGTTTGAGTAGAAGTCACGTTGGCAATTTTCACAACGAACTTTCTACCCTTCATCATGTCATAGATCATATATAGCAGTGGTTTACTTATGCCCAGCTGTTTGAGCTTGTAGTAGAGTCCTTCTAACCATACGGTGTCGAAGGCTTTTTCCAAGTCAACCAGGCAGGCACCCGTACATTGGTTCTTGCATTTATTCCATTGGACATCCGAGACGAGTTTCGACGCGGCATGTATGGTATCATGCCCCGCCCTGAAACCGAATTGGTTATCCGGAATGATATTTTTGTCCTCAGCCCATTTGGACAGGGCTCTATGGATTACCTTCTCGAAGACCTTGCTGATACTCGGAAGGAGACTTATCGACCGGAGATTTGCCGGGTTAGAGGAGTCTTTGCCCCTCTTAGGGATTGGTTGGACCACCGCCGTTTTCCAATGCCCCGGATAATATGCATTATTCAGTGCATTGTTAAACAGGATGGTGTACCTCTCTACAGCCACTGGTGGGAGATTCCTGAGCACAACATTGGATATACCATCATTACCCGCGGATTTTTTCTTTCTGAGTGACATGAAGATCAACTGGAGATCCTCCGCCGAAACGAATAGTGGGTTAGCCCCTTCATTGGTGACGGCATTGTTTGCCGTGAAATCGTCACTGAACCTGGTGAAACCGGGGTTCTCAGATCGCCAACGTTCTATATCGCTTCGAAGGTAGAAGTGGTTTAACAGGGCTCTGTTCTCCAAGTCGTGGTTCGGGCGAATGCTTTTATTCACCTTGTACACTTCCTGGAAGACAGCTCCCACTGTTGCCACTTTCTCTTGAGGATCCTCGATCACAAAGAAATCGTCGTCCAGAACAGCGCTCTCTGGATCAATGCTGACGGTACGTAGTAGACGTTCGTTGTCGGACGTTCTCGGAAGCTTGAGATCCTGAATGTCGCTCTGATTTTTTCTCCTAAATATTTTATTTATCTGCGGGAACATATTCGCGTTGTTGGATTTTACAGCACGAATTTTGTTGCTCCAGTGCAGACTTACAGATAGTTTGTAATTTTCTTTGATCAGCTGTTGGAGATTTTTAATCAGCGACTTTAGTGTCCTGACCTCCGAGTTTTGTCGGTCGGTAAACTGCCTATACAAGAGTTTGAGTCTTGACAGGAGTCTACTTTTCTGTCTGTGAAGTGCGTCTATGGTCGCGTTTCGGTATACGTCAGTGGTGTCGTGATGCCGTTGGCGTGGTATCGTTCTGTCTATCGTCTGTTTAATTATTTCGTCCATTTGTATAAGGTTCCTGTCAATTTCATCGTTTGACAGGTTCCTGTTGGTCGGTGGGGAGGAGGCGCTCGAAGTGAGTGCTCTCGTCAGGCAGTTGGCAAAGCGTGGCCAACGTGCCCTACTATAATCGTAGGGATGCGTTTGGACATACTCTGCCATTTCTGCAAACTCGTCCGGTATTTGGATTACGGCACCGAGTCCGTAATGGTCACTGTCGTAGTCGACGGTCCGTAGACAGTTCGTAGACCATTCGTTCGTGTCTGCCAGTCTTAGTCGCGAGTCAAGCAGCATAAGATCCAGATAGGAGCCGCTTCTGGGAAACGACGGACTATCCGTTGCGAGTAACTTGGTTCTGTACTCAATGTTGTGCAGATCCCACCATTGGCTTAGTAGGCTCCCTCTGGTGTTGAGTACATTATTTCCCCAATCACCATGTTTGGCATTCATATCCCCGGCCAGAACGTAATAGTTCTCCGTCGAGTCCAAGCGCAGAAAACGAAAGAGTGTTTCGAGCTCTGTAATAAAGATGTTGGGCTGAGGTGCTTCGGGTGCATAGGCCGACACTATGTACATCTTCCTTCCGTTCCGAAGGGGGATACACACAATACAAGCCTCTAGCACCTGGAACCGCCGTACTTCACTGCTATATATGACTTTATGTTTTATATTCTTACGAATGAAGATAGCGACACCTCCGCCTTGTGTGGCGTTGGGTCGGTCTCTTCTTATTATATCATAAGAATTGTGCCGAATTTTGTGCTTCTGGTTTAGCTTAGTTTCGCTAGCCAGAAGCACATCAGGGCTTTCGTTCTGCAACAGGTTAAAAAGAACAGTTCTTCGCTCGATCCTGATCAGTGAATTCACATTCACAGACAGGATCTTTAAGGGACTCTCTACCAGCGTACCCATTACGACTGTAGAGGCGCTAGGCCCGGCCAAAGCGAGTAGATCGTGTCCACCCGATTCGCCTGCCTTTGGATCTGCTGTTGGAGCTGGCTGATCTGCCCTTGTATGGCGAACAGAATCGAGCGCAGGTCCCCCTCACCCTCTGGTGCCTTAAAGACGGGCACTGGGACTTTGGGAGCAGCTTTGGGCAATTGTACCGCTTTTCCCTGACCTGACACCATTTGGGCGTAGGTCATTTGGGGAGTGACGGCTGGTGTTTGGAGGCTTTTCGGGGGAGGTATCCGCTCCGTTTTCTTTTGCCGGGCCAAATTTGATTTTTTTTGTTGCTGGAACCTAAGACATCCCCGATAGTTAGCAGGGTGTCCCGGATTCCCACAGAGTACGCATTTAAGATGCTCTTTATCTAAGACCTTGTCCTTGCCTAGGTCGCATTCCTCGGTCTTGTGGTCCTTTGCGCACTTCACGCATCGTGGCTGCATTTCGCAGTTCGACGCCGCGTGCCCGAACCGTTGGCAGCGGATACATTGCAAGATGTTTCCGCGCCTTCTTAATCTTTCCCATCTTACACGCAGGCTATCTAGGGAGGTAATTTCCCTTAGACAGTCCAGCTTGCTGTTGGGAGTGAACTGCACCAGGAAGAAGGGTAACCTCCGCTTCTCCCTCTGGGCCCTCAACGTGGTGAACGGCCTGACTCCCACAAAACTGAGGTCATCGCTCTCGAACTTCTTGAGCTCTGAGAGCAATTCCTCGGAGTCATTGATCGTCTCCACGCCTTTGAGGAGCATCGTTTGTAGCCTCTCGGCCTTTGGGGTGAAGGAGTAAAACTCCACTGTGGCGTCTTTAAGGCTACTTTTAACCTTCTTATGCTGTTCCACTGTGTTGCAGTGAACAGCATAGCGGTTGTTCCCTAATGGGTCAAGTTCAAAGTTACCTTTACCAATGGCATACTCACAGAGATCAATGGTTTCCCTGAGGCCCTTGGTGCGGGTGAAGATCGGCGGCACCTTTTCCTTAAGTTGACGCCTCTTTTTTTGCTGTCCTTGTTGCTTTTTCTGCTGCTGTTGCGGCTGCTGTTGCTTTTGCTGCTGGTGTTGTTTTTGCTGCTGCTGTTGTGGCTGCTGTTGTTTTTGCTGCTGCTGTTGCGGCTGCTGTTGTTTTTGCTGCTGCTGTTGCGGCTGCTGTTGTTTTTGCTGCTGCTGTTGCGGCTGCTGTTGTTTTTGCTGCTGCTGTTGCGGCTGCTGTTGTTTTTGCTGCTGCTGTTGCGGCTGCTGTTGTTTTTGCTGCTGCTGTTGCGGCTGCTGTTGTTTTTGATGTTGATGTTGCTGCTGTTTATTTTGTCTTTCGACAGCCTCCTCTTTTTCTTTTCGCCGAATCTCCCTAAGCCTGTTGATCACGGCCTGGAGATTCGCCCGAAGAATTTTTTCCTCGCTTTCGAGCTCCTCGGTCTCGGAGCTTGCGAGGGCAGAGAAGCGGTTGCTCTCGCTCTTGGGGCAACCTTTTTCACCCGCCTCTGGTGTAACGCTTGAGGGGGTTTGATGAGCTGGCGTTTCTTCCATCGCTTCGACTGGCAGCTTTTCAGTCGAAGCAGCGAGTAATTTGCGCTTGATCAAATTAGGCTTTGGATTAAGCCTCTTCCTTCGTTTTTTTACAACCGACGTCGTTGCGATATCTGATGATTTTGAGTCATCCGATTCGGAGAACGCGGATCGCTTCGCGTCGTCCGACATGCTTCTGCTGCTACTTCCAATTATTCTCGGAAGCAACAGCGAGAATCACCACAAAAAAGTTTTCGTTAATTTCCTCGGATCAGGGATAGAACTATCCGACTGACCGAGAAACTAATTTCCGCGAATTTCCGCGGATTTGAGTTTTGCGAACCCTTCGTCCGACACCGCACTTAAATATTTTTTTTTTTTTTGCTTTTTCTTTTCCGTTGCGATTCACACGCACACACGTAATAGATTTGCTAACACGAAAGCCGAAACACGTTTGTTCACTTTCGCGGTCTGTGATCGACTGACGAGAACCGATACATTCAGCGTGGTATGGTCGTTGGCGAAAACCTCTGTACCAACATCCTATCTATTTAACGGCGAAACGTTCAAAATACAGCAAATTATATTGGTAAACAATTTTAGATACAACAAGCGATGATACTAATATCGGACGATTATTCATATTATGAAACAGTGAAATTAAATTAAACACGATAGTCAAGAAGAGAGAAATAACCGGTCCAGGTCTATTAGTTTTTCCCACCTTAAGGACTCCAGAGAAAATCTCACTTTCTCTCTCTCGCTATTTGTCTCGACGAAGTAAAGAGCGGAAAAAAAAAAAAAAAAAAAAAAAAAAAAAAAATGGTAAGGTAGTTCGCCCGTTTACCAAGATTTGGACGTGGACGTGATTTATTAACGTTGGATTTGGATTCTGGATTCTGGTGACTTTGAATTGTGGAAATATACGAAGCATTCATCTACTATAGGTGGTGGTGGGGCGGTGGAGGTTAAAGTGAATCGGTTCTCGTCCGATCACCGCACGACCAGCGTCGGGCGCGGTCACTACGTTGATGGAGGACCGCTTGGGAACACCGCAGTGTGCATACCACAGACAACAACACGCGGCGTTCCCAAACGGTCCCCTATCGCAGTACTGACCGCGCCCGATCCTGCCTGATTACGGTGATCGGACGTGGACGTGGCGCATTACTTACACCACGTCCCCACCACCACCCATGACCCACTAAAACCTACATACATAAGTGTTTTTCCACAAAACAAACAAAGTCACCAGGAACCAAACCAACGTTTTTATAGAGATATGAGTATGTGTGTGTATGTGTCGGTGTTTGTGTGTGTATATATGTATAAATATATATATACTATATAGATATACATATATACATATATGTATGTATGTATCAGGGATGTTGCGAATATCAGGATCAGCATCAGCATTCGCGGATTATCACCATCAGCATCATCATTTTAAATGCTGACATTCAATTCGTAACGTGTTCGTTCAGGGTGGGACGTACCACAATTCACGTAGAATTTTAGTCAATCATAGAGAGTCATACATAAGAAAAAAACAAAAATCACATTTGCCAGCCGTGCTAGGTGGGATCGCTATTGGTACCAACGACGCAAAGAGCGCCCAAAATTTCAAAATGGTAAGGTAGTTCGCCCGTTTGCCAAGATTTGTTCAAGCCTTTGAGCAAAGTGACAAAACTACAGAGAATAGGATGATGTAGTTTAGTTTAGTTTATTTATTGGGGCAGAAATTGTACAGTCTTAAGTTATGACTTATATTACAGAGATTTGGCACTTTGGCCTTAATACTAAAATATTTGTACACATTCTTAATTAATATATCTTATTTTATCTTTATCTTTCTTGTAACTTGAAGGAATAGCCACTAACGAAAACCTTCATTAAAGCATAGGATGATGTAAAATGTAATGAGATTGCTTGGATAGTGTTGTGGTGGGATGGAGCGACAGCAAAAAGGCAGATGCCAACAACACGCGGTGTTCCCAAGCGGTCTCCCATCTAAGTACTGACCGCGCCCGACGCTGGTTGATTGCGGTGATCGGACGAGAACCGATTTACCCAGAGATCAGGTTATTGGTCGAAGTCATTGCCCTTGCAACGTGACCTCGAATCAGTTTAATCAGAAAGTTATCTATCCGTAAAATCCTTGCCCTGTCGTATAGGACCCCGTTGGGATAGAACTTTCTGTACTCAGACTCTGGTGTTCTGTGTAATCCAAGACAAGTCCTCAGACATTGTCTCTCAAACACCCGAATCCTTTCCATTAAGCTTGCGCTCACATTAAACCAGACGGGACATCCATAGGCAATCATAGGCCTGATTAAGGCCATGTAGCAGATTACCTTCACCCTAGAATCAAGTTGGCTGCAGTGAAACAGCCATCTTGTCAGGGCGAAAGCGCCCCGGGCTCTTTCCAGAGCAGCATCTACATTTTTGTTAAAATACAGATACTGATCCAGCCAGATCCCGAGGTATCTGACTACACTTTTACTCGCCAGTGGACGCCCGTCCGGTCCAATGATTGCGAATTTTCGCCAATGTTTTCTAGTGTCCCTAGAGGCCCTAGACAGAGGCGTTCTGAATAAAATAGTCTCTGACTTCTGGAAGTTGATTTTCAACTTCCAGTCATCACAGAACTGCTGAATTTTATCGAAGTCACGTTGCAATAAAATGCCAATGACCTCGACCGTTGGACCTGATCTGTACGCAACCAAGTCATCTGCATACGCTATTGAATGGTGAAGAGAAACTATCAGATCACTGATATAAATGCTGAAAAGGATCGGCGAATTTACCGTACCCTGTTGCAATCCGTTTTTAATTTCAAATGTTTGAGCAGAAGTTACGTTGGCAATTTTCACAACGAACTTTCTACTCGTTAACATATCATGAATTATATATAGCAATGGTTTACTTATGCCCAACCGTTTGAGCTTGTAATAGAGTCCTTCTAACCATACGGTGTCGAAGGCTTTTTCCAAGTCAACCAGGCAGGCACCCGTGCATTGGTTCTTGCATTTATTCCATTGGATATCCGAGACGAGTTTCGACGCGGCATGTATGGTATCATGCCCCGCCCTGAAACCGAATTGGTTATCCGGAATGATATTTTTGTCCTCAGCCCATTTGGACAGGGCTCTATGGATTACCTTCTCGAAGACCTTGCTGATACTCGGAAGGAGACTTATCGACCGGAGATTTGCCGGATTAGAGGAGTCTTTGCCCCTCTTAGGGATTGGCTGGACCACCGCCGTTTTCCAATGCACCGGATAATATGCATTATTCAGTGCATTGTTGAACAGGATGGTGTACCTCTCTATAGCCAATGGTGGAAGATGCCTGAGCACAACATTGGATATACCATCAATGCCCGCGGATTTTTTATTTTTTAATGACATGAAGATCAACTGGAGATCCTCTGTCGAAATGAACAGTGTTTCAGTACCTTCATTGGCGATGGCATTGTTTGCCGTAGAGTCGTCATTGAACCTGGTGAAACCATGGTTCTCGATTCGCCAATGTTCTATATCATTTCGAAGGTAGAAGTGGTGAAGCAGGGCTCTATTTTCCAGGTCGTGGTTCGGGCGAATGCTTTCATTCACCTTATACACATCCTGGAAGACAGCCCCCACTGTCGCCACTTTCTCCTGAGGATCCTCAATCACAAAAAAGTCGTCATCTAGGACGGCGCTCTCTGGATCGATGTTGACTGTACGTAGTAAACGTTCATTATCTGACGTTCTCGGAAGCTTTAGATCCCGAATGTCATTCTGATCTTTTCTCCGGAATATTTTATTTATCTGCGGGAACATATTCGCGCTGTTGGATTTTACAGCGCGAATTTTGTTGCTCCAGTGCAGACTTATGGCTATTTTATAATTCTCTTTAATTAACTGTCGGAGATTTTTAATCAGTGACTTCAGGGTCCTGACCTCCGAGTTTTGTCTGTCGGTAAACCGCCTGTACAAGAGTTTAAGTCTTGACAGGAGTCTACTTTTCTGTCTGTGAAGTGCGTCTATGGTCGCGTTTCGGTACACGTCCGTGGTATCGTAATGCCGTTGGCGTGGTATCGTTCTGTCCATCGTTTGTTTGATAGTTTCGTCCATATGTTTTAGGTGCCTATCAATTTCGTCATTTGATAGGTTCCTATTATTCGGTGGGGATGAGGCACTCGAAGTGAGTGCTCTCGTCAGGCAGTTGGCAAAGCGTGGCCAGCGTGCCCTACTATAATCGTGGGGGTACGTGTGGACATACTCTGCCATTTCTGCGAATTCGTCCGGTATTTTAATTACGGCACTAAGTCCGCAATGGTCACTGTCATACTCAACGGTACGTAAACAGTTAGTAGACCATTCGTTAGTGTCTGCCAGTCTCAATCGTGAGTCAAGCAACATTAGATCCAGATAGGCGCCGCTTCTAGGAAACGACGGACTATCCGTTGCGAGTAACTTGAGTTTATACTCAATATTATGCAGGGCCCACCAATGGCTTAGTAGGCTCCCTCTAGTGTTGGGTATATTATTGCCCCAATCACTATGTTTGGCATTTAAATCTCCGGCCAAAACATAAAAGTTTTCTACCGAGTCTAGGCGCAGAAATCGAAAAAGTATTTCGAGCTCTGCAATGAAGATATTGGGCTGAGGCGCTTCAGGTGCATAGGCCGATACTATGTATATCCTCCTTCCGTTCCGAAGGGGGATACACACAACACATGCCTCTAGCACCTGGAATCTCCGCACTTCACTGCTATATATAATTTTATATTTAATACTATTTTTAATGAAGATCGCGACACCTCCGCCTTGAGTGGCATTGGGTCGGTTTCTTCGTATAATATTGTAGGAATTGTGCCGAATTTTGTGCCTCTGGTTTAGCTTAGTTTCGCTAGCCAGAAACACATCAGGGCTTTCTTCCTGCAACAGGTTAAAGAGAACGGTGCGTCGCTCGATCCTAATCAGTGAATTTACATTCACAGCCAGGATCTTCAGGAAACTCTCTACTGGTGTATCCATTAGGACTCTAAGTGCGTTAAGCGCAGAAACGAGTAGAGCCTGTCCACTCGTTCCGTCTGCTTAATGATCTGCTGCTGGATCTGGCCGATCTGCCCTTGAATGGCGAGCAGAATCGGTAGCAGTTCCGCCTCGGCCCCCGGTGCCTTAGGAACGGGCACTGGGGCTTTGGCAGCAGCCTTTGGTATTTGTGCCGCTTTTCCCTGACCTGCCGCCATTTGGGCGTAAGTCAATTGGGGTGTGACGGCTGAAGAATGAATACCCCTTGCGGGAGGTATCTTCTCGACGTTCTGTCGAGCTTCTCTTATTTGCTTAATGTACTGGAACTTAGGACAGCCCCGATAATTTGCAGGGTGCCCGTTGTTCTCACATAGTGCGCATAAAAGTTGATCTCTTTCGAGACCTGTGCCCCGGTCGCACTCGTCGTACCTGTGGTCCTGTGCGCACTTGACGCATCGATGCTGCATTTCGCAGTTCGACGCGGCGTGCCCGAACCTCTGGCAGCGGATACATTGTATCATGTTTCCGCGCCTATCTAATTTCTCCCATCGCACTCTCTGGGTGTCTAAGACTTTAATTTTCTTTAGACACTCCAGACGGCTGTCGGGTGTTAGCTGGACCAAGAAGAAGTGCAGTTGCCGCTTCTCCCGTTTGGCCGCAACTGTGGTAAACGGCTTAGCCCCCACGAACTTGAGGTCATCGCTCTCGAACTTTTTGAGCTCAGAGAGCAATTCCTCGGGGTCTGTGATCGACTCCAGGCCTTTGAGGAGCATTGTCTGCAACCTCTCGGCTTTCGGAGTAAACGTATAGTACTCCGTCGTGGAATCCTTTAATAAAGAACGCATTTTCTTATATATTTCCAGTGTCTTACACTGGAAAACATAGCGTCCTCCGATACAATCTAAAATATAATTTTGCTCACCTATCTGGCTTTTGCACAAATCCACTGTCTGTCTGACAGCTAGAGTATGTGCATAGATGGGCGGCACCTTCTCCTTCTTCTTGGAGCGGCGGCTTCGCTTCCTCTTCTGTTTTTGCTGTTGTTGTTGCTGCTGCTGATCTTGCTGCTGCATTTGTTGTTTTTGCTGCTGGCTCGTTGGCTGCGGCTGTTGCTGGCTCGTTGGCTTTCTCTGCTGCTGGGGCTGCTGTTGCTGCTGCTCTCGCTGCAGTTGTTGTTGTTGCTGCTGCTTCATTGGCTGCGGCTGATGTTGTTGTTGTCTCTGCTGCTGGGGCTGCTGTTGCTGCTCCCGCTGCGTTTGTTGTTTTTGCTGCTGCTTCTTCAGCTGCGGCTGTTTTGGTTGTTGTTTTTGCTGCGGGGGCTGTTGCTGCTGCTCCCGCTGCGATTGTTGTTGTTGCAGCTTACGCTGCTTTTCAGCCTCCTTTTGCTGCCGGATTTCGGACAGCTTGTCCCTCACGGCTTGCAGTTTCTCCTGGAGGATTTTCTCCTCGACCTGGAGCTCATCTTCTTTTTTTTCTTCCTCCGTCTCCGAAGTAGATAGGAGAGCGAAAGAATTATTTTCACCGGTGTAGCGACCCTCTCTACCTTCGGAGAGGTAGACAAAGTCCGCCTCCTCGGGGACATTCAATTGTTGTTGTTGTTGAAGGGCTGCTAAGGCTGCTCTCGATGTCGATGGCGCCCCTTCCCTCGCCTCGGCCCGCAGCTTCTCTGCCGAAGTGGAAAGGGAGGGGCGCTTTACCAAGTTAGGAGTAGGGTTCAGCTTTCTCCTTCGCTTGATGACAGCGCTTGGCGTTGCGAAGTCGGATGATTTCACGGAATCATCCGACTCAGATGCCGTACGACGTACGGGCTTCTGCCCGTCGTCCGACATTTCCTCTGTTTCTTCCAATTACCTTGGAAGCAACAGGAGGAAAAAAAAGCGAACAGATCAAATTAAGTTCCCCGACCGGGAATTGAACTGCAGATCGTTGTTACACTACGACCGTGCACTTTACCCTCGCGCTACTGACGAATTTAAAATCTTCTCGCCAAACCACGCACTTAAACTTACTGAACACTATTATACACTGCACTAAGTCGAAACTCGTATGACTTGCACAGATATCAGTGATCGACTGACGAGAACCGATACATTCAGCGTGGTATGGTCGTTGGCGAAAACCTCTGTACCAACATCCTATCTATTTAACGGCGAAACGTTCAAAATACAGCAAATTATATTGGTAAACAATTTTAGATACAACAAGCGATGATACTAATATCGGACGATTATTCATATTATGAAACAGTGAAATTAAATTAAACACGATAGTCAAGAAGAGAGAAATAACCGGTCCAGGTCTATTAGTTTTTCCCACCTTAAGGACTCCAGAGAAAATCTCACTTTCTCTCTCTCGCTATTTGTCTCGACGAAGTAAAGAGCGGAAAAAAAAAAAAAAAAAAAAAAAAAAAAAAATGGTAAGGTAGTTCGCCCGTTTACCAAGATTTGGACGTGGACGTGATTTATTAACGTTGGATTTGGATTCTGGATTCTGGTGACTTTGAATTGTGGAAATATACGAAGCATTCATCTACTATAGGTGGTGGTGGGGCGGTGGAGGTTAAAGTGAATCGGTTCTCGTCCGATCACCGCACGACCAGCGTCGGGCGCGGTCACTACGTTGATGGAGGACCGCTTGGGAACACCGCAGTGTGCATACCACAGACAACAACACGCGGCGTTCCCAAACGGTCCCCTATCGCAGTACTGACCGCGCCCGATCCTGCCTGATTACGGTGATCGGACGTGGACGTGGCGCATTACTTACACCACGTCCCCACCACCACCCATGACCCACTAAAACCTACATACATAAGTGTTTTTCCACAAAACAAACAAAGTCACCAGGAACCAAACCAACGTTTTTATAGAGATATGAGTATGTGTGTGTATGTGTCGGTGTTTGTGTGTGTATATATGTATAAATATATATATACTATATAGATATACATATATACATATATGTATGTATGTATCAGGGATGTTGCGAATATCAGGATCAGCATCAGCATTCGCGGATTATCACCATCAGCATCATCATTTTAAATGCTGACATTCAATTCGTAACGTGTTCGTTCAGGGTGGGACGTACCACAATTCACGTAGAATTTTAGTCAATCATAGAGAGTCATACATAAGAAAAAAACAAAAATCACATTTGCCAGCCGTGCTAGGTGGGATCGCTATTGGTACCAACGACGCAAAGAGCGCCCAAAATTTCAAAATGGTAAGGTAGTTCGCCCGTTTGCCAAGATTTGTTCAAGCCTTTGAGCAAAGTGACAAAACTACAGAGAATAGGATGATGTAGTTTAGTTTAGTTTATTTATTGGGGCAGAAATTGTACAGTCTTAAGTTATGACTTATATTACAGAGATTTGGCACTTTGGCCTTAATACTAAAATATTTGTACACATTCTTAATTAATATATCTTATTTTATCTTTATCTTTCTTGTAACTTGAAGGAATAGCCACTAACGAAAACCTTCATTAAAGCATAGGATGATGTAAAATGTAATGAGATTGCTTGGATAGTGTTGTGGTGGGATGGAGCGACAGCAAAAAGGCAGATGCCAACAACACGCGGTGTTCCCAAGCGGTCCCCCATCTAAGTACTGACCGCGCCCGACGCTGGTTGATTGCGGTGATCGGACGAGAACCGATACATTTTTTTTTTTTTTTTTTTTTGCATTTTAAATTCATTTTATTTTCAAAAATCTTATAACTATCTTACATGCTAGACAAAATGAGTAAAACTAGCTTACATTATAACTAACATTAATGTCTTACTGACCCTAAGCGGGCACTCTAAAACAAACAATATACATATACTTAATCTATGTCTTTCGACAACTTAATATCTACAGTAAATTGATTACTTTATTTATTAATTGTGCCAAGAAAAAAGTTATAAAAACTTAGCGTACTATCAAGTTTTAACGGGTATATATAAAACTTAAATCTAACTAAAACTAGCTAATTCTAACTTAATCTATCTTAACTAAAATGCATATACAAACATTATATACTTCACATATATAAAATGTATATACATCTTTTTTTAAATTTTTAGTTTTACGATTTTTTTTTTTTTTTTTATGTTTTATTAAAAAACTGCCCAACACTTAAACACTTAAACACTTATAAAATACCTTAGCCTACCCTAACCTACCCTACCCTATCGGAGTCCGCCAATGGCGTTCGGCGAACCTGCCTTGAAGAGGCTATATTAAAAAATTCCACGACGGAGTCCGTTAGCCACCAAAAGCGTTGATGCTGTCGGACAACGTCTTCTCTATCTCGGCGAGAAACCGATCTACTGAACCTGAGGCGCTCGGGCTCACAGAGCACGACGTCAGGTTCGTAAAGGAGCCGCCGCTCCACAGAATTACGGACCACATGGAAGATTAGCGGTACCGCCAATCTATCCTGGATCAGCCCACAACTATCGAAGTAAAGAAATGCTTCCGGTGGCACAAAGCCATTCAGACGCACTTTTTCGTAATACATAACATTGGGGTAGTAAGCCCCAGAGATCAGGTTATTGGTCGAAGTCATTGCCCTTGCAACGTGACCTCGAATCAGTTTAATCAGAAAGTTATCTATCCGTAAAATCCTTGCCCTATCGTATAGGACCCCGTTGGGATAGAACTTTCTGTACTCAGACTCTGGTGTTCTGTGTAATCCAAGACAAGTCCTCAGACATTGTCTCTCAAACACCCGAATCCTTTCCATTAAGCTTGCGCTCACATTAAACCAGACGGGACATCCATAGGCAATCATAGGTCTGATTAAGGCCATGTAGCAGATTACCTTCACCCTAGAATCAAGTTGGCTGCAGTGAAACAGCCATCTTGTCAGGGCGAAAGCGCCCCGGGCTCTTTCCAGAGCAGCATCTACATTTTTGTTAAAATACAGATACTGATCCAGCCAGATCCCGAGGTATCTGACTACACTTTTACTCGCCAGTGGACGCCCGTCCGGTCCGATGATTGCGAAATTTCGCCAATGTTTTCTAGTGTCCCTAGAGGCCCTAGACAGAGGCGTTCTGAATAAAATAGTCTCTGATTTCTGGAAGTTGATTTTCAACTTCCAGTCATCACAGAACTGCTGAATTTTATCGAAGTCACGTTGCAGTAAAATGCCAATGACCTCGATCGTTGGACCTGATCTGTACGCAACCAAGTCATCTGCATACGCTATTGAATGGTGAAGAGGAACTATCAGATCACTGATATAAATGCTGAAAAGGATCGGCGAATTTACCGTACCCTGTTGCAATCCGTTTTTAATTTCAAATGTTTGAGCAGAAGTTACGTTGGCAATTTTCACAACGAACTTTCTACTCGTTAACATATCGTGAATTATATATAGCAATGGTTTACTTATGCCTAACCGTTTGAGCTTGTAGTAGAGTCCTTCTAACCATACGGTGTCGAAGGCCTTCTCCAAGTCAACCAGGCAGGCACCCGTGCATTGGTTCTTGCATTTATTCCATTGGATATCCGAGACGAGTTTCGACGCGGCATGTATGGTATCATGCCCCGCCCTGAAACCGAATTGGTTATCCGGAATGATATTTTTATCCTCAGCCCATTTGGACAGGGCTCTATGGATTACCTTCTCGAAGACCTTGCTGATACTCGGAAGGAGACTTATCGACCGGAGATTTGCCGGATTAGAGGAGTCTTTGCCCCTCTTAGGGATTGGCTGGACCACCGCCGTTTTCCAATGCACCGGATAATATGCATTATTCAGTGCATTGTTGAACAGGATGGTGTACCTCTCTATAGCCAGTGGTGGAAGGTGCCTGAGCACAACGTTGGATATACCATCAGTGCCCGCGGATTTTTTATTTTTTAATGACATGAAGATCAACTGGAGATCCTCCGTCGAAATGAACAGTGTATCAGCATCTTCATTGGCGATGGCATTGTTTGCCGTAGAGTCGTCATTGAACCTGGTGAAACCATGGTTCTCGATTCGCCAATGTTCTATATCATTTCGAAGGTAGAAGTGATGAAGCAGGGCTCTATTTTCCAGGTCGTGGTTCGGGCGAATGCTTTCATTCACCTTATACACATCCTGGAAGACAGCCCCCACTGTCGCCACTTTCTCCTGAGGATCCTCAATCACAAAAAAGTCGTCATCTAGGACGGCGCTCTCTGGATCGATGTTGACTGTGCGTAGTATACGTTCGTTATTTGACGTTCTCGGAAGCTTTAGATCCCGAATGTCATTCTGATCTTTTCTCCGGAATATTTTATTTATCTGCGGGAACATATTCGCGCTGTTGGATTTTACAGCGCGAATTTTGTTGCTCCAGTGCAGACTTATGGCTATTTTATAATTCTCTTTAATTAACTGTCGGAGATTTTTAATCAGTGACTTCAGGGTCCTGACCTCCGAGTTTTGTCTGTCGGTAAACCGCCTGTACAAGAGTTTGAGTCTTGACAGGAGTCTACTTTTCTGTCTGTGAAGTGCGTCTATGGTCGCGTTTCGGTACACGTCCGTGGTATCGTAATGCCGTTGGCGTGGTATCGTTCTGTCCATCGTTTGTTTGATAGTTTCGTCCATATGTTTTAGGTGCCTATCAATTTCGTCATTTGATAGGTTCCTATTATTCGGTGGGGATGAGGCACTCGAAGTGAGTGCTCTCGTCAGGCAGTTGGTAAAGCGTGGCCAGCGTGCCCTACTATAATCGTAGGGGTACGTGTGGACATACTCTGCCATTTCTGCGAATTCGTCCGGTATTTTAATTACGGCACTAAGTCCGCAGTGGTCACTGTCATACTCAACGGTACGTAAACAGTTAGTAGACCATTCGTTAGTGTCTGCCAGTCTCAGTCGTGAGTCAAACAACATTAGATCCAGATAGGCGCCGCTTCTAGGAAACGACGGACTATCCGTTGCGAGTAACTTGAGTTTATACTCAATATTATGCAGGGCCCACCAATGGCTTAGTAGGCTCCCTCTAGTGTTGGGTACATTATTGCCCCAATCACTATGTTTGGCATTTAAATCTCCGGCCAAAACATAAAAGTTTTCTGCCGAGTCTAGGCGCAGAAATCGAAAAAGTATTTCGAGCTCTGCAATGAAGATATTGGGCTGAGGTGCTTCAGGTGCATAGGCCGATACTATGTATATCCTCCTTCCGTTCCGAAGGGGGATACACACAACACATGCCTCTAGCACTTGGAATTTCCGCACTTCACTGCTATATATAATTTTATATTTAATACTATTTTTAATGAAGATCGCGACACCTCCGCCTTGAGTGGCATTGGATCGGTCTCTTCGTATTATATTGTAGGAATTGTGCCGAATTTTGTGCCTCTGGCTTAGCTTAGTTTCGCTAGCCAGAAACACATCAGGGCTTTCTTCCTGCAACAGGTTAAAAAGAACGGTGCGTCGCTCGATCCTAATCAGTGAATTTACATTCACAGCCAGGATCTTCAGGAAACTCTCTACTGGTGTATCCATTAGGACTCTAAATGCGTTAAGCGCAGAAACGAGTAGAGCCTGTCCACTCGTTCCGTCTGCTTAATGATCTGCTGCTGGATCTGGCCGATCTGCCCTTGAATGGCGAGCAGAATCGGTAGCAGTTCCGCCTCGGCCCCCGGTGCCTTAGGAACGGGCACTGGGGCTTTGGCAGCAGCCTTTGGTATTTGTGCCGCTTTTCCCTGACCTGCCGCCATTTGGGCGTAGGTCAATTGGGGTGTGACGGCTGAAGAATGAATACCCCTCGCGGGAGGTATCTTCTCGACGTTCTGTCGAGCTTCTCTTATTTGCTTAATGTACTGGAACTTAGGACAGCCCCGATAATTTGCAGGGTGCCCGTTGTTCTCACATAGTGCGCATAAAAGTTGATCTCTTTCGAGACCTGTGCCCCGGTCGCACTCGTCGTACCTGTGGTCCTGTGCGCACTTGACGCATCGATGCTGCATTTCGCAGTTCGACGCGGCGTGCCCGAACCTCTGGCAGCGGATACATTGTATCATGTTTCCGCGCCTATCTAATTTCTCCCATCGCACTCTCTGGGTGTCCAAGACTTTTATTTTCTTTAGACACTCCAGACGGCTGTCGGGTGTCAGCTGGACCAAGAAGAAGTGCAGTTGCCGCTTCTCCCGTTTGGCCGCAACTGTGGTAAACGGCTTAGCCCCCACGAACTTGAGGTCATCGCTCTCGAACTTTTTGAGCTCAGAGAGCAATTCCTCGGGGTCTGTGATCGATTCCAGGCCTTTGAGGAGCATTGTCTGCAACCTCTCGGCTTTCGGAGTAAACGTATAGTACTCCGTCGTGGAATCTTTTAATAAAGAACGCATTTTCTTATATATTTCCAGTGTCTTACACTGGAAAACATAGCGTCCTCCGATAGATTCTAAAATATAATTTTTCTCACCTATCTGACTTTTGCACAAATCCACTGTCTGCCTGACAGCTAGAGTATGCGCATAGATGGGCGGCACCTTCTCCTTCTTCTTGGAGCGGCGGCTTCGCTTCCTCTTCTGTTTTTGTTGTTGTTGTTGCTGCTGCTGTTCCTGCTGCTGCATTTGTTGTTGTTGCTGCTGGCTCGTTGGCTGCGGCTGTTGCTGGCTCGTTGGCTGTCTCTGCTGCTGGGGCTGCAGTTGTTGCTGCTCTCTCTGCAGTTGTTGTTGTTGCTGCTGCTTCATTGGCTGTGGCTGATTTTGTTGATTTCTCTGCTGCTGGGGCTGCTGTTGCTGCTCCCGCTGCGATTGTTGCTGTTGCTGCTGCTTCTTCGGCTGCGGCTTTTTTTCTAGTTGTTTCTGCTGCTGGGGCTGCTGTTGCTGCTCCCGCTGCGCTTCTTGCTTTCGCAGCTGCTTTGACTGCGGCTGCTTTTGTTGTTGTTGCTGTTGCAGCTTACGCTGCTTCTCAGCCTCCTTTTGCTGCCGGATTTCGGACAGTTTGTCCCTCACGGCTTGGAGCTTCTCCTGGAGGATTTTCTCCTCGGTCTGGAGCTCGTCTTCTTGTTTTTCTTCCTCCGTCTCCGAGGCAGATAGGAGAGCGAAGGAATTATTTTCCCCCGTGTAGCGACCCTCCCTGCCTTCAGAGAGGTAGGCAAAGTCCGCCTCCTCGGGGACATTCAATTGTTGTTGTTGTTGTTGTAGCTGCTGCAGAGCGGCTTTAGAAGTTGATGGCGCCCCATCCTTCGCTTCGGCCCGCAGCTTCTCTGCCGAAGTGGAAAGGGAGGGGCGCTTCACCAGGTTAGGAGTAGGATTTAACCTCCTCCTGCGCTTAACTACCGCGCTCGGTGTAGCGAAATCGGATGATTTGGTGGAATCATCCGATTCTGACGCCGTACGATATACGGGTTTCTGCCCGTCGCCTGACATTTCCTCTGTTACCTCCAATTACTCTGGAAGCAACAGAAGGAAAAAAAAAGCGAAAAATTTGTTTTCCCAACCGGGAACCGAACTGCCGGTCTTCGGGTTTCCGACCGTGTACTCTACCGTCGTGCTACTAACGATTTCACGATCGATTCGCCAAACCACGCACTTATACTGTTTATTCACTACTAAACACTGCACTAAGTCGAAACACGTCTGACTTGCACAGCTATCAGTGATCGACTGACGAGAACCAATACATTCAGCGTGGTATGGTCGTTGGCGAAAACCTCTGTACCAACATCCTATCTATTTAACGGCGAAACGTTCAAAATACAGCAAATTATATTGGTAAACAATTTTAGATACAACAAGCGATGATACTAATATCGGACGATTATTCATATTATGAAACAGTGAAATTAAATTAAACACGATAGTCAAGAAGAGAGAAATAACCGGTCCAGGTCTATTAGTTTTTCCCACCTTAAGGACTCCAGAGAAAATCTCACTTTCTCTCTCTCGCTATTTGTCTCGACGAAGTAAAGAGCGGAAAAAAAAAAAAAAAAAAAAAAAAAAAAAAAAAAAAAAAAAAAAAATGGTAAGGTAGTTCGCCCGTTTACCAAGATTTGGACGTGGACGTGATTTATTAACGTTGGATTTGGATTCTGGATTCTGGTGACTTTGAATTGTGGAAATATACGAAGCATTCATCTACTATAGGTGGTGGTGGGGCGGTTGAGGTTAAAGTGAATCGGTTCTCGTCCGATCACCGCACGACCAGCGTCGGGCGCGGTCACTACGTTGATGGAGGACCGCTTGGGAACACCGCAGTGTGCATACCACAGACAACAACACGCGGCGTTCCCAAACGGTCCCCTATCGCAGTACTGACCGCGCCCGATCCTGCCTGATTACGGTGATCGGACGTGGACGTGGCGCATTACTTACACCACGTCCCCACCACCACCCATGACCCACTAAAACCTACATACATAAGTGTTTTTCCACAAAACAAACAAAGTCACCAGGAACCAAACCAACGTTTTTATAGAGATATGAGTATGTGTGTGTATGTGTCGGTGTTTGTGTGTGTATATATGTATAAATATATATATACTATATAGATATACATATATACATATATGTATGTATGTATCAGGGATGTTGCGAATATCAGGATCAGCATCAGCATTCGCGGATTATCACCATCAGCATCATCATTTTAAATGCTGACATTCAATTCGTAACGTGTTCGTTCAGGGTGGGACGTACCACAATTCACGTAGAATTTTAGTCAATCATAGAGAGTCATACATAAGAAAAAAACAAAAATCACATTTGCCAGCCGTGCTAGGTGGGATCGCTATTGGTACCAACGACGCAAAGAGCGCCCAAAATTTCAAAATGGTAAGGTAGTTCGCCCGTTTGCCAAGATTTGTTCAAGCCTTTGAGCAAAGTGACAAAACTACAGAGAATAGGATGATGTAGTTTAGTTTAGTTTATTTATTGGGGCAGAAATTGTACAGTCTTAAGTTATGACTTATATTACAGAGATTTGGCACTTTGGCCTTAATACTAAAATATTTGTACACATTCTTAATTAATATATCTTATTTTATCTTTATCTTTCTTGTAACTTGAAGGAATAGCCACTAACGAAAACCTTCATTAAAGCATAGGATGATGTAAAATGTAATGAGATTGCTTGGATAGTGTTGTGGTGGGATGGAGCGACAGCAAAAAGGCAGATGCCAACAACACGCGGTGTTCCCAAGCGGTCCCCCATCTAAGTACTGACCGCGCCCGACGCTGGTTGATTGCGGTGATCGGACGAGAACCGATACATTCAGCGTGGTATGGTCGTTGGCGAAAACCTCTGTACCAACATCCTATCTATTTAACGGCGAAACGTTCAAAATACAGCAAATTATATTGGTAAACAATTTTAGATACAACAAGCGATGATACTAATATCGGACGATTATTCATATTATGAAACAGTGAAATTAAATTAAACACGATAGTCAAGAAGAGAGAAATAACCGGTCCAGGTCTATTAGTTTTTCCCACCTTAAGGACTCCAGAGAAAATCTCACTTTCTCTCTCTCGCTATTTGTCTCGACGAAGTAAAGAGCGGAAAAAAAAAAAAAAAAAAAAAAAAAAAAAAAATGGTAAGGTAGTTCGCCCGTTTACCAAGATTTGGACGTGGACGTGATTTATTAACGTTGGATTTGGATTCTGGATTCTGGTGACTTTGAATTGTGGAAATATACGAAGCATTCATCTACTATAGGTGGTGGTGGGGCGGTGGAGGTTAAAGTGAAT
Organism: Eumerus sabulonum; assembly: GCA_951905685.1. NCBI lineage: Eukaryota > Metazoa > Arthropoda > Insecta > Diptera > Syrphidae > Eumerus > Eumerus sabulonum. The sequence goes on along the minus strand of OX645062.1, from coordinate 40,240,738 downwards.
CGGTTCTCGTCCGATCACCGCACGACCAGCGTCGGGCGCGGTCACTACGTTGATGGAGGACCGCTTGGGAACACCGCAGTGTGCATACCACAGACAACAACACGCGGCGTTCCCAAACGGTCCCCTATCGCAGTACTGACCGCGCCCGATCCTGCCTGATTACGGTGATCGGACGTGGACGTGGCGCATTACTTACACCACGTCCCCACCACCACCCATGACCCACTAAAACCTACATACATAAGTGTTTTTCCACAAAACAAACAAAGTCACCAGGAACCAAACCAACGTTTTTATAGAGATATGAGTATGTGTGTGTATGTGTCGGTGTTTGTGTGTGTATATATGTATAAATATATATATACTATATAGATATACATATATACATATATGTATGTATGTATCAGGGATGTTGCGAATATCAGGATCAGCATCAGCATTCGCGGATTATCACCATCAGCATCATCATTTTAAATGCTGACATTCAATTCGTAACGTGTTCGTTCAGGGTGGGACGTACCACAATTCACGTAGAATTTTAGTCAATCATAGAGAGTCATACATAAGAAAAAAACAAAAATCACATTTGCCAGCCGTGCTAGGTGGGATCGCTATTGGTACCAACGACGCAAAGAGCGCCCAAAATTTCAAAATGGTAAGGTAGTTCGCCCGTTTGCCAAGATTTGTTCAAGCCTTTGAGCAAAGTGACAAAACTACAGAGAATAGGATGATGTAGTTTAGTTTAGTTTATTTATTGGGGCAGAAATTGTACAGTCTTAAGTTATGACTTATATTACAGAGATTTGGCACTTTGGCCTTAATACTAAAATATTTGTACACATTCTTAATTAATATATCTTATTTTATCTTTATCTTTCTTGTAACTTGAAGGAATAGCCACTAACGAAAACCTTCATTAAAGCATAGGATGATGTAAAATGTAATGAGATTGCTTGGATAGTGTTGTGGTGGGATGGAGCGACAGCAAAAAGGCAGATGCCAACAACACGCGGTGTTCCCAAGCGGTCCCCCATCTAAGTACTGACCGCGCCCGACGCTGGTTGATTGCGGTGATCGGACGAGAACCGATACATTCAGCGTGGTATGGTCGTTGGCGAAAACCTCTGTACCAACATCCTATCTATTTAACGGCGAAACGTTCAAAATACAGCAAATTATATTGGTAAACAATTTTAGATACAACAAGCGATGATACTAATATCGGACGATTATTCATATTATGAAACAGTGAAATTAAATTAAACACGATAGTCAAGAAGAGAGAAATAACCGGTCCAGGTCTATTAGTTTTTCCCACCTTAAGGACTCCAGAGAAAATCTCACTTTCTCTCTCTCGCTATTTGTCTCGACGAAGTAAAGAGCGGAAAAAAAAAAAAAAAAAAAAAAAAAAAAAATGGTAAGGTAGTTCGCCCGTTTACCAAGATTTGGACGTGGACGTGATTTATTAACGTTGGATTTGGATTCTGGATTCTGGTGACTTTGAATTGTGGAAATATACGAAGCATTCATCTACTATAGGTGGTGGTGGGGCGGTGGAGGTTAAAGTGAATCGGTTCTCGTCCGATCACCGCACGACCAGCGTCGGGCGCGGTCACTACGTTGATGGAGGACCGCTTGGGAACACCGCAGTGTGCATACCACAGACAACAACACGCGGCGTTCCCAAACGGTCCCCTATCGCAGTACTGACCGCGCCCGATCCTGCCTGATTACGGTGATCGGACGTGGACGTGGCGCATTACTTACACCACGTCCCCACCACCACCCATGACCCACTAAAACCTACATACATAAGTGTTTTTCCACAAAACAAACAAAGTCACCAGGAACCAAACCAACGTTTTTATAGAGATATGAGTATGTGTGTGTATGTGTCGGTGTTTGTGTGTGTATATATGTATAAATATATATATACTATATAGATATACATATATACATATATGTATGTATGTATCAGGGATGTTGCGAATATCAGGATCAGCATCAGCATTCGCGGATTATCACCATCAGCATCATCATTTTAAATGCTGACATTCAATTCGTAACGTGTTCGTTCAGGGTGGGACGTACCACAATTCACGTAGAATTTTAGTCAATCATAGAGAGTCATACATAAGAAAAAAACAAAAATCACATTTGCCAGCCGTGCTAGGTGGGATCGCTATTGGTACCAACGACGCAAAGAGCGCCCAAAATTTCAAAATGGTAAGGTAGTTCGCCCGTTTGCCAAGATTTGTTCAAGCCTTTGAGCAAAGTGACAAAACTACAGAGAATAGGATGATGTAGTTTAGTTTAGTTTATTTATTGGGGCAGAAATTGTACAGTCTTAAGTTATGACTTATATTACAGAGATTTGGCACTTTGGCCTTAATACTAAAATATTTGTACACATTCTTAATTAATATATCTTATTTTATCTTTATCTTTCTTGTAACTTGAAGGAATAGCCACTAACGAAAACCTTCATTAAAGCATAGGATGATGTAAAATGTAATGAGATTGCTTGGATAGTGTTGTGGTGGGATGGAGCGACAGCAAAAAGGCAGATGCCAACAACACGCGGTGTTCCCAAGCGGTCCCCCATCTAAGTACTGACCGCGCCCGACGCTGGTTGATTGCGGTGATCGGACGAGAACCGATACATTCAGCGTGGTATGGTCGTTGGCGAAAACCTCTGTACCAACATCCTATCTATTTAACGGCGAAACGTTCAAAATACAGCAAATTATATTGGTAAACAATTTTAGATACAACAAGCGATGATACTAATATCGGACGATTATTCATATTATGAAACAGTGAAATTAAATTAAACACGATAGTCAAGAAGAGAGAAATAACCGGTCCAGGTCTATTAGTTTTTCCCACCTTAAGGACTCCAGAGAAAATCTCACTTTCTCTCTCTCGCTATTTGTCTCGACGAAGTAAAGAGCGGAAAAAAAAAAAAAAAAAAATGGTAAGGTAGTTCGCCCGTTTACCAAGATTTGGACGTGGACGTGATTTATTAACGTTGGATTTGGATTCTGGATTCTGGTGACTTTGAATTGTGGAAATATACGAAGCATTCATCTACTATAGGTGGTGGTGGGGCGGTGGAGGTTAAAGTGAATCGGTTCTCGTCCGATCACCGCACGACCAGCGTCGGGCGCGGTCACTACGTTGATGGAGGACCGCTTGGGAACACCGCAGTGTGCATACCACAGACAACAACACGCGGCGTTCCCAAACGGTCCCCTATCGCAGTACTGACCGCGCCCGATCCTGCCTGATTACGGTGATCGGACGTGGACGTGGCGCATTACTTACACCACGTCCCCACCACCACCCATGACCCACTAAAACCTACATACATAAGTGTTTTTCCACAAAACAAACAAAGTCACCAGGAACCAAACCAACGTTTTTATAGAGATATGAGTATGTGTGTGTATGTGTCGGTGTTTGTGTGTGTATATATGTATAAATATATATATACTATATAGATATACATATATACATATATGTATGTATGTATCAGGGATGTTGCGAATATCAGGATCAGCATCAGCATTCGCGGATTATCACCATCAGCATCATCATTTTAAATGCTGACATTCAATTCGTAACGTGTTCGTTCAGGGTGGGACGTACCACAATTCACGTAGAATTTTAGTCAATCATAGAGAGTCATACATAAGAAAAAAACAAAAATCACATTTGCCAGCCGTGCTAGGTGGGATCGCTATTGGTACCAACGACGCAAAGAGCGCCCAAAATTTCAAAATGGTAAGGTAGTTCGCCCGTTTGCCAAGATTTGTTCAAGCCTTTGAGCAAAGTGACAAAACTACAGAGAATAGGATGATGTAGTTTAGTTTAGTTTATTTATTGGGGCAGAAATTGTACAGTCTTAAGTTATGACTTATATTACAGAGATTTGGCACTTTGGCCTTAATACTAAAATATTTGTACACATTCTTAATTAATATATCTTATTTTATCTTTATCTTTCTTGTAACTTGAAGGAATAGCCACTAACGAAAACCTTCATTAAAGCATAGGATGATGTAAAATGTAATGAGATTGCTTGGATAGTGTTGTGGTGGGATGGAGCGACAGCAAAAAGGCAGATGCCAACAACACGCGGTGTTCCCAAGCGGTCCCCCATCTAAGTACTGACCGCGCCCGACGCTGGTTGATTGCGGTGATCGGACGAGAACCGATACATTCAGCGTGGTATGGTCGTTGGCGAAAACCTCTGTACCAACATCCTATCTATTTAACGGCGAAACGTTCAAAATACAGCAAATTATATTGGTAAACAATTTTAGATACAACAAGCGATGATACTAATATCGGACGATTATTCATATTATGAAACAGTGAAATTAAATTAAACACGATAGTCAAGAAGAGAGAAATAACCGGTCCAGGTCTATTAGTTTTTCCCACCTTAAGGACTCCAGAGAAAATCTCACTTTCTCTCTCTCGCTATTTGTCTCGACGAAGTAAAGAGCGGAAAAAAAAAAAAAAAAAAAAAAAAAAAAATGGTAAGGTAGTTCGCCCGTTTACCAAGATTTGGACGTGGACGTGATTTATTAACGTTGGATTTGGATTCTGGATTCTGGTGACTTTGAATTGTGGAAATATACGAAGCATTCATCTACTATAGGTGGTGGTGGGGCGGTGGAGGTTAAAGTGAATCGGTTCTCGTCCGATCACCGCACGACCAGCGTCGGGCGCGGTCACTACGTTGATGGAGGACCGCTTGGGAACACCGCAGTGTGCATACCACAGACAACAACACGCGGCGTTCCCAAACGGTCCCCTATCGCAGTACTGACCGCGCCCGATCCTGCCTGATTACGGTGATCGGACGTGGACGTGGCGCATTACTTACACCACGTCCCCACCACCACCCATGACCCACTAAAATCTACATACATAAGTGTTTTTCCACAAAACAAACAAAGTCACCAGGAACCAAACCAACGTTTTTATAGAGATATGAGTATGTGTGTGTATGTGTCGGTGTTTGTGTGTGTATATATGTATAAATATATATATACTATATAGATATACATATATACATATATGTATGTATGTATCAGGGATGTTGCGAATATCAGGATCAGCATCAGCATTCGCGGATTATCACCATCAGCATCATCATTTTAAATGCTGACATTCAATTCGTAACGTGTTCGTTCAGGGTGGGACGTACCACAATTCACGTAGAATTTTAGTCAATCATAGAGAGTCATACATAAGAAAAAAACAAAAATCACATTTGCCAGCCGTGCTAGGTGGGATCGCTATTGGTACCAACGACGCAAAGAGCGCCCAAAATTTCAAAATGGTAAGGTAGTTCGCCCGTTTGCCAAGATTTGTTCAAGCCTTTGAGCAAAGTGACAAAACTACAGAGAATAGGATGATGTAGTTTAGTTTAGTTTATTTATTGGGGCAGAAATTGTACAGTCTTAAGTTATGACTTATATTACAGAGATTTGGCACTTTGGCCTTAATACTAAAATATTTGTACACATTCTTAATTAATATATCTTATTTTATTTTTATCTTTCTTGTAACTTGAAGGAATAGCCACTAACGAAAACCTTCATTAAAGCATAGGATGATGTAAAATGTAATGAGATTGCTTGGATAGTGTTGTGGTGGGATGGAGCGACAGCAAAAAGGCAGATGCCAACAACACGCGGTGTTCCCAAGCGGTCCCCCATCTAAGTACTGACCGCGCCCGACGCTGGTTGATTGCGGTGATCGGACGAGAACCGATACATTCAGCGTGGTATGGTCGTTGGCGAAAACCTCTGTACCAACATCCTATCTATTTAACGGCGAAACGTTCAAAATACAGCAAATTATATTGGTAAACAATTTTAGATACAACAAGCGATGATACTAATATCGGACGATTATTCATATTATGAAACAGTGAAATTAAATTAAACACGATAGTCAAGAAGAGAGAAATAACCGGTCCAGGTCTATTAGTTTTTCCCACCTTAAGGACTCCAGAGAAAATCTCACTTTCTCTCTCTCGCTATTTGTCTCGACGAAGTAAAGAGCGGAAAAAAAAAAAAAAAAAAAAAAAAAAAAAAAATGGTAAGGTAGTTCGCCCGTTTACCAAGATTTGGACGTGGACGTGATTTATTAACGTTGGATTTGGATTCTGGATTCTGGTGACTTTGAATTGTGGAAATATACGAAGCATTCATCTACTATAGGTGGTGGTGGGGCGGTGGAGGTTAAAGTGAATCGGTTCTCGTCCGATCACCGCACGACCAGCGTCGGGCGCGGTCACTACGTTGATGGAGGACCGCTTGGGAACACCGCAGTGTGCATACCACAGACAACAACACGCGGCGTTCCCAAACGGTCCCCTATCGCAGTACTGACCGCGCCCGATCCTGCCTGATTACGGTGATCGGACGTGGACGTGGCGCATTACTTACACCACGTCCCCACCACCACCCATGACCCACTAAAACCTACATACATAAGTGTTTTTCCACAAAACAAACAAAGTCACCAGGAACCAAACCAACGTTTTTATAGAGATATGAGTATGTGTGTGTATGTGTCGGTGTTTGTGTGTGTATATATGTATAAATATATATATACTATATAGATATACATATATACATATATGTATGTATGTATCAGGGATGTTGCGAATATCAGGATCAGCATCAGCATTCGCGGATTATCACCATCAGCATCATCATTTTAAATGCTGACATTCAATTCGTAACGTGTTCGTTCAGGGTGGGACGTACCACAATTCACGTAGAATTTTAGTCAATCATAGAGAGTCATACATAAGAAAAAAACAAAAATCACATTTGCCAGCCGTGCTAGGTGGGATCGCTATTGGTACCAACGACGCAAAGAGCGCCCAAAATTTCAAAATGGTAAGGTAGTTCGCCCGTTTGCCAAGATTTGTTCAAGCCTTTGAGCAAAGTGACAAAACTACAGAGAATAGGATGATGTAGTTTAGTTTAGTTTATTTATTGGGGCAGAAATTGTACAGTCTTAAGTTATGACTTATATTACAGAGATTTGGCACTTTGGCCTTAATACTAAAATATTTGTACACATTCTTAATTAATATATCTTATTTTATCTTTATCTTTCTTGTAACTTGAAGGAATAGCCACTAACGAAAACCTTCATTAAAGCATAGGATGATGTAAAATGTAATGAGATTGCTTGGATAGTGTTGTGGTGGGATGGAGCGACAGCAAAAAGGCAGATGCCAACAACACGCGGTGTTCCCAAGCGGTCCCCCATCTAAGTACTGACCGCGCCCGACGCTGGTTGATTGCGGTGATCGGACGAGAACCGATACATTCAGCGTGGTATGGTCGTTGGCGAAAACCTCTGTACCAACATCCTATCTATTTAACGGCGAAACGTTCAAAATACAGCAAATTATATTGGTAAACAATTTTAGATACAACAAGCGATGATACTAATATCGGACGATTATTCATATTATGAAACAGTGAAATTAAATTAAACACGATAGTCAAGAAGAGAGAAATAACCGGTCCAGGTCTATTAGTTTTTCCCACCTTAAGGACTCCAGAGAAAATCTCACTTTCTCTCTCTCGCTATTTGTCTCGACGAAGTAAAGAGCGGAAAAAAAAAAAAAATGGTAAGGTAGTTCGCCCGTTTACCAAGATTTGGACGTGGACGTGATTTATTAACGTTGGATTTGGATTCTGGATTCTGGTGACTTTGAATTGTGGAAATATACGAAGCATTCATCTACTATAGGTGGTGGTGGGGCGGTGGAGGTTAAAGTGAATCGGTTCTCGTCCGATCACCGCACGACCAGCGTCGGGCGCGGTCACTACGTTGATGGAGGACCGCTTGGGAACACCGCAGTGTGCATACCACAGACAACAACACGCGGCGTTCCCAAACGGTCCCCTATCGCAGTACTGACCGCGCCCGATCCTGCCTGATTACGGTGATCGGACGTGGACGTGGCGCATTACTTACACCACGTCCCCACCACCACCCATGACCCACTAAAACCTACATACATAAGTGTTTTTCCACAAAACAAACAAAGTCACCAGGAACCAAACCAACGTTTTTATAGAGATATGAGTATGTGTGTGTATGTGTCGGTGTTTGTGTGTGTATATATGTATAAATATATATATACTATATAGATATACATATATACATATATGTATGTATGTATCAGGGATGTTGCGAATATCAGGATCAGCATCAGCATTCGCGGATTATCACCATCAGCATCATCATTTTAAATGCTGACATTCAATTCGTAACGTGTTCGTTCAGGGTGGGACGTACCACAATTCACGTAGAATTTTAGTCAATCATAGAGAGTCATACATAAGAAAAAAACAAAAATCACATTTGCCAGCCGTGCTAGGTGGGATCGCTATTGGTACCAACGACGCAAAGAGCGCCCAAAATTTCAAAATGGTAAGGTGGTTCGCCCGTTTGCCAAGATTTGTTCAAGCCTTTGAGCAAAGTGACAAAACTACAGAGAATAGGATGATGTAGTTTAGTTTAGTTTATTTATTGGGGCAGAAATTGTACAGTCTTAAGTTATGACTTATATTACAGAGATTTGGCACTTTGGCCTTAATACTAAAATATTTGTACACATTCTTAATTAATATATCTTATTTTATCTTTATCTTTCTTGTAACTTGAAGGAATAGCCACTAACGAAAACCTTCATTAAAGCATAGGATGATGTAAAATGTAATGAGATTGCTTGGATAGTGTTGTGGTGGGATGGAGCGACAGCAAAAAGGCAGATGCCAACAACACGCGGTGTTCCCAAGCGGTCCCCCATCTAAGTACTGACCGCGCCCGACGCTGGTTGATTGCGGTGATCGGACGAGAACCGATACATTTTTTTTTTTTGCATTTTAAATTCATTTTATTTTCGAAAATCTTATAACTATCTTACATGCTAGACAAAATGAGTAAAACTAGCTTACATTATAACTAAAATTAATGTCTTACTGACCCTAAGCGGGCACTCTAAAACAGACAATATACATATACTTAATCTATGTCTTTCGACAACTTAATATCTACAGTAAATTAATTACTTTATTTATTTATTAAGCCAAGAAAATTGATACAAAAAACTTAGCGTACTAACAGGATTTTAAGGGTATATGTAAAACTTAAATCTAACTAAAACTAGCTAATTCTAACTTAATCTATCTTAACTAAAATGCATATACAAAAATTATACACATTATATATAACACGTATATACATCTTTTTTTATTGTTTTTAATTTTACGATTTTTTTTTTTTATTTTTTTTTTTTGTTTTATTTAAAATTTGCCCAATACTTACACACTTATAAAATACCTTAGCCTACCCTAACCTACCCTAGCCTACCCTACCCTATCAGAGTCCGCCAATGGCGTTCGGCGAACCTGCCTTGAAGAGGCTATATTAAAAGATTCCACGACGGAGTCCGTTAACCACCAAAAGCGTTGATGCTGTCGGACAACGTCTTCTCTATCTCGGCGAGAAACCGTTCTACTGAACCTGAGGCGCTCGGGCTCACAGAGCACGACGTCAGGTTCGTAGAGGAGCCGCCGCTCCACAGAATTACGGGTCACATGGAAGATTAGCGGTACCGCCAATCTATCCTGGATCAGCCCACAATTATCGAAGTAAAGAAATGCTTCCGGAGGCACAAAGCCATTCAGACGCACTTTTTCATAATACATAAAATTGGGGTAGTAAGCCCCAGAGATCAGGTTATTGGTCGAAGTCATTGCCCTTGCAACGTGACCTCGAATCAGTTTAATCAGAAAGTTATCTATCCGTAAAATCCTTGCCCTGTCGTATAGGACCCCGTTGGGATAGAACTTTCTGTACTCAGACTCTGGTGTTCTGTGTAATCCAAGACAAGTCCTCAGACATTGTCTCTCAAACACCCGAATCCTTTCCATTAAGCTTGCGCTCACATTAAACCAGACGGGACATCCATAGGCAATCATAGGCCTGATTAAGGCCATGTAGCAGATTACCTTCACCCTAGAATCAAGTTGGCTGCAGTGAAACAGCCATCTTGTCAGGGCGAAAGCGCCCCGGGCTCTTTCCAGAGCAGCATCTACATTTTTGTTAAAATATAGATACTGATCCAGCCAGATTCCGAGGTATCTGACTACACTTTTACTCGCCAGTGGACGCCCGTCCGGTCCGATGATTGCGAATTTTCGCCAATGTTTTCTAGTGTCCCTAGAGGCCCTAGACAGAGGCGTTCTGAATAAAATAGTCTCTGACTTCTGGAAGTTGATTTTCAACTTCCAGTCATCACAGAACTGCTGAATTTTATCGAAGTCACGTTGCAATAAAATGCCAATGACCTCGACCGTTGGACCTGATCTGTACGCAACCAAGTCATCTGCATACGCTATTGAATGGTGAAGAGAAACTATCAGATCACTGATATAAATGCTGAAAAGGATCGGCGAATTTACCGTACCCTGTTGCAATCCGTTTTTAATTTCAAATGTTTGAGCAGAAGTTACGTTGGCAATTTTCACAACGAACTTTCTACTCGTTAACATATCATGAATTATATATAGCAATGGTTTACTTATGCCCAACCGTTTGAGCTTGTAATAGAGTCCTTCTAACCATACGGTGTCGAAGGCTTTTTCCAAGTCAACCAGGCAGGCACCCGTGCATTGGTTCTTGCCTTTATTCCATTGGATATCCGAGACGAGTTTCGACGCGGCATGTATGGTATCATGCCCCGCCCTGAAACCGAATTGGTTATCCGGAATGATATTTTTGTCCTCAGCCCATTTGGACAGGGCTCTATGGATTACCTTCTCGAAGACCTTGCTGATACTCGGAAGGAGACTTATCGACCGGAGATTTGCCGGATTAGAGGAGTCTTTGCCCCTCTTAGGGATTGGCTGGACCACCGCCGTTTTCCAATGCACCGGATAATATGCATTATTCAGTGCATTGTTGAACAGGATGGTGTACCTCTCTATAGCCAATGGTGGAAGATGCCTGAGCACAACATTGGATATACCATCAATGCCCGCGGATTTTTTATTTTTTAATGACATGAAGATCAACTGGAGATCCTCCGTCGAAATGAACAGTGTTTCAGCACCTTCATTGGCGATGGCATTGTTTGCCGTAGAGTCGTCATTGAACCTGGTGAAACCATGGTTCTCGATTCGCCAATGTTCTATATCATTTCGAAGGTAGAAGTGGTGAAGCAGGGCTCTATTTTCCAGGTCGTGGTTCGGGCGAATGCTTTCATTCACCTTATACACATCCTGGAAGACAGCCCCCACTGTCGCCACTTTCTCCTGAGGATCCTCAATCACAAAAAAGTCGTCATCTAGGACGGCGCTCTCTGGATCGATGTTGACTGTACGTAGTAAACGTTCATTATCTGACGTTCTCGGAAGCTTTAGATCCCGAATGTCATTCTGATCTTTTCTCCGGAATATTTTATTTATCTGCGGGAACATATTCGCGCTGTTGGATTTTACAGCGCGAATTTTCTTGCTCCAGTGCAGACTTATGGCTATTTTATAATTCTCTTTAATTAACTGTCGGAGATTTTTAATCAGTGACTTCAGGGTCCTGACCTCCGAGTTTTGTCTGTCGGTAAACCGCCTGTACAAGAGTTTAAGTCTTGACAGGAGTCTACTTTTCTGTCTGTGAAGTGCGTCTATGGTCGCGTTTCGGTACACGTCCGTGGTATCGTAATGCCGTTGGCGTGGTATCGTTCTGTCCATCGTTTGTTTGATAGTTTCGTCCATATGTTTTAGGTGCCTATCAATTTCGTCATTTGATAGGTTCCTATTATTCGGTGGGGATGAGGCACTCGAAGTGAGTGCTCTCGTCAGGCAGTTGGCAAAGCGTGGCCAGCGTGCCCTACTATAATCGTAGGGGTACGTGTGGACATACTCTGCCATTTCTGCGAATTCGTCCGGTATTTTAATTACGGCACTAAGTCCGCAATGGTCACTGTCATACTCAACGGTACGTAAACAGTTAGTAGACCATTCGTTAGTGTCTGCCAGTCTCAATCGTGAGTCAAGCAACATTAGATCCAGATAGGCGCCGCTTCTAGGAAACGACGGACTATCCGTTGCGAGTAACTTGAGTTTATACTCAATATTATGCAGGGCCCACCAATGGCTTAGTAGGCTCCCTCTAGTGTTGGGTATATTATTGCCCCAATCACTATGTTTGGCATTTAAATCTCCGGCCAAAACATAAAAGTTTTCTACCGAGTCTAGGCGCAGAAATCGAAAAAGTATTTCGAGCTCTGCAATGAAGATATTGGGCTGAGGCGCTTCAGGTGCATAGGCCGATACTATGTATATCCTCCTTCCGTTCCGAAGGGGGATACACACAACACATGCCTCTAGCACCTGGAATCTCCGCACTTCACTGCTATATATAATTTTATATTTAATACTATTTTTAATGAAGATCGCGACACCTCCGCCTTGAGTGGCATTGGGTCGGTTTCTTCGTATAATATTGTAGGAATTGTGCCGAATTTTGTGCCTCTGGTTTAGCTTAGTTTCGCTAGCCAGAAACACATCAGGGCTTTCTTCCTGCAACAGGTTAAAGAGAACGGTGCGTCGCTCGATCCTAATCAGTGAATTTACATTCACAGCCAGGATCTTCAGGAAACTCTCTACTGGTGTATCCATTAGGACTCTAAATGCGTTAAGCGCAGAAACGAGTAGAGCCTGTCCACTCGTTCCGTCTGCTTAATGATCTGCTGCTGGATCTGGCCGATCTGCCCTTGAATGGCGAGCAGAATCGGTAGCAGTTCCGCCTCGGCCCCCGGTGCCTTAGGAACGGGCACTGGAGCTTTGGCAGCAGCCTTTGGTATTTGTGCCGCTTTTCCCTGACCTGCCGCCATTTGGGCGTAAGTCAATTGGGGTGTGACGGCTGAAGAATGAATACCCCTCGCGGGAGGTATCTTCTCGACGTTCTGTCGAGCTTCTCTTATTTGCTTAATGTACTGGAACTTAGGACAGCCCCGATAATTTGCAGGGTGCCCGTTGTTCTCACATAGTGCGCATAAAAGTTGATCTCTTTCGAGACCTGTGCCCCGGTCGCACTCGTCGTACCTGTGGTCCTGTGCGCACTTGACGCATCGATGCTGCATTTCGCAGTTCGACGCGGCGTGCCCGAACCTCTGGCAGCGGATACATTGTATCATGTTTCCGCGCCTATCTAATTTCTCCCATCGCACTCTCTGGGTGTCTAAGACTTTAATTTTCTTTAGACACTCCAGACGGCTGTCGGGTGTCAGCTGGACCAAGAAGAAGTGCAGTTGCCGCTTCTCCCGTTTGGCCGCAACTGTGGTAAACGGCTTAGCCCCCACGAACTTGAGGTCATCGCTCTCGAACTTTTTGAGCTCAGAGAGCAATTCCTCGGGGTCTGTGATCGACTCCAGGCCTTTGAGGAGCATTGTCTGCAACCTCTCGGCTTTCGGAGTAAACGTATAGTACTCCGTCGTGGAATCCTTTAATAAAGAACGCATTTTCTTATATATTTCCAGTGTCTTACACTGGAAAACATAGCGTCCTCCGATACAATCTAAAATATAATTTTGCTCACCTATCTGGCTTTTGCACAAATCCACTGTCTGTCTGACAGCTAGAGTATGTGCATAGATGGGCGGCACCTTCTCCTTCTTCTTGGAGCGGCGGCTTCGCTTCCTCTTCTGTTTTTGCTGTTGTTGTTGCTGCTGCTGATCTTGCTGCTGCATTTGTTGTTGTTGCTGCTGGCTCGTTGGCTGCGGCTGTTGCTGACGTATTTTCTGCTGCTGGGGCTGCTGTTGTTGCTGCTCTCGCTGCAGTTGTTGTTGTTGCTGCTGCTTTATTGACTGCGGTTGTTGTTTTTTTAGCTTCTGCTGCTGGGGCTGCTGTTGCAGCTCCCGCTGCGTTTGTTGTTGTTGCTGCTGCTTCTTCAGCTGCGGCTGTTTTGGTTGTTGTTTTTGCTGCTGGGGCTGTTGTTGCTGCTCCCGCTGCGATTGTTGTTGTTGCAGCTTACGCTGCTTTTCAGCCTCCTTTTGCTGCCGGATTTCGGACAGCTTGTCCCTCACGGCTTGCAGTTTCTCCTGGAGGATTTTCTCCTCGACCTGGAGCTCATCTTCTTTTTTTTCATCCTCCGTCTCCGAAGTAGATAGGAGAGCGAAAGAATTATTTTCCCCGGTGTAGCGACCCTCTCTACCTTCGGAGAGGTAGACAAAGTCCGCCTCCTCGGGGACATTCAATTGTTGTTGTTGTTGAAGGGCTGCTAAGGCTGCTCTCGATGTCGATGGCGCCCCTTCCCTCGCCTCGGCCCGCAGCTTCTCTGCCGAAGTGGAAAGGGAGGGGCGCTTTACCAAGTTAGGAGTAGGGTTCAGCTTTCTCCTTCGCTTGATGACAGCGCTTGGCGTTGCGAAGTCGGATGATTTCACGGAATCATCCGACTCAGATGCCGTACGACGTACGGGCTTCTGCCCGTCGTCCGACATTTCCTCTGTTTCTTCCAATTACCTTGGAAGCAACAGGAGGAAAAAAAAGCGAACAGATCAAATTAAGTTCCCCAACCGGGAATTGAACTGCAGATCGTTGTTACACTACGACCGTGCACTTTACCCTCGCGCTACTGACGAATTTAAAATCTCTTCGCCAAACCACGCACTTAAACTTACTGAACACTATTATACACTGCACTAAGTCGAAACACGTCTGACTTGCACAGCTATCAGTGATCGACTGACGAGAACCGATACATTCAGCGTGGTATGGTCGTTGGCGAAAACCTCTGTACCAACATCCTATCTATTTAACGGCGAAACGTTCAAAATACAGCAAATTATATTGGTAAACAATTTTAGATACAACAAGCGATGATACTAATATCGGACGATTATTCATATTATGAAACAGTGAAATTAAATTAAACACGATAGTCAAGAAGAGAGAAATAACCGGTCCAGGTCTATTAGTTTTTCCCACCTTAAGGACTCCAGAGAAAATCTCACTTTCTCTCTCTCGCTATTTGTCTCGACGAAGTAAAGAGCGGAAAAAAAAAAAAAAAAAAAAAAAAAAAAAAAATGGTAAGGTAGTTCGCCCGTTTACCAAGATTTGGACGTGGACGTGATTTATTAACGTTGGATTTGGATTCTGGATTCTGGTGACTTTGAATTGTGGAAATATACGAAGCATTCATCTACTATAGGTGGTGGTGGGGCGGTGGAGGTTAAAGTGAATCGGTTCTCGTCCGATCACCGCACGACCAGCGTCGGGCGCGGTCACTACGTTGATGGAGGACCGCTTGGGAACACCGCAGTGTGCATACCACAGACAACAACACGCGGCGTTCCCAAACGGTCCCCTATCGCAGTACTGACCGCGCCCGATCCTGCCTGATTACGGTGATCGGACGTGGACGTGGCGCATTACTTACACCACGTCCCCACCACCACCCATGACCCACTAAAACCTACATACATAAGTGTTTTTCCACAAAACAAACAAAGTCACCAGGAACCAAACCAACGTTTTTATAGAGATATGAGTATGTGTGTGTATGTGTCGGTGTTTGTGTGTGTATATATGTATAAATATATATATACTATATAGATATACATATATACATATATGTATGTATGTATCAGGGATGTTGCGAATATCAGGATCAGCATCAGCATTCGCGGATTATCACCATCAGCATCATCATTTTAAATGCTGACATTCAATTCGTAACGTGTTCGTTCAGGGTGGGACGTACCACAATTCACGTAGAATTTTAGTCAATCATAGAGAGTCATACATAAGAAAAAAACAAAAATCACATTTGCCAGCCGTGCTAGGTGGGATCGCTATTGGTACCAACGACGCAAAGAGCGCCCAAAATTTCAAAATGGTAAGGTAGTTCGCCCGTTTGCCAAGATTTGTTCAAGCCTTTGAGCAAAGTGACAAAACTACAGAGAATAGGATGATGTAGTTTAGTTTAGTTTATTTATTGGGGCAGAAATTGTACAGTCTTAAGTTATGACTTATATTACAGAGATTTGGCACTTTGGCCTTAATACTAAAATATTTGTACACATTCTTAATTAATATATCTTATTTTATCTTTATCTTTCTTGTAACTTGAAGGAATAGCCACTAACGAAAACCTTCATTAAAGCATAGGATGATGTAAAATGTAATGAGATTGCTTGGATAGTGTTGTGGTGGGATGGAGCGACAGCAAAAAGGCAGATGCCAACAACACGCGGTGTTCCCAAGCGGTCCCCCATCTAAGTACTGACCGCGCCCGACGCTGGTTGATTGCGGTGATCGGACGAGAACCGATACATTCAGCGTGGTATGGTCGTTGGCGAAAACCTCTGTACCAACATCCTATCTATTTAACGGCGAAACGTTCAAAATACAGCAAATTATATTGGTAAACAATTTTAGATACAACAAGCGATGATACTAATATCGGACGATTATTCATATTATGAAACAGTGAAATTAAATTAAACACGATAGTCAAGAAGAGAGAAATAACCGGTCCAGGTCTATTAGTTTTTCCCACCTTAAGGACTCCAGAGAAAATCTCACTTTCTCTCTCTCGCTATTTGTCTCGACGAAGTAAAGAGCGGAAAAAAAAAAAAAAAAATGGTAAGGTAGTTCGCCCGTTTACCAAGATTTGGACGTGGACGTGATTTATTAACGTTGGATTTGGATTCTGGATTCTGGTGACTTTGAATTGTGGAAATATACGAAGCATTCATCTACTATAGGTGGTGGTGGGGCGGTGGAGGTTAAAGTGAATCGGTTCTCGTCCGATCACCGCACGACCAGCGTCGGGCGCGGTCACTACGTTGATGGAGGACCGCTTGGGAACACCGCAGTGTGCATACCACAGACAACAACACGCGGCGTTCCCAAACGGTCCCCTATCGCAGTACTGACCGCGCCCGATCCTGCCTGATTACGGTGATCGGACGTGGACGTGGCGCATTACTTACACCACGTCCCCACCACCACCCATGACCCACTAAAACCTACATACATAAGTGTTTTTCCACAAAACAAACAAAGTCACCAGGAACCAAACCAACGTTTTTATAGAGATATGAGTATGTGTGTGTATGTGTCGGTGTTTGTGTGTGTATATATGTATAAATATATATATACTATATAGATATACATATATACATATATGTATGTATGTATCAGGGATGTTGCGAATATCAGGATCAGCATCAGCATTCGCGGATTATCACCATCAGCATCATCATTTTAAATGCTGACATTCAATTCGTAACGTGTTCGTTCAGGGTGGGACGTACCACAATTCACGTAGAATTTTAGTCAATCATAGAGAGTCATACATAAGAAAAAAACAAAAATCACATTTGCCAGCCGTGCTAGGTGGGATCGCTATTGGTACCAACGACGCAAAGAGCGCCCAAAATTTCAAAATGGTAAGGTAGTTCGCCCGTTTGCCAAGATTTGTTCAAGCCTTTGAGCAAAGTGACAAAACTACAGAGAATAGGATGATGTAGTTTAGTTTAGTTTATTTATTGGGGCAGAAATTGTACAGTCTTAAGTTATGACTTATATTACAGAGATTTGGCACTTTGGCCTTAATACTAAAATATTTGTACACATTCTTAATTAATATATCTTATTTTATCTTTATCTTTCTTGTAACTTGAAGGAATAGCCACTAACGAAAACCTTCATTAAAGCATAGGATGATGTAAAATGTAATGAGATTGCTTGGATAGTGTTGTGGTGGGATGGAGCGACAGCAAAAAGGCAGATGCCAACAACACGCGGTGTTCCCAAGCGGTCCCCCATCTAAGTACTGACCGCGCCCGACGCTGGTTGATTGCGGTGATCGGACGAGAACCGATACATTCAGCGTGGTATGGTCGTTGGCGAAAACCTCTGTACCAACATCCTATCTATTTAACGGCGAAACGTTCAAAATACAGCAAATTATATTGGTAAACAATTTTAGATACAACAAGCGATGATACTAATATCGGACGATTATTCATATTATGAAACAGTGAAATTAAATTAAACACGATAGTCAAGAAGAGAGAAATAACCGGTCCAGGTCTATTAGTTTTTCCCACCTTAAGGACTCCAGAGAAAATCTCACTTTCTCTCTCTCGCTATTTGTCTCGACGAAGTAAAGAGCGGAAAAAAAAAAAAAAAAAAAAAAAAAAAAAAAAAAATGGTAAGGTAGTTCGCCCGTTTACCAAGATTTGGACGTGGACGTGATTTATTAACGTTGGATTTGGATTCTGGATTCTGGTGACTTTGAATTGTGGAAATATACGAAGCATTCATCTACTATAGGTGGTGGTGGGGCGGTGGAGGTTAAAGTGAATCGGTTCTCGTCCGATCACCGCACGACCAGCGTCGGGCGCGGTCACTACGTTGATGGAGGACCGCTTGGGAACACCGCAGTGTGCATACCACAGACAACAACACGTGGCGTTCCCAAACGGTCCCCTATCGCAGTACTGACCGCGCCCGATCCTGCCTGATTACGGTGATCGGACGTGGACGTGGCGCATTACTTACACCACGTCCCCACCACCACCCATGACCCACTAAAACCTACATACATAAGTGTTTTTCCACAAAACAAACAAAGTCACCAGGAACCAAACCAACGTTTTTATAGAGATATGAGTATGTGTGTGTATGTGTCGGTGTTTGTGTGTGTATATATGTATAAATATATATATACTATATAGATATACATATATACATATATGTATGTATGTATCAGGGATGTTGCGAATATCAGGATCAGCATCAGCATTCGCGGATTATCACCATCAGCATCATCATTTTAAATGCTGACATTCAATTCGTAACGTGTTCGTTCAGGGTGGGACGTACCACAATTCACGTAGAATTTTAGTCAATCATAGAGAGTCATACATAAGAAAAAAACAAAAATCACATTTGCCAGCCGTGCTAGGTGGGATCGCTATTGGTACCAACGACGCAAAGAGCGCCCAAAATTTCAAAATGGTAAGGTAGTTCGCCCGTTTGCCAAGATTTGTTCAAGCCTTTGAGCAAAGTGACAAAACTACAGAGAATAGGATGATGTAGTTTAGTTTAGTTTATTTATTGGGGCAGAAATTGTACAGTCTTAAGTTATGACTTATATTACAGAGATTTGGCACTTTGGCCTTAATACTAAAATATTTGTACACATTCTTAATTAATATATCTTATTTTATCTTTATCTTTCTTGTAACTTGAAGGAATAGCCACTAACGAAAACCTTCATTAAAGCATAGGATGATGTAAAATGTAATGAGATTGCTTGGATAGTGTTGTGGTGGGATGGAGCGACAGCAAAAAGGCAGATGCCAACAACACGCGGTGTTCCCAAGCGGTCCCCCATCTAAGTACTGACCGCGCCCGACGCTGGTTGATTGCGGTGATCGGACGAGAACCGATACATTCAGCGTGGTATGGTCGTTGGCGAAAACCTCTGTACCAACATCCTATCTATTTAACGGCGAAACGTTCAAAATACAGCAAATTATATTGGTAAACAATTTTAGATACAACAAGCGATGATACTAATATCGGACGATTATTCATATTATGAAACAGTGAAATGAAATTAAACACGATAGTCAAGAAGAGAGAAATAACCGGTCCAGGTCTATTAGTTTTTCCCACCTTAAGGACTCCAGAGAAAATCTCACTTTCTCTCTCTCGCTATTTGTCTCGACGAAGTAAAGAGCGGAAAAAAAAAAAAAAAAAAAAAAAAAAAAAAAATGGTAAGGTAGTTCGCCCGTTTACCAAGATTTGGACGTGGACGTGATTTATTAACGTTGGATTTGGATTCTGGATTCTGGTGACTTTGAATTGTGGAAATATACGAAGCATTCATCTACTATAGGTGGTGGTGGGGCGGTGGAGGTTAAAGTGAATCGGTTCTCGTCCGATCACCGCACGACCAGCGTCGGGCGCGGTCACTACGTTGATGGAGGACCGCTTGGGAACACCGCAGTGTGCATACCACAGACAACAACACGCGGCGTTCCCAAACGGTCCCCTATCGCAGTACTGACCGCGCCCGATCCTGCCTGATTACGGTGATCGGACGTGGACGTGGCGCATTACTTACACCACGTCCCCACCACCACCCATGACCCACTAAAACCTACATACATAAGTGTTTTTCCACAAAACAAACAAAGTCACCAGGAACCAAACCAACGTTTTTATAGAGATATGAGTATGTGTGTGTATGTGTCGGTGTTTGTGTGTGTATATATGTATAAATATATATATACTATATAGATATACATATATACATATATGTATGTATGTATCAGGGATGTTGCGAATATCAGGATCAGCATCAGCATTCGCGGATTATCACCATCAGCATCATCATTTTAAATGCTGACATTCAATTCGTAACGTGTTCGTTCAGGGTGGGACGTACCACAATTCACGTAGAATTTTAGTCAATCATAGAGAGTCATACATAAGAAAAAAACAAAAATCACATTTGCCAGCCGTGCTAGGTGGGATCGCTATTGGTACCAACGACGCAAAGAGCGCCCAAAATTTCAAAATGGTAAGGTAGTTCGCCCGTTTGCCAAGATTTGTTCAAGCCTTTGAGCAAAGTGACAAAACTACAGAGAATAGGATGATGTAGTTTAGTTTAGTTTATTTATTGGGGCAGAAATTGTACAGTCTTAAGTTATGACTTATATTACAGAGATTTGGCACTTTGGCCTTAATACTAAAATATTTGTACACATTCTTAATTAATATATCTTATTTTATCTTTATCTTTCTTGTAACTTGAAGGAATAGCCACTAACGAAAACCTTCATTAAAGCATAGGATGATGTAAAATGTAATGAGATTGCTTGGATAGTGTTGTGGTGGGATGGAGCGACAGCAAAAAGGCAGATGCCAACAACACGCGGTGTTCCCAAGCGGTCCCCCATCTAAGTACTGACCGCGCCCGACGCTGGTTGATTGCGGTGATCGGACGAGAACCGATACATTCAGCGTGGTATGGTCGTTGGCGAAAACCTCTGTACCAACATCCTATCTATTTAACGGCGAAACGTTCAAAATACAGCAAATTATATTGGTAAACAATTTTAGATACAACAAGCGATGATACTAATATCGGACGATTATTCATATTATGAAACAGTGAAATTAAATTAAACACGATAGTCAAGAAGAGAGAAATAACCGGTCCAGGTCTATTAGTTTTTCCCACCTTAAGGACTCCAGAGAAAATCTCACTTTCTCTCTCTCGCTATTTGTCTCGACGAAGTAAAGAGCGGAAAAAAAAAAAAAAAAAAAAAAAAAAAAAAAAAAATGGTAAGGTAGTTCGCCCGTTTACCAAGATTTGGACGTGGACGTGATTTATTAACGTTGGATTTGGATTCTGGATTCTGGTGACTTTGAATTGTGGAAATATACGAAGCATTCATCTACTATAGGTGGTGGTGGGGCGGTGGAGGTTAAAGTGAATCGGTTCTCGTCCGATCACCGCACGACCAGCGTCGGGCGCGGTCACTACGTTGATGGAGGACCGCTTGGGAACACCGCAGTGTGCATACCACAGACAACAACACGCGGCGTTCCCAAACGGTCCCCTATCGCAGTACTGACCGCGCCCGATCCTGCCTGATTACGGTGATCGGACGTGGACGTGGCGCATTACTTACACCACGTCCCCACCACCACCCATGACCCACTAAAACCTACATACATAAGTGTTTTTCCACAAAACAAACAAAGTCACCAGGAACCAAACCAACGTTTTTATAGAGATATGAGTATGTGTGTGTATGTGTCGGTGTTTGTGTGTGTATATATGTATAAATATATATATACTATATAGATATACATATATACATATATGTATGTATGTATCAGGGATGTTGCGAATATCAGGATCAGCATCAGCATTCGCGGATTATCACCATCAGCATCATCATTTTAAATGCTGACATTCAATTCGTAACGTGTTCGTTCAGGGTGGGACGTACCACAATTCACGTAGAATTTTAGTCAATCATAGAGAGTCATACATAAGAAAAAAACAAAAATCACATTTGCCAGCCGTGCTAGGTGGGATCGCTATTGGTACCAACGACGCAAAGAGCGCCCAAAATTTCAAAATGGTAAGGTAGTTCGCCCGTTTGCCAAGATTTGTTCAAGCCTTTGAGCAAAGTGACAAAACTACAGAGAATAGGATGATGTAGTTTAGTTTAGTTTATTTATTGGGGCAGAAATTGTACAGTCTTAAGTTATGACTTATATTACAGAGATTTGGCACTTTGGCCTTAATACTAAAATATTTGTACACATTCTTAATTAATATATCTTATTTTATCTTTATCTTTCTTGTAACTTGAAGGAATAGCCACTAACGAAAACCTTCATTAAAGCATAGGATGATGTAAAATGTAATGAGATTGCTTGGATAGTGTTGTGGTGGGATGGAGCGACAGCAAAAAGGCAGATGCCAACAACACGCGGTGTTCCCAAGCGGTCCCCCATCTAAGTACTGACCGCGCCCGACGCTGGTTGATTGCGGTGATCGGACGAGAACCGATACATTCAGCGTGGTATGGTCGTTGGCGAAAACCTCTGTACCAACATCCTATCTATTTAACGGCGAAACGTTCAAAATACAGCAAATTATATTGGTAAACAATTTTAGATACAACAAGCGATGATACTAATATCGGACGATTATTCATATTATGAAACAGTGAAATTAAATTAAACACGATAGTCAAGAAGAGAGAAATAACCGGTCCAGGTCTATTAGTTTTTCCCACCTTAAGGACTCCAGAGAAAATCTCACTTTCTCTCTCTCGCTATTTGTCTCGACGAAGTAAAGAGCGGAAAAAAAAAAAAAAAAAAAAAAAAAAAAAAATGGTAAGGTAGTTCGCCCGTTTACCAAGATTTGGACGTGGACGTGATTTATTAACGTTGGATTTGGATTCTGGATTCTGGTGACTTTGAATTGTGGAAATATACGAAGCATTCATCTACTATAGGTGGTGGTGGGGCGGTGGAGGTTAAAGTGAATCGGTTCTCGTCCGATCACCGCACGACCAGCGTCGGGCGCGGTCACTACGTTGATGGAGGACCGCTTGGGAACACCGCAGTGTGCATACCACAGACAACAACACGCGGCGTTCCCAAACGGTCCCCTATCGCAGTACTGACCGCGCCCGATCCTGCCTGATTACGGTGATCGGACGTGGACGTGGCGCATTACTTACACCACGTCCCCACCACCACCCATGACCCACTAAAACCTACATACATAAGTGTTTTTCCACAAAACAAACAAAGTCACCAGGAACCAAACCAACGTTTTTATAGAGATATGAGTATGTGTGTGTATGTGTCGGTGTTTGTGTGTGTATATATGTATAAATATATATATACTATATAGATATACATATATACATATATGTATGTATGTATCAGGGATGTTGCGAATATCAGGATCAGCATCAGCATTCGCGGATTATCACCATCAGCATCATCATTTTAAATGCTGACATTCAATTCGTAACGTGTTCGTTCAGGGTGGGACGTACCACAATTCACGTAGAATTTTAGTCAATCATAGAGAGTCATACATAAGAAAAAAACAAAAATCACATTTGCCAGCCGTGCTAGGTGGGATCGCTATTGGTACCAACGACGCAAAGAGCGCCCAAAATTTCAAAATGGTAAGGTAGTTCGCCCGTTTGCCAAGATTTGTTCAAGCCTTTGAGCAAAGTGACAAAACTACAGAGAATAGGATGATGTAGTTTAGTTTAGTTTATTTATTGGGGCAGAAATTGTACAGTCTTAAGTTATGACTTATATTACAGAGATTTGGCACTTTGGCCTTAATACTAAAATATTTGTACACATTCTTAATTAATATATCTTATTTTATCTTTATCTTTCTTGTAACTTGAAGGAATAGCCACTAACGAAAACCTTCATTAAAGCATAGGATGATGTAAAATGTAATGAGATTGCTTGGATAGTGTTGTGGTGGGATGGAGCGACAGCAAAAAGGCAGATGCCAACAACACGCGGTGTTCCCAAGCGGTCCCCCATCTAAGTACTGACCGCGCCCGACGCTGGTTGATTGCGGTGATCGGACGAGAACCGATACATTCAGCGTGGTATGGTCGTTGGCGAAAACCTCTGTACCAACATCCTATCTATTTAACGGCGAAACGTTCAAAATACAGCAAATTATATTGGTAAACAATTTTAGATACAACAAGCGATGATACTAATATCGGACGATTATTCATATTATGAAACAGTGAAATTAAATTAAACACGATAGTCAAGAAGAGAGAAATAACCGGTCCAGGTCTATTAGTTTTTCCCACCTTAAGGACTCCAGAGAAAATCTCACTTTCTCTCTCTCGCTATTTGTCTCGACGAAGTAAAGAGCGGAAAAAAAAAAAAAAAAAAAAAAAAAAAAAAATGGTAAGGTAGTTCGCCCGTTTACCAAGATTTGGACGTGGACGTGATTTATTAACGTTGGATTTGGATTCTGGATTCTGGTGACTTTGAATTGTGGAAATATACGAAGCATTCATCTACTATAGGTGGTGGTGGGGCGGTGGAGGTTAAAGTGAATCGGTTCTCGTCCGATCACCGCACGACCAGCGTCGGGCGCGGTCACTACGTTGATGGAGGACCGCTTGGGAACACCGCAGTGTGCATACCACAGACAACAACACGCGGCGTTCCCAAACGGTCCCCTATCGCAGTACTGACCGCGCCCGATCCTGCCTGATTACGGTGATCGGACGTGGACGTGGCGCATTACTTACACCACGTCCCCACCACCACCCATGACCCACTAAAACCTACATACATAAGTGTTTTTCCACAAAACAAACAAAGTCACCAGGAACCAAACCAACGTTTTTATAGAGATATGAGTATGTGTGTGTATGTGTCGGTGTTTGTGTGTGTATATATGTATAAATATATATATACTATATAGATATACATATATACATATATGTATGTATGTATCAGGGATGTTGCGAATATCAGGATCAGCATCAGCATTCGCAGATTATCACCATCAGCATCATCATTTTAAATGCTGACATTCAATTCGTAACGTGTTCGTTCAGGGTGGGACGTACCACAATTCACGTAGAATTTTAGTCAATCATAGAGAGTCATACATAAGAAAAAAACAAAAATCACATTTGCCAGCCGTGCTAGGTGGGATCGCTATTGGTACCAACGACGCAAAGAGCGCCCAAAATTTCAAAATGGTAAGGTAGTTCGCCCGTTTGCCAAGATTTGTTCAAGCCTTTGAGCAAAGTGACAAAACTACAGAGAATAGGATGATGTAGTTTAGTTTAGTTTATTTATTGGGGCAGAAATTGTACAGTCTTAAGTTATGACTTATATTACAGAGATTTGGCACTTTGGCCTTAATACTAAAATATTTGTACACATTCTTAATTAATATATCTTATTTTATCTTTATCTTTCTTGTAACTTGAAGGAATAGCCACTAACGAAAACCTTCATTAAAGCATAGGATGATGTAAAATGTAATGAGATTTCTTGGATAGTGTTGTGGTGGGATGGAGCGACAGCAAAAAGGCAGATGCCAACAACACGCGGTGTTCCCAAGCGGTCCCCCATCTAAGTACTGACCGCGCCCGACGCTGGTTGATTGCGGTGATCGGACGAGAACCGATACATTCAGCGTGGTATGGTCGTTGGCGAAAACCTCTGTACCAACATCCTATCTATTTAACGGCGAAACGTTCAAAATACAGCAAATTATATTGGTAAACAATTTTAGATACAACAAGCGATGATACTAATATCGGACGATTATTCATATTATGAAACAGTGAAATTAAATTAAACATGATAGTCAAGAAGAGAGAAATAACCGGTCCAGGTCTATTAGTTTTTCCCACCTTAAGGACTCCAGAGAAAATCTCACTTTCTCTCTCTCGCTATTTGTCTCGACGAAGTAAAGAGCGGAAAAAAAAAAAAAAAAAAAAAAAAAAAATGGTAAGGTAGTTCGCCCGTTTACCAAGATTTGGACGTGGACGTGATTTATTAACGTTGGATTTGGATTCTGGATTCTGGTGACTTTGAATTGTGGAAATATACGAAGCATTCATCTACTATAGGTGGTGGTGGGGCGGTGGAGGTTAAAGTGAATCGGTTCTCGTCCGATCACCGCACGACCAGCGTCGGGCGCGGTCACTACGTTGATGGAGGACCGCTTGGGAACACCGCAGTGTGCATACCACAGACAACAACACGCGGCGTTCCCAAACGGTCCCCTATCGCAGTACTGACCGCGCCCGATCCTGCCTGATTACGGTGATCGGACGTGGACGTGGCGCATTACTTACACCACGTCCCCACCACCACCCATGACCCACTAAAACCTACATACATAAGTGTTTTTCCACAAAACAAACAAAGTCACCAGGAACCAAACCAACGTTTTTATAGAGATATGAGTATGTGTGTGTATGTGTCGGTGTTTGTGTGTGTATATATGTATAAATATATATATACTATATAGATATACATATATACATATATGTATGTATGTATCAGGGATGTTGCGAATATCAGGATCAGCATCAGCATTCGCGGATTATCACCATCAGCATCATCATTTTAAATGCTGACATTCAATTCGTAACGTGTTCGTTCAGGGTGGGACGTACCACAATTCACGTAGAATTTTAGTCAATCATAGAGAGTCATACATAAGAAAAAAACAAAAATCACATTTGCCAGCCGTGCTAGGTGGGATCGCTATTGGTACCAACGACGCAAAGAGCGCCCAAAATTTCAAAATGGTAAGGTAGTTCGCCCGTTTGCCAAGATTTGTTCAAGCCTTTGAGCAAAGTGACAAAACTACAGAGAATAGGATGATGTAGTTTAGTTTAGTTTATTTATTGGGGCAGAAATTGTACAGTCTTAAGTTATGACTTATATTACAGAGATTTGGCACTTTGGCCTTAATACTAAAATATTTGTACACATTCTTAATTAATATATCTTATTTTATCTTTATCTTTCTTGTAACTTGAAGGAATAGCCACTAACGAAAACCTTCATTAAAGCATAGGATGATGTAAAATGTAATGAGATTGCTTGGATAGTGTTGTGGTGGGATGGAGCGACAGCAAAAAGGCAGATGCCAACAACACGCGGTGTTCCCAAGCGGTCCCCCATCTAAGTACTGACCGCGCCCGACGCTGGTTGATTGCGGTGATCGGACGAGAACCGATACATTCAGCGTGGTATGGTCGTTGGCGAAAACCTCTGTACCAACATCCTATCTATTTAACGGCGAAACGTTCAAAATACAGCAAATTATATTGGTAAACAATTTTAGATACAACAAGCGATGATACTAATATCGGACGATTATTCATATTATGAAACAGTGAAATTAAATTAAACACGATAGTCAAGAAGAGAGAAATAACCGGTCCAGGTCTATTAGTTTTTCCCACCTTAAGGACTCCAGAGAAAATCTCACTTTCTCTCTCTCGCTATTTGTCTCGACGAAGTAAAGAGCGGAAAAAAAAAAAAAAAAAAAAAAAAAAAAAAAAAAAAAAAAAAAAAAAAAATGGTAAGGTAGTTCGCCCGTTTACCAAGATTTGGACGTGGACGTGATTTATTAACGTTGGATTTGGATTCTGGATTCTGGTGACTTTGAATTGTGGAAATATACGAAGCATTCATCTACTATAGGTGGTGGTGGGGCGGTGGAGGTTAAAGTGAATCGGTTCTCGTCCGATCACCGCACGACCAGCGTCGGGCGCGGTCACTACGTTGATGGAGGACCGCTTGGGAACACCGCAGTGTGCATACCACAGACAACAACACGCGGCGTTCCCAAACGGTCCCCTATCGCAGTACTGACCGCGCCCGATCCTGCCTGATTACGGTGATCGGACGTGGACGTGGCGCATTACTTACACCACGTCCCCACCACCACCCATGACCCACTAAAACCTACATACATAAGTGTTTTTCCACAAAACAAACAAAGTCACCAGGAACCAAACCAACGTTTTTATAGAGATATGAGTATGTGTGTGTATGTGTCGGTGTTTGTGTGTGTATATATGTATAAATATATATATACTATATAGATATACATATATACATATATGTATGTATGTATCAGGGATGTTGCGAATATCAGGATCAGCATCAGCATTCGCGGATTATCACCATCAGCATCATCATTTTAAATGCTGACATTCAATTCGTAACGTGTTCGTTCAGGGTGGGACGTACCACAATTCACGTAGAATTTTAGTCAATCATAGAGAGTCATACATAAGAAAAAAACAAAAATCACATTTGCCAGCCGTGCTAGGTGGGATCGCTATTGGTACCAACGACGCAAAGAGCGCCCAAAATTTCAAAATGGTAAGGTAGTTCGCCCGTTTGCCAAGATTTGTTCAAGCCTTTGAGCAAAGTGACAAAACTACAGAGAATAGGATGATGTAGTTTAGTTTAGTTTATTTATTGGGGCAGAAATTGTACAGTCTTAAGTTATGACTTATATTACAGAGATTTGGCACTTTGGCCTTAATACTAAAATATTTGTACACATTCTTAATTAATATATCTTATTTTATCTTTATCTTTCTTGTAACTTGAAGGAATAGCCACTAACGAAAACCTTCATTAAAGCATAGGATGATGTAAAATGTAATGAGATTGCTTGGATAGTGTTGTGGTGGGATGGAGCGACAGCAAAAAGGCAGATGCCAACAACACGCGGTGTTCCCAAGCGGTCCCCCATCTAAGTACTGACCGCGCCCGACGCTGGTTGATTGCGGTGATCGGACGAGAACCGATACATTCAGCGTGGTATGGTCGTTGGCGAAAACCTCTGTACCAACATCCTATCTATTTAACGGCGAAACGTTCAAAATACAGCAAATTATATTGGTAAACAATTTTAGATACAACAAGCGATGATACTAATATCGGACGATTATTCATATTATGAAACAGTGAAATTAAATTAAACACGATAGTCAAGAAGAGAGAAATAACCGGTCCAGGTCTATTAGTTTTTCCCACCTTAAGGACTCCAGAGAAAATCTCACTTTCTCTCTCTCGCTATTTGTCTCGACGAAGTAAAGAGCGGAAAAAAAAAAAAAAAAAAAAAAAAAAAAAAATGGTAAGGTAGTTCGCCCGTTTACCAAGATTTGGACGTGGACGTGATTTATTAACGTTGGATTTGGATTCTGGATTCTGGTGACTTTGAATTGTGAAAATATACGAAGCATTCATCTACTATAGGTGGTGGTGGGGCGGTGGAGGTTAAAGTGAATCGGTTCTCGTCCGATCACCGCACGACCAGCGTCGGGCGCGGTCACTACGTTGATGGAGGACCGCTTGGGAACACCGCAGTGTGCATACCACAGACAACAACACGCGGCGTTCCCAAACGGTCCCCTATCGCAGTACTGACCGCGCCCGATCCTGCCTGATTACGGTGATCGGACGTGGACGTGGCGCATTACTTACACCACGTCCCCACCACCACCCATGACCCACTAAAACCTACATACATAAGTGTTTTTCCACAAAACAAACAAAGTCACCAGGAACCAAACCAACGTTTTTATAGAGATATGAGTATGTGTGTGTATGTGTCGGTGTTTGTGTGTGTATATATGTATAAATATATATATACTATATAGATATACATATATACATATATGTATGTATGTATCAGGGATGTTGCGAATATCAGGATCAGCATCAGCATTCGCAGATTATCACCATCAGCATCATCATTTTAAATGCTGACATTCAATTCGTAACGTGTTCGTTCAGGGTGGGACGTACCACAATTCACGTAGAATTTTAGTCAATCATAGAGAGTCATACATAAGAAAAAAACAAAAATCACATTTGCCAGCCGTGCTAGGTGGGATCGCTATTGGTACCAACGACGCAAAGAGCGCCCAAAATTTCAAAATGGTAAGGTAGTTCGCCCGTTTGCCAAGATTTGTTCAAGCCTTTGAGCAAAGTGACAAAACTACAGAGAATAGGATGATGTAGTTTAGTTTAGTTTATTTATTGGGGCAGAAATTGTACAGTCTTAAGTTATGACTTATATTACAGAGATTTGGCACTTTGGCCTTAATACTAAAATATTTGTACACATTCTTAATTAATATATCTTATTTTATCTTTATCTTTCTTGTAACTTGAAGGAATAGCCACTAACGAAAACCTTCATTAAAGCATAGGATGATGTAAAATGTAATGAGATTGCTTGGATAGTGTTGTGGTGGGATGGAGCGACAGCAAAAAGGCAGATGCCAACAACACGCGGTGTTCCCAAGCGGTCCCCCATCTAAGTACTGACCGCGCCCGACGCTGGTTGATTGCGGTGATCGGACGAGAACCGATACATTCAGCGTGGTATGGTCGTTGGCGAAAACCTCTGTACCAACATCCTATCTATTTAACGGCGAAACGTTCAAAATACAGCAAATTATATTGGTAAACAATTTTAGATACAACAAGCGATGATACTAATATCGGACGATTATTCATATTATGAAACAGTGAAATTAAATTAAACACGATAGTCAAGAAGAGAGAAATAACCGGTCCAGGTCTATTAGTTTTTCCCACCTTAAGGACTCCAGAGAAAATCTCACTTTCTCTCTCTCGCTATTTGTCTCGACGAAGTAAAGAGCGGAAAAAAAAAAAAAAAAAAAAAAAAAAAAAATGGTAAGGTAGTTCGCCCGTTTACCAAGATTTGGACGTGGACGTGATTTATTAACGTTGGATTTGGATTCTGGATTCTGGTGACTTTGAATTGTGGAAATATACGAAGCATTCATCTACTATAGGTGGTGGTGGGGCGGTGGAGGTTAAAGTGAATCGGTTCTCGTCCGATCACCGCACGACCAGCGTCGGGCGCGGTCACTACGTTGATGGAGGACCGCTTGGGAACACCGCAGTGTGCATACCACAGACAACAACACGCGGCGTTCCCAAACGGTCCCCTATCGCAGTACTGACCGCGCCCGATCCTGCCTGATTACGGTGATCGGACGTGGACGTGGCGCATTACTTACACCACGTCCCCACCACCACCCATGACCCACTAAAACCTACATACATAAGTGTTTTTCCACAAAACAAACAAAGTCACCAGGAACCAAACCAACGTTTTTATAGAGATATGAGTATGTGTGTGTATGTGTCGGTGTTTGTGTGTGTATATATGTATAAATATATATATACTATATAGATATACATATATACATATATGTATGTATGTATCAGGGATGTTGCGAATATCAGGATCAGCATCAGCATTCGCGGATTATCACCATCAGCATCATCATTTTAAATGCTGACATTCAATTCGTAACGTGTTCGTTCAGGGTGGGACGTACCACAATTCACGTAGAATTTTAGTCAATCATAGAGAGTCATACATAAGAAAAAAACAAAAATCACATTTGCCAGCCGTGCTAGGTGGGATCGCTATTGGTACCAACGACGCAAAGAGCGCCCAAAATTTCAAAATGGTAAGGTAGATCGCCCGTTTGCCAAGATTTGTTCAAGCCTTTGAGCAAAGTGACAAAACTACAGAGAATAGGATGATGTAGTTTAGTTTAGTTTATTTATTGGGGCAGAAATTGTACAGTCTTAAGTTATGACTTATATTACAGAGATTTGGCACTTTGGCCTTAATACTAAAATATTTGTACACATTCTTAATTAATATATCTTATTTTATCTTTATCTTTCTTGTAACTTGAAGGAATAGCCACTAACGAAAACCTTCATTAAAGCATAGGATGATGTAAAATGTAATGAGATTGCTTGGATAGTGTTGTGGTGGGATGGAGCGACAGCAAAAAGGCAGATGCCAACAACACGCGGTGTTCCCAAGCGGTCCCCCATCTAAGTACTGACCGCGCCCGACGCTGGTTGATTGCGGTGATCGGACGAGAACCGATACATTCAGCGTGGTATGGTCGTTGGCGAAAACCTCTGTACCAACATCCTATCTATTTAACGGCGAAACGTTCAAAATACAGCAAATTATATTGGTAAACAATTTTAGATACAACAAGCGATGATACTAATATCGGACGATTATTCATATTATGAAACAGTGAAATTAAATTAAACACGATAGTCAAGAAGAGAGAAATAACCGGTCCAGGTCTATTAGTTTTTCCCACCTTAAGGACTCCAGAGAAAATCTCACTTTCTCTCTCTCGCTATTTGTCTCGACGAAGTAAAGAGCGGAAAAAAAAAAAAAAAAAAAAAAAAAAAAAATGGTAAGGTAGTTCGCCCGTTTACCAAGATTTGGACGTGGACGTGATTTATTAACGTTGGATTTGGATTCTGGATTCTGGTGACTTTGAATTGTGGAAATATACGAAGCATTCATCTACTATAGGTGGTGGTGGGGCGGTGGAGGTTAAAGTGAATCGGTTCTCGTCCGATCACCGCACGACCAGCGTCGGGCGCGGTCACTACGTTGATGGAGGACCGCTTGGGAACACCGCAGTGTGCATACCACAGACAACAACACGCGGCGTTCCCAAACGGTCCCCTATCGCAGTACTGACCGCGCCCGATCCTGCCTGATTACGGTGATCGGACGTGGACGTGGCGCATTACTTACACCACGTCCCCACCACCACCCATGACCCACTAAAACCTACATACATAAGTGTTTTTCCACAAAACAAACAAAGTCACCAGGAACCAAACCAACGTTTTTATAGAGATATGAGTATGTGTGTGTATGTGTCGGTGTTTGTGTGTGTATATATGTATAAATATATATATACTATATAGATATACATATATACATATATGTATGTATGTATCAGGGATGTTGCGAATATCAGGATCAGCATCAGCATTCGCAGATTATCACCATCAGCATCATCATTTTAAATGCTGACATTCAATTCGTAACGTGTTCGTTCAGGGTGGGACGTACCACAATTCACGTAGAATTTTAGTCAATCATAGAGAGTCATACATAAGAAAAAAACAAAAATCACATTTGCCAGCCGTGCTAGGTGGGATCGCTATTGGTACCAACGACGCAAAGAGCGCCCAAAATTTCAAAATGGTAAGGTAGTTCGCCCGTTTGCCAAGATTTGTTCAAGCCTTTGAGCAAAGTGACAAAACTACAGAGAATAGGATGATGTAGTTTAGTTTAGTTTATTTATTGGGGCAGAAATTGTACAGTCTTAAGTTATGACTTATATTACAGAGATTTGGCACTTTGGCCTTAATACTAAAATATTTGTACACATTCTTAATTAATATATCTTATTTTATCTTTATCTTTCTTGTAACTTGAAGGAATAGCCACTAACGAAAACCTTCATTAAAGCATAGGATGATGTAAAATGTAATGAGATTGCTTGGATAGTGTTGTGGTGGGATGGAGCGACAGCAAAAAGGCAGATGCCAACAACACGCGGTGTTCCCAAGCGGTCCCCCATCTAAGTACTGACCGCGCCCGACGCTGGTTGATTGCGGTGATCGGACGAGAACCGATACATTCAGCGTGGTATGGTCGTTGGCGAAAACCTCTGTACCAACATCCTATCTATTTAACGGCGAAACGTTCAAAATACAGCAAATTATATTGGTAAACAATTTTAGATACAACAAGCGATGATACTAATATCGGACGATTATTCATATTATGAAACAGTGAAATTAAATTAAACACGATAGTCAAGAAGAGAGAAATAACCGGTCCAGGTCTATTAGTTTTTCCCACCTTAAGGACTCCAGAGAAAATCTCACTTTCTCTCTCTCGCTATTTGTCTCGACGAAGTAAAGAGCGGAAAAAAAAAAAAAAAAAAAAAAAAAAAAAATGGTAAGGTAGTTCGCCCGTTTACCAAGATTTGGACGTGGACGTGATTTATTAACGTTGGATTTGGATTCTGGATTCTGGTGACTTTGAATTGTGGAAATATACGAAGCATTCATCTACTATAGGTGGTGGTGGGGCGGTGGAGGTTAAAGTGAATCGGTTCTCGTCCGATCACCGCACGACCAGCGTCGGGCGCGGTCACTACGTTGATGGAGGACCGCTTGGGAACACCGCAGTGTGCATACCACAGACAACAACACGCGGCGTTCCCAAACGGTCCCCTATCGCAGTACTGACCGCGCCCGATCCTGCCTGATTACGGTGATCGGACGTGGACGTGGCGCATTACTTACACCACGTCCCCACCACCACCCATGACCCACTAAAACCTACATACATAAGTGTTTTTCCACAAAACAAACAAAGTCACCAGGAACCAAACCAACGTTTTTATAGAGATATGAGTATGTGTGTGTATGTGTCGGTGTTTGTGTGTGTATATATGTATAAATATATATATACTATATAGATATACATATATACATATATGTATGTATGTATCAGGGATGTTGCGAATATCAGGATCAGCATCAGCATTCGCAGATTATCACCATCAGCATCATCATTTTAAATGCTGACATTCAATTCGTAACGTGTTCGTTCAGGGTGGGACGTACCACAATTCACGTAGAATTTTAGTCAATCATAGAGAGTCATACATAAGAAAAAAACAAAAATCACATTTGCCAGCCGTGCTAGGTGGGATCGCTATTGGTACCAACGACGCAAAGAGCGCCCAAAATTTCAAAATGGTAAGGTAGTTCGCCCGTTTGCCAAGATTTGTTCAAGCCTTTGAGCAAAGTGACAAAACTACAGAGAATAGGATGATGTAGTTTAGTTTAGTTTATTTATTGGGGCAGAAATTGTACAGTCTTAAGTTATGACTTATATTACAGAGATTTGGCACTTTGGCCTTAATACTAAAATATTTGTACACATTCTTAATTAATATATCTTATTTTATCTTTATCTTTCTTGTAACTTGAAGGAATAGCCACTAACGAAAACCTTCATTAAAGCATAGGATGATGTAAAATGTAATGAGATTGCTTGGATAGTGTTGTGGTGGGATGGAGCGACAGCAAAAAGGCAGATGCCAACAACACGCGGTGTTCCCAAGCGGTCCCCCATCTAAGTACTGACCGCGCCCGACGCTGGTTGATTGCGGTGATCGGACGAGAACCGATACATTCAGCGTGGTATGGTCGTTGGCGAAAACCTCTGTACCAACATCCTATCTATTTAACGGCGAAACGTTCAAAATACAGCAAATTATATTGGTAAACAATTTTAGATACAACAAGCGATGATACTAATATCGGACGATTATTCATATTATGAAACAGTGAAATTAAATTAAACACGATAGTCAAGAAGAGAGAAATAACCGGTCCAGGTCTATTAGTTTTTCCCACCTTAAGGACTCCAGAGAAAATCTCACTTTCTCTCTCTCGCTATTTGTCTCGACGAAGTAAAGAGCGGAAAAAAAAAAAAAAAAAAAAAAAAAAAAAAATGGTAAGGTAGTTCGCCCGTTTACCAAGATTTGGACGTGGACGTGATTTATTAACGTTGGATTTGGATTCTGGATTCTGGTGACTTTGAATTGTGGAAATATACGAAGCATTCATCTACTATAGGTGGTGGTGGGGCGGTGGAGGTTAAAGTGAATCGGTTCTCGTCCGATCACCGCACGACCAGCGTCGGGCGCGGTCACTACGTTGATGGAGGACCGCTTGGGAACACCGCAGTGTGCATACCACAGACAACAACACGCGGCGTTCCCAAACGGTCCCCTATCGCAGTACTGACCGCGCCCGATCCTGCCTGATTACGGTGATCGGACGTGGACGTGGCGCATTACTTACACCACGTCCCCACCACCACCCATGACCCACTAAAACCTACATACATAAGTGTTTTTCCACAAAACAAACAAAGTCACCAGGAACCAAACCAACGTTTTTATAGAGATATGAGTATGTGTGTGTATGTGTCGGTGTTTGTGTGTGTATATATGTATAAATATATATATACTATATAGATATACATATATACATATATGTATGTATGTATCAGGGATGTTGCGAATATCAGGATCAGCATCAGCATTCGCGGATTATCACCATCAGCATCATCATTTTAAATGCTGACATTCAATTCGTAACGTGTTCGTTCAGGGTGGGACGTACCACAATTCACGTAGAATTTTAGTCAATCATAGAGAGTCATACATAAGAAAAAAACAAAAATCACATTTGCCAGCCGTGCTAGGTGGGATCGCTATTGGTACCAACGACGCAAAGAGCGCCCAAAATTTCAAAATGGTAAGGTAGTTCGCCCGTTTGCCAAGATTTGTTCAAGCCTTTGAGCAAAGTGACAAAACTACAGAGAATAGGATGATGTAGTTTAGTTTAGTTTATTTATTGGGGCAGAAATTGTACAGTCTTAAGTTATGACTTATATTACAGAGATTTGGCACTTTGGCCTTAATACTAAAATATTTGTACACATTCTTAATTAATATATCTTATTTTATCTTTATCTTTCTTGTAACTTGAAGGAATAGCCACTAACGAAAACCTTCATTAAAGCATAGGATGATGTAAAATGTAATGAGATTGCTTGGATAGTGTTGTGGTGGGATGGAGCGACAGCAAAAAGGCAGATGCCAACAACACGCGGTGTTCCCAAGCGGTCCCCCATCTAAGTACTGACCGCGCCCGACGCTGGTTGATTGCGGTGATCGGACGAGAACCGATACATTCAGCGTGGTATGGTCGTTGGCGAAAACCTCTGTACCAACATCCTATCTATTTAACGGCGAAACGTTCAAAATACAGCAAATTATATTGGTAAACAATTTTAGATACAACAAGCGATGATACTAATATCGGACGATTATTCATATTATGAAACAGTGAAATTAAATTAAACACGATAGTCAAGAAGAGAGAAATAACCGGTCCAGGTCTATTAGTTTTTCCCACCTTAAGGACTCCAGAGAAAATCTCACTTTCTCTCTCTCGCTATTTGTCTCGACGAAGTAAAGAGCGGAAAAAAAAAAAAAAAAAAAAAAAAAAAAAATGGTAAGGTAGTTCGCCCGTTTACCAAGATTTGGACGTGGACGTGATTTATTAACGTTGGATTTGGATTCTGGATTCTGGTGACTTTGAATTGTGGAAATATACGAAGCATTCATCTACTATAGGTGGTGGTGGGGCGGTGGAGGTTAAAGTGAATCGGTTCTCGT
This sequence comes from Eumerus sabulonum, assembly GCA_951905685.1. Classification (NCBI taxonomy): domain Eukaryota; kingdom Metazoa; phylum Arthropoda; class Insecta; order Diptera; family Syrphidae; genus Eumerus; species Eumerus sabulonum. The sequence continues at coordinate 40,203,414 of OX645062.1, read as the reverse complement.
CCGATCACCGCACGACCAGCGTCGGGCGCGGTCACTACGTTGATGGAGGACCGCTTGGGAACACCGCAGTGTGCATACCACAGACAACAACACGCGGCGTTCCCAAACGGTCCCCTATCGCAGTACTGACCGCGCCCGATCCTGCCTGATTACGGTGATCGGACGTGGACGTGGCGCATTACTTACACCACGTCCCCACCACCACCCATGACCCACTAAAACCTACATACATAAGTGTTTTTCCACAAAACAAACAAAGTCACCAGGAACCAAACCAACGTTTTTATAGAGATATGAGTATGTGTGTGTATGTGTCGGTGTTTGTGTGTGTATATATGTATAAATATATATATACTATATAGATATACATATATACATATATGTATGTATGTATCAGGGATGTTGCGAATATCAGGATCAGCATCAGCATTCGCGGATTATCACCATCAGCATCATCATTTTAAATGCTGACATTCAATTCGTAACGTGTTCGTTCAGGGTGGGACGTACCACAATTCACGTAGAATTTTAGTCAATCATAGAGAGTCATACATAAGAAAAAAACAAAAATCACATTTGCCAGCCGTGCTAGGTGGGATCGCTATTGGTACCAACGACGCAAAGAGCGCCCAAAATTTCAAAATGGTAAGGTAGATCGCCCGTTTGCCAAGATTTGTTCAAGCCTTTGAGCAAAGTGACAAAACTACAGAGAATAGGATGATGTAGTTTAGTTTAGTTTATTTATTGGGGCAGAAATTGTACAGTCTTAAGTTATGACTTATATTACAGAGATTTGGCACTTTGGCCTTAATACTAAAATATTTGTACACATTCTTAATTAATATATCTTATTTTATCTTTATCTTTCTTGTAACTTGAAGGAATAGCCACTAACGAAAACCTTCATTAAAGCATAGGATGATGTAAAATGTAATGAGATTGCTTGGATAGTGTTGTGGTGGGATGGAGCGACAGCAAAAAGGCAGATGCCAACAACACGCGGTGTTCCCAAGCGGTCCCCCATCTAAGTACTGACCGCGCCCGACGCTGGTTGATTGCGGTGATCGGACGAGAACCGATACATTCAGCGTGGTATGGTCGTTGGCGAAAACCTCTGTACCAACATCCTATCTATTTAACGGCGAAACGTTCAAAATACAGCAAATTATATTGGTAAACAATTTTAGATACAACAAGCGATGATACTAATATCGGACGATTATTCATATTATGAAACAGTGAAATTAAATTAAACACGATAGTCAAGAAGAGAGAAATAACCGGTCCAGGTCTATTAGTTTTTCCCACCTTAAGGACTCCAGAGAAAATCTCACTTTCTCTCTCTCGCTATTTGTCTCGACGAAGTAAAGAGCGGAAAAAAAAAAAAAAAAAAAAAAAAAATGGTAAGGTAGTTCGCCCGTTTACCAAGATTTGGACGTGGACGTGATTTATTAACGTTGGATTTGGATTCTGGATTCTGGTGACTTTGAATTGTGGAAATATACGAAGCATTCATCTACTATAGGTGGTGGTGGGGCGGTGGAGGTTAAAGTGAATCGGTTCTCGTCCGATCACCGCACGACCAGCGTCGGGCGCGGTCACTACGTTGATGGAGGACCGCTTGGGAACACCGCAGTGTGCATACCACAGACAACAACACGCGGCGTTCCCAAACGGTCCCCTATCGCAGTACTGACCGCGCCCGATCCTGCCTGATTACGGTGATCGGACGTGGACGTGGCGCATTACTTACACCACGTCCCCACCACCACCCATGACCCACTAAAACCTACATACATAAGTGTTTTTCCACAAAACAAACAAAGTCACCAGGAACCAAACCAACGTTTTTATAGAGATATGAGTATGTGTGTGTATGTGTCGGTGTTTGTGTGTGTATATATGTATAAATATATATATACTATATAGATATACATATATACATATATGTATGTATGTATCAGGGATGTTGCGAATATCAGGATCAGCATCAGCATTCGCGGATTATCACCATCAGCATCATCATTTTAAATGCTGACATTCAATTCGTAACGTGTTCGTTCAGGGTGGGACGTACCACAATTCACGTAGAATTTTAGTCAATCATAGAGAGTCATACATAAGAAAAAAACAAAAATCACATTTGCCAGCCGTGCTAGGTGGGATCGCTATTGGTACCAACGACGCAAAGAGCGCCCAAAATTTCAAAATGGTAAGGTAGTTCGCCCGTTTGCCAAGATTTGTTCAAGCCTTTGAGCAAAGTGACAAAACTACAGAGAATAGGATGATGTAGTTTAGTTTAGTTTATTTATTGGGGCAGAAATTGTACAGTCTTAAGTTATGACTTATATTACAGAGATTTGGCACTTTGGCCTTAATACTAAAATATTTGTACACATTCTTAATTAATATATCTTATTTTATCTTTATCTTTCTTGTAACTTGAAGGAATAGCCACTAACGAAAACCTTCATTAAAGCATAGGATGATGTAAAATGTAATGAGATTGCTTGGATAGTGTTGTGGTGGGATGGAGCGACAGCAAAAAGGCAGATGCCAACAACACGCGGTGTTCCCAAGCGGTCCCCCATCTAAGTACTGACCGCGCCCGACGCTGGTTGATTGCGGTGATCGGACGAGAACCGATACATTCAGCGTGGTATGGTCGTTGGCGAAAACCTCTGTACCAACATCCTATCTATTTAACGGCGAAACGTTCAAAATACAGCAAATTATATTGGTAAACAATTTTAGATACAACAAGCGATGATACTAATATCGGACGATTATTCATATTATGAAACAGTGAAATTAAATTAAACACGATAGTCAAGAAGAGAGAAATAACCGGTCCAGGTCTATTAGTTTTTCCCACCTTAAGGACTCCAGAGAAAATCTCACTTTCTCTCTCTCGCTATTTGTCTCGACGAAGTAAAGAGCGGAAAAAAAAAAAAAAAAAAAAAAAAAAAAAAAATGGTAAGGTAGTTCGCCCGTTTACCAAGATTTGGACGTGGACGTGATTTATTAACGTTGGATTTGGATTCTGGATTCTGGTGACTTTGAATTGTGGAAATATACGAAGCATTCATCTACTATAGGTGGTGGTGGGGCGGTGGAGGTTAAAGTGAATCGGTTCTCGTCCGATCACCGCACGACCAGCGTCGGGCGCGGTCACTACGTTGATGGAGGACCGCTTGGGAACACCGCAGTGTGCATACCACAGACAACAACACGCGGCGTTCCCAAACGGTCCCCTATCGCAGTACTGACCGCGCCCGATCCTGCCTGATTACGGTGATCGGACGTGGACGTGGCGCATTACTTACACCACGTCCCCACCACCACCCATGACCCACTAAAACCTACATACATAAGTGTTTTTCCACAAAACAAACAAAGTCACCAGGAACCAAACCAACGTTTTTATAGAGATATGAGTATGTGTGTGTATGTGTCGGTGTTTGTGTGTGTATATATGTATAAATATATATATACTATATAGATATACATATATACATATATGTATGTATGTATCAGGGATGTTGCGAATATCAGGATCAGCATCAGCATTCGCAGATTATCACCATCAGCATCATCATTTTAAATGCTGACATTCAATTCGTAACGTGTTCGTTCAGGGTGGGACGTACCACAATTCACGTAGAATTTTAGTCAATCATAGAGAGTCATACATAAGAAAAAAACAAAAATCACATTTGCCAGCCGTGCTAGGTGGGATCGCTATTGGTACCAACGACGCAAAGAGCGCCCAAAATTTCAAAATGGTAAGGTAGTTCGCCCGTTTGCCAAGATTTGTTCAAGCCTTTGAGCAAAGTGACAAAACTACAGAGAATAGGATGATGTAGTTTAGTTTAGTTTATTTATTGGGGCAGAAATTGTACAGTCTTAAGTTATGACTTATATTACAGAGATTTGGCACTTTGGCCTTAATACTAAAATATTTGTACACATTCTTAATTAATATATCTTATTTTATCTTTATCTTTCTTGTAACTTGAAGGAATAGCCACTAACGAAAACCTTCATTAAAGCATAGGATGATGTAAAATGTAATGAGATTGCTTGGATAGTGTTGTGGTGGGATGGAGCGACAGCAAAAAGGCAGATGCCAACAACACGCGGTGTTCCCAAGCGGTCCCCCATCTAAGTACTGACCGCGCCCGACGCTGGTTGATTGCGGTGATCGGACGAGAACCGATACATTCAGCGTGGTATGGTCGTTGGCGAAAACCTCTGTACCAACATCCTATCTATTTAACGGCGAAACGTTCAAAATACAGCAAATTATATTGGTAAACAATTTTAGATACAACAAGCGATGATACTAATATCGGACGATTATTCATATTATGAAACAGTGAAATTAAATTAAACACGATAGTCAAGAAGAGAGAAATAACCGGTCCAGGTCTATTAGTTTTTCCCACCTTAAGGACTCCAGAGAAAATCTCACTTTCTCTCTCTCGCTATTTGTCTCGACGAAGTAAAGAGCGGAAAAAAAAAAAAAAAAAAAAAAAAAAAAAATGGTAAGGTAGTTCGCCCGTTTACCAAGATTTGGACGTGGACGTGATTTATTAACGTTGGATTTGGATTCTGGATTCTGGTGACTTTGAATTGTGGAAATATACGAAGCATTCATCTACTATAGGTGGTGGTGGGGCGGTGGAGGTTAAAGTGAATCGGTTCTCGTCCGATCACCGCACGACCAGCGTCGGGCGCGGTCACTACGTTGATGGAGGACCGCTTGGGAACACCGCAGTGTGCATACCACAGACAACAACACGCGGCGTTCCCAAACGGTCCCCTATCGCAGTACTGACCGCGCCCGATCCTGCCTGATTACGGTGATCGGACGTGGACGTGGCGCATTACTTACACCACGTCCCCACCACCACCCATGACCCACTAAAACCTACATACATAAGTGTTTTTCCACAAAACAAACAAAGTCACCAGGAACCAAACCAACGTTTTTATAGAGATATGAGTATGTGTGTGTATGTGTCGGTGTTTGTGTGTGTATATATGTATAAATATATATATACTATATAGATATACATATATACATATATGTATGTATGTATCAGGGATGTTGCGAATATCAGGATCAGCATCAGCATTCGCAGATTATCACCATCAGCATCATCATTTTAAATGCTGACATTCAATTCGTAACGTGTTCGTTCAGGGTGGGACGTACCACAATTCACGTAGAATTTTAGTCAATCATAGAGAGTCATACATAAGAAAAAAACAAAAATCACATTTGCCAGCCGTGCTAGGTGGGATCGCTATTGGTACCAACGACGCAAAGAGCGCCCAAAATTTCAAAATGGTAAGGTAGTTCGCCCGTTTGCCAAGATTTGTTCAAGCCTTTGAGCAAAGTGACAAAACTACAGAGAATAGGATGATGTAGTTTAGTTTAGTTTATTTATTGGGGCAGAAATTGTACAGTCTTAAGTTATGACTTATATTACAGAGATTTGGCACTTTGGCCTTAATACTAAAATATTTGTACACATTCTTAATTAATATATCTTATTTTATCTTTATCTTTCTTGTAACTTGAAGGAATAGCCACTAACGAAAACCTTCATTAAAGCATAGGATGATGTAAAATGTAATGAGATTGCTTGGATAGTGTTGTGGTGGGATGGAGCGACAGCAAAAAGGCAGATGCCAACAACACGCGGTGTTCCCAAGCGGTCCCCCATCTAAGTACTGACCGCGCCCGACGCTGGTTGATTGCGGTGATCGGACGAGAACCGATACATTCAGCGTGGTATGGTCGTTGGCGAAAACCTCTGTACCAACATCCTATCTATTTAACGGCGAAACGTTCAAAATACAGCAAATTATATTGGTAAACAATTTTAGATACAACAAGCGATGATACTAATATCGGACGATTATTCATATTATGAAACAGTGAAATTAAATTAAACACGATAGTCAAGAAGAGAGAAATAACCGGTCCAGGTCTATTAGTTTTTCCCACCTTAAGGACTCCAGAGAAAATCTCACTTTCTCTCTCTCGCTATTTGTCTCGACGAAGTAAAGAGCGGAAAAAAAAAAAAAAAAAAAAAAAAAAAAAAAAATGGTAAGGTAGTTCGCCCGTTTACCAAGATTTGGACGTGGACGTGATTTATTAACGTTGGATTTGGATTCTGGATTCTGGTGACTTTGAATTGTGGAAATATACGAAGCATTCATCTACTATAGGTGGTGGTGGGGCGGTGGAGGTTAAAGTGAATCGGTTCTCGTCCGATCACCGCACGACCAGCGTCGGGCGCGGTCACTACGTTGATGGAGGACCGCTTGGGAACACCGCAGTGTGCATACCACAGACAACAACACGGAGCGTTCCCAAACGGTCCCCTATCGCAGTACTGACCGCGCCCGATCCTGCCTGATTACGGTGATCGGACGTGGACGTGGCGCATTACTTACACCACGTCCCCACCACCACCCATGACCCACTAAAACCTACATACATAAGTGTTTTTCCACAAAACAAACAAAGTCACCAGGAACCAAACCAACGTTTTTATAGAGATATGAGTATGTGTGTGTATGTGTCGGTGTTTGTGTGTGTATATATGTATAAATATATATATACTATATAGATATACATATATACATATATGTATGTATGTATCAGGGATGTTGCGAATATCAGGATCAGCATCAGCATTCGCAGATTATCACCATCAGCATCATCATTTTAAATGCTGACATTCAATTCGTAACGTGTTCGTTCAGGGTGGGACGTACCACAATTCACGTAGAATTTTAGTCAATCATAGAGAGTCATACATAAGAAAAAAACAAAAATCACATTTGCCAGCCGTGCTAGGTGGGATCGCTATTGGTACCAACGACGCAAAGAGCGCCCAAAATTTCAAAATGGTAAGGTAGTTCGCCCGTTTGCCAAGATTTGTTCAAGCCTTTGAGCAAAGTGACAAAACTACAGAGAATAGGATGATGTAGTTTAGTTTAGTTTATTTATTGGGGCAGAAATTGTACAGTCTTAAGTTATGACTTATATTACAGAGATTTGGCACTTTGGCCTTAATACTAAAATATTTGTACACATTCTTAATTAATATATCTTATTTTATCTTTATCTTTCTTGTAACTTGAAGGAATAGCCACTAACGAAAACCTTCATTAAAGCATAGGATGATGTAAAATGTAATGAGATTGCTTGGATAGTGTTGTGGTGGGATGGAGCGACAGCAAAAAGGCAGATGCCAACAACACGCGGTGTTCCCAAGCGGTCCCCCATCTAAGTACTGACCGCGCCCGACGCTGGTTGATTGCGGTGATCGGACGAGAACCGATACATTCAGCGTGGTATGGTCGTTGGCGAAAACCTCTGTACCAACATCCTATCTATTTAACGGCGAAACGTTCAAAATACAGCAAATTATATTGGTAAACAATTTTAGATACAACAAGCGATGATACTAATATCGGACGATTATTCATATTATGAAACAGTGAAATTAAATTAAACACGATAGTCAAGAAGAGAGAAATAACCGGTCCAGGTCTATTAGTTTTTCCCACCTTAAGGACTCCAGAGAAAATCTCACTTTCTCTCTCTCGCTATTTGTCTCGACGAAGTAAAGAGCGGAAAAAAAAAAAAAAAAAAAAAAAAAAAAAAAAATGGTAAGGTAGTTCGCCCGTTTACCAAGATTTGGACGTGGACGTGATTTATTAACGTTGGATTTGGATTCTGGATTCTGGTGACTTTGAATTGTGGAAATATACGAAGCATTCATCTACTATAGGTGGTGGTGGGGCGGTGGAGGTTAAAGTGAATCGGTTCTCGTCCGATCACCGCACGACCAGCGTCGGGCGCGGTCACTACGTTGATGGAGGACCGCTTGGGAACACCGCAGTGTGCATACCACAGACAACAACACGCGGCGTTCCCAAACGGTCCCCTATCGCAGTACTGACCGCGCCCGATCCTGCCTGATTACGGTGATCGGACGTGGACGTGGCGCATTACTTACACCACGTCCCCACCACCACCCATGACCCACTAAAACCTACATACATAAGTGTTTTTCCACAAAACAAACAAAGTCACCAGGAACCAAACCAACGTTTTTATAGAGATATGAGTATGTGTGTGTATGTGTCGGTGTTTGTGTGTGTATATATGTATAAATATATATATACTATATAGATATACATATATACATATATGTATGTATGTATCAGGGATGTTGCGAATATCAGGATCAGCATCAGCATTCGCAGATTATCACCATCAGCATCATCATTTTAAATGCTGACATTCAATTCGTAACGTGTTCGTTCAGGGTGGGACGTACCACAATTCACGTAGAATTTTAGTCAATCATAGAGAGTCATACATAAGAAAAAAACAAAAATCACATTTGCCAGCCGTGCTAGGTGGGATCGCTATTGGTACCAACGACGCAAAGAGCGCCCAAAATTTCAAAATGGTAAGGTAGTTCGCCCGTTTGCCAAGATTTGTTCAAGCCTTTGAGCAAAGTGACAAAACTACAGAGAATAGGATGATGTAGTTTAGTTTAGTTTATTTATTGGGGCAGAAATTGTACAGTCTTAAGTTATGACTTATATTACAGAGATTTGGCACTTTGGCCTTAATACTAAAATATTTGTACACATTCTTAATTAATATATCTTATTTTATCTTTATCTTTCTTGTAACTTGAAGGAATAGCCACTAACGAAAACCTTCATTAAAGCATAGGATGATGTAAAATGTAATGAGATTGCTTGGATAGTGTTGTGGTGGGATGGAGCGACAGCAAAAAGGCAGATGCCAACAACACGCGGTGTTCCCAAGCGGTCCCCCATCTAAGTACTGACCGCGCCCGACGCTGGTTGATTGCGGTGATCGGACGAGAACCGATACATTCAGCGTGGTATGGTCGTTGGCGAAAACCTCTGTACCAACATCCTATCTATTTAACGGCGAAACGTTCAAAATACAGCAAATTATATTGGTAAACAATTTTAGATACAACAAGCGATGATACTAATATCGGACGATTATTCATATTATGAAACAGTGAAATTAAATTAAACACGATAGTCAAGAAGAGAGAAATAACCGGTCCAGGTCTATTAGTTTTTCCCACCTTAAGGACTCCAGAGAAAATCTCACTTTCTCTCTCTCGCTATTTGTCTCGACGAAGTAAAGAGCGGAAAAAAAAAAAAAAAAAAAAAAAAAAAAAAATGGTAAGGTAGTTCGCCCGTTTACCAAGATTTGGACGTGGACGTGATTTATTAACGTTGGATTTGGATTCTGGATTCTGGTGACTTTGAATTGTGGAAATATACGAAGCATTCATCTACTATAGGTGGTGGTGGGGCGGTGGAGGTTAAAGTGAATCGGTTCTCGTCCGATCACCGCACGACCAGCGTCGGGCGCGGTCACTACGTTGATGGAGGACCGCTTGGGAACACCGCAGTGTGCATACCACAGACAACAACACGCGGCGTTCCCAAACGGTCCCCTATCGCAGTACTGACCGCGCCCGATCCTGCCTGATTACGGTGATCGGACGTGGACGTGGCGCATTACTTACACCACGTCCCCACCACCACCCATGACCCACTAAAACCTACATACATAAGTGTTTTTCCACAAAACAAACAAAGTCACCAGGAACCAAACCAACGTTTTTATAGAGATATGAGTATGTGTGTGTATGTGTCGGTGTTTGTGTGTGTATATATGTATAAATATATATATACTATATAGATATACATATATACATATATGTATGTATGTATCAGGGATGTTGCGAATATCAGGATCAGCATCAGCATTCGCAGATTATCACCATCAGCATCATCATTTTAAATGCTGACATTCAATTCGTAACGTGTTCGTTCAGGGTGGGACGTACCACAATTCACGTAGAATTTTAGTCAATCATAGAGAGTCATACATAAGAAAAAAACAAAAATCACATTTGCCAGCCGTGCTAGGTGGGATCGCTATTGGTACCAACGACGCAAAGAGCGCCCAAAATTTCAAAATGGTAAGGTAGTTCGCCCGTTTGCCAAGATTTGTTCAAGCCTTTGAGCAAAGTGACAAAACTACAGAGAATAGGATGATGTAGTTTAGTTTAGTTTATTTATTGGGGCAGAAATTGTACAGTCTTAAGTTATGACTTATATTACAGAGATTTGGCACTTTGGCCTTAATACTAAAATATTTGTACACATTCTTAATTAATATATCTTATTTTATCTTTATCTTTCTTGTAACTTGAAGGAATAGCCACTAACGAAAACCTTCATTAAAGCATAGGATGATGTAAAATGTAATGAGATTGCTTGGATAGTGTTGTGGTGGGATGGAGCGACAGCAAAAAGGCAGATGCCAACAACACGCGGTGTTCCCAAGCGGTCCCCCATCTAAGTACTGACCGCGCCCGACGCTGGTTGATTGCGGTGATCGGACGAGAACCGATACATTCAGCGTGGTATGGTCGTTGGCGAAAACCTCTGTACCAACATCCTATCTATTTAACGGCGAAACGTTCAAAATACAGCAAATTATATTGGTAAACAATTTTAGATACAACAAGCGATGATACTAATATCGGACGATTATTCATATTATGAAACAGTGAAATTAAATTAAACACGATAGTCAAGAAGAGAGAAATAACCGGTCCAGGTCTATTAGTTTTTCCCACCTTAAGGACTCCAGAGAAAATCTCACTTTCTCTCTCTCGCTATTTGTCTCGACGAAGTAAAGAGCGGAAAAAAAAAAAAAAAAAAAAAAAAAAAAAAAAATGGTAAGGTAGTTCGCCCGTTTACCAAGATTTGGACGTGGACGTGATTTATTAACGTTGGATTTGGATTCTGGATTCTGGTGACTTTGAATTGTGGAAATATACGAAGCATTCATCTACTATAGGTGGTGGTGGGGCGGTGGAGGTTAAAGTGAATCGGTTCTCGTCCGATCACCGCACGACCAGCGTCGGGCGCGGTCACTACGTTGATGGAGGACCGCTTGGGAACACCGCAGTGTGCATACCACAGACAACAACACGCGGCGTTCCCAAACGGTCCCCTATCGCAGTACTGACCGCGCCCGATCCTGCCTGATTACGGTGATCGGACGTGGACGTGGCGCATTACTTACACCACGTCCCCACCACCACCCATGACCCACTAAAACCTACATACATAAGTGTTTTTCCACAAAACAAACAAAGTCACCAGGAACCAAACCAACGTTTTTATTGAGATATGAGTATGTGTGTGTATGTGTCGGTGTTTGTGTGTGTATATATGTATAAATATATATATACTATATAGATATACATATATACATATATGTATGTATGTATCAGGGATGTTGCGAATATCAGGATCAGCATCAGCATTCGCGGATTATCACCATCAGCATCATCATTTTAAATGCTGACATTCAATTCGTAACGTGTTCGTTCAGGGTGGGACGTACCACAATTCACGTAGAATTTTAGTCAATCATAGAGAGTCATACATAAGAAAAAAACAAAAATCACATTTGCCAGCCGTGCTAGGTGGGATCGCTATTGGTACCAACGACGCAAAGAGCGCCCAAAATTTCAAAATGGTAAGGTAGTTCGCCCGTTTGCCAAGATTTGTTCAAGCCTTTGAGCAAAGTGACAAAACTACAGAGAATAGGATGATGTAGTTTAGTTTAGTTTATTTATTGGGGCAGAAATTGTACAGTCTTAAGTTATGACTTATATTACAGAGATTTGGCACTTTGGCCTTAATACTAAAATATTTGTACACATTCTTAATTAATATATCTTATTTTATCTTTATCTTTCTTGTAACTTGAAGGAATAGCCACTAACGAAAACCTTCATTAAAGCATAGGATGATGTAAAATGTAATGAGATTGCTTGGATAGTGTTGTGGTGGGATGGAGCGACAGCAAAAAGGCAGATGCCAACAACACGCGGTGTTCCCAAGCGGTCCCCCATCTAAGTACTGACCGCGCCCGACGCTGGTTGATTGCGGTGATCGGACGAGAACCGATACATTCAGCGTGGTATGGTCGTTGGCGAAAACCTCTGTACCAACATCCTATCTATTTAACGGCGAAACGTTCAAAATACAGCAAATTATATTGGTAAACAATTTTAGATACAACAAGCGATGATACTAATATCGGACGATTATTCATATTATGAAACAGTGAAATTAAATTAAACACGATAGTCAAGAAGAGAGAAATAACCGGTCCAGGTCTATTAGTTTTTCCCACCTTAAGGACTCCAGAGAAAATCTCACTTTCTCTCTCTCGCTATTTGTCTCGACGAAGTAAAGAGCGGAAAAAAAAAAAAAAAAAAAAAAAAAAAAAAAATGGTAAGGTAGTTCGCCCGTTTACCAAGATTTGGACGTGGACGTGATTTATTAACGTTGGATTTGGATTCTGGATTCTGGTGACTTTGAATTGTGGAAATATACGAAGCATTCATCTACTATAGGTGGTGGTGGGGCGGTGGAGGTTAAAGTGAATCGGTTCTCGTCCGATCACCGCACGACCAGCGTCGGGCGCGGTCACTACGTTGATGGAGGACCGCTTGGGAACACCGCAGTGTGCATACCACAGACAACAACACGCGGCGTTCCCAAACGGTCCCCTATCGCAGTACTGACCGCGCCCGATCCTGCCTGATTACGGTGATCGGACGTGGACGTGGCGCATTACTTACACCACGTCCCCACCACCACCCATGACCCACTAAAACCTACATACATAAGTGTTTTTCCACAAAACAAACAAAGTCACCAGGAACCAAACCAACGTTTTTATAGAGATATGAGTATGTGTGTGTATGTGTCGGTGTTTGTGTGTGTATATATGTATAAATATATATATACTATATAGATATACATATATACATATATGTATGTATGTATCAGGGATGTTGCGAATATCAGGATCAGCATCAGCATTCGCGGATTATCACCATCAGCATCATCATTTTAAATGCTGACATTCAATTCGTAACGTGTTCGTTCAGGGTGGGACGTACCACAATTCACGTAGAATTTTAGTCAATCATAGAGAGTCATACATAAGAAAAAAACAAAAATCACATTTGCCAGCCGTGCTAGGTGGGATCGCTATTGGTACCAACGACGCAAAGAGCGCCCAAAATTTCAAAATGGTAAGGTAGTTCGCCCGTTTGCCAAGATTTGTTCAAGCCTTTGAGCAAAGTGACAAAACTACAGAGAATAGGATGATGTAGTTTAGTTTAGTTTATTTATTGGGGCAGAAATTGTACAGTCTTAAGTTATGACTTATATTACAGAGATTTGGCACTTTGGCCTTAATACTAAAATATTTGTACACATTCTTAATTAATATATCTTATTTTATCTTTATCTTTCTTGTAACTTGAAGGAATAGCCACTAACGAAAACCTTCATTAAAGCATAGGATGATGTAAAATGTAATGAGATTGCTTGGATAGTGTTGTGGTGGGATGGAGCGACAGCAAAAAGGCAGATGCCAACAACACGCGGTGTTCCCAAGCGGTCCCCCATCTAAGTACTGACCGCGCCCGACGCTGGTTGATTGCGGTGATCGGACGAGAACCGATACATTCAGCGTGGTATGGTCGTTGGCGAAAACCTCTGTACCAACATCCTATCTATTTAACGGCGAAACGTTCAAAATACAGCAAATTATATTGGTAAACAATTTTAGATACAACAAGCGATGATACTAATATCGGACGATTATTCATATTATGAAACAGTGAAATTAAATTAAACACGATAGTCAAGAAGAGAGAAATAACCGGTCCAGGTCTATTAGTTTTTCCCACCTTAAGGACTCCAGAGAAAATCTCACTTTCTCTCTCTCGCTATTTGTCTCGACGAAGTAAAGAGCGGAAAAAAAAAAAAAAAAAAAAAAAAAAAAAAATGGTAAGGTAGTTCGCCCGTTTACCAAGATTTGGACGTGGACGTGATTTATTAACGTTGGATTTGGATTCTGGATTCTGGTGACTTTGAATTGTGGAAATATACGAAGCATTCATCTACTATAGGTGGTGGTGGGGCGGTGGAGGTTAAAGTGAATCGGTTCTCGTCCGATCACCGCACGACCAGCGTCGGGCGCGGTCACTACGTTGATGGAGGACCGCTTGGGAACACCGCAGTGTGCATACCACAGACAACAACACGCGGCGTTCCCAAACGGTCCCCTATCGCAGTACTGACCGCGCCCGATCCTGCCTGATTACGGTGATCGGACGTGGACGTGGCGCATTACTTACACCACGTCCCCACCACCACCCATGACCCACTAAAACCTACATACATAAGTGTTTTTCCACAAAACAAACAAAGTCACCAGGAACCAAACCAACGTTTTTATAGAGATATGAGTATGTGTGTGTATGTGTCGGTGTTTGTGTGTGTATATATGTATAAATATATATATACTATATAGATATACATATATACATATATGTATGTATGTATCAGGGATGTTGCGAATATCAGGATCAGCATCAGCATTCGCAGATTATCACCATCAGCATCATCATTTTAAATGCTGACATTCAATTCGTAACGTGTTCGTTCAGGGTGGGACGTACCACAATTCACGTAGAATTTTAGTCAATCATAGAGAGTCATACATAAGAAAAAAACAAAAATCACATTTGCCAGCCGTGCTAGGTGGGATCGCTATTGGTACCAACGACGCAAAGAGCGCCCAAAATTTCAAAATGGTAAGGTAGTTCGCCCGTTTGCCAAGATTTGTTCAAGCCTTTGAGCAAAGTGACAAAACTACAGAGAATAGGATGATGTAGTTTAGTTTAGTTTATTTATTGGGGCAGAAATTGTACAGTCTTAAGTTATGACTTATATTACAGAGATTTGGCACTTTGGCCTTAATACTAAAATATTTGTACACATTCTTAATTAATATATCTTATTTTATCTTTATCTTTCTTGTAACTTGAAGGAATAGCCACTAACGAAAACCTTCATTAAAGCATAGGATGATGTAAAATGTAATGAGATTGCTTGGATAGTGTTGTGGTGGGATGGAGCGACAGCAAAAAGGCAGATGCCAACAACACGCGGTGTTCCCAAGCGGTCCCCCATCTAAGTACTGACCGCGCCCGACGCTGGTTGATTGCGGTGATCGGACGAGAACCGATACATTCAGCGTGGTATGGTCGTTGGCGAAAACCTCTGTACCAACATCCTATCTATTTAACGGCGAAACGTTCAAAATACAGCAAATTATATTGGTAAACAATTTTAGATACAACAAGCGATGATACTAATATCGGACGATTATTCATATTATGAAACAGTGAAATTAAATTAAACACGATAGTCAAGAAGAGAGAAATAACCGGTCCAGGTCTATTAGTTTTTCCCACCTTAAGGACTCCAGAGAAAATCTCACTTTCTCTCTCTCGCTATTTGTCTCGACGAAGTAAAGAGCGGAAAAAAAAAAAAAAAAAAAAAAAAAAAAAAAATGGTAAGGTAGTTCGCCCGTTTACCAAGATTTGGACGTGGACGTGATTTATTAACGTTGGATTTGGATTCTGGATTCTGGTGACTTTGAATTGTGGAAATATACGAAGCATTCATCTACTATAGGTGGTGGTGGGGCGGTGGAGGTTAAAGTGAATCGGTTCTCGTCCGATCACCGCACGACCAGCGTCGGGCGCGGTCACTACGTTGATGGAGGACCGCTTGGGAACACCGCAGTGTGCATACCACAGACAACAACACGCGGCGTTCCCAAACGGTCCCCTATCGCAGTACTGACCGCGCCCGATCCTGCCTGATTACGGTGATCGGACGTGGACGTGGCGCATTACTTACACCACGTCCCCACCACCACCCATGACCCACTAAAACCTACATACATAAGTGTTTTTCCACAAAACAAACAAAGTCACCAGGAACCAAACCAACGTTTTTATAGAGATATGAGTATGTGTGTGTATGTGTCGGTGTTTGTGTGTGTATATATGTATAAATATATATATACTATATAGATATACATATATACATATATGTATGTATGTATCAGGGATGTTGCGAATATCAGGATCAGCATCAGCATTCGCGGATTATCACCATCAGCATCATCATTTTAAATGCTGACATTCAATTCGTAACGTGTTCGTTCAGGGTGGGACGTACCACAATTCACGTAGAATTTTAGTCAATCATAGAGAGTCATACATAAGAAAAAAACAAAAATCACATTTGCCAGCCGTGCTAGGTGGGATCGCTATTGGTACCAACGACGCAAAGAGCGCCCAAAATTTCAAAATGGTAAGGTAGTTCGCCCGTTTGCCAAGATTTGTTCAAGCCTTTGAGCAAAGTGACAAAACTACAGAGAATAGGATGATGTAGTTTAGTTTAGTTTATTTATTGGGGCAGAAATTGTACAGTCTTAAGTTATGACTTATATTACAGAGATTTGGCACTTTGGCCTTAATACTAAAATATTTGTACACATTCTTAATTAATATATCTTATTTTATCTTTATCTTTCTTGTAACTTGAAGGAATAGCCACTAACGAAAACCTTCATTAAAGCATAGGATGATGTAAAATGTAATGAGATTGCTTGGATAGTGTTGTGGTGGGATGGAGCGACAGCAAAAAGGCAGATGCCAACAACACGCGGTGTTCCCAAGCGGTCCCCCATCTAAGTACTGACCGCGCCCGACGCTGGTTGATTGCGGTGATCGGACGAGAACCGATACATTCAGCGTGGTATGGTCGTTGGCGAAAACCTCTGTACCAACATCCTATCTATTTAACGGCGAAACGTTCAAAATACAGCAAATTATATTGGTAAACAATTTTAGATACAACAAGCGATGATACTAATATCGGACGATTATTCATATTATGAAACAGTGAAATTAAATTAAACACGATAGTCAAGAAGAGAGAAATAACCGGTCCAGGTCTATTAGTTTTTCCCACCTTAAGGACTCCAGAGAAAATCTCACTTTCTCTCTCTCGCTATTTGTCTCGACGAAGTAAAGAGCGGAAAAAAAAAAAAAAAAAAAAAAAAAAAAATGGTAAGGTAGTTCGCCCGTTTACCAAGATTTGGACGTGGACGTGATTTATTAACGTTGGATTTGGATTCTGGATTCTGGTGACTTTGAATTGTGGAAATATACGAAGCATTCATCTACTATAGGTGGTGGTGGGGCGGTGGAGGTTAAAGTGAATCGGTTCTCGTCCGATCACCGCACGACCAGCGTCGGGCGCGGTCACTACGTTGATGGAGGACCGCTTGGGAACACCGCAGTGTGCATACCACAGACAACAACACGCGGCGTTCCCAAACGGTCCCCTATCGCAGTACTGACCGCGCCCGATCCTGCCTGATTACGGTGATCGGACGTGGACGTGGCGCATTACTTACACCACGTCCCCACCACCACCCATGACCCACTAAAACCTACATACATAAGTGTTTTTCCACAAAACAAACAAAGTCACCAGGAACCAAACCAACGTTTTTATAGAGATATGAGTATGTGTGTGTATGTGTCGGTGTTTGTGTGTGTATATATGTATAAATATATATATACTATATAGATATACATATATACATATATGTATGTATGTATCAGGGATGTTGCGAATATCAGGATCAGCATCAGCATTCGCGGATTATCACCATCAGCATCATCATTTTAAATGCTGACATTCAATTCGTAACGTGTTCGTTCAGGGTGGGACGTACCACAATTCACGTAGAATTTTAGTCAATCATAGAGAGTCATACATAAGAAAAAAACAAAAATCACATTTGCCAGCCGTGCTAGGTGGGATCGCTATTGGTACCAACGACGCAAAGAGCGCCCAAAATTTCAAAATGGTAAGGTAGTTCGCCCGTTTGCCAAGATTTGTTCAAGCCTTTGAGCAAAGTGACAAAACTACAGAGAATAGGATGATGTAGTTTAGTTTAGTTTATTTATTGGGGCAGAAATTGTACAGTCTTAAGTTATGACTTATATTACAGAGATTTGGCACTTTGGCCTTAATACTAAAATATTTGTACACATTCTTAATTAATATATCTTATTTTATCTTTATCTTTCTTGTAACTTGAAGGAATAGCCACTAACGAAAACCTTCATTAAAGCATAGGATGATGTAAAATGTAATGAGATTGCTTGGATAGTGTTGTGGTGGGATGGAGCGACAGCAAAAAGGCAGATGCCAACAACACGCGGTGTTCCCAAGCGGTCCCCCATCTAAGTACTGACCGCGCCCGACGCTGGTTGATTGCGGTGATCGGACGAGAACCGATACATTCAGCGTGGTATGGTCGTTGGCGAAAACCTCTGTACCAACATCCTATCTATTTAACGGCGAAACGTTCAAAATACAGCAAATTATATTGGTAAACAATTTTAGATACAACAAGCGATGATACTAATATCGGACGATTATTCATATTATGAAACAGTGAAATTAAATTAAACACGATAGTCAAGAAGAGAGAAATAACCGGTCCAGGTCTATTAGTTTTTCCCACCTTAAGGACTCCAGAGAAAATCTCACTTTCTCTCTCTCGCTATTTGTCTCGACGAAGTAAAGAGCGGAAAAAAAAAAAAAAAAAAAAAAAAAAAAAAATGGTAAGGTAGTTCGCCCGTTTACCAAGATTTGGACGTGGACGTGATTTATTAACGTTGGATTTGGATTCTGGATTCTGGTGACTTTGAATTGTGGAAATATACGAAGCATTCATCTACTATAGGTGGTGGTGGGGCGGTGGAGGTTAAAGTGAATCGGTTCTCGTCCGATCACCGCACGACCAGCGTCGGGCGCGGTCACTACGTTGATGGAGGACCGCTTGGGAACACCGCAGTGTGCATACCACAGACAACAACACGCGGCGTTCCCAAACGGTCCCCTATCGCAGTACTGACCGCGCCCGATCCTGCCTGATTACGGTGATCGGACGTGGACGTGGCGCATTACTTACACCACGTCCCCACCACCACCCATGACCCACTAAAACCTACATACATAAGTGTTTTTCCACAAAACAAACAAAGTCACCAGGAACCAAACCAACGTTTTTATAGAGATATGAGTATGTGTGTGTATGTGTCGGTGTTTGTGTGTGTATATATGTATAAATATATATATACTATATAGATATACATATATACATATATGTATGTATGTATCAGGGATGTTGCGAATATCAGGATCAGCATCAGCATTCGCGGATTATCACCATCAGCATCATCATTTTAAATGCTGACATTCAATTCGTAACGTGTTCGTTCAGGGTGGGACGTACCACAATTCACGTAGAATTTTAGTCAATCATAGAGAGTCATACATAAGAAAAAAACAAAAATCACATTTGCCAGCCGTGCTAGGTGGGATCGCTATTGGTACCAACGACGCAAAGAGCGCCCAAAATTTCAAAATGGTAAGGTAGTTCGCCCGTTTGCCAAGATTTGTTCAAGCCTTTGAGCAAAGTGACAAAACTACAGAGAATAGGATGATGTAGTTTAGTTTAGTTTATTTATTGGGGCAGAAATTGTACAGTCTTAAGTTATGACTTATATTACAGAGATTTGGCACTTTGGCCTTAATACTAAAATATTTGTACACATTCTTAATTAATATATCTTATTTTATCTTTATCTTTCTTGTAACTTGAAGGAATAGCCACTAACGAAAACCTTCATTAAAGCATAGGATGATGTAAAATGTAATGAGATTGCTTGGATAGTGTTGTGGTGGGATGGAGCGACAGCAAAAAGGCAGATGCCAACAACACGCGGTGTTCCCAAGCGGTCCTCCATCTAAGTACTGACCGCGCCCGACGCTGGTTGATTGCGGTGATCGGACGAGAACCGATACATTCAGCGTGGCATGGTCGTTGGCGAAAACCTCTGTACCAACATCCTATCTATTTAACGGCGAAACGTTCAAAATACAGCAAATTATATTGGTAAACAATTTTAGATACAACAAGCGATGATACTAATATCGGACGATTATTCATATTATGAAACAGTGAAATTAAATTAAACACGATAGTCAAGAAGAGAGAAATAACCGGTCCAGGTCTATTAGTTTTTCCCACCTTAAGGACTCCAGAGAAAATCTCACTTTCTCTCTCTCGCTATTTGTCTCGACGAAGTAAAGAGCGGAAAAAAAAAAAAAAAAAAAAAAAAAAAAAATGGTAAGGTAGTTCGCCCGTTTACCAAGATTTGGACGTGGACGTGATTTATTAACGTTGGATTTGGATTCTGGATTCTGGTGACTTTGAATTGTGGAAATATACGAAGCATTCATCTACTATAGGTGGTGGTGGGGCGGTGGAGGTTAAAGTGAATCGGTTCTCGTCCGATCACCGCACGACCAGCGTCGGGCGCGGTCACTACGTTGATGGAGGACCGCTTGGGAACACCGCAGTGTGCATACCACAGACAACAACACGCGGCGTTCCCAAACGGTCCCCTATCGCAGTACTGACCGCGCCCGATCCTGCCTGATTACGGTGATCGGACGTGGACGTGGCGCATTACTTACACCACGTCCCCACCACCACCCATGACCCACTAAAACCTACATACATAAGTGTTTTTCCACAAAACAAACAAAGTCACCAGGAACCAAACCAACGTTTTTATAGAGATATGAGTATGTGTGTGTATGTGTCGGTGTTTGTGTGTGTATATATGTATAAATATATATATACTATATAGATATACATATATACATATATGTATGTATGTATCAGGGATGTTGCGAATATCAGGATCAGCATCAGCATTCGCAGATTATCACCATCAGCATCATCATTTTAAATGCTGACATTCAATTCGTAACGTGTTCGTTCAGGGTGGGACGTACCACAATTCACGTAGAATTTTAGTCAATCATAGAGAGTCATACATAAGAAAAAAACAAAAATCACATTTGCCAGCCGTGCTAGGTGGGATCGCTATTGGTACCAACGACGCAAAGAGCGCCCAAAATTTCAAAATGGTAAGGTAGTTCGCCCGTTTGCCAAGATTTGTTCAAGCCTTTGAGCAAAGTGACAAAACTACAGAGAATAGGATGATGTAGTTTAGTTTAGTTTATTTATTGGGGCAGAAATTGTACAGTCTTAAGTTATGACTTATATTACAGAGATTTGGCACTTTGGCCTTAATACTAAAATATTTGTACACATTCTTAATTAATATATCTTATTTTATCTTTATCTTTCTTGTAACTTGAAGGAATAGCCACTAACGAAAACCTTCATTAAAGCATAGGATGATGTAAAATGTAATGAGATTGCTTGGATAGTGTTGTGGTGGGATGGAGCGACAGCAAAAAGGCAGATGCCAACAACACGCGGTGTTCCCAAGCGGTCCCCCATCTAAGTACTGACCGCGCCCGACGCTGGTTGATTGCGGTGATCGGACGAGAACCGATACATTCAGCGTGGTATGGTCGTTGGCGAAAACCTCTGTACCAACATCCTATCTATTTAACGGCGAAACGTTCAAAATACAGCAAATTATATTGGTAAACAATTTTAGATACAACAAGCGATGATACTAATATCGGACGATTATTCATATTATGAAACAGTGAAATTAAATTAAACACGATAGTCAAGAAGAGAGAAATAACCGGTCCAGGTCTATTAGTTTTTCCCACCTTAAGGACTCCAGAGAAAATCTCACTTTCTCTCTCTCGCTATTTGTCTCGACGAAGTAAAGAGCGGAAAAAAAAAAAAAAAAAAAAAAAAAAAAAAAATGGTAAGGTAGTTCGCCCGTTTACCAAGATTTGGACGTGGACGTGATTTATTAACGTTGGATTTGGATTCTGGATTCTGGTGACTTTGAATTGTGGAAATATACGAAGCATTCATCTACTATAGGTGGTGGTGGGGCGGTGGAGGTTAAAGTGAATCGGTTCTCGTCCGATCACCGCACGACCAGCGTCGGGCGCGGTCACTACGTTGATGGAGGACCGCTTGGGAACACCGCAGTGTGCATACCACAGACAACAACACGCGGCGTTCCCAAACGGTCCCCTATCGCAGTACTGACCGCGCCCGATCCTGCCTGATTACGGTGATCGGACGTGGACGTGGCGCATTACTTACACCACGTCCCCACCACCACCCATGACCCACTAAAACCTACATACATAAGTGTTTTTCCACAAAACAAACAAAGTCACCAGGAACCAAACCAACGTTTTTATAGAGATATGAGTATGTGTGTGTATGTGTCGGTGTTTGTGTGTGTATATATGTATAAATATATATATACTATATAGATATACATATATACATATATGTATGTATGTATCAGGGATGTTGCGAATATCAGGATCAGCATCAGCATTCGCGGATTATCACCATCAGCATCATCATTTTAAATGCTGACATTCAATTCGTAACGTGTTCGTTCAGGGTGGGACGTACCACAATTCACGTAGAATTTTAGTCAATCATAGAGAGTCATACATAAGAAAAAAACAAAAATCACATTTGCCAGCCGTGCTAGGTGGGATCGCTATTGGTACCAACGACGCAAAGAGCGCCCAAAATTTCAAAATGGTAAGGTAGTTCGCCCGTTTGCCAAGATTTGTTCAAGCCTTTGAGCAAAGTGACAAAACTACAGAGAATAGGATGATGTAGTTTAGTTTAGTTTATTTATTGGGGCAGAAATTGTACAGTCTTAAGTTATGACTTATATTACAGAGATTTGGCACTTTGGCCTTAATACTAAAATATTTGTACACATTCTTAATTAATATATCTTATTTTATCTTTATCTTTCTTGTAACTTGAAGGAATAGCCACTAACGAAAACCTTCATTAAAGCATAGGATGATGTAAAATGTAATGAGATTGCTTGGATAGTGTTGTGGTGGGATGGAGCGACAGCAAAAAGGCAGATGCCAACAACACGCGGTGTTCCCAAGCGGTCCCCCATCTAAGTACTGACCGCGCCCGACGCTGGTTGATTGCGGTGATCGGACGAGAACCGATACATTCAGCGTGGTATGGTCGTTGGCGAAAACCTCTGTACCAACATCCTATCTATTTAACGGCGAAACGTTCAAAATACAGCAAATTATATTGGTAAACAATTTTAGATACAACAAGCGATGATACTAATATCGGACGATTATTCATATTATGAAACAGTGAAATTAAATTAAACACGATAGTCAAGAAGAGAGAAATAACCGGTCCAGGTCTATTAGTTTTTCCCACCTTAAGGACTCCAGAGAAAATCTCACTTTCTCTCTCTCGCTATTTGTCTCGACGAAGTAAAGAGCGGAAAAAAAAAAAAAAAAAAAAAAAAAAAAAAAATGGTAAGGTAGTTCGCCCGTTTACCAAGATTTGGACGTGGACGTGATTTATTAACGTTGGATTTGGATTCTGGATTCTGGTGACTTTGAATTGTGGAAATATACGAAGCATTCATCTACTATAGGTGGTGGTGGGGCGGTGGAGGTTAAAGTGAATCGGTTCTCGTCCGATCACCGCACGACCAGCGTCGGGCGCGGTCACTACGTTGATGGAGGACCGCTTGGGAACACCGCAGTGTGCATACCACAGACAACAACACGCGGCGTTCCCAAACGGTCCCCTATCGCAGTACTGACCGCGCCCGATCCTGCCTGATTACGGTGATCGGACGTGGACGTGGCGCATTACTTACACCACGTCCCCACCACCACCCATGACCCACTAAAACCTACATACATAAGTGTTTTTCCACAAAACAAACAAAGTCACCAGGAACCAAACCAACGTTTTTATAGAGATATGAGTATGTGTGTGTATGTGTCGGTGTTTGTGTGTGTATATATGTATAAATATATATATACTATATAGATATACATATATACATATATGTATGTATGTATCAGGGATGTTGCGAATATCAGGATCAGCATCAGCATTCGCAGATTATCACCATCAGCATCATCATTTTAAATGCTGACATTCAATTCGTAACGTGTTCGTTCAGGGTGGGACGTACCACAATTCACGTAGAATTTTAGTCAATCATAGAGAGTCATACATAAGAAAAAAACAAAAATCACATTTGCCAGCCGTGCTAGGTGGGATCGCTATTGGTACCAACGACGCAAAGAGCGCCCAAAATTTCAAAATGGTAAGGTAGTTCGCCCGTTTGCCAAGATTTGTTCAAGCCTTTGAGCAAAGTGACAAAACTACAGAGAATAGGATGATGTAGTTTAGTTTAGTTTATTTATTGGGGCAGAAATTGTACAGTCTTAAGTTATGACTTATATTACAGAGATTTGGCACTTTGGCCTTAATACTAAAATATTTGTACACATTCTTAATTAATATATCTTATTTTATCTTTATCTTTCTTGTAACTTGAAGGAATAGCCACTAACGAAAACCTTCATTAAAGCATAGGATGATGTAAAATGTAATGAGATTGCTTGGATAGTGTTGTGGTGGGATGGAGCGACAGCAAAAAGGCAGATGCCAACAACACGCGGTGTTCCCAAGCGGTCCCCCATCTAAGTACTGACCGCGCCCGACGCTGGTTGATTGCGGTGATCGGACGAGAACCGATACATTCAGCGTGGTATGGTCGTTGGCGAAAACCTCTGTACCAACATCCTATCTATTTAACGGCGAAACGTTCAAAATACAGCAAATTATATTGGTAAACAATTTTAGATACAACAAGCGATGATACTAATATCGGACGATTATTCATATTATGAAACAGTGAAATTAAATTAAACACGATAGTCAAGAAGAGAGAAATAACCGGTCCAGGTCTATTAGTTTTTCCCACCTTAAGGACTCCAGAGAAAATCTCACTTTCTCTCTCTCGCTATTTGTCTCGACGAAGTAAAGAGCGGAAAAAAAAAAAAAAAAAAAAAAAAAAAAAATGGTAAGGTAGTTCGCCCGTTTACCAAGATTTGGACGTGGACGTGATTTATTAACGTTGGATTTGGATTCTGGATTCTGGTGACTTTGAATTGTGGAAATATACGAAGCATTCATCTACTATAGGTGGTGGTGGGGCGGTGGAGGTTAAAGTGAATCGGTTCTCGTCCGATCACCGCACGACCAGCGTCGGGCGCGGTCACTACGTTGATGGAGGACCGCTTGGGAACACCGCAGTGTGCATACCACAGACAACAACACGCGGCGTTCCCAAACGGTCCCCTATCGCAGTACTGACCGCGCCCGATCCTGCCTGATTACGGTGATCGGACGTGGACGTGGCGCATTACTTACACCACGTCCCCACCACCACCCATGACCCACTAAAACCTACATACATAAGTGTTTTTCCACAAAACAAACAAAGTCACCAGGAACCAAACCAACGTTTTTATAGAGATATGAGTATGTGTGTGTATGTGTCGGTGTTTGTGTGTGTATATATGTATAAATATATATATACTATATAGATATACATATATACATATATGTATGTATGTATCAGGGATGTTGCGAATATCAGGATCAGCATCAGCATTCGCGGATTATCACCATCAGCATCATCATTTTAAATGCTGACATTCAATTCGTAACGTGTTCGTTCAGGGTGGGACGTACCACAATTCACGTAGAATTTTAGTCAATCATAGAGAGTCATACATAAGAAAAAAACAAAAATCACATTTGCCAGCCGTGCTAGGTGGGATCGCTATTGGTACCAACGACGCAAAGAGCGCCCAAAATTTCAAAATGGTAAGGTAGTTCGCCCGTTTGCCAAGATTTGTTCAAGCCTTTGAGCAAAGTGACAAAACTACAGAGAATAGGATGATGTAGTTTAGTTTAGTTTATTTATTGGGGCAGAAATTGTACAGTCTTAAGTTATGACTTATATTACAGAGATTTGGCACTTTGGCCTTAATACTAAAATATTTGTACACATTCTTAATTAATATATCTTATTTTATCTTTATCTTTCTTGTAACTTGAAGGAATAGCCACTAACGAAAACCTTCATTAAAGCATAGGATGATGTAAAATGTAATGAGATTGCTTGGATAGTGTTGTGGTGGGATGGAGCGACAGCAAAAAGGCAGATGCCAACAACACGCGGTGTTCCCAAGCGGTCCCCCATCTAAGTACTGACCGCGCCCGACGCTGGTTGATTGCGGTGATCGGACGAGAACCGATACATTCAGCGTGGTATGGTCGTTGGCGAAAACCTCTGTACCAACATCCTATCTATTTAACGGCGAAACGTTCAAAATACAGCAAATTATATTGGTAAACAATTTTAGATACAACAAGCGATGATACTAATATCGGACGATTATTCATATTATGAAACAGTGAAATTAAATTAAACACGATAGTCAAGAAGAGAGAAATAACCGGTCCAGGTCTATTAGTTTTTCCCACCTTAAGGACTCCAGAGAAAATCTCACTTTCTCTCTCTCGCTATTTGTCTCGACGAAGTAAAGAGCGGAAAAAAAAAAAAAAAAAAAAAAAAAAAAAAAATGGTAAGGTAGTTCGCCCGTTTACCAAGATTTGGACGTGGACGTGATTTATTAACGTTGGATTTGGATTCTGGATTCTGGTGACTTTGAATTGTGGAAATATACGAAGCATTCATCTACTATAGGTGGTGGTGGGGCGGTGGAGGTTAAAGTGAATCGGTTCTCGTCCGATCACCGCACGACCAGCGTCGGGCGCGGTCACTACGTTGATGGAGGACCGCTTGGGAACACCGCAGTGTGCATACCACAGACAACAACACGCGGCGTTCCCAAACGGTCCCCTATCGCAGTACTGACCGCGCCCGATCCTGCCTGATTACGGTGATCGGACGTGGACGTGGCGCATTACTTACACCACGTCCCCACCACCACCCATGACCCACTAAAACCTACATACATAAGTGTTTTTCCACAAAACAAACAAAGTCACCAGGAACCAAACCAACGTTTTTATAGAGATATGAGTATGTGTGTGTATGTGTCGGTGTTTGTGTGTGTATATATGTATAAATATATATATACTATATAGATATACATATATACATATATGTATGTATGTATCAGGGATGTTGCGAATATCAGGATCAGCATCAGCATTCGCAGATTATCACCATCAGCATCATCATTTTAAATGCTGACATTCAATTCGTAACGTGTTCGTTCAGGGTGGGACGTACCACAATTCACGTAGAATTTTAGTCAATCATAGAGAGTCATACATAAGAAAAAAACAAAAATCACATTTGCCAGCCGTGCTAGGTGGGATCGCTATTGGTACCAACGACGCAAAGAGCGCCCAAAATTTCAAAATGGTAAGGTAGTTCGCCCGTTTGCCAAGATTTGTTCAAGCCTTTGAGCAAAGTGACAAAACTACAGAGAATAGGATGATGTAGTTTAGTTTAGTTTATTTATTGGGGCAGAAATTGTACAGTCTTAAGTTATGACTTATATTACAGAGATTTGGCACTTTGGCCTTAATACTAAAATATTTGTACACATTCTTAATTAATATATCTTATTTTATCTTTATCTTTCTTGTAACTTGAAGGAATAGCCACTAACGAAAACCTTCATTAAAGCATAGGATGATGTAAAATGTAATGAGATTGCTTGGATAGTGTTGTGGTGGGATGGAGCGACAGCAAAAAGGCAGATGCCAACAACACGCGGTGTTCCCAAGCGGTCCCCCATCTAAGTACTGACCGCGCCCGACGCTGGTTGATTGCGGTGATCGGACGAGAACCGATACATTCAGCGTGGTATGGTCGTTGGCGAAAACCTCTGTACCAACATCCTATCTATTTAACGGCGAAACGTTCAAAATACAGCAAATTATATTGGTAAACAATTTTAGATACAACAAGCGATGATACTAATATCGGACGATTATTCATATTATGAAACAGTGAAATTAAATTAAACACGATAGTCAAGAAGAGAGAAATAACCGGTCCAGGTCTATTAGTTTTTCCCACCTTAAGGACTCCAGAGAAAATCTCACTTTCTCTCTCTCGCTATTTGTCTCGACGAAGTAAAGAGCGGAAAAAAAAAAAAAAAAAAAAAAAAAAAAAATGGTAAGGTAGTTCGCCCGTTTACCAAGATTTGGACGTGGACGTGATTTATTAACGTTGGATTTGGATTCTGGATTCTGGTGACTTTGAATTGTGGAAATATACGAAGCATTCATCTACTATAGGTGGTGGTGGGGCGGTGGAGGTTAAAGTGAATCGGTTCTCGTCCGATCACCGCACGACCAGCGTCGGGCGCGGTCACTACGTTGATGGAGGACCGCTTGGGAACACCGCAGTGTGCATACCACAGACAACAACACGCGGCGTTCCCAAACGGTCCCCTATCGCAGTACTGACCGCGCCCGATCCTGCCTGATTACGGTGATCGGACGTGGACGTGGCGCATTACTTACACCACGTCCCCACCACCACCCATGACCCACTAAAACCTACATACATAAGTGTTTTTCCACAAAACAAACAAAGTCACCAGGAACCAAACCAACGTTTTTATAGAGATATGAGTATGTGTGTGTATGTGTCGGTGTTTGTGTGTGTATATATGTATAAATATATATATACTATATAGATATACATATATACATATATGTATGTATGTATCAGGGATGTTGCGAATATCAGGATCAGCATCAGCATTCGCGGATTATCACCATCAGCATCATCATTTTAAATGCTGACATTCAATTCGTAACGTGTTCGTTCAGGGTGGGACGTACCACAATTCACGTAGAATTTTAGTCAATCATAGAGAGTCATACATAAGAAAAAAACAAAAATCACATTTGCCAGCCGTGCTAGGTGGGATCGCTATTGGTACCAACGACGCAAAGAGCGCCCAAAATTTCAAAATGGTAAGGTAGTTCGCCCGTTTGCCAAGATTTGTTCAAGCCTTTGAGCAAAGTGACAAAACTACAGAGAATAGGATGATGTAGTTTAGTTTAGTTTATTTATTGGGGCAGAAATTGTACAGTCTTAAGTTATGACTTATATTACAGAGATTTGGCACTTTGGCCTTAATACTAAAATATTTGTACACATTCTTAATTAATATATCTTATTTTATCTTTATCTTTCTTGTAACTTGAAGGAATAGCCACTAACGAAAACCTTCATTAAAGCATAGGATGATGTAAAATGTAATGAGATTGCTTGGATAGTGTTGTGGTGGGATGGAGCGACAGCAAAAAGGCAGATGCCAACAACACGCGGTGTTCCCAAGCGGTCCCCCATCTAAGTACTGACCGCGCCCGACGCTGGTTGATTGCGGTGATCGGACGAGAACCGATTTACTTTAACCTCCACCGCCCCACTACCACCTATAGTAGATGAATGCTTCGTATATTTCCACAATTCAAAGTCACCAGAATCCAGAATCCAAACCCAACGTTAATAAATCACGTCCACGTCCAAATCTTGGTAAACGGGCGAACTACCTTACCATTTTTTTTTTTTTTTTTGTTTTTTTTTAAGACGGACAACCAAACTGCTCAGGCACCAAATGGTCCAAGCACTGAGGTCAGATGTCGTAATTTGCTCAGCCTACCTTCACACCACTTCAGGATCTCCTAGATTACTGTGGAAGAAGAGGCTTACAAATCATCATATGTTGCGACGCCAACGCCCACCACACAGCATGGGTAAGCTCGGGCATTAACAAAAGAGGTGAGTACCTGTTAGAATGTATCTACAAGAACAACCTCAATAGGGGGAAATAGCCCCACCTTTATGAATAGAATTAGAGAAGAGGTACTAGACCTCACCCTAACTACTCCGTTCATAAGTAACTCTATCCTAAACTGGCATGTCTCAACAGAAACATCGATATCAGATCATCGACAGATCTGTTTTGACATAAAAGTAGGAGATAGAATTACCAGAACATACAGACAACCGAGAGCGACAGACTGGGACACATATGTATAGCCTAGAAATCGCACAATCGATCGGAAACTGTCCCTATAGCATCAGAGACATAGACAGCCTCGAACTCAGCTGTGACAGCCTTAATGCTACCATCCTATCTGCCTTTCACAACGCTTGCCCAGAGAAAGTCAAGTCAGGCAATCGTACCACTCCGTTGTGGAACAGCAATCTGGCCAAGCTAAGAGCACTGACCAGGAAACTGTTCAACAGAGCTAAACGGACTGGTGACTGGACACAGTACCGTGCCTCACTCGCCAACTACAACCAAGAGATTAGAAGAGCCAAAAGAGGCTCATGGAAAAAGTTCTGCAGTAGTCTATCAGACATACAGAGCAGCGCTCGCATCCACAGAGTTCTCGCCAAAGAGCATACTAACCAAATTGGACTGTTGAGGAGAGCAGATGGCACTTACGCGGAGAATGGTACAGAAGTACTCAAAATTTTAACCAGTACGCACTTCCCAGATTCCAACATCATTCCCTCCAATTTTTCTAACTAACCTCCGCAGATCAGGGCAACTAGACCCAACAGGGAGGTTTGGAAGAGAGCACGAGGGAAGCATAAAATGGGCCATTAAATCCCCCGGGGAGGATGGTATCTTCCCAGCCCTTCTTCAGAAAGGAAGTGCGCTAATTAGCCCCATGCCTATCAACATCTTTAGAACCAGCTATGCATGGGGATACATACCAACGAGCTGGACAGAGGTAACGGTAAAATTCATTCCCAAAGTAGGCCGTAGACCCATAGACCTGACTAAGTCCTACAGGCCGATAAGCCTTACCTCTTTCTTCCTAAAAACAATGGAAAAAATTCTGGATAGGCATATCAGCGACGGTGCCCTGAAAAGATCACCACTTAACAACAACCAATATGCCTACCAGCCTGGGAAATCGATCACGCATGCTCTTCAGGAGTTAACAGCCCGGATCAACAAATTCCCGAGCGAAAAAGAAATTGCGATATGTTTCTTTCTCGATATTGAGGCTGCTTTCGACAACACCGACTACACCCAAATAAAACGTTGCATCCTCAGCACAGGGATGGATAACACCACATGCAATTGGATTCAACACATGCTTAGCAATAGGAAAATAAACACTTCACTAGGCAATGATAAAATCATCACCATGATAAAATCATCTAAATGCCGCGAAAGAATGCCCTCATGGCGGGGTTCTCTCACCTCTGCTGTGGTCCATCGTGGTAAATGAACTGATTAACTTACTCAGCAACAATGGTTTCTATCTCCAAGGCTATGCTGACGACATAGTGATCCTGGTTAGAGGCAAATTCGAAAACACAGCCTCGGAACTCCTCCAACGGGCACTAAACCTTGTTGCAAACTGATGCATAAAGGTGGCACTAAAGGTCAACCATAGGAAAAGCACTATAGTCGCCTTCACCAAAAGAAGGGATAGGCACAAACTTACCAAACCTACCCTCTTTGGTGAAGCGATAGTGTTCTCAAAAGAAGTGGAATACCTAGGGATAACTCTAGACGAAAAGCTCACTTGGAACTCTCACATTACAAGGACCATTGAGAAAGTCAGGATCTCTTTATGGACCAGCAAAAGTCTCACTGGCAAAAAACTGGGGCACAAACCCCAAAATATCCCGCTGGCTATATACAGCAACCACCAGACTAATTCTCACATATGCTGCGCTCGTCTGGTGACACAAAACAAAGCAAGTATCAGTGCAAGCCAAGCTCAACAAATTGCAAAGACTAGCTTGTATCTGTATCACCGGGGCTATGAGAACAACCCCCACAGCAGCACTAGAAGTCATCGCGGATCTGCCACCTCTTCATCTCAAACTGAAGAAAGAAGCAATGGTCTTCGCCCACAGACTGATCGCGGAGGATGACTCTAACCGTAGGCTCTTTCACCCTGATATTCTTACCGAACTAAACAGATATCTCTCACAGACAACTGTCTCCCCAGATACAACTTCAGTCAAAACTACAAAGTCACATTCCCCAACCCCAAAACTGGGAACAGGATAGACCCTCCTTCAATCGTGGATCATATGTACACAGATGGCTCCAAAACGATCAAAGGCGTTGGGGCTGAAGTATACGGAGCAAATACAGGCACATGCATCTACGTCAGCATGGACAGATATAACTCCGTTTTTCAAACAGAGATATTTGCTTTGGAACTCTGCCTCAGAGAAAATATAAACAGAAATATATTTAACAAAAACATGTACATTCTCTCTGACAGCAAGACTGCACTTCTGTCCCTAAAGAGCTATGAAATCACCTCAAAACTGGTATAGGACTGCCTACAGCTACTTCACCAGCTGGCCAGCACAAACAGAGTTCATCTCATTTGGATACCTGGACACAGCGGCCATACAGGCAACGAAAAGGCGGACCTACTAGCAAGGAAAGGCTCTGCATCACCATTTATGATGCCACAGCCTTTCTGCGGCATACCCATCAGCACCACCAAATGCTGCATAAACAAATGGTTAAGGAACACGACGGATCACTACTGGTTACAAATGAAAGGTAGCAGACAAGCCAAGTTGTTCCTCCCAACTACATCTCTTAGTAGAACGAAACAACTCCTCATGCTTTCGAGGAGTCAGATTCGCTTAATCACAAGTTTCCTTACTGGACACAGCCCAGTTAACAAACACCTCAAAACGATGGGCATTATACAAGATGACACTTGCCGAATGTGTAATGAAGACGAACAAACAGCAGAGCAAATACTGTGCCACTGTAACTGCCTTGTCAGTACACGTCATCGTCACTTAGGCAAGTATTATTTTGAAGCAGAAGAAATCGCTGCTGGTTCACTCAAAAGCATACTAAGTTTTATCACGAACTCAGAATTTTTGAGTGAACTGTAAGTGGGGGACATCACAATAGGCCCACTCGTGGCCGCAGTGATCAGGCGACTTTGTCCCACCCCCGTACCCTCTCTAATTCTAACTCTAACTCCAGGATCTGCCGTAGTATGAAGAATCCGCACTGATAAGGACCTATCAGCTTATTTACAAAAGGCTTCAGGTGTTCACACAAAATGACAGAGAAGATTTTGTAGGCGATGTTAAGGGGACTTATTCCTCTGTAGTTGGGGTCTCCTTTCTTGGGGATCGGGCATACGATGCTGAGACTCCATTCCTCAGGCATGCTTTCCTCTGACCATATCTTACAGATGAGCTGGTACATGCTCCTAACCAGGTCATCCCAAGCTGCCTTGAAGAGCTCAGCAGACAGTCCGTCTGCGCCAGCAGCTTTATTCGACTTGAGTTTCGATATGGCAATCTTAACTTCGTCGAGGTCAGGGGGACGGAGTTGTCTGCGTTCTTCCTCGATTAGAAATGGATCATTCTGCCTGACAGCGGTATATTGACTAACATCGCCGTTATACAGTCTGCAGAAGTGGTTTTTCCATATTCTTAGCATCGACTGCGATTCTACTACTAGGTGTCCGTTCTCATCCCTGCAGGCCTCCGTTCTGGCTTTATATCCTTGGCATGTTCGCTTTATCTGTTGATACAACTTAACGTCACGCCTGCAGTAACACCTTTCCAAATCCTCAATCGCGCGCTTCTCGTGCTCTTTCTTCTTTCTCCTGAGAAGCTTATGCTCTTCCCTTCTTTTTATCTCGTAGAGCTCACGAGCTGCTCTTGTTCTTTTATGCAGCGAGGCCTTATATGCATTCTGCTTCGCTGTATGAATCCTGCTGCACTCGTCATCGAACCAGGTGTTTCTTCGTGGTGGAGCCTTGAAACCCAAAACTACGGATACAGAGCTTTTCAGGACTTGTTTGCAAAGGCTCCACTGCTGTTCTATTGATAGCTTGGAGGATTCAGGTGTATTGGAGAGCTTAAGGGAGACGCGATCGGTAAAAGCACTAGCGGTTTCTGGCGATAGTAGCTTTCCGACGTCATGACGTTGTATTCTTACTCTACTTACTCTACTCTCTTCGAACATCAAGAATAGTGGAGGAGTGTCTGACGCCGATCGCGATGTGATCAA
The DNA here is from genome assembly GCA_951905685.1 of Eumerus sabulonum. Lineage (NCBI taxonomy): Eukaryota > Metazoa > Arthropoda > Insecta > Diptera > Syrphidae > Eumerus > Eumerus sabulonum. The sequence goes on along the minus strand of OX645062.1, from coordinate 40,169,403 downwards.
TCTGGTTAGTAGTCGATTGATCAAAAGACCGCCAGCCGGCTTTTTGTGTATATCGAGATGCGGGAAGTGCGTACTGGCTAGGAGATTTCGCCCCGTAGCAAGATCAATCAGCCTGTATCCGTTATCGGAGGTGTCGTGTAGGCTATGTTTGCCGATGACTCGTTCAAAGATGCTTTCCTTACCCAGCTTAGCATTGAAGTCTCCTAGTACAATTTTGATGTCATAGCTGGGACATTGGGCATACGTTCTGTCTAGGAGATCGTAGAACTCATCTTTGGCGGAGTCATCCTTGTCTTCCGTGGGCGCGTGGACGCAGATCAGGCTGATGTTTAAAAAAAATTTAGCCTTGATACGGATTGTTATGAGGCGTTCGCTCACATGCCGAAAGCTTAGGACTTTTTGCCTTAGTCCACCTCGAACAACAAATCCGCATCCAAACAATCGTTGCCCTCTCTCCCTATAGCAGTCGCCGTAGTAAATATCGCACTTTTTCATCCGCTTTATACCCGGTCCATTCCATCGCATTTCCTGGATGGCGGTGATGTCTTTTTTTATAGCGGTCTAGGGCGTCCGCGAGATGTTCCGCTGCACGTGGCCTGTTTAGGGACCTAACATTCCACGTACAAGGCCGAAGATCATTGTCCCTTTTTCGTTGTTTGCAAGGGTCATCAACATACATAAATCCGGTCCGTTATATCCGAGACTTGTGGTTGTTTCGGGGTTTGTGTTTTTTTTACGGTTACGGCTTACTAGGCCGTAGCCCAACCGACTAATCCTGTTTTTTGGCGCAGGAGTCTAGTGCCATAATAAATAAATACATGAACGGCCAATAGCTGACTCATACACATATGTATAATAGATTTAGGTAGTAGTAAGTTAATAAGGCTAGTTAGTTATATATATATATATAGATACATGTATGCATATACATATATATATACATATACAAATGTATATGTATATACTATGTACATATATAGGCCCAGTAAGCTACTGTAAATAGATAAGATATTTAAGGTAGATCTAAGCATTTTTACTGAGAATAAGATGTTCAATAAAAATAATCTATGATGTGTTAACGGGAAGAAAGTTCGTTGTGAAAATTGCCAACGTGATTTCTTCCCAAACATTTGATATTAAAAATGGTCTTCAACAGGGCACGGTGAATTCGCCGATCCTTTTCAACATTTACGTCAGTGATCTGATAGCTTCCCTTCGACATTCGATAGCATACGCAGACGACCTAGTCGCGTACAGGACGGGCCCAACGATTGATGTCATAGCTACGCTCTTGCAACGTGATTTCGAAAAAATTCAGACTTTTTGTAATGACTGGAAGTTAAGAATCAACTTCCAAAAATCTGAAACCATTTTGTTCAGAACGCCATTGTCTGGGGCTTCTAGGGATACCAGGCGAAACTGGCGAACATTTTCCATTGTTGGACCGGACGGGCGTCCACTGGCGAACCAAAATGTAGTCAGATACCTTGGAATCTGGTTGGACCAGTATCTGTATTTTAATAAACATATAGATGTTGCTTTGGCCAGGGCCCGGGGAGCTTGCGCTTTGTTAAGGTGGCTGTTTCATAGCAGCCAACTTGATAAGAGAGTGACAATAATCTGCTACATGGCTTTAGTCAGGCCCATGATCGCCTATGGATGTCCCGTTTGGTTCAATGTGAGTGCCAGCTTAATGGAAAGGATTCGTGTGTTTGAGAGACAATGTCTAAGGACTTGTCTCTCATTGCACAGAACACCAGAATCCGAGTACACAAAATACTATCCCAACGAGGTCCTATACAATAGAGCCAAAATTATTAGGATTGACAACTTTTTGATCAAACTGATTCGAGGTCACGTTGCAAGGGCACTGACTTCGACCAATAACTTGATATCTGGGGCTTATTACCCAAATGAGTTATATCACGAGAAAGCGCGCCTTAGTGGCTTTGTTCCCCCAGAAGCCTTCTTGCATTACGACAACCGCGAACTGATACAGGACAAATCGGCGGTTCCGTTAATCTTTCACGTGTCCCGAAGGTCTGTGGAAAAGAGTCTGTCCTACGAACGCGATGTTGCACACCGTGAGCCGGGGCGTCTCCGTTTCAGTGTGGCAACGTCCAATCAAGATCGAGTAGATGCAGCTCGATAAGCGCAGCGTTTCTGGTGGCTCGAGGAGACTCCGTCGCTAAGTCCCTTGGGCCTAGTGCCATAACAAAAACTTTTATATAATATAATAGCTGACTTTAATAATAATAGGCTATTTAATATAAAATAGGCTAGATTAAGATTAAGATTAACAGGTAGTGTAGTTTTAGATAGTTGTAAAAATATACATGTCTATAACATGCTAAGTTTTTTCTAATGCTAAACTTTCTTAGCCTCAGTTTTTAACAAATAAATAAAAAATCACAAACAGATAAGTCGTCGAAAGACAAAAACAAAATATATTCACCATAGCTTAAAGTGCCCGTCTAGGTCCAGTAGGCTACTTTAAATATATAAGATATTTAAGATAGGTTTAAGTATTTTTACCTAGAATAAGTTGTTTCCAAAATTAATTAAAAAAGCTTAAAAAAAAAATATTGTCACAGCAGGGTGTTCATTTTTCGGTTTATATTTAAAGTGTACAAAAAGTGCATTATGGCAAACTTGAAAAGTAACTAATAATTGTCTGCTTATATTTTTCCAGTTATTTCTATAATATGTGTATCAATAGTATGCTAATAACATATTGTTAGTGCATATTATTTAGTTCATAAAAGAAAAAAAAAACTGTTTAGGTACTATGTATGTAGTTTTGAGTATTTTTTTGAGGATGTGACGGTACAGTCACGTTAGCACCGCTAGAGTACGTGTTCAGTTCGCGAATTGAGTGAAATCTTGATTAAAGCCCAGCAGCCCGTACTCCGCATTATGGAAGTGTCGGGCTACGTTTCCGGAAGTGCGTCAATAGGCGCACCAAGTATATACCACCAGCAACCAGAAGGAGGCTAAGCCTACACCAAACCTCCTCAAGCGACCGTCTCATACCACCCCGACGGTGGAGATAATGGGCAGCAGCAAAACGCAAATGTAATGACCGCCGCTCTCAAGACCAGATGCCGTATGCGCCAGGAAAGAATTCCTTTGGCGCTCTGGCAAGTTCTGAGTCAGACGACGAAGACGAAGAAGTGGAGGGCTTAAATAGACGCATTCGACTCATTGAATTGAAGAGACTATTCGGGAAAGACAAACAGCCAAAAGGCTAATGGAGCAAGAAGCTGTTGTCGAACATAATATAATGAAGAAGCAACAGCAACAACAACCAAAGCTAGATCAATAACAACTGCAGCAGAAACAACAGCAGCATCAACAGCAGCAACAATAGCAGCAGAAACAACAGCAGCAGAAACATCAACAGCAACCCCAATCTAAGAAAAAACTAAAAAGAAGCAACAGGATCTGTCGCAGAAACAACAGCAGCCAGACAAAAGGCAGCAATAAGTCAAAGAGAAATGCCACCAATCAACACATCCAAAACGGATCTAGACGACACGATAATAATGTGTAAGTCAGTTATCGGTATAAATTTAAATATTACTAGGCTGTAATGAACATGCTATCTACTGCAACACAGTAGATCAGCTATCGGCATCGCTGAGAGTTCCGAGACGGAGTACTTTTCGTACATGCCGAAATCGGAAAGACTCCAAACCGTGCTCTTAAAGGGCATGGATCCCAATACCGATCCGGAGGGGCTCCTGCAGTGCCTCAAGAAGCTCGATTGCGAGAGCTTCTCGTTCGTTAAGGTTATGCAATTTGCCACGATTGATACAGACGAAAGAGGGGGTTACTGCCATTTTTTCTGGTCCAATTGACTCCCGAAGGCAGGGCGGACAGCCGATTAATGTCTTAGGCTGCCAGACCGTGCGTTAGGAGAGAGTAAGAAGGAGCGATGACATTTTACAATGTAACCGCTGCCAGAGATATGGGCACGCCGCGTCGAACTGCGAGATGCAGTATCGATGCGTAAGGTACGCAAAAGACCACAAGCTCGGAGAGTGCTTTCTGGGTCAAGAAGTGGAGAGGGAGTTGTTTGAGTGTGCGCTCTGCAACAGTAATGGACACCCCACAAGCTATCGGGGATGCCCTAGATACCAACAGTTGAGGCAAAATAAGCTGACTCGACAGATGGGAGTCGATGAGAGACGCCTTGGAGGTTATTGGCAAACACCAGCTGCAACATCCCAAATGACTTACGCCCAAATGGCGTCAGGTTGGGGAAAGACAGCACATCAAACAAAAACTTCTACCAAAGCCCCAGTGCCTGTCCCTACGGCACGGGAAGCAGAGTTGGATTTGCGCTCGATATTGTCCTCTATTCAGAGGCAAATCGGCCAACTTCAGCAGCAGCTACAAGAACAGGCGACCCGGGTAGACCGACTCTATTCGCTTCTGCCATGCTCAGCCCGCTTCCAATCGTAATGGGCATGCTCATTGAGAGACCCCTGAAGATCCTGGCAGTGAATGTCAACTCACTGATTAGGATCGAACGAAGAGCCGTGCTCTTCAACTTATTGAAGGACGAAAGCCCTGATGTGCTTCTGGCTAGGGAAACTAAGCTAAACCAGAAGCACAAAATTCGGCACAATTCATATAACATAATAAGAAGAGACCGACCCAACGCCACTCAGGTCGGAAGATCTTCATTCAAAAAGAAATTCACCATAAGATCATTTACAGTCGTGAAGTGCGGAGGTTCGAGGTTCCAGAGGCTTGTATTGTGTGTATCCCCTTTCGGAACGGAAGGAGGATGTATATAGTATCGGCCTATGCACCTGAAACACCTCAACCTACACTTTTTATCACAGAGCTCGAATCTTTTTCGATCTCTGCGCTTAAACTCGGATGAGAACTTTTATCTCCTAGCAGGAGATTTAAATGCCAAACACGCCGATTGGGGTAACATCACATCCAACAAAAAAGGCAAGCTCTTAAGTCATTTGTGCAACCAACACAATATCGAGTATAAGCTCAAATTACTGGCAACAGATGGTCCATCAATCCCCAGGAGTGGCTCCTATCTGGATCTCATGCTGATCGACTCACGACTGAGCCTGACAGATACAAACGAACGGTCTACGAACTGTCTACGGACCTTGGCAGACGGCAGTGACCATTGCGGCCTTGGAATTCGCGGAGTTGGGCGAGTATGCGCAAATACACCTTTACGATTACCGTAAAGTGCGTTGGCCACGCTTCTCCAGATCCCTGACGAGCCTCCTGACGAGTGCCTCCTTTCCTTTCCACCATCCAACACAAACCTGTCAAATTCAGAAATTGATGGGTATCTCAATAATATGGACGTGATAATCAAACAGACGATAGATAGAACAATACCACGCCAACCACAAAACGATTCCACGAACATGTACCGAAACCCGACCATAGACGCACAGCATAGACAAAAAAGTAGACTTCTGTCAAGACACAAACTCCTGTACAGACGGTTTAGCGATAGACTACCTCCTCCCAACAAAGGAACGATTTTCAAATGGTCAGATGATATTACAAGTGCTGGAATACCAATGTTTCCTGAAGCAAATTTCGATTACTGTCGTGATGTGTAGGCGCATGAACTTTTTGAATGATTTTTTTGACGATGAGTTACTGGGCCACATCCCCAGCGGGACTATCCACCTTGCCGTGGTGCCGGGGCTTACACTGGCCAGGGAAGCTTTGTCAACGACATGGTCTCCGGGCCGGGAACCAAGAGATAGTCAACCCTATTCCAGTGGTGGTGTGAGCTTTTTAAAACCGTGCCGAAGGATGAAAGGTTGGAGGGTTTATTTCCAACCGCTAACGAGCTCCCTAAGGTATTCAAATGCCTTACTCCGATATTCGGCGGCTCTGTCGGAGTGGACCCATATTTCCGGCCGTACTCGTGGGTACAAAATTTCATACATAAATACAACAACAAAAACACAAAAAGGAAATGAAGAGGAAGAGCTCTCTCTCGAGTCTGTGGCAGACGCACTACTTGCCGTGGCCAGTGGCAGAGAGGAAGAGGCCAAACCAAGGGGATCCGGCGTGTTAGACGGGGACATCTCCAAAGAATTAGAGGAGGAATTACTCGCTGATTCTGAGGAGACACCCCAGGATGGTATAACACGGAAAAAGGATGCCAAGACGGCCAAGAAATTAACTCAAGGAAAGTTGAGGCTTAAGGAGTATAAAAAAGCTGTACACCTTAAGCGCTTGCTTGAGGAAAAGGGCATACCCCTGCTCTCTGATATGGAGAAGGAGAAGCTCGCTTGGGCCGAGGAGGTGATTGTTATGTATGCAGTGGTTGGTCACTCAGCTTGCTCACACTCTCTCCTGAGTCAGTCGTCAAATAGAAGTCAACGAGCGAACACCTCACATCGGCTGCCGTGTTTATTCATTCTACATTCTCTTTGTCATTATATACTTATTGTACCGAATAATATATGTATGTACACTGTGTACTGTTTAAGTAGCTTGCACATATCTAAAAGTGATTGCCAAGGATGTCCTAACAAGACCAAGGGCTGACAAGGGCATACCCAGTAAAAAAGCCAGAGAAGGCAAGGAGGATAAGAAAACCAAAAATCCCCCCAAGAAAAGGGAGCGGAGGGCTGGGCCAGGTGGAACCGAAGCCGATAAGGCGGGTTCCAGCTGCACCCAGGCCCTAGGCGAAGGTGAGAACCTGAAAACCAAGGGCACGGGAAGGACTGTAGCCGCTAAGGCAGGATCTACTAAGGTAGCCCCTAACGCGGTCGATAAGACTGGTAAAGGCAAACCAGGAACCGTGCCAGCTCCCAAGAGAAGAGAGAATTTCAAGGTGAAGAGAGTAAGATCCCAAGAAGAAGCCGGCAACCCAGCAAAAAGAGTGAAGGTCAACACGGCGGTGCAGTTCGGAGGGGCTGCTCGGAATGCTTTACAGCTAGCTGTGATAGATTCCGGCAGGCCGAGTGGCCAGTATACCTTCGAACAGGGGAAGATGATCGAGAAGGCTTTGGCTAGAGCGATCTTCGACCACATTCGAGGGAATGCTGGGAAAATTGCGCCAACGTTTGGTCTCACTAACTGGAGGCGAGGTGTGAGTAGGCTGGACTGCAAGGACCAGCTATCGCATGACTTTGCGAGGAAGGTTGTTCCCACCTTTAAGCTGTGGGAGGGGATTGCACTAAAGGCAGTCCCCTTGGACGAGGTACCAGAGAGGCCTAAAGCCAAAATGAGCGTACCAAATATGGAATTGGAGAAAAGCGAGATCCTCGGCTTTCTAAAGGCACAAAACCCAGCGGTCCCTATGAATGACTGGGAAGTAGTCGCAATCGAAAGTAACGAAGATGGCACAAAGAGCATAATCTTCGTTATCGAGGATCCGCCGGAAATAATGAAAAAAGAGAAGCAGAGAGGTTTCCCCTGAGACAAATGAAGAAGGCGCAGCCTGGCGGTACGGCAGCTGTGGTGAAGCAGAGTGCTACTGCAAGTGAAAATAGTGCAAATAAACCTACATCACAGTAAGGCCGCATCAGCCAACCTCATGCTGCTTATGAACAGTGAGCAGCTTGATGTGGCCCTGATCCAAGAACCATGGATCCTCCATAATCGGGTTAGGGGATTAGGGTCATCGAAATACAGCCTCTTTTATAACAGTAGCGAAGGCAAGGTTAGAACTTGCATCGTTGCTAGCAAAGATCACCACGTACTAATGTTAGCTAATGTCAGCTCGGGTGACCAGACGGTGGTGGAGGTTACGGGAAAGGAGGGTGCACTAACGATGGCTTTGGTTTACCTACCGTACGACGAAGGCACGGACGTCCGCATTGACCGCAATGGCCGAACAAGGTAAGAAGAACTTAGTCGTAGGGTGTGATGCTAACGCCCATCACACTACTTGGGGTAGCTCTAATACCAATAGTAGGGGTGAGGCTTTGTTCGGTTTTGTCCTTAGTACTAACCTAGTTATATGTAATCGGGGTGATTCACCAACATTTATTACTAGTAACAGAAGGGAAGTCTTGGACATAACGCTTATAAATGGTAACGGTACTGCGGAGATCTCAAATTGGAGAGTATCTGACAAAGCATCACTTTCTGATCACTGTTGAATCCTCTTCGACTTGAATGTGCGTAGGCCGGACAGGAAGGTCTTTCGGAATCCGCGGAAGGCGAACTGGCAGAGGTTTAACGCGGAGCTGGGTGGGACCCTTAACCGACCTCCGGATGGGAACCCCGACTCCACGGAAGACATTGATGAGATGGTATTAAACCTTACCAGAAAGCTAAATCGGTCATTTGAGAAGGCATGCCCTACCAGACGACCCAGTAAAAGAAACCACCCACCATGGTGGAATGCTAAAATAGCGGAGCGGCTTCGTATCTCTAGGCTCAGTTGGAACCTGGCAAAAGAGGGGGCCATTGAATGGTCAACCTATAGAGATAGTGTTAAGCGGCTCAAAAAAGAAATTAGATTCGCCAAGAAGGACTCTTGGAGAAGCTTCTGCGGCTCTATGGAATCATGTACGGGTGCAGCTCGTCTGAGGAAGGTCCTTGCAAAAGCTCCCAAACAGATGTCCTCTATAAGGAGATCTGATGGTTGCTGGACAGACTCAAACGAGAGCTTGCTTGATTCACTACTGAAATGTCATTTCCCTGGCTGCGAGGATGCAGGAATCTTCAATTCGGCAGACACGCTGCCAAGGGAGTGTATTGAACATGAGACAGTCGATAAGATTGTTACGGAAAATAAGATCCTGTGGGCAATCAAGTCTTTTGACCCCTACAAGGCACCAGGAATGGATCTTTCCGATCATGTTGCAGGAGCCATGTGAAGTCATTCTTTCATGACTGAAGCGCATCTACTCCTGGTGCCTCAGGATGTGTTATGTTCCTCAAGCGTGGAGGGAAGTCAGGGTGGTTTTCATGCCCAAGTCGGGTAAAGTCAATCACACTACTGCAAAGGACTTTAGGCCTATCAGTCTGTAGTCCTTCCTGATGAAAACGCTGGAACGAATAATAGACTTGTACGTAAGGGAAGAAATTGGGGACGGTTATCTGTCACAATCACATAATGCGTACATAAGGTGAAAATCGGTGGATACTGCTCTGCATAGGGTAGTCTCTACAATAGAAAAATCGCTCAGCATCAAGGAATTCACTCCAGGTGCCATCCTTGACATTGAGGGTGCCTTTAACAACGTTAGTACCAAGGCAATAGTGTCCAGCCTTCATATGGCCCAAATAAACCCGGGTGTATGCAGTTGGATTGAGCAAATGCTGGGTACTCGCATAGTAAATTCGACGATAGGGAGAGCATGCGGCAAGGTGAGAGTAAATAAAGGTACACCACAAGGTGGCGTTCTGTCATTGAAAGAATCAAAAAGGCCTATGTGGCACTATATTCGTGCAAGGTAGCCTTTGGAAAGACATGGGGCCTCAAACCGAGGTTAGTACATTGGTTGTACACTGCGGTGGTAAGACCTATCCTAGTCTATGGCTCAGTTGTCTGGTGGAAGGCGCTTGAGAAAAAGTCTCATCTTCAGAGTGTGTCAAAGGTTCAAAGAGCAGGCTGTCTGGCGGTGACGGAATCTATGAAGTCCACACCAACGGCGGCTCTTGAAGTCATGTTGAACCTCCCACCCCTGGACATGTACTGCGAGAGCGCCGCGACCAGAACTGCGCTAAGATTACAGGAAACAGGTCTCTGGAAAAGGAGTCCTCGCGGACAAGCATCAGTCTTGGATCGATGGGCCGTCTCGAGATTCAGAACTGTAATGGACTATGTCACCCGACTTCCTTCCTGGGAGAGGAGATTCTCTATTAGAATTCCCTCCAGGGAGGAATGGACCGGTGATTTGGTACGCACGGAAAGTGAACTGGCACTCTACACCGACGGATCCAAAATGGATTTTGGCCCAGGTGCAGGAGTCTACTTTGAGTCTCGGGATATGCATCGCTCCTACAGGCTCGATGATGGATGCATTGTCTTTCAAGCTGAGGTCTTCGCTATCAAGCAGGCGGTGGACCTGATCAGCAAAGAGAATATCACAGGAAAATGGATCAGCATCTATGTTGACAGCCAGGCAGCCATTAAGGCTCTGCAGGCAGCATGGATAAGATCCAAACTCGTCAAACTCTGCAAGGAGAAGTTAGAAGAGATATCCAATGTAAATGAGGTGACCCTTTGCTGGGTACCTGGTCATATGAATATCTCCGGAAACGAGAGGGCGGACGAGCTGGCTAGGGTGGGATCAGGTGCTAACAATGCGCAGATCTCAGCTGAGGCCAAAGCACCACTCAGTGCGCTCTACAGGGAGATACAAACGGAGCTATTGGTGAAAGCCAGTAAGCGATGGTGTCGCTTAGACACATGCTCAATGGCGAGATCGACTTGGCCCGTCTATAAGAAAAGAACGGAAAATCTGCTGAAGTTCAATCGTGGGAACATTCGACTGGCAGTCGGTGCCCTCACCGGGCACTGCATGCTATCCTACCATGAAGTTGACTCCGTTCGTCACCTGCTGTGCGAATGTCCAGCGCTAGCCCAAAAAAGGAATATATTCCTGGGAAGATACTTTCTTTCGGGACTAGAAGAGGTAGGTAATATTGGGCTGAACAGAATACTGAAATTTTTATCCTCGTCTGGCTGGTTCAGCTCGACGGAAAATGTATAGGTATCAACGGGTTAAACAAAACAAGTGGGCACAATGGACTCAACGTAGTCTACGTGAGCCTTGACTTAATGTCAAAAGCGCACCCATATACCTAACCTAACCTACTGGGCCACATCAACCATTGCTCAGCACTATATGGAAAGCCAATTCAAAAATGATCGGCTCGTGAAATGCGGGCTTTTATTGGAATTCTGATGGTGACTGGGTACAATTCGATTCCTAGTTATAAGGCTTATTGGAATAGCTCTGACGATCTACGGAACGTATTAATTTACAAATCAATGCGGCGAGGGCGGTTTGAAGAAATTCTTAACTGCTTTCATTTTGAACCAAACTTGTCTGCACCAGATGGAAATAAGGACAAGCTATGTAAGTTGCGTCCCGTGACAGATCATTTAAAGGTAAACATGCTTAAAAATTTCGAAATTTACCAAGAAAAAATCCCCGATTAAACCCGAAAAATGAAGAACGATTTTGCAAAAAGAAGACGTTGCGCAGGTGATAATTGAAAAGCTTTATGATTACGTGCTGTATCAAATGTAATATTGGCCTTTGTGTCAAATATTTCAACGCTTTCACACCCCAAATAAGTAACTTTTGTTGACTTTTATTAATAAAAATACTTGTGAATTCATTGAAATCTATTCGTCATATTCTATGTTTTCCTACGTAAGCTCTAATTTTTCAGGTAATCTTAAACATGTACCCTAGCAGTGCCAGCGTAACCATACGGTCACAGCACAGAAATCGTCCTATCTGTACTACCTGACCTTCAGTAAAACTGAAGGAGTAAAATGTTCGGACTCAGGAAAGTCTAGTCTATAATCCGGTTATAGACTATAATTGTTCGGTTGAAAAATTCGAACAAAATGATTACAGCACAATTCGGGTTAAATCATACAGAAACGCTCATTGTAGCGAACAAATTGACAACGCATCATAAGAAATGTTTGTGCTTATTTAGTTGAAGCCGCGAGTAAATCTAGTAACAAGGAAACCAAATATGGTTGAGTTTTATGATAAAACTAAGGGAGCAGTCGACAATTTGTACTAAATCTGCAAGACCAGAAGATGGCCTCAATGCATTTTATTACGGCATTTTAAATATATGTACATATGTACATACATTACTGTGCAAATACATATGTAGACAGAAAAAAAGCCACTTTCTCGTCGGAAATGTGTGAAGGAATTACATATTTTTTTTAATAATAAAGAATGGATGGAAGAACGATTGCAGCAAAAAAAAATATTCCAACTTCCCTCAGAGGTGTCTAATATACATACATATGTATTGGAACCGAATGCTTTAAAACAACCAAGAACTAATTCAGGAAAGCCAGAAAACAAGATGAGAAATATTGGTGCATTTTGTCCATCCTCAAAAGCTTGAAATCGATCTCAGCTTTCTGGGAGTCAGGTCGTTCACCACGTTGATGGCAAGGAGGGGGAATCGGAAATAACCTTTCTTCCTGTACAGCTCACCCCCAACAGGAAGAGGCATTACCTTCCTACCTTGCCCGTGAGTAAGATGTGAAAAATGAAGGAAGCGCGAAAACGTTTTACAATGTGTCTGCTGCAACGGTTCGGGCACGTCACATCGAACTGCCAATGTAGCCTTCATGCGTGTGAAGTGTGCGGAGGATCTTAAAACCGAGAAATATGAGCTGGAAATACGGGATACCCTTGCGCTTACTCTGCTGATAATCCTCACGTTCATCATTAGCAAGAAGTTAAGACTTCCAGCATTGTCGGGCTATCACTAATTTGTAGGAGACAGTGACCTGAGGTAATGTAACCCTGGCCGTAAGTTTACAGTTTTTTTATGTAAAAACGGTGTCATTTCAGATAAGCCCGCTCAACTAAATTTATCAACAGGTTAAATTGGTTTAACTGATTTTTTCGCGAACGCATAATTCTACAACTAAGCGCCAAAGTCAGCTGTCTACCATAGTAGTCCGCGCGAGTATCAGTGTACCAAGTTAAGGAAATCCATTTGTATTGAAATATGCCTAGGAATATAATGTGTAACACTTTGCAACAAATACCCCGTTTACATGCGTAGTCGAAAGATCGAGTCGAAACTGAGTTGAAATTTCGACTCAGGTTTTTCCGCTACGTAGTCGAAAGATCGAAGAGTTCAAGCGTAGTTGAAGTGACAGATAGTATGTATATACGGACCTTTTACTTTGATTGTGTTAGTCCTGCGTTGTGCCAACCAGCAAGCGAAAAGAAAGAAAAGCAAAAAAGATATCTCACACATACAGAGCCAAAATGTCAGTTCGACTCCTCGACCCAGGTTTACATGCATTTTTTCAACTCAATCCAGCTCTGCTAGTTGGATCGAGTCGAGTCGACTCTATTTCAACTCGATCCGCGTTTATATGGATTTCGATCCTAGTTGAATCCGGATTCAACTACGCATGTAAACGGGGTACAAGTGTCACTAGGCTGTAGTGTATCTTATAGCATAGTCGAGCCTAATCGAGGTGGCACGGCGGTATCGAATGAAGCCGTTTAACTTATAATAATCAAATTGATTACATAATTCGAATTATATTCTAGTAGTATGATTTGCAAGTCGAATTGTTGACGTTCGGGACTTTTTTTGAAATTAAAGATCGTCTTTAATTTTGCACAAGCTATTAATAAACAAAAGGGGGATACATTAACTAGTTTAATTTGTTTACGACAAACGAGATTTAAAATCATTTATCGCTTAGGCTGCGCGAGTTACGTCACAGGCAACATGACAACAGCCCACCCAATCAATATATACGTGATGTAGCTGAATCGTACTATCCGCATAAAAAATACTCTACGTTAACTTGGCTTGGCTTGGGTTGTATAACAGTTTCAATGCTCGCAGCCAAAGCCACGATACGCTCTCCACCCACAATGTTGCCACGGAGGAGAATGTTGGGAGAGAGAAGTAGAAGAGGAGTTTCGAAGTTGTAAAAATTAAGTTAGTCGGTAAGCTGTACTTAAACTGATAACACGCAAATAAAATCAAAAATTTAGAATAAATGTTTAAAGCCTTTTTTTCATGTTATTGAAATAAGTAATACGTAACTGGCGCAGTCAACATAGGATAAGAGTCCAGATTTCTAATTGAAATAATCAGTAGCTTTTGTAAAATTTCTGGATTCTAATGCACACACGTCGAATGAAAATCGAAGTGGCAGTATCAACTCTTAGTGCGAAGAACCTACAATACTGTATTTCAGACTAAAACTGAGCTAAGTACAAATACAGTACAATCAAAACATACATAATTGAGAAGCTACAAGTGAATAAAAGTTCATAATATTGATAGATATCATGCATATCAGTATATTTGTTCATTAGTTCTCATAATATTTGTGAAACAAAAAAAAATATAGATATAAGTGTAAATTGCGAAATTGTTAAAGGTAAGTCCTATTTTTAAGTTAGTATTTGGGTTATACCTCTAATTGCAAAATACAATAAAGTACTAAAAAGGAAAGCTTACGAATTGTCTACAATCTCGATCTCTGTCCCTGCTCAATCCAAGTTGACACACAGCCTCCGCGTGGCCTCCCCTGGATAGCTATACTGGCACCCGCCAGGTAGTGAACCAATGTGTGCAGCGACCCGACCCCTTGTTCCTGGGGAAAGAGGAACCTGGCCCTCCAGGTTGGGGGTTGCGCTTAGGGCTAACATCCCTATCGCTTAAAATAAAAATTTTGTTCAGAGACAACCAATAGCCACGGATACGGCCGGATTACATGTTGACGACCCCCGTAAACGTCAAAAAGGAAACGAATTTCGGTTCTGCACCTGGAACGTTAGGTCCCCCAACAGACCAGGTGCAGCCGAACAACTGGTCAACTCTTTGGACTGCTATAAGGCAGACATTACCGCGCTCCAAGAAGTGCGATGGGATGGGCCAGGCAAAAAGCGGATGCAAAACTGTGATATATACTACGGAAACTGCTACAGAGAAAATAAACAACGCTTATTCGGATGCGGATTTGTTGTTCGAGGCAGACTCAGGAAAAAAGTCTTAAGCTTCCAGTATGTAAGCGAACGCCTCATAACTATCCGCATCAAGGCCAATCTTGGCAATATAAGCTTACTATGTGTCCACGCCACCACAGAGGAGAAAGATAACCGACATAAAGACGATTTCTATGATCTCCTAGGCAGAACGTATGCGCAATGTCCCAGCTAGGACACCAAAATCGTTCTAGGAGATTTCAATACGAAGCTGGGTAAGGAATCTATCTTTGAACGGGTCATTGGAAAGCACAGCCTACACAACACCACGTCAGAAAACGGACTAAGGCTAGTGGACTTTATGGCGGGACATAACCTGGTAGTAGCAAGTACACGATTCCCACACCTCAACATCCATAAGGGGACCTGGCGGTCTTTCGATTAATCGACAACCAACTAAATTGATCATACTGCGATCGACGGCAGACACTCCTCCAGCATCCTAGATGTCCGAACCTTTCGAGGAGCCAACATCGACTCGGATCATTACCTTGTTGCAGCCAACGGAGTCGAGTAAGAACACCAAAATTTAACGCCGGAAAGCTGCAATCGCAGGAGACCGCCAGGACCTTCGCCGATCAAGTCTCCTTCAAGCTCTCTCAGGTCCCGATGCAATCTGCAGAAACCATAGAACAGCGATGGAGTCGTTGTCAGGAAGCCATTAGAGAGGCCGCCTCAGATATACTCGGTTTCGAGCCACCACCGTCGAGAAACCCCTGGTCTGATGATGAGTGCAGACAGGCCCATGCAGATAAACAGAATGCATACATGGCCACATTGCATCGACGGACGAGAGCTGCCCGCGAGCTCTATGAACAGAAAAGGAGGGAGGAGCATGCGCTTCTGAGAAGGAAAAAGAAGGAGCACGAGAAGCGCGAGATCGAGGAGATCGAGAGATGTTACTGCAGGAACGACGTTCGAAAATTTTACCAGAAAGTAAAACGAACATGCCAAGGCTATAAAGCCAGAGCAGAAGCCTGCAGGGATGAGCACGGACAACTAGTAGTGGAGTCACAGTCGATGCTGAGATTGTGGAAGGACTACTTCTGCAGACTGTATAACGGCGATGATAGTCAAAATGCCGCCGTCAGGCAGAGCGAATCATTCACAATGGACGAAGACGAAGGTGAATCCCGTCCACCCGACCTAGACGATGTTAAGATAGCGATATCGAAACTTAAGTCTTATAAAGCTGCTGGAGCAGACGGACTCCCCGCGGAGCTGTTTAAAGCAGCTGGCGATGAGCTGGTTAGGAACATGCACCAACTCATCTGCAAGATATGGTCGGAAGAACGCATGCCCGATGAATGGAATCTCAGTTTCGTTTGCCCGGTCCATAAGAAAGGAGACCCATATGACTGCGCCAATTACAGAGGGATAAGCCTCCTGAACATCGCGTACAAGATCCTCTCTGCCGTACTGTGTAAGCGCTTGAAACCGTTCGTGGACAATCGGATAGGTTCCTACCAGTGTGGTTTCAAGCTAGGTAAATCCACGATAGAACAAATATTTACACTACGGCAGATCTTGGAGAAGAATTCCAGGTCGACACGCACCATCTTTTTGTCGACTTTTAAGCCGCATATGACAGTGTTTATAAAGACGAGCTATACAGAGCCATGTCATGTTTTAACATTCCTGCCAAACTCGTCAGACTATGCAGGATGACTATGGAGAACTCTCGCTGCTCCATTAAGGTCGGAGGTAAACTAACCGACCCCTTTGATGTTAAAAAAGGTTTTAGATAGGGTGACGCACTGTCATGTGATTTCTTCAACATTATTCTTGAAAATATCGTGCGGGACTCTGCGGCCAATACAAGAGGTACGATCTACTTCGAGTCCACACAATTGCTTGCCTACGCAGATGACATTGACGTTATTGGACGAACAAAGCGAGACGTCAATGAGGCGTTCACAAGCATTGAAGCAGAAGCGGCGAAAGTGGGTCTAAGGGTAAATGGGGACAAGACCAAATATATGCTGTCATCCAAGAAAGACGCACGACAACCGACGTCTTGGTCAGAACGTCACCTTCGGCAGCTATATTTTTGAAGTAGTCAAGGACTTCGTCTGCCTTGGCTCGGTAGTGACAAGCAGCAACGACACCAGCGCTGAGATAAAACGCAGAATAACTCTTGCCAATCGCTGCTTCTTCGGGCTCAAGAGGCAATTGAGTAGTAGAGCCCTCTCTCGAAAACTAAAGTTTCCCTCTACAAAACCTTAATCATCCCGGTCCTCCTCTACGGCGCTGAGGCTTGGACGTTGTCAAAAGCGGATGAAGAGGCTCTTGGACGTTTCGAGAGGAAAATTCTGCGTGCAATCTTTGGTCCCGTTTGTGTAAACGGAGAATGGAGGAGGAGATTCAACCAAGAACTGTATGGACTGTACAGCGACATCGGCCTGGTTAGACGTCTTCGGATCCAACGTCTAAGATGGCTAGGCCATGTAGAGCGAATGGACATCAACGCTCCGGCCGGAAGAGTCTTCGATCCAACCCCGAGGGACGACGCAGCAGAGGACGACCGCATTTAAGGTAGCGCGCACAAGTGGAAGGGGACCTCAACCAACTGGGCGTGCGGCACTGGAAGCGGCTGGCCGAAGATCGGGCCGGCTGGAGAGGCTTGTTGGTTGAGGCCCTGGTTCACCCCGAACTGTAGCGCCATCAAAGTAAGTAAGTAAGGTACTCCTATAAATTGGTGCGAAATAAAAGACAATTTAATAGTTCATTATGCTGAAAAACGTAATGAAACAAGATTTACATAATTTAAGACAAAATCAGGATAAGGTGGAAACATTTTATGCGAAAGTGATTCAAATTTTTTCTACAATAATGAATCATGTAAGATTGCATGAAAAAATGGAAAGCGTATTCGATGCCAAAAGAATTCTTTATGAAGATACTTGCCTCAATGAATTCTTATCAGGTTTGAAATAACCTTTAGGATCAACTATAAGAGCGATGAGGCCGACCAAACTATCTGATGCCCTAAATTTTTGTTTAGAAGAACAAAATCGGTTTTACTTTCATAGCCCTTAATTTTTTCAATCGGTTGCAGCTCCTCAGCATCGACAAAGGATTCCACAAAATATTCAACGATTCCCACAAAGTTCTTATAATCACATTATACCACAATACACCAATACGCAACCTAATCCTAGGTACACACACAATATTAACACACAGGTATTAAGAAACCCTCCCCAAAGTCCTAGAGTTTTCACCCCATCAAATTCACAATATAGACATATTAGACCAGCAAATAAAAACCTGCAACCTAATAAACCTTACGATACAAATAATTCATCAAAGTATGCAGCTAGACAAAATGCTCCACCCGAAAAAATGGATACCTCTAGCGGCAACACTAGCAGATATTCAGGTAGTCATACTCAGCACTTGTATGATTTGGAATCAACCTGCTTTGATAATAACGATGAATTCTATTCCAATCCTCAGTATGTTGCTTCCAGTGGCAACAGTAGTGGATTTTCCAGTAGTCACGGTCAACAACTGTACTCGTGTAATAAGTCGAACAATTTCAATAACAATGAACAATTTTATTTTGACCCTCGGTGTGATTACCACTCTCAAGAATACTTTCAAAGCTTAGATTTACCCAGCACTTCACATTCGGAATATCCGGCTGAAGTTGACGATACAAATTTTCCTTTGCTTGCCTCACAAAACCAATTGGGTACTTAGACCTATATACTATAACCATTAACAGTTTAAACAGTAGATCTTTCGTAAGTCCAGACGTAGCTAGATATTTTGAACCAATTAAAATAGAACCCATTGAACTGACAAAAAGCTGTCATTTTTAGTTTTCAAGTTTCACAATTACTTTGATGGTTTAATTGGAATTGACATTCTTAAAGATATTGACATAAAAAACTCAGTTTTAAGAAAAGATAACACTACGATTCCACTAAGTTTTAAACCAAATTTAGTGTCCATAGCGTTTGTTGTTCCAGGTTCTACCAAAGCTTTTTGTTTGTTACCTGTTGATGTGGAATATGGAAGCGTATATGTAAAGCCCACATATATAAAACCCGGTTTATTTTATCAGAAGGACTGTATGTTTCTCAAAATTGGTGTTCTTATGTGGTTAACAACCTTGACTTTGAACAAATTTTTGTTATTGAACAACCAATCCAAGCTGAGAAGGCAGATACATATTTTGAAGTGAATATTTTTTCCATTGAAAATGGTCAAATTCCATTTATTAATGAAAAGATAAGAACAAGTCATCTTAACGAACAAGAGAAAATTGCAATAAAAAATCTTTGTCAAGAATATCAAGACATTTTCTTCACTGAAGGCCAGAACTTGACGTTCTCTAATGAAATTAAACACGAAATTAAAACTTCTGACGACGTTCCGATTTACTCTAAATCGTATAGATATTCTTTTGTGCACAAAGAAGAAGTACGTCGACAAATTAACGACCTTCTCAATCAAGGTATTATTCGCCCCAGTTATTCCCCTTGGTCTTCTCCTGTTTGTATTGTCCCAAAGAAGAAGGACGCAAGTGGGAGGGATAAATGGAGGTTGGTGATCGATTATCGTAAACTAAACAATAAAACCATTGACGATCGTTATGCAATACTTAATATAACTGACATATTGGACAAATTAGGAAGAAGTCTATACTATAGCACACTCGATCTTGCTTTTGGTTTTCACCAGGTTGAAATTAAAGCTGAAGATATCCCAAAAACAGCATTTTCCGTAGAAAACGGA
The DNA here is from genome assembly GCA_951905685.1 of Eumerus sabulonum. Classification (NCBI taxonomy): domain Eukaryota; kingdom Metazoa; phylum Arthropoda; class Insecta; order Diptera; family Syrphidae; genus Eumerus; species Eumerus sabulonum. Next base: position 40,149,955 of record OX645062.1, on the reverse strand, counting down.
CATTATGGATTCTTAAGAATGCCTTTTGGGCTCAAAAATGCGCCATCTACTTTCCAGAGAGTAATGGATAATGTATTGAGAGATATCCAAAGAAGAATTTGTCTGGTGTATATGGATGACATTATAGTGTATTCTACCTCACTACAAGAGCACATCGAAAATTTAAGTGCCGTTTTCCAAAGGCTAAAAGAGGCACTAAGCTGCACCAATCGGCAGCTACCAGTGCGGCTTCCGGCCTGGCAAATCAACTATAGACCAAATTTTCACACTTCGACAACTCCTGGAAAAGACCAACGAGTTTCAAATCGATACACACTATCTTTTCATCGATTTCAAAGCCGCATACGATAGCATTCATCGTGAAGAACTGTTTGGGGCGATGGCAGAATTCGGGATCTCGGTAAAACTGATCCAGTTGTGTCGCGCCACGCTAAAAAAGACGCGATGCACCGTGCAACTCGGTTCTAGGACCTCGAAACCATTCGTAACATGCACCGGGTTTCGGCAAGGAGATGCGCTGTCATGTGACTTCTTCAACCCGGTGCTGGAGCAGATAGTGCGACGGGCAGGCGTCAACAGGGAAGGCACTATCTTTTACAAGTCCATCCAGCTGCTAGGATACGCGGATGATATCGACATCATCGCGTGTTCTCGCCGTGGCATTGTGGAAGCATTCACGGCGATTGAAGAACAAGCGAAACGAGTTGGTCTTAAGATCAATGAGGATAAAACGAAATACATGCTGTCAAGCAAAAACCAATCCGTCGCTCACCACCTGGGACAAAATGTAACAATTGACAGCTACAATTTCGAGGTAGTTAAGGAGTTTGTCTACCTCGGGGCAAACGTAAATTCCACAAATGACACCACAGTGGAGATCCCCTTGGCAACCGCTGCTACTTCGGCTTGTCCAAACAACTGGGGTCAAAACTCCTCAATCGAAAGACCAAAGTCATGCTTTACAAAACGCTCATTCTGCCAGTCTTGCTGTACGGAGCCGAAAGCTGGGCGATAAGCAGGACAGCGGAGCTGATTTTGGGTTCTTTCGAAAGAAAAATTCTGCGCCGGATATTTGGTCCTGTCTGTGAGGAAGGTGTATGGAGAAGAAGACACAACCGCGAACTCTACGAGCTGTACCAAGATGTGGATGTAGTCCGGAAGGCAAGGATCCGTCGACTACACTGGCTCGGCCACATCGAGCGCATGGACATCAACGCTCCAGCTAAGAGGGTCTTCGACTCCGAGCCTCCTGGTTCGAGAAGAAGAGGAAGGCCGAACCTCCGGTATAAAGACCAAGTAATCGCGGATGTAAGACATCTTGGTCTTGACAACTGGAAGCAGCGTGCCCGGGACCGTCAAGGATGGAAGGCAGCTATAGCTCAGGCTCAGATCCTCCATGGATCGCTGGCCTGATAAGTAAGTAAGTAAAGAATACTTAAGCACAAAACAATTAACAGCGGTTTTAAGAGATGACGCTACATTTCGTGTCATCCAGTCTGTGTATTCTAAATTCTTTAATCGATCACGTATCAAATTAGTTAGATCGAATATTTTGCTGAAAGACATCACTAATGTAGACGAGCAAGAGAAACGGATAAGAGAATACCATGAAAATTCACACCATCGTGACATAACCGAGACCTTAGAACATTTAAAAAGAGGAATTTTTTCCCTAATATGGAACATATGATTTCAAAAATTATTAGTAGCTGTAGTACCTGCAATAAGTATAGGTACGACCGAAATAGGGAACCATTTAAATTCGAGCTTACTCCAACGCCATCAAAACCTCTAGAAATTATTCACATCGACATCCATTCTATACAAAAGGAGCACTTCCTCACTATACTAGACAAATTTAGCAAGTTTGCTAGTGTGTATCTATTGGCTGCAAGAACAAGTGTCAACATAATGCAGTCTTTACGGCATTTCTTTTCCCATCACGGGGTACCAAAAATGGTTATATCTGATATATGCGAAAACCTCGACTGGAAACTCTCCGGTTGAACGTTTCCACTCCACTCTCACAGAACTAGTTCGCATAATAAAAGTGCAAAATAATGACGTACATATTAGTGAAATGATGGACGATGCCGTTCTAACGTACAATAATTCCATTCACTCAACAACGAAACTAACACCTTTCGAGCATCTTACAGTAAGTGTCCACGTAAATCGACCTTTCCATCTAATCTTAATTTAAAAACAGAACAGGAGTATCTTCGAAAAAACATAGAAAACTATAAACACTTGGCTAAAATTGCTTATGAGCCAAGTCTTGATAAAAAAACAACGTTATATAAACAAGCTCAATAAATTTCGTAAGGATCCTCCTAGCTACAACCCAAATTACGTAATTTTCGAACTCGACGATAGACGTAACAAATTAGCACCTAGATTTATCGAACATATTGTAAAACGCGACAACAAAATTACAGTAGAAACCAATAAACGCCAGGTTCATAAACAAAAAATTCGAAGGAAAAGTAGGATAAAATTGCAATAAGTAAAAAACGTACTACATATACATATAAGTTATACACCCATATGAAAAACAAAATTATGGATTGAATTCTTGATTTCATTTATTTAATTATTTAAATTCATAACTGTTTAATTTATTGATAAATGGTTTCTTTTATTTGCTTCCTAAAAATATCTGATACCACTTTAAAGACATAACCCAATATTAATTTTAAGATGTGGATGCTCCTCCATAAATAATGAAATGTATACCAAATAGAACTAATATACATACATACATACATACATATGTATAAGTTACAAAAACCAAAAAAACAAATTGTAATTTTAATATGCATTTACCTATAATTATATACATACATATGAACTTCACTTCCTTATCAGTTCATTCTTTGGCGGGAGGAGTTACGTCACAGGCAACATGACAACAGCCCACCCAATCAATATATACGTGATGTAGCTGAATCGTACGATCCGCATAAAAAATATTCTACGGTAACTTGGTTTGGGTTGTATTACAGTTTCAATGCTCGTAGCCAAAGCCACGATACGCTCACCACCCACAATGTTGCTACGGAGGAGAATGTTGGGAGAGAGAAGTAGAAGAGGAGTTTCGAAGTTGTAAAAATTAAGTTAATCGGTAAGCTGTACTTAAACTGATAACACGCAAATAAAATCAAAAATTTAAAATAAATGTTTAAAGCCTTTTTTTCATGTTATTGAAATAAGTAATTTGTAACTCGCGCACAGTGATGCGAGGTGAGATGCGAGAAGCGATACGAGATGCGATATGGTGCGATGTATTCATCAACAGACGAAGAGTTTTTAAATGAAAGTTTATATTTATATATCCACAGAACGATGAAAAAAAGTTATTGGAATACACAAGAATGTCGTTCAAAACATTTGACCACATTTTGAAGAAAAAAAAAAAAAAAAAAATTTCGTATTAGGAAACTGGACTAATTTTCCTTTTAAACAACTGAAATTGCATCAGAACAACAAAAGCGATGGAATACTACTCGCACAGAATCGCTTGAAAAGGTGATCAGAAGAGTTTGTGTGCGAGAAACTTGCGAGAATCTCCGCATGGAACATCGCTTCAGCGCACGATACATAAGAATATGTACATGCATGTGAACAGTTTTATCGCAGGCAACCACTTCTCGTACACATCGCATTCTCGCATCACTGTACGCGCAGCCTAGTTCTACAGATGGTATGTATAGGTGCTGTAATAAAAGGATTAATAACTGCAACTTACTGAGGATTATGTGGTTCTCATTTTGTTGGGAAACGTGCACTGTACTCACAATTGTTTGATTTAATGTTTCCGGCAAGCTATTAAGTCCAGGACACTACAGACATACAGACAGTCGCCTCTTATTTTATCTTCAATACATATGCACATATGTATGTACATATGTCATCACAAAAAACCGTAACATTAGTTCGGCTGATGCTTAACCGATTTCACGAAAACCCGCGCACCATGGTTTGAATTATGAGTAGGTATATCACATGTGCAATTGTATCCATAAAATACTTTCACAATTTCAGACATTTCAAAACATTTTGTGTTCATAATCAACACCACAAGAAATTCAGATTTAGATTAAAAATGCAACACGTCTGTTGCAAGTGTGCCTTTGTTTTTTAACGCATTTTAGTGCTTATTGTTGTTTTTACTACACTCTTTGTCATGAAAAAAGAACACCACGCCACCGAACCGCATTTTATGAATTTACAAATTAGACTGAGGGAACTGATCGAACACGAACACACTTGGAAGTCAGGCAAAAATTACACCATTCGCCGTTAAATGTATCCTCCGATATGAACCATATATAAATGAATGTATTTATCTATGATATGAACTGCGCAGGCAGAAACAAAATTCATAAACTGTCGCGACAGATTCAAATTGGGAGAACGATATTCGTCGTTCCCCTCCTTTCAGTTAAGAACTGAACAAGATTTCTCCTGCCGAGGAAATTCGTATCGTGAAAAAACAGGTAGGTATACGCTGTTGAAATTGCATGACGTGCAAGTGTATTAGTAAATTCTGATTGAAGTTCAATGCCGTACGCTTGATTGAAGGAAAATCAAAAAGGTACCCATACACGATCAATCGAATGACATCAATTATTTACGTGAGTTTGTGAAAATGCGTCTGTGTGCGTCACACACATTTGTTGGTGACCGATTGACAAAAATCAAAACATTCTTGATATTGCATGACTATTATTATGATGATTGACGTCTGCAAGGTTTGGATTGACCAAATAAGCTTATTGTGCCTCGCGCAGGTATGGTTTCGCGAGCGTGGAATGTGATGTCTGTCGGAAGCGGAAAATTTAAATTGAAGGAGGATGAAGAACGGGAGATGCAGATATTTTTAATTCACTTAAAAGATTTTAATGATTGAACTGATTCCTTTTTTAAAGCACTGTTTCATCCAAATTCTATCCTTTTTTGCCATTCCATTTTTCTTCTTCTTTACACAAAGTGCCAGAACAACTTAAGCAATACAGTTGTCCGAATCACTCATCGCAAGTCCGCAGACGACCGAAATTCACTAAATTTGACTAGACATTTGCTTTAATCGATTGAGCTATGTAAGGGATATAGTCAATCTACACAGGCACGATGCATGATGTCAACTGATTGATTGTGTAAGGGCAACTAAAAGATTTGATTTTACTTCAAGCATACACCCAATCTATACGTGTGAATTTTTCACTAATACAGTGTATATCTGAGAGCACCGTGGCGCAGTAGGGAGTGTCTTGGCCTCTGACGCCGATGGCACGGGATAGAATCCCGAAAACAGCCATGTCATCGAACGTGTTTTTCACGGTGCTTCTCCTCAGATACTGGGGGTACTGACAAAACCCCCTGTAGTATAACTGCCAAGAAAAGCTTCTCGAATCTCGCCGTTCGGAACCGGCAATAAACTGTAGGTCCCTTGGGAAAATAAAATCACACACAACATATGGGTGATTGAGAGAAGCTCGGCTTTGGTCCTTCATGGACTGTAACGCCAACATATGTACGTAGATACATACATACATATCTGGCTTGAGGATCTTCGAATATCTTTCCAAGAAGTTTTATAACACGCAACTTGTTTTAGTACTCTATTTATGTATATGTACAAGTTATCACATTGGGTTCGCGATTGATTAAAAAATCACGACACAATTTGGTTTACTCAACTGAACGCTTTATTGATTGTTTCACTTACTTTTATAATACAAGTACTATGTATCTACTTATGCTAAGGTTCTGGATTCTTGGAATTACATTTATTGATTTTGCTTATTGATATGATTTACAATTTTCCCAAGAATTGGGTGCAAGATAAACATTGCTTTAACTAAGTGCATGAAGTGCAATTATCTTGAAATAATTAAAAGAATGATACGTCGTAAGCAGTTGTTTGGGTTATGTGCGATAGGTATGGAAAAGGGAATGGGAAATTGCCGTGCTAACAAGATTTAGTTTTATGAGATTAAGATGTGGAATTTGGAGGACTTTCTGTTTCCTTTTTTAGGGTTCCGTACCCAAAGGTAAAACGGATCCCTATTACTAAGACTTCGCTGTCCGTCCGCCCGTCTGTCACCAGGCTGTATCTCATAAACCGTGATAGTTACACAGTTGAAATTTTCACAAATGATGTATTTCTGTTGCCGCTACCACGACAAATACTAAAAACAGAACAAAATGAGTATTTAAGGGGGCTCCCATACAAAAGACATGATTTTCATCCAAAAAATCCCCTTGGTCACATACTGAACTAAGGTTAGTCGACAATATCCCACAACCAGTAGCAAACTTCCCAGTTTTGATCTCTTTTGTGTCTTTGATGAATTAATCCTAGCTGCAAACCTTTTTCCTATATTTCCCATTATTGTTATTCACCTTTTCACATCGTTGCTTTCAAGTAATGAACACTTTGATGATCAACTATATCTCATCATGAAGATTTTTGATTATCAAAGTAAAATCACAAAAAATGTGATTTAATGTGATGACTGATGAGGTAACATACATAGTCTCTTTTTATATTATATATACAGATGGTACGGAACCCTTCGTGCGCGATCGTGGATCTGTTTGAAGTCTTTTCGCAACACACTTGTGGATCGGTATACGTTCTTCATTTCAAGCTGTTCGCCACCGAGTAAGGATGGATCGCGGAAAAAAAAATTATTTTGTTGTGTGGTGTTTATTTGTATGAAAAAAGAAAAGAAAGGATAATGAAAAAGAAACGTTCACTGAGGATGCAGGACTGGTTTCTGATCCTAATAATTACTTATTCATATATCCTCTTCTTCTTTAGTGGCGTTACAGCCCATGAAGGACCAGAGCCAAGCTTCTCTCAATCACCCATGTTGTGTGTGATTTATTTTTCGCACAGGTGAAGGGGACCTACAGTTTAATGCCGATTCCGAACGGCGTGAGTCGAGAAGCTTTTTCACGGCAAGTTTACTACGGGGGGTTTTGCCAGTACCCCGCCGAGGAGGAACGTCGCGAAATAAACATTCGATGGCGTTGGTGTTATCGGGATCCGAACTCGCTCATCACGCGCCAGAGTCCAACACACTAACCACTGCGCCACGGCGCCCTCCTTATTCATATATACATACATGCATTCACAAATATGTGAATGAGGGTCTCATAATTCTATTGCCTATTGCCTGTGAGTGTTTATTGCTTGTTTCATTTTATGATTCGATGTTCACAGTTTTATAACATACATTTGTGCACATACTTACTTACTTATCAGGCCTCCATGGAGGTTCTGAGCCTGAGCTATAGCTGCCTTCCATCCTTGACGGTCCCGGGCACGCTGCTTCCAGTTGTCAAGACCAAGATGTCTTAAATCCGCGATTACTTGGTCTTTATACCGGAGATTCGGTCTTCCTCTTCTTCTCGAACCAGGAGGCTCGGAGTCGAAGACCCTCTTAGCTGGAGAGTTGATGTCCATGCGCTCGATGTGGCCGAGCCAGTGTAGTCGACGGATCCTTGCCTTCCGGACTACATCCACATCTTGGTACAGCTCGTAGAGTTCGCGGTTGTGTCTTCTTCTCCATTCACCTTCCTCACAGACAGGACCAAATATCCGGCGCAGAATTTTTCTTTCGAAAGAACCCAAAATCAGCTAGGCTGTCCTGCTTATCGTCCAGCTTTCGGCTCCGTACAGCAAGACTGGCAGAATGAGCGTTTTGTAAAGCATGACTTTGGTCTTTCGAGTGAGGAGTTTTGACCCCAGTTGTTTGGACAAGCCGAAGTAGCAGCGGTTGCCAAGGGCGATTCTATACCGGATCTCCACTGTGGTGTCATTTGTGGAATTTACGTTTGCCCCGAGGTAGACAAACTCCTTAACTACCTCGAAATTGTAGCTGTCAATTGTTATATTTTGTCCCAGGTGGTGAGCGACGGATTGGTTTTTGCTTGACAGCATGTATTTCGTTTTGTCCTCATTGATCTTAAGACCAACTCGTTTCGCCTGTTCTTCAACCGCCGTGAATGCTTCCACAATGCCACGGCGAGAACACGCGATGATGTCGATATCATCCGCGTATCCTAGCAGCTGGATGGACTTGTAAAAGATAGTGCCTTCCCTGTTGACGCCTGCCCGTCGCACTATCTGCTCTAGCACCAGGTTGAAGAAGTCACATGGCAACGCATCTCCTTGCCGAAATCCGGTGCATCTTTCGAATGGTTCCGAGGTCCTAGAACCGAATTGCACGGCGCATCGCGTGTTTTTTAGCGTAGCGCGACACAACTGGATCAGTTTTACCGGGACTCCGAATTCGGCCATTGCACCAAACAGTTCTTCACGATGAATGCTGTCGTATGCGGCTTTGAAATCGATGAAAAGATGGTGTGTATCGATTCGAAACTCGTTGGTCTTTTCCAGGATTTGTCGAAGTGTGAAAATTTGGTCTATAGTTGATTTGCCGGGCCGGAAGCCGCACTGGTAGCTGCCGATTAGTGCGGTGCAAAATGGTTTTAGACGTTCACACAATACGCTGGACAGGATCTTGTATGCGACATTGAGCAGGGACATACCTCTATAGTTCTTGCAAGTAGGATCGCCTTTTTTGTGGATGGGGCATATGGAGCTGGTATTCCAGTTATCGGGCATGCTTTCATCTTCCCAAATTCTGCAGATGATCTGGTGCATGCTCCCTACCAGAACATCGCCGCCAGCCTTGAAGAGCTCTGATGGCAAGCCATCTGAGCCTGCGGCCTTGTTGTTCTTCAGCTTCTGAATTGCTGTGCCGACTTCTTCGATGCTGGGTGGGAGGACTACTTCAGCGGCTGGAGTTGGGATTTCCTCGGTCCCTACCACTCTCTCTTGGTCATGCTCGTTAAGCAGCTGCTGGAAATGCTGCTTAAATACATCCACTATTCCCTGCGGGTCGGTGACAAGATTACCCTCGCAGTCTCGAAGAGCCTGGGTGCCCTGCAAGGCCTTTGGCTTTCTTGTAAAAGGCTCATGTCTTATGTTTATTCCTAGACTCCTCGATATCCTTGAGCTGGGAGGCTGCGAACATTCTTTCCTTTTGTCGCAGTAGTTTTTTCTCCTCCCTTCTTCTGGCTTGGTACTCTTCTTGCGTTGCCCTAGTTTTCCTCTGCAGCGCCTTTTGGTACGCCTCGTCGGTTGCTGCCTTTTCCTGCTCACACTCGCCATCATACCACGGGTTTCTTGTCGGGGGTGGTAGGTATCCTAAGGTGGTTTCGGCTACTTCCTGAATTGCTGAGCGGCAATGCAGCCACATATTATTGGCATTTGTGTTCGACGTAGGCATACCGTAGAGTCTTTCGCTCAGCTGCTCCCTGTAGACTCTGGCAACCTCCGGTGTGCTCAGGCGCCGAATGTCGAACCTCCTCCTGGTGGGCTGGTGCAGCTTTCTGACATTGGACAGTCGAGCTCCGAATCTTGCTGCTACGAGGAAGTGGTCAGAGTCGACATTTGCCCCTCTGAATGTTCGCACATCCAGGATGTTTGACGCGTGCCTTGCGTTAATGAGCACATGGTCGATTTGGTTGGCGGTTCGACCGTCCGGAGGTCGCCAGGTTGCTGTGTGGATTCGCTTGCGAGGGAATCCTGTGCTACTTATCACTGCATTACGAGCTGTCGCAAAGTCAGCGAGTCGGAAGCCGTTATCTGTTGTTGTATCGTGGAGGCTGTGCTTTCCGATCACTCCGCCAAGGGTGTTCTCCTTACCGATTTTGGCGTTCGATTTTTACATCGTACTCCGGACAAGCTCCGTAGGGGTTGTCCAGGAGGTCATAGAAGTCCTTCTTGATAGGGTCTTCAGCCTCGTCGGTAGGGGCGTGTGCACATATAAGGCTGATGTTACAAAATCTGCCTCTGATGCGTATCACAGCCAGACGATCACTTAAAGGTTTAAAGTCGATGACCTTCGACCTTAACCGCTTTCCCACGACAAATCCGCATCCCAGTAAGTGCAACCTTTTGTGACAGCTGTAATAAATGTCGCAATTTTTCTTCCTAATCATACCGTTTCCTATCCAGCGTATTTCCTGGACCGCAGTAATATCCGCCTTGTACTGCGTGAGGATTCTTTCTAGTTTATGAGCAGCTCCGGGAGTGTACAGGGTTCTGACATTCCAGGAGCATACTCGCAAATCGTGTTCCTTTTTCGTGCGTTGTCGTCGTCGAGTATCCGTCCGTGTATCCGAGGCATCTTGCTCATTCATAACTTTTCTTTATTTTACGTGGGCGGATTGTTAGTCCGCCGCACAACCGCCATTCTGGTCGGGGTTTTCTCGCTGCAAACGTTTGTTCACCTCCCAACGGTTGTTGAAGAGGCTATCCAGAGGGCACCGCGAGGAGGCCGTATGTCAACTTGACCCGGGCATTTAAACAGGGATCGTTGCTGGCATCTCGCCAGGTTGAGAGCGATCAACAACTTTACCCTATATGTCCGAGCAATGCCCTCTCTTGTTACCTTTTGTAAAAACTGGTAGGACGTTTGCAGATTTTAACCTGTCGGAGAAGATTCCAGTAGTAACACTTAGGTTAAAAAGAAAGGCGATGACGTTACTATATTCAAAGCAACACGCTCTAGTATGTAGTTAGATAAACCATCATCACCACAGGAAGGCGAACGATTGAGTGAGGTGATTAGAGACAAAACTTCAGACCCACTGATAGTCTCAAGAAAAAAACTGTCTCCACAAACCAGGTCCTCCACCAAATTCCTTCCCCAAAATATACAGAACTAGGACTGGAGGCGGGCATCTTATTAGCCGAAACAAAGAAATCGTTGAAGATATTAGTTACATTTGTAGGATCATTGTCTAGGGAGTCGTCAGCCATCAGTTCGATGGTTGAAGATACATTAAAATTATTGCGGCTCAATATGTTATTAAAAACTTTCCATGCCTTTTTGGGGTTGTCTTGTGCATTTAGCATTTGCGTGAGATAGAACCTGTCACGGCACAAACGAATTTCATTGTTTGCTTTAGAGGATAGATTTTTGAACCGGATCCACAGAGCAGAATTAAGAGGATGTAAAACATCTTTTTTAAGCAGCTTGCTTTTTAACTTAATTTTTTGAAGGATGTGTTGATTTATCCAGGGCTTCAGTTTTATTTCCGACTTCCTCCGCAGATAACGAACGGTAGATACACCTTAGTGAGACTACAGTATCTCTAAGAAAGAATTATAGGCCAAAGGGGCATTATTTTCAACATAAACAGTATCCCACTTTTCAAAACGTAGTCTGAGACTTAGGGAACCAAATCTTTCTTTTGTTAAGGTACGAATGGGAACAGTCACTTTGTGTACCGGCACTTTTATACCGCTGAGCAAAATAATCGTCATGCAGTGATCCGTGATGTAGAGATCAAGATTAACTGCGTTACGCTGATTATGAGATATGATGAGAAATCGACCAAATACATGGTCCAGACAGGTATTTGAAGAAAGTCTCATTGGCTTATCGACAAAGGAAGTAACACCATGTTCGGCTATGACGTTCGATAGTGAATCCGAGACAGTGCTAGTACCTAAGATGTCAAAGTTCTTCTTCTTCTTCTTAACGGGCGCTACAGTTAGGGGTGAACCTGGGCCTCAACCAACATGCCCCTCCAACTAGCACGTTCTTTTGCCAGCCTTTTCCATTGTCGCACACCCAGTTGGCTGAGGTCCCCTTCCACCTGTGTGCGCCATCTTAAGTGCGGCCGTCCTCTGCTTCTTCGTCCCTCGGGGTTGGATTCAAAGACTCTCCGGGCTGGAGCTGTGGTGTCCATTCGCTCTACAGGGCCCAGCCATCTTAGGCGCTGAATCCGTGGACGCCTGACTAGACTCATGTCGCTGTACAGCCCGTAAAGTTCGTGGTTGAATCTTTTCCTCCATCCCCCGTTTGCGTTTATAGGCCCGAAAATCGAACGCAAAATCTTTCTCTCGAACCGACCAAGGGCTTCCTCACTCGCTTTTGATAGTGTCCATGCTTGTGCGCCGTACACCAGGACCGGGATGATAAGGGTCTTATATAGAGTCAACTTTGTCGTTCGGGAGAGGGCTCTATTACTCAATTGCCTCCTGGGCTCAAAGAAACAGCGATTAGCAAGAGTGATTCTGCGTTTGATTTCGAAACTGATGTCGTTGTTCCAGGTCACTGCGGAGCCAAGGTAGACGAAGTCCTTAACTACCTCGAACTTATAACTGCCAATACGAACGTTCTGGCCAAGACGTCGGTGGTGAGCGTCCTTTTTTGATGACAGCATATATTTAGTTTTGCTCTCGTTTACTGCCAAACCAGTTTTCGCCGCCTCCATCTTAATACTCACAAACGCCTCATTGACATCTCGCTGTGATCTACCTATTATGTCAATATCGTCGGCGTATGCAAGGAGTTGCGAGGATTTGAAATAGATTGTGCCTCTTGTATTGACCAGTGATTTTTGCACAATCATTTCCAATATGATGTTGAAGAAATCACACGACAGCGCATCGCCCTGCCTAAATCCTTTTTTGACATCAAAACTATCGGTAAGGTATTCACCGATTCGTAGGGAGCAGCGAGCATTCTCCAAAGTCATCCTGCACAGTCTGACAAGTTTAACAGGTATGTCAAAGGTAGACATGGCGTTGTATAGCTCGTCTCAAATTACGCTGTCGTATGCTGCTTTGAAGTCGACAAATAGGCAAATAGGTGGTGAGTGTCGACTTGAAATTCATTGGTTTTTTCCAGGATATGCCGTACTGTGAAGATTTGGTCGATGTTGGACTTCCCTGGCCTGAATCCGCACTGATAAGGATCTATCAGCTTATTTACAAAAGGCTTCAGGCGTCCTCTATAGTTCGAATCCCCCTCGAAAAGTTCGATCCTCAAGAATAGTGGTGGAGTGTCTGACGTCGATCGTGATGTGATCAATCTGGTTGGTAGTCGATTGATCGAAAGACCGCCATGTGTCTTTGTGTATATCGAGGTGCGGGAAGCGCGTACTGGCTAGAAGGAGATTTCGCCCCGTAGCAAGATCAATCAGCCTATGTCCGTTATCGGAGGTGGTGTCGTGTAGGCTATGTTTGCCGATGACTCGTTCAAAGATGCTTTCCTTACCCAGCTTAGCATTGAAGTAAGCTAGTACAATTTTGATGTCATTGGACATACGTTCTGTCTAGGAGATCGTAGAACTCATCTTTGGCGGAGTCATCCTTGTCTTCCGTGGGGGCGTGGACGCAGATCAGGCTGATGTTAAAAATTTAGCCTTGATACGGATTGTTATGAGGCGTTCGCTCACATGCCGAAAGCTTAGGACGTTTTGCCTTAGTCCACCTCGAACAACAAATCCGCATCCAAACAATCGTTGCCCTCTCTCCCTATATCAGTCGCCGTAGTAAATATCGTAGTTTTTCATCTGCTTTATACCCGGTCCATTCCATCGCATTTCCTGGGTGGCGGTTATGTTCGCTTTGTAGCGGTCTAGGGCGTCCGCAAGTTGTTCGGTTTCCACGTACAAAGCCGAAGATCATTGTCCTTTTTTCGTTTTTTGCAAGGGTCGTCAACATAAATCCGGTCCGTATCCGAGGCTTGTGGTTGTTTCGGAGTTTGTGGTTGTGGTTGTGGTTTCGGAGTTTACTTGGCCGTAGCTCAACCGACTAATCCTGTTTTTTGGCGCAGGAGGTTCGCCATTCGCCCTTCCCCGTTTTCTATTTCCATAGGAAATCTCCAGATGGCACCGCGAGGAGGTGGGGATGGGACTTACTAACAGTGCCGCAAGATGTTCGACTGCGGTGGCTCTATTCCCTTTTTAGCAGGCCAGCATCCGTCGGATAGATGCTACCCCTACGAGGCCTTTGTTAGTCCTTTGCCGTTTTTTTTTATACATATATTAAATATTTGGTCGAGGTGGCGCGTACAACGTCACGCGATTGAATTTTGGTCGAGGTGTCGTGTACAACTTCACGATCAAAATTTACTTAAGGATTAATTAATTGTATACATTAAATACGATGTCAAGCGTACAACGTCACGGTAAGCAATTCAGATATACATATAATGTCATCTAATTCGGGACCAAGTAAGGCTGCATTACGTGCTCGTGCATATACTTACTTACTTACTTAGGTGGCGCTACAGTCCGTTGTGAACCTGGGCCTCAACCAACAAGCGTCTCCAGCCGGCACGGTCTTTGGCCAGCTGTTTTCAGCGCCGCAAGCCCAGTTGGTTAAGGTCCCCTTCCACCTGCGTGTGCCACCGTTGATGCGGCCGTCCTCTGCCGCGCCTTCCTTCAGGGGTGGATTCAAATACTCTTCGGGACGGAGCTGTATTTTCCATGCGCTCTACATGGCCTAGCCACCTTAGACGCTGTATCCGTAGACGTCGTACCAGGCCGATGTTGCTGTACAGCCCGTACAGTTTTTCGTTATATCTTCTCCTCCATACACCGTTTGAACAAACGGGACCATAGATAGCAAAATTTTCCTCTCGAAACGACCAAGGGCATCTTCATCCGCTTTTGTTAAGGTCCAAGCCTCTGCGCCGTAAAGGAGGACTGGAATGATTAAGGTCTTATATAGTGCCACCTTGGTTTTCCGAGAGAGGGCTCTACTTCTCAATTGCCTCTTGAGCCCGAAGAAACAGCGGTTGGCAAGAGTGATTCTGTGTTTTATCTCAGCGCTGGTGTTGTTATCGCTGGTCATCAGTGAGCCAAGGTAGACGAATTGAGCACTTCAAAGTTATATCCGCCCACGGTGACGTTCTGGCCAATACGTCGGTGTTGTCCGTCTCTTTTAGATGAAAGAATCTGCTGTAGCGTAAATAGTTGCGTTCACACAATACGGCAGAGAAGATCTAATATGCGATGTTAAGGAGACTTATTTCCCTATAGTTGGCGCAGTTATAGGAGTCTCCTTTCTTATGGACCGGGCAAACGATGCTGAGATTCCATTCGTCGGGCATGCTTTCCTCCGACCATACCCTGCAAATGAGATGGTGCATGCACCTCCAGCCGCCTTAAAAAGTTCAGCAGACAGGCCGTCTGCGCCCGCGGCTTTATTAGACTTAAGTCTTGATATCGCTATTTTGATTCGTCCAGGTCGGGTGGCCGTCCAGGTCGGGTGGTGGTCCAGGTTATTTCGTCGTCCATTACGAATGGATCTGGCAACCCCGTCGTGAATAGTTGAGACGTCAAATTTCAGTGGTAAGATTTTTCCACAAATTTAACAAAAAAAAAGAACCAACAAGTTTTAAATTATATTTTTAAATAAAAGACAATCGGTGCTTCAGTTGAGGAAACTGGAGGATTCTGCTTTAGCCGACCCAAAAGCCTACTCCGCTGAGTGGCTTCTCCGCTTGCTGATGGGTGCTCTGGTGGCAGAGTCGCCAACAGGTAACTAAATAATAAGCTCCATGGAATCGCGAAGCTTTCGATCCACAGCTTTATTCTAATAAATATCTCTAGCATTTACAACATCCCAGTCCTATAAAAGCTTTTAAAGCTTTCACATACAGGGTGTTCCAAGGACAGAAAAAAAAGTACCTTTTGATTTTACTATAAATGGGGCTTAATCGGACTCCGCCACCTGGAGGTAGTGACTCTCTTAAATCCCATAAGAAACTACCAGAAAAAGAAAATACAACGAAAAATAGGATAGATGATCCTGCGTCAGACATAAAAAAACAGAAAAACAGAAATTGTGATCAATTCAAGGGAGGATTAATGTGCTTTAGTCACTGTGCGCCCAGTTACAAAATGAAATATGCTTCTTAAAAGAGGAAAATAAAACACTCAGACAAAAATTAGAGCACGAGAAAGAGCTAAACAAAATCGGACAAAAAAATGCTGTAGAATATTGTACCGATGAAGAAGAGTTGGAAGAAGAAAACGGTCGGGCACTCAATCAAACCAACTAATTTAACAAAAAAAAAGGAAAAATCGCGTCATCCCCTGAGATAACACCACCTCAACCTAGTCAACAGAAAAAAATGTACCAGCTATCTCTGCAGCTGTTACCATCCAACACCACCCCCCGGCAATTATGGTAACAGACGCCATGAACTACCAACAACTATACTCATTGCTCCAGAAGCATATTGAGGGAGACTTTTTAATTAAATCAACTGACAAAAATACCTTTAAAATAAACGTATACGCCCTAGAGGATTAAGGAAACATAACTAGAGGACTGAATGAGACAAAAACGACCTGGTATTCATACGAGGACAAACAAACAAGGCAAATTAAAGTCATAATGAAAAACCTATACCTCAGCTGCCAATCTGAGCTAATTATATCAGATTTAAAACGGCAAGGACTTCAAACTGTGAACGCTCTAAATAAGCTCAAGTGGAGATCGAAAGAACCACTCGACATGTTCTTAGTTAGCTTCGAGCCGACAGAAGATATTAAAAAGATATACGAAATAAATAAGGTGTTAAATACTATTGTGAAGATAGAACCAATTAAGACTTCCAGATTAGTTCCACAATGCAAAAACTGCCAGGGTTTCGGGTACACGAAAAATTATTGTTCCAGATCACCTAAGTGCGTTAAATGCGCAGGTAACCACAGCACACTAGAATGTACTCAACCGCGAGAAGAAATGCCGAAATGTAGCAACTGTAATGGGGAGCACCCTGCCAGCTACCGCGGTTGTTTAGTTGCAAAAGAACTGCAAAAAATTAGAAACAGCGTTACAAATACAAATAAAAAAACAAAAGAAACAGATTCCATACATACGAGTGTAGAGACCAAAGTATTAAATGAAAAATCCATAGAATAAAAAGAAACAGATTCCATACATACGAATGCAGAGACCAAGGTATTGAGCAAAAAATCTTTAGAACAAACAGGAAAGCTTCCTTTGAGTTATGCAAAGATAGCTGGAAACACAAACCATACACATACGAATTCTATAGGTAAAGATGAAAATGTACTCTCATCAATATTAACTAAATTAGATGAGCAACACAAATTTATCTCAAGTTTACAAATTCGCTTAGATAAAATTGACCAGTTTTTACGAATTACAACTCATGGTTAGATTTCTTAAGATTATGTTATGGAACGCAAATGGTCTACTTAGCCATAAAGAAGAACTACAAGCCGTACTTCAAACAGAAAACATTGATATATGCCTAATTACTGAATCACATTTTACAGACCAAACTTACTTCAAAGTTAAAAATTATGAAACATATTATGCTAATCACCCTTTCAACAATGCAAGAGGTGGAAGTCCAATAATTATAAAAAAATCTATCGAACACTTTGAAGAAGACAACATACGCACGGAAGAGTTCCGTCAAGAACTATCGCTTACTTCAGTCTATAGCCCGCCAAAACATAAAATTAGCTGCGAACAATACAAAAATCTAATCCTAAAACACAAGAATCGGTTTATAATGGGTGGCGACTTCAATGCAAAACACAGAAATTGGGGTTCCAGATTAACCACAACAAAAGGCCGTGAGTTACTTAAAGCAATTCAAAAAGAGGGTTGTGATTTTATCTCCACTGGTAAACCGACTTACTGGCCTACAGATAAAGATAAAATACCCGATCTAATTGACTTTTTTGTAATCAAACAAGTATCAAAAAACTTCCTTGCGATAGAAGAGGGGAGAGATTTGGACTATGATCACTCTCCAATATACTTGTATCTCAGCGAATGCGTTATCATGGAAAAACCAAGCTTACACCTCACCAACAAACATACAGATTGGCAATACTTCAAAGCTCTGTTGGACCGAAACTTAAAATTTGACAAACTAGTAACTACCAAAGCTGAACTAGAAAACGAAGCACTAAATTTTACTGAACAAATACAAAATGCAGCTTGGAAAAGTACCCCTCTTGTCAGTAAAAAGCCAATTGAAATTAAATACCCAAGACAAGCAATGAAACTAATAGCTGAAAAGAGAAAGATTAGAAAAAAATAGCAACAAACGAGATATCCGTGGCAACAAAGTCACAGCTCAATAGACTAACTGAGCTGATAAGATGTAAACTAAAGGAGTTCCGAAACCAATCATTTCACCGATTCGTAAGGGAACTTACAGCTGACAAAAACACAGAGTACTCTCTTTGGAAGTCCACCCACCTTTAAAATCAAACGATACCTGGGCTGGAACAAATACCGAAAAGGCTGACGTATTTGCTGAGTACCTAAAGTATAATTTTCAACCAAACGAATCACAAATCATTGAAATATGGACAGAAGTGCAGCAAACTAGCGAAAAAATTCCTTTTGTCACACCTAATGAAATTAATCAAATTATTAGATACCAACTGAAACGAAAAAAATCACCTGGTTTCGATTTAATAACTACAAAAGTCTTACAGAAGCTACCACCAAGAGCTTTGATTAAACTGGCAATCCTAATAAACACGTGCTTTAATCTAAGTCATGTTCTCTGTCACTGGAAAATAGCAGATGTCATAATGATCCACAAACCAGGAAAGGATCCTTATGAACTATAATCCTACAGGGCCATCTCTCTTCTACCAATTTTATCTAAGGTATTAGAAAAAGTTTTTCTGAAAAGATAAAGCCCTCTTATCACTGGTGGAGATATGATTCCAATGCACCAATTTGGATTCAGAAATAGTCATTCTACCATAGAACAGGTACATCGAATTACCGATGTCATCGAAAAAGCTCTGGAGGAAAAAAAGATATGCTCAGCTGTATTTATGGATGTGGCAAAGGCATTCGATAAAGTTTGGCATGAAGGTCTTCTCAAAAATTTAAAATCATTCTTTCCCAAGGAATACACAGACGTTCTCAAATCGTATCTCTCTAACATATATTTTAGAATTAAACTAAGCAATTCGTTTTCGGAACTAAAAGAAATTAATGCTGGAGTTCCACAAGTAAGTATCCTAGGCCCAGTGCTATACCTTCTATTCACTAATGACTTGCACTTCCAATTGCACAATAGCTACGTTTGCTGATGACACAGCAATACTTACAGTTGCAAAAAACGAAAGCGAATCCACTGAAACATTGCAGGCTGCTGTAAATGAAGTCCTCAACTGGACCAAGAAGAATCGTATTCATCTAAACAGCTCAAAATCAGTCCACGTCGATTTCACCAACAAAAAAACTATCCACAAGCCAATATTTATTTCAGGTGCTCAAGTTCCTTACTCTAACACAGCTAAGTATCTAGGAATGAATGTAGATGCTAAGCTCAGATGGAAAGATCACGTGAAGAAGAAAAAAGAAGAGCTTAACATCAAACTAAGAAAACTTAACTGGCTCATTGGTAGGAAATCGCACTTATCAGTACATAATAAACTCCTAACATACAAACAGATATTAAAAGCTGTTTGGACATATGGTACCCAGCTATTGGGATGCACTTCCCAATCAAATATTGCCATTATACAAAGGTTTCAAATTAAAGTCGTTGGAGACATTGTTAGAGCTCCATGGAATATAAGCTAGATACTGTTGAGGAGACAATCCGCAAAAGCGCGAGGACACACTTCCCAGCAAGGCTAAGTGTCACCAACGGAAGGACCCGAAGACTCAAACGTATCAAACCACACCAATTATGCAACCGCTCACCTTAGATCTTGTACCCTATATCTATATCTATATCCTAGCATCTCTCCATCTCCTCGATCTCACGCTTTCCGTGCTCCCTCTTCTTTCTTCTGAAAAGCGTGTGTTCCTCTCTTCTCTTCTGCTCATAGATTTCGTGAGCAGCTCTCGTCCGTCTTTGCAGCATGGCTTTATATGCCTCTTGTTTTGCCTCATGGGCTTGTTCGCATTGTTCATCGAACCAGGGGTTTTTAGGTGGTGGCGGTTTGAAACCAAGCACCTCTGAGGCAGCGTTCTTGACGGCGCTCTGACAATGCGCCCATTTCTGCTCTATTGTTTGTGCTGCTGTGGGTGAATTTTGAGAGAGCTTTGAGGAGACACGATCGGCAAAGATTCTGGCAGTCTCTTGCGATTGCAGCTTTCCGACGTCAAACTTACGTAGTTCTACTCGACTCCTAAGCATTCTTGATATCCTCATGCGTATGTTGGCCCCGCGGAATGTTCGTACGTCGAGAATACTGGAGGAGTGTCTGGCGTCGATCGCAATGTGATCAATCTAGTTGGTGGTCGATTGATCAAAAGACCGCCAGGTACCCTTGTAGAGTTGAGATGGGGGAATCGCGTGCTTGCTACAAGGAGGTTACGCCCCGCTAGGAAATCGATTAGCCTAAGTCCGTTGTCGGATGTGGTGTTATGGAGGCTATGCTTTCCTATGATCGACTCAAATATGTCCTCTTTGCCCAGTTTTGCATTAAAATCTCCTAGGACTATTTTTGTGTCGTAGCTGGGGCATTGGGTATTCTTTGAGTCGATCGTCCTTTTCTTCCGTTGGGACGTGAGCGCATATTAAGCTAATGTTTCCAAATTTAGCTTTGATGCGAATTGTTATGAGACGTTTGCTTATATACCGGAAGCTTAAGACGCGGAGGCTGTGTGTCAACTTGGATTGAGCAGGGACAGAGCTGGCGTTTGCCATGTTAAACGCGATCAACTTCTTTGCTCTGCTTGCTCGCTCCCTCCCCGCCTCGTGCATATAGGGAAAGAAAACGAAAGGAAAATAAACCATATGATATCAATAATACCGAACGATTTAACAGATATAAAAACAATTCTACAATATCAGAAGCTGAACGATTACGTCGGTATAGACAACTAAAGAAATTGCAACGTTACAAGATGTTCAAAATAAATCTACATTTCTATACGATGAAACCTATTACTCTGCTGATTTAAAATTCAATAAAGATTTCTATGAGAATCCATTTGGCCATACATGCACTGTTTGCGATCGGTTATGGTTTCTGAAAGATTTAAAACCTGCACCAATGAACTCTTTACCATTGCTTAGGATTGAATTTCCTAATGAAACAGTTGAATGAATGAATGAATGAATTGAAAAATTTAAAGCTTGTAGTACGTGTTAGGGATCACTCGTTATACGAATTTTTCTTCAGACCTGCTCTCAATCATTAATGAATGATCTGCCTGCAGACACCTGTGGTCTGCCGCCCTTTTTTTTTATTTCTAACGCGTACCGTACACATTTGCATCGTTTCAAGTTCTTTACTGATTTCGGTGGAGTGGTCAGTATTCTCTTTTATGGACAAATTCTGTTTTCCACCTACTCTGAAAGAGTCCAGAAGAGTAAAAAAGGTGACAAAGCTTACGCAGTGGTTTTGCTAGCGTAGAAGAGCACCTCTTCCAAACTATTGCGGCAATACCATCTGGACCAGCGTTTTTATGTCGAGGTCGTTAAAGATACATTTTTTTTTAGGTTTTGTTTTTGTTAGGCCTGTAATTCTAGAACTACCTGGCATACCATTGGATGGTAAAGGACTTACAAAGGCCTCGTAGGGGTAGCATCTGCCGACGGATGCTGGTCCGACAAAAAGCGAGTAAGAGCCTCTGCAGCCGAACATCTTGCAGCTCTGCTAGTCAGGTCCTACTTCCACCTCCTCGTGGTGCCATCTGGAAATTTCCTTACAAGGGAAGTTACTGACGGAAGAGGCCGAATGACGAGTATCCTGCGCCACCAAACAGGATTAGTGTCGGTTGGGCTATGGTCTAGCAAACCATAACCGTAAAACCACTGATTGCTCAGAAACAATAAACAGCCTCGGATAATCAAACGGAACGGATCTATATTGACGACCCTTTGAGAAAACAAAAAACAAACAAGGACCTTCGGTTCTGTAAGTATAATGTTAGGTCCCTAAACAGACCACGTGCGGCCGAACAACTTGCGGACGCCCTAGATCGCTATAAAGCGGACATAACCGCCATCCAGGAAATGCGATGGAATGGACCGGGTAAAAAGCAGATGAAAAACTGCGACATTTACTACGGTGACTGCTATAGGGAGAGAGGACAGAGATTATTTGGATGCGGATTTGTTGTTAGAGGTGGACTAAGACATAAAGTCCTAAGTTGCCAGTATGTGAGTGAACGCTTCATAACGATCCGCATCAAGGCAAATTTCTGTAACACCAGCCTCATATACGTCCATGCCCCCACGGAAGACAAGGATGACTCCATCAAAGATGATTTCTTTGATCTCCTAGACAGAACGTATACCAAATGCCCCAGCTATGATACCAAAATCATACTAGGAGATTTTAACGCTAAGCTGGGTAAAGAAAGCATCTTTGAACGAGTCATCGGCCAACACAGGCTACATGACACCACATCCGATAACGAACACAGGCTGATCGACTTCGTCACGGGGAGAAATCTTCTTTTAGCTAGCACACGCTTTCCGCATCTCGATATACACAAAGGCACCTGGCGGTCTTTTGATCAATCGACCACCAACCAGATTGATCACATCAAGATCGACGTCAAACACTCCTCCACTATTCTTGATGTTCGTACTTTTCGAGGAGCGAACATCGACTCAGACCACTATCTTGTAGTAGCCAAGATACGTCAACGGATCGCGGTGATCGTGTACCGCAGAGTAGGGTTAGAACACCAAGCTATGACGTCGGAAAGCTACTATCGCCGGAGATCGGCAGTGCCTTTGCCAACCGCGTCTCCCTAAAACTCTCCGATGCACCTCAATCCTCCACTCAGTCAGTAGAGCAGCAATGGAGCCAGTGCAAATGGAAGTGTTGGGTCTTAAAGCTCCACCACGACGAAACACCTGGATCGGTGACTAGTGTAGAAGGATACATGCAGAAAAGCAGGAGGCATCAAAGCCTCACTACACAAAAAAACAAGAGCGGCTCGTGAGCTCAACGAGCTTAAAAGAAGGGAGGAACATAAGTTTCTCAAGAAAAAAAAAAAAGAAGGAGCACAAGAAGCAAGCGATTGAAAACTTGGAGAGGTGCTACTGCAGGCACGACGTTCGAAGATTTTATCAACAGATAAGGCGAATGTCTCAAGGCTATAAAGCCCGAACGGAGGCCTGTAAGGATGAGAACGGACACCTATTAGTAGAATCGCATTCGATGCTGAGAATTTGGAAAAACCATTTCTGCAGACTGTAGAACGGCGATGACAGCCAACATATCGCCGTCAGGCAGAATGACCCATTTCTCAATGACGAAGATCGCAGAGAATTCAATTCCGTCCCACTGACCTCGACGAAGTTGAGATTGCCATGTCGAAACTCAAGTCGAATAAAGCTACTGGCGCAGATGGATTGCCTGCTGAGCTCTTCAAAGCAGCTGGGGGTGAGCTGGTTAGGAGTATGCACCGGCTCATCTGTAAGATATGGTCAGAGAAGCATGCCCAACGAATGGAGTCTCAGCATTGTTTGCCCGATCTACAAAAAAGGAGACCCCTTTGACTGCGCCAACTACAGAGGAATCAGTCTCCTTAATGTCGCATACAAGATCATCGCTGCCGTTTTGTGTGAACGCCTGAAGCCATTCGTAAATGAGCTGATAGGTCCTTATCAGTGTGGTTTGAGGCCAGGGAAGTCCACCATCGATCAAACCTTCACACTACGGCAGATCCTGGAGAAAACCAATGAATTTCAAGTCGACACTCAACATCTATTCATCGACTTCAAGGCCGCATACGACAGCGTAATTAGAGACGAGCTGTATAACGCCATGTTTACTTTTGACATCCCTGCTAAGCTCGACTATGCAGGATGACTCTGGAAAATGGTCGTTGTTCCATCCGAATCGGTGCAGAATTGACCGATAGCTTCGAAGTCAAAAAGGATTTAGACAAGGCGATGCGCTGTCGTGTGATTTTTTTGACATCATATTATATTAGAAATGATTGTGCAAAAATCACAGGCCAATACAAGAGGCACAATATATTTCAAATCCTTGTATACGCCGACGACATTGATATAATAGGTAGATCGCAGCGAGATGTCAATGAGGCGTTTGCGAGTATTGAGATGGAGGCGGCAAAAATTGGTTTGGCAATTAATGAGGGCAAGACTAAATATCTGCTGTCATCGAAAAAGGACATTTACCATCGACGTCTTGGACAGAACGTGCATATTGGCAGATATAAGTTTTACTTCATATACCTCGGCTCCGTGGTGACTTGGAACAACGACACAAGTTTCGAAATCAAGCGCAGAATTACTCTTGCGAACCGCTGCTTCTTTGGGCTCAAGAGGCAACTGAGAAGTAGAGCCCTCTCTCGTACGACCAAGTTATAAGAGACCTTAATCATCCCGGTCCTGTTATACGGTGCAGAAACATGGACTTTATCGAAAGCGGATTAGGAAATCCTTGGTCGTTCCGAGAGAAAGATTCTGCATGCGGTTTTCGGTCCCATAAACACCTGTGTGAAATCACACACAAATAAATCACACACAACATGGGTGATTGAGAGAAGCTTGGCTCTGGTCCTTCATGGGCTGTAACGCCACCAAAGAAGAAGAAGAAGAAACACAAAGGGGGTTGGAGGAGAAGATTCAATCACGAATTGTACGGGTTGTACAGCGACATGAGTCTAGTCAGGCGTCTACGGATCCAACGCCTAAGATGGCTAGACCATGTAGAGCGAATGGACACCACAGCTCCAGCGCGTAGAGTCTATGAATCCAACCCCGAGGGACGAAGAAATAGAGGACGGCCGCACCTAAGGTGGCGCGCCCAGTTGGAAAGGGACCTCAACCAAATAGGCGTGCGGCATTGGAAAAGACTAACGAGAGCACCGTGGCGGAGTGGGTAGTGTGTTGGCCTCTGACGCCGATGACACGGGATCGAATCCCGACACAGCCATGTCATCGAACGTGTTTTTCACGGTGTTTCTCCTCAGCGGGGTTCTGACAAAACCCCCTGTAGTAAAATTGTCATGAAAAGCTTCTCGAAATTCGCCGTTCGGAACCGGCAATAAACTGTAGGTCCCTTTCACCTATGGGAAAAATGAAATCACACACAACATGGATGATTGAGAGAAGCTCGGCTTAGGTTCTTCATGGACTGTAACGCCAACTTACATACATACAGGTGGAGAGGCATGTTGGTTGAGGCCCAGGTTCACCCCGAACTGTAGCGCCCGTTAAGTAAGTAAGTAAGTAAGTACCTGGCATCTGTTCTCCGATGTCGTGAGAATTTCTAAACCCATAAACAATCGTAAGCAAAAGAAGATTTATATAGAAAGACTAGACGTATTTGAATTGTTGTTTATTTTTCAATTTTGTTATTCAATATTTCTTATAATTGATAATCCGTATCCATATGAATGTGTAATATAGTATTCTGTTTTTGTATCATAGATTCATAGATTGATTTATTTCTATAGAATAGAATAAATTTTTATATAATATAGTATGTGTGGCTTGTGCTTTTCTCTTAATATACATTTTTTTAGCTTCCCAGCTTGTTTTTATCCTTGCAGATATAGTACTTCAAATAAAACCATGGATTCTTATGAATACATATACATTTATCGAGTTTTCTCATCAATTTTATTTATTTGAATTGAAGAAAAAAAGAAAAAAACAAATATTTTGAATTAAGAAAAAAATGTATATTCAATTCAATTTCATATATAAATGCTGGATAATTAAGGCTCACCGTAAATTAAACGAAAAACATCTTGAAGTTTATCAATGTAAATGTGTGAAATGCTAAACCGAACATACAAAATTACATCTTAATCTTTGATCAAGAAATACAAACTAGGTTCCTTTTTTTTTCACTTTGTTTCTTTTGTTTTTTTTTTTTAAAGATTTATTACCGTAGCTAAAATTTAATAATAATTGAATAACTCTATAAGTAAAGAAAGGATACAATCAATCATATTTTCAACAGATTAAAATAAATCATTTTCCACTTTACTATTAACTTGTTTCATAAAAAAAAAATGAAAATTTATTAATAAATTTAATTTAATAGTTTTTAAATGTTAATTGTTGTTTTGTTTTAAGAAAGATGTTAACAACAGTTTATATTTAATACAAATGGAGATAAAAAATATTTGAGTTCTTATATAAAACAAAAACGAAAAAAGTAACTAAAGGAAAATAAACGCGGCAACAAAACCATTGTTTTGTTTTAATAAACATTTGTGTTTTCCCTTACGTATATACTATATAAAATGATTAGGTTTACGAAGTGAATGGTAAATGAATGGCTACTTGTAAAAAAATATGTTAAATGAAACGATATTTGATTTGTGTACCTTAAGCAGATAGTTAAAAATTGTTTCGTTTCTGATCATCCTTTTTGTTTTTTTCTGTTTGCAATTTTACACTATATACAATTAGCATATGTTGGTGAAAATCAGGTAAAAGTGTTATATGTATGTGTTTTATGGTAACACAATTTTCTGGATAGAAAACCAATGTTGTGATGGCGTGAGTATTAGTGGAACGCATGTGGAACGTGTATGGTCCTCGGTTTTTCGCTGGAGAGCTTCTCATTGATAGTGTACTATATTTCTTTCTGAAGATCTGATCTGAAAACCACAGCGAACATGAACAAAAAACATTTTACCAACATATCCCACTCAACCCCAGTCGAACGTAACCAATAAAGCAACTCGCCTATTTATTTAAATCGTACACGTAATCCCTTTAACCCTCGCAATCGATGGCCAAAATAGTCTGGCCTAGCCCTAGATTATAACTTCTTCTCCCACACAACTATGTGTGCATCATTTGAGTTTGCTACACGCGACATTGTACTCGTGTTTGAACTGGCACTTTTTGCACTTGGCGACGAATTATACCAAATATGACGCCAGTAACCACGTCCACCCATCAAGGTGATTATGGTTCTTGGACCCTCAGCATTTAATGCTGCATTCTTAGCACTGTTTTTGTTTTTCCGCTTAAGTGTTGCTGTTGCCGCGGTTGGCATCGATGTGGGTGCGCCCGATTTGGTGATAATGTTACTCTTTGTACCAGAATCTGGGATGACACTAAGCGGCACCTTGAAACCATCATCACTCTTCGGCGTACTGTGATGCACGTCGACGGTGATCGTTCCATTTTCGGATATATTACCCAAATCACTGCCATTACCCGAGGTTTTGTGACTAGCACTGCTACTGTTTCGTGACACACTTCGTCCCCCAAAGAAACGAATTCCCATGCTTTCTTCACTTCCCGACGATGTGTAGAGACTCGAAGACTTTGAGTCCACTGACCAGTTTGATAAATCGAGCGATCGCGGTCGACTGGCTTTCATACGAAGGCGACGGTCAAGAGTACTGACTTTTCCGGGAATAGCAGCAAGTTCGGGATCGGAACGACGCATTCCCTCGTACATCATGTCCATTAGATTACCTTGTGTTCCTTCTTCAGCATCGTAGTCTTCTTTGACAAAGATCAGTTTACCATATAGCCCATATACATCACAATAGCCATGATCGCTGTGTTGAATCGTTGATGTATTCGAATGAATGGATGTGTTGAAGAAACTGGCTGAACCTAAGCCGCGTGGGAGTGTTTTAGACATTCGCGACACATCAGAGAGTGCGTCACGGAATCGTTTTCTGCTCAGAGCTGGACTGTTGACTAACTGAACCCGTAGCTTAGCCGAGAACGATTGATCGAGCGAATGTTGTTTGTCAAGTTTTCCCCGACTGGGCGACTCTTGGTCCAAGCTTGTGTTTAGAGAGTCTTCTTTAAGGTCACGTCGAAGAATCACGGCCGAGTCGTCTAAATCGGTGTCCTTCTTATCTGCATCGATGGCGGGTAGAATTAAATCATCGCCCATGTTTGGCTGAGGGGGTTCGACTGGTGCAGGTGCCGGTAGGGATGGTTTGTAATTCGAGTGAGATTTGGCTACTAATGGTAACAAGAAGGTAATTGGACCAAAATGGGCATGACACGACATGTTTACACCTCCGCTGATGATCGGGACACCCTCTAAACGCGGCAATGGTACTGTTATTGCAATACCAACGTTTGTTCCCACCCAGAGAAGACCTTTGCATGCCATCAGAGCTGTAACATAGATCGAGTTGTTGTTGACACTATCCTTCTTCGAACCCTTACTCCTGAGTACGCTTGCCGCCACATTAATATCCTGCAGATGTTTAAATGTTTCCGTGTGATACAGACAAAGAATTGATGAATTCTTTAACGAAATCCACAATCCAATTCCAGAGTGTGCCATTAAATTCACTTGCTGCATGGCCCCATGTTGTACCTCGAAGCTTTTCTGGGTGTCACCTGTGAGGGCATTTAGGACATATACGCGATTCGCACAACTAGCATAAATGTTCATATTTATTGGGAGAATGCTGGACACCGCAAGATTACTTTCGTTTAGCTGTACTACTTGTGGTTCCTTTAAAAGCCAGACACCATCAAATGCTCGCCGATAAATCAACAACGTCGCATTGGATAAAGCTACAAACACCGAGTCGAAGTGATAGAGAATCTTAACAACAACCGCTGGCACTATACAACAGCCTAGCTGTTCTTCTTGCTCTGGATTCAATGCTGAATAGATGAGAATTCTTCGACTATCCGTACCCATCCAAACCAAATCGCCTAACAAACTATTATGCTCCTCCTTAGTTTTGCAATTATCTAGGCCCTTGATGAATTCCATACTGGTAACTTGCGTTTCGACCAGATCAAATGATCCAACGTCCTTGAGATTTCCGGCCTGTTGATAGTGCTGTGAGAGTACGGCTATGTGGCTGCTGGTTCCATCACTCGTGCATACCCAAAGGTAGTTCTGTTGCTTAAAGCGCCTGCGTGTTGTTCCCACTTTTGTGTCATTAGCGATGCTGTAGTAACATCCACAGCGAACCTATAAGCAAAACGAATTAGCATAGTAAGATAGGAAAAAATTAAAAAATTGCTTACCTCCGTTTGATGCTGTGACTTGAAAACAGGCATTGCCTTAACAAAAAGTGGCATCTTGGCCGAGAATGGTCTTTGGTCGTGATGTTGTTCAGGCAATTCCCATGCCGGTGAATTATTTGCATCTAAAGCCAACTGGGCCAATCGCAATTCGGTGATCCATTCCTTTTTCACGGCTGGATTCTCCGTCTGGAATGTGAAAGTCTCCTCTTTACCAGATTTATTTCGTGCAATCAATTGCAGACAACACGAATCGACCCAAGCCATCTCTTCGTCTTTGCGTTGAATCGATCCCTGTATAGTGTTCAACAGATTACGTGTCGTATTCGAGTTGAGCTCTTTGTAGTTGCCCTTCAGGCTGCCAACGAGATCATGTATCCGAGATATTACTTCGTAATCATACATTAGTGTACTCATTTCGTTGCATAGATTGTCGGCGCCGTTTGTGAGCATCGTAGCTGGCAAATCATTGTTGCATGAGCTACTATTCGATTTAAGACTTCCTCCTCGATTGAGACCTGTACCAAGAGACCAAGAAATATATTTATTATACGTGTGTTTACGTGTAGAAAGAAATTTTGTGATATTGAATGGGATTTTATTAAATTACAATAAAAATAAAAGTGAAGCGACTGTATGATCACAGTAAAAAAAAGGAAAATGAACTAGGAAACCAAAGCACCTTGCTTGGTAACTAATACCTGACAGCGGAAAACTTACTGCACATCGGGTGATAGAAAAGGCCTAATCGTGTGGGCGAGTAGTCGGGGCGGATTAATTCACTATCCTTTAATTGTTGCGTGCTTTTATGATTAAATTTGAATGTCTGATGGAAATGCAAGTTAGAGAAAGCCTTGCGTTTGATCCCATCTTTCTTTTGTTCGGAAAATGACGCAGATGTTCGTGTGAATAGTGAAACAATTTTATGCACAAGTGGCATTTGACACAGGTATTCGTGATTCGTGATACACAATATGAATTATTTATGATCGGCTTGGGTGGTTACGAATGCCAGTGGGTAGAGGAATAAGATTGCGAGAAAAGTAATTAAGGATTCTTTACTGCTACCTTGTTAGCGAGGGAATAGTTTGCAAACGAGTAAACGTTTGGATTCAGCTCAAGGTAGGGAATAATGTTTTGTTCCATATCGCACTCCTTTTACTCCTTTCCTGAGTTCTGCAGTTTCACGAAGCAATGAGGAAAATGCAAAGATCATTTTCTTCGCACTAAAATCGTTTTAGCAGGCGGATAAGCCGACGCGTACACCCGATATTGCTAATCATTCCTCCAAACATACTAGACTTATTCCTTATTCCTTGCCCAACAAAAATACTCTTGATGTATTATCGCCTTGACTCACTCCACCACTGCGTGGTATCCCCACCACTCGAGTAGAGTATAAACACCGAAACGAACAACTTCTATCGGACCTTCAATTGGTCTTTGTGCTTTTTCGACAATGACGAAGACGCCGCCGCAAATATTATCTGAATTGGCGTGGCCATTTATATTCCTTACTTACTTAGATGGCGCTAAAGTCCGGTGTGAACCTGGGCCTCAACCATCAAACTTCTCCAACTGGCACGGTTTTTTGCCAACTGTTTTCTATCGACACACTCCCAGTTGGTTAAGGTCCCCTTCCACCTGTGTGCGCCACCTTAGATTCGGTTGTCTCCTGCAGCGTCGTCCTACGGGGTTGGACTCGAAGACTCTTCGGGCCGCAGCTGTGTTATCCATTCGCTCCACATGGCCCAGCGGTTGGCAAGAGTAATTCTGCGTTTGATCTCATCGTTGGTGTTGTTGTCGCTGGTCACTAGCGAGCCACTTCGAATCTGTAACCGGAAGACCCATTTAGCCACTTCTGCTTCAATGCTTTCGAACGCATCATTGACGTCCCGCTGTGTTCGTCCAATTACATCAATGTCATCATCGTACGTAAGCAATTGTGTAGACTTGAAATAGATCGTACCTCTTGCGTTGGCCAGTGAGTCTCGTATGATCTTTTCATGTTGAAGAAATTACATGACAGTGCGCCGCCTTGTCTAAATCCTTTTTTAACATCAAAAGTCCTGGTAAATTCATTTCCGACCCTAATAGAGCAGGGAGAGTTTTCTCTTGTCATCCTGCAGAATCTGACGAGATTGACAGGGATTTCAAAACTAGACATGGCGCTGTATAGCTCGTCTCTATGCACACTGTCAAACGCGGCCTTGAAATCGACGAAAAGGTGATAGGTGTCGATTTTGTATTCTTGGGATTTCTCCAAGATCTGTCGCAGTGTGAATAATTGGTCTATTGTGGATTTCCCTGGCCTGAAATCACACTGACACGAATTTTTCAGATTATCCACAAAGGGTTTCGGCGTACACATAGTACGGCAGAAAAGATCTTGTATGCGATGTTAAGAAGACGTATTCCCCTGTAGTTGGCGCAGTTATAGGGGTCTCGGGCATGCCTTCCTCCGACCATATTTTACGGATGAGCTGGTGCATGCGTCCTTCCAGATCATCTCCAGCTGCTTTGAATAGCTCGGCCCGCCTGTGCCCGCGGCTTGATTATTCTTGAGCTTTGAAATTACTAGCTTAGTTTCATGTAGGTCGGGTGGACGAAATTCTCTTCGTCCGTTGCGAATAGATCATTCTGCCTGACAACGGTATTAAATCTTTCATCGCCGTTAAACAGTCTACAAAAGTGTTCCTTCGATATTCTCGACATCGACTGTGACTCTACTACTAGTTGTCCGTCTTCATCCCTACAGGTTTCCGCTCTGGCTTTATAGCCCTGTCATGTTCGTTTTACCAACCGCGTCACCCTTTGCCAGTACCCCGCCGAGGAGGAACGTCGCGAAATAAACATTCGATGGCGTTGGTGATATCGGGATCCAAAGTGACTTCGTCACTGGTATGAATTCTCATCAAACAGCCTCTTTAAGGCAAAGCCCGCCGAAGACCAATGGTTTTATATAAAACCAATAATACCATGGCGCTTAGTCTTTATCCCAAATATTTTCTTAGCAATAAAGTTTAATGTAAAATATAAGGCAGTCGGGAGACATATGTAGTTCGATAGATATGTTATGTTGGACATGACCTTGCTACGAAGTAGTTCCTTGGAAGTGACCTGGACAACACTTTCACCTTGTCGTTTCTTCAACAGGTCCTTCAAGAATTTCGGAAATGATGACTTTCAAGAAAATGAAAACGACATTCACGATCATAAGAAACTGATACAAAGATGCTTCAGAAGGTCAAAAACAAAATTGCATGGGAATAATTCATAAGCCAGTCCTTAGCGGACGACTATCCCTGTTTAAGGATGGCCTTAATTATACAACGTGTTAAGAGTAGTAAACAAATTCATGTAGCATTCTTTGCATTCCAAGGACCACCCACCCAGTCTCCATACAGAATTTGTCTTGAGTACTTATAATCTTAGGCAAACTTCGTCTCCAGTTGAAAGGAACAACAAATTATTTCTTTAATCAGATTATTGTTTATTACTTCGGGAATTCCCCCTAGGTAGGGAATTAAAATCTGCAAAGTGCATCCCATGTAAGCAGCTCAACCGATTGCTACGTACATAATAGTGCGTGTGTGCAATTGCGTGCACACACTCGTACTCAAGTCGAGATTATTTATGCCCACTTGAGGCCAGCAAGCGGTTGTTGCTGGCTTGGTTGTGTGCGAAAAAACCTAACCTACCCCAACGGTTTTAGTTGTTTATTAGGTATTGTCTGGAGGGTAATGATCTGCTCGCGCTTGATTTGCTGTTTGCATTACTGTCTTACTCTGTCTTCTACTTGAAACGGTTTTCTTATGTTTAATTTTTCTCATTTACATATCTTCTTTGTTGTTAGCAACGCATAGTTATAATTGCTAGGCACGCAAATGGATCACGTTTCCATGTGAACTTGTAGTAAAGAGTAGTGGAACGTGCGGACACAATGGGATGGTGCTGTAGCAACAAGTGTGGAGGAAAATTGAAGTGTAAGTTCCTTTTATTGAGGTTGATAATGACGGCAAGGAGATGGGTTTAGTTGCAGTTGATTGCGCAGGGGCGCGAGAACTACTGGCACCGAGTGCTTGGAGCTCAGACTATTAGCAAACGTAAATGACATTTCTATGATAAACTAGGTGGTAGCTAAGACTAGCAAAGGCCTCGTAGGGGTAGCATCCGCCGACGGATGCTGGCCCAGCAAAAAGCGAGTAAGAGCCTCTGCAGCCGAACACCTTGCAGCTCTGCTAGTCAGGTCCTACTGCCACCTCCTCGTGGTACCATCTGGAAATTTCCTTACAAGGGAAGTTACTGACGGAAGAGGCCGAGTGGCGAGTATCCTGCGCCACCAAACAGAACTAGTGTCGGTTGGGCTACTGTCTAGCAAACCATAACCGTAAAACCACATTATGCTCAGAAACAAAAAACAGCCTCGGATAATCAAATGGAACGGATCTATGTTGACGACCCTTTAAAAAAATAAACAAGGACCTTCGGTTCTGTACGTGGAATGTTAGGTCCCTAAACAGATCACGTGCGGCCGAACAACTTGCGGACGCCCTAGACCGCTATAAAGCGGACATAACCGCCATCCAGGAAATGCGATGGAATGGACCGGGTAAAAAGCGGATGAAAAACTGCGACATTTACTACGGTGACTGCTATAGGGAGAGAGGACAACGATTGCTCGGATGCGGATTTGTTGTTCGAGGTGGACTAAGGCATAAAGTCCTTAGCTTCCAGTATGTGAGTGAACGCCTTATAACGATCCGCATCAAGGCAACACTTTGTAACATCAGCCTCATATGTGTCCATGCCCCCACGGAAGACAAGGGTGACTCCATCAAAGATGATTTCTATGATCTCCTAGACAGAACATACTCCAAATGTCCCAGCTACATATGATACCAAAATCATACTAGGAGATTTTAACGCTAAGCTAGGTAAAGAAAGCTTCTTTGAACGAGTCACTGGCCAACACAGGCTACATGACACCACATCCGATAACGGACACAGGCTGATCGACTTCTTCACGGGGAGAAACCTTCTTTTAGCCAGCACACGCTTTCCGCACCACGATATACACAAAGGCATCTGGCGGTCTTTTGATCAATCGACCACCAACCAGATCGATCACATCAAGATCGACGTCAAACACTCCTCCACTATTCTTGATGTTCGTACTTTTCGAGGAGCGAACATCGACTCAGACCACTATCTTGTAGTAGCCAAGATACGTCAACGGATCGCGGTGTTCGTGTACCGCAGAGTAGGGTTAGAACACCAAGCTATGACGTCGGAAAGCTACTATCGCTGGAGATCTCCAGTGCCCTTACCAACCGCGTCACCCTTAAGCTCTCCGATACACCTCAATCCTCCACTCAGTCAATAGAGCAACAATGGAGCCTGTGCAAACAAGCCCTGAAGAGCACAGCAACGGAAGTGCTCGGCCTTAAAGCTCCACCACGACGAAACACCTGGTTCGATGACGAGTGCAGAAGGATTCATGCGGAAAAGCAGGAGGCATACTAAGCCTCACTACACAAAAAAACAAGAGCGGCTCGTGAGCTCTACGAGCTTAAAAGAAGGGAGGAACATAAGCTTCTCAAGAGAAAAAAGAAAGAGCACGAAAAACCAGCGATTAAAAACTTGGAGAGGTGCTATTGCAGGCACGACGTTCGAAGATTTTATCAACGGATAAAACGAATGTCTCAAGGCTATAAAGCCCGAACGCAGGCCTGTAGGGATGAGAACGGACACCTAGTAGTAGAATTTGGAAAAACCACTTCTGCAGACTGTATAACGGCGATGACAGCCAACATATGGATCAGGCAGAATGATCCATTTCTTAACGACGAAGATCGCAGAGAATTCTGTCTCCCTGACCTCGACGAAGTTGAGATTGCCATGTCGAAAGTCATGGACAGATGGACTGTCTGCTGAGCTCTTCAAAGCGGCTGGGGGTGAGCTGGTTAGGAGCATGCACCGGCTCATCTGTCAGATATGGTCAGAGGAAAGCATGCCCGAGGAATGGAGTCTCAGCATTGTTTGCGCGATGCACAAAAAAGGAGACCCCTTGGACTGCGCCAACTATAGAGGAATAAGTCTCCTTAATGTCGCATACAAGATCTTCGCTGCCGTTTTGTGTGAACGCCTGAAGCCGTTCGTAAATAAGCTGATAAGTCCTTATCAGGCCAGGGAAGTCCACCATCGATCAAATCTTCAAACTACGGCAGATCCTGGAGAAAACCAATGAATTTCAAGTCGATACGCACCATCTATTCGTCGACTTCAAGGCCGCATACGACAGCGTAATTAGAGACGAGCTTGTATATAACGCAATTTTTTTTTGACATTCCTGCCAAGCTCGTCAGAATTTGCAGGATGACTCTGGAGAACGCTCGTTGCTCCATCCGAGTCGGCGCAGATCTGACCGATAGCTTCGAAGTCAAGAAAGGATTTAGATAGGGCGATGCGCTGTCGTGTGATTTTTTTAACATCATATTAGAAATTATCTAATATGGATCTATTTCAAATCCTCGCAACTCCTTGCATACGCCGACGACATTGACAATGAGGCGTTTGCGAATATTGAGACGGAGGCGGCAAAAATTGGTTTGGTAGTTAATAAGGGCAAGACTAAAGACTGCTGTCATCGAAAAAGGACATTTACCACCGACGTCTTGGACAGAACGTGCATATTGGCAGATATAGGTTTGAGGTAGTTAAGGACTTCATTTACCTAGGCTCCGCAGTGACCTGGAACAACGACACCAGTTTCGAAATCAAGCGCAGAATTACTTCTTCTTTGGGCTCAAGAGTCAATTGAGAAGTAGAGCCCTCTCTCGTACGACCAAGTTGACCTTATATAATACCTTAATTATCCCGGTCCTGTTATAGGCGCAGAAACATGGACTTTATCTAAAGCGAATGAGGAAATCCTTGGTCGTTTCGAAAGAAAGATTCTGCGTGCGATTTTCGGTCCTATAAACACAGAGTGGGGTGGAGGAGAAGATTCAATCAAGAACTGTACGGGTTGTACAACGACATGAGTTTAGTCAGGCGTCTACGGATCCAACCCGTAGAGTCTTTGAATCCAACCCCGAGGGACGAAGAAATTGAGGACGGCCGCATCTAAGGTGGCGCGCACAGGTGGAAAAGGACCTCAATCAACTGGGCGTGCGGCACTGCAAGAGACTAACGAAAGATCGTGCAAGGTGGAGAGGAATGTTGGTTGAGTAACTAAGTAAAGTAAGTAAGCTAAAACTATCAAACACTGATTGCCTCAAGAAGAATCAATCGGTACATGACATTTTACATACATATCTATGGTAACTCGATAAAGTTCTGCTATACTCCAACCAAAATCGATCTACGACGGCGATATTAACGAACAATTTCCTATATAATAGAGGTTTGGGGAAAAAAATCTTCTAATATTTAAGTATAACAAAGAAAATACGTAAACTCACCTGCTGTCAGGATTCTTGATAAAGTCGCCGATGTGCTATTGTCGACGATCTCCACCTCAGTCACTGGATACATCCACTTAAACGTTAGCTTTTCTGTCGCTCCAAAATCATGCGATTGCCTTGGCGCCACTGACACGCAGATCACCTTATCGTTCAATAACAGTAACCTCCTCTGTTTCGTCTTCACAATAAATCCGGCTTGATTGAACTCCATATGCGTGACATTGTCCTCTCGCAACAAATATCTTGGTCGATTATTATCACTTGACGATAACGATCGCGTATTAAATGTTCCGCTAATATGTCCAAGCATCTCCTTAAATGCCTGATACTGTTCCGCCTCACGTTTTCTCTCGTTTAACATCTCGGCCAATAGTTCCAGCTGACTGAGTGCCAACTGTAACGACATTCGATCATGATGTCCTTGCGGCGTATACTTGAGCAAATCTTGCAAGAATAAGATGAACTGTGGGAACCTTTGTACCGGTTTGACCATCAATCCGAAGAATGACAATCGATCGTGTGCACTGATCTGTTTCACTTTGAAAAAGTCCGCCAAAGCTGATTTGCGCTTCTCTTCCATTTTGGCCAGTTCCATAGCTGATGAGAAATTATTAATAAAACCACTATAGGCCTCGAGGATTTGAGGCTTGCTAAAAGCGCCGACAAACACATCACCGATCTTCTCGTCACGGTCCCAGTTGCGTACGCATTCGGCCAGCGCAATGCGAAAAACTTTGTGCGACTGCAGAATGTCGGGCAAACGATGGAATAATGTAGAGATTTTCGAACTACTCAGAACGGGTGGACTGCTTTCTTCTAGGGGTTTTTTGTAATCCTGCATAAACCGAGAGAAATATTGAAGAATAGATTAGCAATTAAATGGTTTTGGATTCAATTGATCGATGTTTTTGTTATTGTGGATGGGGTGGATGTTAGTATAATATGAGAGCCATGTTAAGATATTTACACTGCCTACTGTCTTGAGGATGGGGAGTTAGATACGGTCTTTATCTACTCGGATATGTACAATAACTAGAAAAATAGGTTAATTGGTTGGGTTGTGGTGATGATGGTATTGGCGGTGATGATGGTTACGGCTACCATTTACACGAACATTATTTAATTTATGATCAATAATGAGGATTGATAGAATGCATGGAAGAAATCAAATTAAACAATTATTTAGACGCTATTTCAACAGTACATCTAATAGATGTATGCTTTAGGAAAACACATTTTAGCAGAAATTTGAATTTATCATATTTTCCACATGTCGTGCTATCATTGATCGTGGTCTTGGACTAAAATATTTGGTTTTCGTTGTTGTTTTTATATATAAAGTCCTGCTTAAATGTGTTTTCCGATTTTATTTCATTGCATGTGAAATAGAATGGGTACGTAAATGAAAGATGAAAAGAAAATGAAGAAATGATAGAAATGAAGATGATGGATAGGATGCAGCAACATAAATATAAGTGTCCAAATGCAGGTTAGTTCCGAAAATAAATTAAGAAATTTCAGGATTAATTGACTACCTAAAAGTGGAATGCTCGAAGGGTCAAATTCGCTTATGACCAAAAACAATGGCAAAAATACTACAACGTCGAAAAATCGCTGGCCTTTCGTCAAAAGTATTAAAAATTCAGCATCGTCATCTAAATGACATTCTAGTTGTCAGCTCTTTAAACAAGGCGAATTCGCTAGTTGCGCATTTCACAGTCAGCTCTACGCTACCAGATTCCAACTTGGAGTACTAACTGGCCCACTGGTGAGTTGATGGCATGTCTCACCGAAAAGTGGAATCAATATCTCTACAATTCTGGTGAATGCAAGATCATTATACTTGATAATTCAAAGGCATTTGACAGGGTTTGGCATCAAGCTCTATTGTCGAACGTGCTTGATGGATGAGTCTTTTCGTCAGTGGATTAGAAACTACCTTTGCATCGTTTAATAGCTGTTTTTTAAATCTTACTTACTTACTTTGATGGCGCTACAGTTCGGGGTGAGCCAGGGCCTCAACCAACAAGCCTCTCCAGACGGCCCGATCTTCGGCCAGCCGCTTCCAGTGCCGCACGCCCAGTTGGTTGAGGTCCCCTACCACCTGTGCGCGCCACCTTAAATGCGGTCGTCCTCTGCTGCGTCGTCCCTCGGGGTTGGAGTCGAAGACTCTTCGGGCCGGAGCGTTGATGTCCATTCGCTCTACATGGCCTAGCCATCTTAGACGTTGGATCCGAAGACGTCTAACCAGGCCGATGTCGCTGTACAGCCCGTACAGTTCTTGGTTGAATCTCCTCCTCCATCCTCCGTTTACACAAACGGGACCAAAGATTGCACGCAGAATTTTCCTCTCGAAACGTCCAAGAGCCTCTTCATCCGCTTTTGATAACGTCCAAGCCTCAGCACCGTAGAGGAGGACCGGGATAATTAAGGTTTTGTAGAGGGAAACCTTAGTTTTTCGAGAGAGGGCTCTACTACTCAACAGCCTCTTGAGCCCGAAGAAGCAGCGATTGGCAAGAGTTATTCTGCGTTTTATCTAAGCGCTGGTGTCGTTGCTGCTTGTCACTATCGACCCAAGGTAGACGAAGTCCTTGACTACTTCAAAAATATAGCTGCCGAAGGTGACGTTCTGACCCAGACGTCGGTGTTGGATGACAGCGTCTTTCTTGGATGACAGCATATATTTGGTCTTGTCCCCATTTATCCTTAGACCCACTTTCGCCGCTTCTGCTTCAATGCTTGTGAACGCCTCATTGACGTTAATGTCA
This sequence comes from Eumerus sabulonum, assembly GCA_951905685.1. Classification (NCBI taxonomy): domain Eukaryota; kingdom Metazoa; phylum Arthropoda; class Insecta; order Diptera; family Syrphidae; genus Eumerus; species Eumerus sabulonum. The sequence goes on along the minus strand of OX645062.1, from coordinate 40,110,949 downwards.
TCTGCGTAGGCAAGCAATTGTGTGGACTTGAAGTAGATCGTACCTCTTGTATTGGCCGCAGAGTCCCGCACGATCTTTTCAAGAATAATGATGAAGAAATCACATGACAGTGCGTCACCCTGTCTAAAACCTTTTTTAACATCAAAGGGGTCGGTTAGTTCACCTCCGACCTTAATGGAGCAGCGAGAGTTCTCCATAGTCATCCTGCATAGTCTGACGAATTTGGCAGGAATGTTAAAACATGACATGGCTCTCTATAGCTCGTCTCTATAAACACTGTCATACGCGGTTTTAAAGTCGACGGAAAGATGGTGCGTGTCGACCTGGAATCCATGGGTCTTCTCCAAGATCTGCCGTAGTGTAAATATTTGGTCTATCGTGGATTTTTCTGGCCTGAAGCCACACTGGTAGGAACCTTTCAGATTGTTCACGAACGGTTTCAGGTACTTACACAGCACGACAGAGAGGATCTTGTACGCGATGTTCAGGAGGCTTATCCCTCTGTAATTGGCGCAGTCATAGGGGTCGCCTTTCTTATGGACCGGGCAAACGATACTGAGATTCCATTCATCGGGCATGCGTTCTTCCGACCATATCTTACAGATGAGTTGGTGCCTGTTCCTAACCAGCTCATCGCCAGCTGCTTTAAACAGCTCTGCGGGGAGTTCGTCTGCTCCAGCAGCTTTATAAGACTTAAATCTGCTTCCCGTATAATTAATGCCGGCGTACCCCAGAGCCCTTCTTTGTCTCCCTCTCTCATCTTTGACACTCACCAATGATCTCTTGTCTGTTACATCTTATTCATTCCCTTGCCGATGACAGTACTCACAGCTTTTTGTTTTTAGATTCATGGCCCTGCTCTTCGATCCCGGAACTACAGCGGTTAAGCTCATTAAATTCCAATCTCGGCAGCATAGTAAAATAGGGAAATCTCAACCGTGTGGAATTTAATGCTTCTCTAACCCAATGCTCCATAAGAAAGGAGACCCCTATAACTGCGCCAACTACAGGGGAATAAGTCTCCTTAACATCGCATACAAGATCTTCTCTGCCGTACTGTGTGTACGCCTGAAACCGTTTGTGGATAACCTGATCGGCTCTTATCAGTGTGGTTTCAGGCCAGGTTAATCCACAATAGACCAAACATTTGCGCTACGGCAGATCTTGGAGAACACCCATGAATACCAAATCGACACTCACCACCTCTTCGTCGATTTCAAAGCTGTATATGACAGCGTGTATAGAGATGAGCTATACAAAGCCATGTTTAGTTTTAACATCCCTGCCAAACTCGTCCGACTGTGCAGGATGACAATGGAGAATTCTCGCTGCTCCATTAAGGTCGGTAATGAGCAAACCGAGACCTTTGATATTAAAAAATGATTTAGGCAAGGTGACGCGCTTTCATGCAACTTTTTCAACATCTTGCTTGAAAAGATCTTGCAAGAGTCACTGGCCAACACAAGAGGAACGTTTTATTTCAAGTCTCCGCAACTGCTTGCGTACGCCGGCGACATTAACGTGATTGGACGTACACAGCGATACGTCAATAAGGCCTTTGTAAGCATTGAGGTAGAAGCGGCTAAGATGGGTCTCAAGGTTAATGAGGGTAATGCTTTCATCTAAAAGAGACGGACAACACCGACGTATTGGCCAGAACGTCACCATGGGCGAATATAACTTTGAAGTGGTCAAGGAATTCGTCTACCTTGGCTCACTGATAACCAGCGACAACAACACCAGCGCTGAGATAAAACGTAGAATCACTCTTGCCAACCGCTGTTTCTTTGGGCTCAAGTGGCCATTGAAAAGTAGAGCCCTCTCTCGGAAAACCAAGGTGACACTATATAAGACCTTAATCATCCCAGTCCTCCTTTACGGCGCAGAGGCTTGGACCTTAACAAAAGCGGATGAAGATGCCCTTGGTCGTTTCGAGAGGAAAACTCTGCGCACTATCTACGGTCCCGTTTGTTCAAACGGTGTATGGGGGTGAAGATATAACGAAGAACTGTACGGGTTGTACAGCGACATCAGCCTGGTACGACGTCTACGGATACAGCGTCTAAGAGTCTTCGAATCCACCCCGGAAGGAAGGCGTGGCAGAGGACGGCCGCATCAACGGTGGCGAACGCAGGTGGAAGGCGATCTTAACCAACTGGGCGTGCGGCGCTGGAAACAGATGGCCAAAGACCGTGCCAGCTGGAGACGCTTGTTGGTTGAGGCCCAGATCCACCACGGACTGTAGCGCCACCTATGTAAGTAAGTAAGTAATAACACAATGCCGTCTTCTGTATGCCACATGACACGAATATGGAATGCTTTAACAAGCTTTGTGTTTCCCCACCAGCGAAGCCATAACCATGTTTATCGGTTTCTCCTCTTTTGCACATCTTAAATCCCTTCTGCTCTAACCACAGGCCCCTCATGCACGTGCAAATTATATACAAAAGGCTTTGCTAAATTTCGCTTTCAACTTCTTGCCCCTCTGTCTCCTTACGTGTTGCCTTTCATCTGATCCGTACATATTGAAATTAGACTCATAGGAAAATAACATAGTTTCCATTTCTGAGAGCTACAATGTAAATGAGTCTTAGCATATATTGGGTTTTTATTATAAAAACGTTGTAAAACAAGCCGAAAATGTTGTGAAGTGTACGGCAAGAATGCTATGAGTAAACACCGGACCTAGGAGAAGTTTGCTCCATCATCTTAAGTGCAATTTAAGAGCACTGTGGCGCAGTGGGTGGTATGTTGGACTCTGGCGCCGGTGACACAGGATTGAATACCGACAACAGCCATGTCATCGCACGTGTTTTCACGGTCCTTCTCCTCAGCGGGGTTCTAACAAAACCCCCTGTAGTATAAATGTCATGAGAAGCTTTTCGAAATTCGCCGTTCGGAAACTTGGCTTTGGCTCTTCATGGATTGTAACGCCAACATACATACAAAGACTTAAAGAACATGATTGATGAGTGATTGATTCTAAGCGTTTGGTGGGGTGGGAAACTGCGAAAAGATCAATTCAATCCTTTACTGTACACAATACGACCATTTCAAGGAAGCATTTAAGAAGGTGCGACAAGAATTGGCCAACAGAAGAAGAGTTGTGTTCTGTCATGACAATGCCGAAAATTGGCACAAGATACACCTTGGTCTTGGTAAAACAAAACATTTACTTTTCCATCACTTATACGCTGCAATAGGTTTTGTGGCTGACTGGTAACTTTGTGTTGCCACTCGTATTCGCTTTCGGTAATCCTGAGCACTATAATCTCGTCAGCTCGTTGAGCCTATTGAAGATGAATGTAATAGGCTGTATTCTTCGACGAACGACTTGCATGAGCAAAGAAAGGGAATCCCTGATTCTTGTTGAAATTATGGTAGCAACCTTATTTGTTGTTTCTTGTCCATCCCTAAATCAACTTGTGTGGTAACTTAACAAGTTGAGCCCTTTTCCATTATCCTATACGTGGCGTCCTAACAGATAGTCTGATAGAGGTGACAGAAATACTACGGTTTTGAAGAGCCGTATTTTGTCAGTAGTCGAACCGAAAAATGTGAAAATATTGTCATTATAGGCATGATAAATGTTTAGTGCCGCAAAAGAAGCTTTTTCAATGCAAGTGTACTATGGGGGGTTTTGCCAGTTCTCCGCCGAAGAGGACGCAGCGAAATAAACATTCGATGGCGTTGGAGTTATCGGGATCCGAACTAGCTCATAGTACGTCAGAATCCAACACACTAGCCACTGGGCCACGGCGCAACGTGGGCACAAGGTATTTAGAGGGCGCCGTGGCGCGTTGGTTAGTATGTGGACACTCACGCACGATTAGCCAGCACGGATCCCGATAACACCAACGCCATCGAATGTTTATTTCAATGTCGCATACAAGATCCTGTCCAGCGTATTGTGTGAACGTCTAAAACCATTTTGCACCGCACTAATCGGCAGCTACCAGTGCGGCTTCCGGCCCGGCAAATCAACTATAGACCAAATTTCCACACTTCGACAAATCCTGGAAAAGATCAACGAGTTTCAAATCGATACACACCATCTTTTCATCGATTTCAAAGCCGCATACGACAGCATTCATCGTGAAGCACTGTTTGGGGCGATGGCCGAATTCGGGATCCCGGTAAAACTGATCCAGTTGTGTCGCGCCACGCTAAAAACACGCGATGCACCGTGCAACTCGGTTCTAGGGCCTCGGAACCATTCGAAACATGCACCGGATTTCGGCAAGGAGATGCGCTGTCATGTGACTTCTTCAACCTGGTGCTGGAGCAGATAGTGCGACGGGCAGGCGTCAACAGGGAAGGCACTATCTTTTACAAGTCCATCCAGCTGCTAGGATACGCGGATGATATCGACATCATCGCGTGTTCTCGCCGTGGCATTGTGGAAGCATTCACGGCGATTGAAGAACAGGCGAAACGATTTGGCCTTAAGATCAATGAGGACAAAACGAAATACATGCTGTCAAGCAAAAACCAATCCGTCGCTCACCACCTGGGACAAAACATAACAATTGACAGCTACAATTTCCACCACAGTGGAGATCCGGCGTAGAATCGCCCTTGGCAACCGCTGCTGCTTCGGCTTGTCTAAACAACTGGGGTCAAAACTCCTCACTCGAAAGACCAAAGTCATGCTTTACAAAACGCTCATTCTACCAGTCTTGCTGTACGGAGCCGAAAGCTGGACGATAAGCAGGACAGCGGAGCTGATTTTGGGTACTTTCGAAAGAAAAATTCTGCGCCGGATATTTGGTCCTGTCTGTGAGGAAGGTGAATGGAGAAGAAGAAACAACCGCGAACTCTACGAGCTGTACCAAGATGTGGATGTAGTCCGGAAGGCAAGGAGCCGTCGACTACACTGGCTCGGCCACATCGAGCGCATGGACATCAACGCTCCAGCTAAGAGGGTCTTCGACTCCGAGCCTCCTGGTTCGAGAAGAAGAGGAAGACCGAACCTCCGGTATAAAGACCAAGTAATCGCGGATGTAAGACATCTTGGTCTTGACAACTGGAAGCAGCGTGCCCGGGACCGTCAAGGATGGAAGGCAGCTATAGCTCAGGCTCAGATCCTCCATGGATCGCAGGCCTGATAAGTAAGTAAGTCTCCCTTAAGCTCTCCAATACACCTCAATCCTCCACGCTATCAATAGAACAGCAGTGGAGCCTTTGCAAACAAGCCCTGAAAAGTTCTGCATTCGAAGTTTTGGGTTTCAAGGCTCCACCACGAAGAAACACCTGGTTCGATGACGAGTGCAGGAGCGAAGTAGGATGCATATAAGGCCTCACTGCATAAAAGAACAAGAGCAGCCTGTGAGCTTTACGAGTTAAAAAGAATGGAGGAGCATAAGCTTCTCAGAAGAAAGAAGAAAGAGCACGAGAAGCGCGAGTTACGTACAGAAAGACACCAACAATAATTACCTCATCAGCAACACCACGCAACAAGTTCAACAGAGGTCATAATCCAGTATTGTCAACAACAGAAACGACTTTATCGACTCATAACGAGTTGAACAAAGTTCATTCTCCAACATTCGCTGATGTTGCACCGCCAGCAGAAAGAATGAATAAAAGACAATCACCGAAGTCTTCGGGTCGTTCTTTGATCGCGGTATTTTAAAGAGTGTGCATAATAAAGTATCGTATTAAAGACCCAAATAAAAGTGTTCTTGCTTTTTTTTTTTGTTAACCCGGAAAAAACATTTAAGTCGCGCAATTGGGGATTTAGAGAGGTATTACTCCAGGCGTGGCATTCGAAAATTTTATCAACAGATAAAGCGAACATGCCAAGGTTATAAAGCCAAAACAGAAGCCTGCAGGGCTGAGAACGGACACCTAGTAGTAGAATCGCAGTCGATGCTGAGAATATGGAAAAACCACTTCTGCAGACTGTACAACGGCAATGTTAGTCAATATACCGCTGTCAGACAGAATGATCCATTTCTAATCGACGAAAACCGCAGAGAATTCCGTCCCCCTGACCCTGAAGATATGGTCAGAGGAAAGCATACCCAAGGAATGAAGTCTCAGCATCGTATGCCCGATCCACAAGAAAGGAGACCTCTCTGACTGCGCCAACTACGGAGGAATAAGTCTTCTTAACACCGCCTACAAAATCTTCTCTGCCGTTTTGTGTGAACGCCTGAAGCCTTTTGTAAATCGACTGATAGGTCCTTAACAGGTCGGATTCAGGCCAGGGAAGTCCACCATCGACCAAATCTTCACACTACGGCAGATCCTGGAAGAAACCAATCAATTTCAAGTCGACGCTCACCACCTACGACAGCGTAATTAGAGACAAGCTATACAACGCTATGTCTACCTTTGACATACCTGCTAAGTTCGTCAGAGTAAGCAGGATGACTTTGGAGATGGCTCGTTGCTCCATCCGAATCGGTGAACACCCTACCGATAGTTTTGTTGTAAAAAAGGATTTAAGCAAGGCGATGCACTGTCGTGTGATTTCTTCAACATCATATTAGAAATGATTGTGCAAAAATCACTGGCCAATACAAGAGGCACAATATATGTATTTCAAATCCTCGCAACTCCTTGCATACGCCAACGATATTGACATAAGAAGTAGATCACAGCGAGATGTCAATGAGACGTTTGCGAGTATTGAGATGGAGGCGGCGAAAATTGGTTTGGCACTAAACGAGGGCAAAACTAACTATATGCTGTCATCAAAAACGGACGCTCACCACCGACGTCTTGGCCAGAACGTTTGTATTGGCAGATATAAGTTCAAGGTAGTTAAGGACTTCGTCTACCTTGGCTCCGCAGTGACCTGGAACAACGACATCAGTTCTGAAACCAAACGCAGAATCACTCTTGCCAATCGCTGTTGTTTTGTGCTCAGGAGGCAATTGAGTAATAGAGCCCTCTCCCGAACGACAAAGTTGACTCTATATAAGACCCTTATCATCCCGGTCCTGTTGTACGGCGCAGAAGCATGGACACTATCAAAAGCGGATGAGGAGGCCCTTGGTCGGTTCGAGAGAAAGATTTCCTTTCGGGCCTATAAACGCAGATGGGAGATGGAGGAAAAGATTCAACCACGAACTTTACGGGCTGTACAGCGATATGAGTCTAGTCAGGCGTCTACGGATTCAACGCCTAAGATGGCTGGGCCATGTAGAGCGAATGGACACCACAGCTCCAGCCCGGAGAGTCTTTGAATCCAATCCCGAGGGACGAAGAAGCAGAGGACGGCCGCACTTAAAATGGCGCACACAGGTGGAAGGGGACCTCGGCCAACTGGGTGTGCAGCAATGGAAAAGGCTAGCAAAAGATCGTGCTAGTTGGAGGGCCATGTTGGTTGAGGCCCCGGTTCACCCTGAACTGTAGCGCCCGTTAAGAAGAAGAAGAATGGTCGCCGTAGAGCTTAGACCTTAACCCCATTGAAAAGTTTGGGAGATGGAAAAGATGAGAATGTGGAATAAAATATAAAAAAGAAAAGAACTTTTTGCAGTGGAGAGACACTCTGCAATCATTTATTGATTTGACTTATAAGATTCCAACTAGAAGCAAGGTTCTACACCCACAGCTACCCGCTTACAAATACATATAAGGAAGTAACACTACGAACAAAGTGCTAAAATAACATTTTTTATTTAATCAAGGTACGAAATTATAATAAACAGTAGCACACGGAGCGATATTAAATTTTCATTTCATGATGCTCTCTCCCTCTGATGCCATTGACTTTTCCGGCAAGCTATTACCTATCTACCTAATGCATATTAAAAAAAAAAAAAAACATTTACATGCACGCTCACTCCACAAGCCCATTTCGTATAGTCAAAAACAGTCGACCACACAATCTAATATGTAACGCAATCCCTCATTTATAGTCCACTTGGTCAGTCCTACGCTATTGATATTCGCGAAACGTTCGTGCCCGAAGAAGTACTCTCGTATATGTATGTGTACATATTGTATGTATGTCCACAAAAGCAAACGTCTATTATTTATGAATGGCAAGAGGAATATGGACATACCTCTATGTCCAACTAAACTATATAGAAATCCCCGTACGCGTAGACAAAATTGGCAACAGGTATTGCCAAAATTCCTGGCTAACACTTATAAGAAACTGAACGCTCCCGTTCAACAGTCACTACATTTGGACACATTTTCTCTACTTTCCTAGGATTCGATTTGGATATGTAACCAACACACAAGAAAATAATAAAATTCAACCAAACCAACAAAAACACAAACAAGAAAATTAAAACAACAACAATACAAACAAGAGAGAGAGAGAGAGAGGAAAAGAAGAAATAAATATTTAAGAAACCATAAAAGAATGAAATAAATTCTCACATTGACTAGACGTTGTAGTGTGGCAACATATGAGTTCTCACTGTGAACAATAGCCGCAACGATAAGGCGTCGTTTAAGCTTTTGCTGAGACAAACCTTGTGGCGCAGGCGGCAGGGTTGGCATTATCAGTCTGTTATGTGGTCGAGCCGTGCCATTTGCTCGACTACCCGGTGGTAGCATCAAATCCAAATCAAATCCATGGCCAGCATCATCATCATTCTGTACAGATAGAGAAATTAAATTTAATTTTGAATGGAGGGCAAAAGTGTGTATTGTTACCTCAGGAAGTTCGGGCATCTTCGATGAGTTTAATGCAACGGAAGTAGCTTTGGGCGACGGATGACTGTCTAGGATGCTGGCGTCGGTTGTGTCAATACTGCTCGACGACGAATTACGCCCGTCGCGACCGCCCACATCATACTGATGCGATGATCCTCGTCGTATTGAAAACCATCGCGAGAGACGACCGCCTGGCGATTCGCCAGGTGTAGTAGACGTGTCCTGCGCAGGATGATGATGAAGTGCGGCGGCTGGCATTGTGCTACTTTTGGCACTAATGTTATCGGCTGACGAATGTTGTTGCAGTGATTGTTGCTGCAGTTGTTGTGTTGTTTGATTGGACGCTGACGAATTGCTGTTGTTCGAGCTGCCACTTCCACCACTTGTGCGCCATTTGTCAAATGACAAATGTTGTTTGGCTTTGTTGAATGTTGATCGTAGCTGACTGTTGCGTTGATGCGCCGCTGTTGCGGTTGTCGTGATGCTACGTTCGTTGCGATCGTCCTCTTCTTGTTCGCCGCCACCGTCGTCGTCGGACGATAGATCCTGTTCGGAGCGCTCCGAACACCAACTATCCTCGGAACTGTTGATCGTCCTTGCCGATGGTGTATGTTCTAAACGCTTTTTGCATCCAAGAGAGCTTTCTAATTTATTGTTACCCGTTATGTTGTTCGTATTGCTTGTAGTTGTGATTTCGGCGCCGCTAGTGTTGTTAACAACGCCGCTGATGACACCGCCACCGCTAACAACACCGACACCAGCGCCGGCGGCACCACTGCCGGTGCTTCCAATGCTGGCACTGCTTAAAGCACCAATACCTAAAGTCGATGGGCTACTACAGCTCTTGCTGTGATGATGATGATGCGGAGGCAGTATTAGTTGGTTAGCAATTCCGTTATATGATGATCGTGTACACAGCGGATCCGGTCGACGTAGAGATGAATTATGTAGTTGCGCCGTTGTAATGGATGTGGTGGACGTTGAAACCGGTAAAGGGTCTTCCCACGAGCCGGCGTTTAATTTCGGCTCATCTGTAAAACACAAAGCCAAAAAATTTATTAGAAATTCTTAAAAAAAAATATAAAAAAAATAAAGGATGAAAACACAACTTGTGGAAAAGGGGTTTCGAAGCCACCTTGTTTACGATGGTGACCATGAGCTCTGACGTATATATGGCCATCTCATTCGACTCATTTAAAAGCCCGAAAAAGTAAGAAAATACGACTTTCCATTCCATCCATTCGTTTAAAAATCCGTTTATTTTACTTTTTGCAACAACCACCCGAGGCTAAGTAGGTATCTTCAGTCCTGGGACGTAATGAGATCGATTCATTTTTAATTATTAACCAACGCGATATGGTAATCGCGAACTTGAATTTAAATAATCCGTAAAATATATGCTCACATCAATAAACGATAAAAAAAACAAAAAAAAAATTCTACACCCACATATGAGCGATTAATCCGATGCGGTGACACTATTTTGCCGCACGAGCAAAAGGGCTTTTTACAAGAACAGAGTCCGTTCGGGCACCATATCTTTTGTCGGCGCTTTTTGATACAACCGCACTACAAAATCATATCCTATTTACGACGCACGAGTTGTGATGAGGTAATATGTTATATCTGAAGTCGTTTCTGATTCGTTTTATGATTTCATTATTATCGAGCGCGTTCAGGTTTTTAATTAGCTGGCAAGCACGGAAGTCACACGACATACGAATAGAGGAGTTATCCAAATATTCTGTCGGATTATTAACCTTTTGTCAATTTTACGTATCAGCAGTGGTAGAAGGAGATTGATGCTTGTAAGCAATCGCCGGGACAGTGAGCTAATATCTCAATGGCAAGAAGTTATTTTCGGTTTTCTGTTATTTACTTAATAGGAGTTCTTTGAGGGACGTACGTACATATCTTAGATGTTTGTTTGTTTTGAATCGATTTAGATTTGATGTCAGGCAGGAAGTGAACAAATTTGCATGCCGGTTTTCCGACAGCAGACTACAAGGGTGTGTTAAAAACAGGTTAACGAAGCTAGTTTTCTGTTTCCACTGACTTAAGCTTAAGTCGCAAATTTAATTTTGGAAACATTCTTCAAGACGATAGCATCACATTTGTCAGCATGTGACTGTAGGGAGATTGTGTTTACTTTTTCACAGATACCTGAGGAGAAGCAAACTAAGTGTCTGAATGTGTGTATACTGCAGAAACGAAATGTTGACATAAAGGAATGATATGAGGAACAAATAATATCTATCCAGCATCAACCCTTTAGTTCATAAAAGTAGACATAAAATGTGAAGTCAATAAATATTGTTGTTTGGAAACGTGTGTGAATTATGATCATAATTTTTGCAGAACACAAGTTCATCAAAAGTTGACATGTATTTGCTTTAGACATGGGTTAAGTTGTTGGCGCAGACGGGAAAAGGGCAGTATCGTTCGATGATTCGATCTTTATTTTTGGATCGGAAAACAAGCAAGCATAAAGAACGTCCGTTTTCTGATCTATGCACGGCTCTCGAAAGGGTCATAGAGTCCTACTACTGGTTTAATCACTGCGGACTGTACGACTTTACCTATCAAAGATAATGTTCGTCTAATTCTTCTACATCGCGGATTGACCTAAAGATAGGAAATTCCGGCGAACTCGATATGTCTGTTAGCAGTGTAGCGAGCGTCTTCTCCAAGACACGACAAATATATTCCCTGGAACAAACACTTCCTTTCTCCATAGTTGGAATATGTTCACTTTATAATTCAATGAAACGAAAAATGTACAATGTCAGACTCTTGCCTTTTTACAGAGCTTTCAATGTAGTTTAAAGGAAATCAGGATAGATAATGCATTGCAAGCAATGCAAGTCAATGAGGTAAAGATCCAAAGAGATAGTAAAATAATTTCATGATCCCTTATCTATATAAATAAATTTCTAATGTCTGTCTGTCTGTTTCGGGCAATCTCCAAAACGGCTTAACCAATTTCGATGAAACTTTTTTTATCATGAAGAGGAGATCGTCGGAAGTAACATAGGCTAATTTTATTTACTGTTGTTTTTAACTATCGAAATTCTTATTTATCTTACTTGACAGCAAGAAGAAGGTGAATAACAATAATTATAGGAAAAAGGTTTGCAGCTAGGATTAATATATCAAGGACACAATATGGACACAATATGGAAGCTTGGAAGTGTATTATTGGTTGTGGGATATGATCGAAAGTTAGTTTCGCAACAATATCACAACATATGTATAAGGATGAAAAAGGACGGGAATAGCAATTATACGAAAGGATTTGCAGCAAGGATTAATTTAGCAGAGACACAATAGGGATCATCAAAGTTTAAAGGGTATTTATTATTGGTTGTTCGTAATTATAGAAAAAAGCTTTGCAGCTTAGATTAATACAACAAGGACACAATAGGGATCAAAGCTAGGAAGTGTGCTATTGATTATACCGACTGATGAATGATTAGAAAAAAACACATACAGTCATTTGAGTTACTACAGACAATTGTCGATGTGTATGCAAAAATCAAAAAGACAGAAGAAGCTGAAAGTTCAACATTATATTCACCTGTGAGACGCTGTCAATCAAAACGAAGATACTATACTCTTTTATAGGAGGACCTCGGTACATGCATTCAAGACGCATTCTGCTATGTAGGAAAATATGGCGTTCTGATCTATTTATAACATTTATAACTAATGCTAAATGGGCTTAAATTACAAATTAACTTTTTGCTTGGCAGATAACTTCTAATCAACACGACACAGTGTCAAGAGTATTTAAACAAAAATTGAACAAAATGATGGATCTATTAGTTTTTAGTACTATATGTTGTTACATGTACAGTGTTTAATGGAAAAAACATGGTTTAACACATGCTCATATATTGATATGGTTAGAAACAAAAACAGCAGAGCAAATTGTTGAATTGCCTGGTAATAACAAGATCCTGAATTATTTGAAATCGTGAAAAAGCACATGGTCTACGGCCCATGTGTTGCCTATAATCCACAGTAACTTTGCATGAAAAATGCCAACTACAGTAAGAAATGTCTGGAATCATATACAATAGAAACTGTAAGAGGTGAAGAGGGATATCCATTTTACAGAAGTAGATCTCCTGAAAACAGCGGTACACGAGCAACAATTCAATAACGAACAGACAATTTTGACATCGATAATCAATGGATTATTCCATTTTAACCAATACTGTAACGAATATTCAAATACAGAAACATAGAGTACATTAGCAAATATATTCCAATATGGCCAATCTCGGCCATATAAACTTAACATGTGCCCCCACATAGCAGAAAGATGACCGAAATAAAGACGACTTCTATTATCTCCTAGGCAGAACATATGCCTAATGTCCCAGCTATGATACCAAAACCGTTCTCGGAGATTTCAATGCGAAGCTGGGTACGGAAGCTATCTGTGAATGAGTTATAGGAAAGCACAGCCTACACAACACCACGTCGGAAAATGGACTAAAGCTAGTGGACTTTATGGCGGGACATAATCTTGTAGTAGCAAGCACACGATTCCCACACGTCAACATCCATAAGGGGACCTGGCGGTCTTTCGATTAATCGACAACCAATCAAATTGATCACATTGCGATCAACGGCAGACACTCCTCCAGCATCCTAGATGTCCGAACCTTTCGAGGAGCCAACATTGACTCGGATCACTACCTTGTTGCAGCCAAGGTACGGATGCGAATTTCTCAAAATCAACGGAGTCGAGTAAGAACACCAAAATTTAGCGTCGAAAAGCTGCAATCGCAGGAGACCGCCAGGACCTTCGCCGATCAAGTCTCCCTCGAGCTCTCTCAAGTCCCGCTGCAATCTGCACAAACCATAGAACAGCAATGGAGTCGTTGTCAGAACGCCATCAGAGAGGCCGCTTCATATGTACTCGGTTTCAAGCAACCACCATCGAGAAACCCCTGATTTTATGACGAATGCAGACAGGCCCATGTAGATAAATAGAATGCATATATGGCTACACTGCATCGACGGACAAGAGCTGCTCGCGAGCAGAACAGAAATGGAGAGAGGAGCATGCACTTCTCAGAAGAAAAAAAGAAGGAGCACGAGAAGCGCGGGATCGAAGAGATGGAGAGATGTTAAAAGTAAAACGAACATGCCAAGGCTATAAGGCCAGAGCAGAAGCCTGCAGGGATGAGCACGGACAACTAGTAGTGGAATCACTGTCGATGCGGAGATTGTGAAAGGACCTCTTCTGCAGACTGTATAACGGCGATGATAGTCAAAATGCCGCCGTCAGGCAGAACGAACTATTCAGAATGGATGAAGATGAAAGAGAATCCCGTCCACCTAACCTAGACGTATTACGATAGCGATATCGAAACTTAAGTCTTGTAAAGCTGCTGGGGCAGACGGACTTCCCGCGGAACTGTTTAAAGCAGCTGGCGATGAGCTGGTTAGGAACATGCACCAACTCATCTGCAAGATATGGTCGGAAGAATGCATGCCCGATGAGTGGAATCTCAGCATCGTTTGCCCGGTCCATAAGAAAGGAAACCCCTATGACTGCGTCAATTACAGAGGGATAAGTCTCCTGAACATTGCGTACAAGATCCTCTCTGCCGTACTGTGTAAGCGCTTGAAACCGTTCGTGGACAATCTGATAGGTTCCTACCAGTGTGGTTTCAGGCTAGGTAAATCCACGATAGACCAAATATTTACACTACGGCAGATCTTGGAGAAGAATTCCAGGTCGACACGCACCATCTTTTTGTCGACTTTAAAGCCGCATATGACAGTGTTTATAAAGACGAGCTATACAGAGCCATGTCATGTTTTAATTTTCCTGCCAAACTCATCAGACTGTGGATGACTGACAAGATAACTATGGAGAATTCCCGCTGCTCCATTAAGGACGGAGGTGAACTAACCGAGGCCTTCGATTTTAAAAAAGGTTTTAGACAGAGTGACGCACTGTCATGAGATTTCTTTAACATTATACTTGAAAAGATTGTACGAGACTCTACGGCCAATACAAGAGGTGCGATCTACTTCAAGTCTACACAATTGCTTGCCTACGCAGATGACATTGACATTATCGGACGGGCAAAACGGGACGTCAATGAGGCGTTCGCAAGCATTGAAGCAGAAGCGGCTAAAGTGGGTCTAAGGGTAAATGGGGACAAGACCAAATATATGCTGCCATCAAAGAAAGACGTGTAACATCGACGTCTTGGTCAGAACGTCACCTTCGGCAGCTATATTTTTGAAGAAGTCAAGGACTTCGTCTACCTTGGCTCGATAGTGACAAGCAGCAACGACACCAGCGCTGATATAAAACGCAGAATAACTCTTGCCAACCGCTGCTTCTTTGGGCTCAAGAGGCAACTGAGTAGTAGAGCCCTCTCTCGAAAAACTAAGGCATCCCTCTACAAAACCTTAATCAACCCGGTCCTCCTCTACGGCAGCGAGGCTTGGACGTTATCAAAAGCGGATGAGGAAGCTCTTAGCGTTCCGAGAGGAAAATTCTGAGTGCAATCTTTAGTCCCGTTTGTGTAAACGGAGAGTGGAGGAGGAGATTCAACTAAGAACTGTACGGGCTCTACAGCGTCATCGGCCTATTTAGACGTCTTCGGATCCAACGTGTAAGATGACTGTGCCATGTAGAGATTCGCTCTACATCACCGCTCCGGCCCGAAGAGTCTTCGACACCAACCCCGAGGGACGACGCAACAGAGGACGACCGCATCTAAGGTGCGGCACTGGAAGCGGCTAGCCAAAGATCGTGCCGGTTGGAGAGGCTTATTGGTTGAGGCCCTGGTTCACCCCGAACTGTAACGCCATCTAAGTAATTAAGTTACCGCAAAGCCAAAGTTTTACAAGACTGTGTGTTCGTAGAATGGGGTAAATAACAATGGCCCACAAAGTATATATTGAAGCTGTAAATAGAACAGTGAAAGATTAGAGGAATAACAACCAATATTCAGTGGAGTAACATTTTTACTTGTAGAAGACTTTAGACAAACGTTGTGGCGCACACAGGTGGAAGGGGACCTTAACCAACTGGGAGTGCGTCGCTGGAAACAGCTGGCAAAAAACCGAGCCAGCTGGTGAAGTTTGTTGGTTGAAGCCCAGGTTCACACAGGACTGTAGCACCACTTAAGTAAGCAAATTTAGACAAACGTTACCTGTTGTTGCAAAAAGCACACGAGCTGATGAAATTAACCCGTGTTTGAAACGCTCAGTACTTTGGACACCTGATAAATTAAGACAAGATATGAGAGCACAGTCTGGTGGTCCAGAATTCCGTACGATGCTCTTAAATATTAACGAAGGAAAATATCCAGAAATCAATTCTAACTATGACGTTGAATTTCCATCTATTGTCCAAACTCTTTTAACAAACTTTTTTGACGATATTGAGAATATTGAGAATCTCAACTCTAAAGGGGATTCGTGGTTATGCGATCAATGTTAGCGCCAAGAAATGATCAAGTATGGTCACTGAATAACCGTATATTGAAATAAATTCTTGGCAATTCAGCAACTTTCTTATCCATGAATACGATATGTCAAACAGAACAAGTTGTCCACAACCGAGTCGAATTTTAGAACTGTCTTGAACTGTTTCCATTGATTATGATTATGCACAATAAACAATCCGTATTATCTATACACACATATATATATACATAGAACACCGTGGCGCAGTGGGTAGTGAGTTGGCCTTTGACGCCGATGACACGGGTTCGAATCCCGATACAGCCATGTCAACGAACGTGTTTTCACGGTGTTTCTCCTCAGCGGGGTTCTGACAAAACCCCCTGTAGTAAAATTGTCATGAAAAACTTCTCGAAATTCGCCATTCGGAACCGGCAATAAACTGTAGGCCATTTTCACCTATGGGAAAATTAAAGCACACACAACATGGGTGATTGAGAGAAGCTCGGCTCATGTCCTTCATGGACTGTAACGCCAACATACATACATATAAACTTATTGTTTTAATGTTATGATAAAGCAAATCGTACCTTGCCTTAATCCATTTAAAGCATTTAATTATTATTAAAAACTCAACGAAATATTCAAGCAATTTGGCGCGAACGAAGTCGCGAGTACACGCTAGTCACGAATACAAGAGTCCAAGCAATTTGTTTATAACCGCAAGTCCTCATTAAACCTAAACTTAGAACGCCTCTTACTCCGATTGTATATTGTCAAATTAGTAATCACACAAGCAATAAATGTCAACCGAATAAGTTAACTATTATTGTATTGGGCAAAGCAGTGGCTACTTAGCATGAACTTACCAGAGAGTTGACTATAGCACCGCCGACAATATCGGCAAAACAAAGAATCAGTGATAAATCAATTTAATCCCACATCCGCATCCCACATGTCCCATGTTAGGAGACCTTTTCTTATCTTTGTTATATTACATATTTTTGTTCGATTTTAATTAAAGCGTCAATCAAAACTGACGAGGTCCTCCTCCATAGATGCTGACTTTTTTTTTCCCTTCGTTCCTAGTCAATCAATTATTTTTCATGCAGATGACGGGAATTCAATTAATATGAGGTTTCTCAAAGTATTTTCCAACTCATTTGCATTTTCGAGTGGCACCAATAATCTCAAAACAGTTTCTCAGCGCGAAAGGTGTATTAAGGGCGGTACAAAAGAGTAAAATAGAAGAAATGTTAAACATGTCGAAGAATATCAAAAGCATCACGAAAGTCCTTTACGGACTGCTATCAAAGTCGTCCAGTTCATGTAAAACTATGTTGAGGAGGCAACCGGGTTTCCAAAGTTGTCGACTCATTAGTCATTCATAATGCACCTTCTTGAAGTGAAGTGAACAAGTGTGAAGACTTGTTGCAAGCAGCCACCGCTGTAAGACGGACAAGGCATAGAGCTCTTTATCTAAAAATATTGTTGCCAGACGCGTTGGCGTCGTTTTATGAGCTTTTTTTGCAACACAATTTCGCTTTCAGAAGACGGGCATACAGGTAGACATAACAATTACAGGTAAACGTTGTCCACCTTTCTTTTCTTGTTCCTCCTTGTGTTCTTCCGTTCCAATTAAGAATAAGGTCAAAAGGCAAAGGGACAATGGGCCTAGTTGTGTAATCAAAAGCTCATGGTCAAGGTTGATGGTATTGTGAAGGGTGGTGGTGCACGGGTAGTATGCCATTCATTCATTTGTGTATGAATAGTCCTATGATAATTACGATTTCTTGTAAACACATAAGAGAATTTTTATCAAATCGAGATATGTTAACTATTTGGCAACTGTGCCTATTTATCCAGTGAAACAACGACGCGAAAAACTAAAAGTCATCCCAATTATGTATTGTAGCTGCAACCATGACTGCTCCACTAAAAGGTTTTAACCAAATTATATGGTAACTGTGACGCACGCTTGGTGAGAATTATTTTATGGTTAGTGATAGCCTTGACTAAATTGTATATTAGCTACAGATGGTATATTTTTTCGTTGATGGAATGTTGCACTTGAGCTATAATTAACATATGGGCGGTCTTGTCGATTTGTCAATCAAGAGATCGCCATGAAGTTCGCTTAAGTGAACTTAATAATAATTCACGGTCACCGCGCTACTGATCCGCCATCCAAAAGACCAACGATTGAGATTTATTAGAAAAGAAGTAAGTTCAGGTTTTAAGTTAGCTAGATGGAGGAACTCCTTCAAAGGACAAGTTCCTTGTGAGGCTTTCATGCTGTAATTGACTTTTATCAGTGAGTCATGTATGGCGTAAACAGGGGTCGCATATACGATAGCGTTCTTCTTCGCTGATATGATGCATACAGATTCAACCAGCCACCTTAATCTATTTCGAAACAGTGTGCTGACTGAGGCCTGTTTGGGTTCCGTGCCATACTGGGTTCACAGATCTCTATACCAAACCCGGATAATTATTTCTTCGCAACCTTCTTCTCTTTAGACTCCGCAAGGACACAGCCACCGCAGGATATACATGATATTTGATTGAAATATGTATATAAACAGAGTCATAAATAAAACTTCATGATCCAATCCTCATATTCGTAAAAAAAGCTAGTTCTAAGGGCATACAATCTGTACACAAATATTTTCAAATTGTGTGGAAGGGATATCACGTCAGATCAGTATTTATATCCAAGAATACAGAGTTCTTGTTTCGGACAACGAAAGATTTACAGCCCAATGGAAAAGATATTTTGATGAATACCTCGATGCAATGCACTATATACATACATAGAAAGAACAAGAATGGTTACCGAACACAATGAAACAATTTGTATATTGAATATTAGTTGAGACACTATGTATGGATAAATGAACTAATCGGAGATTATCAGTGTGTGAGGAAAGCATTCTATTAGTCATCAGATCAGCTTTTATAATAAAAAAAAAGGTTAGTGGAAACTAATACAAGCAATACGTCTCTCTGAAACCGATAAACATTGGGTTAATGCTTGTGCGGGTTGTAGAAAGACTCCGTATACTTAAGAGTTCGTCCGAAGACAGGCGTAAGGGTAAACTGATGAGCATCCCGAGCTTTTATTGTGGAAAATACGATAAGAGAGATATAATAGACATTCCCATGGTGCTGAAGCGCTACTAATTTCCCCATTTAACTATGCTGTCGATTTCAGAATTGAATAAGCTTAATACACGTATAGCGTGTCCTTATTAAGTTAGAGGGTTTGACTTGTTCCAAAAAAATCTTCATGGGAAAGAAGAGAAGGATGCAATATGGGTGGATGTTTGAGTACTTCTAAAACCGACTTTATAGTCTGGAAACGAGCTATCTACTCGTACGAACAAACAACACAAATGGACTTATACTCTATGATCAACATTGGTTACAATATAGTTCGAAATCCATACTAACGTATTTCACAACAGCATTAAGGCAATAACTAAATATCGATATTTTGGCAGGTTGTTTTGTTGAGATAGAATAATACGCATCTAATTGTAAGCAATAAAAAGTATGAAGCCCAGATTCTATCAGATTGAAACTACAAGCTTAATTCCTTAGTTGAAATATTGATTTATATTCATTGAACTATACTTAATATTTCAGTTTACGAAATGAGCCTTAATGAACCGGTACATTTACAACATTAACTTACTTCTGCTTATTGCCCTTTGTTTGGTAATAAGCAAGTTTTGATCATAAGACAGCAAGCAATGGCTATTATATACATACGTTCCTAATTTCTCTCCAATATGGCAACATGAACCCATATGCAAGCATAAAACCAGGGTAGTATACTCCTCAGTAAAGCACGTATGTACAAATGTTTAATCCACGAACACATCACAGTGTAGCAAAATCAGATTTAATTAAATTCTCAGCTCATTCACAAAATCCGTACCATGATGAGCAACAGCTGGCCTAGACCACGCTGGGCTGAATCGACTGAATCTTATTGAATTCCACAGCAAATATACATATATATGTACATATTTTGGTGTTCTTCTTGTTCTCATAACGCCAAATGCTCCACCGTTCAGTTTACTGATGAATGATGCACGGATGAATGGAAAAGCAATAAAACAAGGAATCCACAGCTGAATGTGATGTTTACACTACCAGATTATATCGCCCGTCATTTCAGTGTCCTCCCACTGTTCCTAATGTCCATTCACTGATTGTGGAGCCTCTGAACTTTCGTGTCTGGTCTCAGAGTCTGCATTCATTTGGTTTCTATGCTTTTTGTTTTCCTTTTTTATTATCGAAAGGTGTTAATTATTACCATGCGCGTCCGGTGAAGCGCGTTTGATCGATTCGTGTTGAAGCAACAAACAATAAACAACATCACGTTCGGTTTGTTTTTGATTTACATTCTGTTTATATCGAATGGAACGTTTCAATATACATCTTCATGCCGAAAGAAACACAAAAAAAAAAAAAAACAAAATAGAGAAATAAAGGCCATAAAAGTAGACACTTCCTGCAACATCAGTCGCCACATCCCGCCATTGCAAACGATGCGTACATGGCACTGGTGTTGGTGCAAGAATTTACGAAATTCACTGCAGATTAGATTTAATCTGACCTAGATTACTTCTTTCTCTACCCACTAGAAGCTGCTGTTGCTGCTTGCCTTCCGCATCAGTATACGCTTCCCAAAAGCTATAAATCACTTGGAACCTAATCAGTGAACGTGAAGTAATCAAGCTTTGCTTATAACTGTTTCTGGATCCATGGTATGTACACCTGTGTCGGTTTGGTAATTTGGCATAAAATCCATATCAACCGCCTCCTTCCCGGTAAGCAAAACAAATACGTCGCGGTGAGTGATGGATGCAAATAAGGATGTTCGTGGAAACTTTTTTGGATAAACAGAAAGTGTTAGGAATTGGGTTAAGGCACATGTATGTATGTAGGTGGTCAAGTACTGGCGCTGCAATAGTGGGCGTTTGAACGTTGATTCTGGTATTATGCAAGAGCTTGTACGAAGCAGGAGGTAGGTCCGCAGTAGAGAGGAATTAGAATTTATCGTTTCGGAATAAATTTAACTTTTACACTCTCTTTCGAGTGCCGAGTGCATATTTGCATTTGGACGCGTGAGGCAGGTTTACCACCACAAGATGGTAATTCGAAATTTTTATCGACTTGCTATGGACTGCAGTGTATATTACTTTGGCTATAAATCTTACGAGCACGGTTTTCATTAAATCTGTTTTTCAAAGTTTCCTTTTTTCTTTAAATCGTATTTTGCGAATGCAAAATATATGACTTAATTGAAGTGAACATTTAGAGCTGCCGACATGTATTTCGTAAGTACCAAAAGTGAGCTTAAAATATACTGTCGCTCACTAAATACAGCCGAAAAGAGGGGTTGTAAGTAAGTGAACAAATATGAGAAGCTGAGGGTACTGTAGTGAGCGAAGTAATGGAGTGGATTAAAAATAACAGACAAGAGGTAATTTTGAAAATGAGAAAGAGTGCCGGAGATTGAACTGAGCCCTGAGGAACACCAGCATTTAAAAATTGGATGTCGGACTTGATCACTCCAAAACATTTCTAATCCATTAAACAGCACTTCCCGCGATAAAGTTTTTGTCTCTTTAATCGAGACAAATCTCCGTCCGTTTGTGGGTCTTTTTTTTTAGATTTGGGGAGAGGAAAATGTCGTAGGGCGAACTTAGCCCCTGAATATTAGGGACATGTGCCACAGAAAATGCTCTTACTCCTAGATATTTGAAGCTCTTGACTACTTCAATTGGTTCGTTGTTGTTTGAAAGTGTAGGGCAGTCATTTCGGTAATAAATCCAGATATTTTCAGCTCGCTTGGAAGGGGCGCGTTTCTTTTCGATGCACCAGTTGGAGAGAACGTTGAATACTTCTTTCTTTTGGTGGCGTTACAGCCCATCAAGGACCACCAGCGACAAGCTTCTCTCAATCTCCCGTGCTGTGTGGGATTTATTTTTCAAATAGGGACCTACAGTTTAATGCCGATTCCGAACGGCGTGAGTCGAGAAGCTTTTTCAAGGTAAGTATACTACGGGGGGTTTTGCCAGTACCCCGCCGAGGGACGCCGCGAAATAAACATTCGATGGCGTTGGTATTATCGGGATCCGAACTCGCTCATCGTGCGTCAGAGTCCAACACACTAACCACAGCACCACGGAGCGCTCAATGTTGAATTAATCCTGTAATATTTCCAGGGCAGAGTGTAGGTTCTTGTGTTATGAATGCGATGTTACCGGCTTAGGCATAAACAGTTCTTTTTTTAAATAATCGCATAAGTTCGTTTGTATATAATATAAACAGGTACACCGTATTCACTTGTTTTTTTCTTTGCTCACTTTATCCAATACCTTGACTTGTATCTTCCTATTAATCATCCAGCTTCTAAGCCAGTTAGCCAGTACTGCTCTCAAGCCATTTCTGCTAACACTTTCTAATAGCTTTTCGTGGGTCAGAGTATCGAATGCTTTGCTAAAATCAATAAATAGCCCAATAACGTGATGGTTCTTGTTTAGCCCGGCATTAACCATATTGGAAAACTCTCCCAGTAAAGACTCTTAACTTTTTGAAAAGCGTACTGGTTTGGATGTAGCTGGTTTTGTGTTTAGTAATAAAGTTATTTAGTCTGCAAACTATAACTTCCTCCATGCATTTTTCAATTGGTGACAAAATCATTTTTGGTCTGTAGTTTGCAATGTCGTTTTTTATTCCTCCCTTGTATATAGGGCGAATAATCGACGTTCTCATCAATTTCGAAACATGGCATTGATGTATACTTCGGTTTATAATTTTTGTAATTACTGTGGCAAGGTGAGAAGCATTTATTGACAGGTCAACTGGTATAATAGTAGGGGAGCCCAAGCGGGGATTTTGCGCGTTACTCGAGCGCCTCAGAAAATCATATGGGGAGAAAGCTTGTACCCTGTAATGTACCCCTACCAAATATAAACCCTAAATATGGGGCGTGCGTTGAGGGCAGCCCGTCAGATTAGTAAAAAAAAATCGATCCTCGGAAAAACTCGAGCGCGTCAGATTAAGAACAGGTAACTTAAGTACATCCTGAAAAGTGTATATTTCAATAATCTGACAATTTGAGCGTGGCATAAGGAAATGGGGGAGTCGCAAAGTTGTAAAAAAAACACGTCACCTCGCAATACCCGAGCGCGATTAAATTTTTTTTTATTTTGAAGGGAATTCTATTAGGATTACGAAAAACATATAATCTGACGGTTTTAATGAGGCGATATAGCTAAAACCATCGATAAAGAATGAGCAGGCAGATGCTGATATCTATATCATAGATAAATGAACAAGATGGCAATCTGATGGCTTTTGACAGGCATTTTGACAACTAGCCCCTACAAACGCGTTGCGGTTTGACGGCGTCTTGACTGTGTCATTCTGCCTTGTTCCGACGTCTTGACTCTAAGTCAAAAGCTTCGTTTTTAAAGCGGCCCTAGACGCTCAATATTGTTGTGCAAAATATTGCACAATTTGATTGGCTTGCTGCCCCAGACGGTTCAATATTTTCCCCAATAATTTAGTTGACCGCTCATATTTGTAATAAAAGTCAAAAGCGTGTTTTGATTTTCCGGAATATATCGCACAATCTTGCAATATTATGTACAGACGAACAATAATATTGTGCAATATCAAATATCGCACAATATTACTAAGCGTCGAGGGGCCGCTTTATATTACAAAAGCAACAACCAGCCCCTGCGGGGATCACAGGGCAGACGTACGAAGGTTTTCCATCTTGTTCATTTATCTATAATCTATATATTCCCCACTCCACGCTTCTCGTTCATTCTCACTCTTTCCCTGCGTCTCATATTCAAAGTTTTTTAAATTGTCAAATTAACAATACTCCTTTACATAATTGTCAGATTATCATTTAGGGTGACTCTGACATCGAGTTAAACCCACAGTAGAAAAATCTGATGCGCTCGAGTATTTCAAGCTAACGATTTTTTTTTAACATTTTCAAAAATCAGTCATGAGTGTAGGCCACGTCCAAATCGTCAGTTATTAAAATCAAACATTGTTTTGAGTTCACTAAACGTGCCCTTTCAATATCTGACACGCTCGAATAACTTTTTTTTGTTTTGCTTTTTTACCGCTCTTCTCAGCCACCCACCCACTATCTAATCGTCAGATTAATATCAGAAAGACGAAGCGAGTATACTCTATTAATATCTGACGTGCTCGAGTATTTCCATGTGACTGTTTTTTTTTTTTTACATTTTTAAACATTTTTTACACGCTCTTTTCCCCACTAAAATGTAAAACTTAACATAAATTTTTTCGTTTGAGAACCTAATCTTCACAATCCAATAGGTCCCCATGACGCTCTAGTAACTGCAAATTTAGCATCCCGGGCTCCCCTACTATAATATTGTCCGCGGTCTTTTTTGTCGTTCATTCGACACAGCAGCATGAAGACTTCTGCTTCTGTTGCTTCTTTATAATGATACTTCCTTGAAAAATTGATCCGCAAATTAACAAATAATGCCGAAATTGTTTTTAATAATTTCATCTATTGTGAGCTTCTTTCTTCTGAAAAGCTCATTTATAATACCCCATGTATTCCTCGGATCATTACTGACATCTGCGAATTGTTGTTTACATATAGAAATTTGTTATCGAGATTTGGATATTTCTATTAACTATACATATTTCTGTAGATTTTACATATATTAATTTTCAAACGTTTTACTTCTCGGGGTGTTTTCCACTTTCTCTTGTAATAGCTCGTCTCTTTTTTTACACATTGTCAGAGTTTCAGGCGTAATCCATGCTTTATGTTTTCGTTTTTGTCTAATTGATAATGTTTTACTAGCTTTAGTATACATACATATATGTATACCTGGGCTACAATGTACCAGCAGCAGATATGTAGCAGAAGCCTTCAACCAAAAAAAAAAAAAAAAAAATACATATATACAATTAATTACGCCTTCCAAGTTATTGTAAAGCTTTTCAACATGGTTTTCTGAGAGTATATTTTGCTAGTTTGTGTGCTCGATTATTTCATTAACTTGTTGTTGATTAATGTTTTTATTGTCAGCTTTATTGGTCGTTTCTGCATTTTGCATAGGTACTTTTGATAGCGTATGAGATGGCATAATGGTAAGAAAAATAACAGTTTCAATAATTGTTGATAATCTATCTGACTTAGTGAGGCTTACATACATAGATATGGTCAATAAGCGTTGTCAGTCCTTTCGAGGCCATTATTTGTATCTTGTGTATTTATGTTGACGTCGCATTTGTTTTCTATGATGACTTCGTTCAATCTGTCGGCGAACCTGGCTATAATAGAACTTGGCGGCCTGTAGATTGCATGTACATATGTACTATAGTTCACATTTGTGAGTGATTTCCAGGTGTACGCCTTCTTAATTAACTGGGTTTTTTGGTATTAATTTATACCCTCTATTGTTTTTGATATAGACTGCGACACCTCCGCCTTCCCTTAAATTACGGTTAAAAAAAACTCAGATTAAATCCATCGATATTATAAAAATCGCTTTTGTTCTTAGATATATTAACTTCATTCAGTACTAAAATATCTTATACGACACAGTACATTTTCAATTTCAGAAATAAAAGTATCCCACGTTTTTGTAATTGATCTTATGTTAGAACTTGAACTTGAACTCCGAGGCCTCAAGAATAAGGAAGATCCTGGCTTCGGTCCCGTATAATCCAAGCCATCTGATGCGTAATGATGGTTCCTGGATGACCTCCAGAGAGGAAGCCCTCGAACTTCTTCTAAGCGCACACCTCCCTGGCAGTAGTGACTCGGCTATGACACCTCCTCGGGTCTTTCAGCCGACGTCATCCTCCTTTGAGCGTGCTCCTAACCTGATCAACTACAACAATGTCCTTTGGGCAATAAAAAGCTTTGAACCATACAAGTCCCCAGGACCGGATGGTATCAGATATCATCCTCCCCTGGCTTGTGGTCATATACAATAGCTGCCTCTCCCTATCCTACATCCCCAGCAAGGGGAAGGTAACGAGGAGGAGGAGGAGGAATCAATACACCACCTCGTCTGCTCATGTCCCTCTTTTGCGAATCGCAGGAGGATCTACCTTGGCGCGCCCTTCTTTGACAATCTAAGTGAGCAAACCAAAAGAAAGCTCAACTCCATCGCTTCATTAGAAGCACCGGTTGGTTCTCAGGTAGCGGATCAGGGTAACTTGATCCAGGTGGTATCACAATGAGCCGACTTCGGCCTACGTGTGGCTTATGCATACCAAATTAACCTAACCTAACCTAGCACTTGAACACCAAAAATTCACTTTTTTAAAACTTCTTTTCCGATCGCGAACAACGCCTTGTATTTTGATTTTTATTTTAATTTTTTTGTTTATTTACTTCGATCAAATTTAACAATACTTCTCTTCTAGAATAAGAATTTTAGGTTATTTTCGGTTATATGGCATAACTACTTTGCTATTATATCACTGGTTCAGCTTTACACTTTCGCCTCGCTTTACATATATTATATGTAAATGTCCCAAGGTAATTCATGTCGTAAGAACACACCTTGACAAATGCCATGTCTTTTACAAAAAGTAATTATACCGCCATCATCACCATCTCAAGGTGAACACGCTGTCTCCGGCGGTTCCATCTGATATTCTCCACATATCGTAGCTAGGAACGCCAGTACCACGCTTGTTACTCCCTATCCATCACAGCCCACGTAATGTATCGACAGCCTGTGTTCGCCATTGGGTCTTTGGGTTGGTCGGTCGAATAGATGACAGACAGCCCGGTTGGTTGGTTGGTGGATCTGGCCAGTGGTAGCTCTTATTTAAGCAAATCGCCAGTTGTTTTCGTTATTCTCTACTCCTTTTCTTATAGTCAGGTGATTAGGTGATTAGTGTGATGGTAATCGAGTGGGAAGACAACTGATTGCATAGGTTAATTCTTTAACACCAATAAGTAGACGTATGCACCATGCACAAACTGCATCTGGATCTATCAGTTTGTATACATACATATGTATGTCTTTCGTTTCATTAACAAATCGATTTTTCATGTCTTCATTACTTCTATGACAGATTGTTTGTAATTAGATCTTTGATTTTCAAGATATAGGTCAAATTTCCGCGTCCAAAACAGGATGTGGATTAAACAGGTTTGAACCAACATCATAGTCACAGGATTCGTTTTTTTGTACATATTTTACATACGGGTGATGTTCATACATACATACAGGCTTCTCCTGGCATATATCAACTATTACATGCATTGTGTACAAACATTCGCTGAACGACTGACCGCTTTCGTTAAACGTAATTAATTAGCTGATAAATTACGCTCTAAGCGTAATCAAAAATGCTTAGCTGTCGGCGAGATTGCTAACGCCAAGCGGGATGATAGCGAACGAGTGAGCATGTGCCCAATTCATCGGATGGAAAGTATTTAGTTGCAGCAAATTGATTAATGAATATGAGATACAACAGAAGCTACTGCATCTGCATCATTGAACTCGGTTACCAGTGTAGTGGGATACAATGCAAAAACGCTGTATAAAAACAAAAATAACAACAAAGTCTTTAATTGAACAAGATTGTGCAAAATGCGAAAGTAAGATTAAATTTAATTAGAGTGAAATGTTTGAAGCACTAACTGAATGAGTTTGCTGTAATTTGCCGATTTCTGCATGGAAATGTCCGCTCGTGTATTCATGCCTCCCTCGTCAGGAGAGTCATATGCGTTCTGCTTCGATGGAGGTATGTAGAAGGATAGAAGGAGGCTTGTTCCACTTCACTGAATATGGGTTTTGAATGTTATAGACCATGTCGTAATCTCGTTTCGTGACCTTCTTCGACAGGGACACCGAGAAACGCCGATATTATGCAACATGTGTTAAATACCATATCATTCTATATACCATTTTAAAACTCGCCCCCACTAGAATTCCTAAAACTTTGTTCTTTTTTCCATTTCTATTTCTATTTTTGAAATCCTACATTTGAAAAGATCACCAACCGTTCCAAGCCTCACTTCATGTTACAAAGTAAGAGTATACTCAAAGCAATACTTCCAACTCAAATTACTTTTCTTCCGTACATCGCATTAAATGTCGTTAGTGCCGGCTTTGTAAACGTACATATACGAGATGAAGTTAAAGTTGTTAATGAATGTTTGATATGAAAACTTTCTTAAAACTTAGGCACCTAACGAGATATTAGATACATCCATTGAGTTGATACAAACTCATATGTAGGTTGTTGCTAGGTAAATAGCGATTAAAAATGTCCTTTAAAAGTTCTTCAAGATATAATTATAAACAGAAGAATATGAATTATGAAAACCGGACATATGTATATGTATAGATTGCCCTTAAACAATTACTGAATGAATTAATGTTTAGTTGTATAGAAGGTCGTTGTTATATGGTAGCTAATAAAAAGTTCTGTATCTTTAAGGACCCATAAAGATACTTCTAGGAAGTTCGGATTAACCGATGACGACCCAGGAAACAACCAAAGGAAGAGGAAGAATGATATTCGTCTTTGTACGTGGAATGTAATGTCCCTCAACAGACCACGTGCAGCCGAACAACTTGCGGAGGCCCTAGACTGTAATAAGGCAGATATTACCGCAACCCAGGAAGTGCGATGGGATGGACCGGGCAAAAAGAGGATGAGAAAATGTGGAATCTACTACGGCGACTGCTACAAGGAGAGAAGACAACGCTTATTCGGATGCGGATTTGTTATTAGAGGTAAACTTAGGCAAAAAGTCTTGAGCTTCAGGCATGTAAGCGAACGCCTCGTGACAATCCGCATCAAGGCTAAATTCGCAAACATCAGCTTAATTTGCGCTCATGCCCCTGCCGAGGACAAGGACGACGCTACAAAAGACGACTTCTACGACCTACTAGATAGGACATATGCCCTATATGCCCAGCTACGATGTTAAAATCGTACTGGGAGACTTTAACGCGAAACTGGGCAAGGAAGTCGTCTTTCATAGGGTTATTAGCAAGCACAGCCTACACAACACCACATCCGAAAATGGATTTAGGCTGATAGACTTCGCAACGGAGCGAAATCTTTTATGTAGTTGCTAGCACGCGTTTCCCACATCTCAACATCCACAAAGGGACCCCACGCAGCAAAGCAGCAAGCCTTTCAGGAGGCGCTGCCTAGAAGGACGAGAGCTGCTCGTGAGCATTATGAGCAGAAAAGGAGGGAGGAGCATAAGCTTCTAGAACTAACCGACCCCTTTGATGTTAAAAAAGGTTTTAGACAGGGTGACGCACTGTCATGTGATTTCTTCAACATCATTCTTGAAAAGATCGTGCGGGACTCTGCCGCCAATACAAGAGGTACGATCTACTTCAAGTCCACACAATTGCTTGCCTACGCATATGACATTGACGTTATTGGACGAAGAAAGCGAGACGTCAATGAGGCTTTCGCAAGCATTGAAGCACAGAAGCGGTTAAAGTGGGTCTAAGGGTAAATGGGGACAAAACCAAATATATGCTGTCATCAAAGAAAGACGCGTAACATCGACGTCTTGGTCAGAACGTTACCTTCGGCAGCTATATTTTTGAAGAAGTCAAGGACTTCGTCTACCTTGGCTCGATAGTGACAAGCAGCAATGACACCAGCGCTGAGATAAAACGCAGAATAACTCTTGCCCACCGGTGCTTCTTTGGGCTCAAGAGGCAACTGAGTAGTAGAGCCCTCCCTCGAAAAACGAAGGTATCCCTCTACAAAACCTTTATTATCCCGGTCCTCCTCTACGGCGCTCAGGCTTGGACTTTATCAAAAGCGGATGAAGAGGCTCTTGGGCGTTTCGCGAGGAAAATTCTGCCCGCGATCTTTGGTCCCGTTTGTGTAAACGGAGAGTGGAGGAGGAGATTCAACCTGTACGGGCTGTACAGCGACATCGGCTTAGTTAGACGTCTTCGGATCCAACGTCTAAGATGACTGGGCCATGTAGAGCGAATGAACATCACCGCTTCGGCCCGAAGAGTCTTCGACACCAACCCCGAGGGACGACGCAGCAGAGGACGACCGCACAGGTGGAAAGGGACCTCAACCAACTGGGCGAGCGGCACTGGAATAGGCTGGCCAAAGATCGTGCCGGCTGGAGAGGCTTGTTGGTTGAGGTCCAGTTTCACCGCGAACTGTAGCGCCATCTAAGTAAGTAAGTAATAAACGCACCCACATTCTTCCACTTAAGGTTGGGAACTCTGTAATGCTCTCATGTTCCGAAAAAGCTAACGAATTAGCAAACAACTTTCTAGCAAATCATTTGACTGCAAATAATATAACTCCAGCGATGAACATTCAAACCTCCGTAGAGCAATCAGCTAACATTCTTAACTGCCACACTGTCTTCAGTAATTTATTTTTAACAACACCTAGCGAACTGAAAGATATTATCCGTAGTCGAAAAACGAGATAATCTCCCGGTTTCAGCGAAATCAAAAATACATGTCTTAAGAACCTCCCAGGCTCTGCTCTCGTGCACTTAACACACATTTTCAATAGTTTCCTGAAACTGGGATACTTTCCTAAAGATTGGAAAACGGCCAAAATAGTTCCAATTTTAAAACCTAGCAAAGCTCCTAATCTGCCCTGTAGTTCTGGACCAATTAGTCTTCTCGACTCTCTTAGCAAGTGCCTCGTAAGGGGTATTAAGAACAGAGTTGTATCATTCGTCGACAACAATGAAATTCTCCCTCCCCAACAATTTAGATTTAGAGCACCAAGTGCACCGCATTACAAAGGACATAAAAACAATCTTTCAGGAGGTAAAAGTACTGGTATGATTATATTGGATAAAGAAAAACATTTGATACCGTATGGCATGATGGTTTATTACACAAGCTACTGAGAGTCAATATGCCACTGTACCAAAATCATACAGTCATTTCTGTCTTTCCGAAGTTTGAGGGTATGTATCAATCAGAGCCTCTCAGAGAACAAAATTATTACTGTAGGCATTCCTCAGGGTTCTGTACTTGGCCCAGTTTTATTTAATATACATATATGTATGTGTCCGATTTCCCCAGCTTGATAAACTGTGGTATTGCCTTATTTGCTGACGACACATGTATTTATTCATCGGATTCAATTGGTTGCAACATTGAAACTAGTCTGCAATCTGCTTTAAATACTATCGAAGCTTTTTGTAATAACTGGAAAATTAAAATTAATTGCTTCCAAGACTCAAGCTGTCTTTTTCACTTGTAAAAGAAAAGCTTGTTTACTTCCAAACAATAACCTCCTCCTCACTAGTGTTCAGATTGAGTGGAAATCGTGTGCGAAGTAGTATCTTGGCATTTAATTAGATAAACGTTTAACGTTCAACCAACATATACAAGAAATAATTAAAAAAGTGAATGTCACGATTTATATGCAGGAAATCACAATTGGACATCACCAACAAGCTATTCATTTTTAAGACTATCTTTCAAGCTATTATATTCTATGGGCCTACATTCTGGGGTAAATGTGCTAAAACTCATCTGCGCAGACTCCAAATAACCGAAAATAAATTGTTAAAACTGATCTTTAATTTATCTTGGAAATTGTTAAAACCAGAATTGAAAAACTTAGCCATCAGTAAATACCTCTTGCCTATCATCCGACAATGACTTGATTTCTAATTTAGCATCATTATGAGTGCAACGAATACTTGCAATACCTGCTTGTTTTCTTTTTTGTTCCACACTTATTTGTTTATTACATTTTTGTATTTTCTCCTTTCTTTTACATTTACCATATATATGTATATTTATCTATTAATTAATTTATTTATCAAGTCATTTATTTATTTTTATATTTATCTCTTTATTTAGAGAGCACCGTGGCGCAGTGGGTAGTGTGTTGGGCTCTGACGCCGATGACACGGGATCGAATCCCGACACAGCCATGTCATCGAACGTGTTTTTCACGGTGTTTCTCCTCAGCGGGGTTCTGACAAAACCCCTGTAGTGAAATTGTCATGAAAAGCTTCTCGAAATTCGCCATTCGGAACCGGCAATAAATTGTAGGTCCCTTTCACCTATGGGAAAATGAAATCACACACAACATGGGTGATTGAGAGAAGCTCGGCTCAGGTCCTTCATGGACTGTAACGCCAAAATAATACATTTATTTATATATCTATATATTAATTATGCAAATATTTATTATTTCGTTCCGCGGAGGTACGATACCGACTTTCTGTCAAGATTTTGAGTCAGTCGCGAAATAACCTATGATTAAAAAAAAAAGACCACTAGATAGCTCACCCCTTATTTTCGTCTTAAATTTTTGACCTTTTATTGACCTTTTGTTTAACTTCGTGTTTCTGTTTTTTTTTTTTTTTCCTGCATTTGGTGATTAAATTGTTTATGCACCTATTTTATTGACAATGGATGAAAATATTTCTATAAGGGATACTAACGCCGGCGATAAACGACATGTTAGGATTGTAGCTTTATTGTCTAGTTAGAAACAATTGATTCGCTATTAACTAAAAATAAAGCGGACAAGTTCGGTTCTGTACAACGAATGGCTCATTTACAGCCAATCCGAGAAAGCCTGGAGACCCTGTATATAATTTTTTGACAAAAAATTAACAGGCAATAAAAAGCGGGTCTTTCTTATAAGCCCTGTAAGGCTGTAGTAGTACCATTTATAAGAAAAAGTGAAGGTAACCCCTGGGCCTATCATTCCCAAATAGGATAATCAACCGAATGTACCTCGAAAAGACTGGCACCTCGGTAGTCCTATCTTGTGATACTTATTCAATGAACATAATTCAATTTTTTGTTTTTTTCTTTTCCTTTAACCAACAATACACAGTACAATACTAGTAGACAACCAAGTAGAAATTGAATAGCCCTAACGTAAATGTTCTATAAAAACTGGAGATACAAACCAGAAATCGTTAAGACTTGGAATCTGGCTACCCCGACTCAATGCTGACGATCTCACTACAAATTACAATATTATAATTTACATGCCATTCTAAAATAACCATCCGACCACTTTTTGGGAATAAGCTAAATTTAAAAAGGAGGAGCCGACAAACCACGCTGTACAGTGGTGTTCTTATAAGCACACCCTTATTCAAACGTGTATTTGCTTGCAATACACACTGTACTTACAAGCGACACAGGAGTGAAGCCATAATATCCCAAGGTAGTACCGTTATGAATATGAAAACATACTACAAAGAAGATCCCGTTAGGTTATCCTGGTTTTGCAATCGTAGGAGTTGGTGATCATTGCAAATTGGGTGTTCATATAAATAGCACATATCATGGTGTGTCAGAAAAAAAACATTTTTCAGTATTTAAGTGAGGTTAGTGTGAATCTAAGTATAGCCATAATTACACTCATTTCTTACACAAATAGGAGTATTTAAAATGGGCAGTGGAAAGCGTTGCACGGAGGAAAGGAGGCAAATAGTCGGTACCATGGTACAGGATGGAAAGACTATTTCAGAGGTAGCAAGGACATAAAGGTGCTCTAGGAAGCTAGTTCAAAATGCACAAAATGCAATGAAGGTCATACGGTGCAGCCAATCTTCCGCAAATCCCGTAAGCAGAAACAAAAAAAGAAAAACCTCAAAAGTGACAGAATTATCCACAAAATCAGTGGCAGCGACCTTTTCAAAGCTGCACCAGCCCATCAGGAGGAGGTTCGACATTGGGCGCCTGAGCACACCGGAGGTTGCCAGAGTCTACAGGGAGCAGCTGAGCGAAAGACTC
This sequence comes from Eumerus sabulonum, assembly GCA_951905685.1. NCBI lineage: Eukaryota > Metazoa > Arthropoda > Insecta > Diptera > Syrphidae > Eumerus > Eumerus sabulonum. Next base: position 40,077,089 of record OX645062.1, on the reverse strand, counting down.
TACGGTATGCCTACGTCGAACACAAATGCCAATAATATGTGGCTGCATTGCCGCTCAGCCATTCAGGAAGTAGCCGAAACCACCTTAGGATACCTACCACCCCCGACAAGAAACCCGTGGTATGATGGCGAGTGTGAGCAGAAAAAGGCAGCAACCGACGAGGCGTACCAAAAGGCGCTGCAGAGGAAAACCAGGGCAGCGCGAGAAGAGTACCGAGCCAGAAGAAGGGAGGAGAAGAAACTACTGCGACAAAAGAAAAGAATCTTCGCAGCCTCCCAGCTCAAGGATATCGAGGAGTCTAGGGATAAACATAAAATACGAGCCTTTTACAAGAAAGCCAAAGGCCTTGCAGGAGACTTCAAAAAGGGCACCCTGGCTCTTCGAAACTGCGAGGGTAATCTTGTCAACGACCCGCAGGGAATAGTGGATGTATTTAAGCAGCACTTCCAGCAGCTGCTTAACGAGCATGACCAAGAGAGAGTGGTAGGGACCGAGGAAATCCCAACTCCAGCCGCTGAAGTAGTCCTCCCACCCAGCATAGAAGAAGTCGGCACAGCTATTCAGAAGCTGAAGATCAACAAGGCCGCAGGCTCAGATGGCTTGCCATCAGAGCTCTTCAAGGCTGGCGGCGATGTTCTGGTAGGGAGCATGCACCAGATCATCTGCAGAATTTGGGAAGATGAGAGCATGCCCGACGACTGGAATACCAGCTCTATATGCCCCATCCACAAAAAAGGCGATCCTACCTCTTGCAAGAACTATAGAGGTATATCCCTGCTCAATGTCGCATACAAGATCCTGTCCAGCGTATTGTGTGAACGTCTAAAACCATTTTGCACCGCACTAATCGGCAGCTACCAGTGCGGCTTCCGGTCCGGCAAATCAACTATAGACCAAATGTTCACACTTCGACAAATCCTGGAAAAGACCAACGAGTTTCGAATCGGTACACACCATCTTTTCATCGATTTCAAAGCCGCATACGACAGCATTCATCGTGAAGCACTGTTTGGGGCGATGACCGAATTCGGGATCCCAGTAAAACTGATCCAGTTGTGTCGCGCCACGCTAAAAAACACGCGATGCACCGTGCAACTCGGTTCTAGGACCTCGGAACCATTCGAAACATGCACCGGATTTCGGCAAGGAGATGCGCTGTCATGTGACTTCTTCAACCTGGTGCTGGAGCAGATGGTGCGACGGGCAGGCGTCAACAGGGAAGGCACTATTTTTTACAAGTCCATCCAGCTGCTACGATACGCGGATGATATCGACATCATCGCGTGTTCTCGCCGTGGCATTGTGAAAGCATTCACGGCGATTGAAGAACAGGCGAAACGAATTGGTCTTAAGATCAATGAGGACAAAACGAAATACATGCTGTCAAGCAAAAACCAATCCGTCGCTCACCACCTGGAACAAAACATAACAATTGACAGCTACAATTTCGAGGTAGTTAAGGAGTTTGTCTACTTCGGGGCAAACGTAAATTCCACAAATGACACCACAGTGGAGATCCGGCGTAGAATCGCCCTTGGCAACCGCTGCTACTTCGGCTTGTCCAAGCAACTGGGGTCAAAACTCCTCACTCGAAAGACCAAAGTCATGCTTTACAAAACGCTCATTCTGCCAGTCTTGCTGTACGGAGCCGAAAGCTGGACGATAAGCAGGACAGCGGAGCTGATTTTGGGTTCTTTCGAAAGAAAAATTCTGCGCCGGATATTTGGTCCTGTCTGTGAGGAAGGTGAATGGAGAAGAAGACACAACCGCGAACTCTACGAGCTGTACCAAGATGTGGATGTAGTCCAGAAGGCAAGGATCCGTCGACTACACTAGCTCGGCCACATCGAGCGCATGGATATCAACGCTCCAGCTAAGAGGGTCTTCGACTCCGAGCCTCCTGGTTCGAGAAGAAGAGGAAGACCGAACCCTAGGTATAAAGACCAAGTAATCGCGGATGTAAGACATCTTGGTCTTGACAACTGGAAGCAGCTTGCCCGGGACCGTCAAGGATGGAAGGCAGCTATAGCTCAGGCTCAGATCCTCCATGGATCGCAGGCCTGATAAGTAAGTAAGACCTTTTCATAACTTCCCGGGAGATAAAGCAACAACTACCTGACCAACACAATGTCCAAATATCAGCCGTGACTGTAAGTCGCTAGTTTATTGAATTCCAGCTTTATGGAAGAATCGCAAGAAAAAACCTCTTGTCTCCAAAAAAAAAAAAAAAAAAAAACCGAAAAAGAAGACTTATCTACGCTCACAAGAACACGAAAATAAGTTCAACAGGTTGGGATCAGATGGAAAAAAGTATGTGCAAAGGCCAACCAACCAAGAGTACCATCCCAGACATACCATTTTTTTTTTTTGTTTTTTTTTTTTTTTTATTCCCAAATATAAATTACATCTGTCTGAATGGCACCTAGTAATTGTTATTAAAGATACAGGATGGGGATACAATGATATTTGTGGCCAATGCCTTACAAATTCAGGTTGAACAGAAAAAGTTGATTAACATTACCAATTATCATACCTATGCATGTATGATTTCTTTTTGACTTTTTAACGCTTAATAGGGTATACATTGAGTACAATAAAGTAACGAGATAGTACACAAAATTTAAGATTGGAGGTCCACTGGCTTGCGTCTTTTTAATCGTCTTCTTGCGTTCATTTCCTGGTCCGGTAAATTTCGTAATTCGTTGTTTGGGTGGTAATATAGTGAGATTTGATGTTTTCTGCTTATTTTTATGATTTCGTCGTTAACGCTGGTTATCTTGAGATCGCGCTGCATGTCTTCGTTAGTAATATACCACGGTGCATTGACTATCGTCCGTAGGATTTTTGTTTGCAGTTAATGCAGATAATGTTTAAGTTTGTCATGCAGGTAGTGCCCCAGATTTGGATCCCGTAGGTCCATATTGGTTTTATTATTGTCTTGTATACAAGGAGTTTGTTTTCTGTGGATAGCGTGGAGTTTTTTTCCCAAAAGCCAGAATAACTGCCTGAATTTATTTTTGATGATGTTACGTTTGAATATTATATGCTGTTTCCATGTTAGTTTGTTGTCTATAATTATTTCCAGATACTTTTTAGCGTTGTCGATAATAATTTCTTTGTGGTTTAGTTTGATACCTTGTTGAGCAAAGTTTCTTTCTGTCGTGTATATGACTTGTACGGTTTTGTTCTCGTTTATCTTGATTCCCCATTTGCGGAACCAGTCAGCTGTCCTATCTAGGGCTAAGTTAGCTTCTTGTGTAGCAAGTTTAATGCATCTGTTGGAAGATAGAATAACCGTGTCGTCTGCGAATGTAGCTAGCATGGAGTTAGTTGGTCTCGGTATGTCGGATGTTGGTCCTAGAACACTTCCTTGAGGGACACCTGCGTCTATTTTGCATAGTTCGGAGCATTCGTCACTATATTGCTCATAGAAGTGCCTGTCGTCTAAATAACTTTTGATTAATGCTAGGTAGTCTGGTAACATTTTATCAAGTTTAAACAAGAGTCCTTTGTGCCAAACACTATCGAAAGCCTTCGCAACTTCTAGGTAAACTGCCACGCAGAACCTTTTTTCGTCTAAGTCGTTTAGTATTTTATTAGTAACCTGTTGAATTGTCGAGTACTTTTGCAGAAATCCAAATTGTTGGTCCGGTATGAGATTTTTATGTCTTACAACTATGTTAATACGGTCAAGTAACATCTATTCAAAAATCTTCGATGTAATAGGTAATAGGCTTATTGGCCTACAAGACTGTCAAGCATGGCGGTGGGAGTATAATGGTAGGGCGGCGATGCCATGGCATTGCGTTGCACCAATTGTGAAAATAAATGGCATTATGAATTAACATCAATATAAGCTAATCCTGAACAACCAAATGGAGACATATACCGGCGGCTCTATGCCTGTACCATGGATTTTTATGCATGACAATTATCCAAAGCATACTTCGCGGATAGTGAAGAATTGGTTTTCGGAGCTACAAATTTTCCTGCTTGATTGGCCGGCCCAAAGCCCCGATCTAAATCCTATCGAGAATATTTGGAATGATGTTGACTCCCTCGTTAAAGAATTCTGCTCAAAAAATTTAGAAGAATTTCGGCAAACTATAAAGGCTTGTTGGGAAGCTATACCTGCCCAGAAATGTAAGCGCTGAGTAGAGAGTTTGCAAAAACGTTGTCAAGAGTGATAAGGAACAAGGAATATCCTACAAAATATTAATAAAATATTTATGTACTTATACATTCGTTTTTTTTAGAGTATGTATTTATTCATTTTTTTAAGTATTCCGCTGACTGTGCTATTTAAATGAACAACTACTTTTTTATTCTTTTCCATTTTGAATTATTATTTTTGAGTTGATTTAAAGGAATTATGTGTTTTTTTAATAAAGCACATATAAACGCACAGCAGTTATAACACAAAAAAAGCTGAACCTCTTTTTAGATTTTTGGCACAACATAATGTATGAGAACTTATGGGGGTGCTATTTATCTGAACACCACTGTATTATGTATGTAGGTACATATACGTATTAACAATGTTCGTGGGTTTAATCGCAACTTCAATTTGAATGACACTTCATCCAAGTAACGCCTACTACTCGCTGGTCTAAGTATCCAAACTTGAAGCTAACCACGAAACCCACTCTTCCAGTCATCTGACACTGACAAGTCATAATGTAACAGCTATACTTATTTAGCTGTTAATCGCTAGTCATGCAAACTAATTTTCTAATAATCAAATTGAAAGCCTCAAAACCTCTGAATAACTACAAACTTCAAATTAAGCGTTTAAAACCGCATTAATTAGTCTGTTCATAAGGTAAGGCTGAACATGAGTTAAATGAAAAACATGAAACGATACTCGTATTGCCACAGTACTTAGAGTCCCAGCAGTGACTTTAATCAGTTTAAGCTCATTTTCATCGTTGAGCAAGCTCATTCAACTGTAAGCTAGATAAAAGATTCATCTCCAATTTTAACGGTGTTTACCGAGTTTCTCACCTATTCGAAAGCGCCCTTCACCTCTAAAATAAATTTTATATAAATGTTGCTGTCACACCGTAGTTACATATCGCGAAAGATTACGTCACTTTAAGTAGAGTAGAACGAGCGCCTGGCAGACAAACAATAAATGCTAAAACTGGTTTGACGGAATAAGCTACTTACTCAATCGTTTGAACTTTGTTCCGGGCAAGTCAAGATCGCTATCTTTTGCGGGGCAATATATAATGTACATGTATGTACATAATATTCTATGTGTGCGCATATGTTTATTTTGTACGTGTGTATGCTTTGTGTACATACATATAGTTTGTCCAACGTTCAAATGAGTAAAAGTGTAACGAGGGCTTATCCACTCGACTCACTCGCATTTAACTTGTACATATGTACATATATATATGTAAGCAATTACAAATCCAATGAATGGGTAGACACTTTGTAGTCTCTGACGACGTAACGATTAGACGGATGACATAAAGAGAGGGGCGGATGACGGGCAGTGTCGGCAACGATATCGCAATGTTTGTTATCAGTACTTATTTTCCGGTTTCGGTTTCACGACCCCTTAATGCGTTATTCTGTGTATAAATTTATGCCTCATAGCAGTGATGGCATTTTAAGAATACTTGAGTCCTTTCTTGTATGGTAACGATGGTAAAGAGTATGGACAATTTAATGAACGTGCTTTCACGCAGTTATCGCCGACGTTAGAGAAGGCAAGCAGTTAAGATGTGAAGCCTGTCATAAAAAGGTAAAATTTGCAACGGAATTCGGAAACATAAGGATGGATCTAACCTGGGTTTAAACTATCTGAGCGGAAAATTGGCTCTAATTAAAGGCGGAAAGATAGTAAAATGTTATAAATGAATCTAGCCCATTAATGTGGGCTAACGAAGGGTACAATTAGATTTAATTGGACTTGTGGGTAAAGACGTTGTTGGCAAAAGTGATAGAAGAAGCAATAACGGACTAGAATCATCGTAATCATCGTGTGAGGTTAATAAACCTACATTTAATAAAATGTGAGTGCAAAAATTCTTGGGTATCGTTGTTTAGCTTTTAATTTCATCACTTTTCCCACAACGCTGGCTAAGAAATACATACATATAATACCATAGTTGTAAAAATTGGCTAATACTTTAGCGACTGCTCTAAGACCGGGCTCAATTCAGCAATCTAAGCTGTGAATTAACCTAAGCAAGTATCCGAGATACTAATTAATTATAGTATCCGCTTAGGCCCAGTAAAATATAATACTTTATACATAATTAGACAAGATTTGTAAAATAGATTAAAGCTTTTTTGTCTGTATAAGTAAAAAAAAAATGTTTTAAAGTGTCTACCTCGGCGCGCCCATCTATGATAATTTAAGTGAGATAGCAGACCAAAAAATAGCTCAACTCCATCGCTCCATCAGAAGCACCGGTTAGTTCTCTGGTAGCGGATCTGGGTAACACGATCCATGTGGTATCACAATGGGTCGACTTCGGCCTACGTGTGCCTTATGACGACCATATTGACCTAACCTAATAATTTTGAATAACAAAATGCACTCCCAACATAACGAAACATCTCCTCGGAAACCGCCTACCTAAGTTTATTGTTCCAAAGCTCTCTTGAAAACAAGCTTACAGGAGAACAAGTTGTAATGTTCAGCAATAGGTCAGACTAATTAAGGGGCCTTGGTTTGAGTTTGAGAAGGTAAGTAAGCATTACTCAAATATTGTGCGCGTTTCTACAACGAAGTTTTTTCATTGGGGGCATTATTTTTAGCATTTGAATATTTAAGCATTTGAATATGAGGTAAAGTAAAAAGTGTGGCTATATTTATCATAATACGGTAGAAAAGATTTGATGGTTGGGCAGTTTTAAGCCTCGCAACAAAAAGAAAATAAATGTAAGGGTCTCATGAATTTAGCAAGTGAAAAAATTAAATAAATTGAAGAAACAATTCATTTGTGGCGGAGTTGGAAGGGAATAATCCGCCATGGGGTATTTCCAAATTATCAAAAAATGATAATGATAATAAGTGTATAATACACTGTGAACAACTCGAGAGATTACGCCAAGTAACCCGTATGATGACTTCGGAAATAGGGCGAATTTGGTACGAAAGATTTGATGCATACATCAACTAGTCTAGTTATAAATCGCTGTATCACTTATTCCGCTCTGCTTTATTCCCTTAATGATATTAAGCTGGCAACCCAGTAAAAAACCACTGAAATTATTTAAATTGACAGTCCTCTCTTGTGGGTAAATCAGTTACTATATGTTAACCCTTCCTGTTATATTCGGGTCAGCGATGGTGAATCAACACTTCTTACTTTCAGACATTAAGTTTCGTTTCATTATATGTTTGTATGTATGTTTATGGCTTGGATGTTACTGCGAAAGCCTAACGAGCAATCATAATCTAAGCAAAGTAGTATCTTCTGATACGAATACGGCGACAGTAATGCATTACAAAAACTTAGATGTTTAGCGGGCCCTTAAAAGATGGTAACTGAGTTTCTTTATCGATTGTAAAAAGAATTGTGGTTTTATGTTAATTCGTCCATTTTTTGATTTTATTTCTTTAAAACCGTCCTCTCGATGCCTTCTATTGACATGTCTAATTTGGTAAAAATCCGTCAAAGCGTTTAGGAGGAGTAGTCTGTCAACGAAATACATTTTGGGGTGTGAAGGAGCTTCGCTCGCTTCGCTCCAATAACTCTTATAACTATATAATATATAATTTTTATAACAGCTCTGTATTTCTAGATTTTATATAATGTGTCGAATGTTGTGACTGAAGAGATGTCTGCCAGTCCCCATAAATATTAAATACATCTAAACCCAACTATCAGTATACAGAATTCATAAATAAGCGACAAACCACATTTATTACTATCACTCCCTACGGTGAGTAGGGATGAACCTCTCAATAAAAAGAAGCTCTAGGCAAAGTCCCTGAAACGAACGATCTTCTCTTACAAACGATATGTTGACACTAAACTAATTAAACATCCCGATGAGCTATTCACAAATGACTTATGAACCTTGGCTTTGATGTCCATGAAAATGGTTTAGTTATAGACTTTTGACTAATAAGCGGTTAATTTGAAAATGTCCATTAATTGAAAACGAACGACAGGTTCATTCCTCGCCGTCGTGTTGTTTAAGTCAAAGACATAAAGCATGATGTGTGAATTGATCACTAAATATATCCGAAAAGTATACAAGTAACAAAACAAAACCAAGGTGTTTGTTTGACTCATTAGAGTGCTTTGTGAGAGGCGGCTATTTTATTATGTATGTATATGAGAAAAGCCTGATAGATAACTTCAAAGAACAGATTTTTGAAGATATATTAGAACCATGAGTTCGTACCTCTGTGTTCGATATGCATACGATGCAACGCGTGTGGTATTTAACAGTATTAAATGGAAAGCACATAAAGAGACTGAACTAAATGACACGCAACACGTGATACTTTGCGTTCATGTCACAAAATATCATAGTCATTGCTCTTTACCTTTACGGAAACGAGAAGAAGCAGAAGAAGTAAGTGTGTGTTTTGAGTTAAGCATGTCACGTATTTTACGAGCACTGATAGAAACGGAAGCAAGCATGCCTTGAAAGATCGCATTCACGCTTATTAACCCGTTCAACCCACAACTTTCACTCGTTACATGGAAATAAACTTGTCACCAGTCAACGCACTTAGCCGTTCAATTAAAAGATGATTTAAAAGTCTAACCCACACCGATCTTTCTGTTTTCCCTGATAAAGTAGTTTCATTGATGAAAGATAAACACACCACCGTTTTATCATGTGCCGGATTTATGGGTTGCAACACTTTGCTTTGCCCTCAATTAAAAATCAATATAAACTGGATTATCTAAGCTTTGGCTTGTTATCGTAGGAGTCAACTAGATGGGTTCTTAGCAGACAACATTCACCTCCGACAATTCGAGGCAAATATGAGTACGAGTGGCGACATGTACGCACACAGAAGAGGGGTCAGGTAAGCTGGCAATGACACAAGCCGGCAAGAAGCATCACCTACGAATGAGGCATCAGCTACAGCAACGGCAATGGCAAGTGAACGTTTATCTGTGCTTCGATGCATGCACATTTACAATTTACACAGCTGACGTAGATACAGTTCCAAATGGAGAGCTCTGAACTTTGGTATTTGTTGAAGACACCGAGCGGAAGCTAGAGGTTATCAATAGAGAGTTTGTTCTGGATTAAGTTAATTCCAAAATATCGTTACACATGCGCTTAGAGCAAAGGGTCGTGTACCAATCAGTACTGGCAGGAGTAGATGTCGGTCCCATATACATATGTAAATATATAGCTTGGAACCATATTCCACATTTCATAAACTGTCTCATGTTCACTTTCATACCAAAATCTTTTGCGTTATATAGCGGCGAAAAGGAGAACAGAAAATTTCAGTTTTGAGGTAGTGTCATGGTAGCGTTAATGCTGCTAGTCACCAAGTGCAACACGAGAAGCATTTTGGGTTAGGAGTTAAAAATAAAATCACTGTCTGCTTGAATTGCATCGTTACTGTTTGTTGACTTCTCGTTTGTCTTCCTCTTTTAACTTTTACTCTTAGAAACAAAGAAAAAAGGAAATAAATAAATAAATAACGAGTTAAAGATAGCATATGCACGAGTAGATGAATGAATAAACGATGATGGCGATGGCGGTACCGATGATGATATTAATTGTGGTGGTTACAAATACATGTGTGTGTCGCCTGTTGTGCGGTTGTGGCTTGCCGCATGCTACCAGCCGGTGTTGGTTTGCTAGGCCAATGAACGACTTCTTATTAAAGCAATAAAACAGATGTAAATATTCCCATTAAGGCATTAGGATTAGGAGGCAATGAATATATGTACATATGTATGTAAGTCCATATTTGTCCAGTAAGTGAATGGTGTATGTGTGTCGTGTATTGTGGTATTCCCTGGAGCGCCAAGTACCCAGGGTTCGTATAATACTTAACAGTCAATGAGATGCGTGATTTCCTAATGAAGATTATAATGTCAAGCGAGAGGAGAGGAGTTGTGTCCTTTTCCGTGACTCTGACAAGATGCTAAGTCGGATACTAGCGGAAATCAATAAGAGCGGATGGAGACGCTGTGCTTTTTTGATGAGGAAGGGTGAATAAATAGCAGAATCCCTGTTCCTATAATGGCATAACTGTGAACTATCAACCAGTCAACCAGTTTGTTATCAGTAGCCAAAGATTTTTACTTCAGGAAAAAGTAAACATGTTTCACAAATGGAATTCATTGTTCGAACACTTGAGTACTACAGGGCATGCTAAGACGACCATGGGGTTATTAAAAATTTGTCTCACCCGAAATCTAGACGATACATACATATATGTATGTACGTAGATTAGTAGCAGAGTAACAGTTTCGCCTCTTCTACCAAAGGGAATTCACCCAATTGAATTCCACGTTAACAAACAAAACTTCCGCATCTGTATTTTTGTAAATGTAATTTATTTATGGGATTTATCCCTTCTAGTTAGTTTTCGTGGGCGTCCATTTCGCGATTAACTTTCAAATTCTTTGTCGTTTTTATAATGTTTTACAATGCTACATATCGTAAAACAAATTCTGCCCACTATATGTACTTCCAATTTCTGCGTAAGATTTATTTTGTTTCAATAAGTACAAAATTATTTTTCGCTCTTCTTGAGTAATTTCCTTCTGCTTGGGAGCCATTATGACCACTTTAAACACCTTACAAGTAAACCATGAACGCAAATACGTTTTACCTCCTGTCAAATATTTTATAGGACCTCTCCATTATATTATCAAAATCAGTCTTATAACTTACTTGTCGTAGGAGATCTCTTAAAGCCCGGGCAAACAAGTGTAATGTTATATATTTTGTTGTTTTCCAGAATAGGGTGTTATTTTATTAATTTTATTTTTATGATATTTAATAGCTCAAGGTTGAGTAATTCTTTTCCCAAAAGAATGCAACCAATGTTTTCTTTGGTATTTGTTTTAATACTTGTTTTATTCAACAAAGGGCTGTGTGTGAAAACTTTTGTCCATCACGGTATGTAACCATACAATTATATCTTTCTAGTAATTCACAACAACACTATTCTTGATGTTCGAACTTTCCGAGGGGCTAACATCGACTCGGACCACTATCTTGTTGTAGCCAAGATGCGCTTACGGATATCACGAACGCAACGGAGTAGAGTAAGAATACAAAGTTATGACGTCGGAAAGCTACTATCGCCAGAAACCGCTCGTGCTTTTACCGATCGCATCTCCCTTAAGCTCTCCAATACACCTCAATCCTCCACGCTATCAATAGAACAGCAATGGAGCCTTTGCAAACATGCCCTGAAAAGCTCTGCATCCGAAGTTTTGGGTTTCAAGGCTCCACCACGAAGAAACACCTGTTCGATGACGAGTGCAGGAGGATTCATACAGCGAAGCAGGATACATATAAGGCCTCGCTGCATAAAAGAACAAGAGCAGCTCGTGAGCTCTACGAGTTAAAAAGAAGGGAGGAGCATAAGCTTCTTAGAAGAAAGAAGAAAGAGCACGAGAAGGCCGCGATTGAGGATTTGGAGAGGTGTTACTGTAGGCGTGACGTTCGAAAGTTTTATCAACAGATAAAGCGAACATGCCAAGGTTATAAAGCCAGAACGGAAGCCTGCAGGGATGAGAACGGACACCTAGTAGTAGAACCGCAGTCGATGATGAGAATATGGAAAAACCACTTCTGCAGACTGTATAACGGCGATGTTAGTCAATATACCGCTGTCAGGCAGAATGATCCATTTCTAATCGACGGAGACCGCAGAGAATTCTGTCCCCCTGACCTCGACGAAGTTAAGATTGCCACATCGAAGCTCAAGTCGAATAAAGCTGCTGGCGCAGACGGACTGTCTGCTGAGCTCTTCAAGGCAGCTGGGGATGACCTGGTTGGGAGCATGCACCAGCTCATCCGTAAGATATGGTTAGAGAAAAGCATGCCCGAGGAATGGAGTCTCAGCATCGTATGCCCGATCCACAAGAAAGGAGACCCCTCTGATTGCGCCAACTATAGAGGAATAAGTCTCCTTAACATCGCCTACAAAATCTTCTCTGCCGTTTTGTGTGAACGCCTGAAGCCTTTTGTAAATAAACTGATAGGTCCTTATCAGGGCGGATTCAGGCCAGGGAAGTCCACCATCGACCAAATCTTCACACTACGGCAGATACTGGTGAAAACCAATGAATTTCAAGTCGACACTCACCACCTATTTGTCGACTTCAAAGCCGCATACGACAGCGTAATTAGATCACAGCGTTTGCGAGTATTGAGATGGATGCGGCGAAAATTGGTTAGGCGGTAAACGAGGGCAAAACTAAATATATGCTGTCATCAAAAAAAGGACGCTCAACACCGACGTCTTGGCCAGAACGTTTGTATAGGCAGATATAAGTTCGAGGTAGTTAAGGACTTCGTCTACCTTGGCTCCGCAGTGACCTGGAACAACGACATCAGTTCCGAAATCAAACGCAGAATCACTCTTGCCAATCGCTGTTTCTTTGGGCTCAGGGGGCAACTGAGTAATAGAGCCCTCTCCCGAACGACAAAGTTGACTCTATATAAGACCCTTATCATCCCGGTCCTGTTGTACGGCGCAGAAGCATGGACACTATCAAAAGCGGATGAGGAGGCCCTTGGTCGGTTCGAGAGAAAGATTTTGCGCGTGATTTTTGCGCCTATAAACGCAGACGGGGGATGGAGGAGAAGATTCAACCACAAACTTTACGGGCTGTACAGCGACATGAGCCTGGTCAGGCGTCTACGGATTCAACGCCTAAGATGGCTGGGCCATGTAGAGCGAATGGACACCACAGCTCCAGCCCGGAGAGTCTTTGAATCCAACCCCGAGGGACGAAGAAACAGAGGACGGCCGCCCTTAAGATGGCGCATACAGGTGGAAGGGGACCTCAGCCAACTGGGTGTGCGGCAATGGAAAAGGCTAGCGAAAGATCGTGCTAGATGAAGGGGCATGTTGGTTGAGGCCCAGGTTCACCCCGAACTGTAGCGCCCACTAAGAAGAAGAAGAAGTAATTTATAATTCTTTTCAATCGGCTGTCATCCATATTGATCGATAATAATGCGTTCTACTTAATTTGTCATCAGACAACATTGTTCAGTTCTCGAGAGAAAATCCCAGTTTAAATCAATTCATCAGTGCCTGAGTATCTTTCTCCATTCACTTTTACTTTTCACACCTTTTCTACTTAAATCTTCATCACAAATCATGTCAAAGCGTCTCGGTGACGAATTACCCATGCATATAATAATCCATGTATTTAACAATATCTCAGTGCGGGTATTGTAAGAGCTTTCAAAATATAAAAAAAAAAAAAAACAATTTCAAAAAATTTAATTCATCACTATTGTCAATAGATATTGATCCTCCCAACGTAGACAAATGACTACGTTTATGCTAATGACAGAAAATGACAGCACACAGTAAAGTATCTGGTAAAAAAGTGACCACCAACGCGGTATATTGAGAAAACAACCATCATGTACCAGGAGCCGTCGCTCGTCATTACATTGGGTAAATAAGTGCAAACCAAACTTACTTATATTCGAATTATCGCTAAATCTCACAATTCGAAGATGTCAGTGAAATTTGTTGACGAGCATCTGTCAGATTGACTAGGGACAAATAACTTTCTTGTCAAACACAATGCCGCTCATGATGGCTGGACACGTACTGTAATACTTAAAAATGCAAATAAATACATCCGGAAAGATGGCGTTCGGTGCAATTACCGATATGTAAATGTACCTGTAGCTAGAAACGGACAGAATTTGGGTTTAAATACTGAGAGAAATTGTAAATATATGTACATATGTATATGTATGTATGTATATTAAAAAAAATAAAAAATAAAAATGAGAAAACTTTGACGAGAACACGAGTGAAAGTCAGAAAAAGGGAAAATTCCCTAAACATGGCGCCAAATAACTTCATAAAGAATATCTTCCACAAGCCAAACTTATTCATACATGTTAGACAAATATTGAATGAGTGACGATAGCATAGTGACCAATTGCAGTCAAGCCACACATGCTAATGACGAACGTTCTATTTTCGGTGCATTATCAAAAGCATTAATGCTTACATAAATACATCTGTGAAGTGCGACTGCACGAGATACCGAAATGTTTATGCTTGGACATTGTACATATTCCAAGTGAAGCAATAGTTTGCGGTTTGATCTTATCTGTAGGTTCGGAGTTAATGTCAATATGCTTCGATTTATCACTTGTAGTTATTAGTATTCACGTAACGCATGTTTACTATGCACAGTCGATTAATTTGCCATCTCAATCGATATTGATATTAATACATATATGTATACGTATGTACATAGGTACATATGTATGTAAGAATTAATAGGTACACCTATATGTACATATGTACATCGACAAAATAAGAGGCAACTGATTAAACTGTTCAGCCAGATCGGTTATATTTATAATTCTATGTATCGCATCTGCTTTGCAATTGGTTTTTCCATACCTTAGCAGGAACCATTTGGTGTATGTATTAGGATGGCAATTGGATGGATTGTCAGAAAGGCAATTAATTTTGTAACAATCTTTAAATACACAAATTGAACCACCTCCAGAAGCATTACTGTCGATAGATAATTGATAACAACAACCAATGTTTTCCAATCAGTCAAAGGTATCGGTATCCATTTGGTGCATAGATTAGCTCTAAGTTGCTAGAAAAGGGAAAGAATCACTATTCGATAAGTAATACTGGCTTGTTTGTAAAAAAAAAACCTATTCGAGTAGTCGCACAAGGATACCAGTGAAGCCAGGTTATTATCTATTATTATTGACCGCCAGGAAAATTGGAGATGGGCACTTAGATTGTACTGCCGCCATACTATTTAAAAATATTGAGGTCTCAGAAGAAAAGTTCACCTTATGACAACTGTGCCATAAATGGATTATATTGTCTTAAGGGACTTGAGTTCTATCCGTTGGAGAACTAAGGCAGATCTACTACTATTGTTACGGTGAGATATAAACAAATTAACAATTTCAACGCTAAAGAACAGTACAGAGTGACGTTGACCTAACCAAATTCCTTATTGTATGTATGTATGTTGGCGTTACAGTCCATGAAGAATCTGAGCCGGGCTTCTCTCAATCACCCATGTTGTGCGTGATTTAATTTTTCCCATAGGTGAAAGGGACCTACAGTATATTGCCGGTTCCGAACGGCGAATTTCGAGAAGCTTTTCATGACGATTTTACTACAGGGGGTTTTGTCAGAACCCCGCTGAGGAGGAGGAGAAACACCGTGAAAAACACGTTCGATGACATGGCGCCACGGTGCTCTCTCCTTATTGCAAATGTAAATTAAGAATGATAACATTATTACCACGAATTTCATAACTCCCCCACCAAAAGGGCTTACTGGTTACCTCCACTTGCATATGCCCGTTCAAACATATTTCCTTAGAAAACCGCAACAAGCAGCAGCCCACTAATTAGCTCAATTTAGGTGAAATTAAGTCAAGTCGTGTCAACGCAGCTTTCGCCCTCAACTCTACCCATTCTATGCAAAGCCACAACAATATTTTCTTTGCACTTCGCATCCAACCCATTAAACCGATATCTGTTGACGGTTCAGGCACAGTAAAATAAAAAATTCAAAAAAAAAAAAGCCAAAAACAGTACATAAAACGACAAAAAATTCGCAATCAACAATCAGCCCACATTTATTACAGCAATTACTTCGTTGTAAACCTCTTTTCATTTTACAACCTTGCTACCGCAATTGTCGATTCAGCCGCACCACAAGTTGATCCTCCAGTCAATTTCAATTCAATCACGGCGATTACGGACTTCTTATAATCGCCGGTCGATTTTATCGAACGAACTGAAAAATTTCTCTCTAAACTGAGTAAAAGATTTTTTGATATTATTGTGAAAACAACGGTTAGGACAGGCAACTAGTATGCGTGCTATTGGAAATGAAGCGTGCTTAAAAACAACCAACGTAGATCGGATATTGAGGATGGACCAATGTGAGGAAGATGTTCAAGGCATGTTGATGATATCGCGATGTCGTCGTCGGGGTTGTGGTTTATTGTTATCCATCGATTACAAGCACTGGCTGGAGAAAGTGTCAGTTGCGGTTAATATGATGCCATTTTCGCACAAAAGTTCACTTCAATTTGCTTTGTTTTCTTCGTTGAACTACATAAAGGGTATGACTGAATATAAAAATGATTTATTTCCGATAGATGGATGATAAGATGCATTTACAGACCAATTGAATTGGAAAAGTTAGGAAATAAAAACAAAACCGCAATAGCTTAAGGGAAAAAAATTAGATATTACCAATGCATACTAGCGAATAGAAAACAAAGACGGAACTAAAAGCCACCAGCTGACTTAACAGATCAGCGAATGTGAGTTTCACACTCAGATCGAGTAGGTATGGCTGCTCGCATTACCATTCTCCAATAAAACTGAACACAAACGCTTATCGCAGGTGATAAACAAGTTTATTATGTACTCTCTTAACCACTTTTGTTGTCACAGCGTATGTCTACACTGTACTGTGCGGGGGAAAAGGCCTTACATTTGGCATCACTTTGATTAAAATGTTTGCACATAAGTCATCAACTAAAGACACACTTCTATATCTATCCTATGCCATCGATTCGAATGGTGCCAACTTCCTGATAACGCAACGTAACGTTTTTTTAAGGCACTCTTACAAGTTTTACTTTAGCAGCAGAGGCAGTTCTGTTTTCGTGTCCTCTTAAGATAACGAAAATTGGCGCACTACATCGCTCCTGGTTCAAAAACTTACCTGCAGTGAAAAAAAAAAAAGAAGAAAAATAGAGCCAGAAAAAAAAAAAGAAAGATTGGCAACAGAAAGACATAAGAATACTTACAGACAGTTAAGTAATAATAATTATTATTATTTAAACGTTAAGGACCATAACGGACTATGGGGATGGATTGGTTATTACTGACTTACAAGCTGAACGAGAGTTGGTTAAACATAGGTTTTAGCCTTTTTATGTGATTGGAAGTTGTTTCTCTTTCTTATCGGAATATTGAATAACCAATGGACACAAAGGAATGGCATTGTCACTCAATTGCATTAATGTTGTTGATACCGGGAATTTAAATTGAAAAGCTTAATTATCGTCGAAAGTTTTTGTAATTATCGTGAAAGGACAAAGTTTTTCGTTGTCCTTACCTTGTCTTAAGCGTATATTTAAGCATTTACTCATTTCTACTTTTTCCGACCCATCTGATTTTGGTACGAAATAGCATTTTTACTAATCCTGTATGCGGTTTGTAATTGCAAGTCATAATTTAAGATAATGTACCCCAAAATGTCTAGGTGTGTACAGACGGAGTACATTTGATAAAATAATATAGTTATTTTGGAAAATCTTTATTAATTCTTCCAAATCCTTCAAAGATGTGAAACGATGTGGTTTGAGTTTTGGGCGAAATGGTCACAACGAATCAATTCAACGTGAGACGGTGCACTATCGTGGTGCAAAAACAAAAATGAGTCTGGTCACGATTCCGGCCTCTTTAGGTGAATAACTTCACGCAGACTGGTCACAACACTCAAATACATAATATTAATTGTTGATAGTTTGACCCGGTGAAAGGAACTCAAAATGCACAATGTTATGAAAATTGAGCAGCCAACACATACTTGATTTTTGAGCCTTCAACCTTTGAACATTGTCTCAACTGTACGGGGGCTTTCTCCAGCACATCGGACGCTGCTATGATGAACCTTCCACCTCTTGACATATTTATCAAAAGGTTGTGATCTGAAAACCATGTCTCGTCTGAAGAGAAATGGCTTTTGGTACAACTCGCATAGGAATCAGGGTGTGCTTGCGCAAGAATTGTTTGTCCACAAATCATTATCGTTGGACGGCTTTACACCCATTAAAGCGAAATTTATCTCTTACCATAGGCTCTCCAAGAGTTTAAATTCTGGCGATTGAGATTATTTTAATTGTATCGCTGTAAAATAGAGAGGCTTATTATTTATAAAGGGTTTTCCAATAGGGAATGGACAACTTTGAATTAAGTTGTAAATGCACCCTTTCACTAATCATCGAACTGTTATTGTCAATTTATTCAGTAAACTCAACATTTTCATCATGGTAAAGTACACGAACAAGCAACGTCTGCAAATTATAAAAATTTTCTACCGAAATTTGGAGTCGGTGACAGCAACTTTAAGAGCGCTACAGTCCGGAGTGGACCTGTAGCTCAACCAACGAACCAGCCAACCAAGTTGGTTGAGCTCCCTCTCCACTTGGGTCCGCCATCTCAGTAGAGGGCGTCCTCTGTTGCATTGTCCACATGGCTCAGATTCAAAGACTCTTCGGGTCGGAGCTGTGTTGTCCATTCGCTCTACAAGGCCTTGTCATCTTAAGCATTGTATCCGTAGGCGCATGCCGCTTTACAACCCGCACATTTCGTTGCTGAATCTTCTTCTCTATATGCCATCAACGCAAACAGGGCCAACAATCTTACGCAGAACTTTTCTCTCGAAAAGAACAATAGCTTCCTTATTCGCTTTCAATAGCGCCCATGCTTCCACGGCATAGAGCAGGACAGGGATAATTAAAGCGTTATACATATAAAGCCAATTTGATTTCTTTGAGAGATAGCTCTATTACTCAATTGCTTCTTGAACCCAAACAAACACCGATTGGCATGAGTAAGTCGGCGTTTGATTCAGTACTGAGTTAGACGAAGTCCTTTACTACCTCGTAGTGTTTGCTGCCTATTGTGACGCTCTCTCCGAGACGTCGATGTTGAATGCCCTACCTTTGGCCGCCTCCGCTTCAATACCAACAAACAGTTCATTGACGGCTCGATGAGTTCGACCACTCACGTCGACGTCATCCGCGTATGCTATCAGTTGAACGGACTTTTTTAAGATCGTGCTTCTAATGTTAATCTGTGAGTTTCGCACGATCTTCTCAAATAAATTCCTACAATATTTTTTGACATCAATGGTCTTGGTGAGCTCGTTACCTGCATTGATGAAGCAGCAAGAGTTTTTCATCGTCATCCCACACAATCTGATGAGTTTGGTAGGAATGTCAAAACTAGACGTAGCATTGTATAGCTCGTCTATGCACGCTGTCATATTTTTCTCTCTTTTGGTGGCGTTACAGCATATGAAGGACCAGAGCCAAGCTTCTCTTCAATCACCCATGCTGTGTGTGATTTATTTTTCACGAGAAGCTTCTCCGGGGTACCAGCAACTTGTAGTATAACTTGCCTTGAAAAAGCACGCTGTCATATGCGGTGAGTGTCGATTTGCATTTCTTGGGTCTTTTCAAAAATCTGCCGAAGTGTGAAGATCTGGTCTATCGTTGACTTGACCTATTAGATTTTTGACGAACGGTTTCAGTCGTTCACACAAGACGGAAGAGAGGATTTTGTACGCAATGTTAAAGAGACTGATCCCTGGGTAGTTGGCGCAGTCGAAGGAATCTCCTTTTAGCGTTCTAGGTTGGGTAAGTAAATATTCTCTTACAATTTCATTCGTTTGATTGGTTTGGTTTGGAAATTTTGTTGACAAAAATGAGTCTCAAGCATTTAACTTTAATAGGAAAAAATTGAATCCATTTGATCCATTCCAATTTTACAAAAAATAAAAACAAAATTCAAAGTGTATCGGCAAAAAAAAGTTGAATAGCGAAATCGACTATAATCGTTGGTAATAAAAAAAAAAAAAAAAAAAAAAAAAAAAAAAAAAAACTAAAAAAAAACATTTCACAGTATACACTTGTTGATTACTTGTACGATAGAATGCCTTAAAATTTGCACGCTGGGTAATGTGAACAATCTCGCTCGCATGAACAGGCTTGGTTTTCATTAGATCTCTACCGAGAGTGTACTGTATTTGAATAAAAAGGCTGATTGTATGTTGTCGCTCTGAGGTTTTCTGTCTTCTCAAATAGAGAATTCTACACCTAGGCGAAGCAACAAAATGGAGAAATAGAGTAACATAATGTACCATGATAATCTAATGGTTTGTAGTAAATTTGTCACTAAAGAAAAATTGCTCACAAAACCACAAACAAAAGAAGCTACAAATGAAATTAACGAATCAGGGACCTACTTAACTTCCTTGTGGCACTCCAATCGTCGCATTATTTACGAATTTATTTTTAACGCTATAAGCAAAAACTTTAAAAAAAAAAAAATGCAAAATCACAATTCTCAAACAATAGCGTTACCGTCAACGCCTTTCTAACAAAGCATACTGATTAATTCCTTACTATACCTGCTAATGGAGGTCACATATTCAATAGTCGAAACAAAATAGAAAATCTCCATACGGCGCTACGAATAAACAACACCCCCTCAATGTTTTTACGATCACGCCTATTGAATCACACTCACGATCCGACTTCCTGTTGTCCACAACCATTGTCCTACTCAACCTTCATATTTATTCGTATAGCCACCTCCACTCGCTAGCTGGCTATTGACACTGACATTGAAGACAAATCCGATGAGTTATATAACGCCGGCTGCCGCCGTCTCCATAGTTACAACTCTGTCGCTATATGGCTACCAGTATCACTTGACACTTATTGCCAGCTACAACATAATGCCTGTCTCCGGCTTTTATCTTGCTCCGCGTGACATTAATCGAATGCCGCTAACGTTCGACTAATTATTATTACAAGCATGTTAACGAGCTCTAGCTTAGTTGCGCCACTAGAATGACTTCACCCCTCACCCAAACGCATATATGTATGTATGTATCTAGAAATATCGTGTACTTGCATCAATATGGTCATCCATCCATCCGTGCGGTTTACTTCCTTTCAATTCTTAAAACCGATGACATAATCGCAACGTAGCTGAAAGTATTTGCCACAGATATCCGCTTTCAACACTGAATAACTCTTAACAAGGACGCTTTAGCCATTTTTTCCGGCTGGGAAGGTGTCTTCTGCATCTATTAGAAAGGAGTTTCAATGTTGGTTTCGCTAACGTTCTTGGAAAAGTACTTCGAAGCTATTCGATTCGATTCACCATGCGTCATGGAACGGAAACAATTAAATAATAATTACGGTATTTGATTTATTCCACGACGTTCCAACGAAGCAATCAGACTTCCGTCAAATATCGGCCTTTGCCCGGCCGATGACGTGCGTTATGAACTACGAAAGTCTGTCGAATGCCTTGAAACAGTTTCGGTAGCAGTCGTGTATCGGTAATTTGGAATGTCACGGTCGGCCTCCATACATCATCCTTCCCCCATAAGAAGTGATATTACGCTATGTATCAGGCGTGCTTCAAATCAAAAGGTCATTCATCATAATTCTAGAAATGCTTTTAGCAAAAGCCGTACATCATACTGGCATATGTAGCTTGAAGGAGGTCACATCCCATCTGCGATCTATCCGGCTGAGACAGTCACAGGTATTTTGAGGGAAAAACATGTACAATGCATATATACGTCCATCAGAACAAATGGGAAATATTGTGTATTTATGACGCCCCATGCATTTGCATATGTACCAAAATATTTTTGAGAGCTAGAGACATACTGACGAGCTGTTGGAGCTTAAGGGATCGAGTTGCAAAACAAAGTACGATCTTGAGCAGGGCTAAAGGACGGATGAAATGGATTTGCCATTTGTTACCAGGGAAAACAAATATTTTAGAATATAACCTTATTACCAACAAATTGAGGGTGGTTAACCCTTATGTCATATCGATTGACTGTTTTTTTGATTGGATTTTCAATGAAAGGGAAAAAGAATCGAAACGTTTAATGTGAGACTTACGTAAAGGTCGTCCTGTATGTGTCTGCATTCGTAATCAAAATATTCTCACTGTACAGTACATAGAGTATAACAATACGATTTGAAATCCAATGAACACTTCCCAGTAAGGTGGAGAAAATTAAACCGTCTGTTTGTTTGCTCCCTGTATTCAACCTTTTGTTGTTTTGTTGTTCTGACCTTTTGTCAGAAAATCAATTTGCATTTTAAACCATTCGTTTTCAATCGTTTTACCATCTGGTTGCTGTCGTGTATTTTTCATCCTTTTACCTGACGAAAGGATTTCGAGGATTTTCAGTGTTTTTACCTTATTCAAGGAAGTTTACAACAACTGAAATTGAAATCAAGTTGATTTTATAGTTAATTTCTTTAAATTAACTAGAAACCGTAGCTATTCGGCATCATTTATTTTATTTTACTGCCGGATCTGGAATAAATACATTTTAGAACGATAAGAACAACAAAATTGTTTTGTATATAATAAACCTGTGGCCGTGGTGCAGTGGTAAGCATCACCGACCGTCGAGCGGAAGGTCTATAGTTTAAAGTTGACTCATAGCCAAGAAAAAGCAATTCCTATACGGAAAAAAAATATGCAACACAGCTGTTGTGAATGAGAAGTGATTAAACAGACTGATGAAGGCATAATCCTCACAGTATATGGCCACTTTAAATTCATACTCTGCGTGTGCAAAAAAGAAGAAGAAAGAAGAAAATCGTGGGAATATTCGACTGGCAATCGACTGGCTCGACTAAGCCAGTCCTACAATGACTTCTGCAGAAGCTGCAGGGACGAAGAGGCAATTGAACCCATTCGTCGCCTGCTGTGCGAATGTCCCGCCCTTGCCCAAAAAGCGAATACATTCCTAGGAAGATACTTCCTTTTGGGACTAGAAGAGGTAGGTAATATTGGGCTGAACAGAATACTGGGATTTTTATCCTCATCTGGTTGGTTCAGCTCAACGGTAAATGTCTAGGTATCAACGGGTTAAATAAATCAATTTGGCACAATGGACTCTACGTAGTCTACGTGAGCATTGACTTTTCGTCAATAGGGCACCCATGTACCTAACCTAACCTAGCTTTGAATACTTAAACCGTTTCTGTATTGTTCGCATAATAGCAATTTGCAAAAAACAAAAATGAACAATGCTCAAGTCCCAGCTCCCAGACGACCAATTAGCCACATCAAGGCAGCTTATAACATGATTATCGAGCTTATCTCGCAAAATATCGATAAATGTACGATAAGATATATCATTCTGCTGATACGTTGAAAGAAATGCGAATTATATACATACGCTGCGTTTTCGCGATACTGCCACCAAACTCAAACTGTCACTCTTTGCAAGGGTACAAGCTTCTCATATCATAAGTATGTAGGAAACATTAATTTAAACATTGATTTATTAATTTCTCATTTGTGATTGGCTGTACAACAATTTCACAATAAACATCATTTTCATATACATACATATGCACATAGCTGTCATCACATGCTTACTCAAAGTCATTTGCTAATTAGTGCTAAACACTATAAGTGCGCCTGAAACGTTATACCTAATTATCTTTACTTTGTTCGGACATATCGCAAAATTTTATTTATCGTTAACTCGTGTTAACGTGTTATAATTAATCTCGGTTTCGCAGTCACCAACAAGTCAAAGCCGAAAACTCGGTGACAGGTTGCAACTTATATTGCAGTTTCTAAAAACAAAAGAAGCTCTACGAATGAAATAAATGAACGGACGTAACAAACAGTGAGCATAGAACACATGAACCTTAACCCTAGAAAGGTAACATTATTTTTTAGTACGTTACAGGTAACCATTCGTCGAATCGACGAAGTGATATTCAACTTCGTTTTTAAAGAAAAATTATTAAGTAATCCTTGTGAAGTAAAATCATTTTTGTTAATTAGGTGTTGTTTATTAAGAAAACGTAAATAAAATGTTTTTTTTTTTTTTTTTTTTTGTTTGATTCTTGAGTTTTTATTTTCGAAACAGTCTTTGGAGCCAGTATTTTTGAGATCACTTGCTTTTTTAATTTTTAATAAAAATGCGTTTTTGTTTTTTTTTTTTTTTTGTAAAAAGAAGTGGGAACTCAAAAGTTTATTCACTAGTTAACAGAACACATTAAAAATAAAAAACGAAAACAAAGTATTTGGTCATTTGTTGCAGAGGTCAACTTTATGCTCTTCACATGAGCTTGCTTTTTTGAGATGGCTTGTGTGTTTTTTTTTTTTTTTTTGTTATTAGAAATATATGTTTTTAATAAAAAAAAAGTGGGAACTTAAAAGATAATTGTTGGTATAACAAAACATAATAAAAGTAAAAAATAAATAAAATTATTTCGAGCATTTGCTGCAGAGTTCAAGTTGTGGTGAGTATGTTATGGCCGGTTTAAGCGCTTTTTAAGTTGTGGTGAGTATGTTATGGCCGGTTCAAGCGCTTTTTAAGTCGAGTGTGTTCGTGAAGTCGTGTACTTTTAAGTTGTGGTGAGTATGTTATGGCCGGTTCAAGCGCTTTTTAAGTTGTGGTGAATATGTTATGGCCGGTTCAAGCGCTTTTTAAGTTGAGTGTGTTCGTGAATCGTGTACTTGAGTGTACGGACAATATGTGCAAATATTTCTTGTTTTTACTTTTGTTACACTAACGTTGTGCTCCCTTAACGGTTCTTTAATTTCGAGGATATTTTTTTCAATACAAAATCTAATATTAGTGGATAAAATTGGTGCTTCTAACCGTTTCTTCATCCATAGTACTACGAGTACTCTAGTACTCTATTATATTTACGGAAATACCTTCGCCTTGTTTCGGTGCCGTTCCAAATGCGAATGAACTTAAATGCTAAAGAATATTCCTAACTCTACTGCCCGTTTCGCATATTAAGCCAGTTCGCCCCGATCTTCGCCATTTTATGATGCCCTTGGAAGAAACACAATGTGCAGGATATTGCATTATCAACGCAATGTTGCAATTAAACGGCGATCCGGAAGGCGGCCGTGACAGCCAACCCGGTCGTCACCAGTGATGGCATTAACTTACTTATTAAAAATCTGATCGTGCACTGAAAGTTACATAAAAGGTAACCTTCGTCGTTTCGACGAACATTTGCGCCGTTTTTCAATAAAAAATGCACTTACCCAAGCAGGTACACTACCGTACGTCCACACACTAAAAGCACTTAAAGATGGCTAGGGTTACACGAAAAAAGGATCCTATCAGTAAGAGGACTTAACTAAAAAAATAAAATTCATGTTCGTCGAATCGACGAAGGTTACCCTTCTAGGGTTAAGCCTAATCAAAGCAGTCATTAAAATGAAAACAAGTCAAGGTTTTAATAATACATGTACATATATGTTTCAATGTAACAACAATGCAACGGTGGTCAGGAGATTTATTATTATAAGTTGATCTTTACCTTCAAAGTTATACTGATGATGATGAACTGTATAGATACAATTGTTGATGGAAAATTCTTCTTCTTCATTGGTGGCGTTACAGCCCATGAAGGACCAGAGCCAAGCTTCTCTCAATCACCCATGTTGTGTGTGATTTATTTTTCACACAGGTGAAAGGGACCTACAGTTTAATGCCGATTCCGAACGGCCTGAGTCGAGAAGCTTTTTCATGGCAAGTATACTACGGAGGGTTTTGCCAGTACCCCGCCGAGGAGGGACACCGCGAAATAAATATTCGATGGCGTTGGTGTTATCGGGATCCGAACTCCCTCATCGTGCTTCAGAGTCCAACACACTAACCACTGCGCCACGGCGCCCTCGAATGGAAAATTATTAGAAAGAAATTCTTCTCCATTTCGTGTTATATGTACACATTCTATTAAAACAACAATGCCATAAAAACAATGCCATTTGACATTGACCTACGAAATAAAAATAAAAAGAGACAGAGAGAGTGAAATAGTGAATCATTTGCGCCTCGTTATTAATCTGTTAACTCAAGTCAATTATTAAAACACATCACATCACAGGTTCGTAGCAATTGAAAGCAATCAACGAACAGAGTCCATTTGCCCATACTGTGCGTAATAGTTTGCGAAAACAAGCAAAAAAAAAAAACAACACAACAAAATTATATAGCTGCGCAATTGTTTATCCGATAAGTGATATATGTACGTACATTGTTGTTTTAGATAGGTACATCCCTAATTTCTGTTTCATCTATTTGCACTTCGACTGCTCGGCTATTAGTTATAAAATTTACCACAATATTTTCTTGCCATCGTCTTTCTATTATTAACCACACAAATTGTTTATTTAATCGTTTTTGTTTAAACGGGATTGCTGTGCTTGTGATCATTGTTTACTGTTCATATTTGAGCTATGACAGAAGGCGATCCTCATGACCAGCTGATATGGTGATGGTGCGCTGTCAATGGGGTGGTATTGAAAATGGTCGTTCGTAGGAGAACTTGTGAAGTGTTTATTCAAAAAAGTAACAATTCACTAGAGTTGAAATTATGAAAAAAAAAAAAAAAACGATGTTTATTCATTTTGGAAATGATTGTTCATTGTAATATAAATTCATCTGTTTTTGAACAAGCAAGTTAGAAATCGGAGGGCGCCCTGGCGCAGTGGTTAGTGTGTTGAACTCTGACGCACGATTGACGAATTCGGATCCGGATAACACCAACGCCATCGGTTGTTTATTTCGCGATGTCTCTCCTTGGCGGTGTACTGTCAAAGTATACTATACTTGCCTTGAAAAAGCTTCGCGACTCATGCCGTTCGGAATCGGCACTGAACTGTACGTTCCTTTCACCAGTGAGAAAAATAAATCACACACAACATGAGGAGCTTGGCTTTGGTCTTTCATGGGCTGTAACGCCACCAAAGGTAATCGATAATATTTTAAAGCTTGATAAAATCATGCGATTCATCATTAGTTTACATTTACATTACTAATTTATTTATTTCGTTTTTCAAGTACAAAAGCTTTTCAAGACTAGTTGTAATAATAATAACAATTATAATATAATAATAATAATACTGTATGTATAACAAAAGCAATCGCAACATATAAATAACAATTCATTTAAAGTAACAATATTACAAATAAATCAAAAGTGCAATTTTACAAATCTTTCTACTCATATTAAAATCAGTAACATTGGCGGCTAAGTTAAATTTTAGACATGCGTTAGTTATAGGATCATTTTGTCCATAGTTTGTACTATGTTTCGAAAGATAAAAAAAAAATCTCTAGGTCGCAAACAACGAAACGGGGAATAAACACTAAACATAGAAAGTAGAACCGAACAATCAATGTGAGCTGTAACGACATCATGAGCGAAAAGAATTGAATAATAAGTACTTCTTATATGCAGTTGCTTAAGGCCAATAAGCTGGCATCTAGCATTATAATTCGGAACATTAGAGATCCACGCGATCTTTCGAAGAGCAAACTTAGTAAATCTCTTTTGTATTCTCTTAATACGAATCGCGCTGTTTTTATAAAACGGACTCCATACTATACAGCAGTCTTCTAGTATAGAGTGAATTAAAGAAATGTATAAGGTTTTTAGAGTGTAAGGATCTTGAACGTTTTTCGAGTTTCGAAACAAGAAACCTAGAATGGAGTTGGCCTTAGATATACTATAGTCATCGAATATAACGCCAAGATCTTTATGAGAAGAGATTCTTGTTAGGACTACATTACCAATCCCATGCTCATACACTAAAGGAGACATAATTCTAGAGAATGTCATAACCGAGCATTTACTAATGTTAAAATGTAATCCATTCAAATGACACCAATTTTGTACTGATGCGATATCACTACTGACTTGCATCGGCCAATTAACGTATTGATTTATAAATTTTTAAATCATCAGCATATAAAAGGCAGTTAGAATGAGAGACATTAGAAGGTAAATCCATAATGAAAAGAAGGAACAGAAATGGGCCAAGGTGACTACCTTGAGGTACCCCAGGGAAATCCAAAATTTTCCTAGACAGATTAGCTCCTATCTTCACAAACTGCCTCCGATTAATAAGATAACTCGCCAACCAATTTAACAGTTTATAGTGCAAACCAAGCATATCCAACTTCTTTATAAGAACATTGTGCTGAACCCGGTCAAATGCCTTCGAGAAATCAGTGTATATCGAGTCCACTTGAAGTCGGGCTTCCATGGAACGTAAACAAAATTTAGTGAAAATAACCAAATTGGTGGAAGTAGATCTTCCACTCACAAAGCCATGCTGAAACTTAGATATATGGTTACGAACTTCAGCATATATTTTCTTCTTTACAATAGCCTCGAATAATGTAGGTATCAATTGGAGCTTAGCTATAGGTCTGTAGTTGACAATGGCTGTCCTGGAACCAGATTTATAAATTGGAGTAATGAATGAATCCTTCCAGCAATCCAAAAATTCACCACGAGCGAGTGACATATTGAATAAATTGGCCAGGGGCTTAACCAAGCTGCCCTTACACATTTTCAGAAATAGTGGTGTAAGATTGTCAGGAGCTAGGCTAACACTAGAATCTAAAGAGGACAACTCAGAAAGAATGTCGTTATATGTCAATTCTAAGAGCCCTGAATCGGTGAATGTAGTTGCACATAGTTATCGCAAATTGCAACTTATCGCTAGATCAACAAGGCTTTCTGCCTTGCTTTTTCTCACAAGCAAACGTTCCAGAAAATTAATAGTTAAGAGCTCAATCGACCTGCTATAAAACTAGTACTTCAGTCATGTGGAAGACATTTTCTAAACGTTTTCAGACCGGAATCGGGCTTCATTTAAACTTACTTACAAACTTCTCCAGGTGGCACGCCCATTTGCCAGCTGTTTCTAGCAACCCACTTCCAGTTGGTTAAGGTCACTTCCAGCTGTGTGCACCAAGTTAGATTCGGTCGTCCTATGCTGCACCGTCCTTCGGGGTTGGACTCGAAGACTCTTCGGGTCGGAGCTGTGTTATCCATTCGCTCTACATGGCTTAGCCGATGTCATGACCTTAGGTTTAGGTCTACTTCGGATATTACCTTTTATCTTGGTTAAGACAACTTCAAGTTCTGCTTTAATCTTCTTAAAATGTCCATAGGCCGAACTGACATGTTCTAAATAAGGCATCATACTTATACACGAATTACAGACAGTTAAATGCATACATTCACACATTTTTTTCCGACTCGATCTCAATAAATTCGTTTTGCCATAACTTAACGAACTTAACAACGCATAGTTATAAAATCCGCGACTAGAAACTTTCAACTTGCTACGAACTCACGGAATGAAACATTGTTCAGAGTAAGAGCGAACTATTTAACCCCTATCACGTACGACCGCGACAACGCAGATGACAGGCAAGAAATTCACTAAATGACGCAAATCAGTAATCCGCCTCTTCGGCAAAATATCAAACGTTCAGCAAAATTGCGAGATCTGAATAGATAATTATTCTATTAGACAAACTTAGTGCTATGAATTATGACTCAAAGGAATGCACTATCCGAAGCAATAACAATTCTCATGTACTGAACAATAAATACGCTCGCAATTTTAACAATTGGGTCAATCTGAAATATCGAACCACCCAACGAATGCGGCCGCAAGCTTGGTGACTGCGAGTCAATTGACGATGACTCTTATTCATAAACTGTTTTTTTCTTTTTTCATTAGCGAGTAAAACAGTATGAATGCGAACGGAAGTGGGATCAATATAATAGCTGATCGTTTTGCCACCGAAATTCTATATGTACATGCATACATACATACATACCTATGTATGTATGCACGTGTAAAACTGCCAGTGTTCTCCCTATTTTTCCGTATCCCTAAAGCTGTAGGATAGTTTGGCCTAGTTACGCGACCAGCTACAGCCTGCACTGCATATGACGATGACATAACAAGGGCCTTGACCTCAATGGCATGCCCGAAAATGGAACGCCCTAAGGTGGCGACCAAACTTTTTAACTATCACCATTAAACCCAAAAAAGGCAAACACTTTTCTATGTATACATCAACTCGTTGTTTGTTGCTCGGTGAAGCATGGAGACAGTCCTAGCTTTTCCCCATTTTCGATTTTCAATTTTTTTTGCTGCGAGTGTCTCGATAACAATCAGAAATAACAATCAGTAAATATTGACGAAAGGCTACGAAATCCACTGGCATTTTTTACGTATTCTGTCACTTTACCAGGAGATGATGGGGACGGGTTTTACATAGTGTGGGCCTAACAACGCGGCCCTCATAGTTAATTACCCTATAAATTGTTTTTTCACTGTTGCTACTGTCAGCCACTCCTACTAGCAGAGGCACGAACAGTTAAGCCAGTGTACCACTTTTATACCTTAGACTTAACACGATATGTTTGGTGTACTGACGTTCACCAGATGGAGAATTGGAGTAATTCAGCCCGATACAACGCGTAGTCAAGCGTATCGTATGGAATTTAAGTGGCGTTATAGTACGGGCAATGCCTCTGGATGGATATTGTTGTCGATAATTTGTTTTTTTTTTTTTAATTCGCCTTTTTGTTTTATAGTTTTTGTGTATTTTCTGACTTCTGTTTTTGCTCATAGGCAAATATAATCGTTCGCAAGTATGTATATATAATACAAGCAACGTGTAAGAGTGCAATGTAAAGAGTGAACATGTTTGCCATAACTTCGTCATATGTACATATATACTTCCAGGAATTTAAGGAGGAACGAGTTGGGTTTGAAGTTTTATTAGTTATTCGGAGTGGTTCTTTGTGGTTTAACAGTATTTGTTGCGATATGAGTAAGTTACCAGGATGCAAATGGATTGCTAGACTGCAATGCATTCATATTATGATAGATTGATATGTAGAGGGTTTTTCATTACGCGTGTCTTATCTTTAAATAAAATAAAGTTTATTCGTTTGAAAGGTCCATCCATACTATTATGTATGGAATATAACGTCGTTCAAATGTCCGCCGCAGCTTCTCTGGATGGCGCGCATTCGAGATGTTTCCATGACTCTGGCACATACATACATATATACATAAATCAGGCTGAATTTGACCGATAGCATGGGTTATGTTTGTGGTTTATTCGCATAGACCTGCGACTTCAGAAAACCTCACAAGAAAAAGTCTAACTTGTGAGGTGGCCAGTTCACATCACTTCGACGTAAGATGACCATGCCACCATTCTGCAGGAGTGAGTGTCCAATGTGGAGTGAGCTGTGTGACTTTTTCGGGATACATTGGAAGCTCTTGGAGCTCATTTGGATTACTATCGTCCCAAATTCGGCAATTTCGTTTGTTGCCGTATCCATTCATCCAGAAATGTGCCCCATCGCCAAAGATAATTTTTCGATGAAAATTAGGGTCAGTTTTCAACTGCTCCAGAGCCCATTCAGCACGTTGTCTCTGGTCGTTTACCTTCAGCTCCTGGGTCGGTTCAATTTTATACGGGTGCAATCACAAGTTACGACGCAAAACATACTGGATTAATGACAGCCAATTTGACAGATGTAGCTTCCGAAGTCCCTATTGGAAAACCCCATCGATTGCTAAATGTTGGCTACAATACAAAAAAAAATTGCTGTTCACTCCGAATGAACGCAGGGTTACATAGTAGAAAGACTTTCTAAGTGTTTTTGTTATTTTACACAGTGCGACAAATGTATCATGTCATTAATCATATAGGGGTTTACTTCCAGAGGCCACATGACCTTGATCAGGCTCATAGGTGTCCCGTTTGGTTTAATGTGAGCGCAGGACTAATGGAAAAGAACTTGCGTCGTATTACACAGAATACCAAGGTCGGAGTACATGAAATTCTATTTAAACGAGGTCATATATGTATGTACTATAGGGTAGACAACTTTCATCCTTTCATCCAAAATCCAACTACTATCTAAGATTCAATGTGATATCCAGAACAGACTCAACTTTCCCTGCCTCTCTTTGTATTCTAGTAGGTTACAATTGAATTATATTATTCATGTTTGTCATTTATCATCTTTATGCTCGTTCGAATTGCAATACTTTAATTGATCATTGATCAATTGCTTCCAGCCACACGCACATAACCGAGACATAAAGCGAGACCAAAAAGCAAACATTCGTTAGGCCTGGAATAAACCCCATTGTACATACAAACATATAGTATACACACATATATGCAGTATACATACATACATATACAGCGTGCCCCACGAGCAGTGTGCCAAAAATCTAGAGCGTGTAGGTCTGGTCAAGACAAGAAAAAAATCGTATGGGAGGGGGTCTATTCCCACCGTTTAGGCGGGAGGGGCAATTTTCAAAAAAATTGACTTAATTTGGAAATAAAAATATTAAAAATCAAAGGTTACATCCACAATGCCGTGATATACTTTTTTGTAAAGCCAGAAACCTCTTCTTTCATTTTGTTTTTAAACGAACTGTTTCAAGGAATAGTGCTTGAGAAATGAATTTTCAAACTCAAAATTTTGAAAAAAAAAAAAATTAAAATGAGCTCTTCTTATCAACATGCTTCCCCTCAAGTCTATAGAATATTCTTGGTATGTCAAACTAAAATTGTTCGTTTTAATTTTTTCGACAGGTTTCTCTTTCAGTCGCAAATGCACTACCCTTAGCTATGGTTATGGGTATTTACGTGACGTTTGACATTTACTTTGATATGTTGAACTCAGTCATTTCTTTCTATATAATTCATGTATGTACGTACATATGTTGGCTTTACAGTTCATGAAGGACCAAAGCCGAGCTTCTCTCGATCACCCATATTGTGTGTGATTTAATTTTCCCATAGGTGAAAGGGACCCACAGTTTGTTGCCGGTTCCGAACGGCGAATTCCGAGAAGCTTTTCATGACAATTATACTACAAGGGGTTTCGTCAGACCCCCGCTGAGGAGAAACACCGTGAAAACACGTTCAATGACATGGCTGTGTCGGGATTCATGTATGCGTTTGACATGATAAAATCCCCATGATTTCAACTATCATGTCGATTGCCCCATTCAGGCGGAGAAAGGCAAAGTCAAAACAACATAGCATCCATAGCAACAAACATTCAGAAACAGTCTTGTTCTGCTATTCAATCAATCGAATTAAAACGCAGATATAGCGCATACATAAGTCAGACAGGAAACCGAATTTCTTTGGATCTAGCAGCGTCTTCTACACAGCAGGTGCAGTCAGTAATGGGACACTGCCTACAACTGTCAAAACATTTATACACTTTTCATTTTATTCCATTTGCTCGTATCTGAGTGAGAGCAGAAAATACGAGTGAAGGTCATTGAGGAAATAACGACTTGTTGCGTTATGCCTCACGGCATGGTGTCAAACGTCGTACACGTCTTGCACAACCCTTTTTACACATTTGTTTTCACGAATGTGCGGTAAGTATGACAATTGTTGACAAATTATTTGACAGTTGTTAAAAGACAAAAGAACATCACACATTTCTACCTTAGGCATTTGTACTTCAAAGTCACAAATTTGCAATAGTTGACAGATGTCACTTTAGATTTTGCTGATATGCTCATTGGTGTTTACGAAGAGGAAACAGTAACCTGACGTTTAGGGTCGGCACTGAAAGTTGTGTCTTATATGTAAATATCACAGCGATAAAAACAGTTTTCACAATATTGTACATATGTCATCTATCAAATAGGCAGAGAAGGTTGAACAGTTGTTCGTTTCGTTATCATGACGATGACCAAGAGACGACGTTAATGTTATGTCATTGGCTTGATAAATACTGTTTCATGATAAATATTATTTCATCGGATTATCATCTAGTCACTGATTTCTTTTGGACGTTTTACATACTTGTCTATTTGTTAGTGGAGATTTTTGTTTTTTGATATTTTAGCAATCACGAACGACCTTGACGATTTCATTCAAGCGAATTGGAGTTCCTTCAGCCGGAAATAAGGTGGCGTGTTATAAATGAGCATATACATACATATTTACATACTCATATAGGCATACATACATATGTATGTATATGTACATAAATACTCGCCGAAAAAGCGTTGCAGTAATTTTTGGCTTTAAAGATTAGAGCTGTAAAAGTAACTTCAAATTGAATACCCGTATGTATACGTTACTTTTGTTTTGAATACTCGTTACAAAAATTTCGTTACTCGTTACTTTCATAGATGCACAAAAAACAGTACAATGAAGAACAAGTCCGGTAGCGATGACGAGACGATACTACACACCATTTGACGCAAAACACATTGTATTGCTATCAGTACTCAAAACAGATACCCACATCAAACAGTATAAGTCAGAATAAGTCAGGTGAGGCAGTTTGAATGATACGTACCGATCGACGACCATATACCAGATACCATTATAACCAAAATGCCCAAAGTACACGAATGGTTAGCGTATCGATAATGATACTTCGTTACTCAGTAACGAATACATACGATTATACGATTTGCTACCGCAGTATTCGTTATACTCAAATACAGAAGTAACGAAATCGTGCTAGTAACGACATTTATTTGGGAGTAACGTTTCGTTACTTGGTACAAATTAGAGTACCCGTTACTCAGTAACGAATACATACGATTTGCTACAGCACTATTAAAGATAAGCCGATGACATTCAAAGAAAGACAACAGAAAGAAAAAATAATATCAAAACAAGAGTTTTCGAGCAAGTGACGACAGTGGACTGCATGCATTCGTTGTAGGCGTGAGGTCTCCCCCAATAGGGAGCTTGCTAGCTACGTTCAAGGCTAACAATTCCAATTAACTGGATTTTTATATTTATCGTTTTGAAAATGTTGAGCTTTTGTATTTTACGGCGTGCAACGAACCTTGTTTTTGTTTTTCTTTTTTTGTTGTTTTCCTTATACCGATTGCATCTCACGCATTCCATTGAATTGGATTGGATTGTCAATTCCATTCATTTTTATAGTCGGCGCTTGATATTCGTATCCGTGGGATTTTATGGTGGCAACAAAAGTAAATAGTTTCGAACTTGTAATAGGATTGGCTTTGAGCCGATTGCGCGTGCGTTTCTTATTTCCATACTTTTAATGAAGTGATAACCCCTGCCTGTTGTAGGCCGTCAAGATGTTGATTATAGTTTAATCTGCACGGGCGACACATGTATGTATGTTTTATAGTCATTCATTCGAAGAATGATTATGAAAGGAGAATGGATGAAGTGGATGCAAAGTATTTTAATGTATTTTGACAGACGATATGTTAAGCTAATTCGTTGGAAGAGTATCCATTTATTCGTTTATTCCTCTTAAGGTATTGGAAAACGAGACAAACGTACATAATTGTCTCGATGAAGGACGCTGGCTAATGATCAGGAATGGATGATGGAGTTTATTAGTATTGAATCGAGCTAATAGACAATTCCATGACTGGTGGCAGATGACGGATAAGAATTGTCAAAAGTTTGATCTATGATCTGAGCGGATTACTGTCAAGGAAACGCCTTGAAAATTCGAAGAAATTCCTCACTTTTTCGGGGTACGTATCGTTTACAACTTGGGAAACTGTTTAGGAACATACCCGTCACTGCAGACAATTTTCGGAATACAAATGAATGATACAATAATTCAAAAAGTTAGAGGTAAGCAAATAAAACCTCTTCATAGTCTTAAAATCTTACCCAACCATGTGTGTGGTAAAAGCATTGATACATACCTGAAAATAAAGAAAAATGAATTTATTGACGAGTTTTAAATGAAATCAACAAAAAAGGTAACATTTTGGTGAATACAAGATTAAATATTTATTTTTATTACCAATGTTAGTCAATAAATACTCATATTTAAACTAATACGCTGATACAGAAGAAGAATCGCAGGTACCCTTTTGTATTTCCATTTGTTAAGTGAAGTTGTCCTAAATATAACGTATATTCAATTACCATATTAAATTTGACAAGCGTGACGGGAAAATAGCAGCTAACGGCGATTCGCTTTCTACTTTGATCGGGAAAGGAAAATTGTTGCCACGTTCCTTGTAGCCAAATATGTTGCAGTATCTCCTAGATCCCCCTATTCTGGCTCCCAAATTTATAAAAATAATAACTCAGAAAAAATAATGGTAGCACTAACAAAAAAGCCCTCGTCGCAAAAGACAAGATTTTTTTTTGGGTCTAACAAGAAACAATAATGGAGCAATTATTGACTCACTACCATAGCTAGGTTCTTATGTTTATCCTATCTACATAAGGCCAGTATGTTGAACATCGATGTTCATATTAACCTTTATTTAGAATTAAATAAAGAAAAACGCAATGATAACTTCACCGAGGAGAACAACATACGGGTAGTAAATGTAGAAATACGGTTTCTCTTAGCTCCACAGAAGTTTATTTCTTTGGGCTAATTTATAAAATACCCCTCTCTAACGTGCTTTTAGCACGAACCTAGTATTTAGCAAAGCGTACGAAGACAGACATAGTGACTTGTCAAAAATGTTAATGCAAGTAAATACAAAATATTTACACATCGTTTCCATCTCCTCCCATTAAAGTTAACTATGCTAAGCATTCTTCCTTGCTTACGAACTCGACTCTTTCTCAAATATCTGTCTATCCTTATGTATTTATGTACATACTTGCTGCCTGCCCGAATGGCAAACGGTAAACTGTGACTAGCAAGTGAGAAAATAAAACTGATTAGCTATGGATAAATAATTAAACACGCCAAACTCATATTGTGAAAAGCCATCGTTAATACCAAACTCAACAGAATCTCTCACTCCTGTCCAATGCATTGCCTCGATGCTGCACCAGCAAGCTTGTTAATTTTTGCGTGCTATCGCAAAAACCTCATCTTTCTATTTGTATGTACGTACATTCGTCAGATGAATATGACTCACGGTGATCAGCAGTCGACTGTTGGCACAGCAATGCAGTTCACAGTTCGTCGTCACTAGTCTATTAAAAAGTGTGTCAAGTTTGAGCAAATATTTATGATGAATGCCAGCAACGGATTCATCGAGGAAACCTTTACGACAGCTACATTACTATTACACCCAACAAATATACATTAATTAATTTTAAGCCATTTTATTGCAAACAATGAATTTAATAAAGTTTATAACCTGACGGCCCAGTAATTGTGCATCGTTAAAACATTACTATTATACGCAGATACAACCAAAACCATCCGCCTAAGCACAATGACCTGTCAGTAATTTATCCCTCATGATGTATACTGAGGAACCATGTTAGCTCATTCCCCCGAGGAACGGGTGAATAGATATGAACAGTCCCACAAATATCATCCAGTGAGAGCTTGTGTGACACCGCACGAAATTTTCATTTCAGAAACGATTTTTTTGTGAGAATTTATTAGATACACTAGTATTTTGCATTTATGTATATATGTAAATGCCACGCCATTGACATGAATGGAAAACCCCAAAAAAAAAAAAAAAAAAAAAAAAAAAAAAAAAGGAAGAAAGGCCGCGTTCCTTTATTTAATATTTCGATGAAATGTTACTTCTTCCTTCTTCACCTCCATATGGTGTCCTTAATTGAATTTTACTACATTGCAAAGTTCAGGGATTTACTACCTACATATGTACATAAGTACCTCGTATTGCTTGAGCTCTGTTCATTTATTCAAATTCCATTTGAGCTTAATTTGGAATCCAATTTCTGGAATGAGACGGCAGCATATGGGGAATAAGAAAATAAGAAAAAAACACAACGTGACATAAATAGCATGACCTGAGCCTTTGTAAAGGTCAGAGCTCGGCATCGCAGTACAAATAGTATTCCGAATTAATTAGAAGTGTATAGCAGTTGATAAGGTGGAAGGGAAGGTGGAAGGCACTTACTATCCCGACAAACCTACATATGTACTTACTTACTTAACGGGCGCTACAGTTCGGGGTGAACCTGGGCCTTAACCAACATGCCTCTCCACCTAGCACGATCTTTCGCTAGTCTTTTCCAATGCCGCACGCCCAGTTGGTTGAGGTCCCCTTCCACCTGTGCGCGCCACCTTAGGTGCGGCCGTCCTCTATTTCTTCGACCCTCGGGGTTGGATTCAAAGACTCTACGGGCTTGAGCTGTGGTGTCCATTCGCTCTACATGGCCTAGCCATCTAAGGCGTTGGATCCGTAGACGCCTGACCAGACTCATGTCGCTGTACAACCCGTACAGTTCGTGATTGAATCTTCTCCTCCAACCCTCCTCTGTGTTTATGGGACCGAAAATCGAACGCAGAATCTTTCTCTCGAAACGACCAAGGATTTCCTCATCCGCTTTAGATAAAGTCCATGTTTCTGCGCCGTATAACAGGACCGGGATAATTAAGGTCTTATATAAGGTCAACTTGGTCGTACGAGAGAGGGCTCTACTTCTCAGTTGCCTCTTGAGCCCAAAGAAGCAGCGGTTGGCAAGAGTAATTCTGCGCTTGATTTCGAAACTGGTGTCGTTGTTCCAAGTCCCCGCGGAGCCGAGGTATATGAAGTCCTTAACTACCTCGAACTTATATCTGCCAATATGCACGTTCTGTCCAAGACGTCGGTGGTAAATGTCCTTTTTCGATGACAGCAGATATTTAGTCTTGCCCTCATTAACTGCCAAACCAATTTTTGCCGCCTCCATCTCAATACTCGCAAACGCCTCACTGACATCTCGCTGCGATCTACCTATTATGTCAATGTCGTCGGCGTTTGCAAGGAGTTGCGAGGATTTGAAGTAGATTGTGCCTCTTGTATTAGCCTGTGATTTTTGCACAATCATTTCCAATACGATGTTGAAGAAATCACACGACAGCGCATCGCCCTGCCTAAATCCTTTTTTGACATCAAAACTATCGGTGAGGTGCTCACCGATTCGGATGGAGCAGCGAGCA
Source organism: Eumerus sabulonum (assembly GCA_951905685.1). NCBI lineage: Eukaryota > Metazoa > Arthropoda > Insecta > Diptera > Syrphidae > Eumerus > Eumerus sabulonum. The sequence goes on along the minus strand of OX645062.1, from coordinate 40,038,393 downwards.
TTTTCCAAGGTCATCCTGCATAGTCTGACGAGCTTCGCAGGGATGTCAAAAGTAAAAATGGCGTTATATAGCTCGTCTCTAATTACGCTGTCGTATGCGGCCTTGAAGTCGACGAATAGATGGTGCGTATCGACTTGAAACTCATTGGTTTTCTCCAGGATCTGCCATAGTGTGAAGATTTGATCGATGCTGGACTTCCCTGGCCTGAAGCCACACTGATAAGGACCTATCAGCTTGTTTACGAATGGCTTCAGGCGTTCACACAAAACGGCAGCGAAGATCTTGTATGCGACATTAAGGAGACTTATTCCTCTATAGTTGGTGCAGTCCAAGGGATCTCCTTTTTTGTGGATCGGGCAAACAATGCTGAGACTCCATTCCTCGGGCATGCTTTCCTCTGACCATATCTTACAGATGAGCCGGTGCATGCTCCTAACCAGCTCACCCCCAGCCGCTTTGAAGAGCTCAGCAGACAGTCCATCTGCGCCAGCAGCTTTATTCGACTTGAGTTTCGACATGGCAATCTCAACTTCGTCGAGGTCAGGGAGACGGAATTCTCTGCGATCTTCGTCGTTAAAAAATGGATCATTCTGCCTGACGGCGGTATGTTGGTTGTCATCGCCGTTATACAGTCTGCAGAAGTGGTTTTTCCAAATTCTCAGCATCGACTGCGATTCTACTACTAGGTGTCCGTTCTCATCCTTACAGGCCTCCGTTCGGGCTTTATAGCCTTGAGACATTCGTTTTATCCGCTGATAAAATCTTCGAACGTCGTGCCTGCAATAGCACCTCTCCAAGTTTTCAATCGCCCGCTTCTCGTGCTCTTTCTTTTTTCTCTTGAGAAGCTTATGTTCCTCCCTTCTCTTAAGCTCGTAGAGCTCCCGAGCCGCTCTTGTTTTTTTGTGTAGTGAGGCTTTGTATGCCTCCTGCTTTTCCGCATGAATCCTTCTACACTCGTCATCGAACCAGGTGTTTCGTCGTGGTGGAGCTTTAAGGCCCAGCACTTCCGTTGCTGTGCTCTTCAGGGCTTGTTTGCACAGACTCCATTGTTGCTCTACTGACTGAGTGGAGGATTGAGGTGTATCGGAGAGCTTAAGGGAGACGCGGTTGGCAAAAGCACTGGCGATCTCCGGCGATAGTAGCTTTCCGACGTCATAGCTTGGTGTTCTAACTCTACTCCGCGGTGTTCGTGTTATGCGCTGACGTATCTTGGCTACTACAAGATAGTGGTCTGAATCGATGTTCGCTCCTCGGAAAGTGCGAACATCAAGAATAGTGGAGGAGTGTCTGACGTCAATCGCGATGTGGTCAATCTGGTTGGTGACTGATTGATCTGGCGACCGCCAGGTGCCTTTGTGTATATCGAGGTGGGAAAATCGTGTGCTGGCTACAAGAAGATTTCGCCCCGTTGCAAGGTCGATCAGCCTATGTCCGTTATCGGATGTGGTGTCATGTAGGCTGTGTTTGCCGATGACCCGCTCAAAGATGCTTTCTTTACCCAGCTTAGCGTTAAAATCTCCTAGTATGATTTTGGTATCATAGCTGGGGCATTTGGTATATGTTCTGTCTAGGAGATCAAAGAAATCATCTTTGATTGAGTCATCCTTGTCTTCCGTGGGGGCATGGACGCATATGAGGCTGATGTTACAGAAATTTGCCTTGATGCGGATCGTTATGAGGCGTTCACTCACATACTGGAAACTTAGGACTTTATGTCTTAGTCCACCTCTAACAACAAATCCGCATCCAAATAGTCTCTGTCCTCTCTCCCTATAGCAGTCACCGTAGTAAATGTCGCAGTTTTTCATCCGCTTTTTACCCGGTCCATTCCATCGCATTTCCTGGATGGCGGTTATGTCCGCTTTATAGCGGTCTAGGGCGTCCGCAAGTTGTTCGGCCGCACGTGGTCTGTTTAGGGACCTAACATTCCACGTACAGAACCGAAGGTCCTTGTTTGTTTTTTGTTTTCTCATAGGGTCGTCAACATAGATCCGTTCCGTTTTTTTATCCGAGGCTGTTTTGTGTTTCTGAACCTACATATGTATGTATTTTAAATCTCTTGGATTGAATGGAAAGTTTTTTTCGCCATCACCGGTCAGTATTCGCAAGTACGAGACACTGACATATGCACATTTATATACGTCTGAAAACAATTGCACCAGTTGCTAGTTACATGCTTTTGTTGATGTGAAGATCCACCGAGGAATTTTTATCTCTTCAATCAATGGCAGTGTTCTCTAAATTTAATCCAGTTCTGGTGATGAGGGTCAGGAAGTGGATCATCCCAGGAGATACCAGCTAGCCAAAGTTGTTGTGTGACGGTGGGTCATAAATCTTGGCGACATCAGACAGCTGCTGGCGGATTGTGATTGCCGCGGACAGTCTTGTTACGTTGGCCTTGCAGCCAATGTAGTCGGTTTGACAAAACCAATAAATGCCAAGCGCCTTTGTCTCAGGATCCAAATTAAGATCGCAACAGCTGCTATCCAGTTTCTGATGCACGTTGATTCCCTGTAGAAACTCCATGGAATTGGATGTCCACTTACATACGTAAGATAAACCTTCCTCACTTGAGCAACTCCTGTAGTTCGCGTTATAGCTTTTGAGCAGCCTCCACCGTGTTACTGCCAAGCAAGCAATCATCCATATAAAATGTCCTTTTATTAAGAACTTCGGCGACTTCCGGGAATTATACTCCTTCATCATCAGCCAATGTAGGGAGAACTTTAATAGTTAGATACGGAGAGCAGTTCAACCCATACGTGACGGTTAGTAATCAAAATGTTTTATGTTTGTCATCTTCGTTGATCCACATAATACGTTGCATGCCAGCGTCTTCTTTATCTTGAAGTATTTGCCTAAAGCATTTTGTATGTCTGCCATAAACGCGATTCGATGCGTTCGCCATTTCAAAATAATTTTTGAAACTTCAGGCCAACACGTTTAAAGATTTCTTCGCAGTACAACTCGTCTGCCAACAGACTCGATGTCCTCGTGCTCGTAGGACTTCCACGTGTTGAACTAAATCTCCGAGGTCGGCTAACAATGAACAAATGTTGAATCAACTCTCTTGTTGTTGCTTTAGGCAACCGGCCATAGATAACCCATCCTAGGTATGTGCGCCAGGCTACAGTGGAATGGTGTCAATGAATGCATTGCAGCAAAATCAATGCATTGCAGTTGATCTGGAAGTCTGGTACTCTGAGTGAGCACAGAGAGATCTTAACCATGTTGCCATACCCCCCTATTCCAGTTACATGACAGTCAGTCGGTTTCGTCGAAGACGCAGCTGTTGCACAGCGTACTCGCTGATAAAAGACACCTGCGACCCATTGTCCAAGATAGTGCCCAGTGGCAGATCGCACCTTGATTTGATTGATGACGTGTTGATGGACTCTTCAGCAAATGGGTTGCGAAAACGAGGGGGTGCCCAAGTGTTTTGTTTGCGCGTGTGATTTGTATTTACTTGGAAAGAGTCGGTCAACAGTAGCCCGTCGTGCAGCATAGTGAGGTTTATATGGTATTTTACGGCATTTCAAACACGTGCACTTTGAAGAACATTGTTGCTACGAATGCTCCCCTTTAAAGCAGTTGGTGCACAGTTTCTCTCTCGGCACAAATGTCCTCCTCTGTTGTGGTGTTTGGTTTCTGAAATTTGGACAGAACATAAGAATGTACTCACCAGAATAACTTGAACAGTGCTTGATGTTTGCTTGGTGACTGCGAACGGGTTGTGCGCCAGATGACTTTTAGCAATACTGAGGTCTGGGGCATGCAGAGATTGCATCAAGTCCTTGCAGACGGCTTTCCATGAATCTTTCCAGGTTACGGTACATAACGTAGGAACGGTGTTTGGGCCCTCTAGTGAGGTTGCCCAATCTTTCATTGTAATGGGATCCAAATTTTTCGGTCACAAGAAGAATAAGCCAATCGTGCCATTTGTCGGTTGGTCGGCCCTATTGCTCTAGAGCACGGATCGCTTCCGTTGTTCGGTCGAGAATTTGACAAAGAACATGGGGTGATTGACTGGTCATATTCGGTAGACCGCAGTTCAAAAAGTGAAGGCGCTGCGCATTGGACAATGCGCAATTACACACGTGGTGAACATATCTATAAAATTCAACCACTCGTCAAATGATCCACTGAAGGTTGGTAACTTAATCGGAGGTGAAATAGATTTGGTTGTGAGGTTAGGTGTTGAGTGACTTATCGTATCATGGGAGTTTGTGCTTAGCCCGTCGATTACGTCGTGAAGCTCACCCGAAGCTTCGCAATAAGTTGACTCCATTTGAATGAAATACTCATCGAACAGAAGCCTTTTGATGTCTACTTCATTATCCACAGTTGGACCAGTCGACGAGTTCTCTTCATATGCTGCGTTGATCTTGGTCCAGTACTCTTCGAGTAACTTCCTTCTGCTTCCTTCTGGGAGTTAGCAGAAAAGTTTAAAATTAGCTTTGCACTTGATTCTCCTCTGGCCAGTGTCAATGATGCTCACTGAAATGGTTTGACCAGGTTTATTATTTGTAACAAGCGACGAGGAATTAGGTTCCCCGTAAGGGATGCCAAATGTTAGAGGTAAATCCAGGTCAATCGGGGTGGAAAATAAGGAAGCGAGGATAACGGCAAAGAATACTGGATACAAGTTGTAGTCATTAAAAATATATTCGTAATTTTGTTACAAAAAATTAAAATATTTCTGCTACGCCGTTCCTTTTATGTTATTGATTCCCAGACTCAGTTATAAAGAACATCAGGAAGTAAAATAGATCGACGTTTGTAATCGTGTTTCATTAAAGGAAAAAGGGAACCACGATTTATAACAACCCTACAAAAAGACAAACAAAATAAAACAAAGAAATATGCCAGAGAAAGAAACAAGTCTGACTAAATCTTCGCATTAAAGTTTATAAGTTTTGTTTAAACTGTTTCCGGTAAATTTAAAATTTATCAAAATCTGTCTGGGGTGGACGAGTAAAAATTCAGCGCCATGACAATTCCGTATATGAACGACCTTTCCAAAACAAGATACTCTAAATAAACTAATTCGTAAGCTTATTGAAAGAAAGAGTAGTTCCAAAGATACTATTTCCACTTCGTAAATATAATTCTTCATGAATCCCCATACATAAAAATCTAGAGGAGTTAAATCTGGTGATCTAGGTGGCCATTCCGTGGGGCCCCTTCTTCCGATCCAACGGTCACTAAAATGGTCGTCCAGCCATCTTCTAACCTGTAAGCTGTAGTGCGCTGGTGCTCCATCTTGCTGGTAGATTAAATTATCTGCTATGGTCAAGGGAATGTTGTCCATAAAATCGGGCAAAAGGTCTCGTAGGAACTGCAGGTATGATTCTCCATTAATAACTGCATTCAAAAACCGGGGCCCGATTACAGTTTGTGTTGTGATTTATTTTGTTTTTTGTTGTGTGGATTGGTGCTACTCCAATGATGCAAATTGTGGAAGTTAGTAACCCCATCTCTGGTAAACTGTGCTTCACCCGTCCAGAATACCCTTGCAAAATAGTTTCGTTCAGTTTCATCTCGACGCAGTAATGATCGACAAAATTCTACTCTCAAAACCTTGTCGTTTGAGGTGAAGTCCTGAATTGGCGTAAAATGGTACGGGTGTAAGTTTTGGGTATGAAGCACTCCCCATACTCTAGATTTGGGCACTCCAAGCATAATAGCTATCCTCCTTGTACTAAGGGAGGGATTACGTCGGACCGAATCCAAAATTCTTTCATCTAAGATTGCTGATCCATCTGTAATTGATCTTTCTCTTCTTCGATGCTCTAGCACTCCGTGCTCTCGCAGACGTCGGTGGATTCTTGAAAACATGCTACGACTGGGACACATCCGATTGGGATATCTTTCAACGTAGAGTCTTTCGGCTTCACGATCTCGACCATTAGCTAAACCGTAACAGAAGTGCATGTCCGTTAATTCTTCTCGAGAGTATGAGTTTGACATCGTAATGTGTTGATGAGTTAACATCCAATTTAGAAATGTTTTTTTATTAAAAATGCGATGCTTTTTATTTACATTTGGGTTGCAAATATTTTGTTTTTCAATAAAGAAAAATTGCGGTTTTATTGTTTATTGCGGGTAGAACCCATACTCGGTGGGCGGACCCAGACGAAATTGGCAGGTCAGTTTTCAGGCGTTATCAATGAAAAAAAGGATTAATCGAGGGCTACTCCAATACTGTATTGGAGGTCAAAAGAGGTCCATGTTTCATACATTGATTAGCCTACAAGTCAACCGCGTTAAAACAAAAAAAAAAAAAGGTTTTTCTTAAGAAAAAAGTCGTTTGGGTTTTTTTTTCAATTTCCAAAAACTACAAAACCGTCAGATTATATGTTTTTCGTAATCGTGATAGAATTCCCTTCAAAATAAAAAAAAAAATTAATCGCGCTCGAGTATTTCGAGGTGACGTGTTTTTTTTACAACTTTGCGACTCTCCATTTCCTTATGCCACGCTCAAATTGTCAGATTATTGAAATATACACTTTTCAGGATGTACTTAACTTACATGTTCTTAATCTGACGCGCTCGAGTTTTTCCGAGGATCGATTTTTTTTTACTAATCTGACGGGCTGCCCTCAACGCACTCCCCTATATTAAGGGTTCATATTTGGTAGGGGTACATTACAGGATGCAAGGTTTCTCCCCATATGATTTTCTGACGCGCTCGAGTAACGCGCGAAGTCCCCGCTTGAGCTCCCCTACTATAATAAGAGAATTGAGTTCTTGAAAAAAAAAAATTAGTACTTAATTACAAACACGGGATCGAATCCCAACACAGCCATGTCGTCGAACGTGTTTTCACGGTGTTTCTCATCAGCGGGGTTCTGACAAAACCCCCTGTAGTAAAATTGTCAAGAAAGGCTTCTCGGATTTCACCGTTAGGAACCGGCAACAAACTGTAGGTCCCTTTCACCTATGGGAAAATTAAATCACACACAACATGGGTGATTGAGAGAAGCTCGGCTCAGGTCCTTCATGGACTTAAACGCCAACATACATACATACATACTTAATTACAAACAATTTTGAAAAAAATTAGTTCGAAATTTTTTTTTTTCAAAATTTTGAGTTTCAAAATTAATTTCTCAAAAACTATTCCTTAAAACAGCTTCGTTTAGTAACTAGATGAAAGAAGAAGATTCTGGCTTTACATAAAAGTATATCATGGCATTGTGGATGTAAACGTTGATTTTTAATATTTTTTTTTTCAAATTAAGTCAATTTTTTAGAAAATTGCCCCTCCCGGCTAAACAGGGGAATATACCCCCCTTCCATACGATTTTTTCTTGTCTTGACCAGACCTATACGCTCTAGCTTTTTGGCATACTGCTCGTGGGGCACCCTATATATACATATGTAAGTACATACATATGTATATGTCAATATATTTCAACTTCAGACGACATGAGGATTACAGTGCGGTGAAATGCTAAATTTAAATTCACTTACATATGTCACTTACTAGCCTAAACTATTATAGAGAAAATTTGTGATCGTTTGGCCGTGCGAATCGAGCACGTTGACCTCTTTTACAGGATTTTGTATGCTCTTCATTCTCATTATCTAATTGTTCATGTACACTTTACATATATCGCACTTTAATGGACAGACAAGTAACGCGCCAGCACATGACACCGCCACCAAGCGTACGTGCAGCCATAGACACATGCGGTTTTATATGTACACGTTTCTCTCTCTATTTATCCGCAAGCCACAAATTTTTAAGACCGCCATCGACTTAAAACTTGGCAGTCGTTTTTTTATTTCTCTTTCTTGTTCTTTGTTTTAATTTTTTATTTTTTTTTTTGGTTGTATTTCGTTTCGCATTTAACACGTTTTGCAATAATTTATGGGTTTAGCTAAACGTTTTGTTGCCGAAACTTCTTTCAATTCGCTGCCAGAGAATTTCGAGTGAATGACTCACATCGTGACTCATTGTGTCACTTCAGAATCTTACAAGTTCCAAATCGTATGGGAACAGTGTGACGACTAGATATCATCCAAGATACTCTAGGTAACTAAGAAAAACAAACAGAAAAACGACCGCGGATCGAAAATAGTATGAAACCTGTATCTAGTCCTCAACCTCATGTTTGGTCTCTATTCGCATTGTATTCAAACTTGTGTTTAGTATTTTCATCTGGCTTCATTATAAAAGATACGCTCGTGTAAACAAGAAATAAAATTATAAAGATGCCTTCGTCCACAGATATGTATGTACATATGTATGTATGTACTTCACATGAGGATAGAATGGGAATGAAATTCTCAGCGGAAAGCAAAAATTTCAAGTATCTGATGGTAGTATTGTAGTGCGATATATGTATGCTGCTCTACGCGGTTGATTCTGTGTTGCAAAATAAGTAGCCGCTGCATGGGGTGGAAGTATTTTTAATTTTAAATTGTTACACATGTGTGTTGTGATGAAAATTACTCTTTTTATTTTCACGACTAACTCTTTTTATTTTCGACTAACTATGCGTTGAATATGTTCAACACTGGATACATTAAACGTTGGATACGCACTTTTATGTAACACAGTTCCGAGCGAGAAATTTTTCTTTTTTCCAAATTAACTCATACGTTTTTGATGTGGTTTTTTGTTTGCATATTTTTTAGTCTTTTTTGGCAAATTGTACAAGATGAGAAGTTTTGTTTGGACGTATTTCCTGAAGTAGTTAATGTCAGGGTCAGCGTCTGGAACAAAGAAAATGCTAATGTGGGAAAAGAGTATTTTTTGCGCGCATTTTGGCACGAAATTATGAAAAAAGGCATGACGTAATCGTATGGTGGCCATTTGTGAGTTTAAGATTTGTCATAGGTACGTAATAGGAATTTAGGTGAGGAAAGCCAAATGTAAAATATTAGAAGGAAACTTACGTAATTTTAATTCGATATTGAGTTTCAACACATGTTTCACTTTGATTTGTAAATTTTAGATAATTCATCGTCAATAAATCATTAGTTAGAGTTATCCTATTTGCGGACTGGACTGGCTGGATACAAAAAGAAGATCGTTGTGTGGGTGGCACACGAGTTAATGCAACAACAACATTCCCTATTTTTACAGCGGATGGTGACTAACGATAACAGTGGACTTGTGACAACTTCAGGGAGTCATCTACTTCCGATTTGGCCAAACTCTTAATTTAAACTTGTACTGTCAACAATTGGAACGTTTTAAAAAAGTAATCGCCTAATAGGGAAAAAATATGGCCACACACATCGATAGAGACTGGCTTGAAGCTTCGGGAGGGTAGTTTTGTGGTTCCACCACAAAGTCCGGAGCTAGTACGGAGTGATTACTATCTGTGGATTTCTTTTTATAACAGTTATTATATTCGTTTCAAAGATAAGCAAATGTGCTATTCTCTCTTGTAGCGTACATCTACATAAAAGTGACGTTATTGGACGGAGTATACGAAAACTCAATTCATTATTCGAATTTAAATACATACAATAGCTAAAAATAGTCAGTCAAAGTTACATATTTTCAGTTTATCATATTAATTTAAGGTTTTAGATAACATGCAAGATAAATCTATACAATTCCGTAAAGCTGTCTTTCTTTATAAGGCACCTAATTAGCGAGGAGCTGGTATTCTAAACTTAAAAGCCGCACAACAAATAAATATGGGATCTATTAAAATGGTAAAGAAAATATCAATATCCAGCAACAACGAGTCGTAGCCACTCACAAAGCCTTCTTCCGCAAATTTCCTCCTCAACGTTTGCATTCCATAACCATATCCATAACTATTTCCCTTTCCTTACAAAGCCGCAGTAGGTCCACTTTGCTAACTAAACCAATTCATTGCAGCACGATTCGATTGCAATATTCAATCCAAACGCGACTGGCGGCGCCAGGCTTCCAGCTTCACAACTTTCTCGCGCCGATAACCCATAATTACACCCGCAGTGGAAACTACAAAACAAAGTAAGATTTCTTAATTAATTGATTTATCAGTTCTCGAACCAATAGCGAATCTAATTTCTATGAAGCCAGTGCGAAACTTTGATGAACAACTGGCACATGGATTGTATGTACATATGTATGTTCCGACGCAGTTAATTCTCACATCTGTCAAAGGAAGTGAATAGCCACTGTCCAAAAGTATAAATCGTCAATGCAGACATTCCATAAGTAACAAAAAGCAAGTTAGTCGGCACAAGTTCAGTGCATTCCAAGCTTGGCTCTTTATTAACTCAAACATACATACATACATGAATCCAAAGTGATACGCACACACCATTTGCAACTACGGAGCTTACCATTTTAAGTCGAAGCTTTATACCTACATATGTATGGTGTGGTGAATCATGCAATTCGCGACGTACATAGACGCGTGTCGGAATCTATAAGTACTCGTTACCAAACGTGTCATACATATGTAGAACCAGAACCGATTGCAATGAATCATTGATTGAAGTTTTGATATTCTCTACGACGTCGATTTCTTATGATCTAATTCAAACATTTCAATTCATCACTAATAGGCTTTCTATAATAGATGCTTATATCCCTATTTCCAAACTCAAGTCTCAAGGACACACGCATACCAATCGAGAACTTGTTGCATAAAGACTCGTGACATAAAGTCGAATGCGAATTTTTTTTTGTTTTTTTGTGAAATATAAAAATGATTTTCTCCTAATTATGATTGATGGGTTAGTGATTTTGATTCAGGCGTAGGCGCAACGACCACGGTGTCAATTGAGTGGAGCGCCTTATATCTTGGATGATAATAGCAGGTGTTGAATGGTGGTCGTTGAGTGGAATGCTGTTTGGATACGCATCTCATTAAGCTCGACGTTTTTGCTTGGGCAACGTAATGCTTACATAATAATGGCTTACGATAATGAAAAAAATTGATAGCAACTGAAGAGCCGATTTCCACTCAATGTAATGAGTAGATTCCATGATATTATGTAACAGTTTTATGTGGGAAATACATATGCACATTGTCATTTTGGCTGTTGAATATGTAATTAAAAGTTTGAATGAGTATTCAGGCATTATTCTACGACATACAGTCCTGATCAAAATAATAGGCAAATCGCAAAAAACGCTGTAACTTGGGCTATGAATCGAAAACTAAAAAAACTAAAACTAACTAAGCTTAAAATAGGTTTGCAAAAATCCATGGCTTTTTTTATTCATAGCCCAAGTGACAGCGTTTTTTACGATTTACCTATTATTTTGATCAGGACTGTATGTACAAATCTTTCCAATAGTTTGAATTTATACATATTTGCGCTTTTTTACTGCTGAATATAAAGTGTTTCATTCACACCCAAAATACTTACACCTTTAAAGTATTTTACTAAGATATGAATGAAGCAATTTTTTAAGCAACGACCATTTGTAAAAATTATTAAAAATATAGACTGATTACGTAAGAAATTCATGAATGATTCATGATTAAATTTGCCTTGATAAAAATCGAAGGATATTAATGCTATTAGAAGTAATTAATACGGTATATGTATATATGAATATATCCATAGTGATATCCACTAAATCTTTTGATTGCTGAGAATAATACTACTCTTAAGTTTAAGGATACAATATCAGCTAAGAACAAGGATTTCTTGCTTCTATTACATTCGAAAATCTGTGGTTTTCGGGAGGGAAGTTAAGATTTGGCAAGTAATTACAAAGACATGGTCTAACTCTTGCTATGATGCAAACTTGTAGGATCACTAACAACGAGTTTTAGGCGAAATACAACTATTCATCAGCATAATGTCTTTTATAATCGTTACGAGATCATATAACTCACTTCTCATTGAAGCTGTCATTCATTGGGGCATATTCAAGGCACGCAAACAGGTATTAGTTGTTGGGTGTCAGATGCGGAGAATACAAAGGTTGAGAAAGCCATTAAATGTACAATTCATGGAATTTGGCCATTGTTTGCGATCGACTTGTAAAACAGACAATATCCGGGAGAAATTCTCTATTATTAAACATACAATTACAAGTCCTTTTTAGGGTTCCGTACCCAAAGGTAAAACGGGACCCTATTACTAGGACTTCGCTGTCCGTCCGTCCGTCTGTCATCAGGCTCATTACATAAACCGTGATAGTTAGACAGTTGACAGTTTCACAGATAATGTATGAATGAATGAATAATGTAATGTAATAATGTAATGAATAAAATGAATATTTAAGGGGGGTCCCATACAACAGACATGATTTTCATCCAAAAAATCCCCTTGGTCATATACTGACGTAAGGTTAGTCGACAATATCCCACAACCAGTAGCAAACTTCCCAGCTTTGACCCCTTTTGCGTCTTTGATGTATTGATCCTAGCTGCAACCGTTTTTTCTGTAATTACGAACAACCATTAATAAATACCCTTTAAACTTTGATGATCCCTATTGTGTCACTGCTAAGTTAATCGTTGCTGCAAACCCTTTCGTACAATTGCTATTCCCCTCCTTTTCCATCCTGATAGGTTAAGATATCAAACAACAACAAATTCAATTGTTGTGAAATTAACTTTCGATCATATCCCACAACCAATAAAACACTTCCAAGCATTGATCCCTATTGTGTCCTTTAGAGTTGGGTAGTTCCGGACATGTATAGTTCACGGGACTATGTCCTCTCTCGGACACATGTCCTCTCGTTCCGCAAATTGAACGAAAATTGTTCCATAGTTCCATTCAACCCTTATTCATCAATCACATACATATGTACAAGACGAAAAAAAAAAACATAAATGCAACGAACATGCTTCTCATACGGTATGAGTTATACCCCGTAGTTTTCACGAAACCCAAAAGCAGGGATAAAGAATGAGATACCAATCTTTTGGCTTTGACAGCCATTTTGACAACTAGCCCCTACAAACGCGTTGCGGTTTGACGGCGTCTTGACTATGTCATTCGACGTCTTGACTATGTCATTCGACGTCTTGACTCTTAAGTCAAAAGCGTTGTTTTTAAAGCGGCCTCTAGACGCTCAATATTATTGTGCAAAATATTGCACAATTTTATTGGCTTGCAGTCCCAGACGGTTCAATATTTTTCCCAATAATTTCGTTGACCGCTCATATTTGTATTAAAAGTCAAAAGCGTTTTGATTTTCCGCAATATATCGCACAATCTTGCAATATTATCTACAGACGAACAATAATGTTGTGCAATATCAAATATTGCACAATATTATTAGGCGTCTAGGGGCCGCTTAAATTACAAAAGCAACAAACAACCCCTGCGGTGATCAACGGGCAGACGTACGAAAGTTTGGTATCTCATTCTTTATCCCTGGTCATATCGTTCATTCCGCTCAAAGTTGGTGTTGTTTCTCTGAACGCACAAGCAAAAGTGAAAAAATGCTCTGAAGTTGTACGACAACTGTTCACACTTAACGATAAATCGTTCAACCACGGCTGTCAAGCAAAAAGTTGGAAATTTTCAACTTCCTGACTACAAATCGTACCGACTTGTAGCAGGAGCGTTCACATCAGGGATAAAGAATGAGGTACCAATCTTTTGGCTTTGACAGGCATTTTGACAACTAGCCCCTACAAGCGCGTTGCGGTTTGACGGCGTCTTGACTATGTCATTCTGCCTTGTTCCGACGTCTTGACTCTTATGTCAAAAGCGTCGTTTTTAAAGCGGCCTCTAGACGCTCAATATTATTGTGCAAAATATTGCACAATTTTATTGGCTTGCAGCCCCAGACGGTTCAATATTTTTCCCAATAATTTAGTTGACCGCTCATATTTGTATTAAAAGTCAAAAGCGTTTTGATTTTCCGCAATATATCGCACAATCTTGCAATATTATCTACAGACGAACAATAATATTGTGCAATATCAAATATTGCACAATATTATTAGGCGTCTAGGGGCCGCTTAAATTACAAAAGCAACAAACAACCCCTGCGGGGATCAACGGGCAGACGTACGAAAGTTTGGTATCTCATTCTTTATCCCTGCCCAAAAGTATGGAGATGTAGCGATAAAGTTCGAACAGTTGGTGTACACTGTACAGCACACTGGAACTGAAATGAAGAAAAGAAATGAAAGAATCTAATGCCCGCACCGCATTTCGTTCGTGAACGAATGTCATACATGTATGTATGCATTCAGGTCCGGACATGGACATGGTTTGCTAGTTCAATATCGGTGCGAGTACGCATACAGGTTCGGACATGGACATGGTTTGCTAGTTCCATATCGGTGCGATAATACATTTAGTTCCGGACATGGACATGTTTTTGATAGTTCCGATAGGTCCGAGTATACATTTAGTTCCGGACATGGACATGTTTTTGCTAGTTCCATATCGGTGCGAGTATGCATGCATGATTTATGTACATATTTTATTTGTTATTTTCTCAGTTTCTGAAACAAATAAATAAAATGAATAAATGAAATAAACTAAACTAATTTTTTATGGTTGCTTTTGGTTTGAAATGATAATAAAACATGTTTTTAAAAAATCGATCGTAACTTTTCATTTTGCCATTGAATTCAGTAACAAAAAAGCTAAATACATATGTACATACATATGTATTGTAGTTCCGATCAGGAAAAGAACGGTTCCATGTTCGTTCCGCGGTTAGAACTATTTTGCGCATCTCTAGTGTCCTTGATATATTACTCCTAGCTGCAAACCTTTTTCCCATTATTGTTATTCACCTTTCACATTCTTGCTGTCAAGTAAGATAATTGATTTGAATTCAATGGACACTTTGATCATCAACTATCTCATCATGGAGATTTTTGATTATCAACGTAATATGCCTATAACCTGCCTGCAACCAAGATCCGTCATCATACAAAAAATGTGATTTAATGTGATGACTGATGAGGTAACATACACCATCTCTCTCATATTTATATATACAGATGGTACGGAACCCTTTGTGCGCAGGTCCGACTCGCACTTGGCCGGTTTTTTTATTTTTTTATTATTAATTAAATTACTAACTTCTCACGTCTTTTCATACTCATTGAATATAAACGAATTAATAGCGTTAACGTTACATTTTATCATCCTCTTCTACGTGCAGTTTTTGATATTTCCTTCTTTCTCGAGATTATCGATTAATAGAATGCCATGCTCATCCCAAAATATGGATATCTTCTGATATCTTTAAATTGTCAGCTATGTCGCACAATTTCAATTTCTGAACGGCCAAAACCGTTTTGTGGACTTTTGAAATAGTGGCGCAACCTATATGGTATTCTACAATATTCTCTCTTTTGCAATGCGTATCTACGATTTTCTTTTAGAAACAAGGAAGAATACTATAATGAAATTTTCGTGAAGAGATCAATTTACTCTAAGAAAATACCAACATATGATCGCATTCATTTAAAATCAAGCAAATATTGCATGAATAGCTGGAGTAAAGAAGCCGTAGACGGTTGAGTAGCAAGTCACTTTTAAAATGAACTTATGTATGTAATTTCGTAAGTGAACTACATTTGAAGAATGGATACTCACGAACTCACTAGAAGAGAATACTTTTGGCAACACAATGTTTTTTTTTTTTTTTTTTTTTGAAAGCAACGATCAAAGTTCTACAATAAGGTCGCCCATCGAGAACTATTGCCATAAGAACCTATTCTGAGAATAAACAACCACCCCCGTAAATACAAACCCGGTTCATTCTCATCAAATTCACTGAACTGTCTGTGTACACGTTCTATCATTACCCGCATCTTGCTTACCTCCTCAACCACAACCATCATCTGCAAACAGTAGCCAAATAGTATGCGGTCTTATTTCCTATACTCTTAAAAATAAATCATTACCACCATCCTTTACCGGTGATTCTCATAATAACCACCAGCATGCTATATTAAAACAAACTTAAAAAAAAACCAATCCAATAGCTGTAAACGTTTAACGGCTACTCCATTCACACGGTCAAATGTCAAGGCATCCCCTACTCCCAACGGCCAAGAACTTAAACCATTTGTTAATTTCAACCCATTCAAGGTCTCTTACAACAGTAAAAGAGTAATTACTACAGTTCAATCAATATAATTGCTGTTTAGCCAAATCCGCGATAGATAAGAGTATATTCACAATGTCATGAATATTTACGAGTAGTCCTTCGATTGACTTAGTGGTAGACAATGCTTATTCGAGTTTATTGCATTTCTCAAGACCAAAATCAATATTGTTATTAATAGCACCTCTACGTACACATATACATTATGTATACACACATAAAAAGAATGTGATTGAAAATTTGGCAAGTAGACTTCCTATCCATTGCTCACTTAAACTTATTACTCGTTGTCCGATGTTTGATGGTCCCTTTGAAATACATTCACTGATGGCTATACCGAGGCTTTATGAGAAATGATTGTCGATATTTCTTTAATTCGATTCTATGAATGACTTAGTCAATTAATACACATTGATTTTGGGATTTATGGCTTTTGGAATGTTATGTCATGATTCGCATAACACAAACAATACTTTGAGGAGGCGTCAATTGCACACAGCTTTTCAGCACTGTTATTTTGTGTAATTAGGCTCAAGCCTGCGGTCTTTGTTTCCTGACCATGGAAATGACTAACTTTAGAGGACGAATGGCGAGCATCCTGCGCCACGAAAAAGGATTAATGCCGGTTGAGCTATGGTCTAGCAAACCGTCACCGGAAAACCCCACAATTGCTCGGAAGCAACCACAAGCCTCGGATAAAACGGACCGGGATAATGTTGACGACCCTTGCAAAAAACGAAGAATGAACGGCTGTGCACGTAGAATGTTAGGTCCCTAAGCATACCACGTGCAGCCGAACAACTTGCGGACACCCTAGACCGCTATAAAGTGGACTTAACTTCCATCTAGGAAATGCGATGGAATGGACCGGGCATAAAGCGGATGAAAAACTGCGATATCTACTGCGGCGACTGCTATAGGGAGAGAGGACAACGATTGTTCAGATGCGGATTTGTCGTTCGAGGTGGACAAAGGCAAGAAGTCCTAAGCTTTCGGCATGTGACCGAACGCCTCATAACGATCCGTATCAAGGCTATATTTTCTAACATCAGCCTGATCTGCGTCAACGGCCCCACGGAGGACAAGGATGACTCCACCAAAGATGAGTTCTACGATCTCCTAGGCAGAACAGAACGTATGCCCAATGACCAATGAGACTTCAATGATAAGCTGGGTAAGGAAAACATCTTTGAAAGACTCATCGGACACAGGCTGACTGATCTTGCTATGGGGCGAAATCTCCTTCTAGACAGTACGCGCTTCCCGCGCTTCGATATACATAAAGGCACCTGGTGGTCGCCAGATCATTCAATTACTAACCAGATTGATCAAATCGCGATCGACGTCAGATACTCCTCCACTATTCTTGATGTTCGAAATGTCCGAGGAGCTAGCATTGACTCGGACCACTATCTTGTAGTAGCCAAGATGCGCCTACGGATATCACGAACGCAGGGGAGTAGAGTAAGAATACAAAGTTATGACGTCGGAAAGCTACTATCATCAGAAACCGATCGCGTCTCTCTTAAGCTCTCCCATACAACTCGACCCCCCTCAGGAGAAAGAAGAAAGAGCACGAAAAGCGTGGGATTGAGGATTTGGAAAGGTGTTACTGCAGGCGTGACGTCCGAAAGTTTTATCAACAGATAAAGCGAACATGCCAAGGTTATAAAGCCAGAACGGAAGCCTGCAGGGATGAGAATGGACTACTAGTAGTAGAATCGCAGCCGATGCTGAGAATATGGAAAAAACACTTCTGCAGACTGTATAACGGCGATGTTAGTCAATATACCGCTGTCAGGCAGAAAATGTAATCCATTTCTTAACGACGAGGATCGCAGAGAATTCCAACCCCTTGACCTCGACGAAGTTCGTCAGATCGCCATATCGAAACTCAAGTCGAATAAAGCTGCCGGCGCAGACGGACTGTCTGCTCTTCAAGGCAGCTGGGGAGATATGGTCAGAGGAAAGCATGCCCAAGGAATGGAGCCTCAGCATCGTATGCCCGATCCACAAGAAAGGAGACCCCTCTGACTGCGCCAACTACAGAGGAATAAGTCTTCTTAACATCGCCTACAAAATCTTCTCTGATAGATCCTTATCAGTGCGGATTCAGGCCAGGGATGTCCACCAGCGACCAAATCTTCACACTACGGCAGATCCTGGAAAAAATCAATGAATTTCAAGTCGACACCCAGAACCTGTTTGTCGACTCCAAAGCCGCATACGACAGCATAATTAGAGACGAGCTATACAACGTTATGTCTACCTTTGATATCCCTGCCAAACTCGTCAGACTATGCAGGATGACTTTCGAGAATGCTCGCTGTTCCATACGAATCGGTGAACACCATACCGATAGTTTTGATGTCAAAAAAGGATTTAGGCAGGGCGATCCACTGTCGTTTCTTCAACATCGTTTTAGAAATGATTGTGCAAAAATCACTAGTTAACACAAGAAGCACAATATATTTCAAATCCTCACAACTCCTCGCATACGTGGATGATATTGACATAATCGGAAGAACACAGCGAGATGTCCAAGAGGTGTTTACAAGTATTGAGGCGGAAGCGGCGAAATTTGGTTTGGCAGTAAACGAGGGCAAAACTAAATACAGGCTGTAATCGAAAAATGACACTCACCACCGACGTCTTGGCCAGAACATTTGTATTGGCAGTTATAAGTTTGAGGCAGTTAAGCACTTCCTCTAGCTTGGCTCCACAGTGACCTAGAACAACGACATCAGTCCGAAATCAAACGCAGAATCACTCTTGCCGATCCTTGTTTCTTCGGGCTCAGGAGGCAATTGAGTAAAAGAGCCCTCTCCCGAACGACAAAGTCGACTCTATACAAGACACTATCAAAAGCGGATGAGGAGGTCCTTGGTCGGTTTGAGAGGAAGATTTTGCGTGTGATTTTCGGTTCTATAAACGCAGACGGGGGATGGAGGAAAAAAGTCAACCACGCGCTTTACGGGCTGTACAGCGACATGAGTCTAGTCAGGCACCTACTAATTCAATGCCCAAGAAGGCTAGGCCATGTAGAGCGAATAGACATCAGAGCTCCAGCCCGAAGAGTCTTTGTACCCGATGCCGAGAGACGAAAAAAAAAAGATGACGGCCGCACTTAAGATGGCGCACACAGGTGAAAGGGGGCCTCAGCCAATTGGGTGTGCGGCAGTGGGAAAGGCTAGCAAAAGATCGTGCTAGTTGGAGGGGAATGTTGGTTGAGGCTCAAACCCTGAACTGTAGAGCCCGTTAAGAAGAAGAAGGGGTGGCCGTGGTGCAGTAGTTAACATCACCGACCGTCGAACCGTCCATAGTTCAAATTCATTTCATAGCCAAGAAAAAGCAATTCCTATACGGAAAAAAGTATGCAACACAGTTGTGAATGGAAAGCGACCAAAACGTACTGCTGCAGGCATAACACTCACAGTATATAGTCAATTTAAATTCATTTTCTGTGTATGCAATATTAACACCAAAAGTGCATGAACGAATTACTGTGAATTATAACCAACACGAAATTTGGTCGGTTCTCGTCCTATGTAGGACAAACCACCCCTGAGAGTAGTGAACGAACATCTACGACCCAAAACCCACTGCACTCCGTTCAGGTTGTGTGAAAAAGCATCAAACGTTATAAGGCCTTAGCATTGAGTGCGAGTGTAACTATAAAAAAAAAACAAAAAAAAGTTTGTTTACCGTTTATTTACAAAAGGGGAATACACCAGTACTACAAATACTCCTACTGTACTCTTTTTATCCATTCTGTAATGTACTAGAGCAAGTGAACTTCCGGATTTCTGGTTAAGCGTATGCCGCTTTGCAGTTTGGGACTGATCGCGTTAAAATCTTCAATGCGATCTAACGTCGCCGAGGTCATTGCATTGATCTAAAACTTAAATCCCGCCTAGTGCATAAAAAAGGACAATCTTGGACTCGTTTTGGACTCAAGTCGTTTTACTATGTTTCTTTTGTTAGAAAGAAGTGGTTTTCCATTTGGAGCTGCGTTTCATTACAAGTAAGTTCGATCCCGTTCCATATTTGCGGCTGTTTTCCAAGAATTCATTTTACATGAGATAAAAATTGTAGGATCATCTCGTGGTGTAGTCCCCTTTTCTTTGGTTTTTTGGTCGTTTACAATGTTGTATATTTTCAAAGCTAAACAGGATAAAAATCGTTGATTATCTCGATAACCATTTTTTTTTTTACGAACTTGCAGTATCATTTCCCTTTCCCCTACGGTGCAATGTTTGCAATAGTCCACTGTCAGTTTAAAGAAAGAAATAACTAATCCGAAAGCATGTTACAAAAACAACTCACATCTATCTCAGTTCTGATTACTATTAACTCGAAATCAATTTCTATTTTTGTTTTAAATGATAGATAACGCTACGATACACAACATCAAGGACAACAAATGTCTGCTACTTTTCTCCGACTTGTGATCTCCCTCATATTTTGCATTATCCTACTTACGATTTGTGAGGCTGCTTTGAAGGCATTCATTTCGATAAGAACGCGAACATTTTAATTATACAATATACTACTATAGTTACTACTATGGGCTATAAAAGAGCATATATTTTTGTTCAGCATCTGCAATCGAATCCAAACTTGTAGAAACAACTTGGATACCGTAGTTAAGTGGTCCAACTTGGTCTGCATAAAAGCAAAGGTTGGTTAAGGGCGGCCAGAATCACCCAGAGCTATGTATGTATATATAAGACGTCAACATGAGAATCAATTATGTAAACATTTCCTTTCGTGCTGTCGAATTAATTAACAAATTAATTTTATTGCCCCCAGAACAAGGTAAATTATGACTTAAGTTAGAAATCTTTCTTTCTTTGAGCTTTAACACACAAATCCTTAATCGAAGAATCCGGAATGCCCCAACGGAAGAAAAGCACAATCGACTAAAAGAAGAGAAGCTACGACACAAAAATAGTTATACGAGATTTTACTGCAAAACTGGGCAAAGAGGACATATTTGGGTCGATCATAGGAAAGAATAGCCTCCATAACACCACATCCGACTTAGGCTAATCCATTTCCTGACGGGGCGTAACCTCCTTGTAGCAAGCACACGATTCCCCCATCCCAACATCCACAAGGGCACCTGGCGATCTCTTGATGAATCGACCACCAACCAGATTGATCACATTGCGATCGATGCCAGACACTCCTCCAGTATTCTCGACGTACGAACCATCCGAGGAGCCAACATCGACTTGTTGTAGCCATGGTACGAAGGAGGACATCAAGAATGCTTAGGAATCGAGTAGGACAACGTAAGTTTGACGTTGGAAAGCTACAATCGCAAGAGACTGCCAGAATCTTTACCGATCGTGTCTCCTTCAAGCTCTCTCAAAATCCGCCCACAGCAGCTCAAGCAATAGAGCAGGAATGGGCGAATTGCCAGAGCGCCGTCAGAGACGCTGCCTCAGGAGTGCTGGGTTTCAAACCGCCAGCACCTAGAAACCCCTGGTTCGATGAACAATGCGAACAAGCTCATGTAGCAAAACAAGAGAAATCTATGAGCAGAAGAGAGGAGAGGAGCACACCCTTTTCAGAAGAAAGGAGAGAGAGCACGGAAAGCGTTAGAACGAGAATTACAATAAGGTAAAACGAAAATGCCATGGCTACAAAGCCAGAGCGGCGGCCTACAGGGATGAAAATAGAGAACTGGTGGGAGAGTCACAGTCGATGCTGAGGATTCGGAAAGACCACTTCTGCAGACAGTTTAACGGCAATGACAGACAAGATACCGCTGTCAGGCAGAACGATCCGTTCGTATTGGATGACGATGTAAGAGAATCCCGTAGACGAAGTCAAATATAGACTTAAGTCTAATAAAACCGCAGGCGCAGACGGCCTGTCTGCTGAGCTTTTTAAGGCGGCTGGAGATGAGCTGGTAAGGTGCACGCATCATCTCATTTGCAAGGTATGGTCGGAGGAAACCATGCCCGACGAATGGAATCTCAGCATCGTTTGTCCGGTCCATAAGAAAGGAGACGCCTATAACAGCGCCAACTAAAGGGGAATAAGTCTTCTTAACATCGCATATAAGGTCTTCTCTGCCGTATTGCGTGAACGCCTGAAACCGTTAGTGGATAACCTGATCGGCTCTTATCAGTGTGGTTATAGGCCAGTAAATCCACAATAGGCCAAATATATACGCTACGGTTGATCTTGGAGAAGACCCAGGAATACCAAAGCGACACTCACCACCTTTTCGTCGATTTCAAGGCTGCATATGACAGTATAGAGATGAACTATACAGAACCATGTGTAGTTTTAACATCCTTGCCAAACTCATCCAACGGTGCAGGATGACAATGTAGAATTCTCGCTGCTCTATTAAGGTCGATAATGAGCAAACCGAGACCTTTGATGTTAAAATAGGATTTAGGCAAGGTGACGCGCTGTCATCCAACTTTTTCAACATCGTGCTTGAAAATATCGTGCAAGAGTCACTGGCCAACAAAAGAGGTACGATTTATTTCTAGTCCACGCAATTGCTTGTGTACGCCGACGACATTGACGTGACTGGACGGACACAGCGAGACGTAAATGAGGCCCATGTAAGCATTGAGATAGAAGCGGCTAAGATGGGTCTCAAGGTTAATGAGGGTAAAACCAAATATCTGCTTTCATCAAAAAGAGACGGTCAACACCGACGTATTGGCCAGAGCGTCACCATGGACGGATATAACTTTGAACTGGTCAATGAATTCGTCTACCTTGGCTCACTGATGACCGGCGACAACAACACCAGCGCTGAGATAAAACGCAGAATCACTCTTGCCAACCGCTGTTTCTTTGGGCTCAAGAGGCAATTTAGAAGTAGAGCCCTCTCTCGGAAAACCAAGGCGACAGTCCTCCTTTACGGCGCAGAGGCTTGGACCTTAACAATGGCGGATGAAGATGCCCTTGGTCGTTGCGAGAGGAAAATTCTGCGCACTATCTACCGTCCCGTTTGTTCAAAGGGAGTATGGAGGAAAAGGTATAACGAAGAACTGTACGAGTTGTACGGCGACATCGGCCCGGTACGACGTCTACGGATACAGCGTCTAAGGTGGCTAGGCCATGTAGAGCGCATGGAAAATACAGGTCCGATCTGAGGAGTCTGTGAATCCCCCCCGGAAGGTAGGCGTTAAAGATAAAGTTCCTTACTCAATCGATACAGTCCCCGAAAAAGTTTTAAGTTGTTATTCTTTCATTTTTTTATATTTATTATGAAGTAGCAATGTGATGTGATTACTTATTTAAAGAAAAAATACTTCTCAAAAAAACAGACATCAATATCGGAAAAGTTTCAGATGAAAATAGTTGAGAGTTGTATACAAAAGAAACTTTCTCTCACAAAATTTGTAGCTTCCGAAAGGTTTTGCCCCCATCCCGTGGAAATTGTTATTTCGCCATATTGATGGCACAAAGTTCAGTTAACTATAAAGGTTTATAGGCTTATAGGTTTATAGGTTTATGTATGTATGTTGGCGTTACAGTCCATGAAGAACCTGAGCCGAGCTTTTCTCAATGGAATAAAAATACTACTACTACTACTACTACTACTAATCACCCATGTTGTGTGTGATTTCATTTTCCCATAGGTGAAAGGGACCTACAGTTTATTGCCGGTTCCGAACGGCGAATTTCGAGAAGCTTTTCATGACAATTTTACTACAGGGGGTTTTGTCAGAGCCCCGCTGAGGAGAAACACCGTGAAAAACACGTTCGATGACATGGCTGTGTCGGGATTCGATCCCGTGTCATCGGCGTCAGAGGCCAACACACTACCCACTGCGCCACGGTGGTCTCTGGTTTATAGGTTTATAGGCTGATTAATTGCACCATGATACTCGTACTATGAGACATGAAATTTTGAACGTGGAATTTTATTACATAAAACTCTAATAGCATTTTAACTAATATTGCTTTTCATTTGCGATTCAATTTTCTCTTGAAAGAATAGATCTTAAAAAAATAGCGGTTGGTGGTGGTAAGTACCCGTTCTGCATGAGCCAATATGTATGTGCGTATGAAGCTAAAGGAACAAAATGAATGTCGATGGGTTACCGATTATATACTAGTTGGAAAACTCGAACGAACCACGAACCACTGGAAACAATATTCAGAGTAATTGTATGTATGTATGTATGCATGTATGTTGGCGTTACAGTCCATGAAGAACCTGAGCCGAGCTTCTCTCAATTACCCATGTTGTGTGTGATTTAATTTTCCCATAGGTGAAAGGGACCTACAGTTTATTTCCGGTTCCGAACGGCGAATTTCGAGAAGCTTTTCATGACAATTTTACTACAGGGGGTTTTTTCAGAACCCCGCTAAGGAGAAACACCGTGAAAACACGTTCGATGGCATGGCTGTGTCGGGATTCGATCCCGTGTCATCGGCGTCAGAGGCCAACATACTACCCACTGCGCCACGGTGCTCTCATTCAGAGTAATTAGGAATTCAAATCAAAGGGTCAACTACTTTTTCGTATTAAAAGCCCTTCCAAGAGATTGAAATATTTCTGGCAGCTCGAAACTGTTCCTGGAGTAAGTTAATCATGTTTTCGTTCATTTGACATGCTATTCATCAATATATAAACTCGTACCAAGCAGTTGAATTCTGTTTTAAGTTCTTACACAGAATCACTTGAATAGTCGGAGCTAGAACCTGAATGATCGCCGATTAACCTTACGTCAACCTCTGGGAGTCTGGAATTTATCTTTAATAATATCCAATGCACTTGCCTTCAACCCACACAAAACGACACAAGAAAAAAAAACTAATTCTGCCCGTCACGGTCGTGGAATGCAAATTTCAAACAAAGAGAAACTTCCAGCTAAGCGCATAGACTGTCCCCGGCTTAACCTGCAGGCACGCACAAAAAACCCTATCTTTTTATGATCGATTTACGATTCCTTTTTCACTTAGCACGTCAACCAAATAGCGATCCATTACCGTAACAAACACATAATTTATGGCATTCACTCGAGACCCCCAAGTATCCATAGTAACGTGTTAATAAATTCCTTTTCGAGTCCAAGAGTATGCTTTTGCACGTCCGTCAGAAATAAATAACCAACTCGCACAAGTGATTTGAAATCTTTAAACTTACAGCATCATTTTCAAGTCGCATCTTCACATAGCTACGAGCAATTCATAAAAAACTAAAAACTAGATCTACGTGATTTCATTCGTTTGCCGAAATACGCACAGTGACTGTAAATTGTCACTTTTACTTCGTGGAATCTACGGACTTTGCAGACTTCATAGTTGAAAATAAAGTTTCATTAAGAAGATTCACTCTACTCCAAAGGATAATGTAACCTCGTAACTACGATGCCAAAGTTCTCATCTTTTATTCTTCCTATTTGTTTGTACGTGCAACATATGAATGGGATTTACAAATCGTTTATCTTCACCACAGTTACGGATTTGCATCCATCCGCCTACATGACAGTCTTCAGTGACGCTCATTAGTAGTTCCAGCTGTATGCACGGGCTCAACTGCTCTTCTTTTTTCAACTAAAAAAGATTCTTACGTCAATCGAATACGAAATTTAAATTGCCATTCATTCCCTACTCAGTTGGAGGAATTTCAATGAATATAGAAAAAAAATATTGTTTGTCGTCGTTCTTTGAAGCATTTGCAGATACCATTATAAAGACAAGGGAATGGTACAACGCAACCATTAGCGACAGCAATTCAAAAGCCTGACTAGGAGTTGTTGCCTGTTTTCAATGGCAACGCAGCACAGGCAGAATGAAGCACGTTTCCGACCTGCAACGTACGCAACCGATTCGTCGTTCTGTTGGTCACGATGTACATACATCCCCGTAGAGAGATGGCGGTCATGCTAATGCGGTCTTCCAAATAAATCCGACGAAGTGATTTGGACAAATACTCGTGCATTTTAGTGTTTCAGTCCGATTTGATAAGGATCAAGTCGATGTGATGTGAGCGTGTGATTCGGTATTGTTCAACAATTCGATTCACACCTGTTGACTGTTGCTCACCATACACATGTATGTAATGGCGTAGGTCTTGCAGAGAAATGATGCGATACAAAAAGGATAGAGAAACCTTGCAAGCAGTGTTTTTATTTTAGGGTTATTTCAAAGGTTACAAGGGTCACATGACAATGACTTTGTAAACTCAATGACGCACACTTTTTAATTGAAACGAAAGAGAAAATGTGCGTGGTATTATAGCTGTATGATTGTGACTTTTGCCTTTAGATTTATGGTACTCTGATTGATTTTTTTTTATAGTTCGCCGAGGTTCAAGAGCCATCCATACCCTTATGATCTTTGTCACACAATCTGGTCGGAGTGCAGAGGATTTCGGCCGTGATGTTCGTTCACTACTTTCCAGGGGTGGTTGTCTTAGATAGGTTTCGAGAGGAACTTGACTGAATCTCACGTTGGCTGTAGTTCTCAGCAAATATTCCATGTCGTTATGGTGTTATATTAGAACTGCATACACAGAGTATGAATATGAAGTTCCCATATACTGTAAGTGCAGGGCATGGGCTCGGACATACAGGGTAAAGTTGTTGATCGCTCTTAACCTGGCGGGATGCCAGCAACGATCCCTGTTTAAATGCCCGGGTCAAGTTGACATACGGCCTCCTCGCGGCGCCCTCTGGATAGCCCCTTCAACAACCGTTAGGAGGTGAACAAACATATGCAGCGACAAAACCGCGACCAGAATGGCGGTTGTGCGGCGGGCTAACAGTCCGCCCACTTAAAAAAAAACATAAAAACATAAAGTTTTGAATGAGCAATACGACTCGGATATTCGACGACGACAACGCACGAAAAAGGAACACGGTTTACGAGTATGCTCCTGGAATGTCAGAACCCTGTACACTCCCGGAGCTGCTCATAAACTAGGAAGAATCCTCACGCAGTACAAGGCGGATATTACTGCGGTCCAGGAAATACGCTGGATAGGAAACGGTATGATGAGGAAGAAAAATTGCGACATTTATTACAGTTGTCACAAAAGATTGCACTTACTGGGATGCGAACTTGTCGTGGGAAAGCGGTTAAGGTCGAAGGTTATCGACTTTAAACCTATAAGTGATCACCTGGCTGTGATCCGCATTAGAGGCAGATTTTATAACATCAGCCTTATGTATATAGGAACACCCGGTGAACGATTGACGTCTGTTAATCGTAAAAAAGAAGGAAGTTGAAGAACTGACATATTGGAAAGAAGAAGAGACAGATAGATACAGGTGGAGTCAGAGAAAAGTGTAGTTCAACGATTTGTGTGCCTAATTTCTTGATTGAACAAAACTGAATTTACTTTTATTACCAATCCTTAGCTATTTAATAAAATAAAACATTTTAAATTTTACTGAAAACGATTGTTTTCCTACAAAATCTGGGGGCTCAACCGGGATTGCGAAAATTAAAACAAAAAGTCGATAATAATTGCCATAGCTAATTTCAATCAAGAGATTAGACATACATACAAATACACAGAAAGAAAAAAAATAAAAGAAAAAAAGAACAAGAAGTCATAGTAACGGAAAAAAAAGAAAAAAAGACGAAAAATGTCGAAAGATGTGAGGAATAGCACCGGAATAGCAGAAACTGAAAAAGACATTTCGCTGTTATTTGGAGACATCGAAAGAAGACAGGAAGAAGCTGAACAAAAATTACGTTTACTGATTGAAAAAGAAAAAACTTTATTGAAAAAAGAAGAGGAAATACTTGCAAGGGAGGAGAAAGCATCAACAAGCATGAATAGCAGTGGGTTGAAGGAAAGTCCAGATGAAGAAAACTTGCGAATGCAACTGTCACTTCTTAAAACATCCATGGAAGCCGAAATGTTGAAGCTACGGAGCAGGTCCAACTTATCCTTTGAAGATGTTGCGGCGGTTGTCCCAGAATTCACTGGTAATGACGAGCATGATGTGTGTAGCTGGATACAAGATGTTGAACAGGCGGCGCAAACGATGGGATGGACAGATATTGAGACAGTACTCTTTGGAAGACGATTGCTGAAAGGTTCAGCTAAGTTGGCGGTCAGATCAAGTCCGAGAATATCAACATGGTCCGAGCTTAAAGAGTTCTTGACGGAGGAATTTTCGGAAAGAGTGTGTGTTGCAGACGTTCACAAAAGACTAGCACAGCGGCGACAAAATAAAGGTGAAACTGCTCATGACTATTTGTTTTCGATGCGCGAGATAGGAGCCAGAGGTCGGATAGAAGACTCTTCGATCATCTCTTACGTCGTTGATGGAATCGACGATACACCAATGAACAAAATCATGTTGTATGGTGCTAAGGACATGAAACAGTTTCGAGAAAAGTTGGCACTTTACCTTAAATTTAAACAAAGTCTGCCGAAAACAAATACGACTCATCATCAATCAACAGACAGCAAGCAGGGACGTTGTTATAATTGCGGTCGACGTGGTCACAAAAGCAACTTGTGCAGTGAAGGAAAACCGAAGTGCTTCAATTGCAATCAATTTGGCCATAAAGCA
Source organism: Eumerus sabulonum (assembly GCA_951905685.1). Classification (NCBI taxonomy): domain Eukaryota; kingdom Metazoa; phylum Arthropoda; class Insecta; order Diptera; family Syrphidae; genus Eumerus; species Eumerus sabulonum. Next base: position 40,009,860 of record OX645062.1, on the reverse strand, counting down.
CCCGATTGCCCAAAAAAAAAAGGATCCTGTAAAGAAAGCGAACGTTGTCAATCTTTCCGTTCCAGATGCAATGAAGGAGATTACGGTGAATGGAGTCTGCGTCAAGGGGTTGGTGGACACTGGAAGCGACCTAACGTTGGTTAGAAGCGACGTCTACATTAAGCTGGGAGCACCTCCTGTGGTCCAGAAATGTTTGCCGGTAAGAGGACTTTCGAAACATTGTGTTGAAACACTTGGTTATTTTCAGGCTGATCTCAAAATTGACAACTGCGAATGCAAAGCGAATGTGCACATCATGACCGATTCGATAATGCAGGCACCTTTAATCATCGGTAAGGATGTGTTAGTGGGGAAAAGCATCCATCTTGCTGAAAGCGGCGTTTTTATAAGCGAATGTCAAAACATGCCCAACTACGTTTTTCAAGTTGGAATGGGAGATGCACCGAACGCTCTTAACATAGGCAATATACATTTTAAGAATGATATTGAAACCGTAGTGTCCAATTATGAACCGAAAGAGGAAGACACAACTAATGTGAAGATGAGTTTAGTGCTTCGATCTGACGTCCCTATATCACAGCCTCCTAGGCGCCTTGCTCCATTGGAGAAGCGCATCGTGGATGACCAAGTATCAAAGTGGTTGGATGAAGGCATCATTCGGCCCAGCGCATCGGATTACTCTAGCCCTGTAGTACTAGCCAATAAGAAAGATGGCTCAAAACGTCTGTGTATCGATTACAGGCGCCTCAACAAACAAGTAGTCCGAGACCATTATCCTCTTCCATTGATTGAGGATCAGATTGATTCATTAAGCGGGGCGAACGTTTTCTGCACCTTAGATCTTGAAAACGGATTTTTTCATGTCCACGTGTCCGAGGAGAGCATCCGTTACACATCGTTTGTGACTCCATCGGGACAGTGGGAGTTTTTACGAATGCCATTCGGCCTTTGCACATCCCCGACAGTGTTCCAGAAATTCATTATAACGGTATTCCAGCCCCTGATCAAGAAAGGATACCTGCTTATATACATAGACGACCTTATTATTATGGGGAAAAGTGACGAGGAGTGCATGGAACGACTTAGAGAAACTCTGACTCATGCTGAGAAGTATGGCCTGAAAATAAAATGGCAGAAATGTCAGTTTCTTTGTCGAACCATAGAGTACTTGGGATACAAAATTTCGAAAGGTTCAATTCAGCCATCTGAACTGAAAATAACAGCAATTAAACATTTTCCTGAGCCACTATCCATCAAAAAGGTTCAGAGCTTCCTGGGTCTCACAGGCTATTTCCGGAAATTCGTCAAGGACTATTCCATCATTGCCAGACCGCTGACGCAACTTTTAAAGAAGGATCAACATTTTAAGTTTGGACTTCCTGAGAAGACTGCATTTGAGCAGCTTAAACACGTTTTGGTTTCCAAACCCGTCCTTAAGTTATATTCTCCACACGCCGAAACTGAACTACATACGGATGCATCTAAGTGGGGTTTTGGGGCAATTTTGATGCAGAAATACGATGACGGAAAGTTTCACCCAGTTTATTTCTTTAGCAAGAAGTCCAGCCCCGCGCAAGAACGATACTGCAGCTACGAATTGGAGGTGTTAGCCATTGTCAGCGCTCTAAAGAAACTGCGTACTTATTTACTTGTGATCAACTTTAAAATTGTAACTGACTGCGCGGCTTTCAAGGCAACAATGGAAAAGAAGGACGTTCCTCCAAGAGTCGCGGGTTGGGCTCTACTACTCCAAGATTACAATTACACATTAGAACATCGCCCTGGCTGTAGGATGAAACATGTGGATGCTCTCAGCCGGAATTTCACCAGTATGATCATCTCAAGTGAATTCCTTTCCCGCATTCAATTGGCACAAGAAGGAGACGAGTGTTTCAAAGCAATTAAGAGAGGTCTCGAGAGTGGACCCTACGATGGTTTCTTTGTTGAACATAACATACTTTATAAGGATGACGGCAAAGGGAACAAGCTACTTTGCATCCCCAAAGGAATGGCCAGAGATGTTATCAAATCAATGCATGAAGAAGGTCATTTCGGCGCCAAAAAAACAGAAGAAATTTTGTGCAAGGAGTACTTCATCCAAAATCTACGTAATCGAATCGACGCTGTGAGGAGAAACTGTGTCCGTTGTATTCTGAGTGACCGAAAAGCTGGTAAACAAGAGGGTTACCTACATTCGATACCCAAGTTTGAACATCCTCTTGACACATACCACGTAGATCACCTTGGTCCCTTAAGTTCCACCAACAAAAACTATAGGTACATTTTCTGCGTGGTGGATGCGTTCTCCAAATTCGTTTGGATCTACCCCTGCAAGTCGACATCAACAGCGGAAGTGATCAGTAAGCTGGAACAACAAAAGGCCATCTTTGGGAATCCATCCAGAATCATCTCAGATCGCGGTACGACCTTCACCTCTAGTAACTTCGCAGAATATTGTGAGATGGAAGGAATTCAACATTTACTTACGACGACCGGTGTGCCACGTGCAAATGGCCAGGTGGAACGAATCAACAGGACCATTATTGGAGTGTTGACCAAGCTTTCCATTGAGGATCCATGCAAGTGGTATCGTTACACTTCTAAACTTCAAATGCTAATGAACTCAAGCTATCAACGATCTGTTAAAAGAAGTCCGTTCGAGGTACTAACAGGGATTAAGATGAAGACAAGGACCGATGCTAATATTAAAAGGTATGTAGACGAGGAAATCCTAAAGGCTTTTGATGAGGACCGTAACTGTGTAAGAGAAGATGCCCGCGAGGGTATACGTTTGGTTCAAGAAGAGAACGCTCGTGACTACAACAAGAAACGGAAAGCCGCTCGCCAATATGCTGTAAACGACTTGGTTGCGGTTAAGCGCACTCAATTTGGTCCTGGTTTAAAACTTTATCCGAAATATATGGGACCTTATCGTATCACACATGTTTCGCCAAATGAACGCTACAGAGTTCGTAAGATTGGGAACCAAGAGGGACCGAGAACGACAACGACCTCAGCGGACCATATGAAGCCCTGGAGCGGTGAAGATGATGAAACCTCTGAAGAAGAAACATCTGTTAGTGACTTGAGCTATCTGTAATACAAAAATACCTGATGGACATATAACCAAATGCGACAATGATAAAAACACCTGACGTTCAAGAACTTTAATAACAAATGTGACGAGAAACCCTGATGTCCTAGTAAATCCAAGATGAAGACCCAGACCAAACAAAGAAGATGGTAACGTGAAGATGGTTAAGGTGACGACGACAATAATGAAGACGAAGATGAATCCAATGACGAAAGTAACGATGACGGCGATGAAGATGACTAAGAATTAACAGCTGAATAGAATAAGAAAGATGTTAAGGGGTTGACCATTCCTCGAGGCCGAGGAATGTTGCAGGATGGCCGATTTTATAGGAACACCCGGTGAACGATTGACGTCTGTTAATCGTAAAAAAGAAGGAAGTTGAAGAACTGACATATTGGAAAGAAGAAGAGACAGATAGATACAGGTGGAGTCAGAGAAAAGTGTAGTTCAACGATTTGTGTGCCTAATTTCTTGATTGAACAAAACTGAATTTACTTTTATTACCAATCCTTAGCTATTTAATAAAATAAAACATTTTAAATTTTACTGAAAACGATTGTTTTCCTACATGTATGTGCACACGCCCCTACCGACGAGGCTGAAGACCCTATCAAGGAGGACTTCTATGACCTCCTGGCCAATGCCTACGGAGCTTGTCCGGAGTACGATGTTAAAATCGTGCTCGGGGACTTCAACGCCAAAATTGGTAAGGAGACCAACCCTGGCGGAGTGATCGGAAAGCACAGCCTCCACGATACAACAACAGATAACGGCTTCCGACTCACGGACTTTGCGACAGCTCGTAAAGCGGTGATACCCTCGTAAGCGAATCCACACAGTAACCTGGCGATCTCCGGACGTTCGAACCGCCAACCAAATCAACCATGTGCTCATTGGCGCAAGGCACTCGTCAAACATCCTGGATGTACGAACAATCAGAGGGGCAAATGTCGACTCTGACCACTTCCTCGTGGCAGCAAGATTCAGAGCTCGACTGTCTAATGTCAGAAAGCTGCACCAGCCCATCAGGAGTCGGTTCGACATTGGGCGCCTGAGCACACCGGAGGTTGCCAGAGTCTACAGGGAGCAGCTGAGCGAAAGACTCTACGGTATTGGGGGGTGGCTGTGGTGCAGTGGTTAACATCATCGACCGCCGAGCGGAAGGTCTATAGTTCAAATTCGCTTCGTAGCCAAGAAAAATAAATTCCTATACGGACAAAGAGTATGCAACGCAGTTATGAATGGAAAGTGACCAGACGTACTGCTGCAGGCATAACACTCACAGTATACGGTCAACTGAAATTCATCCTCTGCGTATGCAATATTAAAAAGTGCTTACACGAATTAGTACGGACTAGAACCAATTAGTACGCGGAATTCGGTCGGCTCTCGTCCTATCTGGGACAACCACCCCTGAGAGTTAACGAACATCAACGACCCAAACCACTGCACTCCGTTCAGGTTGTGTGTATATGACACATCATAAGAGAATATAAAACTCTTGAACCTGTGCGAGTTTCTAAAAACAAAAAAAAAAAAAAAAAATGTCCACGTCGAACATAAATGCCAATAATATGTGGCTGCATTGCCGCTCAGCCATTCAGGAAGTAGCCGAAACCACCTTAGGATACCTACCATCCCCGACAAGAAACCCGTGGTATGATGGGTGTGAGCAGAAAAAAGGCAGCAACCGACGAGGCGTATCAAAAGGCGCTGCAGAGGAAAACCAGGCCCGTGCAAGGAGAGTACCGAGCCAGAAGAAGGGAGGAGAAAAAACGACTGCGACAAAAGAAAAGAACCTTCACAGCCCTCCAGATGGCTTGCCATCAGAGCTCTTCAAGGCTGGCGGCGATGTTCTGGTAGGGAGCATGCACCAGATCATCTGCAGAATTTGGGAAGACGAAAGCATGCTCGGCGACTAGAATACCAGCTGTATATGCCCCATCCACAAAAAAGGCGATCCTACTTCTTGCTAGAACTATAGAGGTAATCCCTGCTCAATATCGCATACAAAATCCTGTCCAGCGTATTGTATGAACGTCTAAAGCCATTTCGCATCGCATTAATAGACCAAATTTTCACACTTCGACAAATCCTGGAAAAGACCAACGAGTTTCGAATCGATACACATCATCTTTTCATCGATTTCAAAGCCGCATACGACAGCTTTCAACGTGAAAGACTGCTTGGTGCGATGGCCGAATTCGGGATCCCGGGAAAACTGATCCAGTTGCGTCGCGCCACGCTAAAAAATACGCGATGCACCGTGCAACTCGGTTCTAGGACGTCGGAACCGTTTGAAACATGCACCGGATTTCGGCAAGGAGATGCACTGTCATGTGACTTCTTTAACCTGGTGTTGGAGCAAATAGTGCAACGGGCAGGCGTCAACAGGGAAGGCACTATCTTCTACAAGTCCGTCATCGCGTGTTCTCGCCGTGGCATTGTGGAAGCATTCACGGCGATTGAAGAACAGACGAAACGAGTTGGTCTTAAGGTCAATGAGGACAAGACGAAGTACATTGTGTCAAGCAAAAACCAATCCGTCGCTCACCACCTGGGACAAAATATAACAATTGACAGCTACAATTTCGAGGTAGTTAAGGAGTTTGTCTACCTCGGGGCAAACGTAAATTCCACAAATGACACCACAGTGGAGATCCGGCATAGAATTGCCCTTGGCAACCGCTGCTACTTCGGCTTGTGCAAAAAACTGGGTTCTTCCGAGAGAAAAGTTCTGCGCCGGATATTTGGTCCTATCTGTGAGGAAGGTGAATGGAGAAGAAGACACAACCGCGAACTCTACGAGCTGTATAAAGATGTGGATGTAGTCCGGAAGGCAAAGATCCGTCGACTACACTGGCTCGGCCACATCGAGCGCATGGACATCAACGCTCCAGCTAAGAGGGTCTTCGACTCCGAGCCTCCTGGTTCGAGAAGAAGAGGAAGACCGAACCTCCGGTATAAAGACCAAGTAATCGCGGATGTAAGACATCTTGGCCTTGATAACTGAAAGCAGCGTCAAGGATGGAAGGCAGCTATAGCTCAGGCTCAGATCCTCCATGGATCGCTGGCCTGATAAGTAAGTAATATACTGTAAGTGTTATGCCTTCATCAGTATTTTTGACCACTTCCCATTTACAACAGCTGTGTTTTCACAATTTTTTACGTATAGGAGTTGGATTTCTGATTTATGGACATACATACTTTGAACTACAGACCTTCCGCACGACAGTCTGTGGAGCTTACCACCGCACTACGGGTTGGGGGTGGCCGAGAGGAGATACGAAAATGAATTTAGGGAATCTTACTTTTTGTTTACTGAACGAAATTGTTTTAAAATTAATTTTCTGTCTCAGTTGGTAACAAATTATCCGGAAAGAAATAGAATTGGTCATTAAAGTCAACTGCAATTTAGGGCAGGTCTTGAGTAGGCATAAAATAAAACTAAAAGTCGTTTAACTTGAGAGGTGCACCATACGTGATAACAATTTACCGTACTTGCCGTGAGTATTCTTCAACTGTCAAGGTAGCTTTCTTTAGCAGTTTACCCAAAAACCCAGAAACGATAGCATGACCATCAATCAATCCCATTATACCGAGTAACTAACCAAAATAACAGTAGAGAAAAATTTGCAAAAAATAAAATAAAATGCAAACACGAAAAAGCGTACAAATCAATTCACAACACACCAGAACCGCATCGAATGAAACCGTACCTGATATGGTTAGACACAGATACTATAATGAAAACAAATTGAGAGTTAACTCAAATTCAATCGCAAAAACGGCGTTTCCTAGTTCCGAGTTTGCTGGCGTCTTCACAAATCACGCGTCTTCTACATACCCACGTATGTACAGATGTATATATCTTCTCGTTAATAGTTTAAGATTCAAGGTTGAGGTTATAACTTTGAACACCAACACTGAAAATCGCTAGCATAAACAGCTAAAGTCAATTGCTCGAACGTTGTATTCGGCTGCTCTAATTCCCCTTTTGAAAATTCCATTAACCTGAGTTTTCGTTTTTTTTGTCTTACTTCCATACATATTCAATCCCCTGGCGAAAAGATACATGCACAGATACTCGATTGCTCATTAGTAAACAATAGTTTCCAGGCGAGCATATTATTTCAAAATGTTTTTGTTTTTCTTTACTCTTTTGCCTTGCGTTTTTGCAAAAAAAAAAAGTAGAAGACAGTTTATGGCCAGGGCTGTTGAAATGTTGTTTCAACGATATTGTCGAATGATTTGAAATATTGAATACCCATTGCTCCGGAAACATCTATGCCTTCAATAGGTCAAGTGGACTGCCAATTATTCTTATTTTGTAGTTCTAAAACCAGCAGGAAATGGTTTTTATTAAAAAAAAAAAACAAAAACAATTCACATAGGACATGTTCGAACCCAATTTTTACCTTGTTTACAGAATACTAGTGAATCTACTTGTGCATTTGAGAACACACTGTAGATACTGGCATTGCAAGGAGGTATGACGGTTGAAAATAGAAAACATCTGTTTACCATTCAGGATGTTTTGTACTTGAAATGTCATCGTTATGTGTCAACGAAAATGCTTCGTCGGAGAATGAAATGTACTCCACTACAGCTAGTGAACATTCCTCGCTATTTCGAAGGCATGTACATATACTTGCATATCAGTCAGAGGCAAGAAGATGGCGCTTAAACGCCGAAGAAGTTCTAAAATTAACCAACAGTGAAGGGATAATTCCTACTCTAAGACTTAGGCCGGGCGATGACACACATGGCTGACATGAAATTATGGAAGGAATTCGCTTAATTTGAGACACTAAACATGTCTGCTTCTGAATGAGTGTACGAGTGGATGTGATAAATCATAGGCACGGACGTAGATGAATCATTACCACATCCGTATTTGGTTTGGATGGTACCTACTATGGGAGGCGGTGTAAACGTATCGAAAAAGATGTGTTTTTTTTTCCCTCCTTTTTGTGCATGTAATGAAGATGACTAAAATGAAGTGAAGTAGGCATTTAAAATAATAGTTTTCAGTTTTGGTTATAAAGGTAGGGCTACAAGAAAACGAATATTGGCATACATAAATACACGCATGCTTATTAAGACTGAAGCTGTAAGTATGTTTGACTAAAATTACCCGGACCATGAACTCACTTCTAATATGATTAATGGTATGGAAATGGTAGTTAGAACAAATCTGACACATACCTGATTTCTTGTTTCAACAATAACTAATTGCACTGCAGCCATTTTTCGAAGAATAGATGTACATACATACATATGTATGTAAATAGTACAGATCGCAGTACACAAGTGCAACCTAAGCTAAGAAAGAAACTAAACCTTGTTGCAAACTGGTGCATAAAGGTTGCACTAAAGGTCAACCCTAGGAAAAGCACTATAGTCGCCTTCACCAAAAGGAGGAATAGGCACAAACTTACCAAACCTACCCTCTTTGGTGAAGCGATAGACTTCTCAAAAGAAGTCAAATATCTAGGGATATCATTTGGAACTCTCACATTACAAAGACCATTGAGAAAGCCAGGATCTCCTTATGGACCAGCAAAAGTCTCACTGGCAAAAACTTGGGCCCAAACCCCAAAATGTCCCGCTGGCTATATACAGCAATCACCAGACCAATTCTCACATATGCTGCGCCCGTCTGGTGGCACAAAACAAAACAAGTATTAGTGTAAGCCAAGCTCAACAAATTGCAAAGACTAGCTTGCATCTGTATCACCGGGTCCATGAGCACTAGAAATCATCACAGACCTGCCACCTATTCATCTCCAACTGAAGAAAGAATCAATGGTCCTCGCCCATAGACTGATCGTGGAGGATGACTCTAACCGTAGGCTCTTTCACCCTGATATCCTTACCGAAATAAAGAGGCATGAAATCCTAAAGATATCTCTCACAGACAACTATCTCCCCAGATACGACTTCAGCCAAAACTACAAGATCACATTCCCCAACCGAAAAAACTGGGAACAGGATAGACCTTCCTTCAATCGTGGGTCCTACGTGTGGTACACAGATGGCTCCAAAACGAACGAAGGCGTTGGGGCTGGAGTATATGGAGCAAATACAGGCACATGCATCTACGCCAGCACGGACAGATATAACTCCGTTTTTCAAGCAGAGATATTTGCTATAGAACTCTGCCTCAGAGAAAATATGAACAGAAATATATTAACCAAAAACATTTACATTCTCTCTGACAGCAAGGCTGCACTTCTGGCCCTAAAGATCTATGAAATCACCTCCAAACTGGTATGGGAGTGCCTACAGCTACTTCGCCAGCTGGCCAGCACAAAAAGAGTTCATCTCATTTGGATACTTACACAGCAGCCATACAGGCAACGAAAAGGCGGACCTACTAGCAAGGAAAGGCTCTGCATCACCATTTATGATGCCACGGCCTTTCTGCGGCGTACCCATCAGCACCACCAAATGCTACATAAACAATTGGTTAAGGAACGCGACGGATCACTACTGGTTACAAACGAAAGGTAGCATCTCTCAGAAGAACAACGAAACAACTCCTCATGCTTTCGAGGAGTCAGATTCGCTTAATCACAGGTTTCCTTACTGGACACTGCCCAGTCAACAAACACCTCAAAACAATGGGCATTATACAAGATGACACTTGCAGAATGTGTAGTGAAGACGAAGAAACAGCAGAGCACATACTATGCTACTGTAACTGCCTTGTCAGTACACGTCATCGTCACTTAGGCAAGTATTATCTTGAAGCAGAAGAAATCGCTGCTTCTTGAGTGAACTGTAAGTGGGGGACATCACAATAGGCCTACTCGTGGCCGCAGTGATCAGGCGACTTTGTCCCACCCCCATACCCTCTCTAACTCTAACTGTAAGCTAAGAAATAAATACTTAACCAATAGCTGTATTCTAGTTAAGCTCTTATTAATTACTGAAATGTAAGAATAATAACACTAGTAACTATAGGCCCTATAATGAAAACATGACAGATAAGTAGTTACGAGTCAGAGAGACACCGCGAAATAGGCGTTCGATGAGGTTGTTGTTGTTCGAATTTAGTCTCCTCTAAATCTATAGGCTTTATCGATTTTCATAACATAACTATTCCTTTCCCGGACCAGGTTAAGTAGGAAATCTGAAGGTTTCAATTTTAAACACTAAATTTGAATGCGTAAAGAAATTAAAATAAAAAAAACACTCTCGCTTGACCTTGCACCCAACTGAAGCCCCTTAGACCCTAACCATCCTAAGAACCTATGTACATATATAGATCCGACGAGTGGCACGATTTGATAAATAAAGGTGTGGAACAAACTTTGCCAGCCATTGTTATCCGGTCCACGATGCACTACTCTCACTTTTTTTTTTGACTTATTTCTGTCGTTCATCTGCCCGAGCTATGGCTCTGGATCCGATTTCAATGTCTCAGGTTTCACTTGTGCCTGCGCTCCGAGAGGCTTGTATGTTTTCATTTTCTTCTGGCGAAGAAAATCTCATTGATAATGAAAGTGACGTAGTATCGTCTCGGTTTCACGGAGTTGTCTTAGAAATCAAAAAGCATTTTACTTCCACGATCGAGAAATGTTCGTAGGTTGGATACGATAACAGCAATAAAAGGTACTTAACCTGTCCGCCCATAACTATTGCTCAATAGTTCGATTTGCTTAAAGGCTTAACTCGATAATAACCACGTTGTACTCATGGAACCCAACAGCGGTGGGAAGGCAGCAAAAGAAGAATGGAGAGTGAGATGTGAATTCGTCATGCTACGATGACGGCAGTAATTATTTGTTGAGAATTCCGTCTGTTACTCTTAGTGTAAGAGTCTAGCAGTATGTAGTTATACATATATGTACATACATTCCTTTTTTTTTTTGTGTGATTCTTTTAATCGGGTGAGTTCTTTTCATTGCAATGACACACACTTTCATCTTTTATCCGGTTTCGTGCTTTGTCATAATTTGCATCCAATCACCGACAATGTAGTGAAAAGACGAACGTACTCGTATTCGGCACACTTGATTTTGGCACAAATCACATTTTGGTTTATATCTGACACATTCCACCGTCGACGAAGATTTACTTCGGGCTGACCTAATTCTTAATATTGAATTAAAGTCAGTGTGGTCTAAATTTTTCGATTTGTATCTCTTGGACACAAAGTGATGAGAGATGCGAGAGATCGAGATAAAGAAAAGAAAACAAATACAACCAGAAAGCTCATAGTTCATGTTGGCATATTAGACAAAAAAACCGGGGATCCCGAAATTAGTTGGGAACTAAATGAGATGAGTCAATGTATTCCATGACCTCAACATAGAAAACACTGGACTGTATATACTGAGTATAAAGATTTCTTTGTTCTGATAATAGCTCCTCTAGAGGTGAGTGGCATTGGACTAACGCGCGCATTTGTGTATGAGTTGGATGAGTCAAGGTAAATCAAGCAGAACTTTGATTATGTCAGAAGATAAGACCGTTTCCTGTTGCATGTCTTCCTTTTCTTGTTGTTAAGGTATAACGCTACGCTTCTGTTATATCGATTTCCCGAATCGTATTAATCACAGTATTTTGGTGTGCTGTGATTAATGGCTGTAGGTCTGGACGAACCGTGGTATGCGTATGGGACTAATTCTGATCCCACTCACGAAATGATGCGGATTCTCGGTGCCTTAGTGCTAGGACTTTGAAATATTTCAATCATACATACATACATACAACATACATACATATGTATTTTGAGTCATTGAGTCATGCAGAGGTGGCTTAGTACTCAGTGTTGTTTTAAATGAATTAGACTTAAATGGGTCTTTAACCTGTTCTTTGATTGTGTGATGATCACATTTCATATTTGGATAATCAAAGTTCACTGAGTCAAGGCGAGCAACTCCACTTGAACGTGTTTCGAAAATTCAAGTCAGGTTCGAACACTTTATTGTTTATGCTTACATACTTTATTCGAAAATAACAAAGTTTAATACAACAAAAGAGAATGCCACAAGTTATTTATTTCAATTTCATGCAGATATCTATATGCATATACAGAGGATTGCAATAAAACAACAGTCACAACACACTGCAGGTGTTGACGCAACAATGATCATTTACTAGGGGTCTTTTGGGTGACTGATGTACAATAGGAATTCAACCTTTCGATCTATGAAATCATTTGAAGAAACATTTTTGTGCACTTAAAGTTCTCTGCGATTTGAAAAATGAAATTTTTGAAAGAAAGAGAGAAAAGAGGGAAAGTTTAAAATTTCAAGTACAATGTATTCTTCATGGTGGACTCGGTCGGAAACCCATAAACAAAAATTTTTTCAACAAATCTCTAACAGGAACAACTACTCACATATTAAAAATGATTAGTTAATGTAATATAAGACTCGCGCAGGTTTAAGAGTTTTTATATTCTCTTGTGATGTGTTGTTACACACACAACCTGAACGAAGTGCAGTGGTTTGGGGTCGTTGATGTTCGTTGACTACTCTCAGGGGTGGTTGTCCTAGATAGGACGAGAGCCGACCAAATTCCGCGTTGGTTATAGTCCGTAGTAAATCGTTCAAGCACTTTAATATTGCATACGCAGAGGATGAATTTCAGTTGACCATATACTGTGAGGGTTATGCCTGCAGCAGTACGTCTGATCACTTTCCATTCACAACTGCGTTGCATACTTGTTGTCCGTATAGGAATTACTTTTTCTTGGCTATAAAGCGAATTTGATCTATACACCTTACGCTCGGCGGTCGATGATGTTAACCACTCCACCACGGCCACCCCGTGAATTGCTGTTAATTAAACAGCGAGGAAGATTCAATAACATTTTGTTTGTTTTAATCAAACAGGAAGGATCGCACTGAAACTAATAGGTTTCATAACTCCGAATCTTAAAAGTAATTTATCTACAACTTTACTCTGCTATAAAACATCATGTTCTGTTAACAAAAAAAAAAATCACTGTAATTAAGTGAACATTTTTGCCGTCATGATAATACGTATGTCATGTCGGTTATGCGATAATTTTACGAACATACAAACTGGTTTATGTTTTTTTTTTTTTAAGGTGAAACCTGAAGTTTATTTTAAGGTAGAAAATAATCCTAGATTAGATTTAGATTTTATTTCCCTTATATAATTTACAAAATAAGCTTAAAAATCAGTTCGCATGGCATTGCCGCCTGCCGGATTGACATATAATAAAAATTAAACACACAAGTTATTCAAAAATTCTAATTCAATATCTTTTCCCTATACCTTAACGCTATATCACAATATTTATACAATTTACGAACGTTCATTTCGTTGAGTAGCCCTATCATTTCCGCTTCCGACAAAAGGTCTCTACCGAAGATACTTCTTCTAGCTTCCCTTAGAATCGGGCATCTTCCTAAAAAATGCATGCTATCTTCTCGTTCACTTAAATTGCATAAGTTAAACAGTATAGGCAGATCTTCTCTGTGAGGCATAGAGTTTAGTTTTAAGAGTTCCCCACGAAGTTTGATCATCGAAATCTTCTGGATGCTTAACTCAATTTCAACTCGTCCTTGAAGTAGTCATCCCTCCTCAGGCTGTAGTCCAATTGACTGTATGCCATTCGATGTAGAGAACCTCTTGCATCCTCTATACATTTCCGCCTAGCCTGCTCCTCTACACCCCCTATGATCTGTTGTAGTGCAGTTTTCAAGTTTCTATCCTCGTAGCTCAGTTCCACATCTTTGCCTCAGCTCTAACCGCTCCCTCCGAGTACCACTCAGTTCTATATCTTATTGCTTGTAGGGCCGCTTTCTTCGGGGGCATGTTGTCCTGCCAGTTTAAAACCTTCAGAATCTAGTCCATTTGCAGCCTTACCGTCTTGACAAATAAGGGGGTAAGTCCTGTTTCTAACAGGATCATGTAGTTAGGCGTATTGTGAGCCAGCCTGAAGATCCTCTTAATAAAATTACGCTGTAACTTCTCGACGTCCTCATATTGTTTACTTCCCCATACCTGCGCTGCATAGAACTTAATAGACTGAGATACAGCTTTGAAGACCCTAAATTTGCTGCTATAAGCAATGCTTGCGTTGTTCAAAACGTTCTTCCAGGTGATGTTGATGGTTGTTTTACACTTATTGAGTTTCTCCCTGAAGTATCTTTTCATATATAGGTTTCTGGTCGGATAAACCCCCAGATATTTGTACTCCTTCACGACTTCTACTCCTTCTCCGTTACACTTCTACTGTTCCCTGATAGTACTTCTACCGCCTCTTCCTTGGAAAATCATTATTTTGGATTTTTACAAATTAACTATAAGTCCCCACAGCCGGCAATACTCGTAAAGTCGATTAATCATCTGCTGCAAGGATCCCGGTGAATGCGTCAAGAGAACGATATCATCCGCGAACAGAAGATTTAGTAGTACTCCAGCGAATTCCACTCCTCCTGTCAAAAAGTTCGTTAAATCTTCCATTAAAACCGTAAATAAATTTGGACTCAGTGCACACCCCTGTCGTACACCCGACCCTGTCCTAAACCATTCTGATAGGGCCTCGCCGTTCCATACTGCAACTATGGTATCATCGTATAAACTTTGCATAACCCTTCCAAATTTATTGACATCCCCATCCCACACAGCTTATAATATAAAAGAGGAAATTCCGATTAACCGAGTCAAAGGCGGCCTTGAAATCCACAAAGAAAACGCACAGCTTCCCTCTGTTGATGAAAGATTCCGCGATACTTTTAAGCACAACAATCTGGTCAACAGTTTAATAACCTGGTCTAAAGCCAGCCTGGAAGTTACTAGCAAGTTACTATTCTCTATCCATGTTCCCAGTCTCATTTAAGAAGGATACGCCTCGATAATTGGTTGGATCGGAAGTACAAACCTTTTTATGGATAGGGAAAATCAAAGCCTCTTTATAAACCTTTGCGGTACTGTGCCAAGGTCAAAAATGTTGTTGAATATTGCTACTAATTTATCTAATAGGCTACTGGTACCATACTTATAGAGTTCGATTGGAATCCCATCCGACCCTGCAGCTTTTTTATCCTTTAGGGTGGACCATGCTCTTAAAATATCCTGATGTTTAATTGGTCCATCCAGGATGCAGTTTTGGATGTAAGGCGCTGCAAATTGATAGATAGATTCAGTATCCTTCGAAATGCTCCAGAAGGGCGTTTCCACTAATATCCTTATTTATTCTGTACCTTTCGCTTTTAAGTTTTTTAGCTGCCTTCCAAAATTCTGCTGAGCAAGTTGAGTGACTCAATTTGTACGCCTCCTTCTCGTAGTACAATCGCCTGCTCCGCGTCCAAATTAATTTACACTCCATGTTGGCCTTGAGGTAAGATCTCTTAAAGGTCTCCGAATTGAATGTCCGGAACAATTTAAGCCAAGCAAACGATAAGCGTTTCGCTCTTTGACAAGTAAGGTCAAACCACGGCTCTTTTATTGCTTTGTGGTATTCCATTTTCGGGGTATTGAAGAATATGCGGTATTTATACTTGCTTCGATTACAGCAATACTAGCAATATGTCCATGCTCCAGTTGCTCATCTAGTTGCCACCTATATAAAGCAGCATTACCTTCATTCCACAATATCCTAAGGAGCGTTCTCATCTCTCTTGTTTCCTCATTTGCCTGCAGAAGGAAGTTGTCCTTGACGACAATAGGTAGGTGATCCGAGTACGTAGCTTGTCCTACTTCAAAGTCTGTGATGTAGTTTTGCCACCATCCCCTTATCAAACAATAGTCAATAACTGATAAGCCTTGACGACCTATGTAGGTGTACTCACCCAATTCGTCGCTTCCACTCATACCATTGAGAATTTCAAAGTCAAATGAGTCACAGAATTCTAAAAGCTTTACTCCTTTGGCATTGCATAATTGATCTTTGGATCGACGTATTACCCCTGCATTGCTGCCTCTCGTTCCATTATTCACTCCCACCCGTGCATTCAGATCTACATTCTAACAGTATGTTATTACATCATGCAGCTTCTCGTAGTCTCCTTCCCAGTAGCTGCAGTTCAAATATACAGGGAATATATAGGGAAGCTTAGGTACGTCATCTGTTCGATCGTTTTGAATTCACAATACAGATGTTCCAAATTTTTCTTATATCTAATTAAGCAACCCCCACTGGCTCTAACCCTCTCGCATCTTTTCGTAGCAGGTATTCACTTGCATTCGTGTTTCGCAAACTTCTTCTCGAAAAGCTCGTAGTTATTCGCTGTTATGAATGTTTCGTATAAAATATAAATTCAAATTCGTTGACAAAATTATAAAAGTCACTATACTTGTTTCTTAAACCTGCTATATTATATGACAAAATTTTGAATTCCTTAGACTTCTTAATACCTACATACTTTTCCTTAACTAACTTATTATTACTGATGGGGCAGACAGCATTACAATTAAAAACTTTGCTGGGGTAAAAGCTCTTCTAGTTTGGGAGACACTTTTTTTGATTAAGCTTGAGCCACATGCGTTTTGTTCTTCATCTTCTGTCTCTTCTAAATTAGAGTTGTCATTGCACACCTTTTGAAGTATATATGCTCTTTCTTCCCACGCTGTCACATTGTATCCTCTTGTTGCTGTCAAAATAGAACACATCGTTCCCGGATGTTAATTGAAGTCCTCGCAATTCGATTTTTTTATTTCTGTTCCGTTTAGAGCTCTCTATTGCACGTGTAATCGTGTACACGTGTTACACTTGTAATTGAATTGTTCGTGTAGGAACGCGTGTATTTAGTTCTACACGTGTACTTAGTTTTACACGTGTATTTAGTAAAATATGTGTAGTTCCACCACAGCCATAAATTCAAGAAAACCTTTTCTAGAACAGAATGAAAGAGGCATTTGTTTTAACGCGATCATTTTGGCCAGTGCCTAATGGATTTTTACCATTCTTTCAGATGTGCAACTCTTTGGTCTCATTTTAATATACTGCAGATCAGTACTGATTGACATGGTATGGCAGAAATTATTATGTCAACATAAACCGCTCAACAAGCCATGTAACTTCCATCAACACAAAGAAAAACAACAGTACTTGGCCTCACTTGGGACTAGCGGTAAATACACATAAAGGCAGTCAGTTGAATTATGGAAGAGGAGCATTTCCTTCTCTAGTTACACGTGCATTTTTATTTACACGTGTATTGAGATGGTACACGTGTACACGTTTAAATATTTTTTTAATACACGTCTGACACAAGTACACGTGTAATTAAATACACGCTTGTAATCGAGACCTCTAGTTCGTTTCCGCTATTTTGGTTTTTAAATCCATCAGTAATCGTCTCCTCTTTTCTTGTAAAGTAGCTGGGTAATCTCTGTGCATCGAAATGCCCGTGCCTCGGAGTTTTGTTGCTGCCCTTTATGGTACTGGAAATGTTGTTTTTAGGCCGGGCCATTCACATTTCCACATAATCCTAACTTCAAATCTACATATGTATATGGACGTGATTGCAAACAGAACCACCAGTACGGTTTAAATATTTATACCAAAATCAAACGGAATGATGACAATTATCTACATATGTACATATAATGGCATTGTATTTAAGAATTTAAAGCTTTTTTATTACCACGATAAGCATCCAATGAATCGTAATTCTCCAATGGCAAAACAACATGCATAATTAGTGCCATTAGTGACAAGTAGGAACATCAGAGCAGCCATCAAATGTACATACATGCATTTTTAGTGGCCCGCATGTTCCACTAAAGCATCGCGGGGGCAATGCGCGCACGCGGGATCCTGGGTCTGCAAAGCGGTCGCCTACCTGATGGTATTGCATTCAAGGCACGCTTCGGAAGTCGTGATAATGGCGAAATTCGTCTCACATGACCAAACCATCGAAGCATAGCCCTTTCCGTTCGGAGAAGCAACTGCTCAATATTTAGCTCCCCGCGCACTGACGTATTTCTCACCCTATCCCGGAGACTAACTCCCACAACAGCACGAAGAAATCTCATTTCGGCAGCTTGTATTCGCGATTTTATTCTTGCGGTCAATACCCACATTTCATGACCATAGAGAGTTGGAACAAATGTATGTACGTATGTTGGCGTTACAGTTCATTAAGGACCAAAGCCGAGCTTCTCTCAGTCACCCATGTTGTGTGTGATTTCATTTTTCCATAGGTGAAAGGGACAGTTTATTGCCGGTTCCGAACGACGAATTTCGAGAAGCTTTTCATGACAATTTTACTACAGGGGGTTTTGTCAGAACCCCGCTGAGGAGAAACACCGTGAAAAACACGTTCGATGACATGGCTGTGTCGGGATTCGATCCCGTGTCATCGGCGTCAGAGGCCAACACACTACCCACTGCGCCACGGTGCTCTCGTGAAAGGTTTATATTTCAATAATCTGACAATTTGAGCGTGGCATAAGGAAATGGGGCAGTTGCCAAGTTGTAAAAAAAAACGTCAGCTCGAAATACTCGAGCGCGATTCAATTTTTTTTTTATTTTGATGGGAACATATAATCTGACGGTTTTCATGGGGCGATATAGCTAAAACCATCGATAAAGTATGAGCGTACAGATGCTGATAACTATGTATTCCCCACTCCATGCCTCTCTCACTCTTTCCCAATGTCTCACATTCAAAGTTTTTTAAATTGTCAGATTACTGATACTCCTTTACATAATTGTCAGATTATCATTTAGGGTGACTCTGACATCGATTGAACCCACAGTAGAAAAATCTGACGCGCTCGAGTATTTCAAGTTAACAATTTTTTTTTTAATATTTTCAAAAATCAGTCATGAGTGTAGGCCACGTCCAAATCGTCAGTAATTTAAATCGAACACTGTTTTGAGTTCACTAAATGTGAACGAGCGTGTCAGACGCTCGAACAACTTTTTTTTTTGTTTTTTTTACCGCTCTTGTAGATAGTTTGTTGTTTTCCAGAATAGCGTGTTATTTTATTCATTTTATTATAATGATATTTAATAGCTTAAGGTTGAGTAATTCTTTTCCCAAAAGAATGCAACCAATGTTTTCTTTGGATTTTGTTTTAATACTTGTTTTATTCAACAAAGGGCTGTGTGTGAAAACTTTTGTCCATCACGGTATTTTGTGACATGAACATTTTTGGGTGTTTCAGATTGAATTCGGCACCCGAAAAACAAATGTGAAAACACGAATTGCTTATCACCCATATTTTTTTTGTAAAAAACATTTTTATATTTACGTATACATATGTATGTATGCAACGCATGCTGAATAAGGTTGTTTATGTAAAGGAATAAATATTGCACCATTAGGAGTGATTTGACAAACATATCGTGTTCAAACAAGTTCCTTCCTGTCTGTTTGCTATAATAAATACGCATCTAACTCAATATCGTGTGATATTCAATAGCGTACGGAGTTATTTTCTGTCTCGTACCGCGAAGAGTCGCAACTATCGTGCTTGTGTTCTACATCCTCATTTTAGTTCATTACCATGTATTAACAAGTATGTAAGTACGATGCCTAGGAAGTGTGTGAATAATATCAACAATTTTTGTAATGTGTGTGGGAAATTAACTTTTGAATCCCATAAACGTAATTTCACCCAACTTGTCCGAAACAAACTTTATTTTGGATTTAAAGTAGGAGATCAGATAAGTCATGGGCTCCTCACATATGTTGTAAAACTTGTATAACATTGTTGCGCTTTGCTGTATGCATGGTTTGGAGAGAGCCGAGAGAACCGAAACATCATGCCACAGATTGTTATTTTTGTCTCACTAACGTACATGGCATCGGCCCAAAGTCCAAGCATACTGTGTGGGATACTGCACAGTATCCTACCATCACCTTTACGACCTGTCATAAATAGTAAAAAATATCCTACTCCAAAACCACCAGAATCGTGGGGTTTGGACGAAGAACCGAAATGCGCCAGTGATGCAACTAACAATGATATGCAAATTGAACAGGAAATCGACAATGATCCAGACTTTCAAACACCAGAATGTTCAACAAGGCCACATTCAATTTTAAACGCTGAACTGAATGATTTGGTTAGGGATTTAAAACTAGAGAAATTACAGTCAGGACTCTTAGCATCCAGATTAAAAAAAAATGGAATCTCCTAGAAGGTGGTGTACATACACATACATACATACAAGTGACTTCCGAAAACGTGAAAAAGGACTTGCACATTGTTTCACTCAAGAGGGGATTTTGGTATATTGCATGAATATTGACCACTTATTTGAAGCGTTAGGACAGAAACATGAACCAAACAATTGGCGCCTATTCATTGATTCCAATAAACTTAGCTTAAAAGCAGTTTTACTTCACAACGGCAATAAATACCCATTTGTACCTATAGCTCACGCTGTCATATGAAGGAATCATACGATATGTGATATCTCGTACAACGCATTCAGTATAAAGACTATAAATGGTCAATCTGTGAGACTTAAAAATGATAGCGCTTCGTGTTGGACTGCAGTTGAAGTATACAAAACACTGTTGTTTTCTGTACGAATGGGACAGCCGTGCATGAAGTCATTATATACAGCAAGAATGGCCAATACGTCGAGCACTAACTCCGGGTGTAAAATTATTACTAATGAACCCCTGGTTGATCCTGAAAACGTATTTCTACCACCGCTCTATATCAAATTGGGCTTAATGAAAAATTTCGTTAAAGCTCTAAATCGGATCGGTAGAGGGTTCTTGTATCTGAAAGAGAAATTTCCGAGAGTGAGGCAAAAATGAAAGAGGGCATGTTTGTTGCACCACAAATAAGGAAACTTCTGAAAAATAGTGAATTTGACAACATGCTAACCGATGTTGAACTAGGAGCATGGAGAGCGCGTTTTCTTGGAAATTTTAAAGCCGAAAATTACAGAGATCTTGTAACTGAATTGCTTAGTGCTTACAAGGAAATGGGATGTAACATGTCACTTAAAGTTCACTTTTTGGATTCTCATCTCGATTTCTTTCCGGAGAACTTGGGTGCAGTAAGCGATGAACATGGGGAAAGGTTTCACCAGGACGTCGCAACAATGGAAAAGCCATACCAAGGCAAATGGAGTCCTACTATGCTTGCTGATTAGTGCTGCACATTACTCCAAGATGCACCAGGAATAAAACATCGCCGTAAATTATCCGCAAAAACATTTTAAAGTAAGTGTAACATGACAAACATATTGATATAGATTTAAATTTATTATGGCAAAAAATCTATGAATGATAGAGAAAATCTGAGGTCATTTTCTATTTTCTTGTGTAATTTTGCTTAAGAAACATTATATTTTAGGCATGTCACAGAATTGATTTTTTTAAGCCTTGTTAAAAACCACAAGTCATGCACGCATATGCATTGAAATCGGTTACAGCATTATGTACATACCTACATACATACATATATATGTATGTACATCATGGATAACACCGACGACGGGGTAGTGCAGTACCACATATCTGGCGGAGTATCACAAGGATCGGTGCTAGGTCCTATTCTGTGGAACATTATGTATGATGGAGTTCTGAGGCTAGAAATTCCCAATGAGGCAAAAATCATAGGCTTCGCTGATGATATTGCAATCGTAGTAGCAGCGAAACACCTGGAAGAAATAGAGGACATAGGGAACGAATGTATCAGAAAAGTGAGACGCTGGATGTCAACAGTCGGGTTAGAGCTCGCCGATCACAAAACAGAAGCAGTACTAGTAAGCAACCGCAAGAAAAGGGAAACACATCAGGGTAGGCGATAAAAATATAACGTCGAAACCGTCTATCAGATACTTAGGTTTGACGATTGACGCTAGGCTCAGCTACAAGGAACACCTTGAAATAAAGTGCGATAAAGCAGCTCAGGTGTATGCTGCCTTAGCCAGAATAATGACAAACATCGGAGGACCCAGGCAGCAAATAAGACTAGTTTTGTCAAGAGTGGCGCAGTCAATAATTATGTACGCAGCACCAATATGGGCAAAGTCGATGAAAACTAAGTCCCACTCAAGAAGAGTAAATTCCACCAACCGACTATCTGCACTAAGAGTTAGCAGCGCTTTTCGGACGGTATCGGATGATGCTATATGTGTAATTGCTGGAATGCTACCAGCCGATATCTTGGCCATCGAGTTGCAAAGGTCCTACGACACCAAAATTCAGAAACGACGGCGTAGAATATGGCAGGAGAGATGGAATCAGCCAGCAAAGGGAAGATGGACCCATAGACTTATACCGGACATACAAAGTTGGATTACCCGGCATCACGGAGAAGTAGATTTTTATCTCACCCAGTTCATAACCGGACATGGCTGCTTCCGAGCCTATCTTTACAGGTTTGGTCTTGATGAATCTCCTATCTGTGCAAATTGTGGAGAGGTTAGAGAAGATGGAGAACAAGCATTTTTTCAATGCTCACATTTCGAGGCAGAAAATAAATATCTCGAAGATAAAAACGGAGAATCGCCGACTCCCGAGAACATCATAAAGCATATGCTGACATCGAGCGAAATATGGGACGCTGTGAAAGAAACCACAGCGAGAATCATGAAGGAACTCCGGCGTCCGCAGAGAAACAGGGAGAGCAGCCAAAACCAAACGGCAGTTCCCTTGGAACAGGAAACACAAATTAGAAAAAGAAGGGCAAAAAGTGCAAACCAGCCCCGCGAAGTAATACCTAACGGTAGTCCCGCCGCCGGGAGAGCGGTTGAAGGGTGCAGGGTGTGGTTTAGTACGTATGTAGGCGTATTCCTGGCATCGATTATTCAGGCTTGCGAATTGTACATGCCAGTAGCCCGGGCTACTGATATCTTTTGAAGATTCCACATCCGTTTGGCGGAACAAAAAAAAAAAAAAAAAACAACATCATGGATAACAACTAGGCAACATTTAGATATCAAATTACTAGAAAGGTACTAGATAAATTTCAAGGATATGCATCTTAAATTATCAGCATATTTAAGTATGTATTTATGTATTAGTGAGATATGCGAATATTTCGTTCACACAATTCGGATAAATTCGATAATACATTACAGCTTTGTAGTTGGTGTTAGCACCTGTCAAAACAATGGGAGGTGTCCTTACATCCACACCAACAATACATACTACATATCTACCTAAAGCGGCCTACACACGCGCTACGGATCGAATGGATCGGTTTGAAGTCATTTCGCCACACACTTGTGGATCGGTATACGTTCTTCATTTCACGCTGTTCGCCGTCGAGTAAGGATGGATCGCGGAGAAAAAATAATTTTGTTGTGTGGTGTATATATTGTGTGAAAAAAGGAAAGAAAGGATAATGAAAGAGAAACGTTCACTGTGGATGCAGGAGTGGTTTCTGATCCTAATAACTTATTCATATATAGATACATGCATTCACAAATATGTGAATGAGGGTCTCATAATTCTATTGCCTATTGCCTGCGAGTGTTTATTGCTTGTTTCATTTTATGGCCTGTTTTCATTTTATGATTCGATGTTCACAGTTTTATAACATACATTTGTGCACATACGAATCATAAATACAATCATAAACAGACTGCATAGATGCACTCTAACAACTTCGGGTGGACGTTTCCTAGACATCGTCAACCGCGCCACACACACGCTACCGATCGCAGGAATATCAAACTCATTTGAAAACTTGCGATCTGTAGCAAACTAGCCCACACACAGGACGATCTGTTTGAATCGCAACATTTTCAACCGCGCCACACACACACTACCGAATGCAAGAATATCAAACTCATTTGAAAACTTGCGATCCGTAGCGAACTAGCCCACACACAGGACGATCTGTTTGAATCGCAACCGATCCATTCGATCCGTAGCGCGTGTGTAGGCCGCTTAAATCAACTTACATAAAAAACTCCTCAGCGACTCGATATACTCCTTATTGATGAAATTTAACGCCAGTTCGACTTCTTGTAAATTACCAGTTACTCCGAAATCATAAACTTCTCTGCGTAAATCTAATAAGACACAGCGTTTCGTTCAATCAATCACACGAATTTGCAACCGTTGTCGATTGATTGATTTCAATTTATAAAACTTGTAGCAAAAGACAATAAAAAAAAAAAAAAACGTAAATAAACAAACAAAACACTAAAACTACTCAAGACTCCTCACGTAACCCATCGAGCACTGGCACAGCATAGAGGAGTTATGTATCTTTTTAATTCGAAAAAACCCTAGAGCGATTCAAATTCCATTCCGATTTGCACAACACTTCTTAGCATCCAAAGTGGACGATGAAAACGACGGGCACACAAGGATTCAATTTACCACGAACAAAAGCAATAAAAACATAATATTTTTCGATTTGGTTCACTTAAGGTTAATTTGTGGTTAATATTGAGTGGCATACAGGCTGGTCACCGACAAGTCGATTAGGAGGCACAGGTATACATAATACAATTATGAAAAATACTTATACGATTTTTTAGTGAATTTAGGTGTTGGTATTACTATCTTGGATTCAAAGCACGTTTATATTGGACAGCGGGGACATGTTCACTTGTTATCTGCGTTTAACATTTCGATTTGTATTCCTTGGTTTACTCGTACTTATCTTCAACTGGGATAGATGTTATGTTTTGCTTTTTTGTTTCCAGCGAAATTACATGAAACATGAAATTTTAATCAACACTTAATCTCTTTTATTCCAATTATTCTCCTTTTTTGTATTTTGTTTTGTGTTGGATTTTCGAGCTGTTCCTTTAAACACAGCTTCAATTCATTCAATCATGAAGTAGGAAAGAACCATAAGAAGGTAATGAAAAAAAAAACGCATACGAAAGAAAAGGAATGGCATTTCTGTTGCTTGGCTTCTCTTTGGGGGCAGATGCAACAGGCTACGTTATTGCTAACCTGTCGTTCACTGTTACACTGCTTCTTCACTTTACACTTGTTGCAGATGGCACACGTTAGTGGCAATATAAATTTCACTATTTTTTTTTTTTTAACACGTATTGATCGGGAGTATGGAATTGGAAATGAAATCAAAAAGAAATATAGTTACAATGGGATGTGACGGACACAACCCGCATAAGACGCAATAATCGAAACACCACCACACAGTGATCTGAGCGATTGGAAACTGTTCGAATGGATTCTGGATCTAGTGAGTTTGAGTGGTGCTTGCCTGTCTGGTTGTTTGTCGGGTTGCCTTTGCTGCAAGTAATCCTCTCTGTTTCGTTTGCTTGTGTGACGTGTGTCAGTAAATACAGTGTTTTGAAGCGATGGGAAAACAATGCGAATGATGTGGGATGAAGAATTCGAAGATAGAAACTCATATTCGACATTCGAAGATAGAGCGAAATTCTCTTAATAATCTCAATTCGGATTTGAATTATATTCGTCCAGAGAATAAGAGATATAAAAGAAGAGAACTGACAGTAGAGGCCCAACTATTGTCCTCGGATTATGCTGTCTCTCATCACATACTGCGCTCATTTAAAAGAAAAATGAAGTTCCAGTTTAAAGTTGTGACCATAATAGACTTAAGCTAGCGTACGCCAGCTTACGGAAATATCTTATTACATGCAAAGCCTATGACATACCCATAATAGGAATATGCGCGGTTTCGTTAAATGTTCGTTAACTTAAGCGAGCTTACGGAACGTCTCAATGAATGAAGATATTCCGCGCGGAATTTTGACAGCTGACAGTGAAAGAAACCAAAAGTACAATCAAAATAATAACAAATTTAAATATGGCGTGATACGATTTTATTAATTTATTTTTATTTTTCTCACTTTGAACAAAACGATTGTAGCCACACCGAAAATAATCAAACCGAACGAAAACAATTTGTCACTTCCTTCGCTTAAATTCATTATGGGTAACTTGACTTTTCGTTGAAACTATGACAGCTGACATGACTCATGTCGCTGTACAGCCCGTAAAGCTCGTGGTTGAATCTTTTCATCTATCTCCT
Source organism: Eumerus sabulonum (assembly GCA_951905685.1). Classification (NCBI taxonomy): domain Eukaryota; kingdom Metazoa; phylum Arthropoda; class Insecta; order Diptera; family Syrphidae; genus Eumerus; species Eumerus sabulonum. The sequence continues at coordinate 39,983,864 of OX645062.1, read as the reverse complement.
CCGTCTGCGTTTATAGGACCGAAAATCACACGCAAAATCTCGATTCTCGAATCTCTCTCTCTCAGTTCTCTCGAACCGACCAAGCACCTCCTCATCCGTTTTTGATAGTGTCCATGCTTCTGCGCCGCGCCGTACAACAGGACCGGGTTAATAAGGGTCTTGTGTAGAGTCAACTTTGTCGTTCGGGAGGGGGCTCTGTAACTCAATTGGCTCCTGAGCCCAAAGAACCAGCGATTGGCAAGAGTTATTCTGCGTTTGATTACGGAACTGATGTCGTTGTTCCGGGTCAGTGCGGATCCAAGGTAGACAAAGTTCTTAACTACCTGCCGATACAAACGTTCTGGCCAAGACGTCGGTGGTAAGCGTCCTTTTTTGATACAAGCATAGTTTTGCCCCCGTTTACTGCCAAACCAATTTTCGGCGTCTGCGCCTCAATACTCGTGAACGCCATTGACATCTCGCTGTGTTCTTCCAATTATGTCAACGTCATCCGTGTATGCGAGTAGTTGTGAGGATTTAAAATAAATTGTGCCTCTTGTGCTGGCCAGTGATTTTTACATAATCAGCGCATCGCCCTGCCTAAATCCTTTTTTAACACCAAAACTATCGGTCAGGTGTTCACCGATTCGGATGGAACAGCAAGCATTCTCCAAAGTCATCCTCCATATTCTGACGAGTTTAGTCAGTTTAGTTTAGTGTTGTATAGCTTGTCTCTAAGTACGCTGTCGTATGCGACTTTAAAGTCGACAAATAGGTGGTGAGTGTCGACTTGAAATTCATTGGTTTTTTCCAGGATCTGCCGTAGTGTGAACATTTGGCCGATGGTTGACTTTCCTGGCCTGAGTTCACACTGATAAGGACTTATCAGCTTATTTACAAAAGGCTTCAGGGGTTCAAACAAAACGACAGACAAGATTTTGTAGGCGATGTTAAGGAGACTTATTCCCCTGGCGAAGTCAAAGGGGTTTCCTTGGGCATACGATGCGACTCCATTCTGACCATATCTTAATGATGAGCTGGTGCATGCTTCTAACCAGGTCATCTCCAGCTGCCTTGAAAAGCGCAGCAGACAGTCTGTCTGCGCCAGCAGCTTTATTCGACCTGAGTTTCGATATGGTGATCTTAACTTCGTCGAGATCAGGGTGACGGAATTCTCTGCGATCTTAGTCGTTAAGAAATGGGTTATTCTGCCTGACAGCGAAATATTGACTAACATCGCCATTATACAGCCTGAAGAGGAGGTTTTTCCATATGTTTTTGTTTTATAACCTTGGCATATTCGCTTTATCTGTTGGTAAAACTTTCGAACGTCACGCCTGCAGTAACACCTCTCCAAATCCTCAATCGCGCGCTTCTCGGGGTCTTTCTTCTTTCTCCTGAGAAGCTTATGTTCCTCCTTTCCTTTTAGCTCACGAGATGCTCTTGCTGTTCACATCAGTTATTCAAAACTAAAGTGAAGCGAAGGTGAGTAAAGTCACAAATTGATTTATCGCGGACCTCATTGAGAAAAAATAGCAAAATCATGGACAAAATAGCTAAAGTTATGAAGTGTTGAAATAAAAAGATGTTTACAGCTCTTCATTCACATCCTAAGGTAAAAACGAGGGTAAAAAGCAAAAAACAACAATCCGATTTGATAAGGCGCTAGTTGGGCTATGAAAAAAAAAAGGAAGCATTTTTTACATCCTCCTTCGTTTAGTTCAGTTCAGTTTATTCATTAAAAAAAAAAACCGGGCAAGTGCGAGTCGGACTCGCGCATAAAGGGTTCCGCGCCATTATCTATAACAAGACACTAGCGCATAAATCGGTCTCAAGTAGAGCAACGTGAACGTCTCATAAGCATGACTCACAATGCCGTAGTAAGGGCCTACGCCTTACTAAGAATTTTTATTTTTATTTTTTATGCCGCAGGCGGCATAAACGAATTTGAACGAATCCAAATTTAATTTGATTGGGTCGGACGGTAAAGTCTACGTAAGACGTCCTCCTTACAAAGATTTGGACCAAAAATAACAGTCAAAACTATTAAACATGGAGGAGGTAGCATAATGGTTTGGGGTGCATTGGTCAGAATAAGGGGTCGAATAGACCAAAACATGTACAAAGACATCTTAAACAATGTAATGGAGCCGTATTCCTTCGCGCACATGCCCATTACTTATGTTTTCCAGCACGATAATGACCCCAAACACACTTAGCGGGTTGTTAAGCAGTGGTTTGCAGATACGAAAACCAATGTTTTGGATTCGCTTATCGGGATTCGATCCCGTGTCATCGGCGTCAGAGGCCAACACACTACCCACTGCGCCACGGTGCTTTCAAAAAAAAAATCTGCAATTTTACATTGTCTTAAAAATGTCGCTTCTAATTATGTGGCCACCACTGAATGTATGTCAGAGACCATAGAATTATGAGTACAAACAATATAAAATAAACAAAAAAGACGATAAAATACGATGGAGTTAGTTTAATGGTGTTTTTCATTGCCGGGTGTTGGTAAATTGATTCAACTTGGTGTGCTGTGGACAACGTCCAAATATTGGTCACTGTAATACTGCTATTTGCTGGGGAGGAAATGGCTTCATGCAAACGGACTTCAAAATTGGCTAAAGATGTCTTCGGCAACATGCTAGCTCCTTAGATGGTAGCTATGGATATATGTAAACTAAGGCAAAACAACCCATTACGCAACCCAGGAGACATTCCGAAGATGGTAAGATCATTATATGCGGTTGCATATCATATCGTGGTGTGGGCCCCCTTGTCAGATGCCCCGATAATATGACACTTGCTTACTTAGCGGGCGCTACAGTTCGGGGTGAACCTGGGCCTCAACTAACATGCCTCTCCACTTAGCACGATCTTTCACTAGTCTTTTCCAGTGCCTAACGCCCAGTTGGTTGAGGTCGCTTTCCACCTGTACGCGCCACCTTAGATGCGACCATCCTCTATTTCTTCGTCCCTCGGGGTTGGATTCAAAGACTCTACGGGCTGGAGCTGTGGTGTCGATTCGTTCTACATGGCCTATCCATCTTAGGCGTTGGATCCGCAGACCCTGACTAGACTCATGACTCATAGACCGTAGGGTGAAGATGTGTTCGATGGTGGACTTTCCTGGCCTGAAGCCACAATGATAAGGACCTATCAGCTTATTTACGAACGATTTCAAGCGTTCACACAAAACGGCAGCGAAGATCTTGCATGTGACATTAAGAAGACTTATTCCTCTGTAGTTAGTGCAGTCAAAGGGGTCTTCTTTTTTGTGAATCGGGCAAACAATGCTGAGACTCCATTCCTTGGGCATGCTTTCCTCTGGCCATATCTTACAGATGAGCCGGTGCATACTCCTAACCAGCTCACCCCCAGCTGCTTTGAAGAGCTCAGCAGGCAATACATCTGCGCCAGCAGCTTTATTCGACTTGAGTTTCGACATGGCAATCTCAACTTCGTCGAGGTCAGGGGGACGGAATTCTCTGCGATTTTCGTCATTGAGAAATGGGTCATTCTGCCTGACGGAGTGCAGAAGTGGTTTTTCCAATTGCGATTCTACTACTAGGTGTCCGTTCTCATCCTTACAGGCCTCTGTTCGGGTTTTACAGCCTTGAGACTTTCGCTTATCTGTTGATAAAATCTTCGAACGTCGTGCCTGCAGTAGCACCTTAAGAAACTTATGTTCCTCCCTTCTTTTAAGCTCGTAGAACTCACGAGCCGCTCTTGTTTTTTTGTGCAGTGAGACTTTGTATGCCTCCTGCTTTTCTGCATGTATCCTTCTACACTCTTCATCGAATCTATCCGCCTGTGTCCGTTATCAGATATGGTATTATGTAGGCTGTATTTGCCGATGACTCGTTCAAAGATGCTTTCTTTACCTAGCTTAGTGTTAAAATCTCCTAGTATGATTTTGGTATCATAGCTGGGGCATTTGGCGTATGTTCTGTCTAGGAGATCATAGAAATCATGGAAAGCCTGCTGATCAGGCTTGGAAGGAGTTCATTGCGACTTGGAGTACAGTTCCATTAGAGCAAGTCCAAGGATTAATAGATTACATGTATGCCTAGACGCCTTGCAGAAGTTATTGCGGCCGAAGGCGAACCACAACTTATCAAGTTCTGTTACTACATATAAATAACCGTTTCAACCGTTTTCAACCTTAACAATTTTTTTTTTTTTTAAAAAAATCAAAAATGGATTTGTGTAAATAATTTTATCTCTTACTTTCTTGGGGTTTTAACAGATACCTGTCGGAATTGGACAAGCCTTTTTTGCTTACTTTTTAAAAAAATTAATAAAGATTGAAATTGAGAAAAATCGTGAACAATTTATTGTTATTTTAGAAGTTCTTTAAAAGTAGTAAGTAGCAAGCATTGCAATGTGTACATTTTTTTGCCAGTGACTGTATACTGTTTCTTTTATTTTTCCAACACCGTGCCTTATCTGCAAAACGCTCGCAGTTGTTCTATTTTCAAATTTTGTGAGGCTTCTATAATAAACAACAAAACGCATGTGCCCTTCTGTAAGTCAAGGGCTCTGGTTTTCCATTCATAAAAGCCAGTTAACTCAAATCGAAAACAGTAAAGAGAGCAAATATTCGAATTCGAAAAAATACCATCTCTTTATTACACTCTGACTTCTTCATTTTCGAAAAATATATGAATCATCCTCTCTTCATGGTAATCTTTAGGTTTCTTCTGTTTCTGTTTACCCGCCACTCCCGCCAGGAGGTATGTCGAACGTAGAAGGAGATTTACGAAAATAACAAAATTAATTTACAACACAACAATAACGCTGTGCATCTCACACACACAGCGAAAACCGGAAATCGTGTGTTATTGCCGCTCTCACATCATTACTGCATCAGTTCTTCTTTGTTTTTGTTTCGTAGTGCGATTGCATTCTGCGACCAAATGACGGAGACCTGACGTTAGGACAGTGCCGATGAAGAGAACAAGTGAGGTCATTGCTAGTTTTAGAGTTCATCACTGAACGTCAGTTGGTTGGTCGGTCGCTTCGGTAAAATCATGGAGCTGGATTGCATGACCCAAAGAAGAGCGAAAAGGAAAGGCTGAAGTGCAAGTGAGAATCGATACTGTGCCGGGAAATTTTCTATTCAACTTAACTTGGATTACTTACCGGCATGTGTAACTACCTAGGTATAATCAGGGAACGAATGAAACCTGTTGCATAATGGAATGTAAGGAAAGCACAAACTCGGGTAAGAAGGGAGAGAATCGATTTTATTGGCATAGATTCCTTGTCTGCTACAGCTGGTGGCGGATTTTGTTTTTTCTTTTTGTCTCGTTATTTACTTTTTCTTTATCATGCTCCTGTCCGTCTGCATAGGAAGTTCGAATTACCGAACACGCTTTTTTGGGTACATAATTGGATTTTTACTCGATTGGGGTAATTGCTAAGTAAAAGTAAAAATAAGTACTGGACCCAACTTCGGCCATCCATATTCTAAAATCGTGAACGTTGCGTTGCCGTCCGATTTCAAATGGAAAAGCCTGTCACGATGGACACATCGGAGACGGTGGAACGGGCGCCACACGAACGCGTGTTAAAAAAGTCAAATAAGACTTATTACACGTACGTGGTAGGCATTTTCATCGACATCGAGGGAGCTTTTGATAACGCAACTTTTGACAGCATGTGCACCGCTGCCAGACATCTTGGCGTAGATGAAGCAATGGTCCTATGGATCAGAGCAATGCTCATGCACAGAACATTGACCGCTGATGCAGGCCTCGACCAGTATGTCCTATCCAGCGTAAACAAGAGCTGACCGCAAGATGGCGTCCTGTCTCCGCTGTTATGGTGCATGGTGGTAGATTCTCTGCTTGATGCTCTCAATGCCTCTGGACTCTATGCCCAGACCTATGCGGATGATGTCGCCATTCTTTCTGTCGGCTCATGTTTAGCGACTGTCCGTCTCAAGGCACAGGCGGCGCTAAATGTGATCTAGATGTAATGTACTAGAAATAGGCTGTCGGTCAATCCTCTCAAGTCCGATGTCGTTCTCTTTACGAGAAGGAGGAAAAATACTGACAGCTGGTACTAAAAAGCACTTCCATCCCGATATCGAGAGCACCGTGGCGCAGCGGGTAGTGTGTTGGCCTCTGACGCCGATGACTCGGGATCGAATCCCGACACAGCCATGTCATCGAACGTGTTTTCACGGTGTTTCTCCTCAGCGGGGTTCTGACAAAACCCCCTGTAGTAAAATTGTCATGGAAAGCTTCTCGAAATTCGCCGTTCGGAACCGGCATTAAACTGTAGGTCCCTTTCACCTATGGGAAAATGAAATCACACACAACATGTGTGATTGAGAGAAGCTCGGCTCTGGTCCTTCATGGACTGTAATGCCAACATACATACGTACATACACATACATTGTATGGGTTCCAGGCCTCTCTGGGATCCCAGGGAATGAGATCTCTGATGAACTCGCCAGAATGGGTTCAGAGGAGAGCTTCTCAGGACCTGAACCCGCTCTAGGTCTACCTGCGTCCACGGTAAATTCCTACATTAACGATTAACGATATTTAATACACACAACCGTAGATGAAGGAATTGTCCAGGTTGCAGGATAACTAAGCGCGTATACCCTGATATCTGCAAAAAAATCTGCAGCCTTCCTCCTGTCTTTAAGGAGAGTCGACTGCAGAAGGGTTGTGGGAGTTATCACGGGCCATTACACTTTTGTCAAGCATTTCTACGTACTCGGCATCAGTGAGACGCCGACCTGTGCTGCATGTGGCGAAGAGGAGGATGACACTGCAGAGCATTTCCTCTGTGATTGTCCCGCCTTTGCTCGCGCACGTTGGCGCACCCTTGGAGCCGACGTGGTGTGTGCCGAATTCCTTAGCTCTACATCATCCTTCAAATTTTTCTCCGGAAAACGGGGAAATACAGTAATGTAAGGTGTTTGTCTAGAGTACAATGGACCAGTGTTTGCGTCTGAGTGCTCCAAACTCGCCTTTGGATGAATTCGAATATGGAGTTTCAGAGTTTAAGAATAATCTACAAAAACAGAAAAGTAGGACAAAAATCGTGATATGGAATCCTTACCCTATTTCTAATGCCTACAGATGATGTTTATGTATGCGATGCACACAAATTAGCGTTGTCCAATAATTAATATTCGATTAGTGGTACGTTGGGATTCAATAATCGGCTCTGTACAGTTGTTAGTAAATGGAAGAGGAATCGAATGTCTATTTTGGTTTCAAAAATATACCCGGTTGCAAAATTATCGAAGCCCAAGGCGCAGCGGGAATTAAAAAATCCAAAATTGGAATTAAGTATAGATGATATCTTATGCAATTTTGGTGGGAGGGCAAAGGGATGTAGGGAAAGAAAAGCGGTATGGTTACCCATACGCCTTACACCTTGAAACAAGCAATTGATGTTATAAGGTCTTATGAACCAATTCCACTCTCCCCTAGTTTTGTTCTTACAATTTATTTTTATTCAGTATTCTTATGACTGAGAGCACCGTGGCGCAGTGGGTAGTGTGTTGGCCTCTGACGCCGATGACACGGGGTCGAATCCCGACACAGCCATGTCATCGAACGTGTTTTCACGGTGTTTCTCCTCAGCGGGGTTGTGACAAAACCCCCTGTAGTAAAATTGTCATGAAAAGCTTCTCGAAATTCGCCGTAGGTCCCTTTCACCTATGGGAAAATGAAATCACACACAACATGTGTGATTGAGAGAAGCTCGGCTCAGGTCCTTCATGGACTGTAATGCCAACATACATACATACATTCTTATAACTACTTTACCCTAGACAAGAATGCTTAGAACTAACTTATGTATATGTATGTTTATCAACTTAAAAATACATTACTGAACCCAATGCGGCACTCTGAGATAAACAATTTCCCTATACCTAACTTACATATATATGAGAAGGCATGGGCTCGAGCATACAGGGTAGAGTTGTTAATTGCTCTAAACTTGGCGAGATGCCAGCAATGATCCCTGTTTCAATGCTCGGGTCAAGTTGACATACAGCCTCCTCGTGGCGCCCTCTAGATAGCCTCTACAACAACCGTTGAGAGGTGAACAAATGTATGCAGCTCTCGCCCTAGGTGAGAAGACGCTACAATACCCCGACCAGAATGGCGGTTGTGCGGATAAACGGACGGATTCTCAAAGATGACATGGCGCAAAAATGGAACACAATTTGCGAGTATGCTCCTGGAATGCCAGAACTCTGTACACTCCTGGAGCTGCTCATAAACTGGAAAGAACCCTCACGCAGTACTGCGATCCAGAAAAGACGCTGGATAGGAAACGGTATGATGAGGAAAACCAACTGCGACATCTATTACAGCTGTCGCAAAAGATTCCACATGTTGGGTCGCGGATTTGTCGTGGGAAAGCGATTAAGGTCATCGATTTTAAACCTATAAGTGATCGCCTGGCTGTGATCCGCATCAAAGGCACATTTTACAACATCAGCCTCATTGTGCACACGCCCCTACCGAAGAGGCTGTCAAAATCGTACTCGGGGACTTCAATGCTAAGATCGGTAAGGAGAACACCTATAGTTGAGTGATCGGAAAGCACAGCCTCCACGACACAACAGAGATAACGGCTTCCGACTCACGGACTTTGCGACAGCTCGTAATACGGTGATAAGTAGAACAAGATTTCCCCGCAAACGAATCCACACAGCAACCTGGCGATCTCCGGATGGTCGAACCGCCAACCAAATCGACCATGTGCTCATTGACGCAAGACACTCGTCAAACATCCTGGATGTGCGAACATTCGGGTGGGCAAACCTCAACTCGACATTGGACTTCTGGACAGGAAGATAGTTAACCACCCCCGACAAGAAACGCGTGGTATGAAAGCAGTAACCGACTTGGCGTACCAAAAGGTGCGAAAAATCCCGGCATTTTATAAGAAAGCTAAAGGCCTTGCAGGAGGCTTCAAGAAAGGCACCCAGGCTCTTCGATATTCTGAAAGCAACCTTGTCACTGACCCGCAGGGAATAGTGGATGTATTTAAGCAGCATTTTCAGCATGATCAGGAGAGAGTGATAGGGACTGAGGAAATTCCAGCTCTAGCTGCTGAAGTAGTCCTCCCACCCAGCATCGAGGAAGTCGGCATAGCTATTCAAAAGCTGAAGAACAACAAGGTCGCAGGCTCAGATGGCTTACCATCAGAGCCCTTCAAGGCTGGCGGCGCTGTTCTGGTAGAGAGCCTGCACTAGACCATCTGTAGAATTTGGGAAGATGAAGGTATGCCCGACGACTGAAATATTTTTGTTGCTAAGAAAATGTCTATAAAAAACTTAGCATATGGTAGGGTTTTGTTTAATCGAATTAAATCTACTTTAACCAATCTAAACTGAAATATATACAGTATTTACATATGTATGTGTATACATAGCATATAGGAGACACATATACATATGTATACATATGCGCACATATACATATGTATATTTTCCTCTTACATTTTAATTTTACGATTTTCATAAAAAATCTTAATAGAGGAATGCTTCTGGGGGGACAAAACCCTTCTGTTGCACTCTCTCAATAAGTTCAAGTTATCGATATATCAAGTTATTGACCAAAGTAATTGCCCTTGCAACGTGACCTCGAAACAGTATTATCACAAATCTGTCTGTCCGTAAAATGCTTGCCCTATTGTATAGGACCTCATTGGAATAGAATTTCATGTACTTCTGGTGTGCTTTGTAATCCGCGGCAAGTCCTAAGACAATGCCTCTCAAACATCCGATTTTGTTTCTATTCATCCATAGGCAATTATGAGCCTAATTAAGGCTATGTAGCAGATTATTTTCTCGCTGGAGTGAAGTTGGCTGCAATGAAACAACAACAACTTGTCAAAGGGAGAGCGCCCTGCTCTCTTTCCAGAACAACATTTACCAGTGGTGCCAGTGTGCACCCGTCCAGTCCAAAGTCTCAGAACCTTGGCCGGTGTCTTCTAGGGTCCCTAGAAACCCCAGGCACATTCTTCCTGAATAACATGGTCCCTGATTTCCGGAAGTTGATTTTTAACGTCCAGTGATCAGAGTACCTCTAAATCACGTGTTGCAATAAGATAATAATGTCATCGATCATTAGACCCGAGAGTGAAGAGAAACTATTAAATCACTGATGTTAATGATGAAAACGATGATGAAAGACTTGACCGCGCCTTGTTGCTTACTTACTTAGGTGACGCTACAGTCCGTGATGAACCTGGGCTTAAGCCAACAAACGTCTCCAGCTGGTACGGTCTAGCCACCTTAGACGCCATATCCGTAGACGTCCTACCAGGTGTATGTCGTTGTAGAATCTGTACAGTTCATTAAACCTTCTCCTCCATACTCCGTAAGAACAAACGGGACCGTAGACAGAGCGCAGAATTTTCCTCTCTAAACGACCAAGGGTGAAGATGCTTTTCTTAAGCTCCAAGCCTCTGCGCCGTAAAAGAGGACTGGGATGATCAAGATGGCCGTGGTGCAGTGGTAAACATCATCGACCGCCGAGCGGAAGGTCTATATGGCCAACTGAAATTCATCCTCTGCGTATGCAATATTAAAGTGCTTGAACAAATTACTTCGGACTATAACCAACGTGGAATTTGGTCGGCTCTCCTAGGACAACCAAACCCAAACCCAAACGTTCTGGCCAATACGTCGGTGTTTCCCATCTCTATTTAATGAAAGCAGATATCTGATTTTACCTCATTAACCTTAAGACCCATCTTAGCCGCTTCTACCTCAATGCTTACAAAGGCAGTGTCCGTCCAATCACGTCAATGTCGTCGGCGTACGCAAGCAGCTGCATAGACTTGAAATAGATCGTACCTCTTGTATTGGCACGATGTTGAAGAGGTTGCATGACAGCGCGTCACCTTGTCTAATTCCTTTTTTAACATCAAAGGTCTCGGTTTGCTCATTACCGACCTTAATGGAGCAGCGAGAATTCTCCATTGTCATCCTGCACAGTCGGACGAGTTTGGCAGGTATGTTAAAACTAGACATGGCTTTGTATAGCTCATCTCTATACACGCTGTCATATGCAGCCTTGAAATCGACGAAGAGGTGGTGAGTGTCTTCTCCAAGATCTGCCGTAGCGTAAATATTTGATCTATTGTGGATTTACCTGGCCTGAAACTACACTGATAAGAGCCGATCAGGTTATCCACAAATGGTTTCAGGGGTTCACACAATATGGCACAGAAGATCTTGTATGCGATGTTCCTATCTTATGCACAAGGCAAACGATGCTGAAATTCCATTCGTCGGGCATGCTTCCCTCCGACCATATCTTGCATGCACCTTACCAGCTCATCGCCAGCAGACAGGCCGTCTGCGCCCGCGGCTTTGTTAGACTTAAGTCTTGATATCGCTTTTTTTGACTTCGCCTAGGCAGGGTGGACGAATTTCTCTTACGTCATCGTCCATTACGAATGGATCATTCTGCCTGACAGCGGTATCTTGTCTGTCATCGACGTTATACATTCTACAGAAGAAGTCTTACAAAACCCTTAGCATCGACTGTGATTCCACTAACACGCGCCTTGTTGCAGTCCATTTTTAATGTCAAATGTTGATGTCTTCGGGCTCAAGAGGCCCTCTCTCGAAAAACCTTAATCATCCCGGTCCTCCTCTACGGCGCTGAGGCTTGGACGTTATCAAAACAGATGAAGAGGCTCTTGGGCGTTTCGAGAGGAAAATTCTGCGTGCAATCTTTGATCCCGTTTGTGTAAACGGAGAGTAGATGAGGAGATTCAACCAAAAACTGTACAGCGATATCGGCCGGGTTAGACGTCTTCGGATCCAACGTCTAAGATGGCTAGGCCATGTTGTAGAGCAAATGGACATCAACGCTCCGGCCCGAAGAGTCTTCGACTCCAACCCCGAGGGACGACGCAGCAGAGGACGACCACATTTAAGGTGGCGCGCACAGGTGGAAAGGGACCTCAACCAACTGGGCGTGCGGCACTGGAAGCGGCTGGCCAAAGATCGGGCCGGCTGGAGAGGCTTGTTGGTTGAGGCCCTGGTTCACCCCGAACTGTAGCGCCATCAAAGTAAGTAAGTAAGTAAGTAAGTTTGAGAAGAATTCACTTGGCAATTTTTACAACGAACTTTCTACCTGTTACTTACTTACTTATGGCCAGCTCTTTGAGCTTGTCATAAAGTCCTTCTAATTATAGTGTCAAAGGCTTTTTCCGAGTCAAAAGGCAGGCACCCTTACGTTGATTTTTGCATTTATTCCATAGAATATCTGAAACGAATTTGGACGTATAATGAATAGTATTATGCCCTCCCCTGAAACCGAATATGTTTATTGTCCTCAGCCCATTTAGACAGGGCTCTGTGGATCACCTTCTCGGAAGGAGACTTACAAACCAGAGGTTTGCCGTGTCAAAGGTGTCTTTTTCCCTTTGTCCCCTTTTCTGAGCACAACATTGGATATTCTGTCAGTGCACGCGCATTTTTTCCTTTTAAGTGACTCATTATTGAATTTAGATCTAGAAGTTAGAGCCAATGCGGAAATAGATTGTTTAGTATATATTAAGGCTTAACAAAGAGTCTACATCTGGTTTAACATTAGATTCCGTGCAGTTTAGTTTCACATTTACTTTGCATTATTGGAAAAGATTTGTCTTAATCTTTTTTTATCCTCGCAGATAGTGGAAAAAATCATTATGCTCTAAAGTAGCCAAGGAGGAAACTTTAACGAGTTTTCTCAATAATTTTTTCCTTTAATCAGCAAATTAGTTAAGCCTATAAACAAGAAGACTGTTATGCAGGAATATATTATGAAATAAGTCCGTGGAAGCTTCTCAATGAGAAAGTTCCCTTTGTAAGTGTCCCGATCTTAATGGGGTACTCAGCATTCCCACGGTCAGCCACGGCAGACCTTTAGTACATCTTCAACATGCACATTTTAAGTTTTACTGCAATAACTTAATCTACACGAAACATAGACAGTGTCGTCATTCAATACATAAATCAATCGTCACAAATTAACCGGCCATGTTCAAAAATAATGAATTACTTTCAACGGCTTTTGCACATTTCCTTTTTCTCACAATGTCATTACATAAGATCAAAAATAAAAATCAATGTCACCTGATGTGTACTTACAGATGTTGTTACATGCCCATCAGATAGCAATTTTAACTTACCTGCGAAAGAAATGAGAAAAAGACATAAATCAATATACATAATTCCAATTTATAGAAATGCATAGTATGACCATACGAAAGGACGAAATACATACTACATGTTCAAGAAATCGTTTAGGATAATCGCTTGTTCCATTCATATCTGGTGTTCTTGGAATCAAACGCACTAACCAATCGACTTTGTATAATTTCACTTGAAATGAAAAACTCACACATTCAGATGTACATACATACATAACATTGGAAATGTTACGTTCCTTTGAGGACGTGTGGGGATAATCAATTTCATTCAGGAAGGAATTGAGATAGAGGCTGAAGACGGATTTTCTTCTTGATATGCCATCTACTTATACATATGTACATACTGGTATAATGTAAGAGAATGCCGACAAGGATAAAGCAACAAGATTTATTGCAACAGACTGTCTTCTAGTGAAGAGAAACGTCCGTGGATTGGCCTTGGATTTTGAATATTTCAGGAAACTATGAAGATTTATAAGCACGTGTTGGGTTTTATCTATGGAAACATATGGAAACATGTGAATCGCAGCAGAGTTTTTACTCTACTGTTTTAGAGAAATGATGATGTGATGAAGGAAATGCGATAGGGATTTGATGAGAATAGAATGTAGAGCGACAAGCGACAGGAAGGATTGAAATGCTTGAGGGCGGACTTAAAACAAATCGAGGAGCAGAAATGTGTAATTGAGTTGCTTTTTCTATGTTTTTGTCATCAACAGAAATCGAGTTACTTTCATACGTAACTATGTACAATCAGAGGAAAAGCAAAGAATCTGGCCTTGGGTGGTGGTAGCTTAAATTGGCACAAACCACTCTGGATAATAAACCCCCTTTATCAATTACGCTGCAGTGCTGTGCAGTACAAAAAGGCTTATACCGTAGCTGTTCCCATAAAAGCCCACAATCGAATCAGGAGCTTAGGTACACCGAAAGAGCAATCTCTTTGTACTCGAGTATCTGTCATCAGTTGTACCATCATGCGTTAGGTTGTCTCAAAACCAGCCGCATAAGATCCAAATACACCTGGAAAGTATTCTCGCCCTATATCCAAAACCAAGCCACGAACACAAACCGCACATTTTCATTTCTTTGCAAATCCGGCGATAGAACTTCACTTACGCGTCTCCGCTTTAACGGTTTTGTATCTATACATGTTTTGTAGTTTGCATTGATGAGGGATTTCTGTGTGCAGTTCTGCAATATTCGTGGGTTACGGAAGAATTTCTTGGCCACGTATATCCATCTCTCTCGCCGCAAACCGACTGTTTTGGCACTTTGTGAAACACAGGTCGATGAAAAGTCTGATCCTTCGGATTTCAGTCTTCCTGCATATAGCTTAGTGCCATTATTCGTTTCTCACCGCGGTCTCGCCATTTATGGGTGTAGTGACATTGCTTAACAGTTACTTCCACAGTATAGCCAAACATCCACCCCGGAATTTAATTTCATATGGCTTAAATTCATATTCCGTAAGCACTCCATTCACTACTGGTTTCTTTATAGAAGCCCCAATCTAGACAGGAATGCAACATTTGATGCATTCGACGCACTGTCTGATTCCATACAAATAATTGTTTCCCTGTTCCCTCGCACTGAAATCGTTTTAGCGGGCGATTTCAATGTACACAATTCTCAGTGGCTTCGACATTCTGGACGGACAACAGCCGAAGGAAGGTATGTTGAAATTTTTGCCGAGTTAAATCAACTAACTCAACTTGTGAATGAGCCATCACGTATCCCCGACGTTGCTGGTCATACCGCCAACACATTGGACTTGTTTCTTACCTCTCAGCCTGACAAATACACGATCGATGTATTGGAACCCCTAGGCTCGTCTGACCACTGCATGATATCAGCAAAATTCTCGAACTCCCACCATCCAGTTAAAGAAAAAGCTCCTAAGAGAACACTATGGTTATACGAGAAAGCCAACTGGTGCGGCCTTAACAACTTCTTTCGGATCTTTTACTGGTCGTTGTGCTTCCTCGAGAACGACGTGGACGCCGCAAGTGATACTATAGCAAACATTATCCGAATCGGCATGGCAAATTTTATTCCCAGCAAAATTAAAAGCACCAGGCCTAAGGATAATTCGTGGTTTGACTTGAGCTGCAAAGAGGCTATTAGGCTCAGGGAGCTAAGTTTTCGGGCCTACAAGGCAAACAGTTCTGAGGAAAACCGAAAAAAGTACATACGAGCCAGAAATGACTGCAACACCCACATTCGACGGGTTAAATTCCAATCCGACCAAAAATTAAGGCGTAAAATCCTTCAATGTCCCAAAGGTAGCAAAAGTTTCTGGTCGTTTGTAAAAAACGTAAAAAACTCAACTAAGTCGTCTATACCGACGCTCATCCACAATGACATTCCAGCTGTCACCCCCTTAGACAAAGCTAACCTACTTGCTGCCCATTTCGCAACCAGTTCTCAGCTGCCAGCTTGTACTTTGTCTCCGCCTGTACTAGAGTGCGTCAATTCCGCCATGGGACTAATCCACTTCCGCACTCGTACAGTCGCAATGGTTCTTAAAGACCTCGACATACACAAATCCGCTGGTCCAGATGGTATTGCCCCACTAGTTCTGAAGAGGTGTTCTTCTTCGCTTGCAAAACCACTGCGTAAGCTTTTTCACCTTTCTTACACCTTTGGGCTCTTTTCAAGTAGGTGGAAAACAGCATTTGTCCAGCCTATACCCAAAAAAGGCGAATCATCTTCTCCATCCAACTACCGACCCATTGCACTAACGTCCCTTCTTTCCAAGGTCATGGAAACGCTGATTGACCGTCAGCTTATGAAATATCTAGAATCACGGAAACTCCTCAATGACCGTCAATACGGTTTCCGCAGCAGTCGATCCACTGGTGATTTGATGGCATATCTCGCCGAAAAGTGGAATTACTCACTTCACCAAGCAGGTGAAAGCAAAATTGTTGCACTGGATATTTCGAAAGCATTTGACAGGGTTTGGCATGAAGCCCCTTTGTCGAAAATACGTGCTTTTAGGATCGATGAGTATCTCCTTCAATGGATTAGAAGGTTTCGAATCGTTCAATTCAAGTTTTTTTGTAAATGCTGGTGTTCCCCAGGGCTCCGTTTTGTATCCGACACTCTTTCTTATATTTATAAACGATCTTTCGTCTGTTACTTCTAATCCAATTCACTCCTTCGCTGACGACAGTACCCTCAGCTTCTCATATTCGTTCACCAGTTTACGACCCTGCACTTCGGTTGTAGATAATGAGCGGCAGCGTATGTTAAGCTCATTAAATTCCGATATCGACAGCATTATCCAATGGGGTAAAAACAATAGAGTGGAATTTAATGCATCCAAAACACAATGCTGTCTCTTGTCGTTAAAGCGTATAACTAACCCGCAGCCATAATCCATGAATGGCACTTGCATCTCAGAAACTGAAAAGCTTTCCATCCTGGGTATGAGTGTTGCTCACAATCTTAATTGGAGCGACCATATATTCAGTGTCGCCAAGAATGCTGCGAAATGCCTAGGCTTCTTATACAGATGCGAGAAATATTTCTCACCCTTAGACCTGGCTACAATCTATAAGGCGTTCATTCGCCCCAAATTAGAGTTTAACGCTCATGTCTTGTCCGGTGCTTCCAAGACCTCATTGCACCTACTAGACAGAATACAAAAACGAGCCATGAAACTGATAGGTGACTCCAGCATTACCAAAACATTAGACTCGCTGGAACACCGCAGGAATGTTACCTGCCTCTCCCTGTTTTATCGTTACTACCACCAAAAATGCTCTAATGAAATAGCCAGTTGCATTCCGCCCCTTTAACAATACACGTCTCTCTAGGAATGCTCACCAATATATCCTGAAGCCCGCTTTCGGACGTACTGTCAAATATAGAGAATCTTTCATTAACCGAACCACACGAATGCAACATGCAAACATTTAAGATCAATGTCCATCGGCATCTCCTCTATTCCTCTTCCTTTCTACCTTCTGCCCGCACTGTGTCGCCGACATAATAAGGTTATTAGACCTTGAGTGCGCGCAAATTATTAAAAAAAAAAAAAAATATGTCTTTCTGAAATGTTCCTCACTCGGGGAAGTTGCTTTACAGTTACATATATGAATCATTTAAAGAAGTGGAAACCATTTTATGTTTCATCTTATTTCCTCTATGCCCAGAGTAATTCACATCCATGGCACAAGGTGGATGGTTATTAGAGAGTCGAAAATAAATTCGTTTTAGTCGGGAAGGAACGAATGAGAACTGAACCTTTGTTTTTTTTCTTCCTTCCATTCGGGATACTACCACGCTTCGATTCAAATAAGCTTAGTCGGGAAAACATTTTGTAATTTAATATTCCAGTCAGGATTATAGAACGAAAGAGTGAAGGAGAGGAAGAAGCTACAGTTGGGTCTCTGATTCACTCTTTCACAGCTATCGAGAATGATTCTTAAATCCGTTTATTTGTAATTATTCTCTCAATAGTGACAGCTTACTCGTAGCATTCGATTTGATCCACTTCTCTGAATGGTTGCATACTTAGGGTCTTCCATATTTCACACAATAGATGGGGATAGGTGTACTCGTGTTGTGTTTACAGGTCTGGGTGCAGTGGGGGCTAGAATGCCGACGTGACTCATTCAATAGATGCATTTCGGAGATAATAAGTGTAATTAATATGCAATTCCTCTCTGCTTCAACGTGCCACTTACGTATGTACATACCTATACATATGTACATACATATGTATTTATCTATGTATAGTCGAGTGTAAACGGGGCAGCAGTCTAGGAAGGCGGTCAGCAGTCCTGAGGCGTTTATAGCTCTCTTTTTGTTTTTGTGTTGTGATGCGCTTTAGAAAATTGAATTTTCAGTGAGGAGGCGGAGGGAACGAACCTTCGTTTGTCGCTCGTTCATTGTAATTGATTGACTTTTTCGTAGCTTATCCATCCGGGAATGGGTGCGCGAAGAAGTATTTATGTAGATATATATATCATCTTTAACGCTTTTAGTCTTGTATTAATATGTTTTCAAACCCGTCTCAATACACTACTTTTACTCTTTAAGTCTTGAATTTTTCACACAACAGATGTGCATTGTCGACCACTTGTCCATCAACGTCCAGATGAGCATCAAGTCTCACAGACCAAACACATATGTATGTATGTACATATGTACATACATACATGAATAAATATGTACATCGTTCTTGCAAACGTTGACTTCCTACTGCGCAATTCACATGTCCTTCCATTTATCATGGTCTTAAGTTGACTTGTCAACAGTGAGCAACTAATTCCCATCTGAAACAATGAGACTAGATTTTCATTTTTTTCACTTTTTCTTTTGCTCTCATTCAATTTGATTTCCAGCACCCAGTACTAACACTTGTTTTCCCACTCGTCCGGCGACCGATCACGGATTAAAATCGCTATCGCAACAATTATGGCGCCACATCGCGACATCGAACCAATGCGACTTATTGTTTTGCTTCTTCGTGGTGTCGATGATAGAAATACGACATCGTATCGTAATCCCCTCTAAGGTGGTATAGCGCCATGAATATGGTTCCCGTGGACTCGACACTCGTGTTGATGGTACAGTAAGTTAGCAGGCGACGATAATAATAATTGCCATCGTCACCTATGCATTCATGCTTCGGCTGATACATTTAAAGTCGCAAAGAGTCACCATTTCAATGAGGTATTATAAAGATGGTCGATGAGACAATTAATCCGATAAAGTCGGAGATTACAAGTGCAAGTAGTTATTGGTCGCATTCGTTGCTTGATGCCCATTGCAATTAGAGCTTATCGCCAAGAGAAGTTGGGTTTACCATGTCCATTGCCGCAGATGTGCGCTTTTCAGTTTTTGAATTTTCCACACTGGCTCCTTCCGGAACGAAGGGGCGTTCTCTCGCTAAGTACGAAGCTTGAGATGCATTATAGCTATCCAAGAGTTTATCTTAACGATTAGGGCCACTTCTAATAATTAGATTGAGATATTCATTTCCACTTGGATGAATACGAGTAGATCTCTTAAGTGCGTCGTTTCGAGACATTTTTATTTTCATTTCCCTTTTATTGTATGGTACCATACCATTTGAACAAGTTTTTGATTAGAAACTTAAGTGGAGTTTGTGGACGGACACGCGGCACTTGAACTTGGTGAGAGTTGGTTCCGTATTGTTGCATGGTTTCGATTTTTTCTGTCGATCAGTTGCGTCAGATTTTTTTTTTTTGTCGTTCATATCATGGGGATAATAGATGGGATTTGGGACAAGATTGAAATCGGAGTTATTACGAAGAATGATGGATCAAAAGTTGTACGTTAAAATTAACATTGAAAGGTTTAATGATTTGTTCTTCTCCAAATGAGATTTGGTGTCACTCAAATCGTATAGATAATAGCAGCTATAATTAAGCAGAAATTTAAGTTAAATGGCGTTTATCATCAATCAGGCCCATTTTTAATTGAATAAGACAAGTTGTGCGAGATATGACACTCATATGTACATATGTGTAAGATTTGATTCGAAATGTCCAATTTTGTATGACCCTGTTGCATAGGCCGAGCTGAATAATGCTGTTCTTCAGTTGAACAATTGATGTTGTTTTGTTGCCATAAACTAGCAATTTAGACGTGTCCCAAAGAAAACAAAAGGAATGTAATCATACAAATTTGGCAGCCATTTAATATCGGCCCTTTTGGAAATAATGCATTCTGTGACCTTTTCTTGCAACAACTCATTTGTAATGACTGATGTCGTTTAAGGCCAAAAAAGTCCAATACCATTCGTCATTGACAGTTACAGTCAACTCTGGCTATTCATGTTTCAGAAGCCCAATGGCGTCTCCTGCCAAAAATTCTCACCGAGCAAATTGCTTTGAACGCAACGGAAATTTTTTCTTTTTTTTTACATTTTAAAGCACGTCGATCTTGATTACTTACAATTTAACTTGCGGGCTTCATGCGGGCACTACGCTATTTAACTAACTCAACTCTGCTAAGTCATTCGAATATTAGCAATGGAGGATATTACTGCGGATTACTCTCCCATTTAATATGACAAATCTGATTGATCACAATACTGTTCAACCAAAAATGCCCTCCATCACTGGTGACGATTTTTTCGGCAGAGCTCTTATTAACTTCCCAGTGGGAAGTTATTGTAATGGGGCCGATTTTGCGAACTCCAAATTTTGAAATATCTCCACGTTTCAAGGTCACCAGTATCCAAATCCAAGGTTTTTATAGAGATGTATGTGTGTGTATGTACGTATGTGCGCATGTATGTACCGGAATAATTATCTCGAGAACCAAAGATGAAATTGACATAAGGTTGGGTTCATGTATGTATGTATATACTATGTTGGCGTTACAGTCCATGACGAACATGAGCCGAGCTTCTCTCAATCACCCATATTGTGTGTGATTTCATTTTTCCCATAGGTGAAAGGGACCTACAGTTTATTGCCGGTTCCGAACGGCGAATTTCGAGAAACTTTTTTTTCATGGTAATTTTACTACAGGGGGTTTTGTCAAAACCCCGCTGAGGAGAAACACCGCGAAAAACCCGTTCGATGACATGGCTGTGTCGGGATTCGATCCCGTGTCATCGGCGTCAGAGGCCAACACACTACCCACTGCGCCACGGTGCTCTCAGGTTGGGTTCATACCATGCGTAATTATGCAACTTAGAACTGAGTAACTTTTCAGCAAAATCGGAAAAGCCGTTTTTTGTTAGAGATTAAATAACTAAAAAATAGGCAAAAAAATTAGCAACACGCGGTGTTCCCAAACGATCCCCCATCTAAGTACTAACCGCACCTGACGCGGTCCGACGATAACCGATACATATGAGATTGTGTTGTGGTTGAGTAGGGAAACGCACACTCATGAGCTGCTCGTAAGTGTGCACTACCCAACGAGCAATTATTAAGAGCACGCACTCATGCGTAATTGGCTGGGAGCATTTTCATTTTCGCTCACGAACACCAGTGTGTGTGCACCCCTGTGCGTACTTCATATTGTTACGAAATTTAATCCCACACCGAATAGGGTTCGCACCACTGGATTGCGATAAACTACAATTATCTTTTTATCCGAATTAAAACACACTCACTTTTCTTTATTTCACCACAGATCACCACTTTTATTTATTATCCAAAACCTATCGAGCACTATAAACTTTATTACACACACAAAGCTTTATTGAAAGCTTTTATTTTCCCACTGTTTTACCGATTGATCACACCGACTTGTCACACGCTGTTCAATTCCACAAACTGAATAAATGCCGAGGGCGAGCGTTCGCGCTTATAAAGCTATCGGTCCATCTTCTCGAATGTTCGCCGTCGGAAGTTCCCCTTCGGAAATATCTAGAATGCTCTGACAATTAGCATTACGCCGTTGACAGTTGACATCATCGCAATCTCCGCTGCAAGAGAGCTTTCGAACTTCGACAGCAAAATTCGAACTTAACCGTCGGTTTGAGTCTCCGCAACACTGCCCTCCTCCTAAACTTGTTCGTCACCGAACAAGTGATTGGATCCTTCTCCGTAGTATAGCGCTAACCTCTCTACGTGGACAATCTTATACTTCGCCCGTCTGTTTCCCGTCTGCTGTATTCGGTATACCACGTCATTGAGCTTCTTGATGACCTCATATGGCCCATCCCAGGCTGATTGCAATTTGGGGCACAAGCCTTTTTTTCGTTGTGGGTTGTACAGCAATACCAATTGTCCTGTCTCGAATCCAGAAGTATTCGCCCTCAAGTCATATCTTGCCTTCATTTTATCGCTGACCAAGTTCAGTCGCTCCCGGATGAACTGATGGATAGAGTTCAGCTGTTCTTTCTTTTCGGTTACGAAGTCTTCCCTGCCGCTAGTTGTCGGTAGTACCACGCCGAACTTCAAGTCCGATGGAAGTCGGAGATCAGTTCCAAAAATGGCTTCGGCGGGTGTTGTTGCCGTTGAATTGTGCTGTGCCGAACGGTATGCCATTAAGAAAAGGGGTAGATGTTCATCCCAGTCCTTCTGATCTCCGACGACGACTTTTCTCAGGTATTCCTCCATCGTCCGGTTGAACCTTTCGACCATGCCATCAGATTGTGGGTGTAATGGTGTTGTCCGTGTTTTTCTGATGCCTAGCATGTCACAGAGTTCTTTGGACACCGATGACTCGAAGTTCCTTCCTTGGTTTGAGTGCAATTCCATTGGCACTCCATAATGCGCAACCCAGTTATTCTTGGTTCGGGATGCAAAACACCTCAGGCCACTTGCTGAAGTAATCGATCACCACCAGCGCGTATTTGTTTCCAGCGTTGCTCGTTGGGAATGGGCCTGCGATGTCCATGGCGATACGTTCGAACGGTGCTCCAACATTGTACTGCTGCATATTTCCTCGAGTTTTCCTAACTGGCCCCTTTGCCTTCGCACACTGTTCACACCTGCGAATGAAATTTGTGACCGACTCATGGCATCCTACCTATTAGAAACGTCTCTTGATCTTTCCTACAGTCTTGTTAACACCAATATGACCCCCGCTTGGTCCCTCGTGGTATTCTCGGATGACCTCGTCGATTTGTCCTTTTGGAATTATCAGCAGATCGTTTACAATGCTCCCGTCCTCACTTTCCCAACTGTGGTAGAGGCAACCGTTCTTCAGCTTCAAACTCTGCCATTGAGCCCAGTAAGCTTTCACGACTGGGCTTTCACTGGGCCAACTTGGTCGAAAACCTCGTTCTTGGTAGTCGATGATGACTGCCAGGTCGGCATCTTCTCGCTGCTTCCTTCCGACCTTCTCGACAGTCCAGGAATCTTCTGGCAGCACATGGAAACGACGGATGTCGGTGACCTGTTCCTTGGTTTCGGCTCGTAAACAATGTTTGCATTCAACATTGCAAGGTCGCCTCGATAATGCATCCGCATTTCCATGACTGCTTCCCTTCCGGTGTTCGATACTGAAGTCATAACTTTCGATTCTCTCTATCCATCTAGCAAGCTGGCCTTCCGGGTTTTTGAAGTGCAGCAACCACCTCAACGCTGCGTGGTCCGTCCTAAGATGAAAAGCTTGGCTATAGAGATATTTGTGGAAATGCTTGACACAGTCAACCACGGCTAAAAGCTGCCTCCTAGTTACACAGTAGTTCCTCTCCGGCTTCGATAGGATCCTACTGTAGTAAGCGATGACCCGTTCTCGCCCGTCAATCATTTGACAGAGTACTCCTCCGATTCCATGTCCGCTCGCATCGGTGTCCAAAGTAAACTTTTCTCCCGGGACAGGGTATGCAAGGATCTGCGCACTGCAGAGCAATTCCTTCAGGTGAATGAACGCTTCCTCCTGCGGCTTCTCCCACTTGAATGGCTGATTCTTTTTGGTGAGCTCGTGCAAACTGCTGGCAACGTTTGCAAATCCTGGGATGAATCGCCTGTAATATGTGCAAAGTCCCTGGAATGACCTTAGCTCACGAAGATTCTTCGGCCGCGGCCATTCCTTAACCGCCGAGATTTTCTCTGCATCTGTGTGGACGCCTTCTGCAGTCACCACATGTCCCAAGTATTTACCTCACCTCGTTTTGGAAGAGCGAACATTTCTTCGGGCTCAATTTCAGTCCGGCTGCTCAATACGTTCCAGTACCTCTTCAAGCTTCCTAAGGTGATCGTCGAAATCCTTGCCCATGACAATTATGTCATCCAGATAGACAAGGCAAGTCCTCCAGTGAAGTCCTCTTAGCCCCCGGTTCATAAGTCTTTTGAAGGTGGCTGGCGCATTGCAAAAACCGAAGGGCATCACAGAGAATTGCCACAACTCTCCCCCGGCGGTGAACGCGGTCTTTTCCTTGTCTTGCTGGTCAAGTTCTATTTGCCAGTATCCACTTTGCAAGTCCAGCGTCGAGAACCACTTTGCACCAGATAGTGTGTCCAAGGTGTCGTCGATTCTCGGTAAAGGATAGCTGTCCTTCTTCGTGACGTCGTTCAGCTTCCTATAGTCCACGCAGAATCGGGTGCTTCCATCCTTCTTCTTAATAAGCACTACTGGCGAACTCCATGGGCTTGCAGATGGTTCTGCTGTGTAGCCCAAACAGTGTGTTTTTTGAAAATAACTTTTGGCCGAAATGAAAATTGCCGCATCTGGGGCTCGGAAAACCCGCACGTTATTGTCGAGAAGCCAATGCATCCACAGAGAGTAACAGTTTGATGCGGATTGTGAAGTGGTGGCATCATTGGACCATTTTTCTTTGAAAATGAGGCTGGGAACAACGTTTCGGTCAACGGTGGGCGTTGCAGAGCCATGTTAACCGACTTTTTTTTTTATTGAAATTGCAGACATGGATTTGAACAACCTCTGGATCATGCAGGATGGCACGCCATGCCCATGCCACAATCGATCTTTAGCGCACCAAATTCCCAAGTCGTGTTATCAGCCGTCATGGCGATGTCAATTGGCCGCCTGCCGCTGCGATTTGACCCCTTTGGATCTTTTTTGTGGGGAACCGTGGAGAACCGATGTTATGCCAACAATCTGGAAACGATTCAAGACTTAAGGTCAATATCATCCAAGCAATCCGTGAGCTACAGCCCGAAACCATCAACAAGGTCTTGGAAAATTGGGGTGACAGAAAACACTACTGCGAAGCCAACCGAGGCAGCCACTTGAACGAAGTTGTACTTTATAATTTATGGGAATGTTTGTTCTTACTAATAAAGCCATAATACATTTTTAAAAAGAAACTTATATTTGGTCCACCTTGTATAAAAGCCTGCTTGTATACTCTTGAGTTATGTATATGTTTATTAGGGTTTGGGACAACAGGAAACACTCAGTTAAGTCCATTTGTTGATGGCGGAGGCATACTCAGCCCCCCCTTGAATTTGAACCACCCGATAAATATGGAGCTAAGAGATCCGCTTGCAATTTTTGTAATTCCCAAGGAACATGAAAACACACTGATGATAGCGTACAACAGAGCACGATGTAGGATCCTACAAGGATCGGTTGGACAATGAGTGCCAATATTTAGCAGAATTGTTGTGGTTATTTCTATCAAAGAAACATATGTATGTATAACTAATTCTAATTAGGATTGAACTTCTTGTCAAAAAAATATGTAAATAAAATAATATAAAAATAATAGCTGCACAAGCTGCATCATTTCTAAATTAACATATCACTCAACTGTATTGTTTTCTTAGTTACACATTGCGCCTCCATATTAATATCGTTTGGTGTACTTCCTTAAATTAAATTTTGAATAAGCCTTATTATGAAAAATTCCGGTACACACATGCACACATACGTACATATACACACACATAAATCTCCTTAAAAACCTTGAATTTGGATTCTGGTGACCTTGAAACGTGGAGATATTTCAAAATTTGGAATTCGCAAAATCGGCCCCATTACAATAAGTTAATAAGAGCTCTGCCGAAAAAATCCTCATCAGTGATGGACCGCATTTTTGGTTGAACAGTATTGTGATCAAACAGATTTGTCATATTAAATGGGAGAGTAATCCGCAGTAATATCAAGAACCTCCATTGCTAATATTCGAAAGACTTAGCAGTCTTGAGTTTGTTAACTAGCGTAGTCCCCGCATGAAGCCAGCAAGTTAATGTCAAGATTGACATGCTTTAAAATCAAAGAAAAATATATATATATTGTTGCGGAGATACAAACCGACGGTTAAGTTCGAATTTCGCTGTCGAAGTTCGAAAGCTCTCTGGAAGCGGGGATTGGGATGATGTCAACTTCCAATGGCGTAATGCTAATTGCCAGAGCATTCTAGAGATTTCCGAAGGGGAACTTCCAACGGCGAACATTCGAGAAGGTGGACCGAGAGCTATATAAGCGCGAACACTCGCCCTCGGCATACATTCAGTTTGTGGTATCGAATAGCGTATGACAAGTCAGTGTGATCGAACAGTGTGAAAATAAAAGCTCTCAATAAAGGTTCGTTTGTGTAATAAAGTTTACAGTGGATAGTATTGGATAATAAAGAAAAGTGGTGAAGCTGCACAGATAATTGATATGTGGTGAAAGAAATAAAAGTGTGTGTGTGTTTTTAATTCGGATAAAAGGGACAATTGTAGTTTATCGCAATCCAGTGGTGCGAACCCTATTTGGTGTGGGGATCGAATAAATTCGTAACAATATTTTGGTTGTCTGTAAAGTAACCATTAGAAAACATTGATGAAAAATGAACAGCACGCGGTGTTCCCTAGCGGGAACGCGTGCGTTTAATAATTGTCCGAGCAATCTCATACATATGTATCGGCTGTCGTCCGATCACCGTAATCAACCAGCGTCGGGTGCGGTTAGTACTTAGATGGTGGACCGCTTGGGGACACCGCGTGACGTTATCACATAAAATAATCGTCCGTAAACCGACTTTACAGACAATCAAAAGATTTTTTTTAAATAGATGCCTCTCTATCGTTTGTTTCGTTCAGGCGGCTCGTGACAATGAGTCATACTTTTTCGTACGTGCGTCCGGTGTTCATCGATTTATAAGACGTTATCACGTCCAGAAATTTCCCTTGAAGTTTTTCTCTCATTGGGCGACCCGGTATTGTGAACAATGTTCGAAAGGAAAAGGAAAAAGTTCTCCCAATTGGGAATAATTTTCCGATGGAAATTCTAACGACATTTTCCTCGAACTTTTTCGCTGTAATTTTTCTAGGGAAAACAGAGAACGAAGAAAGGAAACGCAAGAAAATGTAAGGATCTCTTCTGAAAAGGTCAGGATAATTTTTATTCAGTTCAATCTACGGTATTGCAAGGCTACTACTGCTATTTTAAGTAGTAGAATTGCATGCAGTAGTACAAATCATCACGTTGTATCCATTTCAAGAACCGTGGGTGTGGAATAAACGCCTATGCGGTCTTGGTGGTATACTTGAGGCAACGATTCTTTATAATGAGCGATCCGAAAGACCTAGCGTCGGCCTCATCACATCGGCAACCAAACTTGAACACTTCCGTGGGCAAGATCTGGTGGCTGCTAGAGTAAGCTACAATACGCACGGAGCAATAGAATACTTCGTCGTTCCATCTGCCTACTTTTCTCACGACTCCATACTTCCTCCACCACCAAAGAGAACTGTGAAACCAGAAAGATTGGTTTCGTCTTGTGTTGCGATGCTAATGCAGTAAAAAAGGTAACCGTCTTTTAGACTTCACTATCTCGTCTGACCTTACTATCAACAATTTTGGCTCTCAATCAACGTTTGTTAGGACAAGACGACAGGAGCTGATTGACCTGACCCTATCCATCAGATATGTGAAGGACATCACTAACTGGCAAGTCTTGCCTGATGCTACGCTGTCGGACCATAAATATATCCAATTCCGATTAAGTTGTCGGATCTCTTCTTTGCAACCTAGACGGAATCCGAGAAAGACGGACTGGGTACGTTTTAGAAGAGCTTGAGAAATCCACGCAGGTCCTTCCTAAACTTAGAACGAAACAATTGGTAGAGGAGTCATTATGGACCATTACACTTTTGCTAAGCATCTCTACGTACTTGGCATCAATGAGACGCCCACCTGTGCTGCACGTTTCGTGGAGGATGACACTGCAGAACATTACCTCTGTGACTGTGCCGCCTTTCCTCGCGCACGGTGGCTCACTATTGGGGCCGACGTGGTCTGTGCCGAATCTCTTAGCTCTATATCACTGAAACGGGGAAAACATAGTAATCTAAGTTGTCTGTCTGGAGTACAATGGACCAGTGTTTGCGTCTGAGTGCTCCAACAGATAACAGAAGCCTTCAATTAAAAAAAAACAATTGACAGCTGTTAAAATGTTCGAATTCAATTTCGACTTCAGTCTGGGGGGGAAAAAAAATTCCGATGGAAATTGACAATAGGAGTAACTTTTTTCCTGGAAGAAAAAAATGGGGAAACAACAAGTTCCCTCGGAATTCATGATAAGCCTCAATATATGTAAAGTTGATACGGGTTAAAAAGTTGAAGTTCGAATATGGCTTCAAACGTTAGGCAATATCACCTAACTTCTTTCACATTTTCACGCTCATGGTAAAATGAATTAGTTTAGAAAACGTGTAAACAACGACTGGTTTTTGAACACCATTTTAGAAGTGTCAACCTGACTCACAAAAAATATGAACCTAAACAAGAGGCAGTCCACCCTATAAATCATACCATTCTCTTTTGTCGATTCTCAACAAATTCAGAAATTAGGTAGTAAGACAAAAACGTATGTATTTCTCAGAAGACTTATTCCAAAATTGACCCCATTTGGCCCTTAAGTCAGTTGAGTAAACGCCCTGCTTCCATAATTACTCTCTCTCCGTTCAATGACACCATCTTTAAAATGGTGACTGACTGGTTGCAGTCAGTTCACCACTTGAACGCGTACTATATCTATTCTCGAATACCGCTAAATTTAGATCGATAATATCCGGTATTTGGTGTTTTTTTGTTTCCCCTGATTTCTGGCCCTTCAAGTGTATTTCTCTGCGATGCATGACTGACAACGGAGAATTCCTCGTAAAGTTTGACTGTAAATGTCAATACGGGGATCCAACTATTGCATACAACACCAACGTGTACCTAGCTCATGGTCATCATCACTTGATGGATTGTGAAAATTGTTCATTTAATTTATGTTATTTACCATATCATTTCACATTTCACTATACGCATCAGCCCATCGCTCGCTTCAGTGCCCACGGATGGATAT
Organism: Eumerus sabulonum; assembly: GCA_951905685.1. NCBI lineage: Eukaryota > Metazoa > Arthropoda > Insecta > Diptera > Syrphidae > Eumerus > Eumerus sabulonum. Next base: position 39,954,982 of record OX645062.1, on the reverse strand, counting down.
ACAAATTGGCGGCACACCTTAAGCTCTTTTTTTTTGGAGACACATATGTATGTACGTACATATGTATACATATATGTATGTACATAGTTGACCAAATACAAAAAGGGCTCACCTGGGCATCCGAAAATCAATGAACGCTGCAAATTAAATTTATTTATTTAACTTGCTTTCTTGTATTTTGACACTTGCAGGAGCAGGATTTTGGAAGTTGGATCGTTTTTCAAACAAAGCCAAATAGCAATTCTTCTCGTTGCATCATCGTGATATGACCACGACGACCACGGTGGCTTACTGGTTGCGAAGAACTTAATTTTTGGCACGTTATATGTTTGTCTGACTGTCACAAGTTCAGGCTTACTTACAACGCATCATAGACACATGCCGTTCCCGTATATTACAATATACATACTTGTATATAATATCTTGTTCCAAGAAACCATAGCCTGGCTAAATAGTGCAGAACTCCAATCGCAGCTCACACCACGAATATCGTGAATGGCCTCTCATTCCTTCCTCTCACGCTTTTTCGAGGCGTTTATTCATTTTATTAGGTCCCCGTCTAATTTACGCTTTAATGTTCTGTCAATTTGTTTAGGAGTGGAAAGCATACAGCATACAGTGAGTGGAGGAGACCATACTCGTACAAATAATATCTAGGCAACGAACTTTGTTGATATGAGTATATTCTTTGGGGAGGTCTTGAATGCGAACGATGAGGAGAGGACTCATCATCATTATCGTTAACATCAACATCATAGTCGATGTCGATGTCGCTGTCGTAGATACGAGTAACATGGAATGTATGGTATAAACTAAGTGACACATGAGGTATGTGCGTTTGATTCTGAATCGAGTGACGTTATTGCGTCGCGTCGTTCCTGTACCGTATCAATACACTGATGGATTGTATTAATGATGAACGATTTGTTTTTGTAAACAGATATGTAGGTACATACGTAGCCACGAGTATAGATACTGAGATGACGATGCCTTGCCATTTTTTGCCATATCCACATGCCAAACATGGTATGGGGCCATGATAGAGATTGATGAAATTGATAGCCTAGTTAGAATGATGGGGTGGTATCGTAATTTTAATGATTGGCACATGAGATATAAACATGACATGTGCAATCACGACCAAATCATAAATTGCGGGAGAACGCAGATGATTGTTCATTGAGAATGATTTTAATCGCTTTAGATGGATGAGAGAACTCAATATTCTTTTCATTGGAATTGTGAGATAAGGGGGCGTTTAACACCTGTTGCGCATAATAAGATATAATAGCCGTCAGAGGCTTTAAACCTAGAGTCAGTTCCATTAAGCAAAAACACATTCATGTTAGTCCTGTTGGACGTAGTTTGGTGACACTAGCTTACTGTTTTGATTTAAGAGTACGTATCAAGTTTATTAAAAAAATATTTATTTTTATCGACCCGCTGTAGGGCAGCGGCTTCCCGTACACGATTACTACCAATCTAAACTACAAATTTTCTTATACTACCTTAAATACTAAATTCTGCTGCTGAACGACGCGGTGGATGGTACGGATCAGACAACACGCTGTTCGTACGATGTTCCCATAGGTGGCTGGTACAGGTCGAATAGCAAGCCGTTAGTATGATGTTCCCGTGCATTGGTACGTGATGGAATTCGGACGCATTGTCAGCAACCTTGAATGTGGTGTTTTATGATGTAGAAGCGGAAGTCATTCGGACACGACGCGTGTTTTCTTTAAATTAAATATTTCTGTCGTTAACTTATATACCCTAAGCTTTCTTTCATTTTTGCTTTTGCGTGTTAAAGGTTCAAGCTCGTTACTGACCTTGATAAAGACTCGTACTATAAGAACGGCAGTCCTCATCTACTCATTAGAACCAAGGTCCAGGAACAAAACGTTATATACACCATCCATTTTACCGCCAAACATAAAAAGGTCAGGTACTAGTTTATAAGGTATCTGTGCTAAGTTTGGCAGCTTGTGGGAATTCTAGCTATGAGTTAATTAATTTAAAAACTAATCGAACCGATGTGAAAAATGTGACCTTTTCTTCGTATATTGTATTGCATATGCAATACTTCGTATATTGAAAGTCTTTGTGTACGCTGAGCACATACAATATTAAAACATCGAAATAGCTGCAAAATAACCCTTAGCTCAAAGCTGTTTTTTTAAGTTCAAGAGGCGGTTTTGCTATTCGACTACTTCCCTTTCTTTAAGACACAATTCCTAAGTATTTCTTCCAAGCAGGGTTATGTGTTTATCAGATTTTGATGATTCTTACGACAATCGGTTTGTCTTAATCGTATGTCACTAAAAACATGACAGTAATCAAAATTAAGTATGGCGACGACAAGACGTCATTTTGTGTAAAAAAAAAAAATTAAAGTTGACGAACTATGTAAAGAGGGCGCCGGCCATGGCGCAGTAGTTAGTGTGTTGCACACTGACGCACGATGAACGAGTTCGGATCCCGATAACACCAACGCCATCGAATGTTTATTCAGTGGTGTCCCTTCTCGACGGGGTACTGGCAGAACCCCCCGTAGTAGGTTAGGTTAGGTAAAAGTGGTTTGCATATGCCACACGTAGGCCGAAGTCAGCCCGTTGTGATACCACATGGATCATATTATTTTGATCTGCTATCTGAAAACCAACCGATGCTTCTGATGAAGCGATGGAGTTGAGCTATTTTTAGGTCTGCTAGCCCACTTAAGTCTTCATAGAATGGCGCGCCGAGGTAGATCCTCCTGCGATTCGCAAAAGAAGGGCATGGGCCGAGGAGGTGACGTATCGATTCCTCTTCCTCCTTATCCATGCAGCCGCGGCAGAAGTCATTGGAGGGTAGCCCTAGTCTGGCGGCGTGTTTTCCAATGATGTAGTAACCTGTAATGACACCCACTAGAGTGCTTAAGGTTGCCCTTTTGTATGCCACTAGGTCCCTGGTTCGTCCTAGGTTTAGCTTAGGCCAGATTTGTTTAGTGATAAAGCCGATATTACTTTCAATCCATTGAAGGTTAGTAGCCTCTATGATTCGAAGTTTTATCATGTGCTTTACAGTGCTTATTGGTGTTTTTAAGTACGCGAGGGTAGGAAGACTGTGTGTGCTTGATCCTTACTTTGCGAGTTCGTCGGCAGCGCAGTTTCCTGGAATATCCCTATGCCCGGGAACTCACAGTACTTTAATGTTGAACTGTTCAGCCATCTCGTCTAGAGATAGGCGGTAGTTAAGGGATGTTTTTGATTTGTGGGTTACCGCGGCTATGGATTTTATCGCAGATTGGCTGTCCGTGCAAATGATAATATCTTTAACGGATATTACATTGATCCTAAGCCATGCAAGGACCTCCGTTATCGCTGTTATTTCTGCTTGATACACACTGCAGTGATTTGGGCGTATTTAGATAGGTTGAGGTTAAGTTCCTTGGAGAAGACTCCACTGCCTACACCCGTCTTCATCTTGGAGCCATCGGTATAGATGGAATGACAACTTCGAAGTTCCTAGTGAACACATACTGCGGGATAATATAGTCTATGTCCGTGGGTACTACGAAGTCATTTAGAATACTAGAATGGCCTTTATGTGGTGTGGGCCAAGTTCCTATGTCCCTAATCCTGAGGACCGCGCAGGCAGCAACTTGCTTGCTGAAAAGATCGAATAGAAGAGATCTAATAGAACATTTAGGGCCTCCGTGGGGGTTGATCTGATCGCTTTGCTTGTAAATAAGCTGGCCGATCTTTGAACTTTCCCCAGAAGGTTTCGACTGCCTTGTCCAGAGCAGTCCACCAGACTACGATGCCGTACAGGAGGATGGGCCTAATGACTGCTGTATAGGGACAGTGCATAATACTTGGTTGGAGACCCCACTTTTTGCCCACCACTTTCTTACAGCTGTAGAGGGCAGTGGTTGCTTGACGCGGTCAAGAATGTTGGGTTTCCAATTCGGCCCCTGTTAAGGACTAGGCCTAGGTATTTAGGTTGATCTTACCCCCGTAGTAACCTTGCCATGAAAAATTGTCGACTAACGCCATTCAGAATCGGCATTAAACTGTAGGTCTCTCTCAACTGTGTAAAAAATGAATCGCACACAACATAGGTGATTGAGAGAAGCTTGGCTCTGGCCCTTCTTGGGCTGTAAAGCCACCAAAGAAGAAAAAGAACTGTGTAAAGATTTCTCTATCTTTTTTTCATTTCGAATGACCATTTAGGATCTATAAGATTTAAAGTTTTTTTGTAGAAGAGGTAAGGAGGACTCCGTAGCAATTGTATGCACGAAAAAGCTATCATCGTGAGTGGAGCACTCACATAGGTAAGTGCTACCTGTGTAACAGGCGAATTGATAGGTGAAAATACCCTTCATTCGCGCTTTACACTTCCAAGAGAAAAGGGTAGACCAAAAAGCCTGCAACTGTTAACTGGCGGACGCTTTCAATGAGAACATTAAAGATGGAAATCTATAGATTAGGTGATAATAGATGAGATTTCTATTGTGCCGTACCTAACTTGTAAATTTGTAAATTTGGTTGTAAAATTATTTTATCTGACGATCTGAAACATTTGGTTGGGTTTATTGTTTTGCTCAACCTTCGACGTTTCATATCTGTGAATTACCACAAGACAAGGAGATCCGGATAATTGACAATGCCGAATCGTCAGAATCGAATCATCGACGACAGTATTGGATGCACTTCGTGGTGATTTGATGGCATATCTCGCCGAAAAGTGGAATCGCTCGCTTCATCAAGCAGGTGAAAGGAAAATAGTTGCACTGGATATTTCGAAAGCATTTGACAGGGTTTGGCATGAAGGCCTTTTGTCTAAAATGCGTGCTTTCGGGATCGATAAGTCTCTTCAATTGGTTAGAAGCTACCTTTCGAATTGTTAAACTCAAGTTGTTGTTTTTTCTTAAATGCTGGTGTTCCCCAGGGTTCCGGGGAACCCGGACAGTGCCCTTCTCATATTCGTTTACTACTTTACGAGCCCTCACTTCGGCCTGGCACTTGCATCTCAGAAACCGAAAAGCTTCCATGCTGGATATGTGTGCTGCTCATAACCGCCTTATGGAACGACCACATATTCAGTGTCACTATGAATGCGACGTTCATTCGCCCTGTATTAAATGTTAACGCTGATGTTTGGTCCAGTGCTTCCAAGACCTCATTGCACCTACTATATAGAATACGAAATCGGGCGATAAAACTGATAGGTGACTCCAGCATTATCAAAACGTTAGACTCGCTGAAACATCCCAGGAATGTGTTCTGCCTTTCCCTGTTTTATCGTTACTTCCACAAAAAATGCTTTGATGAAATAAGCAGTTGCATTCCGCCCTTTCAACAATTCCACCGCAACACACGCCTTTCTGGGAATGCTCACCAATATATCCTGAAGCCCGCTTTCGGACGTACCGTCAAATATAGATAACCTTTCTTTAACTGAACCACACGAATCTTGAATTCTCTTCCGGATTCGGTCTTCAATACAGTATAAGTAAGTGGAGAGAGTATGATATCCGTGGCGCAGCGATTTGACGATGGATTTAGCTAAATCGACCCAAAATAAATCGAAAATGAGCAATAACATTTTTCGATATCTCACTTCGTTTTTGAGATATCGATATTTGAAATTATTTTTGGATAAAATTCCGAATAGTCCATATCTCACCGTTTTTATGAGTAAATTGCAGTGAAATATGTAAGGGGGGGACATAATACAGGATCAGGATACAGCCCTGCTTCACCCCTGTCTTCGTTGGAAATTACTCGGATATGATCTCTCCGTCCCACACATTAGCAGCTCTATCGTCATACAATGCTTTTAATATGTGGATGACTTTATTCGAGATCCCGATATTATATAGTTTATACCAGAGTGCATCACGATCAATGAAATCGAGAGCCGCCCGGAAGTCAACAAAGAAGGCATATAACTTCCTCTTTTTCTTTTTGTAGATTTCGGCGATGTTGATTAGTGCGATGTTGATTAGTGCGATGTTGATTAGTGCGATGTTGATTAGTGCGATGTTGTTATGTGGTCAATAGTGGAAAAGTTCTCCCTAAACCCAGCTTGGAAGTTTGACAAAATTTGATGTCTTTTGACCCAGTTGGAAAGTCTCGCGAAGATCAGAGCTGAGAACAATTTGCACGACGTGTTTAGGAAAGACATTCCTCTATAATTTGCAGGGTCATTGTAGGCACCCTTATTGTGCAGCGGAAATATGATTGCCTTTTTGAAGCTTCCAGGAACAGTGGCGGATTCGAAAATTCTATTGAACTCTGTAGATAAAGCGTGTACAAATTCGGTCGTGCTGTTTTTTTAAAATTCGAAATGAATTCGATCGTATCCGGAAGCTTTATGAGCCTTAGCATTTTTGATGACTACATATACATATATACGTGCGTGTGTGTGTATATGATATGTACATACGTGTTGTTTTAAGGGCTCGGATTCAAGTCACCATTTTAATATGTACATCAGAGACCTGCAGCGGTGCCTGTTTTGAGTATTACTAGTGTACTCGCTTTAAATGCGATGCCGGTGTTACTCACACCGCAAAATGTGCGGTTGCGGTGTTTAACCACCGCAAAGTATGCGGGTGCTAAGCCAGCACATCAAAAAAAATACACGATAGAAAAAGATAGGCTCAAAAAACTACTCTGTCATTTTTCTGAATCACAGGCTTGCATATTCTGTTTTGTTTCTTTATTTTACTCCCTTGGTTTTGTACAGGGTAGATTGGCACCGCACGTTATACGAGTGTGTGTGTGTGCATGGTATACGTATCGCGACTGGCTATGATCGTGTGTAAGCTGTATTATGTTATATTAATTATAATGAAAAATAATGGACTTTCTTGAATTGCAATAAATATACACAAACAGAAAAAAAAAATTGTTCAAATTTTTGTCTAGCGGTGTTTTCTATCTTGCTAAACGCAAAACACACAAAGGTTCATTCTTTCAAAGTGTGTTTGTTTCAAAGGGTGTGTGCGATCGCCGAACATCAAAAATACTACATGGAATTCTGGGGTTGTTTTTGTGTTCACTTATTTTACGCGGTGTCTTTTTACATGAGTAAAAAGTACATACAACAAATATGCGAAGAGTATTATTGCCACCGCAGAAGAAGTAACGCATAAAGAACGAGTAAAAAAAACACCGCAACTTTTTCGATATGGTATTTTTAATACTCGTGTATGAAAATTACACTGTTCGTATGCGGTGCACTAGTTGTTGCGGTGCACCGCTGCAGGTCTCTGATGTACATATATTGAGGGTGTATACACGAGAATATATCATCCGAAAAAAACCGGTTTTGTGGGAGAGGGAGCTGAAGGTTGCGGTACGAAACGGAATACCATTTTCCTCCGCGAATTTAGTGGGTGAACAGAAGTGGAAAACTAATATATATACAACTCTTCAGTTTTCGAGTCCGCACTTTTTTTGCCTGGTGTTGCGCTTCAATCGTCATTGGTCTTTCAAGCAGTGAATATCGGAAAGAAACAAAGGGACGTTTTAGTGCGTGGTTGCACCTAATATCTCTGTCAAAGGAAATATCTCTTTCAGATGAAATGTCAAAAAGACAGAAACACTAACACAATTGAACAAGGCTCACATATACAATTTTTTCTTCTAGAAAAATGAATCCCGTGTATGCTTCAGTGTAGAGTATCAAACCGGTCTTCCTGCTGCTAGCGATATTCTCGTGTATACAGGCCCATTCGTAGGAACATTTTGTGTCCAATAATACTGTTCGTTTCGTAATAATCTTTAATCAATTAAGTTACTAAATACCAGTATGCACCAGCTATCAAATTATGCAAGTAGAAATTCATTTCGTTCAATACTTAAAACCCACTGGGGCGCAATTGTATTCTAACTTGAAATCATTTTTGTAATGAAACTATCAACTGCAGACATTCACAATACCGTATTCATACGGGCTATTCTGTTCTTGGGTTAAGAACAAATAAATTTATTCTCGACTTGGCAGGGACACTGCCGTGCCCCCAGAGCAGGCTCAGATAATGTTATTTTACGTGGCGTCCAGGAATCTACTATGAGCTACAAGTATATGACTGCTTTGTCGCTTGCAATCCTCACATACTGCTGAGCTGCAAAATATAGTCGGTGCAGCCGGAGATTTTCATCCCTATCTACAGATGCGTCTTTACATGACGTGTGATTGACAACAACAATGATTTAATATAAATAAATGACGACTGCCAACAACAAAAATTCCCGTAAAACATACGATACGAGAAATAACAATAACAAAAAAAAAAAAACGATAAACAAATGACAAATCGTAAAAATCCAACAACAAAGGGGTTTCATGTTTTATGTGCTGCACTTGTCGATTAAAGATAGTCACACATACGCACGAGTTTATGTGTATTATGGCTTCAACGGATAGGCAGTGTAATGCGGGCGCTTAGTTTAAAAGCCTAGATGGGTTATATCTGCGATAGTAATCATCAATTTAACGACTATTCAACATGGATCGGGCGTAGAAACAACGAAAAGGGTCGAGGTCAGTCAACGTTCAGGCGAGTTTGCAATCAAGTCGGCAGCACCAACTATGGGTTGCGAAACGAAAATGATAAAAATTATAAAGGCAAACGGAAAGGCTCAGATCGGCGGAGACAGATATGTTCATATGTATGTATGCGGAGAAGCTTGGTGGATATGGAATTTATTAAGTAATAACTTGGGCATTGCAAATTGGTTAGAATTGCGCTAAGTTGCTCAATAGTGTGGGAACGACATAATTACATGGAGAAAAAAGATTTGTTCGTACCGGTACAAATAACCATCTATTGGAAATATATTTTTAGATCACAATATTCATTTCTATTATATCCTCTCTGATGAGTCAATTAGTCATGATATAGATTAGATATCTTTCAACAACACGAAAACATGGACACATTGCCCACATTGGAACACATAGACAACTGTTTGGATAAATATGATATTATCGCAAATATTATCCGAATTGGCCAATTTTATTCCTGGTAAGAATAAAAGTTCCAAGACAAAGTATTGTTACGAAATATTCAATCCCACACCGAATAGGGTTCGCACCACTGGATAGCGATAAACTACAATTGTCTTTTTATCCGAATTAAAACACACACACTTTTCTTTATTGAAACCACAGGTCAATTATCTGTGCAACTTCACCACTTTTCTTTATTATCCAAAACCGATTGAACACTTTAAACTTTATTACACAAACAAACCTTTATTGAAAGCTTTTATTTTCCCACTGTTTTACCGATTGATCACACCGACTTGTCACACGCTGTTCAATACCACACACTGAATGAATCCCGAGGGCGAGTGTTCGCGCTTATATAGCTTTTGGTCCACCTTCTCGAATGTTCGCCGTCGGAAGTTCCCCTTCGGAAATCTCTAGAATGCTCTGACAATTAGCATTACGCCGTTGACAGTTGACATCATCGCAATCTCCGCTTCAAGAGAGCTTTCGAACTTCGACAGCGAAATTCGAACTTAACTGTCGGTTTGTGTCTCCGCAACAGTATAAAAAGTGTTGTGACATAATCTGTAACGCGGCTACTTGGTTAAGAGAAGAAAGTTTATGAGCCGGAAATGAAAATATTCACTCCGGCTCCCATAGACAAAGCTAGGCTTTTTGCTACCCACTTCGTAGATAGCTTACACTTTGTCTCCATCTATACAAGAGTGCGTCAATTCCACCATGAGACAAATCTACTTTCGTAATCGTACATCTGGAAGTATTCTCAAAGATCTTGGCGTACACAAATCTGCTAGTCTGCTAGCCAATAAGCGTTTTCACCTTTCCTACTCTTCTGGGCCATAAAGGTGCATTTTTTCTCCCTTCAAATACCGACCCATTGCACTAACGTCCTTTCTCTCCCAGGTCGTGGAAACGCTGATTAACTGCAAGTTATTTAAATATCATAATAATAATGAGAGATACACTCTCTCATTTTTTAATGACGTCTTGTTTATCACCTACCCCTTCGGGGAGGGTTCAGAACATACCCGAGGTAAGGCATGTCTGTCGTATGAGATGACTAAAATCCATAGTTAGTTCTATTAACATCACCCACTTTCAAGCCAAGGTGTTGAGCTACCTGTGCCGGGGGCTGCATGCCCAGTCAGTGGTTAAAGAGAACTGAGCGCTAACGCTCTTTTCCGACACTCTGGCAAGTTCGGTAATATGAAGTGCCCTATTCCAGTATGTCGGCTCTGTTGGGACGGACCAACCTTTCCGGGCATACTTTGGTGGTGGAGACTCCGGCCCAAAATGGTACTGTGAATGTACGCAGCCGTTGTACCCTCCAGCCTCACCTACGGATTAGTTGTATGGTGGCCTGTCTCAAATAAAGCATACAACTGAACCGAGCCCATAGGTCATCCGGCATTGATGTAACAGGTGCCCTTTGGTCCAGCCCGATCGAAGCACTCAACGTACTCCTAAATCTCCTCCCTCTTGACCACTGCAATAGATATACCGCATGTTGCAGCGCAATTGAGCTCAAGGAATCCGGGATCTGGTCAAGAAAACCCTACGGTCATAATAAGGTGTTGGACCTGTTACCTTGAGATCTGGCTACGACTTCCACTGACTTCATGACAACCAAACACAACCTAAACAAAGTCGCCCATTTCCATTACTCACCCAGAACGGTATGGAAAAATGGATTGCACTTCACGAGCCATCAAGTAGTATTTTTTACCGACGGCTCGAAGATGGAGTGCAGAGTCGGCTGGAGAATCTTCTCAGCGGAACTGAATATCTCCAAATAATTTCGACTTCTGCACTACACTAGTGTGTTACAAGCGGAAGTACTAGCGATGAAGGAGGTTTGCAGATACTCATCTGTCACGACATTACTAAGAGAGACGTTGCCATTTGTATTGACAGTCAGTCAGAGACCATCAAAGATCTCGATTCACACATGATAACATCCAAACTCAAACGCTTTGCAAAATTACTAGAGAGCGCGCAGGTGTGGTTGACGCCCTATCCATCCCGAGGAGTTTAAGGACCTAGGAGGAAGAAGAACAATTGCATGTGCCTCATTGTAGATTATTTCCAACCAGTGCCACCACACAGTTTCTTTTTGTACTCAGGTTTCTGCAAATGGCTCACGGGAGTTTTGTAGTAAATGCCTATTGACCTATATAACCCCACTTCAAGAAGTGCGATGGGATGGACCAGGCAAAAGGCAGATGAAAAACTGCTACAAGGAGAACAAACAGCGCTTATTAGGATGCGGATTCGTTATTCGAGGAAGATTCCCACAAAAAGTCTTAAGCTTACGGGATGTAAGCGAACGTCTCATAACAATCCGCATCAAAGCTAATTTTGGAAACATTACCTTGATATGCGCTCACGCTCAACCGAAGAAAAAGACGATCGACTCAAAGAGGAATTTTACGATCTCCTAGACAGAATCTATGCGTGGACTTTAACGAAAGCGGATAAAGAGGCCCTTGGTCGTTTCGAGAGGAACATTTTGCGTTCAATCTATTGTCCCATTTATATAAAGAAGATCCAACGACGAACTATACGGGCTGTACAGCGACATCAGCTTAGTGCGACGTCTACAGATCCAACGTCTAAGATGGCTAGGCCATATAGAGCGAATGGATAACACAGCTCCGGCCCGAAGAGCCTTCGAGTCCAACCCCGAGGGCCGACGCAGAAGAGGACGACCGAATCTAAGTGGACCAACTGGGAGTGCGTCGCTGGAAACAGCTGGCAAAAGACCGTGCCAGCTGGAGAAGTTTGTTGGTTGAGGCCCAGGTTCACACCAGACTGTAGCGCCACCTAAGTAAGTAAGCCTATTGAATATTATTTCGGGAATCTTCTATTGTATGAGGTAACTGGACCACCAGAGCGTGACTCTTCTATTACTACTACCTTCTATTACTATAAGTCCGCACAGTATTCTTCCTCATGCGTATTACTTGTAGTCAACTGCGGAAAATGTCAGTTGAGACTATTGAGGGCCATACAATTTCAAATTTGCTTGCATCATACGATCCAGAATTTTTTTTCAGTGTACCCTTAATTGCCAGCGGCATAAAATCACTATTAATCAAATCGTCAACAAAGAACATGAACAATACAGCACATTCAACATACACAACAACCAGGCTGGGTGGTCGGCGGCAGTGACGACCGGACCCCACCATGTGATTCGACATTTCCTAGCCATTAACTGACACCCGAGCGAATGGAGACAATCTGCAATCCGAAGAACACTAAGGCCACTTAACCCCTTACCGCCACCGTTATGACTATACTCGTACATCTATATTTCCTATACAGCAGCACATCGCTTCAGCCAGGCGAACACAGGTCAGCAGCCCTATCACTGTGACAGAGAGCGCGTCACGTCAGAACTGTCCCTGAGGCAAATCGCGCGTTGCGAAGGCCTGTCCCTCCTTCCATGCTCATATGCAGAATTATTTAACGCTTCACACGAATCTGCAGGCAGTGTCTGTTCTCTGTGTGGCTATTGACGTCGTTTCTGCATCGTTAATCACTTGACATTTGGAAGCACCGCTGCGCCGCTCCGTTCCGATGGGGTTGGCAGTGGGTGATAGTGTAGGGAAGTTGTTGCTCTGCAGTTGGCACGCGGATGGATTTAATGTGAAGTGAACTTTTACTGCGTATCGATAACGTAGAGTTGTGTGGTAATGGTGGTGCTCAAACTAGTCGATGGATGTTTGAACATGACATTTGGACCCGATGGCGGCATACTAATTATGCCACACAGGAATCAGGGCGACATTCCTGGGGAGGTTGTTTTTCATGTTGCTTATATACGTATGTACATACGTATATGTATGTATGTATGTATGAATGTATGTATGTATATTTTTTTCTTATTGTGTCTGCGAGTTATTTGAAGCAATCAAAGTTGATTTGAATTTCCTGTTACCAGAGGGATGCAAGCAGTGATAGATAAAATAGAACGCGCGAAGCCTTGTAGAATCCATGGATTCATCGAACAATTTAAATTTATACTAGGACTGTATCGCATCGACGATAATGGGAATAGCAACGGGATCTCTTCAATGTTGACACTGTAGCTTGTTCTGAATTTTTTCGTGCTTGCAGATCTTGAACCACCGATCTTCCCGGACCACTGTTGGGAAACGAAGTTTGACGAGAGATTTCCTCTTGAATCAAAGATTCTCCCAATTCCTCCAAAAAAAATTCTCCGTCTGAAATGTTTTTCTTTGTTCCAGTTTGAAAAAGTCGATATGTATGCATTGTAGGCTGATATATCTAATATATTATAAAATAACGTCTGTGGCCATCGGTTTGTTCTACGCTTACAGGAGTAAATGCGTATAAGTTGATCAAGAGTATCTACCCCTGATTTTGTCGAATTATAATATTTTATTATTTTTGGCTTTTTTGCATCGTCAGTTACCTCTTTGTCATGGTGCAGAGTGCTCATTAGGATGACTAGGCAGTTTTTTTAGGCACGTATGCAACGAGAGTTGTATTGTTTTCATTGTCGAAAAAGAAATGAGAAAACTGCTCGGGTTTTTTTTTTTACATCCAAAACTTGTGGCGGCAAAGTATTTTATTTTTTCGGACTGTTCCAACTAAGGCAAGTTTTCTTCTTAGTAATTCTATCCCTAATTTCTAAGTTGTCGCATGTAATGTTTCTACCTTTCAAGTCTTTTATGAGGTCTAGAACTACACGATAGCCTTGATTTCGTTCGGGACAATTTCTATCCTTACCGGTTTAAACTTGCAAAGACCAGGTAAAGCTCGTTTTACTGTCGCACAGAGCCCACACTTTTATTCCATACTTTCGTGGCTTAGATGGAATGTATTGCTTGAATGGACACCTCCCACGATATGTCACTAATATCCACAGTAACGTTCTCGCCTGGGGTGTATGTTTTTCGTATATTAGATTTCCATTTGTCCCAGAAATCTCTTATTGGGGCAAGTTTGTCCCGAGCTCGTCGTTCGTTTCTGTCGCATTTCTTATCGAAACGTATGACTCGGGATACATATATTTTGAAACTTTCTCAAGCTCATAGTAGCTTTGAAAATTGGTCGCCCTTTGCTGTCATTCCACAAACTTTCTAAAGCCTCTCCATGGGACCGAAAAACTCCGGCCAGCAAAAGTAGCCCTATACATATGTATATGTTTCGATGGATATTGCATCAACCCTTATCCATGTGTCTCTAAATAAACTCTCTCCTAAAAACAAATATGTATATGTATATTGAGACAAAAAAAAAAAAAAAAAAAAAAAACATTTCTAACCTTCAATGTTGGTCATCTTCACAATAATATCAATGATATCAGGTGGTAAAAACACACGAAAAGCAGATTTTATGCCGGATATTCTGGAGATAGCATACGCGGTCGGTCCTGGGGAAGTGTTCAAAACATTTTCCGTTCTATGACGCCCGACGGATAAATTTCGTACTGGCCACCTGCACCATTTATACTTCCCATTTTTTGAGAGAAATTGCGTTGGAGTGGGAAGTGCTTCGTCATCCGAACTGATACATATGCTCCTCATTTATCATGGGTAAACTTTCCCCACCCAATGAATCAGTTTCATATAAGGAACAATTATGGAACGATAAATGATCCTCTTCTACCTCGCTTGCCGTATCAATCGCAATACTACCACTTTCATCACGATAACGCAAAATTAGAACAATGATTAAATGCACAAATAAGGCAATCACTTCTGTTTTATTTTAGAAAATTAGAAATCCATTAGTTACACGCAGTTCGAACGTTTCTATAGTTTTCCAGTAGCGGAGGATAAATATAAAAAAGGTCCTTTCACTTCTTCGTATGAATAACAATTGTGTTTATTTTGTATTTCTATCGTTTTATACAGGGTGCCCCACGAGCAGTGTGCCAAAAAGCTGGAGCGTGTAGGTCTGGTCAAAACAAGAAAAAAATCGTACAGGAGTGGGCGGTCTATTCCCCTCCATTTAAGCGAGAGGGGCAATTTTCTAAAAAATTGACTTAATTTGGAAAAAAAATTATTAAAAATCAACCGTTACATCCACAATGCCGTGATATACTTTTTTGTAAAGCCGGAAACCTATTCTTTGATCCCGTTTTCAAACGAATAGTTTAAATGAATAGTTTTTGATAAATTAATTTCCAAAGTCAAAATTTTGAAAAAAAAAATCGAACTATTTTTTTTCAAAATTTTATGTAATTAAGTACTAATTTTTTTTTTCAAGAATTCAATTTTTAGTTAAAAACAGGAAACCGGATGCAAACATGTTTTGTAGTTTTTGAGAAATTAAAAAAAAAACCCAAACTACTTTTTTCTAAGAAAAAACTTTTTTTTTTGGTTTTAACGCGGCTAGACTTGTAGGCAAATTAATGTATGAAATATTGAACTGGTGTAAAATGGTACGGGTGTAACTTCTCGGTATGAAGCACTCTCCATACTTTAGATTTGGGCACTCCAAGCATAATAGCTATCCTCCTTGTACTAAGGGAGGGATTACGTCGGACCAAATCCTAAATTCTTTCATCTAAGATTGCTGATCTATCTGTAATTGATCTTTCGCTTCTAGCACCCCGTGCTCTCGCAGACGTAGGTGGATTCTTGAAAACCTACTACGACTGGGACCCCTACGATTGGGATATCTTTCAGCGTAGAGTCTTTCGGCTTCACGATCTCGACCATTAGCTAAACCGTAGCAGAAGTGCATGTCCGTTAATTCTTCTCGAGAGTATGAGTTTGACATCGTAATGTGTTGATGAGTTAACATCCAATTTAGAAATGTTTTTTTATTAAAAATGCGATGCTTTTTATTTACATTTGGGTTGCAAATATTTTGTTTTTCAATAAAGAAAAATTGCGGTTTTATTAACTTAAGGTCCTAGCGGGTAGAACCCATCGGCGGTGGACGGAGCCAGACGAAATTGGCAGGTCAGTTCGCGGGCGTTATCAATGAAAAAAAAAATACATTAATTTGCCAACAAGTCCAGCCGCGTTAAAACCAAAAAAAAAAAGTATTTTTTTTAAGAAAAAGTGGTTTGGGTTTTTTTTTTTTTTTTATTTCTCAAAAACTACAAGACAGTTTTGCATACGGTTTCCTGTTTTTGACTAAAAATTAACAAGTGAATTGAATTGAAGAATTGAATTCTTGAAAAAAACTTAGTACTTAATTACATACAATTTTGAAAAAAAAATTAGTTCGAATTTTTGTTTCAATTTTTTTTTTTTTCAAAATTTTGAGTTTGAAAATTTATTTCTCAAAACTATTCCTTAAAACCCCTTCACTTAAAAACAGGATGAAAGAAGAGGTTTCTGGCTTTACAAAAAAGTATATCACGGTATTGTGGATGTAACCGTTGATTTTTAATATTTTTTTTCCAAATTAAGTCAATTTTTCGGAAAATTGCCCCTCCCGCCTAAACGGGGGAATAGACCTCCACCCCCCTTCCAAACGATTTTTTTCTTGTCTTGACCAGACCTACACACTCTAGCTTTTTGGCAGACTGCTCTTGGGGGGCACCCTATATAGGGTTTTGTGTTTTATTGTTTGCCGAGTAGACACAAAGACCGGATGTGAGCTAGACGCTAATTTATTGGTTCTTTGTATCGTCTGTGCAATGATATTTTATTACTTTATGATATGTAATGGTCTGCGGAGTGATAATCCTGTGTCTATTTGTGATAGGGATCGTAACTCACGCAAAGAACACTTCCTTACTATGATGTGGGAGCATTCCATGGTCACGTACAGACGAATTCAACTAATTTTTTATTACAGTAAGGCGTCTAATTTTAAGTGCGTGAATGGGACACGTCATGTGCAAATTTTATTTAATACTTTATACATTTGCCTTTTTTAATGAGCAAAAATTATGAAGGTTTTTCTTGTAAATAATTGAAACAAAAAAGAAGGAAGTAGTCACGTAACAGACGCCTCAAGTCAACCAAGGTTTTTAATTGATAATTTTGCATTGAAATTTTAGCGAAATTGTAAAGACTGGATTACAGATATGTGAGAAGGAAATCAAGAGTGACTATCAAAGTTTATGTTAAGGAGAAAAAAATCGAAAAAAGTACTGTTGTTTCTTTTAAAAAAAAAAATTTAAAAAAATATATATTTTATTGTCACGTACAGACAAACGACGTCACGTGTATGACGAACTTGAAAAAAAGTATATTTATTACATTTTTTTAATAGTTGAAAGCAATTTTTTCTTCTGATTGACAATGAGGACGGCATTCGACACTCTTCTTTTCCGTTGTTACGTAATTGATATTTGGTAATTCCGGCTACGGGCTTGGCGTTTTTCCATGGATGGACATCCTTTAATTTCTTTGAAATTTCCGATGCAGAAAGATAAAGGACTCGGGTTATGGACACCAATCGAGATGCCAATTCAGCAAAATTTTTGGTTTTTAAAAAAAGCTGTTATGTACGTTTAATAACTGTTAACCACACACTTAAACTTGAAGATAGAATTGAAGTGTTATGTTCTACTTGGTAGCTACAGTGACGGCGCAAAGAAACAACCCGTGCAAAAAAGTCCAATCATGGCTTATTGTTTTTCTGACAATGAACAGGGTTTGAATCAAAGCAAGTGGCTAAACTTTGATATTTCGACTGACTAATTATACATGGATATATAATTTTACTTTAAATGTACATTGGAATCTAAAAATCCGCTGCCTGTAAATTGGTTAAGAGTTCCGCTTATTCATGGAATGCACCTGTGACACACGTTCTGCTTTATTGCTGTGTAAATCTTACCATTACGTTTGTAGAAAAAAAAATTGTGTGATCGAGTGGGTCGACAGGAGTAAGTATATGTATACACATACATACATATGTACATATTTACTTAACATATGTAAATAATATTACATGTCGAAGAAAACAGGGTACTCGAGTCAACGTTTGTTGGAAAAAATATATTGGGCAATTTTGACCCACAAATACAACGTAAGTTTTTTGAAAAAAAAATTCATAAAATCATATAAATTAGCAAATGTTATAATTTTTTTATAGTTCTATTCATTTGCTTAAAAAAATAAAAGTCAAGAAATTTCAGATAAATATATTCACAAATAAGCGAAATAACTCATATGAAAGGTGTGTTTGGGCAATTATGACCCATGAATACAGGATAAGGGTTAAATCAAAATAATCCTTGCCTTGCCTGGCCACTATAACGATCTTTAATTTCCTGATGTCGTTAAGAGATGCTTTTTATTGTAAAACTTCCTCACAAACCTTGTTGTAATCCTCCAACGGATATACACCTGTACGCTCTAGCTTGTGTACATTCTGTTATACACTGATGAACATTGAAACACGAAACAACTGGAGTGTTCTTCTGTCGTCAGCCATACCCATGTAGAGTTAAAGAGCACAGGTGATTACATATATCACTATGTTTTCATTCGTGTTTTGTGTAATCTACCAAAGCAGGCATAAAGGGTAAATGGGAATGTAATGATAGGAAACATGTTATATTAACAACTGGTCGCTTATCAAAGGGTTGACAACCAACTTGTTTTTCGTCCGCTCTGATAACTTTCGAGTGTTTACGACACGTAATTGTTATAAACATATTTCATTGGTTGTATACAAATTCGTGCATCTCTAATTAAGAGCTTTCGGAAAATAACAGGATACCTACATATACCACATATGCTTTGATCTACGTTATCAAGGCCATGGCTTCCTTAAATCTCCACTCATAAACAACTTCATACGTAAGCAGACGTTCAAATCAAAAATGTTTACATAAATGAAAAATGCTTGCAATAGAATTGAGAGGGTATTTATTGATTTATTTCGGTGAAGGTCAAGCACCTAAGTATGCGCTCATCGTGGCCACTGTGCTGTTTATTGTCTCTTAAGTTGTTTTACTTAGTTACGTATTTCTTCCTTTTTATGAATTCAGCTAAGCGATGTAGTCAATGTCCGGGGAAATATCTCAAATCATAAGATCATAACAACGTTATGTTGTTGTTGTGTGTCAATCATGACACCGGATCGATGAACCTGTTTAGGAATCTATTGTCGCCAGGTACTTGCTAAAAAAGACCACGAATACCATTTCTACTTGGCAATGTACACACAGACCAATACTCCGTTGATCTACATCAACGCCAGTCAACCGTATTTCATAGATCTTCCTCTAAGAAACGCACTTTATCTGGTCAGCGTTTGTTCTCCGTCATAAGACTGCTTCCTACCGGTATCGACTGCAAGACATTGGCGCTATTGAAGCAATTATTCCAGTTTAAGGAATTATTGAATAATACATGAATTCCTTGAAGCACGTCCGAGCTCTTTGGTGCTTCGACGAATGTTTTGTGTCTTGGTTACGTAATTGCCGTTCGGTGAGAGGGAATAGACAATTTGCAATGCTAGAACTGAAGTGGAAGTGCATCGAATGTTCTACGGAAATGTGCATCCGTGTGTATGTTGTGATGGTGTGGTTTGTACATTCCTTGTACTTTCTGTTGTTAGAGTCCTTTGTGGAAGGCGCACATGAACATGTGAGGCTTAGAGTTTTCACTCCATTTCCTTAAATAGATTTTCCGTGTAAATACTAGTGAGCTAGAGAGATTCTGTACGAAATTCAAAACTGAAAACTGAACATTCCATGAAAATTCATTCGATTATACATGATCGACCAGAATAGATATTCTCATAAGCATTTCTGGTAAGATATCTATAAGATTCTTATTTTAAAAACGATAATATTCCTAATCAGGTCAGAACGTCTAATCAATTTTCGAAGCGACTAGTGTGACTAGTGTTAAATTCGAAAAATGAGCGAAACGAGGTGGCTTGAAATGGTGCCTCGTTACCAAAAGTCAAAGCCACTAAATTGGCACACTGTTGCTGGTCGAATCATTGCAGGAAAATGTTTACGATATACATACGTATGTATATTAATTTTTTGCCAAAACGAATGTTTAAGTTCTCGAGTAAAATGATTGCAGAAGCTAACAAGTTAATTTAACAGGGTCAGGGATCGTACATATATGGGAGCAATCTAAATGCCGCAATATCTAATGGATTGATAAGTTCAAAATTGTATTATATGGGATTCCTGGAAACAAAATATTCGTGCATGGACCAAAAGACCAGAAATTCGGTACAGAATATAATATTAAGTTAAGAATGATGCAGGTCCCACATTTTGAATCGAACTTGTAATTACCACTAGTAATTACGTCAGCGTCTGAAGGAAATACCTTATGCAGAATGGAATATGCCTCTTTTCGAAAGAATGAGGAAGCCGTGCAAAGCAACTCTATTGGCTCGGAAAGTCAAAACCCAAATTAACATAAGGGGTGGGCCATCTAATGTCTTTTTTTTTAAATCATAGGTTATTTTGACACGGACATTTGTTTCTTTAAATCTTGACAGAAAGTCAGTATCATACCTCCGCGGAACGAAATGAGTCGCCTTACGCTTGAACAACGTCGGGAAATATTGAAAACTTATTTCCAAAATGAGTGCTGTGTAGCCCAAACATTGCGTTTTTTGAAAAGAAGTTTAAGCCGAAATGAAGCCCCCTCCGCGACTGCTGTACGCAAGTTTGTGCAAAGATTTCATGAGACTGATATGCTAGTCGACAACACTCATCGTTCCCGTTGTCGTACGGTGTGCGCAGATGAGAATGTGGCCGAGAGTGTGAAACTCATTTCATGAACATCAACTCGCCATCAATCTCAACAGCTTAACATTTCACGCACTAGCCTGATGAGAATTCTTCTCAAAGATCTCGGATTATTCGCATACAATTGAAGGCGCGCGACTATCCGCTTCGTTATGGCTTCGCCATTTGGACCTTAGAGCAGCTTGAATTGGACAACGATTTTGGGCGAAAAATCATCTTTTCTGACGAGGCGCATTTTCATCTCGGCGGCTACGCTAACAAACAAAATTGCCGCATCTGCGGCTCGGAAAACCCGCACGTTGTTGTCGAGAAGCCACAGCATCCACAGGGAGTGACAGTTTGATGCGGATTGTGGAGTGATGGCATCATTGGACCATTTTTCTTCGAAAATGAGGCTGAGAACAACGTTTCGGTCAACGGTGGGCGTTATAGAGCCATGTTAACCGACTTTTTTTCACTGAAATTAAAGACATGGACTTGGACGACCTCTGATTCATGCAGGATGGCACGCCATACAGCCCATGCCACAATCGATCCTTTGTGCACCAAATTCCCAAATAGTGTTATCAGCCGTCTTGGCGATGTCAATTGGCCGCCTCGGAGCTGCGATTTGACCCCTTTGGACTTTATTTTGTTGTGGGGAACCAAAAAAATTCAGCTACAGCCCGAAGCCAACAACAAGGTCTTGAAAAATTGGGGTGACAGAATGCCCTACTGCGAAACCAGCCAAGGCAGCCACTTGAACGATGTTGTATTGCATAATGGAAAACATTTAATTTTGTTCTTTTTATTGCATTTTTAGAAAGATGCACCCTGTATATCCATGTGTATTTATTTATATTTTTTACGAAAAAAGAAAAACCGTCATGAATTCTATGGACGGGAGGACCATATAAAGACTAAACAACGGCAGCTAGAGCCGAACAGCAATACAGTCAAAATCGCTTACAACGACATATCGCTTACAAAGGCCGATTTTTCCATACTTTTTTTTAAGATAAAATATTGGGAAAGTTATTTAGTGCAAATTTTTCTGTGTGACGAATGGTCGTAAAAACTTAATTTTATTCGGTTCTCATAAAGTTGTATATGAAAATGAATCAGAAACGAAAGATCTGTACGATTGAAGAGTAAGCAGGTATAATTTTTTGATTGAAAGCTACAGAGCAAAACAAAGACCTTGCCAAAGAGTACTACGTTTCACACTCCACATACATAAGTACATACATACATTTTCAGTGGCCCGCATGTTCCACTAAAAGAGTCGCGGGGGCAATGCGCGCACGCGGGATCTCCAGGCCACTCGATCCTCCGTCATTGACTCTAACTCTTCAGGAGCTATACCCAAGCGCACCCAGGCGAGTTTTTGGACTAGGTCCAACCACCTCGTCCTGGGTCTGCCAAGCGGTCACCTGCCTGATGGTATTGCATCCAAGGCACGCTTCGAAAGTCGTGATTATGGCGACATGTCACGTGACTGCCGTGTTTCTCACCCTATCCCGGCGAGTAACTCCCGCAACAGCACGAAGAAACCTCATTTCGGCAGCTTGTATTCGCGATCTTATTCTTTCGGCCAATACCCAAATTTCATGACCATAGGTGAGAGTTGGAACAAATACTGAGTTAAAAACCGCTAACGTGGCTTTGACACCAAGCTCGGTCTGCCTGATTACAGATCTTCCAAGCTGTTTCAAAATTGACCCAGCTTGGCCAATCCTGCAGGAAAGCTCAGTATTACTCTTCCCATCACTCGTGAAGAAGACCCCGAGATACTTAAACTTCTCCACCGGCTTCAATTGGACTCCACTAACATTAGAGTGCATTGGACAGGTGTTCTGGAAATAACGATAACCTCGGATTTGTCCACGTTAACCCTCATTACAGCATCAGCACATACGGCCACAAACCTATCTAGCGCGCGCTGAAGTTCCATCTGGGAGGATGTGAGGAGAACTAAGTCATCTGCAAAAAGAAGATGACTTATCTTCATCTCGCCCAATGTAAAACACTCCTCGCTTCGACTGCGCTGCAACATCCAGTCCATATATATAATGAAAAAGAGAGGTGACAAGACGCACCCTTGGCGAAGTCCAACGCCCACGGTGAAAGGTGTTGATTTACTACCGTTAACCCGAACGCAGCTGATACAGTTTGTGTATAGAGACTGAATGGCCCTCAACAGAGAACCATCAATTCCATACTCCTGCAGAACACTCCAGAGTTTACCTGCGCGAGTCTCTAAAAAAAAAAAAAAAAAATACGCCTTTTCCAAATCTACAAAGCAGCTGTAGATTGGTTTGGCGTACTTCCAAGCCTTCTCGAGTACCATTCTTATACTGAAAAGCTGGTCGGTTGTCCTTCTGCCGTGACGAAACCCGCACTGTTCATCCCCTATCCTGGATCCTATATCTACAATTTTAAAGGATAAGGAGACAATCAAAAAACGATATGAGGAAGCAAAAGTGACCGTAAAAAGAGTAAAGAGATTGAAAAAGCTCTGCTAATATGGTTTAAGACACAGAGAAGTTCCGGTGTACCCATCAGTGGACCCATTTTGCAAGCTAAAGCAAATGACTTTGCCAAGGAAATGGGGAAGAACGACTTCGCGTGTTCGTCAGCGTGGATACAGGGTTTTCGTCAATGTCATGGAATTGTTAGTGGAAAAATAACAGGAGAGGCCAAAAGTGTTCCTAAAGGTCTGTAGACAATTGGTTTCAGGTTGTTTGGCCCCAACTTCGGACAAATTATACAGATGAAAACAGCTTTAATATTATTGAAACCGGTCTATTTTTAGGGTTCCGTACTCAAAGGTAAGACGGAACCCTATTACTAAGACTTCGCTGTCCGTCCGTCCGTCTGTCACCAGGCTGTATCTCATGAACCGTGATAGTTAGACAGTTGAAATTTTCACAGATGATGTATTTCTGTTGCCGCTACCACGACAAATACTAAAAGCAAAACAAAATTAATATTTAAGGGGGGCTCCCATACAACAGACATGATTTTCATCCAAAAAATCCCCTTGGTCAAATACTGAACTAAGGTTAGTCGACAATATCCCACAACCAGTGGCAAACTTCCCAGTTTTGATCTCTTTTGTGTCTTTGATGAATTAATCCTAGCTGCAGACCTTTTTCCCATATTTCCCATTATTGTTATTCACCTTTTCACATCGTTGCTGTCAAGTAAGATACATAATTGATTTGAATTCAACGGACACTTTGATGATCAACTATATCTCATCATGAAGATTTTTGGTTATCAAAGTAATATGCCAATAACCTGCCTGCAACCAAGATGTGTCATCATACAAAAAATGTGATTTAATGTGATGACTGATGAGGTAATATACATAGTCTCTTTCATATTTATATACACAGATGGTACGGAATCCTTCGTGCGCGAGTCCGACTCGCACTTGGCCGGTTTTTTTGTAAAATGACACCAATTATACGCCGAAATTTAAAGGTGAAAATGTATTGGAGGCAAAATGGCTAAGGATCGAGTTACTGTACAGGTGGGAGCAAATATGACTTGTACAATAAAGGAGAATCTTCTTGTTGTGGGTAAATCAATAAACCCAAGATGCTTTAAGAATGTAAAAAAGCTTCCAGTAGAATATGAGAGCAATAAGAAAGCCTGGATGATATCTTCAATCTTCGAAAAATACCTGCGAAACTGGGACCGCCGACTAAAAAAGGATAATTGATAGTGGATAATTGTCCTGCACATCCAGCAGTGGAAGGCCTGCAAGCCGTACGACTGGAATTTCATCCACCAAACACTACCTCGGTGCTCCAACCAATGGATCAAGGAATTATAAAATTGCTTAAAGCCAACTACAGAAAGCTTCAAGTGCTATAGTTTATTAAAAATATTGAACATCGACGCGACATAAATTTACTGGAAGCGATTTTACTCATTTCAAAAGTTTGGAAAAGGGTCACTAGTTCAACAATTGCAAATTGTTTTATACATTCGGGATTGAAAAGTGCTCAACCAAGAAAAGATTTTAAGGAAGACGATGAATGGCCCTTAAAACGGTGGATTCAAAATGCGGCATCTGTTGAAAATGCACTCCCATGTTCGTTTGATGCGTTAGTGCAAGTTGACGAACACCTTTTAACGACCGCGTCTTTGACTGATGAAGAAATCATTGATTTTGTGCAAAATGATACATCAAAACCTAAAAAAAAATTCTTTTTTTTTTATTTTATTTCAGAAATAGGATTTGTTCAGCCAATAATCGAAGAAGCTCTGAGTTCTGTACGCACCTTAAGAACGTTCTTTTTATTCAATGATCTTGGTGGCAACAATATGATCGAGAAACTTATATTAATGGAAAAATTTATTGAAAATAAGTTTATCAAAGCGAACCGAAGGTGAGCTTTCTTTGTGCTGACTCGGACTCAAAATGTTGTTAGCGTTTTTTGACCACTTCCTGACATTTTAGAGAGATGAAATTTTTTACACTATCAGTTGATCATATAAATCGGGTCATGACGAAGCCGGAATTTTGAATTTCGATTTGTTTTAATTGTAAAAAATTAAAAACCAAATTAAATCTAGAAAAAAGATTGAAGTATTGGAAAAAAAATTTGCGCGCGAAATTAGTTTTTACTTCAAACTAATTTATTTTTTCGTAAGATGGGTTTTTAGCATTACAAACATGGCCGCCTAAATTAAACTACAACTGCATACGACTAGGTGGTTGCTAGGTGGTTGTCATCTAATTACTGCTAGAGATGCGCAAAATAGTTCCAACCGCGGAACGAACATGGAACCGTTCTTTTCCTGATCGGAACGTCCGTTCTTTTCCTGGAACTAGTTCCTCGGAACTACAATACATATGTATGTACATATGTATTTAGCTTTTTTGTTACTGAATTCAATGGCAAAATGAAAAGTTACGATCGATTTTTTAAAAACATGTTTTATTATCATTTCGAACCAAAAGCAACCATAAAAAATTAGTTTAGTTTATTTCATTTATTCATTTTATTTATTTGTTTCAGAAACTGAGAAAATAACAAATAAAATATGTACACAAATCATGCATGCATACTCGCACCGATATGGAACTAGCAAACCATGTCCATGTCCGGACCTGAATGCATACTCATTACTCGCACCGATATGGAACTAGCAAAAACATGTCCATGTCCGGAACTAAATGTATACTCGGACCTATCGGAACTATCAAAAACATGTCCATGTCCGGAACTAAATGTATCATCGCACCGATATGGAACTAGCAAAAACATGTCCATGTCCGGAACTAAATGTATTATCGCACCGATATGGAACTAGCAAACCATGTCCATGTCCGAACCTGTATGCGTACTCGCACCGATATTGAACTAGCAAACCATGTCCATGCCCGGACCTGAATGCATACATACATGTATGACATTCGTTCACGAACGAAATGCGGTGCGGGCATTATATTCTTTCATTTCTTTTCTTCATTTCAGTTCCAGTGTGCTGTACAGTGTACACCAACTGTTCGAGCTTTATCGCCACATCTCCATACTTTTGGGTTTCGTGAAAACTACGGGGTATAACTCATACCGTATGAGAAGCATGTTCGTTGCATTTATGCTTTTTTTTTTCGTCTTGTACATATGTGATTGATGAATAAGGGTTGGATGGAACTATTTTCGTTCAATTTGCGGAACGAGAGGACATGTGTCCGAGAGAGGACATAGTTCCGTGAACTACACATGTCCGGAACAACCCAACTCTAATTACTGCTACCAGCATTGTGACCTCTGTTGCCAAGCCCGCCGGTTTCACTCTGTTTCTTGTAGCTGTTGTACTTGGTGTTGTTAGAGTCGGTGGAGTTATTGGAATTGACGTGGTTGTAGGATCCGTTAGATTGGTGGGAGTTGTATTGATGTTACGAGTACATAACTCGCGCAATTATATAAATTTTGGACAAAAATTCCATTTTTGATGCTTTTCGCCCCCAAGTCACGTCATTAACATTATCGACCGCCGAGCGGAAGGTCTATAGTTCAAATTCGCTTCGTAGCCAAGAAAAAGTTATACCTATATGGACAAAAAGTATGCAACGCACTTGTGAATGGAAAGTGACCAGACCGTACTGCTGCAGGCATAACACTCACAGTATGTGGTCAACTGAAATTCATCCTCTGCGTATGCAATACTAAAAGTGCTCGAACGAATTACTACGGACTGTAACCAACCCGGAATGGGTCGGCTCTCGTCCTATCTAGGACAACCACCCTTGAGAGCAATGAACGAACATCAACGACCCGAACCACTGCACTCCGTTCAGGCTGTGTGTCTAAAACACATCATAAGAGAATATAAAAACCTCTTGAACCTGCGCGAGTCTCTAGAAAAAAAAAAGAATTTTGCATGGCTAAATACGGCCATATTCATCATCAACACTGAATATACGTGAAGCAAAACTACTGATAAAAACAGAAATAGGTATAAAAAAGAAATTAACAAAACAAACAATATGTGATTTATTTATCAACTGAAGTCTACAGTTTGAGACAATATGCCACTTCCTCCTAAACGATCCCGGAACTTAGCACGATCGACTAGAGACGCAGGCAGAATAAGGAACGTTCGCCAAAACATTATCGACGACCCTCTTCGAAACTCAAACTTAGAAACAACACAGGAAAGAGACGAGGCATGAGAGATGATGAAAACGGCAGTTCTGATGCTCCGCGAATAATTCAAGCATATGCTACTTGACATTCATGGACTTTGCCCGAAAATACACTGTTGCTGCTGGAAAACCAAGTTTTCAATCGGTGAGCCTTCCTTCTACGTCGAGGCCGCTGCACGCCCAGTGATGACAGTTCCCGTTTACAAGGCGCATCAAGAGTTGCTCAAGTCATTCATAAAGTCGTGAAAGGTAAATCCCGTGAAACCGACGAAATCTACTACAAACAACAACTGGTACTTCACACTCCATGGAGAGTCGATATGACAACTTTGGTGACGCACACAACATGGGAAGAGTCATACAAGGCACATGGCGTCGCTGTTTGGGCGTTAAACATAGATATGGCGGATATTGTCGAAGAGAATGACGAGCCAAAAACTCCCATATATGGGCCACGCGATTGGATGGCTGTGGCCGCAGCGCTTCCGAATCAAACGCCTGCAGACGTCGAACTTGGATTCCGAGATGTCGATCGGCAGCATGACTGGTATTTGTCTTTCAGCAAACGAGCCCAAGTTCATTGATGCGGCAATGGCTTCCCACGAAAAACCAGAAGTTGAGGCGGCAGCAAGCTGCTTTACGTTGAACATCGAGCAACAAGTCGTGATAGACTTCATCACAAGAGCGACAAACGGAGAAACGACGGACAAAATGGCAATAGGCATGGGAGCTGCTGGAACCGGCAAGTCGTTAGTCATCGACGAAGTTGTTAAAACTGTCGGTTTGGAACACGTCCAGCTAATGGCTCCAACCGGCGTAGCTGCAAACAATATCAGTGGCCAAACTCTGCATTCCGGACTGTACATTGCCACATCAGCCAGAGTTACGCCCCTAACAGGAAAGACCCAAAGGGAGTTTCAGGAGCATTTCAAGGTGATATTACTGATAGGAGAAGCAGCATGAATGTTGTGGAGGATTTATTGTTGTATTCTTTGGCGACTTCAATCAGCTACAGCCAATTTTGGACAAGCCTCTGTATGGCGTACCTAAAGAGTCGGATGAGTTTTCCCTGCGAGGCAAAGCAGCTTATTTGCAGATACGGAAGACGTTTATTCTCAAGCAGATCATGCGATAGACTGGCGATGAACAGAAACAATTTCGAGAAGCACTTCATGCTCTATCCCTAGGCTAGAACAACCTCTCGCACTATGAATTCTGGTCACAACGCTTTGTCGACAACAATCCAGTATCGACCCGAGATTTCAAGGACGCGACACGATTGATGGCGACAAACAAAAACACCAACGCTTATAAAAAGAACGCCTTACGATCGCTTGGATGTCCAGGGACTCGAATAAAAGGCTCAAACAATAATGCAACAGCCGCTCAAGCGTCAGATGACGAAGCTCAAGGATTGAGCGCAGAACTGTTATTCTGCGTGGACCTCTTGCGGACTGTGCAATGGCTCAATGGGCACAGTCAGTGACATTATTTACGGTCCGACCGAAAACAGAGTCGAGAACTCCATACCAAGCGAAGCTCCTATCTGCATCATGGTCAAGTTTGAAACTTACACGGGACCGACTTTCGCTTCAGGTGCTATTCCTATAACGCAGGTCGTAAAGTCATTCAAAAAAGGAGCAGTCAATGGCACGAGGAAGCAATTTCCGTTATCGCTGTCTTACGGCATTGAATGACATCAAATATTTACGTGTGTTTGTGAAAATGCGTCTGTGTGCGTCACACACATTTGTTGATGACCGATTGACAAAAATCAAAACATTTTTGATATTGCATGACCATTATCATGCTGATTAATGTGTGTAAGGGTTGGATTGACCAAATAAGCATATTGTGTGTTGTGCAGGTGTGGTGTCGCGAGCGTGAAATGTGATGTCTGTCGGGAGCGGAAAATTTAAATCGAAGGAGGATGAAGAACGGGAGATGCAGATATTTTTAATTCAGTTAAAACATTTTCATGAGTGAACTGATTCCTTTTTTCAACCACTGTTTCATCCAAATTCTATTCTTTCTTGCCATTCTTTACACAAAGTGCCAGAACAACGTACGCAATACAGCTGTCCGAATCACTCATCGCACGTCCGTACACGACCGAAATTCACTAAATTTCAATAGAAATTGGCTTTAATCGATTGAGTCGTGTAAGGGATAGAGTCAATCCACATAGACACGATGCAGGATGTCGACTGATTGATCGTGTAAGGGGCACTTTAGTATTCATAGGTCACAAGGAATTGGACAAAGCAGTTGTGGACTTAGGGATAAGTGAATTTAGTGCCGGGTTGGCCTACGTTGCCTGTTCGAGGTTCAAGAAAATTGATGTAATCCTCTTCGATCCAAGTTTTCCATCTGAAAGGTTGTTGGGAATCAACTCCAAACCAGCGTTCTTACGAAAGCGGGCTGAACTCGAAAGACTGAATAGTATGCAATAGATGTGTGTGAAAAAAAAAAAAAAAAAAAAAACAATTCAAATAAAATGATTTTCTACAAATATAACAGTGATACATTTTATTTCATCAAATCGTCGATCTTGGAGAAAACCCAGGAATACCAAATCGACACTCACCACCTCTTCGTCGATTTCAAAGCTGCATATGACAGCGTGTATAGAGATGAGCTATACAAAGTCGTGTCTAGTTTTAACATCCCTGCCAAACTCGTCCGACTGTGCAGGATGACAATGGTGAATTCTCGCTGCTCCATTAAAGTCGGTAATGACCAAACCGAGACCTTTGATATTAAAAAAGGATTTAGGCAAGGTTACGCGCTGTCATGTAACTTTTGCAACATCGTGCTTGAAAAGATCGTGCAAGAGTCACTGGCCAACACAAGAGGTACGATTTATTTCAAGTCTACGCAATTGCTTGCGTACGCCGACGACACTGACGTGATTGGACGGACACAGCGAGACGTCAATGAGGCCATTGTAAGCATTGAGGTAGAATCGGCTAAGATGGGTCTCAAGGTTAACGAGGGTAAAACCAAATATCTGCTTTCATCTAAAAGAGACGGACAACACCGACGTATTGGCCAGAACGTCACCATGGGCGGATATAACTTTGAAGTGGTCAAGGAATTCGTCTACATTGGCTCACTGATGACCAGCGACAACAACACCAGCGCTGAGATAAAACCCAGAATAACTCTTGCCAACCGCTGTTTCTTTGTGCTCAAGAGGCAATTTAGAAGTAGAGCCCTCTCTCGGAAAACCAAGGTGACACTATACAAGACCTTAATTATCCCAGTCCTCCTTTACGGCCCAGAAGCTTGGACCTTAACAAAAGCGGATGAAGATGCCCTTGGTCGTTTCGAGAGGAAAATTCTGCGCACTATCCCGTTTGTTCAAACGGTGTATGGAGGAGAAGATATAACGAAGAACTGAACGGGTTGTACAGCGACATCGGCCTGGTACGACGTCTACGGATACAGCGTCTAAGGTGGCTAGGCCATGTAGAGCGCATGGAAAATACAGCTCCGACCCGAAGAGTCTTCGAATCCACCCCGGAAGGAAGGCGCGGCAGAGGACGGCCGCATCAACGGTGGCGCACGCAGGTGGAAGGGGACCTTAACCAACTGGGCGTGCGGCGCTGGAAACAGCTGGCCAAAGACCAGCAAAGTATGGACACTATCAAAAGCGGATGAGGAGGCCCTTAGTCGGTTCGAGAGAAAGATTTTGCGCGTTATTTTTGGACCTATAAACGCAGACGGGGGATGGAGGAGAAGATTCAACACGAACTTTACGGGCTGTACAGCGACATGAGCCTAGTCAGGCGTCTACGGATTCAACGCCTAAGATGGCTGGGCCATGTAGAGCGAATGGACACCACAGCTCCAGCCCGGAGAGTCATTGAACCCAACCCCGAGGGACGAAGAAGCAGAGGACGGCCGCACTTAAGATGGCGCACACAGGTGGAAGGGGACCTCAGCCAACTGGGTGTGCGGCAATGGAAAAGGCTAGCGAAAGATCGTGCTAGATGGAGGGGCATGTTGGTTGAGGCCCAGGTTCACCCCGAACTGTAGCGCCCACTAAGAAGAAGAAGGATTTCTCTTTTTTGGTTACAATTCTTTCTGTCGTCTAAATAAGTGCATCCGTCGACAGATTTAAGCTAAATTAAAAATGCGGTCCTTTCATATACTCGATGCATAGGTACACGTACACGTACTTTCTACCAGAATAAACGATAATTAAAAGATAAAATGAATTCGCTTTCCAAAAAAAAATACTTCCCCCTCAAATTGCTTCCATTGCACAAGTGTGCAATAGATTCTGTGAACCGTATTTTCTCCATCACCAGCAGCCGACTACCAGGGCACCTAAACGACATCACTCCAATTCCATATTCTGATGCTCCCATTGACTAACTCCCCACATAAACATTTACTTTACAGAAAGCAAGAATCCGAAGCGAATCAAAGCAAATAATAACCAACCACGAAAAGATCAAAAACCTTTCCTAAATCTCATTATCATCCATAACATCCAACTCCTGCCCTTACACCTGCTTTCATTCTCCAGCTAAAAAATCATTTCTAATTATTCAATAGAGCGTCGAGATCCAGGAAATTGCTTTACCGAGAAGATGCGAGTCGCAAGCAACATATCATTATCAAGATCGTGGCTCAAAAGGAGAAGCAATTCCAAATCAATATCCAATAAAGCAAATGGATTGCTAGCATATGGCAGCACAAAAATCGAAGAAGATTGCCGGTAGGCTGCAATCCGTTTGCTAACCTGAATGTCTGTCATAAGTACGCTGGAATCAAAATCAAACAACCGGCGCAGCGGCAGCCCTGTTGCTAGTGATGCAACAAACCGTCTCCGATTGATGCACCTCCAGCTGTGCACCGAGGTGCATCTTGCAACAGTTCAGTTCTAAATTTGATCACTAATCGCCGGTCTCCCTCGTTCTACTCGGGTGCGCTCATCCATCGTCTGTTGTACGAATGAACTCAAATTGTTTTGGCGCCGACAACTGATTTATGTATAAGCCAAAACAAAAAAAAAAAAAAAAAAAAAAAAAAGTCGAAATCGAAACCAAAAACAAAGAGAAAAGGAAAGATGAAGAAACCTCCCGAGGAAACGATACGCATGAAAGCGACAGTTCTTGAGAATTTCCAAATAAAAGGATGGAAGGACCGCCCGCTGTTCGCACGATCTAGAATTTCTAATGAATGAAATGTTATAGCTGACGTTTGATCATCAACCGCAGATATACAGATAAACTGAATTCGGATCCAAAAGAACTTCATGGCGGCACGGTCCACTCCCTTTGGGTAAAGGAAATGACGAATTCACCGCAAAGAATAACAATGTGCATCTCCACCATTGAAGATTTAGCCGCTTTTTAGCGGCAGTATACTATATTAAATTGACCTTTATCGTCAGTAACGGTCGCGACCTCTATCCTCAGTAACAATCGCTTTTACCCTGATCTTCGTACTTGTAGATGGCGTCTGGGTGGTGCGAACGAGCCGAGGTTTACATATGTGTTTTGCACGTGCCAATGACACTCATCGCATGCGGGTTATAAACCCTCATCCACCCACCATTCGACTGCTTGTCAACAGTGTCGACAGATAGCGTTGAGTTAGCATGTGGTAAGCCAGCATTCATGTCTCATCCTTGCCCCCGAAGAAATCACGTGTTCCGGATTTCATATTGATATCGAGAATTATTACTTATGGTGGCGGTGGTTATTTGCGGATAAAAGACTATCAAAAGGGAGTTGCTTGTGGAGATACCACGTAGCGATTCATGGTTACATCCTTCCACGAGCGCTTATGCTGGAATGAACTGTACAAAAATAAGCACAAAGTCAATACAATTAGGTGGGTAATGATCTTATTTTATTTAGGGCAGAAATGGAGCCGTCGTGCGTCACAATTCCATGTCGCATAGAGGATATGAAATGACACGTGTTTTGTGGTGAAGTTCTTATACATATGTATGTCCTTATATGGCCATATACCTATGTGTGCTTAAGCTAATGAAAGGATAAGACTTTCAGGAAATAAACCAGTTGCTTTTGGAAGAATAAGGACATGACAAAAATAACAAGCAATTAAAGCAAAGAGCAATAAAAGAATTCATTGCATCCTTTTTAAAATGCTTTAATGAGCGGTACAATGAAGGAAAACACTGTTTGCTAATAAGTGCTTACGTACATTTGAACTTTGTATTAGGTATGTGGCAGATACATATATGTATTTAGTGACATGAATAAATCAAAATATAGTCTGCAGCATAGAATATAGCTACAGCTTCAGTAAAAATTAGCTTAATAACGAGTTTTTCTCACTTAACTAGACGATCAGTTTCTTTAAAAAGTAATTCAAACAGAAGAAATTCACCTTTGTAGCATCCGCGACACCAATAATACATTTACTATCCTCAAAGGCCTGGGGGTGACGGGTTCGATAAGGGTCTGGAGATTAAGCAATTCCTGGCAATGAGGGTTATTTAGGTTTTTTTTAAATTAAGGGTCTAGTGCTGTCCAATAGCATCAGGCCGGCTAGCCAATTAGCCGAGGAGCTTCTCCACTTCCCTCATAAAGTTGAGAATGCTTCTCGTAGAAGCCGAGATGATACCCTCAGGAGTCATAACTTCACTGAGAAGGATACGCTTCCTAAGATGGGAAAGAGCAGCAAACTCACACGGTATGTGCTCTGCCGTCTCTTCGTCCTCAAGACAGAGTCGTCACTCAGTTTCAGACGAGAGGTTAATTTTATTAAGAAGATATCTCAGACCGCAGTGTCCCGCCAGGTAGCTGACTAGTCTTCTGATATCTACTCTATTAAGTTTGGGTCGTATAAATCGTTTCAATTGGTGAAGTCCCTGTACGCTGTTCCAAAAGGACAGGTGTTGCGATTTTTCCCACTTATCCAAGAAGAAGTTGATCTTAGACTTGGCAATGCCACATAAAGGTCCAGGCTGGAACCTTTCCTGGCGAAATGATCGGCAATTTCATTGCCCTTGATACCTTTGTGCCCTGGCATCTAGCAAAGTTCGACTTTGTTTTTTTTTTGGCGAGGTCTTGCAGGGCACCATGGTCCTTGACGGTTTTGAGTTCGTGCTGTACGAACTTACCGCTTCGCTTTAAGCGCTGCTTGGCTATCAGAGAGTATGCTAATGGTTACTCCTGCTGGCTACTTTTGCTGCTTACAGTTCTGCAACATTCGTGGGTTAAGAAAGAATTTCTTTGCCATGTATGCCCATGTCTATCTCCACAAACCAGCTGTTTTGGCACTTTGTGAAACACAGGTTGATGGAAAATCAGATCCTTCGGATTTTAGCCTTCCTGGATATATGTAGTTCGTTTCCCATCGCGGTCTCGCCCTCTACATTCGTACTGATATGGCTCACCAGCTGTACCTATAGCCAAATATCCACTTCGGAATTTAATTTCTTATAGCTTAAATTCACCCTTCGTAAGAACACAATTCATTACTGTATTCTTTATATAGACTCCAACCAAAGAATTATTTCCCTGTTTCCTCGCACTGAAATCGTTATAGCGGGTGATTACGATGTTCACAATTCTCAGTGGCTTTAACATTCTGGACAGACAACACCCAAAGGAAGGTATGTCGAAATTTTCGCTGAGTTAAACCAATTTGTTGAACTCTGACGCACGATGAGCTAGTTCGGATCCCGATAATACCAACGCCATCGAATGTTTATTCCGCGGCGTTTCTCCTCGGCCGGGTACTGGTAATCCCCCCCGTAGTATATGTACTTGCGCTGAAAAATCTTCTCGACTCACGCCGTTCGGAATCGGCATTAAAACTCTAGGTACATTTCACATGTGTAAAAAATAAATCACACACAACATGGGTGATTGAAAGAAGCAACAAAAACGAATACACCTTGGATGTATTATCTCCTCTAGCACTGTGTTATATCATCTAAGTTGCCATATTCACTCCACTCGATTAACGAAAAACTCCCAAAAGAATAATATGGGTATACGAAAAAGCTAATTGATGCGGCCCTAACAACTTCTTTCGCAGCTTAAACTGGCCGTTATGCTTCCTCGACAACGGCTCGGACGCCGCAGCGGATATGATCACAACGTTATCCATACTGGTATAACCAATTTTGTCCCCAACAGGATAAAAGTCTTAAGCCGGTTGAAAATGCATGGTCTGACTTGAGTTGCAAAGGTTATCAGGTCGAAAGAGATAAGCTTTCGGAATTATAAGGCAAACAACACTGAGCAAAACCGAAAAAGATATATACAAGCCAGAAATGACTGCATCTTCCACATTCGACGAGCCAAATCATTACACGGCCAAAAATTGAGGTCCAAAATCCTACAATGTCTCAAAGGTAGCAAAAGTTTTTGGTCGTTCGTCAAAAACATTCAGAGCTCCGTCTCGTCGTCTGTACCCACGCTCATTCACAATGGTCTGGTCTGGCGCATCCAATACCTCACTGCACTTACTGGACAGAATACAAAATCGCACGATAAGACATAGGAGACTCCAGCATCACAAATGTATTACACTCGCTGGATATCGGCGGAATGCCTCCTACCTTTCATTGTTTTATCGTTACTTTTATCATAAGTGCTCTGATGAAAGAGCTAGTTGCATTCCGCCCCTTCAAAAATTTCCCTTGCGATATACGTCTCTCCTGGAATGCACACAATTTCCCTGTTACCTTCTGCTAGCATAATGTCTCGCTGACGTTATAAGGCATTAGCCTCTGACTGACGTTTTACAAGGTGCTAAGACATTGGCACACGACCAAAAGCCCGGTCCAACACCTTCAGGAAGCAGCGGAAATGCCGCTATCCGACGTACGAAAGCCTGGTCCAGCATCCTCTGACAGCGGTACTCTGACTGACGTTTTACAAGGTGCTAAGACATTGGCACACGACCAAAAGCCCGGTCCAACACCTTCAGGAAGCAGCGGAAATGCCGCTATCCGACGTACGAAAGCCTGGTCCAGCACCCTCAATGAGCAATCATAGTACTGATGAAGGGCAAGGTGCTAAGACAGTGGCTGATCAACAAAAGCCTGGTCCAGCACCCTCAGGTGATAATAGGGTGAGGAATACTCCTCGAAATCCAGCCCTGAGTGTCCCTAAAACGAGCTACAAGCAACGTCGCGCGGCTAGCAAGGTAGTAGAAAAATTGCGAGACATACCCAGAGATCAGCTCTCGGAAAGGAGGCAGAAGGCTCTTGACTGGGCGGAAAGCACAATCAATCCCTCTGTTGGCAGAGGCTGTTTGCACAGCCTGTGCCCTGAAGAGCACTGCAACGGAAGTGCTGGGCCTTAAAGCTCCACCACGACGAAACACCTGGTTCGATGACGAGTGTAGAAGGATTCATGCGGAAAAGCAGGAGGCATACAAAACCTCACTACACAAAAAAACAAGAGCGGCTCGTGAGCTCTACGAGCTTAAAAGAAGGGAGGAACATAAGCTTCTCAAGAGAAAAAAGAAAGAGCACGATAAGCGGGCGATTGAAAACTTGGAGAGGTGCTATTGCAGGCACGACGTTCGAAGATTTTATCAGCGGATAAAACGAATGTCTCAAGGCTATAAAGCCCGAACGGAGCCTGTAAGGATGAGAACGGACACCTTGTAGTAGAATCGCAGTCGATGCTGAGAATTTGGAAAAACCACTTCTGCAGACTGTATAACGGCGATGACAGCCAACATACCGCTGTCAGGCAGAATGATCCATTTTTTAACGACGAAGATCGCAGAGAATTCCGTCCCCCTGACCTCGACGAAGTTGAGATTGCCATGTCGAAACTCAGGTCGAATAAAGCTGCTGGCGCAGATGGACTATCTGCTGAGCTCTTCAAAGCGGCTGGGGGTGAGCTGGTTAGGAGCATGCACCAGCTCATCTGTAAAATATGGTCAGAGGAAAGCATGCCCGAGGAATGGAGTCTCAGCATTGTTTGCCCGATCCACAAAAAAGGAGACCCCTTGGACTGCACCAACTATAGAGGAATAAGTCTCCTTAATGTCGCATACAAGATCTTCGCTGCCGTTTTGTGTGAACGCCTGAAGCCATTCGTAAACAAGCTGAAAGGTCCTTATCAGTGTGGCTTCAGGCCAGGGAAGTCCACCATCGATCAAATCTTCAAACTACGGCAGATCCTGGAGAAAACCAATGAATTTCAAGTCGATACGCACCATCTATTCGTCGACTTCAAGGCCGCATACGACAGCGTAATTAGAGACGAGCTATATAACGCCATGTTTATTTTTGACATCCCTGCTAAGCTCGTCAGACTATGCAGGATGACCCTGGAAAATGCTCGCTGCTCCATCCAAATCGGTGCAGAACTGACGGATAGTTTCGAAGTCAAGAAAGGATTTAGACAGGGCGATGCGTTGTCGTGGGTTTTTTTTAATATCATATTAGAAATGATTGTGCAAAAATCACAGGCCAATACGAGAGGCACAATCTATTTCAAATCCTCGCAACTCCCTGCATACGCCGACGATATTGACATAATAGATAGATCACAGCGAGATGTCATTGAGGCGTTTGCGAGTATTGAGATGGAGGCGGCAAAAATTGGTTTGGCAGTTAATGAGGGCAAGACTAAATATCCGCTGTCATCGAAAAATGACATTTACCACCGACGTCTTGGACAGAACATGCAAATTGGCAGATATAAGTTCGAGGTAGTTAAGGACTTCATATGCCTCGGCTCCGTAGTGACTTGGAACAACGACACCAGTTTCGAAATCAAGCGCAGAATTACTCTTGCCAACCGCTGCTTCTTTGGGCTCAAGAGGAAACTGAGAAGTAGAGCCCTCTCTCGTACGACCAAGTTGACCTTATATAAGACCTTAATTATCCGGGTTCTGTTATACGGCGCAGAAACATGGACTTTATCTAAAGCGGATGAGGAGATCCTTGGTCGTTTCGAGAGAAAGATTCTGCGTTCGATTTTCGGTCCCATAAACACGGAGGAGGGTTGGAGGAGAAGATTCAATCACGAACTATACGGGTTGTACAGCGACATGAGTCTGGGTAGGCGTCTACGGATCCAACGCCTAAGATGGCTAGGCCATGTAGAGCGAATGGACACCACAGCTCCAGCCCGTAGAGTCTTTGAATCCAACCCCGAGAGACGAAGAAATAGAGGACGGCCGCACCTAAGGTGGCGCGCACAGGTGGAAAGGGACCTCAACCAACTGGGCGTGCGGCATTGGAAAAGACTAGCGAAAGATCGTGCTAGGTGGAGAGGCATGTTGGTTGAGGCACAGGTTCACCCCGAACTGTAGCGCCCGTTAAGTAAGTAAGTAAGTAACCTCACCGTTTGTAATAACGGCTATGAACCAACTTTCATCACCAAATACAGACAGGAGGTACTGGATGTAACTTTTGCATCGCAGGACATTGTCGACAAAGTCAGGGAATGGAAAATCCTAAAAGAGCATTCCCTCTCTGACCATCGCTACATTCAATTCAGCATAGTCAGCCACGTCAGTGCCCCAGCTCCCTTCAGGAACTATAGGAAAACTGACTGGCAAAAATATGTTGAACCCCACCTAGGGACAAGACACCCTACCTATCCGCTCAACTCCGCGGAATTAGACAACTTAGTAAATGAGCTGACAGAAACCCTTAACAGAGCACTGTCTAAATCTTGTGTGGAAAGCACCCCCAGGGCAAACCCAAACCCCCTGGTGGAATAAAGAGATAGTCTCCCTTAGGAAAGAGAGTAGGAAGCTCTTTAGCAAAGCTAAATGTATTCGCTTGCAAGAGGATTGGGACCTCTACAAGGAGGCACTTAAATCTTTTAAAGCAGCGACCAGAAAGGCCAAAATACAATCCTGGAGGAACTACTGCGACAATATCAAGGCGGTCTCCGAAGCCTCAAGAATAAAAAAGATCCTGGCTTCGGTATCGTATAATCCAAGCCATCTGATGCGTAATGATGGTTCCTCGACCTCCAGAGAGGAAGCCCTGGAACTTCTTCTAAGCGCACACTTCCCAGGCAGTACAGACTCGGCTATGACACCTCCGCGGATCTTTCAGCCGACGTTATCCTCCTTCGGGCGTTCTCCCAACCTGGTCAACGACAACAATGTCCTTTGGGCAATAAAAAGCTTTGAACCATACAAGTCCCCAGGACCGGATGGGATTATACCAGCTGAGCTCCAGCAGGTAGCAGAAATCATCCTCCCCTGGCCTGTGGTCATATACAATAGCTGCCTCTCCCTATCCTACATCCCCAGCAAGTGGAAGGTAACCAAAGTCATTTTCATACCCAAGGCAGGCAAAAGCTCCCACACGTATGCAAATGACTTACTTCTTTTCTATTAAAAACTCTAGAGAAGATTTTAGACGCACACATTCGGTACAGCTGCATCTCAGGAAGGCTGTCGGATAACCATCATTCCTACAGTAAAGGCAATTCGGTGGAAACAGCACTCCACTCACTGGTCAGTAAGATAGAAAGGTCACTAGAACGCAAGGAAAATACTGTAGTCGCCTTTCTCGACATTGAGGGCGTCTTTAACAATGTTGAACCATGGGCCGCCATCAAAGCGCTGTCTGATCTGGGTGTTACGGGATCAGTGATAGAACTCGTATGACAACTGCTAACACAAAGAGTCGTCAAAGCCAACTTCGCTGGTGCCGTCTCAACCAGAATGGTTAGCAGAGGTACACCACAGGGTGGAGTACTCTCCCCTCTCCTCTGGAACGTGGTCGTCAACGAACTACTGCGGATGCTTGAACAGGAAGGGTACGCTGTGACCGCATATGCAGATGACATTGCTATTGCCGTCACAGGTAAATTTCCCAACGCTCTATGCGACCTAATGCAGAGTGCATTACATACAGTAGAAACCTGGACGTAGTATTCTGGACTTGGGGTGAACCCTAAGAAGACCTGTTAGTACTGTTTACTAACAAATACAAAATTCCACCCCTCAACCCACCGAGGCTGGGTGGAACCCAACTAAATATCTAGGCCTAGTCCTTGACAGGAGGCTGAATTGGAAGTTGTCTTTCCATCCAGGGAGGAATGGGCTGAAGGGAAAGTAATACCAAAGGACTCGATCTCCCTCTATACCGATGGCTCTAAGATGTAGTCGGGTGTAGGTAGTGGGGTCTTCTCCAAGGAACTTAACCTCAACCTATCTTTCAGACTCCCAAATCAGGTAGCGGATCAGACAGAAATAACAGCGATAACAGAGGCCCTTGCATGGCTCAGGATCAATGTAATATCCGCTAAGGATATTATCATTTGCACGGACAGCCGAGCTGCGAAAACTTCCCTGGCAGCGGTTACCCACAAATCAAAGACATCTCTTAACTGTCGCCTATCTCTAGATGAGATGGCTGAACAGTTCAATATTAAAATACTGTGGGTTCCCGGGCATAGGGATATTCCAGGAAACGGCGCGGCCGACGAACTCGCAAAGTTAGGGTCAAGTACACTCAGCCCACCTACCCTCGGGTACATAGATACACCCATAAGTACGGTAAAGCACATGATAAAACCGCAAACCATAGACGAGACCAACCTCCAATGGAATGAGAGCAATATTGGCTTTATCACCAAACAATTGTGGCCTAAGTTAAGCCTAGGACGAACCAGGGACCTAGTGGCCAACCAAAAGGGCAGCCTTAAGTACCCTAGTGGGTGTCATTACAGGTCACTGCATCATTGGAAAACACGCCGCCAGACTAGGGCTACCCTCCAATGACTTCTGTCGCGGCTGCATGGACGAGGAGGAATCAATACACCACCTCCTCTGCTCATGTCTCTCTTTTGCGAATCGCAGGAGTATCTACATCGGCGCGACCTTCTTTAACAATCTAAGTGAGCTAGCAGACCAAAAAATGGCTCAACTCCATCGCTTCATTAGAAGCACCGGTTGGTTCTCAGGTAGCGGATCAGGGTAACTTGGTCCAGGTGGTATCACAATGGGCCGAATTCGGTCTACGTTTGGCTTATGCCTACCACGCTAACCTAACCTAAGCATTGTTTTTACAACTAACCTAAAAATTAAAAATGCAAACATAATTAATTAAGTTCAGCTCAATTAAAAAATATTTACAACCACTGCAACCTTGGGAAAATTTCAGAACTAAAACATGTCCCGTAGACACCATTAGCATTGACAATTTCTTTCCTAACAGCTGTGTTTATTTTTCCAACCCTCACCTTGCCATTCTCACACAGCGGCATACCCACCCAGATGTGAGTCCACTAGGGTCCTAACAATTAATAGATTGTAGTAGCTTAACACGATTAAGTGACGTGTGTATCACGCACATCACATTTCTGAACGCGTCCATGAACATATTCATTCAATTTGCTTATTTAAGACGTCCGTATGAGATACTTATAGTGATCGCATGAAGGCCGATGAAATGCTAATTTGAAGGGCAGTGTGCATCAGCTGGCGCTTCAGGGGATAGAGTCGGAAGACATTTGACAGGACAATTAATTTGTTCATAGCACGGTTCAGGGGGTTTACGATAAGTGAGGGAGGAATGAATATCAAGCACTGGATTATATTGCGTATCACGTGTATAAATAAGCGAACTAGACCAAGTCAAGACGTAAATATGCTAGAACTCCAAAAGCTTCAGCTCAATTAAGTGCCAATCAACGAAAGTATCTGGGCGCTTTACCCAATAACTGGGTACATGTCTTTTGTCGTTCCTCGGGCTGGATTTCAACGCAAACATTCATACCTCCGCCAAGACGAATTCTTGGGAATTCATAATTGTACCCGAAACTCGTTAGTCCAGATTATGAAGTAAGACATATGTATACCGTCAAGCGAATTCAGACGTCAAGACACAACTAAAAATGTTGTGAAAATCGGCGGCAACCATTACACAAGCCATGCATCTCGTTTGGAAGTCATTCGAAATTAACTCGTCATCAATTACTCTCAAACGAAAAAAAAAAAAAAGTCAAGAGAAAAAAATAATTCCACAATATAATTTATGAATGATCCCCCGAAGAGGAACAAGATCCACTTGGCCGAAGTAATACAAACGTAGTCATCAGTGTCCAGTGTCTCAGGATGAAGATTGCCAGAACGGGTTTTCTCTTGCACCGAAAATTATTCTTTTCATTTGTTATTAATGGGCGATCCATCTGCTATCAAAGAGTGGAAAGAATGCCAACGACTGAGAACAGGAGGATAAAGATCTGCCAATTGAAGGTACCATCGAATATTATTGTCGGTGGAGGGTCCTTGTTCGCCACGTGTGTGGCCTGTTGTAAGTGCCATTGTCACTGTACGAAGGAACAATTTTAATGTCATAAAATATCGAAACACTTTTTCGGTGGATGTATGTATTTTATGTACATATGTATATCCACCACCCAAGTTTGTCGATCGTCTTGGATTTTTCCTTCGAATGCATTGAGGTCCAAGCAATTCGAGGGAGTTGTTGAACATTTTAGGCGGGATTGATTCAAATTGGAACATGGATAACCACTTTATTAGACAGCAATCGAGAGGATGACGGCGACCAACATTAAGGTTTTTATGAGCTTGTATATCTGTCATAGCTCGTATGGACGTATGAGTATGGTTTATCACCTTGTCCAGTGGTGTGTTAACATTTAATTTCTTTTATTGTCATTGAAGAGTGTTGGAGAACGCTGTTAATTGGATATTTATGAGAAGGTGCTGTGTTATTTCAGTGACAAACATTCCGGTACTGGGAGGCTGACCCTCTTTAGTTGTGAGCGGTAGATGAAGAGGTTAACAAGCAGAGATCCTGCGATCGGGTTGTACAAACAATTGTGTGGAACAAAATAATAACGATGGCGGACATATCAAAGCAGGACCCTCATATTATTATGTAAATTGTTTTATTTTTGTCTTTTTATTGTTATGCAATACAAGCACTTGGTTGGCAGGATTAGCTTTTATGTTAAACAAGACAGGTAGAGTCTTTAAACTAGTCGAACCATATGCATTATCACTAATATTTTATATAAAAAAATATTAGGTAGTTAGTAAATTACGATATTTTAAACTGGAAAGGGCAAAACATTACAATCACTCTAGTAAAAACTAGCTACAAGGAACTCATCCGAAAGGGTACAATGTAAGTGCTGTCTTACTTACTTACTTTCATGGCGCTACAGTTCGGGGTGAACCAGGGCCTCAACCAACAAGCCTCTCCAGGCGGCCCGATCTTCGGCCAGCCGCTTCCAGTGCCACACGCGGTCGTCCTCTGTTGCGTCGTCCCTCGGGGTTGAAGTCGAAGACTCTTCGGGCCGCCGTGTTGATGTCCATTCGCTCTACATGGCCTAGCCATCTTAGACGTTGGATCCGAAGACCTCTAACCAGGCCGATGTCGCTGTACAGCCCGTACAGTTCTTGCTTGAATCGCCTCCTCCATTCTCCGTTTACGCAAACGGGACCAAAGATTGCACGCAGAATTTTCCTCTCGAAACGTCCAAGAGCCTCTTTATCCGCTTTTGATAATGTCCAAGCCTCAGCGCCGTAGAGGAGGACCGGGATGATTAAGGTTTTGTAGAGGGAAACCTTAGTTTTTCGAGAGAGGGCTCTACTACTCAACTGCCTCTTGAGCCCGAAGAAGCAGCGATTGGCGAGAGTTATTCTGCGTTTTATCTTAGGGCTGGTGTCGTTGCTGCTTGTCACTATCGAGCCAAGGTAGACGAAGTCCTTGACTACTTCAAAAATATAGCTGCCAAAGGTGACGTTCTGACCAAGACGTCGGTGTTGTGCGTCTTTCTTGGATGACGGCATATATTTGGTCTTGTCCCCATTTACCCTTAGACCCATTTTCGCCGCTTCTGCTTCAATGCTTGTGAACGCCTCATTGACGTCTCGCTTTGTTCGTCCAATAACGTCAATGTCATCTGCGTAGGCAAGCAATTGTGTGGACTTGAAGTAGATCGTACCTCTTGTATTGGCCGCAGAGTCCCGCACGATCTTTTCAAGAATAATATTGAAGAAATCACATGACAGTGCGTCACCCTGTCTAAAACCTTTTTTAACATCAAAGGGGTCGGTTAGTTCACCTCCGACTTTAATGGAGCAGCGAGAGTTCTCCATAGTCATCCTGCATAGTCTGTCGAGTTTGGCAGGAATGATAAAACATGACATGGCTTTGTATAGCTTGTCTCTATAAACACTGTCATACGCGGCTTTAAAGTCGACGAAAAGATGGTGCGTGTCGACCTGGAATTTATGGGTCTTCTCCAAGATCTGCCGTAGTGTAAATATTTGGTCTATCGTTGATTTTC
Organism: Eumerus sabulonum; assembly: GCA_951905685.1. Lineage (NCBI taxonomy): Eukaryota > Metazoa > Arthropoda > Insecta > Diptera > Syrphidae > Eumerus > Eumerus sabulonum. Next base: position 39,910,395 of record OX645062.1, on the reverse strand, counting down.
CTGGCCTGAAACCACACTGGTAGGAACCTATCAGATTGTCCACGAACGGTTTCAGGTACTTACACAGTACGGCAGAGAGGATCTTGTACGCGATGTTCAGGAGGCTTATCCCTCTGTAATTGGCGCAGTCATAGGGGTCTCCTTTTTTATGGACCGGGCAAACGATATTGAGATTCCATTCATCGGGCATGCGTTCTTCCGACCATATCTTGCAGTTGAGTTGGTGCATGTTCCTAACCAGCTCATCGCCAGCTGCTTTAAACAGCTCCGCGGGGAGTCCGTCTGCTCCAGCAGCTTTATAAGACTTAAGTTTCGATATCGCTATCTTAACATCGTCTAGGTCGGGTGGACGGGATTCACCTTCATCTTCGTCCATTGTGAATGATTCGCTCTGCCTGACGGCGGCATTTTGACTATCATCGCCGTTATACAGTCTGCAGAAGTAGTCCTTCCACAATCTCAGCATCGACTGTGACTCCACTACTAGTTGTCCGTGCTCATCCCTGCAGGCTTCTGCTCTGGCTTTATAACCTTGGCATGTTCGTTTTACTTTCTGGTAAAATTTTCGAACGTCGTTCCTGCAGTAACATCTCTCCATCTCCTCGATCTCGCGCTTCTCGTGCTCCTTCTTTTTCCTTCTCAGAAGCGCATGCTCCTCCCTCCTTTTCTGTTCATAGAGCTCGCGGGCAGCTCTCGTCCGTCGATGCAATGGCCATGTATGCATTCTGTTTCTCTACATGGGCCTGCCTGCACTCATCATCAAACCAGGGGTTTCTCGACGGTGGTGGCTCGAAACCGAGTATATCTGAGGCGGCCTCTCTAATGGCTTTCTGACAACGAAAGTGCTGTCTTAATAATACATATATAGGAAGAATTTTATCTACATCAAATATTTCCAGATATAAGTATCGTGTGACTTTTGTTTAGCCCCTGTCACCGTACTCCACTTCCATAATGAATGGATGAAACCCGTCAGAAAAGTATGCAACTATGTACATACATACATACATATGTACATATGTATGGACATATGTTCGTTCACTACGTCATTGCTACACATCTGGTCTCTCTCTGGTACTCCCTACACATATAGACTCTTTAGAGTTACGAATCTAGATATCTCTTGTTAACATCGGTGCGCATTATTCCTTGAGATTCAGGGTACATATGTATGTCGTGTATGTATGGTGGTCACGTAATTAGCACACTTAGAATTCAAAAAAATGAGAAAGCTGACATCCCCGCCAAACAAGGAACGACGCAACGAACTAAAATGACCTACGCTGGTACACCACTAGCAGCAAACAAATTAGAGCTAATGAATCAAGCCATGGCTGAGACGAACCTGGAAATCTGGCCACGACTTGATCGACAGTGCGCCACAGGACTAATCTCCCTAAAACGAAGTGACATCAGCATAATTGTTGGTGTCATCGCGGGTTACCGTCTTATTTGCAGTCATGCACAAAAACCAGGTCAAGTCTCAAATTACTTCTGCAGGAGCTGTGAAGACGAAGAGGAGGTTGAGTCCATTCAACACCTGCTCTGCGCCCGTCCTCTGTCATAGTAGGTTACAATACCTAAGATCTTACTTCCTTAACGATTTGACCGCGAGGTAAGAAGTACAAAATGGTTCCAAGAATAGGGAGTCGTAGAACCGCAAAGAGTCTACCTGGCTTATGTGTGCACGGCAAGACTTCGACTCGTCGCTCTGAAGCATGTGTTTCAAAAAAAAAAAAAAAAAAAAACGTGAATTTCAAACGATATTTTTATTCGAAAAGGGTGACGCCTTTTCGACAGCGTGATTTGCTCCACCAACAAGGAGCATACTCACCACTCGCTATGTGCCGATTATGTTTGCACTCGGTCAGTGTAACAATCGTTTAACACAAGACGCACAGCTGTAAGAGACAACACTTCTTTAATTTTTATTATTTTTTATTAAATTTTTTTTTTATAGTAACACGCGCACACAAGGCTAAGGCCTTATAACGTCAGACATTGTGCGAGCAGAAGGTAACAGGGAGAGGGAGAGGAGGTGCCTATTGACATTGGTCTCAAATATCTGCATGTTGTATTGAGGGGGAATACCGAACGGGATAGCGCGTTCTACATTCGTATAGTTCGGCTGAAGAAAGAATCTTGATATTTTACAGTATGACCGAAAACGGGCTTAAAATTGAAATTGTGAGCATTCCGGGAGAGACGTACATACATACATACATATGTATATCGCGGGAGAAGTTTTGAAGGGCCGGAATGCAACTGGATATTTATGATGAAAGTAACGATAACACGATGAAAGGCAGGATAAATTCCTGCGATGACCCAGTGAGACCGACCAGACATGAGCATTGAACTCCAACTTAATGAACGCCTTATAAATTGTTGCCAGATCGGAGGGTGTGAACAATTTTTTGCATCTATATGGGAAACCTGGGCATTTCGCGGCATTCTTGGCGACACTAAATATGTGATCGTTCCAACAAAGATTGTCACTAATACATATACTGTCTGGTAATGACGTAATAGACAAAAGACCATTTGAGGAAGAGTGTCGGAGACAAAACGGAGCCCTGGGGAACACCAGTATTTACAAAGTGAGTATCAGACTTGAATCCGTTCAAGACAACTTTAATTGAACGATTCGAAAGGTAACTTAATCCATAGAAGAAGGGAGTCATCGATCCCGAATGCACGCATTTTCGACAAAAGAGCTTAATGCCAAATTCTGTCAAATGCTTTCGAAATATCAAGTGCAACTATTTTGCTTTCACCCGCCTGGTGGAGCGAAAGATTCCACTTCTCGGAGAGATATAAATGCCATCAAATGTGTTGCTGCGGAAAACATACTGCCGGTAATTGAGGAGATTTTTGCGACTCGAAATATTTCATTAGCTGACGATTTATCAGCGTTTCCATGACCTTGGAAATAATTTCAGCAGCAGTCAGGAGGTAATTTTCGAACAGAGGCATATTATCAATAACTTAAAAATGCATACCTAGAAGAGAACGCATAAAGCGATGATGATGATGTTGCACACACTAGCAACATTATCAGTGCATTCGCTCAAATCAAATGCCATAGGACTGGATTACATGCATAGTTCGTTTCTGAAAAGCATTTTTCCCACGATTCTGCTATTTGTTACACATATTTTCAATTCGATTGTTAAAACATGCGATTTTCCTTCACAATGGAAGAGAGCAAAGGTAATTCCTATCCCAAAAACATCAAAAGGACACGAATTCAGACCCATTTCAATATTACCTTTTTTGTCTAAAGTCTTCGAGAGAGTAATTAAGAAACGATTGAACGTATTTCTTACTCGCTTCGAATTACTGACACCCAATCAATCAGGGTTTCGAAAGAAAAATAGTTGCTTGACTGCACTATTAAGTGTCTCAGAGGACATTAGAAAAGCAATTGACTTGGATAGGATCACGTTTTTAATACTCCTCGATTTCTCGAAAGCCTTTGATATGGTAAACCATGTCCTTTTTTGCCAAAAGCTATTACATAAGTTCAAATTCTCTTGCTCTGCAGTCAAACTTCTGTTCTCATATTTAACCAATCGTGAACAAACTGTTGAAGTCAAAAAATTAAAATCTGAATTTCCGCCGGTGAAGAGTGGTGTGCCACAAGGGTCAATCCTTGGCGTTTTTTTTTTTTTTTGCAATGTACGTCAACGAACCACCCGAGTTAGTCACACATTGTTCGGTTCGTATACACAGCTATACCTAAGCCGTCCTCTAGGGATAATTGAACATTTTGTAGAGTATTTGAATGAAGACCTGGACATGATTGATCGATGGTCTATTAAAAACAGCCTTCAGTTGAACCCAAATCGAAATGTCTAGTTATTTCTTATGCTTATGCTGTCCTAGGACCGCTGTAAACGATGTGCTGGCAGCTAAATAAAGTAAGCGATGCAAATTAAGAACTACTCGGCAATGTTTTAAATTTGTGTTAAAACTAAGTTTATTCAAAAGTATTGAACAGTATAAAAGTAAAATTCAATAAAAAAAATAAACTTAATCCAAAATGAAAAAAAAAAAAAAAAAAAGTACAGAGTAAAATTCAATAAGAAAAATAAAAGTAAAAAAATAATCGAAATCCAAAATTAAAAAAAAAATAAGAGAAAGAGCAAAAATGAATAATAAAAAAAGCACAAACTGGCGACAAAATCTCTGGAGACCACTGTACTCCAACCAAACAGAGCAAGGAGGACTTGTGTGTGATACTTTTCACTTAATGGTTGCTGCAACCAGTGCAGTGCGAAGTACCAAACACGAGTGAGTTCACACTGATCGCGTGTCCCCTTATATACTGTGTGGGCGTACGGTACTTTTCGCCAAATTGTTTACAATTTATTTTTTATTTTAAGTTTTTTATTGCAAAGAATTCTTTTTAATTTTCTTTTTTTTTTATTTTGTTATTTTTTATTTTTTTGACATTGTTTTTTTTTTTCTAATTGTTGGGTTGTTAAAATATTGCTTATGTTGAGGCAGTCTTTAACCGTACCCTAACTTGGGAGCCTCATGCCTATATTACGGTTGCAAAAGCTTATGGTGTCCTCTGAACGCTCTGGCCTGTCCATCACGTAATTCCAATGAAAGTCAGGGCTCTCTTAGTGAAAACGTTGTTTCTTCCTCTGCTTACTTATGGTTGCGAGATCTTTTGTCATTTGAATTATGAGAGCAAAAGAAAGCTATCTGTCAGTGCAGTGCGTTATGTCTATGGTCTACGTCGTTTTGATAGAATTTCGCAATATGTTTCATAATTTCTTTGTATGACCTTCGAAGACCTTTTGAAATATCGTTCCGTAACTTACTTTTCTAATACACATACTCACAACTCTGTGGATCTTTATAACGAAATCAGTTTTTTAAACTCTAATTGATCATTAAAGGATGGCAAAAGACTAACAAAGGCCTCGTAGGGGTAGCATCTATCCGACGGATGCTGGGCTGCTAAAAAGCTAGAAGAGCCACCGCAGTCGAACATCCTGCGGCACTGTTAGTAAATCCTATCCCCACCTCCTCGTGGTGCCATCTGGAGATTCCTTCTGGAAATTACAGACGGGGAAGGGCGAATGGCGAGCTTCCTGCGGTAAAAAAAAAAACTGGATTAGTCGGTTGCACTACAGCCTAGTAAGCTGTAACCGTAAAAAAACCACAAACTCAGAAACAACCACAAGCCTCGGATAAAATGGACCGGATTAATGTTGACGATCCTTGCAAAAACGAGAAAAGGACAATGATCTTCGGCTCTGTATGTGGAATGTTAGGTCCCTATACAGGCTACGTGCCGCCGTACAACTCGCGGACGCCCTAGACCCCTATAAAGCGGACATAACCGCCATCCAGGAAATGCGATGGAATGGACCGGGTATAAAGCGGATGAAAAACTGCGATATTTACTACGGCGACTGCTATAGGGAGAGAGGACAACAATTGTTCGGATGCGGATTTGTTGTTCGAGGTGGACTAAGGCAAAATGTCCTAAGCTTTCGGGATGTGAGCGAACGCCTCACAACAATCCGTACCACGGTCAAATTTTTTAACATCAGCCTGACCTGCGTCCACGCCCCCACGAAGGACAAACATGACCCCACGGACCAAAGATGAGTTCTACGATCTCCTAGACAGAACGTTTGCCTAATGTCCAGGCTATGACATCAACACCTGGTTCGATGACGAGTGCAGGAGGATTCACACAGAAAGGGAGGAGCAAAAGCTTCTTAGAGGAAAGAAGAAAGATTACGAGAACCGCGCGATTGAGGATTTGGAGACGTGTTACTGCAGGCGTGACGTTCGAAAGTTTTATCAACAGATAAAGCGAACATGGCAAGGTTATAATGCCAGAACGGAAGCCTGCAGGGACGAGAACGGACACCTAGTAGTAGAATCGCAGTCGATGCTGAGAATATGGAAAAACCACTACTGCAGACTGTATAACGGCGATGTTAGTCAATATACCGCTGTCAGGCAGAATGATCCATTCCTAATCGACGAAGACGGCAGAGAATTCTGTCCTCCTGACCTCGACGAAGTTAAGATCGCCATATCGAAGCTCAAGTCGAATAAAGCTGCTGGCGCAGACGGACTGTCTGCTGCACTATTCAAGGCAGCTAGGGATGACCTGGTTAGGAGCATGCACCAGCTCATCTGTAAAATATGGTCAGAGGAAAGCATGCCCGAGGAATGGAGTCTCAGCATCGTATGCCCGATTCACAAGAAAGGAGACCCCTCTGATTGCGGCAACTATAGAGGAATAAGTCTCCTTAACATCGCCTACAAAATCTTCTCTGCCGTTTTGTGTGAACGCCTGAAGCCTTTTGTAAATAAGCTGATAGGTCCTTATCAGTGCAGATTCAGGCCAGGAAAGTCCACTATCGACCAAATTTTCACACTTCGACAAATCCTGGAAAAGACCAACGAGTTCGATACACACCATCCTTTCATCGATTTCAAAGCCGCATACGACAGCATTCATCGTGAAGGACTGTTTGGTGCGATAGCCGAATTCGGGATCCCGGGGAAACTAATCCAGTTGTGCCGCGCCACGCTAAAAAATACGCGATACACCGGACTTCGGAACAGTTTGAAACATGCACCGGATTTCGGCAAGGAGATGCGCTGTCATGTAACTTCTTCAACCTGGTACTGGAGCATATAGTGCGACGGGCAGGCGTCAATAGGGAAGGCACTATCTTCTACAAGTCCGTCCAGCTGCTAGGATACGCGGATGATATCGATATCATCGCGTGTTCCCGCCGTGGCATTGTGGAAGCATTCACGGCGATTGAAGAACAGGTGAAACGAGTTGGTCTTAACCCTTTCGCCCCGCAATTGGAATAGATAAGTTAGAAATAATTTTATTGTTTTGATATGTCGCTAACCAACCTCTAAGTTTTAATATGCAAAAATATTAGCCCTCGGCGGCGGGGGCAGTGTGGGGCAGCCTGGTACAAAAATGTACCAATCGCGATGATAGGTGGTGCTTTTTCGTACCAGTCGTCCGGTTTGAAATAAAATAAAATAAAACACTTTCTTATAAAACACAGAATATTTACTTCATTTTATTGAAAGTTTATGAATGGAAAGGCGTAAACCACTTTTGGTACAAAAAGACATCGCATTCCTTGTACATTATTTTTGTGCGCGACTGTTTTTCCACTAGGCTGCAACTATAACATCGACGTCTAGTAAACTCCTCGAATGGCAAATGTTCTATCCCTGGTTCTCTCTTGGGTAGAGCACTTCGGTGAATGATCTACGAATAGCTATTGCTCGTTAGTACATTGTGCTATCTAAATTCAAAGAGAGCGTGGCAAGAGCTTGTGAAAAATGTCGAGTATTGATGACGATTTGCGAATGGTTTCTAAAATTTTACAGTCTCGTGGAGGAAAGCCATTTTTTAGGGATGAATGCTTCACCTGGCATAGTCCAGCCAAAACTTAGACCGCGCCATTTCTGAAGTGTTTGGAAAATCTGGTACTACGTTCAGGTTCAGCATCTAACTTCTCAATTCTAGCCAATTCACTATCAAACTCATCTTCAGAAGCGAAATCTTCATGATCATCTCCAGAGTCTATTTCCGAATTATTACTACCTGCGGGTTCTCAGAAATCGTCACTATCCAAAGAAAAGTCTTGTCCGCTTGATGTAGCAGTCTCGTCCTCCATGTCATTTTAATTTGGTCATTATCCATTGTAATCTTGAAGCAAAAAGAGACAAAGATCCTACATAAAGTAACGCAAAACAGACGAGTGGTACATATATGAACCACTATAAAAGACGCATGGTACATTTGAGTACCACCTACAAAATACTGTCAATAAATCCCATATCTCCATCCAAAAGACTTACATTCTGCAATTATTTTATTATTTCGAACTATATCAGCTAAAATATAACGGTTTGATAGATTTATTTGCACATAAACTCCCGAAAAATGCGATAAAACTTATAACACACAACTTTTTCGCATGACACGCCGGTAAACAATGACAGATAAAGAGTCACAGCTGCAATGAAAATGTGAAGCATCGTAAGTTTTCACTTCAGAGATAGTCAAGCACGATTTGGTGCAAATTTGATCCAAAACTAATGTAAATGGGAGATTCTAGGATTGTTCAAACCTTTGCTGGTACATTTATGTACCATGCGGGGCGAAAGGGTTAAGGTCAATGAGGACAAGACAAAGTATATGGTGTCAAGCAAAAACCAATCCGTCGCTCACCACCTTGGACAAGATATAACAATTGACAACTACAATTTCGAGGTAGTTAAGAGTTTGTCTACCTCGGGGCAAACGAAAATTCCACAAATGACACCACAGTGGAGATCCGGCATAGAATCGCCCTTGGCAACCGCTGCTACTTCGGCTTGTCCAAACAACTGGGGTCAAAACTCCTCACTCAAAAGACCAAAGTCATGCTTTACAAAACGCTCATACTGCTAGTCTTACTGTACGGAGCCGAAAGCTGGTCGATAAGCAGGACAGGAGCTGATTTTGGGTTCTTTCGAGAGAAAAATTCTGCACCGGATATTTGGTCCTGTCTGTGAGGAAGGTGAATGGAGAAGAAGACACTACCGCGAACTCTACGAGCAGTACAAAGATGTGGATGTAGTCCGGAAGGCAAAGATCCGTCGACTACACTGGCTCGGCCACATCGAGCGCATGGACATCAACGCTCCAGCTAAGAGGATCTTAGACTCCGAGCCTCCTGGTTCGAGAAGAAGAGGAAGGCCGAACCTCCGGTATAAAGACCAAGTAATCGCGGATGTAAGAGATCTTGGTCTTGATAACTGGAAGCAGCGTGCCCGGGACCGTCAAGGATGGAAGGCAGCTATAGCTCAGGCTAAGATCCTCCATGGATCCCTGGCCTGATAAGTAAGTAGGAAGCGTAATTCCTGGACCATTGTTCAATAAATAAAATTATTTATAGTATGCATTTACAATAAGTGTCTCTATTCAGGAAAAAGAGAAAAATTGTATAACAAATGCAAACGTTTATAGTCAAACCATACATTTATGTATATACATACATATGTACATATGTATGTACACACATATATTCAACCCAAAAACGTGACAAAAAAATGAAAACACTCGTATTTTTTCCATCTGTTTGTTAAAAAGGAATCCGCGATACCCTGTTCCTAAAGCAGGAAATGTTATCCGCACAAACAAAACAAACGACCCTCTTCCACGAACGGATGTCACACTCATCTTCAACGCAAACAGCAGCCACCACTCTTCTTTACTATACCTACGTAGTACACTAACGCATACACCGATGAGTATCGCTATCAGATCGGAGGGAATAAAATCACATAGCACTCATGTCCTCACGTTTACGATTTCACATTAAATTTACCGATTACCGATTATATTAATTGGCAGTTGGCTTAATCCGGCAGAGCGAGTGCATGCGGTTAACTTGTGCTAATGGCGGATTTCCGATTGTATCGGCCACCGCATCACATGTACATACATATGTACGTTATTGTCAGCAAACATTTGCACCAGTTGACATCTGTTGATTTTATTTAACCGCTTGTCGCACTTGTTAAGGGTGATCAATCCAGTCCAAATCAAGGGTGCAAATAACTATTGGGATGGACCTTGCAATAATTCAAGGGCAAATCAGCGGTTAGGGGTAGCAAATTATGATAGCGTTGTGATATAATCCCTGATTCCCTTTAATTCGACAATCTTTGATGCGCAAACACTGCTCATAACAAAAGGAGAGTCAGGTTTACCTCTGCCTACCATGGTAATTATAGTACACACTGGTATAGGAGTATTTAACATGCAGCAACTGTTCTCAAGCATGTAGTTTTATCTGAATATTTAAAATTACGTGGTTGGCGCCTTTTCGTTATTATCAGCAAAGTTTTCATTACAGGCTGTTCATGTTGATACAAGAAAAAAAGCGATCTGATTTTAGATGAAAGCTTCAGTGACAAGAAGGAACCAACAAGTAATTCACAATTGTCATTTACAGTGGGACCGATGGACAAAAGTCGCCATATCTCTCAGTTTAATGCGCGTAGTCAAACAAGTCACGGATTCAAGGTTAATTAAAATTTTGTAAACATACTAGTTTTACATAAATTAACATAAGTTCAATTGTCTTATTAAGCTTGCTTGACTTTTTATGTTTGACCAGTGTAGACACAGACAGAACTATCCACATTTATGTGGATACTTGGCGGCTTCTTTGTAAGCAACTACGCAGATATTCTCTAAATGCAATTCGTTTAGTAAGTAAGCTTGGCGATACAATTGCTAGAGAACGAGATGAGCTCCAGTTTTGCAAAATCTGCCCCTACCACCAAAGATCCGGAACTGAAACAGGATCTTTCCGCTGACAACACTCCGCCGAATCCGGCTGCAAAACTCAGCAAGATCGGCAACCCTTACAGAAGTGTAGCTGGGAGGATCCGAGTCGGCATCGTTCCCAACGATTTGGGAGCAAACGCTCTTACCACAGCGCAGATGGCAGCCGTTCAGGAGGCTGTAATTGACACCTCCATCAAACTGCTCGGTAAGGCGCCCAAACCTCAATTCAGGGGATCTACTTACAAGACAGGTTGCTCTACATACTTCGTGTGTGCTAACACCACCACGACCGATTGGATGAAGACCAATTTTACGGCCATCAAGAACAAGAGTGAACTTGATATTATGCTTGTGGAAGAGGAAGCCTTCCCGAAACCACAAATCGTTCGGGGCTATTTCCCACAGAGCATCGGCTTACTCATCACAAAGGTGTTGGCGACGCTGAACTCGCAAAACGATAGCCTATATGCACAGCACTGGAGAGTCATGCAGAGCACGACGAATAAGGAGAAAAATCTGCTGCATCTGGTTCTGGCAGTTAGTGACAAATCCTTGGACCGAGTGCTACAACTCAGGCGCAAGGTGGCTTATTGCTTGATGTCTTTAAGGTCATCATCAAAAGCCACGAAAAACATCAGTTGATGTACGACCAATCGCTGTAGAAATCAAGCAACCTACAGCCAGCAGTATGGTTTATGCACCTACTGCTGTAACAGAGACGTCAAGATGTTACAAGTCAAAACCCACTGCCACATCTAGGTCGACGACCACTAAGGGTCGTCTAAATAAAACAACAAATCGTCCTCCCGAAGCCGAATCCTCGATAGGAAGCAGATCAGAGGATCACTTCCATCGATCCGGTAACTTCAGGCGTCGGAACAACAACCCTAACCGATTGAAGGACCCGGCATGCTGCACCATGCGAAAGGTGCCTCCGACGCCTTTAGCCTGCGACTCTATCGCGACAGGATCTACATTGGAATCATTCAAGACTATGGGCCCCCAAAACAGGTAGCGTAAACTAATTTACGCTATTGTAGGTTTCCCTCCTAAGGCCGCATGTGTGATGGGTACTAATATAAATTTTCTCCTCATTCCAGAGTTTATAACAAGGGACCTGGCGGCTGTCATTGCGGAATCCCCACCAATGGAGGCGTAAGGGAGAACGTGTGCGCCTCCGCTTACTTCCCTAGAGACGGTCATCAGATTTCACCTACAGAGGTACAGGACCTGGTAAGGTAGTGTCAGCAGCGCAATCGTCACCTAATCATCGTATGCGATGCCAACGCGCACCACATGGAATGGGGCAGCAGTAATACCAATGATCGAGGTGGGTTACTCTTTGAATTTCTAATTAGTTTCACCATTTCCAGTATAGGCAACAAACCCACCTTCATAAATATGGTTAGAGAAGAGGTGCTTGACCTCACTATCTCTAGCCCATTTATCCTAAACACAATTGGTGACTGACACGTCTCCAATAAGGCCTCATTATCTGATCACCAACATATCAGATTCAACATCTCTAGTGAGGTTGAAGAAGTTCAGCCTGGATCAGCCAAAACGAACAAATTGGCCTCTCTTCTAAGCTCAGCTTTCCGCTATTTTCTTAGATATGCTTCTTAAGTCGATTGAATCGATGGATGATATCGATGAAGCGGCTTATTAGCTCAATGCAGAACTTATCCCATATTTTAGAAGCTTGACATCCAGGACAAGTACATACAAGCGATGCTAAATAGCCGTATGCGGAGAGGTCTCAGTGAGAGTATCGGCGGCTAAAGGGTGTCCACAAGGAGGAGTCCTTTCACCCCTTCTCCAGTCGAAAGTTATCGATGACCTACTACGTAAGCTAACCACACGTGGCTATGAGGTCATCGGAGTCAGTTATTGTTACGGGCAAGTGCGAAACTGCTGCCTGTGAGCGCATGCAGATCGCGCTTCAGTTTATCTCTGACCGGTGTGGCAGAGTGATTTATCGATTAACCCAAATAAGACAATCTTAGTCCCCTTTACGAAGGTACAAAAGTACAGCTCCGCTCCGTCACAATGGCACAAAGTCAAGTATCTAGGTATTGACCTCGATCGCAGACTCAACTGGAACTCCAATATTAAAAACCAACTCACGGCAAAAACTGGAGACTTAAGCCTAAGGTAGTCCACTGGTTATATACCGCTATGGTAAGACCTATCATCATCTATGCGTCCACGGTAAGGGGGACAAAAGTTGAGCAAAAAACGGTAATCGTTACGCTTCAACGCTTTCAGAGACTAGCGTGTCTCGGCCCACGGCCCCACGGCAGCCCAAGAACCAAGCTCCACTGCACCTTTTTATTAAAAGTTACGGAGTGCAATCAGAATTCTTTGCTCGAGAACAAGCCTGCCATGTAGACCCGTGGGTCACATGTTCATCTTGCAACATCTTCCCAAGCTGGATATGATTACCACGGTCTCGGACGCATTACCACGCACCTTTACTTTTGACAAGAGATTTGAGATATTAATCCTAAACCGCTCAGCGTGGGAAACCAGTGGTCCCTTGCTTAATGTCAAAGGCCTAGGTGGTATACTGATGGTTCCAAGAGGGTGTCTATGGACTAAATCGTAAGATCTCGAAGGCCCTGGGAATGAGTCCTAGCATCTTTCAAGCAGAATTACATGCCATCCTATCATGCGTCAATCTAAACCTAGAGACTGGGATAAGAAGAGTAACCGTCAACATACTCTCCGATAGCCAAGCAGCACTTAAAGTGCTGAGTTCGTACAGCACGAAATCAAAAACCGTCAAGGAGTGCCATGATGCCATGCAAGACCTCGCCAAAAGAAACAAGGTCAAACTCTGGTGGATGCTAGGGCACAAAGATATTAAGGGCAATGAAATTGCCGATCAACTCGGCAGGAAAGGTTACAGCGAAAAATACATAGGTCCTGAACTATTCTGCGGCACTTCCAAGTCTAAGATCAACTTCTTCGTCAATCAAAACGATTTATACGGTCCCTGAACAAACACTCTGTTAACATACACAAACTTAATAGAGTAGATATTAGAAGACTAGTCAGCTACCTGATGGAACACTGTGGTCTGAGATATGATCATAACGAAATTAACCTCTTGTCTGAAACTGAGTGCCGACTCTGTCTTGAGGACAAAGAGACGGCAGAGTACATACTGTGTCAGTGTGTTGCTCTCTGCCATCTTAGGAAGCATATTGTTCTCAGTGACGTTAAGACTCCATCTCGGTTACTACGAGAAGCATTCTCAACTTCATTAGGGAAGTGGAGAAGCTCTTCGGCTAATTGGCTAGCAGGCATAATAGATCTGTAAAGGTCGCAGTGCCTAATGCTATTTGATAGCACTGGCCCCTGGCCATCATAGAGCATCAGAATAGTCATTGCCAATAATATTCGTGTAACAATTTAACCAATAATTTTAGGATCAAATGACGGTTCATTTTAGTACAGCTTAGTTAATTGGTCAGCTCTTACAAGGAGAGTCGTCGTTTTTTCGACGTCATCACCGCCAGAATTGTGAGCAAAGTGAACATAGTTTTAGGTTAGGTTAATTTAGGTTAACGTGGTAGGCATAAGCCACACGTAGGGCGAAGTCGGCCCATTGTGATACCACCTGGATCAAGGTACCCTGATCCACTATCTGAGAACCAACCAACCGGTGCTTCTAATGAAGCGATGGAGTTGAGCTATTTTTTTGGTCTGCTAGCTCACTTAGATTGTTAAAGAAGGTCGCGCCGAGGTAGATCCTCCTGCGATTCGCAAAAGAGGGACATGAGCAGAGGAAGTGGTGTATTGATTCCTCCTCCTCCTCGTCCATGCACCCGCGACAGAAGTCATTGGAGGGTAGCCCTAGTCTGGCGGCGTGTTTTCCAATGATGCAGTGACCTGTAATGACTCCCACTAGGGTACTTAAGGTTGCCCTTTTGGTTGCCACTAGGTCCCTGGTTCGTCCTAGGTATTGCTCTCATTGCCGATATTGCTCTCATTCCATTGGATGTTGGTCTCCTCTATGGTGTTTCTAGGTAGCCGAGGGTAGGTAGGCTGAGTGTGCTTGAGCCTAACTCTGAGAGTTCGTCGGCCGCGCAGTTTCCTGGAATATCCCTATGCCCGGGAACCCACAGTATTTTAATGTGGAACTGTTCAGCCATCTCATCTAGAGATAGGCGACAGTTAAGAGATGTCTTGAATTTGTGGGTTACCGCGGCCAGGGACTTTATCGCAGATTGGCTGTCCGTGCAAATGATAATATCCGTAGCGGATATTACATTGAGCCATGCAAGGGCCTCCGTTATCGCTGTTATTTCTGCCTGATACACACTGCAGTAATTTAGAGAAGACCCCACTACCTACACCCGACTCCATATTAGAGCCATTGGTATAGAGGGAGATCGAGTCCTTTGGTATGACTTTCCCTTCAACCCATTCCTCCCTGGATGGAAAGACAACTTCGAAATTCCTAGTGAACACATTCTGCGGGATGATGTAGTCAGTGTCCATGGGTACTTTGAAGTGGTTTATAATGGTGGTATAGCCTTTTTGAGATGTGGGCCATTTTCTTATGCTCCTCATCCTTAGGGCCGCGCAGGCAGCGACTTGCTTGCTGAAAAGGTTCAATGGTGGAAAACGTAATGGAATATTTAGGGCTTCGTGGGGGTTGATCTGATTGCTCTGCTTATGTATAAGCTGGCCGATCTTTGTACCTTCCCGAAGTCTTCGGTTGACTGCCTTGTCCACAGCAGTCCACCAGACTACGACGCCATACAGGAGGATGGGCCTTATGACTGTGGCGTAGAGCCAGTGCTTGATGCTTGCTTGGAGACCCCACTTCCTGCCCACCACTTTCTTACAGCTGTAGAGGGCAGAACATAGTTTTACAGTCCATGATTTTTCGGTAAGTTGGCCGTCCCTGACCATTTTTTTTTTCTGGCAGCAAGTTGACGAAGACTATTTTTTCTTCTTGCTTCTTTCGTTAATTTAATGTCTCTTTTTTCGAGTCAAGAACCCGTATCAACAGTAAATGAAAATCCAATAAAATACCAGTAATCTTACACCATTTTGCATTTTTTTTTGCTTCGCGGCAACGATTTGGTGTCAGGTGTGGGGTTGTGAACAACTTCACAACAGAGTTTTCTTTATTTCATTTTACAATACTCTTCATGACGCACGATGAGCGAGTTCGGATCCCAACACCAACGCCATCGAGTGTTTATTTCACGGCGTCCCTCCTCGGCGGGGTACTGGCAAAACCCCCTGTAGTATACTTGCCATGAAAAAGCTCCTCGACTCACGCCGTTCGGAATCGGCATTAAACTGTAGGTCCCTTTCACCTGTGTGAAAAATAAGTCACACACAACACGGGTGATTGAGAGAAGCTTGCCTCTGGTCCTTCATGGGCTGTAACGCCACCAAAGAAGAATACCCTCCATATGGACGAGGAAAATTTCAAGCTGCTGCTGCAAAAATAAGGTGTTCAATCCAAACTGCCTACCGATCAAGCAACAAGGATGGAGAATCTGCAGCATTCAGTCGGCGTCAGCACCCTTAGAATGGATACACGATTGTCTAGTCCCCCTTCTTTTAAAGGTCCTCGAAGTGCAACGCACGCTAAGCCTGCTAGTAGGTACACTTTTAGTATGAGACCCACCTCATTTTTCAGCCTTACATTCCACCAACGTCAATTTTAAATCCGGAATTAATACAACATCACCTCACCATACTTACGCCATGTCAAGACCAATGAGCAAAAACCCAGTTTTGTTGTACAACCGCGGGAATTTGATGGACTACTTTCGTGGTGCACATACATACATACATACATATGTACATCATAATTTTTATTTTGAAACTCTGGCTAGAGTCAACCGGTGGACAGAAAACCTAAAAGCGCTTTACTTAGCTCCATATATACACTTTTTTGAGCGTGAACTGTCACCAAAAATCGTCAATGCTCCCACCAATTCGAAACCAGAGACGGAAAAATATGTTATTGGAAAAATCAAATTTATTCACCGAACGGGATACGGCTTTGTGCTACGAGACGATAACGCGTACGTGGCTTACATACCACGTAGTGAACTAAAACGCACTTCTAACCTACGTCAACCGAGCTTGGCCGTAATTTTTGACATCGTGCACGTTTGGGTCCCCGTGCTATACATTTTTTTTTTTTTTTTTTTTTTAAGGCTTCTGCTATCCGCTGGAGCACTCAGACGCAATCACTGGCCCATTGTACTCCAGACAGACACCTTAAGTTACTGTATTTTCCCCGTTTTCCGGAGAAAAATTTGAAGGAGCTTCAGTGATGTAGAGCTAAGGGATTCGGCACACACCACGTCGGCTAAAAGGGTGCGCCACCGTGCGCGAGCAAAGGCGGGACAATCACAGAGGAAATGCTCTATAGTATCATCCTCCTCTTTGCCACATGCAGCACAGGTAGGCGTCTCACTGATGCTGAGCACGTAGATGCTTGGCAAAAGTGTAATGGCCCGTGATAACTCCCACAAGCCTGCAGATTTTTTGCAGACATCAGGGCATACGCGCTTAGTCATCCTGCAACCCAGACAATCCCTCCATCTACGGTTGTGTGAATTAA
The DNA here is from genome assembly GCA_951905685.1 of Eumerus sabulonum. Classification (NCBI taxonomy): domain Eukaryota; kingdom Metazoa; phylum Arthropoda; class Insecta; order Diptera; family Syrphidae; genus Eumerus; species Eumerus sabulonum. Next base: position 39,893,434 of record OX645062.1, on the reverse strand, counting down.
ATACACAATCGTTAATGTAGGAATTTACCGTGGACGCAGGTAGACCTAGAGCGGGTTCGCGTCCTGAGAAGCTCTCTTCCGAAACCATTCTAGCGAGTTCATCAGAGATCTCATTTCCTAGGATCCCAGAGTGGCCTGGAACCCATACAAGCCTTAATTCGGAGCTAGTTAAGGGGTTACACACAGCTTTTAGTGCAGCTTGGCTGTCACTACAGACGCATATGCTTTCCCCCTTCCACCTGTGCTTCACAACATAGTGCATGGCCATTAGGATTGCGTATATCTCTGACTGGAAGACAGACGCATACTTTCCCAACGAGAAGTGCAGTCGGATGTTTTCGCGTTCAAAGAACGGCCCTCCGCCCAGACTTGGAGTCATCCGTCAAAATGCGAAGACTATCTTTTCCAGGTTCATTATCCAGCCATAGCCAATCCTGACGCCATGGAAACCCGACTGTGAAATTACGACGCAATAGGACAACAGGCGCCAGTGCGTCAGAAGGCATGTCCATGAGACAGGGGTCGCAGGATAATTCTTGCGCAAGCACACCGTTATTCCTATGCGAGTTGTACCAAAAGCCATTTCTCTTCAGACGAGATATGACTTTCAGAGCACACTCACTGATAAATATGTATAACATAACATCTAGAGCCGCGCCCGGCGTGCTAGGCAAAGCCCCCGTGCAGCTGAGACAAACCGTTCTTTGGAGTTTGGTGAAAGAGGCTACGATGTGTTTGCGTTTTAGTCTGTTCCACCAGACAACCGATGCATATGAGATTATATCTTATCATTGCCGTGTAGATCAAGAGGGCCTTTACCGGCGATAAGCCCCATGTTTTGCCAAAAGCTCCTTTTCATTGCCAGAAAGCTGACAGCGCTTTGGTGGTTTTTGACTCAACATGTTTTGACCAGAGAAGCTTACCATTTAAGATGACTCCTAGATACTTAGCCTCCCTGGATATCGGGATGGGAGTGCCTTTTAGTACCAGCTAAGTCATGTCAGTATTTTTCCTCCTTCTCGTAGAGAGAACGACATTGGTCTTAAGAGGATTGACTGGCAGCCCATTTCTAGTACACCAATCATCAATCACATTTAGCACCGCCTGTGCTTTGAGACGGACAGTCGTCAAACATGAGCCGACGGAAAGAACGGCGACTTCATCCGCATAGGCCTGGGCATAGATTCCAGAGGCATTGAGAGCATCAAGCAGGGTATCGACCACCATGCACCATAACAGTGGAGACAGGACGCCACCTCGAGGGCAGCCCCTGTTTACGCCGGATTTGACACACTGGTCGAGGCCTGCATCAGCGGTCAATGTCCTGTGCATGAGCATTGCTTTGATCCAAAGGACCAGTGCTTCATCTACGCCATGATATCTGGCAGCGTTGCACATGCTGTCAAAAGTTGCGTTATCAAAAGCTCCCTCAATGTCGATGAAAATGCCCAGCGCGTACTCTTTCCTTTCGAGCGCGCATTCAATTCGCCCAACTAGGTTCTGAAGCGCAGTCTCGCAAGATTTTTCGCGCTGAAAGAGGGTGCATTCGAAGGGCAACTTTTCGCACATGCAACTCTACCAGTCTCTCCATGCTTTTCAGCAGGAAGGATGTTAGACTAATTGGTCTGAAGCTCTTGGCAAGTGAGTAGTCCTCTTTTCCTATTTTGGGAATGAAGACCACTTTCACTATGCGCGAAGGAATGGGTATGTGAGCAAGTGCTAGACTAGCAGTGAACATTTTTTTTCAGAGTAGGAAGCAGCTGCCTTATACCTTTTTGCAGCATAACAGGGTATATCCCGTCGGTGCCCGGCGATTTAAAGACATCGAAGGATGCCACAGCACATTCAATAGCTTCAGTCGTAACCACGCGCGACGCAATATACCAGCTACGCCGAGTTGTTTTAACCGTTTCAGTTGCAGTTTTCCTTGAAGGAGTGTGCAACGAGCCGATGTCGATATGATTTCCCGGGAAATTAGTCCCAAACTGTAAACTAAGAGTTTCCGCTTTAGACTCTGTAAAGGTACCATCAGATTTTCTGAGTGCATCTAGCTTTGTCTGTTTTCCCCGTTTGAGGACTTTAACCAACTTGCTAGTCTCTTCGCAGAAGGTCCTATAAGAATCGTTCTTCGATTTACGAATAAGTTTCTTATATTCTTTCTGCTTCGACCGACACTTGTTCCAGTCATCTTCCGAATTCGATTTGAGCGATCTATTCAGAAGAATTCTGGCTTCCCTGCGAAGACTTTGGAGCTCGGCATTCCACCAGGGGACCAATTTCCTGCAGGGAGGCTTGCTGACAGGACATGCGAGTTCAAAACAACTGGTGATGACGCTTTTCATATACGGCCGTATCTAGCGTAGGCAACTCAAAGTTGTCTTTTGGTACCATCGGAAAACCACAACCCCTAACTCAACGAAGGCAGCAGCATTAGGCGATGAAGTTACGGCCTCTCATGTATATAGAAATCCTTTGTATCCGTTAGACCAACACCCCCGGCAACTTGTTTATCCCGCTGGAGATCAATGACGTATCCTACATGGCATCCTCAACACGGGTGCTGCTCACACGATCATCCACCCTCGTCTCATCTGGGGAGATGACAGCAGTGACCGGAGCGCTGTATGGTATGCTTCAGCTTCTTCTTTGGTGGCGTTACAGCGCATGAAGGACCAGAGCCAATCTTCTCTTCAATCATCCATGTTATGTGTGATTTATTTTTCACATAGGTGAAAGGAACCTACAGTTTAATACCGATTCCGAACGGCTCGAGTCAAGAAGCTGTTTCAAGGCAATTCATACTACGGGGGGGTTTTGCCAGTACCCCGCCGAGGAGGGGCGCCGCGAAATAAACATTCGATGGCGTTGGTGTTATCGGGATCCGAACTCGCTCATCGTGCGCCACGCGAACTCCTACGCTGCAGCTAGGAAATCTTAAATTTGAGCAACTTGTATACGTCGCTGCTATTTCTGATGACTGCATCGTGGGCTTATGTAGATGTTCTACAGCGATTTTCGTCAGGGATTGATCTACGAAATAAAAAACCACATTGGAAGAAGAAATTATTTCATTGAAAAGATTATTCGATTCCGGCAACATCAGCATTTCACCGTTTTCCGACTACTGGTTAGACATTACTCCTTCAGTTCCGGACGTCGAAACGGTGCACTGCATATGGTAAGTGCCGTAACACACTAAAGTGTGGGTTTTTGGTAGTCATTTTTTATGCAATTTAAATTGTTTTATTATGAAAGCAAACAAAAAGGGAACCAACTATATGGTCCACCATTTAAATTTTTTTTTTTTTTTTCAAGTAGTGCTTATTTCGTGAATGGTAACACTTAGCTCATGTCTGATTTGACAGATAATTAGTTTTATCCTTCCGCTGAACGAATATGGTTGTGTATACGCTTGAACAACGCTGGGAAATATTGCGAGATTACTTTTAAATCATGGTAATGTTGCAGAATGTGTGCGAAAATTGCGTACGGATTTTGGAAGAAGAGAAGCACCGTCAGCTCCGTATGTTCGTTATCTTCTGAAAAAAGTAAAAGAAACTGGCATCCTCATCGATAAACCAAAGCGTGAAAAGCCAAAAACAGTGCGTACACCCGAGATTATTGCTGCTGCGGCAGAAAGTGTGCGTGAAGCGCCATCAACATAATTTCACCGTCGTTCTCAACAATTGAACATTTCGGAGACATTATTGAGACGAATTTTGCATAAAGACCTTGGTATGACGCCATACAAAATCCAATTGGTTCAGGAGTTGAAGCCAACTGGGCCTGCGATCGACTTACAGAAGATGCTAATTTTGCCAAAAAAAATCATCTTTTGAGGTGAAGCTCATTTTGATCTTGGCGGGTATGTAAACAAGCAAAATTGTCGCATTTGGGGCACAGAAAACCCGCACGCATACATTGAAAAGCCGGTGCACCCAAAACGAGCCACTGTTTGGTGCGGATTTCGGTCCAGAGGCATGATTGGGCCATTTTTCTTCGAAAATGAGCAAGGAGTGGCCGTTACAGTCAATGGCGATCGTTATCGGGTTATGTTGAACGAATTTTTGTTCACAAAAATTGAAGAGGAGGATATTGGCAACATTTGGTTTCAACAGGACGGCGCTACGTGCCACACAGCCGAAGCTACACTCGATGTTTTGCGCCCTGTTTTTGAAGATCGCATTATCAGCCGCAGAGCTGATGTCGTTTGGCCACCTCCGAGCTGCGATTTGACACCGTTGGACTATTATTTGTGGGGTGCAGTCAAAGAAAAGTGTTACGCCGACAAGCCAGAGACAATTGACGCTTTAAAGGACAATATTCGTGAAGCCATTGGTGAAATACAGCTGCACACAATCGATAATGTGCTTAAAAATTGGACCGATCGTGTAGGCTACTGCATGGTCAGCCGAGGCAGCCATTTGAATGAAATTATTTTCCATTATTAACCGGAAGGATTGTACTTTCAAATAAAAAAAGAAATTTGAGAAAATATTCAGTAGTTTTTTTTATAGCATTTTCAAAAAAAAAAAGTTATTTGGCGGACCTTTTATGAACACAAAAGGGAAATCCCAACTATGTACACTGATGGACAAAAGTATTCGTAATGTGGTGGTACTAACAAAAGAAAAAGCGGAAAAAAACAACAAATAAAAAGCTATTATTTGGAAAAAGTTTTTCCTATCTTATAGAGAAAGATTAAATAAGACTCGGAACAAGATCCATTACAACAACAAACAGTAGCAATAAAAGTAATTAAACACTTCAGAATTGGGTTGAACAAAAGTATTCGTAGTGAAAGAGTTACACAACTGTATATGGCATTACAAAACGTTTGAAAAATTAATCGACTGACATTGAGGGATAAGAGGAAAATTCTTTTAATGATAAAGAAGGAACCTACATAAGACACCGTCCTCCAAAATTGCCTCAGAGGTAAAAGAGAGCTCCCGAACAGAAGTTGACCCTCGAACAGTCCGAAGAGTACTGTACAGAAGTGAGGGGTATAGGGCTAGAACTGCAGAGGGAAGCCTTTTATTTCTAAGGTGAACAAAAGGAGGACACTGGATTCTCGGACAAACCAAACTCGTTTTGGGAGAAAGTTTTGTTCTCCGATGAGAGCAAATTTTTTTTTTACCGATCGGATGGATGAGTTTTGACTTGAAAAGCAGGCACCGAATTAGATAAAAAAAAAAGTTCAATCAAGTGTCAAACATGGTGGAGGTGGAGTCATGGTATGGGGATGTAGGGGTGCTTCCGGTAAAGGTACGCTTGTATTCATCGACGATATCATGAAAAAAGGAGGAAACCTTTAGAAAGGGAAGGAAAAAGGAAAATTTAAAGATCAGTGCTTATGATTTATGTACATCTGGGCAAGGAGTTTTACTTTCAGCAAGATAACGACCCAAAGCACACTGCTAAAATAGTTCGATTGTGGATATTTATATAACACTCCTCATACCTTGAAAACAACACTATGGGATATGTTGGATAAACGGGTGCAACAACACAACATAACATCTAAACAGCAACTTAAAGACTTGCTACAGGAAGAATGGACAAAAATAGGTAGTGACATCAATAAAAAGTTGGAACATTCCTTGTCAAATAGACTGCAAGCTGTTAGTAAGCAAAAAGGTAGTTCAACAACTACTAAAACTAACTAGATAATTAAAAATGTGTTTTGAATTAACATGAAATTAGGAATACTTTTGTTCAACCAAATTCTGAAGTTTTTAATTACTTTGATTGCTACTGTTTGTTGTGGTAATGGATCTTGTTCCAAGTCTTATTTAATTTGTTGTATACATATATCTTCCTCCATAAGATAAGAAAAACTTTTTCCAAATATTAGCTTTTTAAATATGTTTTTTCCGCTTTTTCTTGTTAGTTCCACCACATTACGAATACTTTTGTCCATCAGAGTATGTATATGAAACGTTACCAGAAAGTAAATTGCGATCCGGAGCCATGATGTAATGGTTAACCCAGTGACCCCGTGTTTAAATCTTCCTGTGTTCCTGTGAACATTTTTTGCAACGAAGAAAAAAGACTCATCTAGTCCTCGCTCTCGTTCTGTTTTGTATCATGAATAAACTTACAATTTGCAGTGTAAAACCTCACCCGCGCTTCCTGAGGAGGTCCTAAAAATGATAGCGAGAACCGATGCTTGCCGGACGCAAGAGGAACAAGAAAGTCGATTGTCTTTAATTTCTCGTAATAATAACCTCTTTTCAGGCACCCAAGGACTCCCCACTTAAGTAAGGCACCAGATTGATACGGGCAATAGGAAACCAATTAAACAACTCCTCGAAAGCTGTCTATTAGCCGAAGGGGAGAACCCACTCGAGTCTTGGAAGAAATCAAGGCTTAACATATCGTGTCGCCTTCCCAAAGCCCCTGTTACTCACCAATTGTATTGGTCCGGAAGAAAGATGGGTCCCGATCCCCCGAATGGGTCTTATACTGGAAGCATTAGACTCTTGGCTTGCCACCTTATATCTTCGTTCGGGGTATTGGGAAGTAGACGTGCAGGCCAAGGATAAAGAGAAAACGGCATTTTTCATTAGCATTGGATTATACGAATTTAGTGTGCACCCGCCGCATTTTAGTGCCTGAGGGATGTGGTGTTAGAAGGTCACCCGCACACATCTAGTCGTCGTTAAAGCCGTTACTCACTTTCAGCCGTATTTACTCGGACGACATTTATTATTGATGATAGATCACAGCTCTTTACGATGGCTTATGAATGTTAAGGAACTAGAAGGTCAGATGGCACGTTGGTTAGGGCGCTTACAACAATTGAATTTTGCTGTTGAACACCAGCCAGGACATGTATGTATGTATGTATGTTGGCGTTACAGGCCATGAAGAGCCTGAGCCGAGCTTCTCTCAATCACCCATGTTGTGTGTGATTTTATTTCCCATAGGTGAAAGGGACCTACAGTTTTATTGCCGGTTCCGAACGGCGAATTTCGAGAAGCTTTTCATGACAATTTTACTACAGGGGGTTTTGTCAGAACCCCGCTGAGGAGAAACACGAAAAATACGTTCGATGACATGGCTGTGTCGGGATTCGATCGGCGTCAGAGGCCAACACACTACCCACTGCGCCACGACCAGGACATAAACATCAGAATTTTAGTTTTCGCAAAACCCTGACAAAAATCTGAAATCGTTACTATTGGGTAGGTTGCTTGTAAGATGTGGAACAATACTGCAAACCCTGTATTACTTTTCAAAGGAGGAAGGGTACCAATCAAAAAGTTCGGGTACCTTTTAAGCCAGTTCTGGTAGCAGCATCCTTTGAGCGGGTGGCTATCGATATCCTTAGCCCCCAACCGATAACTAACAACGGAAACTACTTCAGAGATTAGAAACGGCGTACTTCTTTAATCACGACCAATTGCAGTATACCCGCCGGATGAAGGACCGTTACCATCTAAGAACTAAAGCAGCATCATGTAAGGAAGGAGATTACGTATGGCTGTATGCCCAAAAAGGCGAAAAGGACTTTGCCCCAAGCTGCAGTGATTATGGTATCGACTTTGAAACGTATGTCCTCTCTAGAAGGGATTGTGTTGATAGTCGGAAGATTTGGTTAAATTCCGTATGATATTACAAATTTTCGGATCATAGCATTTTCCAAGCGTTAAATCGATCATGGAGGCCCTAGTAATATTAGATATTACTCTTCAGAACCAACTGCCAATTTGCTGTGAAACAGCTATTTACTGCCTGCTAGTTCTTAATATTAATCTTGTAAGAGCACTAGGGTACGGAAATATTCCATATGGTTGGCTAGAATGAGTCCAAATCTGCCAACCTTCAAGTATTTCTGAACTTTACACTTTTCATTGCCTTAATCAAGCAGTTCAATAAGAATGACATCTGGGTCGACACGAATATGCATTGTTTAGAGGGGCTCACTTGCCCTAATATTACCTATGCCTAAGAAAAACTTGCCGGCAATAGGGTTGATCGGTTCGTTCTGGTTGGTTCTAGTAATAGGAAGAACTTGATACTATACCTACCTATGCACGTAAGAGCACTGCTTCTCTAACCATGATATATTCAATTCAACATAGCCAGTCACGCCAGTGCCCTAGCTCCTTTCAGGAACGACAAGAGAACTGACTGGCAAAAACACAGAACCCATGTTGAGCCCCAGTTAGGGACCAAACACCCTGCCTATCCGCGTAACTCTGCATAACTAGACAGCTTAGTAAATGAGCTGATAGGAACACTCAACAGAACATTATCCAAATCTTGCACCCCCAGAGGTAAACCCAAACCCCCCTGGCGGAGTAAAGAGATAGTCTCCCTTAGGAAAGAGAGCAGAAAGCTCTTCAACAAAGCAAAAACTACTCGCTTGCAAGAGGATTGGGATTCCTACAAGGAAGCACTTAAATCCTTCAAAGCAGCGATCAGGAAGGCCAAAAGGCAATCGTGGAGGAACTACTGCGAGAACATCAAGGCGACCTCCAAAGCTTCGAGAATAAGGAAGATTCTGGCTTTGGCACCTTATAATCCAAGTCACCTAATGCGGAACGACGGTTCCTGGATGACCTCGTGCACGGAAGTTTGGAACTTTATGTGAACCTACATTTTCCGGGCAGTAGTGACTCGGTGGCTATGACACTTCCTCAAGTCGTCCAGCCGAGAGCATCCTCCTTCGAGCGAAACCTAGTATCTAGTAATATTGTGCTCGGGGCAGCTTTAAAAAAAAAAAAAAACTCTAAGCCATATAAGTCACCAGGACCGGATGACATCATACCAGCGTAGTTTCAGCAGGTAGCAGGTCTCATCATTCCCTGGCTTGCAGTAATCTTTAAAAGCTGCCTCTTCTTATCCTATATCCCTAGCAAGTGGAAGGTAACCAAAGTCATTTTCATACCCAAGGCAGACAAAAGCTCCCACACGTATGCAAATGACTTGAAGCCTATTAGTCTTACTTCTTTTCTACTTAAAACTCTAGAGAAGATTACAGACGCACACATTTGACATAGCTATAGCTCAGGAAGGCTGTCGGAAAACCAACATGCCTGCAACAAGGGCAAATCGGTGAAAACAGCACTCCAATCCCTACTTTGTACCATAGAAAGGTCATTGGAATACAAAGAATACACCCTTGTGACCTTTCTCGATATAAGGGCGCCTGTAACATTGCTGAACCATTGGCCCTCACCAAAGCGCTGACTGATCTGGGTGTAATAGGATCAGCGATGGTATGACAACTGCTAACACAAAGAGTCGTCAAAGCCAACTTCGCTGGTGCCGTTTTAACTAGAATGGCCAGCAGAGGTACACCACAAGGTGAGTACTTTCCCCTCTCGTCTCGAACGTGGTAGTCAATAAACTACTACTCGTACGCTGTGACCGCTTATGCGAATGACATTGCAATAGCCGCCTCAGGAAAATTTCCCAGCACTCCAAGTGATCTAATGCAGAGAGCATTACATACAGTAGTAACCTGGACGCAGTACTGTGGAGTTGGGGTGAACCCCAAGAAGACTGATCTATTACTGTTTACAAACAAATATAAAATTCGGCCCTTCAACCCACTGAGCCGGGTGGAACCCAATTAACAATCAATGATCAGGCTAAATACCTTAGCCTAGTCCTTGACAGGAGGCTGAATTAAAAACCCAACATTCTTGATCGGGTCAAGAAAGCAACCACTGCCCTCTACAGCTGCAAGAAAGTGCTGGGCAAAAAATGGAGTTTCCAACCAAGCAATATACACTGGCTCTATACAGCAGTCATAAGGCCCGTCCTCCTGTACGGCATTGTAGTTTGGTGGAGTGCTCTGCAGAAGGCAGTCTATCGAAACCTTCTGCGGAAAGGGCAAAGATCGGCCAGCATATACATACATATGTATGTAAGCGGTGCGATCATATCGACCCCACGGAGGCCCTAAACATTCTACGACATTTCCCACCATTGGATCTCCTCAGCAAGCAAGTTGCTGCTTGCGCGGCCCTACCGATTAGGGGAATAGGAAAATGGCCCACATCACATAAAGGCCATTCTAGCATTCTTAACCACTTCGAAGTACCTATGGACACGGACTACACCATCCCGCAGAACGTGTTCATTAAGAACTTCGAAGTTATATTTCCATCCCGGGAGGAATGAGCTGAAGGGAAAGTCATACCCAAGGACTCGATTTGCATCTATACTGATGGGGACCGGTACAGTGGAGTCTTCTACAAGGAGCTTAACATCAACCTATAATTTTGACTTCCAAATCACTGCAGTGTGCACCAACAGAAATATCAGCGATAACGGTGGCCCTTGTGGGTATATAAAAACACCAATAAGCACGGTAAACCACATAATAAATCTTCGAACCATAGAGGCTACCAACCTCCAATGGAACGAAAAGAAATATCGGCTGTATCACTAAACAAATCTGGCATAAGCTAAACTTAGGACGGATCAGGGTCCTTGTGGCAACCAAAAGGGAAACCTTAAGCACTTTAGTGGGTGTCATTACAGGCCACTGTGACATTGGAGAACATTTGGTCAAATCAGGGCTACCAGCCAATGACTTCTGACGCGGCTGCATGGATGAGGAGGAAAAGGAATCAATTCATCACCTCCTCTGCTCATGCCCTTCTTTTGCGAATCGCATGAAGATCTACCTCGGCGCACCCTTCTACGATAACTTAAGTGAGCTAGCAGATATAAAAATAGCTCAACTCCATCGCTTCATCAGAAGCACTGATTGGTTTTCAGGTAGCGGATCTAGGTAATATGATCCATGTGGTATCACAGTGAGCCGACTTCTGCCTACGTGTAACGTATGCCAACCACTACAACCTAACCTAATCTAAGCTATGTACGTAATAGCCTGGTCCCTTAACCTAACCTAAGATTTGATCATATCAAAAAAAATCATCTTTTGAGGTGAAGCTCATTTTGATCTTGGCGGGTATGTAAACAAGCAAAATTGTCGCATTTGGGGCACAGAAAACCCGCACGCATACATTGAAAAGCCGGTGCACCCAAAACGAGCCACTGTTTGGTGCGGATTTCGGTCCAGAGGCATGATTGGGCCATTTTTTCTTCGAAAATGAGCAAGGAGTGGCCGTTACAGTCAATGGCGATCGTTATCGGGTCATGTTGAACGAATTTTTGTTCACAAAAATTGAAGAGGAGGATATTGGCAACATTTGGTTTCAACAGGACGGCGCTACGTGCCACACAGCCGAAGCTACACTCGATGTTTTGCGCCCTGTTTTTGAAGATCGCATTATCAGCCGCAGAGCTGATGTCGTTTGGCCACCTCCGAGCTGCGATTTGACACCGTTGGACTATTATTTGTGGGGTGCAGTCAAAGAAAAGTGTTACGCCGACAAGCCAGAGACAATTGACGCTTTAAAGGACAATATTCGTGAAGCCATTGGTGAAATACAGCTGCACACAATCGATAATGTGCTTAAAAATTGGACCGATCGTGTAGGCTACTGCATGGTCAGCCGAGGCAGCCATTTGAATGAAATTATTTTCCATTATTAACCGGAAGGATTGTACTTTCAAATAAAAAAAGAAATTTGAGAAAATATTCAGTAGTTTTTTTTATAGCATTTTCAAAAAAAAAAAAGTTATTTGGCGGACCTTTTATGAACACAAAAGGGAAATCCCAACTATGTACACTGATGGACAAAAGTATTCGTAATGTGGTGGTACTAACAAAAGAAAAAGCGGAAAAAAACAACAAATAAAAAGCTATTATTTGGAAAAAGTTTTTCCTATCTTATAGAGAAAGATTAAATAAGACTCGGAACAAGATCCATTACAACAACAAACAGTAGCAATAAAAGTAATTAAACACTTCAGAATTGGGTTGAACAAAAGTATTCGTAGTGAAAGAGTTACACAACTGTATATGGCATTACAAAACGTTTGAAAAATTAATCGACTGACATTGAGGGATAAGAGGAAAATTCTTTTAATGATAAAGAAGGAACCTACATAAGACACCGTCCTCCAAAATTGCCTCAGAGGTAAAAGAGAGCTCCCGAACAGAAGTTGACCCTCGAACAGTCCGAAGAGTACTGTACAGAAGTGAGGGGTATAGGGCTAGAACTGCAGAGGGAAGCCTTTTATTTCTAAGGTGAACAAAAGGAGGACACTGGATTCTCGGACAAACCAAACTCGTTTTGGGAGAAAGTTTTGTTCTCCGATGAGAGCAAATTTTTTTTTTACCGATCGGATGGATGAGTTTTGACTTGAAAAGCAGGCACCGAATTAGATAAAAAAAAAAGTTCAATCAAGTGTCAAACATGGTGGAGGTGGAGTCATGGTATGGGGATGTAGGGGTGCTTCCGGTAAAGGTACGCTTGTATTCATCGACGATATCATGAAAAAAGGAGGAAACCTTTAGAAAGGGAAGGAAAAAGGAAAATTTAAAGATCAGTGCTTATGATTTATGTACATCTGGGCAAGGAGTTTTACTTTCAGCAAGATAACGACCCAAAGCACACTGCTAAAATAGTTCGATTGTGGATATTTATATAACACTCCTCATACCTTGAAAACAACACTATGGGATATGTTGGATAAACGGGTGCAACAACACAACATAACATCTAAACAGCAACTTAAAGACTTGCTACAGGAAGAATGGACAAAAATAGGTAGTGACATCAATAAAAAGTTGGAACATTCCTTGTCAAATAGACTGCAAGCTGTTAGTAAGCAAAAAGGTAGTTCAACAACTACTAAAACTAACTAGATAATTAAAAATGTGTTTTGAATTAACATGAAATTAGGAATACTTTTGTTCAACCAAATTCTGAAGTTTTTAATTACTTTGATTGCTACTGTTTGTTGTGGTAATGGATCTTGTTCCAAGTCTTATTTAATTTGTTGTATACATATATCTTCCTCCATAAGATAAGAAAAACTTTTTCCAAATATTAGCTTTTTAAATATGTTTTTTCCGCTTTTTCTTGTTAGTTCCACCACATTACGAATACTTTTGTCCATCAGAGTATGTATATGAAACGTTACCAGAAAGTAAATTGCGATCCGGAGCCATGATGTAATGGTTAACCCAGTGACCCCGTGTTTAAATCTTCCTGTGTTCCTGTGAACATTTTTTGCAACGAAGAAAAAAGACTCATCTAGTCCTCGCTCTCGTTCTGTTTTGTATCATGAATAAACTTACAATTTGCAGTGTAAAACCTCACCCGCGCTTCCTGAGGAGGTCCTAAAAATGATAGCGAGAACCGATGCTTGCCGGACGCAAGAGGAACAAGAAAGTCGATTGTCTTTAATTTCTCGTAATAATAACCTCTTTTCAGGCACCCAAGGACTCCCCACTTAAGTAAGGCACCAGATTGATACGGGCAATAGGAAACCAATTAAACAACTCCTCGAAAGCTGTCTATTAGCCGAAGGGGAGAACCCACTCGAGTCTTGGAAGAAATCAAGGCTTAACATATCGTGTCGCCTTCCCAAAGCCCCTGTTACTCACCAATTGTATTGGTCCGGAAGAAAGATGGGTCCCGATCCCCCGAATGGGTCTTATACTGGAAGCATTAGACTCTTGGCTTGCCACCTTATATCTTCGTTCGGGGTATTGGGAAGTAGACGTGCAGGCCAAGGATAAAGAGAAAACGGCATTTTTCATTAGCATTGGATTATACGAATTTAGTGTGCACCCGCCGCATTTTAGTGCCTGAGGGATGTGGTGTTAGAAGGTCACCCGCACACATCTAGTCGTCGTTAAAGCCGTTACTCACTTTCAGCCGTATTTACTCGGACGACATTTATTATTGATGATAGATCACAGCTCTTTACGATGGCTTATGAATGTTAAGGAACTAGAAGGTCAGATGGCACGTTGGTTAGGGCGCTTACAACAATTGAATTTTGCTGTTGAACACCAGCCAGGACATGTATGTATGTATGTATGTTGGCGTTACAGGCCATGAAGAGCCTGAGCCGAGCTTCTCTCAATCACCCATGTTGTGTGTGATTTCATTTTCCCATAGGTGAAAGGGACCTACAGTTTTATTGCCGGTTCCGAACGGCGAATTTCGAGAAGCTTTTCATGACAATTTTACTACAGGGGGTTTTGTCAGAACCCCGCTGAGGAGAAACACCGTGAAAAATACGTTCGATGACATGGCTGTGTCGGGATTCGATCGGCGTCAGAGGCCAACACACTACCCACTGCGCCACGACCAGGACATAAACATCAGAATTTTAGTTTTCGCAAAACCCTGACAAAAATCTGAAATCGTTACTATTGGGTAGGTTGCTTGTAAGATGTGGAACAATACTGCAAACCCTGTATTACTTTTCAAAGGAGGAAGGGTACCAATCAAAAAGTTCGGGCACCTTTTAAGCCAGTTCTGGTAGCAGCATCCTTTGAGCGGGTGGCTATCGATATCCTTAGCCCCCAACCGATAACTAACAACGGAAACTACTTCAGAGATTAGAAACGGCGTACTTCTTTAATCACGACCAATTGCAGTATACCCGCCGGATGAAGGACCGTTACCATCTAAGAACTAAAGCAGCATCATGTAAGGAAGGAGATTACGTATGGCTGTATGCCCAAAAAGGCGAAAAGGACTTTGCCCCAAGCTGCAGTGATTATGGTATCGACTTTGAAACGTATGTCCTCTCTAGAAGGGATTGTGTTGATAGTCGGAAGATTTGGTTAAATTCCGTATGATATTACAAATTTTCGGATCATAGCATTTTCCAAGCGTTAAATCGATCATGGAGGCCCTAGTAATATTAGATATTACTCTTCAGAACCAACTGCCAATTTGCTGTGAAACAGCTATTTACTGCCTGCTAGTTCTTAATATTAATCTTGTAAGAGCACTAGGGTACGGAAATATTCCATATGGTTGGCTAGAATGAGTCCAAATCTGCCAACCTTCAAGTATTTCTGAACTTTACACTTTTCATTGCCTTAATCAAGCAGTTCAATAAGAATGACATCTGGGTCGACACGAATATGCATTGTTTAGAGGGGCTCACTTGCCCTAATATTACCTATGCCTAAGAAAAACTTGCCGGCAATAGGGTTGATCGGTTCGTTCTGGTTGGTTCTAGTAATAGGAAGAACTTGATACTATACCTACCTATGCACGTAAGAGCACTGCTTCTCTAACCATGATATATTCAATTCAACATAGCCAGTCACGCCAGTGCCCTAGCTCCTTTCAGGAACGACAAGAGAACTGACTGGCAAAAACACAGAACCCATGTTGAGCCCCAGTTAGGGACCAAACACCCTGCCTATCCGCGTAACTCTGCATAACTAGACAGCTTAGTAAATGAGCTGATAGGAACACTCAACAGAACATTATCCAAATCTTGCACCCCCAGAGGTAAACCCAAACCCCCCTGGCGGAGTAAAGAGATAGTCTCCCTTAGGAAAGAGAGCAGAAAGCTCTTCAACAAAGCAAAAACTACTCGCTTGCAAGAGGATTGGGATTCCTACAAGGAAGCACTTAAATCCTTCAAAGCAGCGATCAGGAAGGCCAAAAGGCAATCGTGGAGGAACTACTGCGAGAACATCAAGGCGACCTCCAAAGCTTCGAGAATAAGGAAGATTCTGGCTTTGGCACCTTATAATCCAAGTCACCTAATGCGGAACGACGGTTCCTGGATGACCTCGTGCACGGAAGTTTGGAACTTTATGTGAACCTACATTTTCCGGGCAGTAGTGACTCGGTGGCTATGACACTTCCTCAAGTCGTCCAGCCGAGAGCATCCTCCTTCGAGCGAAACCTAGTATCTAGTAATATTGTGCTCGGGGCAGCTTTAAAAAAAAAAAAAAACTCTAAGCCATATAAGTCACCAGGACCGGATGACATCATACCAGCGTAGTTTCAGCAGGTAGCAGGTCTCATCATTCCCTGGCTTGCAGTAATCTTTAAAAGCTGCCTCTTCTTATCCTATATCCCTAGCAAGTGGAAGGTAACCAAAGTCATTTTCATACCCAAGGCAGACAAAAGCTCCCACACGTATGCAAATGACTTGAAGCCTATTAGTCTTACTTCTTTTCTACTTAAAACTCTAGAGAAGATTACAGACGCACACATTTGACATAGCTATAGCTCAGGAAGGCTGTCGGAAAACCAACATGCCTGCAACAAGGGCAAATCGGTGAAAACAGCACTCCAATCCCTACTTTGTACCATAGAAAGGTCATTGGAATACAAAGAATACACCCTTGTGACCTTTCTCGATATAAGGGCGCCTGTAACATTGCTGAACCATTGGCCCTCACCAAAGCGCTGACTGATCTGGGTGTAATAGGATCAGCGATGGTATGACAACTGCTAACACAAAGAGTCGTCAAAGCCAACTTCGCTGGTGCCGTTTTAACTAGAATGGCCAGCAGAGGTACACCACAAGGTGAGTACTTTCCCCTCTCGTCTCGAACGTGGTAGTCAATAAACTACTACTCGTACGCTGTGACCGCTTATGCGAATGACATTGCAATAGCCGCCTCAGGAAAATTTCCCAGCACTCCAAGTGATCTAATGCAGAGAGCATTACATACAGTAGTAACCTGGACGCAGTACTGTGGAGTTGGGGTGAACCCCAAGAAGACTGATCTATTACTGTTTACAAACAAATATAAAATTCGGCCCTTCAACCCACTGAGCCGGGTGGAACCCAATTAACAATCAATGATCAGGCTAAATACCTTAGCCTAGTCCTTGACAGGAGGCTGAATTAAAAACCCAACATTCTTGATCGGGTCAAGAAAGCAACCACTGCCCTCTACAGCTGCAAGAAAGTGCTGGGCAAAAAATGGAGTTTCCAACCAAGCAATATACACTGGCTCTATACAGCAGTCATAAGGCCCGTCCTCCTGTACGGCATTGTAGTTTGGTGGAGTGCTCTGCAGAAGGCAGTCTATCGAAACCTTCTGCGGAAAGGGCAAAGATCGGCCAGCATATACATACATATGTATGTAAGCGGTGCGATCATATCGACCCCACGGAGGCCCTAAACATTCTACGACATTTCCCACCATTGGATCTCCTCAGCAAGCAAGTTGCTGCTTGCGCGGCCCTACCGATTAGGGGAATAGGAAAATGGCCCACATCACATAAAGGCCATTCTAGCATTCTTAACCACTTCGAAGTACCTATGGACACGGACTACACCATCCCGCAGAACGTGTTCATTAAGAACTTCGAAGTTATATTTCCATCCCGGGAGGAATGAGCTGAAGGGAAAGTCATACCCAAGGACTCGATTTGCATCTATACTGATGGGGACCGGTACAGTGGAGTCTTCTACAAGGAGCTTAACATCAACCTATAATTTTGACTTCCAAATCACTGCAGTGTGCACCAACAGAAATATCAGCGATAACGGTGGCCCTTGTGGGTATATAAAAACACCAATAAGCACGGTAAACCACATAATAAATCTTCGAACCATAGAGGCTACCAACCTCCAATGGAACGAAAAGAAATATCGGCTGTATCACTAAACAAATCTGGCATAAGCTAAACTTAGGACGGATCAGGGTCCTTGTGGCAACCAAAAGGGAAACCTTAAGCACTTTAGTGGGTGTCATTACAGGCCACTGTGACATTGGAGAACATTTGGTCAAATCAGGGCTACCAGCCAATGACTTCTGACGCGGCTGCATGGATGAGGAGGAAAAGGAATCAATTCATCACCTCCTCTGCTCATGCCCTTCTTTTGCGAATCGCATGAAGATCTACCTCGGCGCACCCTTCTACGATAACTTAAGTGAGCTAGCAGATATAAAAATAGCTCAACTCCATCGCTTCATCAGAAGCACTGATTGGTTTTCAGGTAGCGGATCTAGGTAATATGATCCATGTGGTATCACAGTGAGCCGACTTCTGCCTACGTGTAACGTATGCCAACCACTACAACCTAACCTAATCTAAGCTATGTACGTAATAGCCTGGTCCCTTAACCTAACCTAAGATTTGATCATATCAAAAAAAATCATCTTTTGAGGTGAAGCTCATTTTGATCTTGGCGGGTATGTAAACAAGCAAAATTGTCGCATTTGGGGCACAGAAAACCCGCACGCATACATTGAAAAGCCGGTGCACCCAAAACGAGCCACTGTTTGGTGCGGATTTCGGTCCAGAGGCATGATTGGGCCATTTTTTCTTCGAAAATGAGCAAGGAGTGGCCGTTACAGTCAATGGCGATCGTTATCGGGTCATGTTGAACGAATTTTTGTTCACAAAAATTGAAGAGGAGGATATTGGCAACATTTGGTTTCAACAGGACGGCGCTACGTGCCACACAGCCGAAGCTACACTCGATGTTTTGCGCCCTGTTTTTGAAGATCGCATTATCAGCCGCAGAGCTGATGTCGTTTGGCCACCTCCGAGCTGCGATTTGACACCGTTGGACTATTATTTGTGGGGTGCAGTCAAAGAAAAGTGTTACGCCGACAAGCCAGAGACAATTGACGCTTTAAAGGACAATATTCGTGAAGCCATTGGTGAAATACAGCTGCACACAATCGATAATGTGCTTAAAAATTGGACCGATCGTGTAGGCTACTGCATGGCCAGCCGAGGCAGCCATTTGAATGAAATTATTTTCCATTATTAACCGGAAGGATTGTACTTTCAAATAAAAAAAGAAATTTGAGAAAATATTCAGTAGTTTTTTTTATAGCATTTTCAAAAAAAAAAAAGTTATTTGGCGGATCTTTTATGAACACAAAAGGGAAATCCCAACTATGTACACTGATGGACAAAAGTATTCGTAATGTGGTGGTACTAACAAAAGAAAAAGCGGAAAAAAACAACAAATAAAAAGCTATTATTTGGAAAAAGTTTTTCCTATCTTATAGAGAAAGATTAAATAAGACTCGGAACAAGATCCATTACAACAACAAACAGTAGCAATAAAAGTAATTAAACACTTCAGAATTGGGTTGAACAAAAGTATTCGTAGTGAAAGAGTTACACAACTGTATATGGCATTACAAAACGTTTGAAAAATTAATCGACTGACATTGAGGGATAAGAGGAAAATTCTTTTAATGATAAAGAAGGAACCTACATAAGACACCGTCCTCCAAAATTGCCTCAGAGGTAAAAGAGAGCTCCCGAACAGAAGTTGACCCTCGAACAGTCCGAAGAGTACTGTACAGAAGTGAGGGGTATAGGGCTAGAACTGCAGAGGGAAGCCTTTTATTTCTAAGGTGAACAAAAGGAGGACACTGGATTCTCGGACAAACCAAACTCGTTTTGGGAGAAAGTTTTGTTCTCCGATGAGAGCAAATTTTTTTTTTACCGATCGGATGGATGAGTTTTGACTTGAAAAGCAGGCACCGAATTAGATAAAAAAAAAAGTTCAATCAAGTGTCAAACATGGTGGAGGTGGAGTCATGGTATGGGGATGTAGGGGTGCTTCCGGTAAAGGTACGCTTGTATTCATCGACGATATCATGAAAAAAGGAGGAAACCTTTAGAAAGGGAAGGAAAAAGGAAAATTTAAAGATCAGTGCTTATGATTTATGTACATCTGGGCAAGGAGTTTTACTTTCAGCAAGATAACGACCCAAAGCACACTGCTAAAATAGTTCGATTGTGGATATTTATATAACACTCCTCATACCTTGAAAACAACACTATGGGATATGTTGGATAAACGGGTGCAACAACACAACATAACATCTAAACAGCAACTTAAAGACTTGCTACAGGAAGAATGGACAAAAATAGGTAGTGACATCAATAAAAAGTTGGAACATTCCTTGTCAAATAGACTGCAAGCTGTTAGTAAGCAAAAAGGTAGTTCAACAACTACTAAAACTAACTAGATAATTAAAAATGTGTTTTGAATTAACATGAAATTAGGAATACTTTTGTTCAACCAAATTCTGAAGTTTTTAATTACTTTGATTGCTACTGTTTGTTGTGGTAATGGATCTTGTTCCAAGTCTTATTTAATTTGTTGTATACATATATCTTCCTCCATAAGATAAGAAAAACTTTTTCCAAATATTAGCTTTTTAAATATGTTTTTTCCGCTTTTTCTTGTTAGTTCCACCACATTACGAATACTTTTGTCCATCAGAGTATGTATATGAAACGTTACCAGAAAGTAAATTGCGATCCGGAGCCATGATGTAATGGTTAACCCAGTGACCCCGTGTTTAAATCTTCCTGTGTTCCTGTGAACATTTTTTGCAACGAAGAAAAAAGACTCATCTAGTCCTCGCTCTCGTTCTGTTTTGTATCATGAATAAACTTACAATTTGCAGTGTAAAACCTCACCCGCGCTTCCTGAGGAGGTCCTAAAAATGATAGCGAGAACCGATGCTTGCCGGACGCAAGAGGAACAAGAAAGTCGATTGTCTTTAATTTCTCGTAATAATAACCTCTTTTCAGGCACCCAAGGACTCCCCACTTAAGTAAGGCACCAGATTGATACGGGCAATAGGAAACCAATTAAACAACTCCTCGAAAGCTGTCTATTAGCCGAAGGGGAGAACCCACTCGAGTCTTGGAAGAAATCAAGGCTTAACATATCGTGTCGCCTTCCCAAAGCCCCTGTTACTCACCAATTGTATTGGTCCGGAAGAAAGATGGGTCCCGATCCCCCGAATGGGTCTTATACTGGAAGCATTAGACTCTTGGCTTGCCACCTTATATCTTCGTTCGGGGTATTGGGAAGTAGACGTGCAGGCCAAGGATAAAGAGAAAACGGCATTTTTCATTAGCATTGGATTATACGAATTTAGTGTGCACCCGCCGCATTTTAGTGCCTGAGGGATGTGGTGTTAGAAGGTCACCCGCACACATCTAGTCGTCGTTAAAGCCGTTACTCACTTTCAGCCGTATTTACTCGGACGACATTTATTATTGATGATAGATCACAGCTCTTTACGATGGCTTATGAATGTTAAGGAACTAGAAGGTCAGATGGCACGTTGGTTAGGGCGCTTACAACAATTGAATTTTGCTGTTGAACACCAGCCAGGACATGTATGTATGTATGTATGTTGGCGTTACAGGCCATGAAGAGCCTGAGCCGAGCTTCTCTCAATCACCCATGTTGTGTGTGATTTCATTTTCCCATAGGTGAAAGGGACCTACAGTTTTATTGCCGGTTCCGAACGGCGAATTTCGAGAAGCTTTTCATGACAATTTTACTACAGGGGGTTTTGTCAGAACCCCGCTGAGGAGAAACACCGTGAAAAATACGTTCGATGACATGGCTGTGTCGGGATTCGATCGGCGTCAGAGGCCAACACACTACCCACTGCGCCACGACCAGGACATAAACATCAGAATTTTAGTTTTCGCAAAACCCTGACAAAAATCTGAAATCGTTACTATTGGGTAGGTTGCTTGTAAGATGTGGAACAATACTGCAAACCCTGTATTACTTTTCAAAGGAGGAAGGGTACCAATCAAAAAGTTCGGGCACCTTTTAAGCCAGTTCTGGTAGCAGCATCCTTTGAGCGGGTGGCTATCGATATCCTTAGCCCCCAACCGATAACTAACAACGGAAACTACTTCAGAGATTAGAAACGGCGTACTTCTTTAATCACGACCAATTGCAGTATACCCGCCGGATGAAGGACCGTTACCATCTAAGAACTAAAGCAGCATCATGTAAGGAAGGAGATTACGTATGGCTGTATGCCCAAAAAGGCGAAAAGGACTTTGCCCCAAGCTGCAGTGATTATGGTATCGACTTTGAAACGTATGTCCTCTCTAGAAGGGATTGTGTTGATAGTCGGAAGATTTGGTTAAATTCCGTATGATATTACAAATTTTCGGATCATAGCATTTTCCAAGCGTTAAATCGATCATGGAGGCCCTAGTAATATTAGATATTATTCTTCA
The DNA here is from genome assembly GCA_951905685.1 of Eumerus sabulonum. Taxonomy (NCBI): domain Eukaryota; kingdom Metazoa; phylum Arthropoda; class Insecta; order Diptera; family Syrphidae; genus Eumerus; species Eumerus sabulonum. Next base: position 39,871,574 of record OX645062.1, on the reverse strand, counting down.
GAACCAACTGCCAATTTGCTGTGAAACAGCTATTTACTGCCTGCTAGTTCTTAATATTAATCTTGTAAGAGCACTAGGGTACGGAAATATTCCATATGGTTGGCTAGAATGAGTCCAAATCTGCCAACCTTCAAGTATTTCTGAACTTTACACTTTTCATTGCCTTAATCAAGCAGTTCAATAAGAATGACATCTGGGTCGACACGAATATGCATTGTTTAGAGGGGCTCACTTGCCCTAATATTACCTATGCCTAAGAAAAACTTGCCGGCAATAGGGTTGATCGGTTCGTTCTGGTTGGTTCTAGTAATAGGAAGAACTTGATACTATACCTACCTATGCACGTAAGAGCACTGCTTCTCTAACCATGATATATTCAATTCAACATAGCCAGTCACGCCAGTGCCCTAGCTCCTTTCAGGAACGACAAGAGAACTGACTGGCAAAAACACAGAACCCATGTTGAGCCCCAGTTAGGGACCAAACACCCTGCCTATCCGCGTAACTCTGCATAACTAGACAGCTTAGTAAATGAGCTGATAGGAACACTCAACAGAACATTATCCAAATCTTGCACCCCCAGAGGTAAACCCAAACCCCCCTGGCGGAGTAAAGAGATAGTCTCCCTTAGGAAAGAGAGCAGAAAGCTCTTCAACAAAGCAAAAACTACTCGCTTGCAAGAGGATTGGGATTCCTACAAGGAAGCACTTAAATCCTTCAAAGCAGCGATCAGGAAGGCCAAAAGGCAATCGTGGAGGAACTACTGCGAGAACATCAAGGCGACCTCCAAAGCTTCGAGAATAAGGAAGATTCTGGCTTTGGCACCTTATAATCCAAGTCACCTAATGCGGAACGACGGTTCCTGGATGACCTCGTGCACGGAAGTTTGGAACTTTATGTGAACCTACATTTTCCGGGCAGTAGTGACTCGGTGGCTATGACACTTCCTCAAGTCGTCCAGCCGAGAGCATCCTCCTTCGAGCGAAACCTAGTATCTAGTAATATTGTGCTCGGGGCAGCTTTAAAAAAAAAAAAAAACTCTAAGCCATATAAGTCACCAGGACCGGATGACATCATACCAGCGTAGTTTCAGCAGGTAGCAGGTCTCATCATTCCCTGGCTTGCAGTAATCTTTAAAAGCTGCCTCTTCTTATCCTATATCCCTAGCAAGTGGAAGGTAACCAAAGTCATTTTCATACCCAAGGCAGACAAAAGCTCCCACACGTATGCAAATGACTTGAAGCCTATTAGTCTTACTTCTTTTCTACTTAAAACTCTAGAGAAGATTACAGACGCACACATTTGACATAGCTATAGCTCAGGAAGGCTGTCGGAAAACCAACATGCCTGCAACAAGGGCAAATCGGTGAAAACAGCACTCCAATCCCTACTTTGTACCATAGAAAGGTCATTGGAATACAAAGAATACACCCTTGTGACCTTTCTCGATATAAGGGCGCCTGTAACATTGCTGAACCATTGGCCCTCACCAAAGCGCTGACTGATCTGGGTGTAATAGGATCAGCGATGGTATGACAACTGCTAACACAAAGAGTCGTCAAAGCCAACTTCGCTGGTGCCGTTTTAACTAGAATGGCCAGCAGAGGTACACCACAAGGTGAGTACTTTCCCCTCTCGTCTCGAACGTGGTAGTCAATAAACTACTACTCGTACGCTGTGACCGCTTATGCGAATGACATTGCAATAGCCGCCTCAGGAAAATTTCCCAGCACTCCAAGTGATCTAATGCAGAGAGCATTACATACAGTAGTAACCTGGACGCAGTACTGTGGAGTTGGGGTGAACCCCAAGAAGACTGATCTATTACTGTTTACAAACAAATATAAAATTCGGCCCTTCAACCCACTGAGCCGGGTGGAACCCAATTAACAATCAATGATCAGGCTAAATACCTTAGCCTAGTCCTTGACAGGAGGCTGAATTAAAAACCCAACATTCTTGATCGGGTCAAGAAAGCAACCACTGCCCTCTACAGCTGCAAGAAAGTGCTGGGCAAAAAATGGAGTTTCCAACCAAGCAATATACACTGGCTCTATACAGCAGTCATAAGGCCCGTCCTCCTGTACGGCATTGTAGTTTGGTGGAGTGCTCTGCAGAAGGCAGTCTATCGAAACCTTCTGCGGAAAGGGCAAAGATCGGCCAGCATATATGTACATACATATGTATGTAAGCGGTGCGATCATATCGACCCCACGGAGGCCCTAAACATTCTACGACATTTCCCACCATTGGATCTCCTCAGCAAGCAAGTTGCTGCTTGCGCGGCCCTACCGATTAGGGGAATAGGAAAATGGCCCACATCACATAAAGGCCATTCTAGCATTCTTAACCACTTCGAAGTACCTATGGACACGGACTACACCATCCCGCAGAACGTGTTCATTAAGAACTTCGAAGTTATATTTCCATCCCGGGAGGAATGAGCTGAAGGGAAAGTCATACCCAAGGACTCGATTTGCATCTATACTGATGGGGACCGGTACAGTGGAGTCTTCTACAAGGAGCTTAACATCAACCTATAATTTTGACTTCCAAATCACTGCAGTGTGCACCAACAGAAATATCAGCGATAACGGTGGCCCTTGTGGGTATATAAAAACACCAATAAGCACGGTAAACCACATAATAAATCTTCGAACCATAGAGGCTACCAACCTCCAATGGAACGAAAAGAAATATCGGCTGTATCACTAAACAAATCTGGCATAAGCTAAACTTAGGACGGATCAGGGTCCTTGTGGCAACCAAAAGGGAAACCTTAAGCACTTTAGTGGGTGTCATTACAGGCCACTGTGACATTGGAGAACATTTGGTCAAATCAGGGCTACCAGCCAATGACTTCTGACGCGGCTGCATGGATGAGGAGGAAAAGGAATCAATTCATCACCTCCTCTGCTCATGCCCTTCTTTTGCGAATCGCATGAAGATCTACCTCGGCGCACCCTTCTACGATAACTTAAGTGAGCTAGCAGATATAAGAGCCAAAAAAGCAACAATAGCTCTCTATTCATGCAAGAAAGCCATAGGGAAAAAATGGGGGTTCAATCCCAAGATTACTCTATGGCTCTATACCACGGTCGTTAGACCCACATTAATGTATGGAGCGACTGTCTGGTGGACAGCACTGGACAAGACAACATACCTCAAACAATTCGAGAAGGTACAAAGGCTGGCGTGTTTATGCATTACCGGGGCCCTCAGGTCCACCCCGACGGCTGCACTTAACATGATACTCGACCTTACACCACTCGATATTTTCGGCAAGCAAATTGCCACACAAACGGCCATTAGACTTAAAGCCAACTCGAACTGGAAGAGCTACGTCTTTGGCCACTCCTCGATCCTGATTAACAGGTCAACCATCGCAGAAAACCTAGACCTCACAAAGCCCACCACAGTCTTGGATAAAAACTTCATAACGTTATACCCGGACAGACAGAACTGGACTCGTCAGACTCAACCTCGTAAAGGCTGCATAGATTTCTATACTGACGGGTCTAAAACCAAGGACGGGGTGGGCAGTGGGGTATTCTGCAAACAACTTAAGCTAAACAAAGCGATAAAACTACCTAATCACTGCAGCGTTTTCCAGGCGGAACTGTTGGCAATAAAAGAGGCTCTGTCCTGGCTGAAGTGGAACGTGATATCCACCACGGATATCCGCATTCTCACGGATAGCCAAGCGGCCTTAAAGTCGCTGGAGTCCTATGTGTACACATCAAAAACCAGCCTCGACTGTCGCCTATCTCTTAATGAGATGGCTGAACAGTTCAACATACAACTTATATGGGTACCGGGACACAGCGACATCACCGGAAATGAAAGAGCCGACAGACTCGCCAAAAAAGGAACGACGCTACAAACAACTGTGGTCTGCGAGGGTATACCCTTCGCAACCATCAAATACAATCTCAATACCCTCGCCAGGGCCGAGACGAACCGGAGATGGACTCAGGGACACACCTGCCTCATCACCAGGCAAATCTGGCCCCGGCTCGATAGTCAACGGACTAGGAGTATTATCTCCCTAAATAGAACTGACATCTATAAAGTCATAGGTGTCATCACAGGACACTGCCTTATTGGCAGTCACGCGCAAAAACTAGGTATCACTCCGAATGATTTTTGTAGGAGCTGTTTAGACGAGGAGGAGGTCGAATCCATTCATCACCTTCTCTGCGCCTGCCCAGCATTCTGCACAGTCAGGAAACGATACCTAGGATCATACCTCCTCAACGATCTGACCGAAGTTCAGCAAGTGGGGACATCTAATCTTCTTAAATTCTTAAGAAGCACAAAATGGTTCCACGAATAGGGGGCTAAGCCCCCTCGTAGCTGCACAACGGGCCTCCTTGGCCTATGTGTGTTCTTCCCATCTCTGGGAAGGCTACGGTCTTACCTACCTACCTACCTAGCAGATATAAAAATAGCTCAACTCCATCGCTTCATCAGAAGCACTGATTGGTTTTCAGGTAGCGGATCTAGGTAATATGATCCATGTGGTATCACAGTGAGCCGACTTCTGCCTACGTGTAACGTATGCCAACCACTACAACCTAACCTAATCTAAGCTATGTACGTAATAGCCTGGTCCCTTAACCTAACCTAAGATTTGATCATATCAAAAAAAATCATCTTTTGAGGTGAAGCTCATTTTGATCTTGGCGGGTATGTAAACAAGCAAAATTGTCGCATTTGGGGCACAGAAAACCCGCACGCATACATTGAAAAGCCGGTGCACCCAAAACGAGCCACTGTTTGGTGCGGATTTCGGTCCAGAGGCATGATTGGGCCATTTTTCTTCGAAAATGAGCAAGGAGTGGCCGTTACAGTCAATGGCGATCGTTATCGGGTCATGTTGAACGAATTTTTGTTCACAAAAATTGAAGAGGAGGATATTGGCAACATTTGGTTTCAACAGGACGGCGCTACGTGCCACACAGCCGAAGCTACACTCGATGTTTTGCGCCCTGTTTTTGAAGATCGCATTATCAGCCGCAGAGCTGATGTCGTTTGGCCACCTCCGAGCTGCGATTTGACACCGTTGGACTATTATTTGTGGGGTGCAGTCAAAGAAAAGTGTTACGCCGACAAGCCAGAGACAATTGACGCTTTAAAGGACAATATTCGTGAAGCCATTGGTGAAATACAGCTGCACACAATCGATAATGTGCTTAAAAATTGGACCGATCGTGTAGGCTACTGCATGGCCAGCCGAGGCAGCCATTTGAATGAAATTATTTTCCATTATTAACCGGAAGGATTGTACTTTCAAATAAAAAAAGAAATTTGAGAAAATATTCAGTAGTTTTTTTTATAGCATTTTCAAAAAAAAAAAAGTTATTTGGCGGATCTTTTATGAACACAAAAGGGAAATCCCAACTATGTACACTGATGGACAAAAGTATTCGTAATGTGGTGGTACTAACAAAAGAAAAAGCGGAAAAAAACAACAAATAAAAAGCTATTATTTGGAAAAAGTTTTTCCTATCTTATAGAGAAAGATTAAATAAGACTCGGAACAAGATCCATTACAACAACAAACAGTAGCAATAAAAGTAATTAAACACTTCAGAATTGGGTTGAACAAAAGTATTCGTAGTGAAAGAGTTACACAACTGTATATGGCATTACAAAACGTTTGAAAAATTAATCGACTGACATTGAGGGATAAGAGGAAAATTCTTTTAATGATAAAGAAGGAACCTACATAAGACACCGTCCTCCAAAATTGCCTCAGAGGTAAAAGAGAGCTCCCGAACAGAAGTTGACCCTCGAACAGTCCGAAGAGTACTGTACAGAAGTGAGGGGTATAGGGCTAGAACTGCAGAGGGAAGCCTTTTATTTCTAAGGTGAACAAAAGGAGGACACTGGATTCTCGGACAAACCAAACTCGTTTTGGGAGAAAGTTTTGTTCTCCGATGAGAGCAAATTTTTTTTTTACCGATCGGATGGATGAGTTTTGACTTGAAAAGCAGGCACCGAATTAGATAAAAAAAAAAGTTCAATCAAGTGTCAAACATGGTGGAGGTGGAGTCATGGTATGGGGATGTAGGGGTGCTTCCGGTAAAGGTACGCTTGTATTCATCGACGATATCATGAAAAAAGGAGGAAACCTTTAGAAAGGGAAGGAAAAAGGAAAATTTAAAGATCAGTGCTTATGATTTATGTACATCTGGGCAAGGAGTTTTACTTTCAGCAAGATAACGACCCAAAGCACACTGCTAAAATAGTTCGATTGTGGATATTTATATAACACTCCTCATACCTTGAAAACAACACTATGGGATATGTTGGATAAACGGGTGCAACAACACAACATAACATCTAAACAGCAACTTAAAGACTTGCTACAGGAAGAATGGACAAAAATAGGTAGTGACATCAATAAAAAGTTGGAACATTCCTTGTCAAATAGACTGCAAGCTGTTAGTAAGCAAAAAGGTAGTTCAACAACTACTAAAACTAACTAGATAATTAAAAATGTGTTTTGAATTAACATGAAATTAGGAATACTTTTGTTCAACCAAATTCTGAAGTTTTTAATTACTTTGATTGCTACTGTTTGTTGTGGTAATGGATCTTGTTCCAAGTCTTATTTAATTTGTTGTATACATATATCTTCCTCCATAAGATAAGAAAAACTTTTTCCAAATATTAGCTTTTTAAATATGTTTTTTCCGCTTTTTCTTGTTAGTTCCACCACATTACGAATACTTTTGTCCATCAGAGTATGTATATGAAACGTTACCAGAAAGTAAATTGCGATCCGGAGCCATGATGTAATGGTTAACCCAGTGACCCCGTGTTTAAATCTTCCTGTGTTCCTGTGAACATTTTTTGCAACGAAGAAAAAAGACTCATCTAGTCCTCGCTCTCGTTCTGTTTTGTATCATGAATAAACTTACAATTTGCAGTGTAAAACCTCACCCGCGCTTCCTGAGGAGGTCCTAAAAATGATAGCGAGAACCGATGCTTGCCGGACGCAAGAGGAACAAGAAAGTCGATTGTCTTTAATTTCTCGTAATTATAACCTCTTTTCAGGCACCCAAGGACTCCCCACTTAAGTAAGGCACCAGATTGATACGGGCAATAGGAAACCAATTAAACAACTCCTCGAAAGCTGTCTATTAGCCGAAGGGGAGAACCCACTCGAGTCTTGGAAGAAATCAAGGCTTAACATATCGTGTCGCCTTCCCAAAGCCCCTGTTACTCACCAATTGTATTGGTCCGGAAGAAAGATGGGTCCCGATCCCCCGAATGGGTCTTATACTGGAAGCATTAGACTCTTGGCTTGCCACCTTATATCTTCGTTCGGGGTATTGGGAAGTAGACGTGCAGGCCAAGGATAAAGAGAAAACGGCATTTTTCATTAGCATTGGATTATACGAATTTAGTGTGCACCCGCCGCATTTTAGTGCCTGAGGGATGTGGTGTTAGAAGGTCACCCGCACACATCTAGTCGTCGTTAAAGCCGTTACTCACTTTCAGCCGTATTTACTCGGACGACATTTATTATTGATGATAGATCACAGCTCTTTACGATGGCTTATGAATGTTAAGGAACTAGAAGGTCAGATGGCACGTTGGTTAGGGCGCTTACAACAATTGAATTTTGCTGTTGAACACCAGCCAGGACATGTATGTATGTATGTATGTTGGCGTTACAGGCCATGAAGAGCCTGAGCCGAGCTTCTCTCAATCACCCATGTTGTGTGTGATTTCATTTTCCCATAGGTGAAAGGGACCTACAGTTTTATTGCCGGTTCCGAACGGCGAATTTCGAGAAGCTTTTCATGACAATTTTACTACAGGGGGTTTTGTCAGAACCCCGCTGAGGAGAAACACCGTGAAAAATACGTTCGATGACATGGCTGTGTCGGGATTCGATCGGCGTCAGAGGCCAACACACTACCCACTGCGCCACGACCAGGACATAAACATCAGAATTTTAGTTTTCGCAAAACCCTGACAAAAATCTGAAATCGTTACTATTGGGTAGGTTGCTTGTAAGATGTGGAACAATACTGCAAACCCTGTATTACTTTTCAAAGGAGGAAGGGTACCAATCAAAAAGTTCGGGCACCTTTTAAGCCAGTTCTGGTAGCAGCATCCTTTGAGCGGGTGGCTATCGATATCCTTAGCCCCCAACCGATAACTAACAACGGAAACTACTTCAGAGATTAGAAACGGCGTACTTCTTTAATCACGACCAATTGCAGTATACCCGCCGGATGAAGGACCGTTACCATCTAAGAACTAAAGCAGCATCATGTAAGGAAGGAGATTACGTATGGCTGTATGCCCAAAAAGGCGAAAAGGACTTTGCCCCAAGCTGCAGTGATTATGGTATCGACTTTGAAACGTATGTCCTCTCTAGAAGGGATTGTGTTGATAGTCGGAAGATTTGGTTAAATTCCGTATGATATTACAAATTTTCGGATCATAGCATTTTCCAAGCGTTAAATCGATCATGGAGGCCCTAGTAATATTAGATATTATTCTTCAGAACCAACTGCCAATTTGCTGTGAAACAGCTATTTACTGCCTGCTAGTTCCTAATATTAATCTTGTAAGAGCACTAGGGTACGGAAATATTCCATATGGTTGGCTAGAATGAGTCCAAATCTGCCAACCTTCAAGTATTTCTGAACTTTACACTTTTCATTGCCTTAATCAAGCAGTTCAATAAGAATGACATCTGGGTCGACACGAATATGCATTGTTTAGAGGGGCTCACTTGCCCTAATATTACCTATGCCTAAGAAAAACTTGCCGGCAATAGGGTTGATCGGTTCGTTCTGGTTGGTTCTAGTAATAGGAAGAACTTGATACTATACCTACCTATGCACGTAAGAGCACTGCTTCTCTAACCATGATATATTCAATTCAACATAGCCAGTCACGCCAGTGCCCTAGCTCCTTTCAGGAACGACAAGAGAACTGACTGGCAAAAACACAGAACCCATGTTGAGCCCCAGTTAGGGACCAAACACCCTGCCTATCCGCGTAACTCTGCATAACTAGACAGCTTAGTAAATGAGCTGATAGGAACACTCAACAGAACATTATCCAAATCTTGCACCCCCAGAGGTAAACCCAAACCCCCCTGGCGGAGTAAAGAGATAGTCTCCCTTAGGAAAGAGAGCAGAAAGCTCTTCAACAAAGCAAAAACTACTCGCTTGCAAGAGGATTGGGATTCCTACAAGGAAGCACTTAAATCCTTCAAAGCAGCGATCAGGAAGGCCAAAAGGCAATCGTGGAGGAACTACTGCGAGAACATCAAGGCGACCTCCAAAGCTTCGAGAATAAGGAAGATTCTGGCTTTGGCACCTTATAATCCAAGTCACCTAATGCGGAACGACGGTTCCTGGATGACCTCGTGCACGGAAGCTTGGAACTTTATGTGAACCTACATTTTCCGGGCAGTAGTGACTCGGTGGCTATGACACTTCCTCAAGTCGTCCAGCCGAGAGCATCCTCCTTCGAGCGAAACCTAGTATCTAGTAATATTGTGCTCGGGGCAGCTTTAAAAAAAAAAAAAAACAGCAGGTAGCAGGTCTCATCATTCCCTGGCTTGCAGTAATCTTTAAAAGCTGCCTCTTCTTATCCTATATCCCTAGCAAGTGGAAGGTAACCAAAGTCATTTTCATACCCAAGGCAGACAAAAGCTCCCACACGTATGCAAATGACTTGAAGCCTATTAGTCTTACTTCTTTTCTACTTAAAACTCTAGAGAAGATTACAGACGCACACATTTGACATAGCTATAGCTCAGGAAGGCTGTCGGAAAACCAACATGCCTGCAACAAGGGCAAATCGGTGAAAACAGCACTCCAATCCCTACTTTGTACCATAGAAAGGTCATTGGAATACAAAGAATACACCCTTGTGACCTTTCTCGATATAAGGGCGCCTGTAACATTGCTGAACCATTGGCCCTCACCAAAGCGCTGACTGATCTGGGTGTAATAGGATCAGCGATGGTATGACAACTGCTAACACAAAGAGTCGTCAAAGCCAACTTCGCTGGTGCCGTTTTAACTAGAATGGCCAGCAGAGGTACACCACAAGGTGAGTACTTTCCCCTCTCGTCTCGAACGTGGTAGTCAATAAACTACTACTCGTACGCTGTGACCGCTTATGCGAATGACATTGCAATAGCCGCCTCAGGAAAATTTCCCAGCACTCCAAGTGATCTAATGCAGAGAGCATTACATACAGTAGTAACCTGGACGCAGTACTGTGGAGTTGGGGTGAACCCCAAGAAGACTGATCTATTACTGTTTACAAACAAATATAAAATTCGGCCCTTCAACCCACTGAGCCGGGTGGAACCCAATTAACAATCAATGATCAGGCTAAATACCTTAGCCTAGTCCTTGACAGGAGGCTGAATTAAAAACCCAACATTCTTGATCGGGTCAAGAAAGCAACCACTGCCCTCTACAGCTGCAAGAAAGTGCTGGGCAAAAAATGGAGTTTCCAACCAAGCATTATACACTGGCTCTATACAGCAGTCATAAGGCCCGTCCTCCTGTACGGCATTGTAGTTTGGTGGAGTGCTCTGCAGAAGGCAGTCTATCGAAACCTTCTGCGGAAAGGGCAAAGATCGGCCAGCATATACATACATATGTATGTAAGCGGTGCGATCATATCGACCCCACGGAGGCCCTAAACATTCTACGACATTTCCCACCATTGGATCTCCTCAGCAAGCAAGTTGCTGCTTGCGCGGCCCTACCGATTAGGGGAATAGGAAAATGGCCCACATCACATAAAGGCCATTCTAGCATTCTTAACCACTTCGAAGTACCTATGGACACGGACTACACCATCCCGCAGAACGTGTTCATTAAGAACTTCGAAGTTATATTTCCATCCCGGGAGGAATGAGCTGAAGGGAAAGTCATACCCAAGGACTCGATTTGCATCTATACTGATGGGGACCGGTACAGTGGAGTCTTCTACAAGGAGCTTAACATCAACCTATAATTTTGACTTCCAAATCACTGCAGTGTGCACCAACAGAAATATCAGCGATAACGGTGGCCCTTGTGGGTATATAAAAACACCAATAAGCACGGTAAACCACATAATAAATCTTCGAACCATAGAGGCTACCAACCTCCAATGGAACGAAAAGAAATATCGGCTGTATCACTAAACAAATCTGGCATAAGCTAAACTTAGGACGGATCAGGGTCCTTGTGGCAACCAAAAGGGAAACCTTAAGCACTTTAGTGGGTGTCATTACAGGCCACTGTGACATTGGAGAACATTTGGTCAAATCAGGGCTACCAGCCAATGACTTCTGACGCGGCTGCATGGATGAGGAGGAAAAGGAATCAATTCATCACCTCCTCTGCTCATGCCCTTCTTTTGCGAATCGCATGAAGATCTACCTCGGCGCACCCTTCTACGATAACTTAAGTGAGCTAGCAGATATAAAAATAGCTCAACTCCATCGCTTCATCAGAAGCACTGATTGGTTTTCAGGTAGCGGATCTAGGTAATATGATCCATGTGGTATCACAGTGAGCCGACTTCTGCCTACGTGTAACGTATGCCAACCACTACAACCTAACCTAATCTAAGCTATGTACGTAATAGCCTGGTCCCTTAACCTAACCTAAGATTTGATCATATCAAAAAAAATCATCTTTTGAGGTGAAGCTCATTTTGATCTTGGCGGGTATGTAAACAAGCAAAATTGTCGCATTTGGGGCACAGAAAACCCGCACGCATACATTGAAAAGCCGGTGCACCCAAAACGAGCCACTGTTTGGTGCGGATTTCGGTCCAGAGGCATGATTGGGCCATTTTTCTTCGAAAATGAGCAAGGAGTGGCCGTTACAGTCAATGGCGATCGTTATCGGGTCATGTTGAACGAATTTTTGTTCACAAAAATTGAAGAGGAGGATATTGGCAACATTTGGTTTCAACAGGACGGCGCTACGTGCCACACAGCCGAAGCTACACTCGATGTTTTGCGCCCTGTTTTTGAAGATCGCATTATCAGCCGCAGAGCTGATGTCGTTTGGCCACCTCCGAGCTGCGATTTGACACCGTTGGACTATTATTTGTGGGGTGCAGTCAAAGAAAAGTGTTACGCCGACAAGCCAGAGACAATTGACGCTTTAAAGGACAATATTCGTGAAGCCATTGGTGAAATACAGCTGCACACTATCGATAATGTGCTTAAAAATTGGACCGATCGTGTAGGCTACTGCATGGCCAGCCGAGGCAGCCATTTGAATGAAATTATTTTCCATTATTAACCGGAAGGATTGTACTTTCAAATAAAAAAAGAAATTTGAGAAAATATTCAGTAGTTTTTTTTATAGCATTTTCAAAAAAAAAAAAGTTATTTGGCGGACCTTTTATGAACACAAAAGGGAAATCCCAACTATGTACACTGATGGACAAAAGTATTCGTAATGTGGTGGTACTAACAAAAGAAAAAGCGGAAAAAAACAACAAATAAAAAGCTATTATTTGGAAAAAGTTTTTCCTATCTTATAGAGAAAGATTAAATAAGACTCGGAACAAGATCCATTACAACAACAAACAGTAGCAATAAAAGTAATTAAACACTTCAGAATTGGGTTGAACAAAAGTATTCGTAGTGAAAGAGTTACACAACTGTATATGGCATTACAAAACGTTTGAAAAATTAATCGACTGACATTGAGGGATAAGAGGAAAATTCTTTTAATGATAAAGAAGGAACCTACATAAGACACCGTCCTCCAAAATTGCCTCAGAGGTAAAAGAGAGCTCCCGAACAGAAGTTGACCCTCGAACAGTCCGAAGAGTACTGTACAGAAGTGAGGGGTATAGGGCTAGAACTGCAGAGGGAAGCCTTTTATTTCTAAGGTGAACAAAAGGAGGACACTGGATTCTCGGACAAACCAAACTCGTTTTGGGAGAAAGTTTTGTTCTCCGATGAGAGCAAATTTTTTTTTTACCGATCGGATGGATGAGTTTTGACTTGAAAAGCAGGCACCGAATTAGATAAAAAAAAAAGTTCAATCAAGTGTCAAACATGGTGGAGGTGGAGTCATGGTATGGGGATGTAGGGGTGCTTCCGGTAAAGGTACGCTTGTATTCATCGACGATATCATGAAAAAAGGAGGAAACCTTTAGAAAGGGAAGGAAAAAGGAAAATTTAAAGATCAGTGCTTATGATTTATGTACATCTGGGCAAGGAGTTTTACTTTCAGCAAGATAACGACCCAAAGCACACTGCTAAAATAGTTCGATTGTGGATATTTATATAACACTCCTCATACCTTGAAAACAACACTATGGGATATGTTGGATAAACGGGTGCAACAACACAACATAACATCTAAACAGCAACTTAAAGACTTGCTACAGGAAGAATGGACAAAAATAGGTAGTGACATCAATAAAAAGTTGGAACATTCCTTGTCAAATAGACTGCAAGCTGTTAGTAAGCAAAAAGGTAGTTCAACAACTACTAAAACTAACTAGATAATTAAAAATGTGTTTTGAATTAACATGAAATTAGGAATACTTTTGTTCAACCAAATTCTGAAGTTTTTAATTACTTTGATTGCTACTGTTTGTTGTGGTAATGGATCTTGTTCCAAGTCTTATTTAATTTGTTGTATACATATATCTTCCTCCATAAGATAAGAAAAACTTTTTCCAAATATTAGCTTTTTAAATATGTTTTTTCCGCTTTTTCTTGTTAGTTCCACCACATTACGAATACTTTTGTCCATCAGAGTATGTATATGAAACGTTACCAGAAAGTAAATTGCGATCCGGAGCCATGATGTAATGGTTAACCCAGTGACCCCGTGTTTAAATCTTCCTGTGTTCCTGTGAACATTTTTTGCAACGAAGAAAAAAGACTCATCTAGTCCTCGCTCTCGTTCTGTTTTGTATCATGAATAAACTTACAATTTGCAGTGTAAAACCTCACCCGCGCTTCCTGAGGAGGTCCTAAAAATGATAGCGAGAACCGATGCTTGCCGGACGCAAGAGGAACAAGAAAGTCGATTGTCTTTAATTTCTCGTAATTATAACCTCTTTTCAGGCACCCAAGGACTCCCCACTTAAGTAAGGCACCAGATTGATACGGGCAATAGGAAACCAATTAAACAACTCCTCGAAAGCTGTCTATTAGCCGAAGGGGAGAACCCACTCGAGTCTTGGAAGAAATCAAGGCTTAACATATCGTGTCGCCTTCCCAAAGCCCCTGTTACTCACCAATTGTATTGGTCCGGAAGAAAGATGGGTCCCGATCCCCCGAATGGGTCTTATACTGGAAGCATTAGACTCTTGGCTTGCCACCTTATATCTTCGTTCGGGGTATTGGGAAGTAGACGTGCAGGCCAAGGATAAAGAGAAAACGGCATTTTTCATTAGCATTGGATTATACGAATTTAGTGTGCACCCGCCGCATTTTAGTGCCTGAGGGATGTGGTGTTAGAAGGTCACCCGCACACATCTAGTCGTCGTTAAAGCCGTTACTCACTTTCAGCCGTATTTACTCGGACGACATTTATTATTGATGATAGATCACAGCTCTTTACGATGGCTTATGAATGTTAAGGAACTAGAAGGTCAGATGGCACGTTGGTTAGGGCGCTTACAACAATTGAATTTTGCTGTTGAACACCAGCCAGGACATGTATGTATGTATGTATGTTGGCGTTACAGGCCATGAAGAGCCTGAGCCGAGCTTCTCTCAATCACCCATGTTGTGTGTGATTTCATTTTCCCATAGGTGAAAGGGACCTACAGTTTTATTGCCGGTTCCGAACGGCGAATTTCGAGAAGCTTTTCATGACAATTTTACTACAGGGGGTTTTGTCAGAACCCCGCTGAGGAGAAACACCGTGAAAAATACGTTCGATGACATGGCTGTGTCGGGATTCGATCGGCGTCAGAGGCCAACACACTACCCACTGCGCCACGACCAGGACATAAACATCAGAATTTTAGTTTTCGCAAAACCCTGACAAAAATCTGAAATCGTTACTATTGGGTAGGTTGCTTGTAAGATGTGGAACAATACTGCAAACCCTGTATTACTTTTCAAAGGAGGAAGGGTACCAATCAAAAAGTTCGGGCACCTTTTAAGCCAGTTCTGGTAGCAGCATCCTTTGAGCGGGTGGCTATCGATATCCTTAGCCCCCAACCGATAACTAACAACGGAAACTACTTCAGAGATTAGAAACGGCGTACTTCTTTAATCACGACCAATTGCAGTATACCCGCCGGATGAAGGACCGTTACCATCTAAGAACTAAAGCAGCATCATGTAAGGAAGGAGATTACGTATGGCTGTATGCCCAAAAAGGCGAAAAGGACTTTGCCCCAAGCTGCAGTGATTATGGTATCGACTTTGAAACGTATGTCCTCTCTAGAAGGGATTGTGTTGATAGTCGGAAGATTTGGTTAAATTCCGTATGATATTACAAATTTTCGGATCATAGCATTTTCCAAGCGTTAAATCGATCATGGAGGCCCTAGTAATATTAGATATTACTATTCAGAACCAACTGCCAATTTGCTGTGAAACAGCTATTTACTGCCTGCTAGTTCTTAATATTAATCTTGTAAGAGCACTAGGGTACGGAAATATTCCATATGGTTGGCTAGAATGAGTCCAAATCTGCCAACCTTCAAGTATTTCTGAACTTTACACTTTTCATTGCCTTAATCAAGCAGTTCAATAAGAATGACATCTGGGTCGACACGAATATGCATTGTTTAGAGGGGCTCACTTGCCCTAATATTACCTATGCCTAAGAAAAACTTGCCGGCAATAGGGTTGATCGGTTCGTTCTGGTTGGTTCTAGTAATAGGAAGAACTTGATACTATACCTACCTATGCACGTAAGAGCACTGCTTCTCTAACCATGATATATTCAATTCAACATAGCCAGTCACGCCAGTGCCCTAGCTCCTTTCAGGAACGACAAGAGAACTGACTGGCAAAAACACAGAACCCATGTTGAGCCCCAGTTAGGGACCAAACACCCTGCCTATCCGCGTAACTCTGCATAACTAGACAGCTTAGTAAATGAGCTGATAGGAACACTCAACAGAACATTATCCAAATCTTGCACCCCCAGAGGTAAACCCAAACCCCCCTGGCGGAGTAAAGAGATAGTCTCCCTTAGGAAAGAGAGCAGAAAGCTCTTCAACAAAGCAAAAACTACTCGCTTGCAAGAGGATTGGGATTCCTACAAGGAAGCACTTAAATCCTTCAAAGCAGCGATCAGGAAGGCCAAAAGGCAATCGTGGAGGAACTACTGCGAGAACATCAAGGCGACCTCCAAAGCTTCGAGAATAAGGAAGATTCTGGCTTTGGCACCTTATAATCCAAGTCACCTAATGCGGAACGACGGTTCCTGGATGACCTCGTGCACGGAAGCTTGGAACTTTATGTGAACCTACATTTTCCGGGCAGTAGTGACTCGGTGGCTATGACACTTCCTCAAGTCGTCCAGCCGAGAGCATCCTCCTTCGAGCGAAACCTAGTATCTAGTAATATTGTGCTCGGGGCAGCTTTAAAAAAAAAAAAAAAAACTCTAAGCCATATAAGTCACCAGGACCGGATGACATCATACCAGCGTAGTTTCAGCAGGTAGCAGGTCTCATCATTCCCTGGCTTGCAGTAATCTTTAAAAGCTGCCTCTTCTTATCCTATATCCCTAGCAAGTGGAAGGTAACCAAAGTCATTTTCATACCCAAGGCAGACAAAAGCTCCCACACGTATGCAAATGACTTGAAGCCTATTAGTCTTACTTCTTTTCTACTTAAAACTCTAGAGAAGATTACAGACGCACACATTTGACATAGCTATAGCTCAGGAAGGCTGTCGGAAAACCAACATGCCTGCAACAAGGGCAAATCGGTGAAAACAGCACTCCAATCCCTACTTTGTACCATAGAAAGGTCATTGGAATACAAAGAATACACCCTTGTGACCTTTCTCGATATAAGGGCGCCTGTAACATTGCTGAACCATTGGCCCTCACCAAAGCGCTGACTGATCTGGGTGTAATAGGATCAGCGATGGTATGACAACTGCTAACACAAAGAGTCGTCAAAGCCAACTTCGCTGGTGCCGTTTTAACTAGAATGGCCAGCAGAGGTACACCACAAGGTGAGTACTTTCCCCTCTCGTCTCGAACGTGGTAGTCAATAAACTACTACTCGTACGCTGTGACCGCTTATGCGAATGACATTGCAATAGCCGCCTCAGGAAAATTTCCCAGCACTCCAAGTGATCTAATGCAGAGAGCATTACATACAGTAGTAACCTGGACGCAGTACTGTGGAGTTGGGGTGAACCCCAAGAAGACTGATCTATTACTGTTTACAAACAAATATAAAATTCGGCCCTTCAACCCACTGAGCCGGGTGGAACCCAATTAACAATCAATGATCAGGCTAAATACCTTAGCCTAGTCCTTGACAGGAGGCTGAATTAAAAACCCAACATTCTTGATCGGGTCAAGAAAGCAACCACTGCCCTCTACAGCTGCAAGAAAGTGCTGGGCAAAAAATGGAGTTTCCAACCAAGCATTATACACTGGCTCTATACAGCAGTCATAAGGCCCGTCCTCCTGTACGGCATTGTAGTTTGGTGGAGTGCTCTGCAGAAGGCAGTCTATCGAAACCTTCTGCGGAAAGGGCAAAGATCGGCCAGCATATACATACATATGTATGTAAGCGGTGCGATCATATCGACCCCACGGAGGCCCTAAACATTCTACGACATTTCCCACCATTGGATCTCCTCAGCAAGCAAGTTGCTGCTTGCGCGGCCCTACCGATTAGGGGAATAGGAAAATGGCCCACATCACATAAAGGCCATTCTAGCATTCTTAACCACTTCGAAGTACCTATGGACACGGACTACACCATCCCGCAGAACGTGTTCATTAAGAACTTCGAAGTTATATTTCCATCCCGGGAGGAATGAGCTGAAGGGAAAGTCATACCCAAGGACTCGATTTGCATCTATACTGATGGGGACCGGTACAGTGGAGTCTTCTACAAGGAGCTTAACATCAACCTATAATTTTGACTTCCAAATCACTGCAGTGTGCACCAACAGAAATATCAGCGATAACGGTGGCCCTTGTGGGTATATAAAAACACCAATAAGCACGGTAAACCACATAATAAATCTTCGAACCATAGAGGCTACCAACCTCCAATGGAACGAAAAGAAATATCGGCTGTATCACTAAACAAATCTGGCATAAGCTAAACTTAGGACGGATCAGGGTCCTTGTGGCAACCAAAAGGGAAACCTTAAGCACTTTAGTGGGTGTCATTACAGGCCACTGTGACATTGGAGAACATTTGGTCAAATCAGGGCTACCAGCCAATGACTTCTGACGCGGCTGCATGGATGAGGAGGAAAAGGAATCAATTCATCACCTCCTCTGCTCATGCCCTTCTTTTGCGAATCGCATGAAGATCTACCTCGGCGCACCCTTCTACGATAACTTAAGTGAGCTAGCAGATATAAAAATAGCTCAACTCCATCGCTTCATCAGAAGCACTGATTGGTTTTCAGGTAGCGGATCTAGGTAATATGATCCATGTGGTATCACAGTGAGCCGACTTCTGCCTACGTGTAACGTATGCCAACCACTACAACCTAACCTAATCTAAGCTATGTACGTAATAGCCTGGTCCCTTAACCTAACCTAAGATTTGATCATAACTAGCATACCAACAGCCATGACAATATAACAAACACTTTAATTTCTTACCCTATTTATTTAAATCCTTTGACAAAGATTAATGTATTCAATCCTCCCTCGTTGAGAAAAACAAGTTCCGAACCTTTTTGTTAATTAATAACGCTCTCTGCGTGTTCACACAATTACTCTCTTCCACCATCCTGAACTTGACCAGCCATTTCACTTTCAAAATCGAACCCTACCAAGTGGTTATCATTCCTCCATCGGAACAAACCACATTCATATGCTTCGGTAGTTTTGAGATAAATATAAATTTATATCCGAAATCTAGACAAGTGATAATTGTAACACAAAAGGTCCACCCCCATGGCAAGACTACAGGGTGCGTTGCGGCACTGTTACATTTTGGTCAATGGCAGACGATGTGGGTGGATCCTTTAAAATTGGATTTAATTTAAACAAATGGAAGTGGCTACACCACACCCACCATCGACTGATTAAAATACACAATCATGTGTGTCAGGTCCGCTTGTGAAGTTGTGCGTCCAAATTGGCTTCGTTAACTTTTGGATATCAACCGGGTGTGATTTAAACTGTTCGGCTTGAGAAAATATTTTCTCAAGACTTTTTTTCAAGATTGCCATTTTTTTTTTTTTTGTTTTTTTTTTTTTCGTTTACTGTTTTTGAATGGTGGATAATTGTATGATGGTTTCGCTTTCACTTGAGAGGTTAGCACAATTTTTGTTAAGTATTTAACGGATCGTTTCGATGTATTCAATGTCCGGTTGAGCCACGCAAGCTTCAGATGAAGATGTTTCGATTGCCGTTTTGATAGTCGAAAATGAGGGCAGCAGTAATTGTACTTGTGGTACTGGTTGCGATTTTTTGTTTGATTTTGACGGAGGCGATGAGGTCAATAATGAATTAATTACAGGGGTGTACATATGCATCTTATGGATTGAATATAGCGGATATTATTTTAAGCAAACAGCACATACATAGTTGGGTAACATTCGAAACATTCAAAAGAAGATGTATGTGAATTATAAAAGCTGTGATATATAGGTATATTCGGTCAAACATAACTACCATAACCACCATTCAAACGGTCAGCGTTATGGTGTATTTAAGAAAATCCTTCATTGATATATTAGTCATATGACAACCAGGTGGTCAAAAACTAGTTGTAAAATTTGTTGATTCAAAATTCAGTGTTTTTAACATATTTTTTTCAGTAAATCATACTTTTTACTAGACACAAATTGCTAATAAAATAAAAGTAATTCAACAAATTTTATGAACTAAAATGGTCAGATGGGAGCGAGCAAACAGAGCAAAGAAGTTGATCGCGTTTAGCTTGGCAAACGCCAGCCTCGATCTCTGTCCCTGCTCAATCCAAGTTGACACACAGCCTCCGCGTGGCCTCCCCTGGATAGCTATACAGGCACCCGCCAGGTAGTGAATCAATGTGTGCAGCGACCCAACCCCTTGTTCCTGGGGAAAGAGGAACCTGGCCCTCCAGGTTGGGAGTTGCACTTAGGGTTAACATCCCTATCGCCTAAAACAAAAACTTGTTCAGAAACAACCAATAGCCTCGGATACGGACGGATTACAATTTGACGACCCCCGCAAACGTCAAAAAGGAAACGAATTCCAGATCTGCACCTAAAACGTTAGGTCCCTCAACAGACCAGGTGCAGCCGGACAACTGGTCAACTCTTTGGACTGCTATAAGGCAGACATTACCGCGCTCCAAGAAGTGCGGTGGGATAGGCCAGGCAAAAACCGGATGAAAAACTGTGATATATACTACGGAAACTGCTACAGAGAAAATAAACAACGCTTATTCGGATGCGGATTTGTTGTTCGAGGCAGATTTAGGAAAAAAATCTTAAGCTTCCAGTATGTAAGTGAACGCCTTATAACTAACCGCATCAATACCAATCTCCAAGGACTTCGTCTACCTTGGCTCGATAGTGACAAGCAGCAACGACACCAGCGCTGAGATAAACGCAGAATAACTCTTGCCAACCGCTGCTTCGGGCTCAAGAGGTAATTGAGTAGTAGAGCCCTCTCTCCAAAAACTAAGGTATCCCTCTACAAAACCTTAATCATCCCGGTCCTCCTCTACGGCGCTGAGGCTTGGACGTTATCGAAAGGGGATGTAGAGACTCTTGGGCGTTTCGAGAGGAAACTTCTGCGTGCAATCTTTGGTCCCGTTTGTGTAAACGGAGAGTGGAGGAGGAGATTCAACCAAGAACTGTACGGGCTGTACAGCGACATCGGCCTAGTATGCAGTCTACGGATCCAACACCTTAGAGCGAATGGACAACACAGTTCCGGCCCAAATATTCTTTAACGCCAACCCGGGTGCGGCCGACGTTGCACTGGATGGCCGCATCTAAGGTGGTGCACACAGGTGGAAAGGACCTTAACCAACTGGGCGTGCGACACTGGAAACAGCTACCAAAAGATCGAGCTAGCTAGAAAGGCTTGTTGGTTAAGGTCCAGGTTCACCCCGAACTGTAGCGCCACCTAATTAAGTAAGTAAAACGGAATAAATTGCAAAATAACATATATTGTTATACAACCTTGATGACATTATTTCCTTTCAGTAATATTTTCATCGCAGTCGATGCTGAGAAGATGGAAAAACCACTTTTGCAGACTGTATAACGGCGATGTTAGTGAATATACCGCTGTCAGGCAGAATGATCCATTTTTAATCGACGAAGACCGCAAAGAATTCTGTCCCCCTGACCTCGACGAAGTTAAGATTGCCATATCGAAGCTCGAGTCGAATAAAGCTGCTGGCGCAGACGGACTGTCTGCTGAGCTCTTCAAGGCAGCTGAGGATGACCTGGTTAGGAGCATGCAGCAACTCATCTGTAAGATATGGTCAGAGGAAAGCATGCCCGAGGAATGGAGTATCAGCATCATACGCCCGATCCACAAGAAAGGAGATCCCTCTGATTGCGCCAACTATGGAGGAATAAGTCTCCTTAACATCGCCTACAAAGTCTTCTCTGCCGATAGGTCCTTATCAGTGCGGATTCAGACCTTCACACTACGGCAGATCCTTAAAAAAACCAATGAATTTCAAGTCGACATTCACCACCTATTTGTCGACTTCAAAGCCGCATACGACAGCATAATTAGAAACGAGCTATACAACGCTATGTCTACCTTTGACATACCTGCTAAACTCTTCAGACTATGCAGGATGACTTTAGAGAATGCTCGCTGCTCCATCCGAATCGGTGGACACCTTACCGATAGTTTTGATGTCAAAAAAGGATTTAGGCAGGGCGATGCGCTGTCGTGTGATTTCTTCAACATCATATTAGAAATTATTGTGCAAAAATCACAGGTCAATACAAGAGGCACAATCTATTTCAAATCCTTGCAACTCCTTGCATACGCCGACGATGTTGTCATAATAGGTAGATCACAGCGATATGTCAATGAGGCGTTTGCGAGTATTGAGATCGAGGCGGCGAAAGTTGGTCTGGGGGTAAACGAGGGCAAAACTAAATATATGCTATCATAAAAAAAGGACGCTCACCACCGACATCATGGTCAGAACGTTTGTATTGGCAGATGTAAGTTCGAGGTAGTTAAGGACTTCGTCTACCTTGGCTCCGCAGTGACCTGGAACAACGACATCAGTTCCGAAATCAAACGCAGAATCACTCTTGCCAATCGCTGTTTCTTTGGGCTCAGGAGGGAATTGAGTAATAGAGCCCTCTCCCGAACGACATCATCCCGGTCCTGTTGTACGGCGCAGAAGCATGAACACAATCAAAAGCGGATGAGGAGGCCCTTGGTCGGTTCGAGAGAAAGATTTTCCGCGTGATTTTCGGGCCTATATACGCAGACGGGGGATAGAGGAAAAGATTCAACCACGAACTTTACGGGCTGTACAGTGACATGAGTCTAGTCAGACGTCTACGGATTCAACGCCTAAGATGGCTGGGTCATGTAGAGCGAATGGACACCACTGCTCCAGCCCGGAGAGTCTTTGAATCCAACCCCGGGGGACGAAGAAGCAGAGGACGGCCGCATTTAAGATGGTGCACACAGGTGGAAGGGGACCTGAGCCAACTGGGTGTGCGGCAATGGAAAAGGCTAGCAAAAGATCGTGCTAGTTGGAGGGGAATGTTGGTTGAGGCCCAGGTTCACCCCGAACTGTAGCGCCCATTAAGAAGAAGAAGAATGTTTTCAAAATGCAAAAAAAACAAACTAAAAACACTACTACATATTTCAATAGCTAAAAAATAAAAAACAAAATATAGTTAACATTATTAATATTAATTTTTTGTTCATTGTCTTTTTGCTTTCAATTTCGTTTTCATTGATCCAATACCGTAGCTACAAAGCTATCACCTGCTGCATTCTGCATTATATTTTGACGTCATACAAAACTTTGTTAACAAAGCTAGACATCTCATTACAGAGTAATTGTAAAAACTATTTGAAGTACTCTGTACACTACAAAGGCACACTAGTCGGTAAGTGGAGATTTGTCTACTTGTACCAATAAAAGGGACACATTATTGTTAACAACATTTTAAAACCCGAGACACGTTTATCCAGATAGGTGTGCCTATCGTCTACCGAGACATTACTGAAAGAACCATTCATTACAATTTCTCGAAATGCTCAGTAATCTTAAATAGAGGCGCTAAAACACATGTGGTATATATGTACCTACAAGATATATTTAATACCTCCAATACTTATGACTAGAAGTTGAATTCCTGGGTGGGTTTAATTGGATATTGAGCACCTTCAACGATGTGTGAGCCTCATAAAGCTCATCAACCTGCTACAGTAAAATTGAAGAATAAAATAATACTGAATGATTATCACTGGAATTGAATTGAATTGTTGTGAATGCGAATAAAGGATTGAGTGACCTTAAGGCATATTCAATTATGTGATCACATAGGACATGAAATATATGTATGTGTAGGAATGTAGACGAAAACGATCACGCAGTTCGTATTCTGCGGGTTTGCTTAATATGCCGGCACTAAAACTGCACTTGCGCTGAGACACCGGCTTTGACATCGCGCTCAGGTCTAGCTTCATAAATGTTAACGACGCACATTCAAACAATAATACGAAAATTGCCTATTACACATACATAACACTGAGCCGTGCAGTGTGTGTGCCCCCAAACGGACAACCCTGTCTCGGCTAGGCTGATGAAAGAGTTTCGATTTCAATAAAATGCTGAAATTTATAAGCAGTATTTAAGGTGTCAAGTGCACTCTCAATCCGTGAAGCATGGTTGCAGAACAATGATCTCCAGTATGAGGAGCGACTGAAAAGTAGTTATGTATATCCTAACGAAACCATGTTAGGAGTTTTGCGTCCACGTAATCTCCCAATTGTCCAGCGACAATATAAAAGTCGTCGTTCAGATTTATTTTGGCTCTCGCAAAACTTATGAAGAGTTTGTTAAATTATTGATATGTTATCAAATGTATCGGTAATCAAGATATATTTATGAATCTATGCAATTGTTTGATATATTCACTTTGGGTGACAATTCTTTCGGAATACTTTTGTTACGTAGATTGACTTTCTTCCGGATTATGTTCTTCAGAAGAGTCGCAAGGAAGCCAGATCTGCAATTTATAGGCTAAGGGCGATTAAAAAACAAATCGACATACTCGCAGAACTCATCATAATTGTGGAAACGAATTTTGTCACGAGAACAGAATCGACAAAGGCATTTCTCGTTTCGATATCAAACGAAATATATTCGCAACCCCAATAGCAGGTAAACAAGATTTAACGGTGGATGCATTTACGAATTTCAATATATTCATGAGATTCGCTACATGTACATATTTGTATAATACCTCTTCAACAGATTAGTTTCGAAACGCCTCCGCAACCTTTAAGGCAGCAGCAAGTTTGAGTAAGGAGTACAGAAGGAATTTGACTTGATATGGAACAAGCTAAAGAGAAGACATTGTACGAGTACATATGTACATATGTATGTCAAAGTCGTGATGTCAGATTCAATGTATGATTCAGTTCCAACTACATACAATACCAGTGCCGCCAGACACCAACTTCCAGAGCTTGAAATTATGATATTCCAGCTGACAATTGAGCACCTTTTTTTTTATTTTTTTTTTTTTTCACAACTCAACAAGCAAATTGTCATCATTAGCGTGGTCGATTCAAGAAGGTTTGCGTTTCGTTTCCGATGTATTCAAATTTGATTGGTAATGTAGAAAGCTCAGTTTTACATATGCCGGAACCTTGAAAAGCAAGGTACATACCAAGCTTTTTTTCTTGTTATTTATATTCTTTTTCGGTGAGTCACAGCAGTTGGAATAATGCCATCCAGTGAGAAATTTTATTTGATGGCTGATTTGTAAATTGAAAGGTGAGCGATATGAGGCTGTTCACAATCGTTGCTGTGAGTCACGAGCAGGTGTGCTTGGCCAGCAGTGTAGAATGGATGGACGTGTGATTGGATAAGCTTCCCGAAATTGAAAGGTATAATTAGAAAGATTTGTTGTTTATATTTGACGGTGCGTGGATCATACTGTTAAGAAGAAATGAAGTTCGCTTTAAGCATGAGATTATATTCTTATATGTACATATGTATGTACATCATTTCCGAATGCAAGCAGGAATCTCTGATAACCATACATACCGAGATGGACAAAAGTTTTCACACACAGCCCTTTGTTGTATAAAACAATTTTTAAAACAAAATCCAAAGAAAATATTAATTGCGTTCTATTGGGAAAAAAAGTACTCAACCTTAAGCTCAAGTTTGGGGCCTTATGGCTGCTTCAGCTGTTGGCGAGCTTGTCTTCATTGAGCAAAATATGGATCACAAACTTTACTTAAATATTCTGAAGGAAAATTTGAAAAAGAGTGCCAGAAATTTGGGTTTAGATGACCAATTTTATTACCAGTAGGACAACGATCCGAAACATACGGTTCATAACGTTAAAATGAGGTTTGCCTATAATGTTGCTCATACTTTACCGACTCCCCCACAGCCACCGGACCGCAATCCAATTGAGTATGTGTGGGAAGAATTAGAACGACGCTTGCGGAAACATACGATTTCAAACAAAACACATCTAAAGGAAGCGCTCCAATTAGAATGGCAAGATATAACGGCAGAATATACGAAAAAGCTGGTACAGTCGAGATTAAAAAAGGTCATCAACCAGAAAGGACTTTGGACGAAATACTAATTTTAAAAAATGAATTGTTGTCAGGGCAAAAACGTGTAATTTGAAATATTTTGTTGGTTTCCAGAATACTTACTTAACGGGCGCTACAGTTCGGGTCGCTCTACATGGCCTAGCCATCTTAGGCGTGGGATCCGTAGACGCCTGACCAGACTCATGTCGCTGTACAACCCGTACAGTTCGTGATTGAATCTTCTCCTCCAACCCCCCTCTGTGTTTATGGGACCGAAAATTGCACGCAGAATCTTTCCCTCGCAACGACCAAGGATTTCCTCATCCGCTTTAGATAAAGTCCATGTTTCTGCGCCGTATAACAGGACCGGGATAATTAAGGTCTTACATAAGGTCAACTTGGTCGTACAAGAGAGGGCTCTACTTCTCAGTTGCCTCTTGCGCCCAAAGAAGCAGCGGTTGGCAAGAGGAATTCTGCGCTTGATTTCGAAACGGGTGTCGTTGTTCAAAGTCACTGCGGAGCCGAGGTATATGAAGTCCTTAACTACGTCAAACTTATATCTGCCAACCTGCACCTTCTGTCCGGTCGGTGGTGAATGTCCTTTTTCGATGACAGCAGATATTTAGTTTTGCCCTCATTAACTGCCAAACCAATTTTTGCCGCCTCCATCTCAATACTCGCAAACGCCTCATTGACATCTCGCTGCGATATACCTATTATGTCAATGTCGTCGGCGTATGCAAGGAGTTGCGAGGATTTGAAATATATTGTGCCTCTTGTATTGGCCTGTGATTTTTGCACAATCATTTCTAATATGATGTTGAAGAAATCACACGACAGTGTATCGCCTTGCTTAAATCCTTTTTTTACAACAAAACTATAGGTAGGGTGTTCACCGATTCGGATGGAGCAACGAGCATTCTCCAAAGTCATCCTGCTTACTCTGACGAACTTAGCAGGTATGTCAAAGGTAGACATAGCGTTGTATAGCTTGTCTCTAATTACGCTGTCGTAGGTGGTGAGCGTCGACTTGAAATTGGTTGTTTTTTTCCAGGATCTGCCGTAGTGTGAAGATTTGGTCGATGGTGGACTTCCCTGGCCTGAATCCGACCTGTTAAGGACCTATCAGTCGATTTACAAAAGGCTTCAGGCGTTCACACAAAACGGCAGAGAAGATTTTGTAGGCGGTGTTAAGAAGACTTATTCCTCCGTAGTTGGCGCAGTCAGAGAGGTCTCCTTTCTTGTGGATCGGGCATGCGATGCTGAGACTTCATTCCTTGGGTATGCTTTCCTCTGACCATATCGTCAGGGTCAGGGGGACGGAGTTCTCTGCGGTTTTCGTCGATTAGAAATGGATCATTCTGTCTGACAGCGCTATATTGACTAACATCGCCGTTGTACAGTCTGCAGAAGTGGTTTTTCCAAATTCTCAGCATCGAATGCGATTCTACTAATAGGTGTCCGTTCTCATCCTTACAGGCCTCCGTTCGGGCTTTATAGCCTTGAGACATTCGCCTTATCTGTTGATAAAATCTTCGAACGTCGTGCCTGCAGTAGCACCTCTCCAAGTTTTCAATCGCTTGCTTCTTGTGCTCCTTCTTTTTTTTTTTTCTTCAGAAGCTTATGTTCCTCCCTTCTTTTAAGCTCGTAGAGCTCACGAGCCGCTCTTGTTTTTGTGTAGTGAGGCTTTGATGCCTCCTGCTTATCTGCATGTATCCTTCTACACTAGTCACCGAACCAGGTGATTCGTCGTGGTGGAGCTTTAAGGCCCAACACTTCCGTTTACACTGGCTCCATTGCTGCTCTACTGACTGAGTGCAGGATTGAGGTGTATCGGAGAGTTTGAGGGAGACTCGGTTGGCAAAGGCACTGGCCATCTCCGGCGATAGTAGCTTTCCGACGTCATAGCTTGGTGTTCTAACTCTATTCCGCGGTGGTCTGAGTCGATGTTCGCTCCTCGGAAAGTGCGAATATCAAGAATAGTGGAGGAGTGTCTGACGTCAATCGCGATGTGATCAATCTGGTTGATCTGACGACCGCGAAGTGCCTTTGTGTATATCGAGGTGGGGAAATCGTGTGCTGGCTAAAAGAAGATTTCGCCCCGTGGCAAGGTCGATCAGCCTGTGTCCGTTATCGGATGTGGTGTCATGTAGGCTGTGTTTGCCGATGACCCGTTCAAAGATGCTTTCTTTACCCAGCTTAGCGTTTTCCAGAATAGGGTGCTATTTTATTAATTTTAATATTATGATATTCAATAGCTTAAAGTTGAGTATTTCTTTTCCCAATAGAACGCAATCAATATTTTCTTTGGATTTTGTTTTGAAACTTGTTTTATTCAACAAAGGGAGGTGACGTACACGTATGATTTTCAAGCTGCCTTGTTTGACTTAACTACGTGCCTTCAGGGCAAAGTAGAAGAAAGTGGAGCAGATAAAATACGAAATATCGGTTAGGTTAGGTTAGGTACGAGTGTTTGGCATAAGCCACATATAGGCCGAGGTCGGCCCATTGTGACAACACAAGGATCATTACCCTGATCCGCTACCTGAGAACCAACCGGTGCTACTGATGAAGGGATAGAGTTGAGCTATTTTTAGGTTTGCTAGCTCACTTAGATGTTCATAGAGGGGCGTGCTGAGGTACATGAGGATCTATGCGGTTCGCAAAAGAGGGCCATGAGCAGAGAAAGTGATGGATTGATTCCTCTTCCTCCTCGTCCATACAGCCGCGGCAAAAGTCATTGGAGGGCAGCCCTAGTCTGGCGGCGTTTTTGCCAATGATGCAATGACCTGTAATGACACCCACTAGAGTGCTCAAAAAGCCGTTTTGGTTGCACGGTTGTTCGTCATAGGTTTACCTTAGGCCAGAATTGTTTAGTGATAATGCCGATATTACATTCATTCCATTGGGGGTTGGTCGCCTCTATGGTTTGAAGTTTTATCATGTGCTTTACCGTACTTATTGGTGTTTCAAGGTACCCGAGGGTAGGAAGACTAAGTATGCTTGACCCCTACTTTGCGAGTTCGTCGGCCGCGCAGTATCCTGGAATATCCCTATGTCCGGGAACCCACAATACTTTAATGTTAAACTGTTCAGCCATCTCGTCTAGAGATAGGCGACAGTTTAAGGATGTCTTTGATTTGTGGGTTACCGCGGCCAGGGATTTTATCGCAGATTGGCTATCCGTACAAATGATAATATCCTTAGCGGATATTACATTAATCCTGAGCTATGCAAGGGCTCCGTTATCGGTGTTAATTCTGCCTGATACACACTGCAGTGATTTGGGAGTCTGAATGATAGGCTGAGGTTAAGTTCCTTGAAAAAGACTCCACTACCTACACCCGTCTCCATCTTGGAACCATCGGTGTAGAGGGAGATCGAGTCCTGTGGTATAACTTTTCGTTTAGCCCATTCCTCCCTGGATGGACAGGCAACTTCGATTTTCCAGAGTGAACACACTCTGCGGGATGATGTAGTCTGTGTCCATGGGTACTTGGAAGTGCTTAAGAATGGTAGTATGTCCTTTTTGTAGTGTGGGCCATTTTCCTATGCCCCTAATTCGTAGGGTCGCGCAGGCAGTAACTTGCTTGCTGAAGAGGTCCAACGGTGGAAAATGTAATAAGATATTTAGGGCCTCTGTGGGGGTTGATCTGATCGCTCCGCTTATATATGTACATATAAACAGGCCGAACTTTGTACCTTCCCCAGAAGGTTTCGGTAGACTGCCTTGTCCAGAGCAGTCCACCAGACTACGATGCCATATAGGAGGATGGGCGTATGACTGCTGTGTAGAGCCAGTGCATAATGCTTGATCGGAAACCTCACCTTCTGCCCACCACTTTCTTACAGCTGTAGAGGGCAGTGGTTGCTTTCTTGACGCGATCAAGAATGTTAGGTTTCCAATTCAGCCTCCTGTCAAGGACTAGGCCTAGGTATCTAGCCTGATCTTTAATTATTAGGGCGGAATTTTATATTTATTTGTAAACAGTACTAAGTCGGTCTTCTTAGGATTAACCCCAAGTCCACAATACTGCGTCCAGGTTTCTACTATACGTAATGCACCCTGCATTAGGTCGCTTAGAGTGCTGGGAAATTTTCCTGTGGCGGCAATAGCAATGTCATCTGCATAGGCGGTCACAGCGTACCCTTCCTGTTCTAGCAACAGTAGTAGTTCATTGACCACCACGTTCCAGAGGAGAGGGGAGAGTACTCCACCTTGTGGTGTACCTCTGCATCTCTAGATGAGATGGCTCCAGCGAAGTTGGCTTTGACTACCCTTTGCTTTAGCAGTTGTCATACCAGTTCTATCACTGATCCCGTAACACCCAGATCAGACAGCGCTTTGGTGACGGCCCATGGTTCAACATTGTTAAAGGTGCCCTCAATATCGAGAAAGGTGACTAGAGTGTATTCCTACGTCCCAGTGAACTTTCTATTTTGCTGACCAGTGTGTGGAGTGCTGTTTCCACCGATTTGCCTTTGTTGTAGACGTGTTGGTTATTCGACAGCCCTGAGGAAGGCTACAGCTGTGACGTATGTGAGCGTCTAAAATCTTCTCTAGAGTTTTTAATAGAAAAGAAGTAAGACTGATAGGTCTCAAGTCATTTTCAAATGTGTGGAAGCTTTTGCCAGCCTTGGGTATGAAAATGACTTTGGTTACCTTCCACTTTCTGGGGATATAGGACATGGAGAGGCAACTCTTGTATATTACCACAAGCTAGGGGAGGATGAGATCGGTTATTGCGAACTAATCTCTAAGTCCCGACAAAAGTTCATGCTAATTGGGGTGGTCGTGGTGCAGTGGTTAACATCATCGACCGCCGAGCGGAAGGTCTCTCGTCCTATCTAGGTCTAGGACAACCACCCCTGAGAGTAGTGAACGAACATCAACGACCCCAACCAGTGCACTCCGTTCAGGTTAACATCGATTATTGTAGCAATCCCCGTAACATGCCCCCTGTAACGGATCTTGGGTCTCTTGGACTTACTGAAGATGATGTTTTCTTGGAACTATCATCCGTTGGATCCAGTGCAAGTATCGCCCCTGATGACTTGCCTCCGTTACTCTTAAAATCTTGTAGTTGGTCATTAGCCAAACCTCTTTGCATAATATTTAATATGTCGCTGAGTAGCGGAGTTTTCTTGAACCGCTGGAAATCTTCTTACATTGTACCTATCCATAAAGCTGGCTCCAAAATTCTGTTGAAAATTATAGGCCCATTGCCAAACTTCAACTCATTCCCAAGATTTTTGAAGCTATCATTAAGAAAAAGCTTTATTCTATTTTACACAATCACATTTCTGAATTTCAGCATGGTTTTGTTACTGGTAGATCCACGGCAACTAACCTGGTAATATTTACCAATTATGTAGTCAAAAGTATGGAAAGCCATTACCAAGTCGACACTATCTACACGGACTTTTCGAAAGCATTTGACCGCGTTCAGCACAATGTGCTGATCTCGAAAATTCGTCTTCTTGGGTTCCACTCCAACTTATTGCTCTGGATTCAAAGCTATCTTATTGGTCGTACACAATATGTACGTATTGGAACTAAGTTGTCCAAAGTAATTGTTAATTACTCAGGAGTTCCTCAAGGCAGTCACTTAGGCCCACTCCTTTTTCTTTTATTCATAAATGACTTACCTTTATATATACGGAATTCTAATTCTTTACTATTTGCTGATGACCTGAAAATCTTTAAGTCGATATCGACATATTCTGACGCTGCGGATTTACAACATGACATTAATTGTTTAACTGATTGGTGCTACGCTAATGGACTACACCTTAACATTAGTAAGTGCTCGGTAATGACCTTTTCTAGGTTATCTACCGACATTGTTTTTGATTACACCCTTAACAACAGCATTCTGAATAGACCTAATGAGCAAAAAGATTTGGGTGTAATATTCGACAAGAAACTTGACTTCTCGATGCACATCGATTACATTGTGTCTAAAGCGAACTCTATGTTGGGTTTCTTATCTCGTAACACGAAAGACTTTCAAGATCCTTATGCACTGAAGACCCTGTATATTACTCTGGTCCGGTCAGTATTGGAATACTGTTGTGTAGTGTGGAACCCCTTCGACGACGACAACGCACGAAAAAGGAACACGATTTGCGAGTATGCTCCTGGAATGTCAGAACCCTGTACACTCCCGGAGCTGCTCATAAACTAGAAGGAATCCTCACGCAGTACAAGGCGGATATTACTGCGGTCCAGGAAATACGCTGGATAGGAAACGGTATGATTAGGAAGAAAAATCGCGACATTTATTACAGCTGTCACAAAAGGTTGCACTTACTGGGATGCGGATTTGTCGTGGGAAAGCGGTTAAGGTCGAAGGTCATCGACTTTAAACCTATAAGTGATCGCCTGGCTGTGATCCGCATCAGAGGCAGATTTTATAACATCAGCCTTATATGTGCACACGCCCCTACCGACGAGGCTGAAGACCCTATCAAGGAGGACTTCTATGACCTCCTGGACAACGCCTACGGAGCTTGTCCGGAGTACGATGTAAAAATCGTGCTCGGGGACTTCAACGCCAAAATCGGAAAGGAAAACACCCTTGGCGGAGTGATCGGAAAGCACAGCCTCCACGATACAACAACAGATAACGGCTTCCGACTCGCTGACTTTGCGACAGCTCGTAATGCGGTGATAAGTAGCACAAGATTCCCTCGCAAGCGAATCCACACAGCAACCTGGCGATCTCCGGACGGTCGAACCGCCAACCAAATCGACCATGTGCTCATTGACGCAAGGCACGCGTCAAACATCCTGGATGTGCGAACATTCAGAGGGGCAAATGTCGACTCTGACCACTTCCTCGTAGCAGCAAGATTCAGAGCTCGACTGTCCAATGTCAGAAAGCTGCACCAGCCCATCAGGAGGAGGTTCGACATTGGGCGCCTGAGCACACCGGAGGTTGCCAGAGTCTACAGGGAGCAGCTGAGCGAAAGACTCTACGGTATGCCTACGTCGAACACAAATGCCAATAATATGTGGCTGCATTGCCGCTCAGCCATTCAGGAAGTAGCCGAAACCACCTTAGGATACCTACCACCCCCGACAAGAAACCCGTGGTATGATGGCGAGTGTGAGCAGAAAAAGGCAGCAACCGACGAGGCGTACCAAAAGGCGCTGCAGAGGAAAACCAGGGCAGCGCGAGAAGAGTACCGAGCCAGAAGAAGGGAGGAGAAGAAACTACTGCGACAAAAGAAAAGAATCTTCGCAGCCTCCCAGCTCAAGGATATCCAGGAGTCTAGGGATAGACATAAAATACGAGCCTTTTACAAGAAAGCCAAAGGCCTTGCAGGAGGCTTCAAAAAGGGCACCCTGGCTCTTCGAAACTGCGAGGGTAATCTTGTCACCGATCCGCAGGGAATAGTGGATGTATTTAAGCAGCACTTCCAGCAGCTGCTTAACGAGCATGACCAAGAGAGAGTGGTAGGGACTGAGGAAATCCCAACTCCAGCCGCTGAAGTAGTCCTCCCACCCAGCATAGAAGAAGTCGGCACAGCTATTCAGAAGCTGAAGAACAACAAGGCCGCAGGCTCAGATGGCTTGCCATCAGAGCTCTTCAAGGCTGGCGGCGATGTTCTGGTAGGGAGCATGCACCAGATCATCTGCAGAATTTGGGAAGATGAGAGCATGCCCGACGACTGGAATACCAGCTCTATATGCCCCATCCACAAAAAAGGCGATCCTACCTCTTGTAAGAACTATAGAGGTATATCCCTGCTTAATGTCGCATACAAGATCCTGTCCAGCGTATTGTGTGAACGTCTAAAACCATTTCGCACCGCACTAATCGGCAGCTACCAGTGCGGCTTCCGGCCCGGCAAATCAACTATAGACCAAATTTTCACACTTCGACAAATCCTGGAAAAGACCAACGAGTTTCAAATCGATACACACCATCTTTTCATCAATTTCAAAGCCGCATACGACAGCATTCATCGTGAAGCACTGTTTGGGGCGATGGCCGAATTCGGGATCCCGGTAAAACTGATCCAGTTGTGTCGCGCCACGCTAAAAAACACGCGATGCACCGTGCAACTCGGTTCTAGGACCTCGGAACCATTCGAAACATGCACCGGATTTCGGCAAGGAGATGCGCTGTCATGTGACTTCTTCAACCTGGTGCTGGAGCAGATAGTGCGACGGGCTGGCGTCAACAGGGAAGGCACTATCTTTTACAAGTTCATCCAGCTGCTAGGATACGCGGATGATATCGACATCATCGCGTGTTCTGGCCGTGGCATTGTGGAAGCATTCACGGCGATTGAAGAACAGGCGAAACGAATTGGCCTTAAGATCAATGAGGACAAAACGAAATACATGCTGTCAAGCAAAAACCAATCCGTCGCTCACCACCTGGGACAAAACATAACAATTGACAGCTACAATTTCGAGGTAGTTAAGGAGTTTGTCTACCTCGGGGCAAACGTAAATTCCACAAATGACACCACAGTGGAGATCCGGCGTAGAATCGCCCTTGGCAACCGCTGCTACTTCGGCTTGTCCAAACAACTGGGGTCAAAACTCCTCATTCGAAAGACCAAAGTCATGCTTTACAAAACGCTCATTCTGCCAGTCTTGCTGTACGGAGCCGAAAGCTGGACGATAAGCAGGACAGCGGAGCTGATTTTGGGTTCTTTCGAAAGAAAAATTCTGCGCCGGATATTTGGTCCTATCTGTGAGGAAGGTGAATGGAGACGAAGACACAACCGCGAACTCTACGAGCTGTACCAAGATGTGGATGTAGTCCGGAAGGCAAGGAGCCGTCGACTACACTGGCTCGGCCACATCGAGCGCATGGACATCAACGCTCCAGCTAAGAGGGTCTTCGACTCCGAGCCTCCTGGTTCGAGAAGAAGAGGAAGACCGAACCTCCGGTATAAAGACCAAGTAATCGCGGATGTAAGACATCTTGGTCTTGACAACTGGAAGCAGCGTGCCCGGGACCGTCAAGGATGGAAGGCAGCTATAGCTCAGGCTCAGATCCTCCATGGATCGCAGGCCTGATAAGTAAGTAAGTAAGTGTGGAACCCCTTCTACTTAAATAGGTCTAACCGAACTGAGAAGATCCAAAAGAGATTCTCTAAGTTTGCATTGCGCAAGATAGCTTGGAATTCAGTTATTCCCCCTTATCATGCCAGATGTGCATTGATAAGTCTTAAGGAGCTAAGTAAGCGGAGAGTATACTATTCGGCAATGTTCGCTAGGGACATAATCGTTGGACATATTAGTTGTCCGGATCTCCTTTCTTCTATTAAAATATATGCACCTTCGCGCGGCCTGCGACCCAAACAACATGATTTCTTATATATCTCTGAACATAGTTCTAATTATGCTCGATTTAATCCAATTAATACCGCTTGTCTTAATTATAATTTATATGATGATGTAATTGGTTTTAATCAAACTCGAAATATATGCAAAACTGCCTTATTGAATGCTATTACGTAATTTTGAACACTTTTAATTATATTTAATTATTAACTATTAATTTACACTATTGTCTACGAAAGTTTTGTAC
This sequence comes from Eumerus sabulonum, assembly GCA_951905685.1. Taxonomy (NCBI): domain Eukaryota; kingdom Metazoa; phylum Arthropoda; class Insecta; order Diptera; family Syrphidae; genus Eumerus; species Eumerus sabulonum. The sequence continues at coordinate 39,836,098 of OX645062.1, read as the reverse complement.
ACTTGATAGATAAATAAATAAAACTCTTGAATCTGTGCGAGTCCTTACAAAAAAAAAAAAAAAAAAAAAAAAAAAAAAAAAAAAAAAAAAAAAAAAAAAAAAAAAAAAAAAAAAAAAAAAAAAAAAAACCAAACGAAAATTGAAAAATCCATCGTTTATAACGAATATTAAAAGAAGAATAAGTAGGCATTGGAAATTTCGTGCTTTTCAAATAATAAATTATGGGAATTTCCCATTTTCTGTTTTTTTTTTTTTGTTTTTAAACCTGATTCACAATACTGCGTTAGTGTTACCGTTCTCTACGTTACGTGCAAGTGCGTCAGACGTACTTTGGAAAGACATTTCATATCAGCTGTTAGGGGGCATTCAAGTATTACGTAACGCAATTTGGGGGGATGCGTTACATGGGCGGGAGGGGGGGTTCGAACAACGCGTTATGTAACATTTTTTTTATTTAAATAAAAAAAATAGGAAATTAGTCTCCGAAGTTGGCAACTCTTTTCGTTTTTGTTTTACGGCTAATCCCTCGACTGTTTTGCTTACCATTTTTCTTTTGTTTTCGTTGTCAGTATTCGTTAGTGTTTTAAACACGAAATACGCACAAGCACATCGCCGTAATCAGTGTTGTTAAGGTGAGTTCATACTGTAATGTCCTCAAACGAGGGAGATTTGCATTATCAGCCGTTCTTAGCCTATGAAGGCTCTCATACTGACTTGCCAGCGCAATTGTGCCAAAAAAAATTCCAACCTGCCCTTCTGCAGCTCAAGAAGCACTAATTGGACTTACTTCACTGCACCTTTTTATTAAAAATGTCTCACTACGCAGTGCAACCAGAATTCTTCGCTCGGGAACAGACCTATGAGTCACATGTCAATCCTGCAACAGCTTCCTGAGCTGGATATGAATACCACGGTCTCAGACGCATTACCACACACCTTCCCTTTTGACAAGAGATTTAAGATATTGATCCCAAACCGCACAGCTTGGAAAACCAGTGATCTCTTGATCAACGTCAAAGGCCTTAGGTGGTATGCTGATGGCTCCAAAATTATTTCTGGCGTTGCCGCCGGCATATTTGGACCAAATTGGAGGATTAGCAAGACCCTACGAATGAGTCCCAGTATCTTCTAATCTGAATTATAACCATGCTAACATCCGCCAATCTAAACTTAGAGACTGGCATAAGAGGAATAACCATCATAAGAGGAATAACCAAGCAAAGCTGGCTATCATAGAGTACCATGATGCCCAAAAAGACCCAGCCAAAAAAACGAAATCAAACTCTGGTGGGTGCCAGATCACAAAGGTATTAAAAGCAATGAAATCGCTGATCATCTCGAAAGGAAAAGTTCCAGCGAAAGGTACATAAGTCCTGAATCTTTTTGCGGCAGTGAGAAAAATCGCAACACCTGCCCTTTTGACTTTGCCAATCGAAAAGATTTATACGACCCCTGAACATACACTCTATTAATATTTTTAAACTTAATAGAGTCGATATTAGAAGACTGGTCAGCCACCTTAAGGTCGTCTGAAACTAAGTTACGAATCTGTCTTGAGGACGAAGAAACTGCAGGGCACATACCATATGAGTGCGCTGCCTCCTGAGGGGATCATCTCAGCTCCTACGAGGGACATTCTCAACTTCATTAAAGAAATTGAGAAGCTCCTGGCTAGTAGGCACAATAGATCTATAAAGGTCGCAGTGCCTCTTGCTTATTATTAGCACTAGTCGAGTTATAAATCTCTTGTTTTATTTACTATTACCGCAAACGCGATTAAAACAGTAAAAACGATATTTTAGCGACTTTCTGGTACTGTGCGCAACATAATTGTGACTTTTAGGTAAAAATGGTCACTTGGGTGTTACGTAACGTTTAGGGAGGGGGAGGGGGGGGTACAGACAAACGTTACGGCTCGTTACATGGGGGGGAGGGAGGGTCAAAAATCTTAAAAAATTGAGTTGCGTAATACCTGAACGCCCCCTTACCAGGTCAGCAATCTAAAACATTAAAAAAATCAAATTTTAAATTAAATTGCAATTGAACTGTCAAAACGCACTAGATTTCTGACAATATCGAAACGTTTGCGTGAGAGAGTGCGATGGTTACGTGAGGTTACGTCCATATTCACTTTTATTTTCGTTTTAAACGTAAAAAAATGTCCTCTCTTTATCTCAATTTTTTCAATTTGATTTTTTTTCTCTCTCGGCTCTAATTTTTCCCAAACTTAAGGAACGGTAGCACGACGCAATATTTCAGAGAAAAAAGTTTGTCCACTTTTTAATAAAGAACAAAAAATGGAAAATTGGTTATAACGAAACACCGGATACAACGAAGAAATTCTCCAGTCCCGTCGAGTTCGTTATAACCGATTTTGACTATACATGAGTACCATTGATGAGGATCTTACAGTTTAGCTTTGAATGTTCCTCTTTGGTTTAGAGTCCGGTAAGCTCCATACCCTAGCCAATACGGATCCTTTTTGTCTTTTTTTCATGCCTTCTTCGATTGAATTACAACGTAATCTATGTACATACGTATACGAATTTGATGTTGTTGTAAGACTTATATATTCCAGTGTCCTATTTTTAGCTTGCCAGTGGAAGTTATTGTAATGGAGCCGATTTTGCGAATTCCAAATTTAGACATATGTGTGTATGTATATCTGTATATATCTCTACGTTTCAAGGACACCAGAGCCCAGATTCAAGGTTTTTATAGAGATCCATGTATATGTGTGTGTGTGTATGTATGTGCGCTCGGAATTTTTGGTATTGATTATCTCGAGAGCCAAAGATGATATTGACATTCATTCGATGAGTAATTACATAACGTAGAACTGATTAAGTTTCCAGCAAAATCGGTCCAGGCATTTTTTGTTAGAAATTGAATAACTAAAAACAAGGCGAAAAAATTATGCAACCCAACTGTTGTGATTGAGAAGTGATCAAACATACTACTGAAGGCATAACACAATTTTAATATAACTCCATAAGTGCATGTAAAAGTTGCTGAGAACTACAAGCAACGTGAAAATTCGGTCGGTTCCCCTCCTCCTATCTAGGGCAACAATCCCTCGAGAGTAGTGAACGAACATCAACGACCCACACCAGAGCACTCCGTACAGGTTGGTTGATAAACTTTAAAAAAAGAAAAAGATATACCATATAAGTACATTTGTATATGCATCTTCTAAACCATTGAAAAGCGCATACTGTTAGGAGTTACAAAACCTTTACGTGAAAACGTTGATTATTTAAAACGTGTTGCATAGTTTCAGGCAAAACTATAATTGAACTAAAACAAGCCAAATCCGTATTTTATATGGGAAATTCAAAAGCTTATATCCCTGAAGTTAGGTAAGTCCGACCTAAAATATTAATATCAAAATTGTCAAGACAAAGCCTATTTTAACATATTCGAATTTCATCAAAATTTCTCTAATAATTACCGAAATGTTGATTCAGCATTCTTAGTTGATGAATGGTATTGATGAGATATCTATGATATCTCATCAATATCTATGATATCTATGATATGAACATACATATAACACATAAGCGGTAGATAGCAATAGATGGTTTTAAAAAATTCAGTAGGCCTTATGAACGTGAATTTCGTAGTCGTTCAGTATAGCTATGTATATTGCTCTCAATCCATTATCAACTTTACATTATCTCTTTATTACTGTATAGTGCCACAATAAAGTAAAAAAACTGAATATCTAGCAGACATATGTATGTATGTACATTGACTTTGGAATTATCAAGAACGTCAAAATTAAAAATATACAAAGAAAACCATCCTTCGACCTCTCGTCCGACCATTCACCCTTTTTAATAGAATAATCCACCCGACCCAAGATGACAATAAATCCTACCAAATTGTACAATGCCAAAACTGACTGGGACACTTATCGACAATATATAACCTCTACCCTTATTACTGAAATTCCCCTAAAATCCCAAGAAGACATCGAGAGGGCCATAATATACTTCAATGACACGATAAGCGAAGGGGCTCACAGAGCAACGCCTTTAATGAAACACAAGTCAAATTATTTTGCTTCCACTTTATGCATTAGGAAACTAGTGCTCGCCAAAAGAAAACTGAGAAAGAAATGGGAACTGACTCGCTCACCGCAAGATAAAACAAAATTAAATAAGATCACTAAAGACTTGAAACATAAATTAAAAAAGGATCAGGAATCAAACCTTGCAAAGTATTTAAAAAAACTGACCCCAACATCCGAGACAGATTACTCCTTATGGAAAGCTACAAAGCAAACAACGAATACTACTTGGCACCATCCTCCCCTCAAGAAATCAGACAACATATGGGCCAGAGACAATCTAGACAAAGCAGTAACATAAGCAAAATACTTTGGGACGACTTTTATAAACATCGAAGGCGACAGTAATTCAAGTATCCTTCCCCACAACAGTCCCTTAGACAACAAACACATTAGGCGGATGACAGTAAAAGAAATAGAATCCTTCATCAAGTCGGAAATAAACCCAAAAAAAGGCACCTGGCTATGACCTTATAAACGGGAAAATCCTGAAAGAACTACCGCCACTTGCTTTTATCTTTCTGCGAAACTTATTTAATAGCGTGCTAAGACTCAAACTGTTTGAGATCTTATATTATATTATGTTATATTATTATACACACAACTGTCATATACACATCATGTTTGGAATTTATATTATACATTATTTTCTATGATACCTACTGGGATACACAAAGTTGTTATATTCTAAATTATAATAGATCAAACTGCAATCGGCCAACCGATCTTGTAATCTCGTCCACTTGGATAACAACCACGAAAGCGAAAGTTCAGGTTTTAAAATACAATAAATTGTTAACCATATATCGAACACCTTTTGTTTCATTAAATATCTTAAACAAACATTTCCCAAAATTGTGGAAAGTTGCTGAAGTAATAGCTCTACCGAAGCCTGGCAAGGACGCTTCCAAAACAACATCTTATAGACCCATCAGCTTGCTTCCACTTTTGTCAAAAATATTTGAAAAACTACTGCCTAGACGACTTCAGCCAATATTGGCTCAAACCAACGCCATACCCAACCATCAATTTGGTTTCAGAAGGCGACACTCAACCATTGAACAAATACACAGGGTAACAAACAAAATATCCACTTCTTTGGACGAAAAAAGCTTCTGCGTAGCAGTATACCTGGACGTCGCGAAGGCATTCGACTCGGTCTGGCACACAGGACTAGTACACAAACTTGCTAACATCGTACCAAAGGACTATCTTCAACTATTAATAAGCTATTTAACAGACCGATGTTTCTATGTCAGATACAGAGACAAATGCTCGAAAATCCATTCCATCAATGCTGGTGTACCTCAAGGAAGTATCCTTGGACCCCTTCTAAATATACTATTCACAGCTGACATTCCGAATCCAGTTAGAGAAACTACTATGATAGCAACATTTGCCGACGACACAGTATTGCTTAACTCAGGAAACCATCTCCACATTACGACACAACAATTACAAGACACATTAGATAAAACGCTAGCCTGGTTCTCAAAATGGTACATAAAAGTAAACGAAGACAAGACAGTCCAAGTTATCTACACTACCAGAACAAAATATACACCTTTACCACTGACAATAAATAACAAGCAGGTATCTATCCAACCTGTAGCCAAATACCCAAATACCTAGGAATGCATATAGACAGCAAATTAACATGGAAGCACCACATTCAACAAAAACAAAAGCAAATAAAACACAAATTCAGACAACTATACTGGCTTCTACGCCCACAATCTAAACTCTCAATAAGCAACAAACTACTAATTTACAAATGCATAATAAAACCCATATGGACGTACGGAATTCAAATCTGGGGGACATCCAAAAAAAACGAACTTAAAAATAATTCAAAGACAACAAACAAAAATTCTAAGGACAATTGCCAACGCGGAGTGGTATATTTGCAATCAAGATATACCGCGTGACCTACAAATCAATACAGTTGACGAAGAATTAAAGAAAATCAGCTCGAAACACATCGAAAAAATGTTATCACATTCCAACTACGACATCTATACTCTTTTCGACCAAGAAACTCATAGAGAAAGAAGGCTTAAACGCAAGAGGCCCAGCGATCTCATATTAACTTGACCTTCATATGCTATGTATTTATCTAATTGTTAATTATGTTTTCTGTAATTCTGTATGTTAATCTTGTATACTCGCTCGTATGTATTAATGCATGTTTACCTGTGTATCGTCAATCACAAGCGGTACAGTGGGGAACAACAACGAGAGATAAGGGGCGCTCGGTGAGAACAAAACCTCCAACGTTTCGGGTGGGTTAAAATCCACCTGTGCCACACTGTACCACTAAAAGGGATGACATTGGGACAATGGTCGTCGGTCATGTATAAATTCCCAAAATTAAATAATATTATAACATTTACTGGATGTCTTAAATTGTAGACAGTTGTAAATATACCAAGGGAAATAAAAAAAAAATAAAAATCTAGCAGACACATGCCATCAATAGGCATTTACTCATGAATCAATAAAATGTATATCAGCCTTGCTCCTTGTCGAACCATAGAGGCGACAACCCTCCAGTGGGATGAAAGTAATATCGGCTTTATCACTAAACAAATCTGGCCTAAGCTAAACCTAGGACGAACCAGGGACCTAGTGGCAACCAAAAGGGCAACCTTAAGCACTTTAGTGGGTGTCAATACAGGTCACTGCATCATTGGAAAACACGCACCAGACTAGGGCTACCCTCCAATAACTTCTGCCGCGGCTGCATGGACGAGGAGAAAGAAGAATCGATACATCAACTTCTCTGCTCATGCCCTTCTTTTGCGAATCGTAGGAGGATCTACCTCGGCGCACCCTTCTATGAAAATCTAAGCTAGCTAGCAGACCTAAAAATAGCTCAATGGGCCGATCTCGGCCTATGTGTGGCTTATGCCTACCACTTTTACCTAACCTAACCTACTCCTTGGCATCTTCTATAAAACCATTCAAACATCAGTATCAGATTAATAAAGCTCACAAGACATCTTGCCAATTCTGACGTAGAATATTTGCCAAATAAAATCATTTTCGCCGCAGTTGATTGGTCCTCAAATCACTCCAGCGTAATATGAATTTTAAACAGATCTCCATATGAAACCCGTTTTACAGCCAAACCGTAATACGAGACCATGTCCTGTCCAGAAGACTCTAGCTATTGTATTTTTAGAACTCTAATCTGCGGAATGAGTTGCTATATTGAAAATATGAAAAAATGAAGTAAATATGGTCTCAGTTATTGAATTTATTGATAAAATAGCGGTAGCAGATTGGATTCGAATGGATCGCAATGAGCTGTCTTCAAGCTCAAGGAATGAATTAACACAACCTAGAAACACATAATCAACCGACTAATGACAGAATTAGGGATGAAAGGGATGGCAGTTGTTGAATGTGGTATTGATCCCAACGTCACTTCTTAATTATCACTGGATAAAAGTGCCCATGTATCCCAAGATGCTCGTAGGATACGTAATTTGTCTTTCAAACGTACCGGTTGGGGAAGAATGAGACCCATCATTTCTTCGGTGTTCTTCTCTCCTACGATGAGTGCATTCACGAAAATGAGTGAGGGGTCTGGACCAGATACTCATAATTGCAATTAATGTTATGGATACGAAAATGTCCCCACATAGTGTTTAAATGTTAACTTACCTGAAAGAATAAAAACAAAATGTCCAAATTAACAAAAATTATTAAAAATTAAAATATAGTATAATACTTAAATTTTCTGACTAGAATTGTATTTTGAAATCAAAAGAATGTACATATGTACATGTTTAATTGCTAAAATGGGTAATTTACATACATACGGTAATTTCGGTCGTTTTGCGAAAATTCTAGTAAGTGATTGTTTTGGTATCAACTTTGATTTGCATATAACCGACCACTGTATGACTGGTATCCTTTTTAAAGATTTTACCGGTCTGAAGCGTACCTATAGCTCTTCTTCAAAGACTATTTTAAATATAAGGTTTGACATACTTATCAATCGCCTGCTCTCTGAAAATTGGCGCGAAGTCTATGCTGAGGAAAATGCTTCTAAAGCGAGTGACGCATTTTCGAACATTCTCCAAAGCCATGTCAGAACCTCTAGTTTCACAGTTTACGTTAAGAAATCGTAAACTGTGAGGCTAAAACCCTGGGTTAACGCTTCTATCCTGAACAAAATTAAAGTCAAAAACAAAATGCACAAACTATGCCATAGACATCCTCTGGACATAAACTTAAATAAACGTTTAAAGAAAATGAGTAAGAAAATAAATATGGAAATTACAAATTGCCGCGACAGCTACTACATTTCTGAATTCCGCGATGCGTAAGGAAACCCAAAAAATGAATGGAGAATTATTAACGGTATAATTAATAACAGCCCCTCCTATCATTCCAACCCCATCGTATTGAGTGGCGAAGGAACGCACATTGTGGAGCATCTAGCAATAGCTAACGAATTCAATGAATTCTTTGCCTCAGTAGGGCAGGCAATCCAACCATGTCATGTGTCGCTTTGCAGCCGCTGTGTAAGAGATGAGATATTAGAACCAACGACGAGTATGAACAGTCTCTTTTTTGAGGAAATTAATGGTTTAGAGGTTCTAAAAATCATCTACTCCCTTAACTACTCGAGATCTTATGGAAACGATGACTTTTGCAATGGAACCCTTAAGAAAATTGTATTTTGAGTGGAGTTTTTCCTGATCGTCTGAAACGTGCTAATGTGTTACCACTTTTTAAAAAAGGAAATCCAAAAGATAAGAACAATTACAGGCCAATTTCTTTGCTTTCTCCAATCTCGAAAGTTTTTGAAAAAGCTGTAAAAAGACGTATGTGTGCACATCTACACAAAATACAATTTTTTAGCCCGGTACAGTTTGGGTTTAGAGAGGGATGTTCTACTGAAGATGCGCTTTTGTATTTTTGCTCGTTCATCAAAAAAGCACTTGACGAAAATAAACATTGTGCTGGCCTCTTTGTTGATATTACGAAAGCGTTTGACATGGTTGATTATGACAATCTCTTAGACAAATTGTTTGGTGCAGGATTTCGCGGTTTTATCTTTGATTGGTTTGCATCATATCTAAAAGATCGCAAGCAAAGAGTAAAAATAAAACATGTTTTCAGCCATCCTCGTGAGCTTAGCTTAGGTGTTCCGCAAGACTCTGTGTTGGGTCCCATCTTGTTTTTAATCTTTATCAACTCCTTGTTTTCCTTGCCTTTTAGAGGTAAAGTCACGGCTTTTGCGGATGACCTTGGCATCGCGTCTGGCTCAACGAGCGCTCTGAATTTGATAGCTGAACTCAATCATGATATTCATATAATGAGAATATGGTTTGCTGCACATAGGTTGGTTGTGAGTAACAAGACCAAGTTAATGTTTTTCAAATTGAATTCGTTCATGCCTTCAGATGTTAATATCAATTTTCATTCCTCTGATTGCCCGCGCTTCAACTTAATTAACTGTGCTTGCACCGAAGAAGAATGTTTTAAAGAAAATGCTACCTGCAACTCAAACTGCTTTCAAATTGAAGCAGTTACGAATTTTAAGTACCTCGGTACTATCATCGACCACAACATGAGTTGGACAGAACACATTTCAATATTAAAGCAGTACTTACGCTACTCCCTACGAAGCATTTATCGTCTCAGGAATTGTTGCTTTAAACGAACTCTTAAAACTGTCTATCATGGAATTTTTCATTCAAAACTACGATATGGAATTAGCTGCTCGGGGGTGCTTACATCACCAATCTAAAACCACTCGTCGTCTTGCAAAAGTATGTCGTAAGAAGGATAAGCAAGGCTCGCCGGATGGCCCATTCCATGGTTCTGTTCAGGTCTTTGAAAATACTGCCAGTAAGACATTTATTCTATTTCAGAGTCTGTCAGATATTTTTTTATGAGAGGTGGTTACTTGCAGAGCCCAATATCTGATTGTCGTAATTTGCGCAGTACTGCACGCCATATTGTTGAAACTCCAGCCTTTCGTACGACTCACTACAGAAACTCCTACCCAGTTGTATCTTGTAAACTGTTTAATCGTCTTCCCTTTAATATAAGACTCATATAAAATCAACATAATTTTATAAAGAAAGTTAAATCGTGGCTTCTAGATTTTGACCATAATGAGATTGAAGTTTTGCTTACGAATATTTTACAACAACGCATATTATGAAATCGCATAGGAATCTGAATTATGTTACTTTTTTGTATGTACTATGCATTCATGTACTTAATTATGACATATTAAATATTGTCACCCCACAATAATTATAAATAATTATAAATATATATATACATACGTATATTGTATCTTTGTTCAAAATGGCATTTAACACTATTTATAGCTACTAGTAGCAGAATAAAAAATGTCATTAACTATTCTCTATTACCTTAAGTAATACATATTGTTGTAATTCTGTAGCTAAGGAATTTTGTAACTTATAAGAGAATAATGAAATAATAAAAATAAAAAAACACATATGCACATATGTATAACTTCTCAAACAAAAGCTGGATTCGATTTCTAGATAAGACATTTTTTACTGCCAGATTACCAAAAGATAGGTTCATGCGCCAATAATAGTCCATTTTTGGTCATCTATTATAGCTCATGACAAGACAAATACCAAGAAATTGCTTTTCCAGCATTTAAATTCTTTTCTTTTAGGAAACAGTTTATGGAAAACATCTATCTCAGAAGATTCTCTGTTGACATTTGTTGTGGTTACAGGTTGACGATTATTGGGAATTTTTTTGCATGGAACATATGTAGCTTGGAACTGGACTAGACCAGATAATGAAACCGTTGCTTTTTTGGTACATGTAGGATGGTTAACGATTACCCTCGTTTCTGGTCGGGAATATTGTTCAGGTTCTATATTTGTATCTTCAGACGTTGAACCCTCCTCATCAGAAGGACTGTATTCAGACTCTGAAGCACTGAAGTCATTTGAGTCGGAGCCATCTTCTTCCAAAAGATGTTGCAAATCTTCAGGTAGTGCAGCCATTCGAAAGCTGTTTTACGTAATAAATGCATAATAATTAAAACGTGCTTAATAACGTTCACAGCACCAATGGTTAAGAACTAGGCTCTGACCCTTGGTTTCTGAGTTCTCGAAGCTCATGAGTCTCGACAGCTCAATAATCAGGCCCTCTTCCTGGACTTAATCTGAGCTACGACCCTGTCAAGCCACCAAGAAATTTGTTCCTTTCAGGTACGCTAGTGCAGTGTCTTAGTTCGAAATTTAAAGTATTAGGGTTGTAGAGTATCGTTTTAAGTGTCACCCTTGAAGCAACGTGGGATGTGATAGGAACGTTTGTTTCATCTGATAAGTAGCCGTGTGCGCCTAAGAACAAGGAGGTTTCAAGTGGAATGAATCTGTCATCCATCGAAAAAATTATCCCGAAATAAATTTGTTCTATATTATGGTTGACTGAACGTGCAAAGTCACACAATCCAGAATAACATTATCTATTCTGGACACATTGGAGGCATCCAATAGTATCTTATTAGATACGTAATCCCGGAAGTCGGAATGTTCACTTCTATACAGTTGCAAGCAGGCTTGCAGACATTTTCTTTCGAATAGTCGCAATTTATCCATAATAATGTTTTATAATACTGCACTCGCAAGTGACTTGGTAGCAGATGTGAAGGCAATTGTTGCCCTGTATGCTGAAGTTATTCTAGTTGCGCCTCAGATTGAAGTTCCCCTATTTCACTAGAGAGTGGAACAGTATGGTTTCACATCCTATGTAATTAATCTTTAGTTTCCAAATCGGGCAGTATGGCTACAGCTCATCAAAATCGATTTGTATGTCCTTTATTTTCGAGGCACTGCCGTATAATATTACTTCGAATACGAATGCTATAGAAATAAGAGTGGAACACCATTAACGATATTGAAAACTTTAGTCGTCGTGTATTCACTATCTGCTACGACAAATTTTTTTATATAAATCATAGAAGCAAACATTTCTATTACATATTTGATAAAGAAATTTGTATTTTATCAATTTGTAAACCAATCCACTAAACCAGCATCTGTGTACCTTTGACATTTAGGTTTCAGTTGATATCTAAAGTCAGTTTTGTAACAGCGTGCACTGCCGAATGACTTGTTTTTAAATCCAAACCGATTTCGCGGTTTAATCCCCTTTTTGTTGCATTCGGATAAGATTTATTATTCTATAGTTTGAAAGGTCAGTGGGGTCGTTACCTTTGTTTGTATTTCGAAAAATCTTCGAGGCCTTCTAATAAATGGGGGAAGTGACGGTTATTTAATAGGTTGATTAAAATGATGCAATACTACGGTATGACAATGTCCGGTGGATGCTTCAATATTATGTTGATTTTTGTTACTTAGTTTTCTAAATATTTCTGTAAGATCATTCAATGTCATTCATAGCTATTTGTCCTCCACGGAATTGGATATAGCTTTGTGCCATTAGTCGTACTCCATAGCGGTCTCGCTTTGAATGGAATTGAATTGAATGCCAAATTGCTTAAATTCACACTCCATAAGCTTTCCTATCACTATTTTAAGCCTCAATCTAGACACGAATGTAACATTTGATGCATTCGACGCACTGTCTGATTCAAAGAATTGTTTCTCTGTTCCCTCGCACTGAAATCGTTTTAGCGGGCGATTTCAATGTACACGACTCTCAGTGACTTCGACATTCTGGACAGACAACACCCGAAGGAAGGTATGTTGAGATTTGTTCTGAGTTAAATCAATTAACTCGACTTGTGAACGAGCCGTCGCGTATCCCCGATGTTGCTGGTCATACCGCCAATTAACTGGACTTGTTTCTAACCTCCAAGCCTAAATACACGATCGATGTATTGTCGCCTCTAGGCTCATCCGACCAATGCTTGATATTAGCAAAATATTCGAAATCCCACCACCCAGTTAAAGAAAAAGCTCGTAAGAGAAGATTATGGCTCTACGAGAAAGCCAATTGGTGCGACCTTAACACCTTCTTTCGGAAATTGAACTGGTTGTTGTGCTTCCTCGAGAACGACGTGGACGCCACAACTGATATTATCGCAAATATTATCTGAATCGGCATCGCAAAATTTATTCCTAGCAAGATTAAAAGCGCCAGGCTTAAGGATAATACGTGGTTTAACTCGAGCTGCAAACAGTCTATTAGGCTTAGGGAGCTAAGCTTGGGGCCTTTGGGGCCTATACGGAAAAATGATACAACACAGCTGTTGTGAATGGGAAGTGATCAAAATACTGATTAAGCCATATGGTCGCTTCAAATCCATACATACACTGTGTGTGCAGTTCTAATATAACACCATAATGGCATGAAACATTTGCTGAGAACTACAACCAACGTGAAATTTCAGTCGAGTTCCTCTCGAATCCTATCTAGAACAACGATCTTCTCGAATCCTACCTAGGAGTACGATCCATACCACCTGTACTCCGTCCAGGTTGTGTGACAAACATAATAAGAGTATGACACAGTATTTCACAATATCCTTCACCCTCCCTTCCCAATGCCTCCTTTTACCACTTCATCCCACCTCTGGCTGTTCCACAACTCCTTGAAATTTTGTTTTAGTTTCAAGACTTTTTAATTATGTATGTACATATATAAAATCTATTTGAAAATCAGATCAGTAAGAAGTAAATAAAAGACGAAAGGAAAGAAGCAGAAGATGTATAAAACCGGCCAAGTGCGAGTCGGACTCGCGCACGAAGGGTTCCGTACCATCTGTATATAAAAATATGAAAGAGACGTTGTATGTTACCTCATCAGTGATCACATTAAAATGGCTAATCCGTTTGAAATGATTTTTTGCATGATGACAGATCTTGGTTGCAGGCAGGTTATAGGCATATTACTTTGATGATCAAAAATCTCCATGATAAGATAGTCATCATCAAATTGCCCATTGAATTGAAATCAATTATCTTACTTGACAGCAAGGAGATGAAAAGGTGAATAACAATAAATATAGAAAAAAGTTTGCAGCTAGGATTAATATATCAAGGATACAATAGGGATCAAAGCTTGAAAGTGTGTTATTGGTTGTGGGATATGATCGAAAGTTAACTTCACAGCAATTGAATTTGTTGCAACATTTGATATCTTAACCTATCAGGATGAAAAAGGAAGGGACAGTGACAGAATAGGGATCACCAAAGTTTAAAGGGTATTTATTATTGGTTGTTCGTAATTACCTTTGGGTACGGAACCCTAAAAAGCACTAGTGTTAAAGTAGGAACTGTCATTCGGAATATAATCTCGCAGTAAAAATTTTATTTTTAATTTTCGTGGGGGCAAACGACCCCATTTATTGAGCTTAATTCAGGCCAGCTAAGGATGGCGACGGAGGGGTGCGTCATTAAAGAGGCGAGTTTTTAAGCATGGAGAGCTGAGGTTGAAATCGAAGTAAGGATTCGAATTAACACTTCCCAACATACGAGAAATGGGTTAATTGGAGCCATAGGCGGGTAGATAGAAGAGACGGTGATTTCGTACGTTGCGAGGATTAGTGTTGATAAAGGAGAGAGTGTCATAGAGGTCGCGCAATCAATGGTACCTGAAAGGAGTCGATGGATGAAGAGAATGTCGGATACAGTTCTTTCTCCAACGTGTTCATGTTGATTAGTTTAAGACGGTCTTGACAGGGTGGTAGCAGCAAAGGATTGTTTCAGGGGAGACCTCGAAGTGCAAAACGTAAGAATCGGCGTTGGATGCTCTCGATTCTAGAAATGTGGGTTTGTTGGTAGGGAGACCACACTTCAGAGGCGTATTCAAGAAGTGGCCGGACAAAGGTTATGCAGAGAGATCGGGTAACGTAGGGGTTGGATTCTTTAGACCATCGCTTCCCGAAACCGAGAGCTAAATTAGCTTTAAGGATTATCTCGTTGATATGTGTCCGAAAATGTAACTCCTGGTCAAATAATAAGCCAAGAGAGCGGATAGCCTGTACGGTGGCAATGGGCTGATTATTTAGGAAGTAGAGACGGGGTACTTGCAAAACACCCCGTTGTATACTTGCCAAGAAAAGGCTTCTCGACTCAAGCCGTTCGGAATCAGTATTAAACTGTAGGTCCCTACAGTTTAAATCACACACAACATGGGTTATTAAGAGGAGCTTGGCTTTGGCCCTTCACGGGCTGTAATGCCACCAAAGCAAGCAAAGCAAGAGACGGGGAGGAGGTTTGATTCGTTAACATGAAAAAGTAATGGATTGGCATTTGGGAATGTTGAGCTCCAAGCAGTTTTTGGAACACCAGGTGGAAAAACTATTGAGATCTAATTGGATAAGGGAAGAGTCATGACTGGAGGAAATAGTTTTGAAGAACTTAGCATCGTCGGCATATAGTGAGATGTGGGAATGTTTAATCACCATTTCAATATCGTTAATGGTAAGAACGAAAAGAAGTGGACCTTGGGGGCCCCGGAGGAAGCTAAAAAAAGATTTAGAAAAGGCAGATCTAAAGCAAACACTATAACAGCGATTGTTCAAGGAGGAAGATACATATCCACTTCAAAGTAATGGGATCGAAGCCAAGCGAAGTCCGGAATAAGGAGTCGTCGGCGAAAGATTGTTTAAAATAGGTGGCAAAAAAAGTTGGCGGTAATGTTGGGGTCAGTTGAGGTTTGATCATTGAAGGAGAGAGAGGTAGGTAGGTAGGTATGTATGTACCTACCTACCTAACAAACTTAAAGAAGGACTTAGGATAACGTATAAGATTGGCTTGAGTTTCAGCTAAATAGCGTTGATAGAGAGAGTTGTGAAGGGCGGTAAAGTGAAGATTGCGTACCCATGTAGTTAAAAAAGTCTTTAGAGGATTGAGTTTGTTTTTTAGGGAACGGAGCCTGCGATTATACTATGGTGGGGAAGTCGACAACATTTTGCGTTGGGAAAATGGGACGTAAAGAGAGATAGAATTAAATATTTTCCTGTAGAATATGGATATTGCATCATTTATAGTTAGGTTATCAAAATTGAAAGGGACTTTTTAAGGTATTCGTTGATTTGCAAATCGTGAGAAGGCAGAACTGTAGGAGGAGTGTTCTGTGATGGAGAATTGTGAAAAAGTAAAGAAGGAGGGGAGGATAGAAGTTATCGATGGTTGAGAGGGAAAGTGGACAAAGAGAGACAGAAGAATTGAAGGGATCAGTTGTGAATATGAGGTCTAGTTGTCTACCTACATATGTAGTTTGAGGTGCCACTAACTTGGCTAAGGTTTGAATCTGCAAGGCAATCCAAGAAGAGACATTCTTTGGCAGTAGTGGGATTGGTGGCACAATAAAACGATTCATCGTCTGATTGAGACCATTTAAGATGAGGAAGGTTGAAATCGCCGAGGAGAAGGATTTTATCCTGAGGGTCTCTTAAATCAATTATTTGGTCAATTGTGTTAATGGCGAGTTGATAAGATTCAATGGGTTCAATGGTCGAGATGTAAAAACAAGTGATATAAAGTGTCTTCTGGGGTAGCACAATTTTAATTGAAATAAAGTCGAGATGTGGGGAGCGTGATACCGCAATGAGGGTAGAGTAAATTGAATTAAGGACGGCTAAAAGGACGCCTCGACAGGGGCAACTCTCAATCGGTCCGCCGAGTTCGTCACCACGATAAACATTGAAATTTGATGGGAACAGTTCGGAGTTATTTATGCTGGGGATCAGGTTCGTTTCGGTCAGAGCAAAGACTTCAAAGAGTAGAGCATGTGCCTATTGGAAGACAGTTTGGGTTTTTGAGCGAAGACCTCTTACATTCTGATAATAGATGGTGAGAGGCAGATTTTGACAGAGTGAAGGTATTGCCGGAAGGGAGAGAGATTTAGGAACGAAAAAACTTATCTTGATCAGCTCGACTATGTTGAAGGTACGATATTTGTTTTGAATGAAAGTATTGGCGGTAGGTATCAAGATCATTTAACGCTTTTTGGGGCGAAATATTAAGGAATTCTTGCGCTAGCGAGGCCGTAGGGAGACCTTCCTGTTGAATGGAAACCACGACGCTTGTGTTTGTATTACCTTCATAGCAAACCGAGTCTGATTTATCGTGAAGGTAAGCCAAAAAAAAGACGAATGTTCTCGTACGTCTTCCTATCTCTTAGTCGAAAGAGAGCGTAGCGATTTTGGGTAGGGTCAGCAGTCAGCTGTGTAAGTTTAACAGAAGGGGGCAGAAGAGGATCAACGAAAGATTGAGGGGTGACAGAAGAGTGGGTGAATGGGGCGGGAGTTGTTGCTCTGGGGAGAGATGAAGAGTCGGGTTCTTCTTTCTTTTGGTGGCGTTGCAGCCCATGAAGAACCAGAGCCAAGCTTCTCTCAGTCACCCATGTTGTGTGTGATTTATTTTTCACATAGGTGAAAGGGACCTACAGTTTTAATGCCGATTCCGAACGGCGTGAGTCGAGAAGCTTTTTCTAAGGCAAGTTATACTACGGGAGGTTTTGCCAGTACCCCGCCGAGGAGGTACACCGCGATTAATAAACATTCGATGGCGTTGGTGTTAACGGGATCCGAACCCGCTCATCGTTCGTCATAGTCCAACACACTAACCGCTGAGCCACGGCGCCCTCGAAGAGTCGGGTTAAGGGATGGAATTTTGTGTGGAGATATTGGAGGGGGATGGCTGGGAGGGGTTAAGGATATGGGAGCTACGGAAGTTAGGATACTTGGCTCCGGACGTGAGGTCAAAATTAGGAAATGAATTCGGGACAGGTAATTGGAATGGAGGGGTGGTGATAGTTGTTGAATTCAATTTAAACGAAACGCGTTGACGTTGGGGTTTTGGCGGAACTTTGGTAGATAGATGACAAATGGATGGATGTGTACATTTTTGAAAAGAGATTTGTTTTAAAACTGGATTTTGGGGGAATTTGAGGATTCTCGCTGAACTTAGCTTCAAAATTGTTAGGTTTTGGACGTATGACAGCTTGGGGGTAAGGAGAGTCATTTGTATTTGAGGGGAATATCAAATTGGAAAGAATTGGGCTTATTGGGTGTTTTTTTACAATTACTTATAATTATACTATACTTTTTCTTGAAACAGTTGGCTAGCTAGAGTTCCATCGATGGTGAGTTGGGCGGAGTTGTTGTCACAGATTTTTTGGAGCCTGTACCAAATCGTTGAATCAGAGGCAACGGAGCTGGTTGAGGTGTCATGTTTTCCAGAGGTAGTGACGCTGCTGATGGAGTCGTTGATATGGCAGGGTTTTGAAGCAAAGGGGGGGGGGGGGGGGGGGTCCGTGTAGTTTCATTGAATTCCGTTATGATCGAAGAATCGTAAGGCTGTGGCTGAGGGGTGTCGTTGGATCGAATTGGCACGAACTTAAGTTCTTCAACTTAATAATATGCGATTAGCAGCGACATCATTTCGAAGATCATCGATGCGTTAGATCTACGAAGCGAAAGTCATTACTGAAGTTTTGGAAATGGATCTTCAGGTCGGATCGCAGGGATTTCAGGCAGATTGTTTCCAGATTTTTGTCCAAGGCTTTGCTTTGGATCTTAGCGCACTGATAAACACTTCTATGTTTTTTTTTTTTTCAGAGACTCGCGCAGGTTCAAGAGTTTTTATATTCTCTTATGATGTGCTTACACACACAACCTGAACGGAGTGCAGTGGTTGGGGTCGTTGATGTTCGTTCACTACTCTCAGGGGTGGTTGTCCTAGACCTAGATAGGACGAGAGCCGACCAAATTCCGCGTTGGTTATAGTCCGTAGTAATTCGTTCGAGCACCTTAGTATTGCATACGCAGAGGATGAATTCGGGTTGACCATATACTGTGAGGGTTATGCCTGCAGCAGTACGTCTGGTCACTTTCCATTCACAACTGCGTTGCATACTTTTTGTCCGTATAGGAATTACTTTTTCTTGGCTACGAAGCGAATTTGAACCATAGACCTTTCGCTCGGCGGTCGGTGATGTTAACCCCTGCACGACGGCCACCCGAAACCCTTGTTAAGATCACTATATGAGGAGAGTTGGGCAAGAGTTTTTTTTATGATATAGTTTATTGTCCGATGTAAGTGAGGCGATGGAATCACTGGCACACTTAATCGCGAGCATTATGTGCGAAAGGGAAATGTTTTTGCACTTGTTGCAGTAAAACAAAAAATGACTGCTGTAGTCTTTAAGGTAAACACTGGCACGTTTACTAAGACGTTAATGAGTTGCCGCAAATACCCTTAAAGGGCAATAAATCGGCATTGGTATCGTTTTAAAGACAATTACCTTAACCGCATTGTGACATATTTTTTTTTTTTTTTTTGTGTTTTGTTTTTGTATTTATTTGTTTTGATCGAAATTAAGCTCGAGGGGAGTACTTGCGCACTGGACAGCGGATTAGGAGGCGTATGTTAGAGCAAAGAAAAGCACGTCTGAACGGTTGGAAGGCAGATTATAAACTGACAAAGTTGCAAAATGAAGAAAGAGAATCGAAACGATTCAGAAAGCAGAGTGAAGAAAAGAATAAAGAAGTCAAAGTAAAGGAGGTATTAGTTTTCAATATTTCTGTGAAAAAAGGCCATAACAATACTAACTAAGGGGTGGGCCTTCTAGTGTTTTTTTTTTTTTTTTTTTTAATCGTAGGTTATTTTGACACTGACAGCTGCTTCCCCCTCGAAATCTTGACAGAAAGTCAGTATCATAACTCCTACCTCCGCGGAACGAAATGAGTCGCTTTACGCTTGAACAACGTTGGAAAACATTAAAAACTTATTTCCAAAGTGAATGCTGTATAGCCCAAACAGTGCGTTTTTTGAAAAGAAGTTTTGGCCGAAATGAAGCACCCACCGCGAATGCTGTACGCAAATTTGTGCAAAAAGTCTGTGAGACTGGTACGCTAGCGGACAACACTCATGGTGAGCGTCGTAGTACGTTGCGCACAGATGAGAATGTGGCTGCTGTGGGTTGAGTGTAAAACTCAATACACGAACATCAACTCGCCATCTATCTCAACAGCTCAACATTTCACGCACTAGCCTGGGGAGAATTCTGCACAAAGATCTCGAATTATTCGCTTACAAGGTTCAATCAATTTAGCAATTGAAGGCGTGCGACCATCCGCTTCGTTATCGCTTCGCAGTTTGGCCCTTAGAGCAACTTGGATTGGACAACGATTTTGGCCGAAAAATCATCTTTTCTGGCAGGCGCGTTTTCATCTCGGCGGCTACGTTAACAAACAAAATTGCCGCATATGAGGCTCGAAAAACCCACATGTTATTATCGAGAAGCCAATGCATCTACAGAGAGTGACAGTTTGGCGCGGATTGTGGAGTGGTGGCATCATTGGACCGTTTTTCTTCGAAAATGAGGCTGGGAACAACGATGACTACTGAACGTTACTACATATGTGTAACCGGAGGAAATCGTTCATGAATAGAAAATAACAACATGCGCCAGAATAATATATCCACCAATTTGATACGAAGTTACTTCGTCATTTTGATTCTCTACACTAGAAACAGCTAAATCTGAATCTTTGTTAACATATTTGCAAATGTACTTTATCGATTTTACACTACTACAAACCTCAACATTTTAAGTGAGTTGAATATTCGGTACACTATTGGTGAAAATGGAATAATACATTGATTATAGATATCAAAACTGTCTGGTCGTCATTTAATTCTTTCTCGTCTACCGCCGTTTTCAGGAGATCGGCGTCGGTAAAACCGATCTCCGTCTTCACCTCTTACAGTTCCTATTGTCAACGATTTCGGACATTTTTTACTGCAATTGGCATTTTGCATGCAATGGGACTGTGGTTTATGGGCAACACATGGTGCGTGAACCATTCAGAATCTTCTTCATTATCAGGCGATTCGTCGATTTGCTCTGCTGCTATTTCTGTTTCTAACCATATCAAAATAAGAGCAAGAGGTAAACCATGATATTGCCATTCAACACTGTACATGTAGTATAGTACCAATAACGTTTTCTTTAACTAGTAGATCCACCATTTTGTTCAATTTTTGTTTAAATACTCTTGATGCTGTATCGTGTCGATCAGAAATGATCACAGCACAGCAAAAAGTTAGTTTGTAATTTCATCCCATTTAGGATAAGTTGTAAATGTTATATGTAAATAGATCAGGAGGGAGAGGGAGCGAGCAACCAGAGCAAAGAAGTCGATCGGATTTAATATGGCATACGCCAGCTTCGATCTCTGTCCCTGCTCAATCCAAGTTGACACACAGCCTCCGCGTAGGAGATTTTAATGCAAAACTGGGCAAAGAAGACATATTTGAGTCGATCATAGGAAAGCATAACTTCCATAACACCACATCCGAAAACGGACTTAGGCTAATCGATTTCCCAGCGGGGCGGCAAGCACGCGATTCCCCCATCTCAACATCCACAAGGGTACCAGGCGGTCTTTTGATCAATCGACCACCAACCAGATTGATCACATTGCGATCGACACCAGACCTCCTCCTGTATTCTCGACGTACGAACCTTCCGAGGGGCCAACATCGACTCGGACCACTACCTTGTTTTTGTTTTTTTTTTTTTTTTTTTTTTTCTAGAGACTCGCGCAGGTTCAAGAGTTTATGATGTGTTGACACACGCAAACTGAACAGTGCAGTGGTTGGGGTCGTTGATGTTCGTTTTCTACTCTCAGGGGTGGTTGTTCTAGACCTATATAGGACGAGAGGCGACCAAATTCCGCGTTGGTTATAGTCCGTAGTAATTCGTTCAAGCACTTTAGTATTGCATACGCAGAGGGTGAATTTCGGTTGTTGTAGCCAAGGTACAAATGAGGATATTAAGAATGCTAAGGAGTCGAGTAGGAATACGTAAGATTGACGTCGGAAAGCTACAATCGCAAGAGACCGCCAGAATCTTTGCCGATCGTGTCTCCTCCAAACTCTCTCGAAATCCGCCCTAGCAGCACAAACAATAGGGCAGGAATGGGCGCATTGCCAGAGCGCCATCAGAGACGCTGTCTCAGAGGTGCTGGGTTTCAAACCGTCACCAACTAGAAACCGCTGGTTCGATGAACAATGCGAACAAGCCCATGCAGCAAAACAAGAGGCATATAAAGCCATGCTGCAACGACGGACGAGAGCTGTCCGAGAAATCTATGAGCAGAAGAGAAGAGAGGTATACACGCTTTTCAGAAGAAGAGAGAGCACGGAAAGCGTGAGATCGAGGAGATGGAGAGATGTTTCCGCAGGAATGACGCCCGTAAGTTTAACAATGAGGTAAAACGAACATGTCATGGCTACAAAGCCAGAGCGGCGGCCTGCAGGGATGGAAATGGAGAACTGATAGTAGAGTCGCAGTCGATGCTGAGGATTTGGAAAGACCACTTCTGCAGACTATATAACGGCGATGATAGACAAGATACTGCTGTCAGGCAGAACGAGTCATTCGTAATGGATGACGATGTAACATAATTCAGTCCACCCACCAGACGAAGTCAAAATAGCGATAGCGACGTAGTCTAACAAAGCCGCGGGCGCAGACGGCTTGTCTGCTGAGCTTCTTAAGGCGGCTGGAGATGAGCTGGTAAGGTGCATGCACCATCTCATTTGCAAGGTACGGTCGGAGGAAAGCATGCCCGACGAATGGAATCTCAGCATCGTTTACCCGGTTCATAAGGAAGGAGACTATAGGGGAATAAGTCTCCTTAACATCGCATATAAGATCTTCTCTGCCGTATTGTGTGAACGCCTGAAACCGTTTGTGGATAACCTAATCGGCTCTTATCAGGTAAATCCACAATAGACCAAACATTTACGCTACGGCAGATCCTGAAGAAGACCCAGGAATACCAAATCGACACTCACCACCTCTTCGTCGATTTCAAGGCTACATATGACAGCGTGTATGGAGATGAGCTATTTAAAGTCGTGTCTAGTTTTAACATCCCTGCCAAACTCGTCCGACTGTGCAGGATGACAATGGAGAACTCTCGCTGCTCCATTAAGTTCGGTAATGAGCAAACCGAGACCTTTGATGTTAAAAAGGATTTAGGCAAGGTGACGCACTGTCATGCAACTTTTTCAACATCGTGCTTGAAAAGATCGTGTAAGAGTCACTTGCCAACACAAGAGGTATGATTTATTTCAAGTCTACGCAATTGCTTGCGTACGCCGACGACATTGACGTGATTGGACGGACACAGCGAGACGTCATTGAGGCCTTTGTAAGCATTGAGGTAGAAGCGGCTAAGATGGGTCTCAAGGTTAATGAGGGTAAAACCAAATATCTGCTTTCATCTAAAAGAGACGGACAACACCGACGTATTGGACAGAACGTCATCATGGGCGGATATAACTTTGAAGTGGTCAAGGAATTCGTCTACCTTGGCTCACTGATGACCAGCGACAACAACACCAGCCCTGAGATAAAACGCAGAATCACTCTTGCCAACCGCTGTTTCTTTGGGCTAAAGAGGCAATTTAGAAGTAGAGCCCTCTCTCGGAAAACCAAGGTGACACTATATAAGACCTTAATTATACCAGTCCTCCTTTACGGCGCAGAGGCTTGGACCTTAACAAAAGCGGATGAAGATGCCCTCGGTCGTTTCGAGAGGAAAATTCTGCGCACTATCTACGGTCCCGATTGTTCAAACGATGTATGGGGGAGGAGACATAACGAAGAACTGAACGGGTTGTACAGCTACATCGGCCTGGTACGACGTCTACGGATACAGCGTCTAAGGTGGCTAGGCCATGTAGAGCGCATGGAAAATACAGCTCCGACCCGAAAAGTCTTCGAATCTACCGGAAGGATTCGAAGGCGCGGCAGAGGACGGCCGCATCAACGGTGGCGCACGCAGGTGGTAGGGGACCTTAACCAACGGGGCGTGCGGCGCTGGAAACAGCTGGCCAAAGAGCGTGCCAGCTGGAGAGGCTCGTTGGTTGAGGCCCAGGTTCACCACGGACTGTAAGTAAGTAAGTAAATAGATCAGGACGGCCATACCTTCTTACATCTTACATAGCAGAATGTATCTTGCGTACGTTCATGCATGTACCGAGAATCTCCTATAAAAGATGAAGGTAAAATTACCAATCGTCCTTAATTATTAGTATCTTCGTTTTGATTGACAGCATCTCGCAGGTGAATATAATTTTCAACTTTCAGCCTCTTCTGATTAGAACGTATAAAGATATGTCCTTTTGTTTAAATTTTTGCATACACATCGACGATTGTCTGTAGTAACTCAAACGATTGTATGTGTTTTTTTCTAATCATTAATCGGTATTTGCTTGTTATGAAAAGAAGATTCCATTTTCAAAAAATCCCCTTGATCACATACTGACCTAAGGTTAGTCGAAAATACCCCACAACGAGTAGCAAACTTCCGAGCATTGATCTCTATTGTATCTTTGATGTATCAATCCTTGCTGCAACCCTTTTTTCTGTAATTATGAACAACCAATAATAAATACCCTTTAAACTTTGATGATCTCTATTCTGTCACTGCTAAGTTAATCCTTGCTGCAAACCCGTTCGTACGATTGCTATTCCCCTCCTTTTCCATCTTGGTAGGTTAAGATATCGAATGTTGCAATAAATTCAATTGTTGTTAACTTTCGATCGTATCCCACAAGCAATAACACACTTCCAAGCTTTGATCCCTATTGTATCCTTGATATATTAATCCTAGCTACAAAACTTTTTTCTATATTTATTGTTATTCACCTTTTCCCCTCCTTACTGACAAGTAAGATAATTGATTTGAATTCAATGGACACTTTGATGATCAACTATCTTATCATGGATAACCTGCCTGCAACCGAGATCTATCAACATACCAAACATCATTTCGAACGGATAAGCCGTTTTAATGTAATGAGGTAGCATACAACGTCTCTTTCATTTTTACATATACAGATATGGAAAAACAATAATTTTGTTCGTTTTTTTTTTTTTTTTTTTTAAGAAACTTGTATTTGGCCCTGTACAAGCCTTGCAAGACTCCACAGACATATATTTCTGTGCTTGAATAAGGCCTTACTGACTCCACTCTCACTCTCCAGGTAATCCCGTCAAAGAGACATTTACCAACATGCCAACATGAGCGTTGTAACATAGGTGGGATGGCAAATACAATAAAAAATAATGCCATAAGGTATAACCAAATTTTAAGCTTAATGAACTTTGCTTTACACCATACGATGGCGAGAATTCGGGGAGAATTGCGTGGTTGAGAAGCATATTTCCGTCACAACGCTGACGTCTTCTTTTTAAGTTATTCCGCAATATTGAAGACCCATAAAAAATGGTATCCCATCTGCTCAGTATTTTTTTTTTTTTTTTCGATCAGCCTAAAAGGCCGAAAAGAGAAAAAGAAGTTAAAAAGAAAACAAACGCCTCGAAGATAAAAGAGGACCTCACTTGTATTCTAGATGTGTGCACCATCCTCCATCCGCTATACGGTTCGCATTTAGATAATTCCCCTTAATACTTCTCAAAAAGGCTAAGAATCCCAATAAGATGACGGCAAATGATAAAGAGCACAACAACGATGGGGATGATGATGGTGATGATGAATTTTCATGGAGGATGCCACTGCAGGCAAACCCTGACGAAATGGAAAAAAATCACTCCAAGCTGTGCGTAATCCACCTACGAGTCTGTGATATTTTCAAGGCTTCCTGTGAAAGCTACCACTTGCACGAATGAGATACAATTTTGGAATAACACTATAGAATGCTAGAACGTTCCTGCCGGACGAAATGCCTGTCGTTTTTTACCGGCTTTCGCCGTAACATCCAACCAGTCTTCTATCTCCGTTCCTTCACATGAAGTTTGTGTACAGGCTGTCGCTGCTTTGTGCAACGTCCATCCTCGGTTGCCTTCTCTCGCAGAAATGCCAATGTAAGGAATGTCTTCCACTAGCCGCAAGGTGATGCTGTGTACCCGTGTATCTTAATCACTGGAACCCCATAATGCATGCAAGAAGGAAGGGAGAACAGTGACTGCATCGCTGTCCATAGAATTGGTTGAATTCTTTCTTTGGCATTGCGCCCATGGCTGTACTGCAATCCTTCTCACATTCCTGCGATCTTTATTCATGTAACGGTCGCCTTGATGCCGATATTCCAAAAGCGACTTTTCGATCTTCTTTCGGCGACTTTCCTTTACATCGTTCTGGCAGCGTTGGAGGTGTGCAGGCGGAAGATCTCCTGCGTCGACACGTAGCCGGGAATCGGTGCGAGCACCTGTCAGTGCGATTCCTTTGGTGCAGAAATTATGTCGCACGTCATGGAAGGTAACAATTGATTGTGGTTAATAAGTGCTTATAAAATAATTATTTTTTGACATGCTAATTGTACCGTTATATGTACGTGCGGCATTAATGTAAGAAGAATTAATGTGTTTTTCTGGGTGGAATGTGATGGGCACCATCGGAATATTCGGAACATATTGTATAGACGCTTCACGCTGCGGCATTTCTTTTGCCAACGACTGCGAGGATGTTGTGTGATTGATTTTGAATAGAGGAGATGGTGGAGATGATAGCAGGATGATGGCAACTGAAGAATTTCGCAGAATGATTTGAAATTGACTAATGATTGAACGTCGAGGAAGGAACAGTTTAACGGTAATGGCGGATGAAATTATGTTTGCTTACGCAAATTATAAGGTGAGTGGGTGAAAGTTCTGAAGCTGGGTTTGACTTGGAGTGAGTCGACTGCGGAGCCAATTTAAGCATGACTATTATTCAAAGCGTTTGTTTGGATAACTAGTTCCGGGACTTGTTTTCCCGTACATTGGGACTAAATGATGAATGCTTATTGTATCGGACGTCGCCGTATGGGGCAATGGAGAGTACGTTTAACATTTGGTTAGTTCATTGTACTTTGAGCTGATTTATTGAAATAAAATTAAAGTACGCACATTAATTATAACATGGAAAATAAGTGGTATTCCCAGTAAATATTGGTGATAGACAGTTTTATGTTAAACGTAAGTTTTCTGTTTGGGGAAGTTATTGCTTTTATTTTTGTTTCTGAAAGTAACAGATTTTAAAATTAAATAGAATTAGAAGCTTCTATCTAAAATAATCCAAGATGATTATCAAACCAATATGGACATACGGACTTAAGCTGTGGTGATCAGCGAGTAAATCAAATATAAATATCATCCAAAATCAGCAATCAAAAATGTTAAGAACGATAATAGACGCTCCATTGTATATCTTCAAGGACGACATCCATAAAGACCTCAAAGTACCGACAGTAATGGAAGAGATACAAAAGACAAACACAATACACCAAACACGATAGCGATGAACTTACCTCTATCCCGAATAAATAAATGAACCGAAAAAGACTAAAGCGCCTTAGACCATCAGATTTTATTCATAGATATTAATCAAAACTAATAGCTACAATAACCGTTTTTTTGAATATCTGTTAGTTATACACCCACCAAATTGTAAAACTAAAGTATCTAAGGGACTGGCCTTATAAACTATCATATCCTGTTCTGTAACAACGGTCACTTGGTGTCCACCCTGAACATAAACGAAATAAACAAAAGATTGTGAAAATACCAATAAAGAAAAAGATCAGTTATTCATATTAATCGTGTATTTTTACATTTCAATTCATTTTTATTCAATGTTCTTCGGTCAATTACACGCTAGACCAAAATGCTTGAAGTAGCTTACTTACTTACTTATCAGGCCAGCCATCCATGGAGGATCTGAGCCTGAGCTATAGCTGCCTTCCATCCTTAACGGTCCCGGGCAGGCTGTTTCCAGCTATCAGGACCAAGTTGTCTTACATCCGCGATTACTTGGCCTTCATACCGGAGGTTCGGTCTTCCTCTTCTTCTCGAACCAGAGTGTTCGAGCCGAGCCAATATAGTCGACGGATCTTTGCCTTCCGGATTATATCCACATCTTTGTACAGCTCATAGAGTTCGCGGTTATGTCTTCTCCTCCATAACCCTTCCTCAAAGACAGGATCAAATATCCGGCGCAGAGTTTTTCTTTCGAAATAACCGAAAATCACGGGGCTACGAGGTCATCGGATATGCTGATGACCTAAAAGTCATTGTTACGGGCAAGTGCGAAACCACTGCCTGTGAGCGCATGCAGAGTGCGCTCCAATTTGTCTCTGACTGGTGTGACAGAGAGGGTTTATCGATTAATCCAAATAAGGCAATCTTAGTCCCGTTTACAAAGAGGAGAAAGGCACAGCCCTGCTCAATCTTTCTAAATGGCACACGTATAGGATTTTCAAAGGAAGTAAAGTATCTACGTATTGACCTAGACCGCAGACTCAACTGGAACTCCAATATGAAAACGACTAAGGCCATATGGGCCTGTCGACGTACTTACAGTAAAACCTGGGGACTTAAACCTAAGGTAGTCCACTTGTTATACACCGCGATAGTAAGACCTATCGTTACCTACGGGTCAACCATATGGGGGACAAAAGTTGAGCAAAAAACTACAATCGTTAAGCTTCAACGCCTTCAGAGACTAGCGTGTCTCGGCATTACAGGCGCTATGCCAACCTGCCCCACGGTAGCCAAGAAGCACTCATTGGACTCACTCCACTGCCCCGTTTTATTAAAAAGGTGGCTTTACGCAGTGCAATAATGTAGACCCGTAAGTCACATGTCCATATTACAACACCTTCCCGAGCTGGATATGATTACCACGGTCTCGGACGCATTGCTACACACCTTTACCTTTGACAAGAGATTTGATCCCAAATCGCTCAGTATGAGAAAACAGTAATCACCTGCTAAATGTCAAAGGCCTTAGGTGGTACACGGATGGCTCCAAGATGGCTTCCGGCGTTGGCGCCGGCATCTTTGGACCAAATCGCAAGATCTCGAAGGCCCTGGGAATGAGTCCCAGCATCTTTCAAGCAGAGCTGCAGCCATCCTAACATGCGCCAATCTAAATCCTGAGACTGGCATTAGAGGAGTAACCATCAACATACTCTCTGACAACAAAACAGCGCTCAAAGCGAACCCAGCGCGTACAGCACGAACTCAAAAATCGTCAAGGAATGCCTGGCACTTTGGTGGGTGCCAGGGCACAAAGGTATTAAAGGCAATGAAATTGCTGACCAACTCGCCAGGAAAGTTTCCAAGTCTAAGATAAATTTCTTCTTAGACAAGTGGGAAAAATTGCAACACCTGTCCTTTTGGAACACCGTTCGGGGACTCCGTCAGTCGAAACGACTTATACGACCCCTGAACAAACACTCTAGTGACATACTCAAACTCAATAGGGTGGATATCAGAAGACTAGTCAGCTATCTGACAGGACACTGCGGTCTGAGATATCACCTAAACAAAATTAGCCTCTCGTCTGAAACTCAGTTTCGACTCTGTCTCGAGGACGAAGAGACGGCGGAACACATACTGTGTGAGTGTGCTGCTCTCTGCCATCTTATTAAGCGTATCCTCCTCAGCGAAGTTATGACTAAGAGGATCACCTTGGCTCCTACGAGAAGCATTCTCAACTTCACTATGGAAGTGGAGAAGCTCCTCGGCTAATCGGCTAGAAGGCACAACAGATCTGCAAAGGTCGCAGTGACATATGCTAAGAGTAGCACTAGCCCAACAAAAAAAAAAAAAAAAAAAAACCGAAAATCAGCTCCGTCGTCCTGCTTATCGTCCAGCTTTTGGCTCCGTAGAGCAAACCCGTATTGTAAAGGTTCTTCGAGTGAGATGATTTGCCCCAAGTTGTTTTGACAAACCGAAGTAGCAGCGATTACCAAGGGCGATTCTATGCCGGATTTCCACTGTATTGTCGTTTGTGGCAGACAAACTCCTTAACCACCTCGAAATTATAGCTGTCAACCGTTATATTTTGTCTCCGGTGCAGAGGGATGGATCGGTTTTTGCTTGACAGCATGTACTTTTTGTCTTATCCTCATAGACTTTAAGACCAACTGCAGCTCGTTTCGCCTGTTCCTCAATCGCCGTGAAAGCTTCTACAACGTTTCGATGAGACGTTACCTAGCAGCTGAACAGACTTGTAGAAGATAGCGCCTTTGCTGTTGACTCCTGCCCGTTGCGATATCTGCTCCAGCACCAAATTAATGAAGTCACACGACAGCGCATCTCCTTGTCGAAACCCGTTTTCAAACGGTTCGGAGGTCCTAGAACCGAATTTCTCGGTGCATCGCGTATTTTTTAGCGTGGTGCGACGCAGCCGGATAAGTTTTCCTGGGATCAAGCATTTTTTTTTGCGAGGAATGCTGTCGTATACGGTTATAAAATCTATAAAGAGATGGTGTGTATCGATTTGAAACTCGCTGGTCTTTTCTAGGATTTGTCAAAGTGTGAATATTTGGTCTATAGTCCATTTGGCGGGCCGGAAGCCATAGTGGTAGCTGCCGATTAATGCGGTGCAAAGGGTTTTAGACGTTCATACAGTAAGCTGGACAGGATCTTGTATGCGACATTGAGCAGGGATATACATACATATCTCTATTGTTCTTGCAAGGGGTAGAATCGCCTTTTTTGTGGATGGGTCAAATAATGCTGATATTCCAGTCGTCGGGCATGCTTTCATCTTCCCAAATTCTATAGATGATCTGGTGCATGCTTCCTACCAGAACATCGCCGCCAATCTTCTTCGATACCGCTACGATTATTTTCTTTAGTCACAGCAATTTTTTCTCCTCCCTTATTCTGGCTTGGTACTCCTCGGCGCTGCCCTGGTTTTTCGCTGCAGTGCCTTTTGGTAAGCCTCGTTGGTTGCTGCCTTTTTCTGCTCACACTCGCTATCATACCACGGGTTTCTTATTGGAGGTGATAGGTATCGTAAGGTGTTCTCGCCTACTTCCAGGTATAGCTGAGCGGCAATGCAGTCACAAAAGCGGATGAAGATGACGGATACAGCGTCTAAGGTGGCTAGGCCATGTAGAGCGCATGGAAAATACAGTTCCGACCCGAAGAGTCTTCGAACGGTGCCGCACGCAGGTGGAAGGGGATCTTAACCAACTGGGCGTGCGGCGCTAGAAACAGCTGGCCAAAGACCGTGCCAGCTGGAAACGCTTGTTGGTTGAGGTAAGTAAGTATTTTACAAAGCTTTAAAAAAGGTATGTACTTGGAGGCCGCTATACCAGTATTGATTTTTTATCTAGTATAGTATGCACTTGACTCTTGCAGCAGAACAAACAAAAAATGCGTGATAATTCAAATTCATCGAATGATGCGAAAACTTCATCGGTTGCCACTGGTGTCAACTAAATGTTACTTGAATACCAGAACATTTTATTTACTACAGCTCATGTGTGAAAATGTTCTCGAAGACAGCACTTTCTCTCTTCATTCATTCACGCAAAAGCTAAAGGAAAAGAGGAAACGTCCACTGGAATTTGAAATATTCCATTTTGAAGGTTCTTTTGCGGCCATTTGAGTTGTCTGCTTTAATGGCAGAAGGTCAGGTGTTGTTACTCTTTATAAAAACTTAATTGCATAACCAATCTGTAAAACAAAAATCTTAGTTGCCCCATTCTGTTCATATCAATCATTTTATTTTGTCATGACCTTGAATGGTCAGATAAAGGATGACACAACAAACCAAATCTGCGTTAACTTAGTGAAATTTTATGAATCGTTTTGCGAGTCCAATAACTTGAATAACCTTATCAGTATAGAGGGGTTATCAGAAACTAGAAAAACTATAACTTTCTAGAAATAAAATTTATGTAGGTTCAAAAGTTATTAAAACAAAGTTGTATCTGTTCCGGTGAGCTAGGACGTGGCATATACACTTGTGTCAACATGAAATGACTCTCACATGTTAGCACGTCATCATGAATCAGGTTTAAGATGCACTAAAGAGATGAAAGTTGTGATAAAACCAAACTGCCATTAGCCGCAAAAGATATGGATTAAGGGCATCTTCACGAAACATTTTTCTGCTACTAAGTCACATTCGATTCAAGGTATCCATCGGTCTGTGATGAATCGTTTTAACCCTACGTGACCTGTCACTCAAACAGGCCATCGTAAACATTTGACCGCTATATGTACATAAATGGTTTGTCTTAGATGCATGGACATGTGGACATGAAACATAGGATGAATCATAATACAAAATCGACGGTTAATAGCTTTTACGACTTTCGACATAAATTTTAACGATTGTAGTATGTTTTTTCGTTTTTAGATGAGATATAAGTTCGTAATAATTATAGACATAACAACGCCTAGGTTCTGCCGTTATATGTATTGGAATGTTGTCAAACTTAACAGCCTTTGGTTTTATTGTTTATAATCAAAGGCAAAGTACTAATTTCATAACAACAACTGCACCTCTTTGGGAATTTTTCCATGGCAGTTTTAAGAATTGTTCATCAAACCTTTCAAAGGGAGCTAGCTGAGTTATTGATAGCAATTTTCTTTTTATGCGAATCAGTCGGCCAGAAAACTGAGGGGTATTGTATAAAAGTGTGCGATCATCGTTCCAGAACTAGTAATTTCGATACAAGGAGCGGTAGAACGTACTTTGCCAATGCAATGTAGCTTTGGTTATTTTTATTAGCCTCTCATTAGAAGATGCAGCCTTAATGCCAGTAGTGCGCAATACCAGACGCATCAAATGAAAAGATGAAGCGATCGTCAATCTATTTTTAAGTCTCGAATAAGAGAGCATGCAGTGCGCTGCATGCTTTTTGAAATACTTCTTCTTTTTATGTTTCTGTTTTGCATTTTTACATTCCAGGTTTTACATGTGATGGCAGATGTGTAGTAACGATGACGCGGATAACTACGCGTTCAAGTAAATCTACGTATGTAAGTGGATGGTAGTAATTAAATTCTTTATTCCTATGATTCATCTGATTAAACGTGTATCTTGTATTCCAGCACATGTGTGGACCAATTGATTTAAAAACAAATGTCAGCCTATAAGAATTTGAAGCGTCGCCATTGCTCGATTTGACATCACAAGTCAATTTTTATTAATGATATGCACGATATTTCAAAGATTTTTTGTACATTGTCCTGTATGTTATATATAGCCCGTATCTGGATTCAGTTTTGTTTAGAAAATTACGTGTTTATGTCACAATTTCTTCAAGTTCGTAATGAATTGGTTGTACGAGTATGTACTATTCTGTATAGATTTTTTTTCGAACCCATGTCATTGACGACGGTTTACTTGTTCTATTGTTCCCAGTTCCCAGCATGAGGGTCATATTCATTTTGAGCTTGTTCGTAGGATTAATTATATACATACCTGTTGTTGTCATTTAAACGATCGAGATTTTTTTATTTTTTCTGTCGCATCTTTCTGTCCTGTCCTCAAAAGAACTAGATTTGGGTAAGAAAGTAAACGGAAAACGTGTTGTCGACTGAAGTGGTTGCTTTGTAGTTTTAAAGATTCTAATTGTCTCTCTAGTGCGATTTCGTTAAGATGCTTTCAATAATGTAATCCTGCGCAATTCGACCTGCTTACGCAATAGAATTGAAAGCTACTAGGCACTAGGATTTACGATAGGCACACGGAACGTCTCACCGCTACGATATCGGCTAGATATCGTAGGTATCTCTTCGACAAAGCAAAGAGAATATGGAACAGTGGACCTTTCAGACGGGTGGAAACTCTTCCTATCGAGAGTTGCACCTCAAATCGAAATTCATCCTCTGCGTATGCAATAGTAACACCAAAAAAACCGGCCAAGTGCGAGTCGGACTCGCGCACGAAGGGTTCCGTACCATCTGTATATATAAATATGAAAGAGACTATGTATGTTACCTCATCAGTCATCCCATTAAATCACATTTTTCGTATGATGACAGATCTTGGTTGCAGGCAGGTTATCGGCATATTACTTCGATAATCAAAAATCTTCATGATGATATGTAGTTGATCATCAAAGTGTCCATTGAATTCAAATAAATTATCTTACTTGACAGCAACGATGTGAAAAGGTGAATAACAATAAATATGGGGAAAAGGTTTGCAGCTAGGATTAATTCATCAAAGACACAAACATATTGTCGACTAACCTTAGTTCAGTATGTGACCAAGGGGATTTTTTGGATGAAAATCATGCCTGTTGTATAGGCGCCCCCCTTAAATATTCATTTTGTTCTATTTTTAGTATTTGTCGTGGTAGCGGCAACATCATCTGTGAAAATTTCAACTGTCTAACTATCACGGTTCATGAGATACAGCCTGGTGACAGATGGACGGATGGACGGACAGCGAAGTTTTAGTACCGTTTTACCTTTGGGTACGGAACCCTAAAAAGGCATGAACCAATTACTGAGAATTTTACCCAACCCGGAAGTGGTCGGCTCTATTC
Organism: Eumerus sabulonum; assembly: GCA_951905685.1. Classification (NCBI taxonomy): domain Eukaryota; kingdom Metazoa; phylum Arthropoda; class Insecta; order Diptera; family Syrphidae; genus Eumerus; species Eumerus sabulonum. The sequence goes on along the minus strand of OX645062.1, from coordinate 39,801,763 downwards.
CTATCTAGGACAAACCACCTCTGAGAGTACTAAACGAACATCTACGACCCAAAACCACTGCACTCCGTTCAAGTTGTGTGGTTACATTAGAAGAGTATATAAACGTTTGAACCTGCGCGAAATTAAAAAAAAGTCTGCACAGGCGGGAGTGGGGATACTCATAAGTCCCAGGCTGGCAGACAGGTTATTAGATTGGATACAATTAGGAGGGAGAGTCGTGATCTTAAAATTCAAGTTTAAAAGATCAACTTTGGCTCTGGTGCAGGTGATGCACCGAATCTAGAGTCAGAGTATGTGACTTTCCTCGATGAAGTTAATGCTGCCCTTAATAGGGTGGTTGGGATGGGTTCCTATTTCCTGATGGTGGCTAAAACGCCCACGTGGGTGCGGATGTAATGACACGTGGAAGTGTGATTGGGAGGAACGGTGATCTTCATCAAAACGCGAACGGAGTGAGGTTGTTGGATTTTTGTTGTGCAAATGGTATGTCTATTATGAACACCTTCTTTTGTGACTTTCGTGTATTGAGAGGGGCTGAACTGTCAACTGATCATCACCTGGTGTTAAGTAAGCTGTATCTTACTTATAGAGTACCTCGTCTGCCAAGGCGGAAACAAGGAGTGGTAACACGCATACGGTGGGAGAAAATACGGAGCAGTGAGGTGCGGTCACACTTTGCACGGCACATAGCCGAAAGGTTTGAACAAATTCCAACTGTTCCATCGCATGTAGAGGAAGAATGGCGACTATTTTCAACAGCTGTCATTGCTTCTGCACGTGATGTTTGTGGAGAGAAGCGGCTTGGTGTGGCGGCTGGTGGTGAGAAAAAAACCGCGTGGTTTATAACACCCGGAGTTCAAGAAGCCATCAGAGAGAAGAAGAAGGCCTACAGGGACTGGATCCTCTTGGGAGACTCTGCTTCCCGTGACCGGTACACTGTGGCGCGAAGAACTTGTAAATTGGCTGTGCGAGCAGCTAATGAGCAGTCCTGGAAATAGTTCGGCGAGAAGTTGGAAGGCGACCATAGATCTGCGAAGAAGGTGTTCTGGCAAATCATTCGCTGGCTCAGATGAAGGAAATTCAACATAATGTATGTACATATGTATGTTGGCGTTAAAGTCCATGAAGGACCTGAGCCGAGCTTCTTTCAATCACCCATGTTGTGTGTGATTTAATTTCCAACATAATGGAAGGAGTTAAATCCAAAGATGGTGTGTTGCTTGTTGGCAAATCTGCTTGTGTGGATGAAGATCGACCAGAAATGCTTAAGACAATAGGTAAAGAGGGAGTATTATAGCTCTCTCGTTCATCAAGGTGGCCTGGGAATGCGGTGAGACACCTAGCAAGTGGCAGACTAGGGTGATTTACCTCTTTTCAAAAATGGGGATAAAAAAGAGTGCTCGAACTACAGGGGCATATCTCTTTTTAGTGTCCTCGGTAAGGTCTACACTCTAAGGTGTTGGAGGCGCGTTCTAGAGCTATGGTCGAATCCAGGATAGGGGATGAACAGTGCGGGTTTCGTCACGGCAGAAGTACAACCGACCAGCTTTTCACTCTAAGAATGATACTCGAGAAGGCTTGGGAATATGCCAAACCGATCTACAGCTGCTTTGTAGATTTAGAAAAGGCGTATGACTGAGTTCCTCGAGGTAAGCTCTGGAGTGTTCTGCAGGAGCGTGGGGTCAATGGTGCTCTGTTGAGAGCCATTCAGTCTCTATACACAAACTGTAGCAGCTGTGTTCGGGTCAACGGTAGTAAATCAACACTTTTCACCGTGGGCGTTGGACTTCGCCAAGGGTGCGTCTTGTCACCTCTCCTTTTCATTATATATATGAACTGGATTTTGCAGCGCAGTCGAGGAGAGGAATGTTTCATATTGAGAGAGTTGAGGGTAAGCCAACTTCTTTTTGCAAATGACTTAGTTGTCCTCACCTCCTCCCAGATGGAACTCCAGCGCGCGCTAGATAGGTTCGTGGCCATATGTGCTGATGCTGGGATGAGGGTTAACGTGGATTAATCCGAAGTTATGGTTATTTCCAGATCACCTGTCCAATGCACTCTACATGTTAGTGGAGTGGAGTTAGTGGAGAAGTTTAAGTATCTCGGGGTCTTCTTCACGAGTGATGGGAGGTGCAATACTGAGCTTTCCTGTAGGATTGGCCAAGTTGGGTCAATTTTGAAACAGCTTGGAAGATCTGTTAATGGTTTTTAGTTCAGTATTTGTTCCAAGTCTCACCTATGGTCATGAAATGTGGGTATTGACCGAAAGAATAAGATCGCGAATACAAGCTGCCGAAATGATATGTCTTCGTGCTTTTGTGCGATTTACTCGCCGGGATAGGGTGAGAAATACGGCAGAGTTTCCATATCACCTGTTATCTTTGTCTCAATAGGGTAACTGCATTATTATATACTTCTCTGCAAATACCCCATTATAATATGTGACTTCCTATATGGTGTTTTGCACAAACTGTTCAGATGGACTGCTATCTGTAAGCCCCTAAAAAAGGGCAACTGTTGTTCACATGGGACCACAATAACCCTTCTTTCAATCTATCTGCAATAAAAGGCACTCAACTGGTGTTCACGTCAAGCACCAAACGGGAAACTTTAATGAAAATCCAATAGTTAAGACCTTTTTTAGGGTTCGGTACTCAAAGGTAAAACGGAACCATATTACTAAGACTTCGCTGTCCGTCCGTCCGTCTGTCACCAGGCTGTATCTCATAAACCGTGATAGTTAGACAGTTGAAATTTTCACAGATGATGTATTTCTGTTGCCGCTACCACGACAAAAAAACAGAACAGAACATACAACAGACATGATTTTAGTCCAAAAAATCCGCTTGGTCACATACTGAACTAAGGTTAGTCGACAATATCCCACAACCAGTAGCAAACTTCCCAGCTTTGATCTCTTTTGTGTCTTTGATGTATTAATCCTAGCTGCAAACCTTTTGCCCATATTTCCCATTATTGTCATTCACCTTTCACACCCTTGCTGTCAAGTAAGATAATTGATTTGAATTCAATGGACACTTTGATGATCAACTACATATATCTCATAATGAAGATTTTTGATTATCAAAGTAATATGCCTATAACCTGCATACATATATAGTCTCTTTCATATTTATATATACAGATGGTACGGAGCCCTTTGAGGGCGAGTCCGACTCGCACTCGGCCGGTTTTTTCCTTTACTTTATCAAATTATGTACCTAAGAATACACGGATATCCCGCTTTTGGCCTTTACATTTTTTTGTCTTTCCTCTTTTACAAATACATACATACATATATACGTTCATATACAATATTTCGAACTTAAATCTATTTTCTACCTAGAGATCTACAACTACCTTAACATATACATATATGCAGTTACTCAAATTGAGCTAACTTCATCTAGAAGTCTGTACTTATAGCTATGAAGGATGGTACCTCTACCAGATTTCAAAATCGATGATACTGCATAACAACATCTCCATAGACAGGTCGCATTTACACGTTACAACAAAAGAACTCGTCTGCCCATATGTATGTATGTACTATCGAATAACGCATATAAAGACCGTAAGGATAAATGTAGAAAAGAATCGGCAAGTTCAGCGTGCCTCGGCGTGGTCCAGTTGTTATATCTAATGTTTGGGTAGAAATCTAGTTGGTAGTTTTTACAACGAACGTTTCGTCGACATGTCCAGGATCATATACAGCAGTGGTTTCCTTTCTTATATTTGATTATATTCCCCATACCCTGGTTATTCAGGGCACCTTGGGTGTACCAGGGCACGAATAGTACCATGTCCACGCCTTGAAATTGGATTGTTTATCTAAGATTTTGGTGTTGACCTCAATCTGTGTGAACAAGACCACAGTGACAACCTTCTTGAACATTTGGCTGATACACAGGAGGAGACATATCGACCGAAGAACTGCCCGGTTGGACAAGTGTGTATTCTTCTTATGGATTGTCTGATCACTGTCTTCTAATGTGTCGGATAATACACATTAATGAACAGTGGGCGTCTATCTGCATCCAAACTGTGCAGATGCTAGTCGGTCTATGTATAAGCGGGATGTTCATGTAAAACCCATAGGCTTTAATATCTTTCACAGATTGCCGCGTGTCCACCCATAGGGATCAGGGCTTCTAGGGCTTCTATCAACGCAGAACCAAAACGGATTCAAGAAAAAGAGAGGGTAAATGTGAAGCTAACTATAGAAAAAAACAAAATGCCGTAGTGTCTTGGAGAGTATGAGGCGCATGGAACAAAATAAGATTACCCATCCAACAGACTCTTCGCGCATGTGTACTTCAGTAACATCCCTCAGTTTAAACAACAAACTCACGCAAACAACTTTATTGCGAAAACGTTGATATCACGGAAGGCCTTGTTTCAAAAAGTATGTAAGAATGAAACACCATAATTGAATAAATGCTAACTAACATTTATGATTGGTACACATTTGAAGCCACCTTATCACTGCAAAAAAGATCTTATTCGTAGAATTCTCATAACGTTATACTATCGGGGGGCACGGCAGTGCCCCCGCCATGTCGAACGCGAAGCAAACACTGCCGTACCATCCTTTACTGGAACCATTTCGCCGCATTTTCAGGCCCCTATTCGAGAACCTCTGGATAAGACCAGAACGAATACATTTTCGTCATCCAGTAAGCTATAATCAGATACTTAAAATCCAACATTTCAAGTCTGTAGGTCATTTAGTTCCGAAGTTAAGCGAAAGCAAAATTTCGTATTTATGACACCCACTCATTCACTCATGACCATCAGAATAGAACTATTACTTCCCATAAACTCAGAGAGCTGAAATTTGGTACAGAGTTAGGGTTAGGGTTTAATGGCCACATAAAAGGAAAACTATAAAAACTAGTATAATCGAAGATCTGGAGTACCTGGTGACCCTGATTAGAAAACACAAGACCCCAACCAAACTATTAGAGATCGACATACAGCCTTTACAAAAAATATTCAACTTGGGGGGCCGCTTCATTTGATGTCAAAAATCGAAGGTCTGAAGTATCTGATGGGGAACCCTCGGCTGGTCTCAGCTGTATTAGAGATATGGTAATGCCCCCTTCTACTATTAGTACATAAAAAAATCGACTGTCATTGCAAAAATCCAGCGTAGTGGGACACATCTTCTAATTTAATCTAGTCTATAGCCTCCCACTGCTGGGCGAATGCCTCCACTTCTGCTTTTAATACGCATATAAATAAAATTAAAGGAAAACTCTGTATAAGACTAGACTGGCTTTTATACTTATACTTACAAGTTTACAAGAAGAAATAGTCGAACGATTAACTTTATTCTACTCGAACATTACACAAATTAAATAAACAAATTACACTAAAATATTAATTTCGCTCAAAATTTGGTCAAAATATAAAATACGTTGGACTAAGAGTGGCGGTGATACCCGCACACGTCGCTATGCACACGTTTCTACAAAAAAAAAGTGAAATCCCACCAAAAACATTCTGTAAAAAACTAGACTAGATGGAGCTGCTTGTTTATCTCTAAAAAATAATGAAATCTAGACAAAGTCGTGCCAGGTCTAAGGTTCCTTACTGCGATTTCTTTATTATTTTAGTTAAAATTGTTTGACATGGCCGTTGAAGGGTACACAAGGGTACAAAACCGGGTGCTCCATGACACCATTGCACCAATCTGTCGCCAGAACCGCTACCCATTGACGACCTCGACGATCCGTCTGTACTGGAAATAATCTTTTATACTGTTTGTTTCAGGCTCGCCTATACATAAGTATTATTCAAATACGCAGCCTTATTAAGCCTGCAATTGACTGATTATTGAATCAACGTTTTCCAAATGCCAATTTTCTATCGTCAACGGCCAAGTCTGTTTCAACTTGATCGCCTTACGATGTTTCTTCTTCTTTTTCTTCCATGGCGAACCTGGGCCACGAAGTTTACCAAAAAAAAAAAAAAACATCAGCATTACAGTATCTTCCCATCGCGACTAATTAATATATGTATGATTGGAAAAAAATTTCTCCAAATTCCCTCGTCAGAAAGGAACAATTTCGCAATTAATCAAGCACCTACATACATAGGTACACGGGCTGAATCAATGAACTTTATATTGAACTCGCATCCACCGCCTGAAGCTGATGCTACACGCATCCCTAATTAATTGTCCCGCATCAACTTCAAATACCATCTAATGCATATTCGATTTCGTTTTCAATTCGCTAGCGCTACTGACGTAATTGAATCTATCCAACACCCAACGTCGACGCTTTTTCGTGTCCGCAACTCATACTACTATAGTAATACCATGCCATGACTGACTGACAGATTTAAGTTACTGAACGTAGGTACCTACAAATCACCTCGTTGACCGAGCACCATAGATGCCTGTTTAACAACGCTACTACACGGCGACGCGACAGCGCAACTACAAACGCCGTAGCTGTCAAATCCATATTCATTCAATGGAATTATATGGAGTAAGTCACATAAGCTCGTATGTAGTCGTGTCGCAGCACTGTAATTTTGAATTCGACATTGCAGGAATACGTTTGATAACTTGGTCTAACCCACCACCTTCTTCTGACTTTTATTTTCGCTTTAAACTTTTTATAGGCTAAAGCAGCCGCACATGTTAGCAATGTTTTTTTCAAATTATTTTGATCCATTTATGAACTAAATTCAGTTTCAATCTTCGAATTTTTTACTGATGCCAACTTCACTCTATAGAATTCACCTCCAACTTCACTCACAGAAGTAACCACGCTGTCAAAAAAAAACGCTGATTAAAGTAGCTCCATTGTGTATTGACTGAACGACTTTACAACGACAGCAAATGGCAGCGTTTGTAGTTGCGCTATCGCGTCGCCGTGTAGTAGCATTGTGAAACAGGCAAGACTCGAGGATTGTGGTTGCTACACACTTCGTCGACATTGTTGCCCAACGATACTATAGTAGTACAGTCCCTTAAGCTGCATCTATTCGCGCAGTGAACACTTGCTTTTGTAAAGTTAACAGAATTTATTATAAACTAAAAGGAAACAAACACTTCAGACCACCGCTTGCATTCAAATTTTTATGGACCACAGAAGATCAATGAACCAGATTCTGTGTCCTCTGGAATCGCAAATCAAGCCGTAAAAGTTCTAAATACTGTTCAGACAAAAACGCCACTCCTGTAACCAGACATTTGTTGCTGGAATGTGTGAAAAATATGATTGCTCTGGGTTGGTGGCCGCGATGGGTGGAGGAATAATTCCGAGAATTTGATTGAAAAGCGACAAGCATTTGGTTCCGCTTCGCTTATTGCAAGGCACAAGAGTTTTCACTTTGTCCACACCTATTTTAGGTAATGTACATACATACATACGAACGTTATAAGGCCCCTATTCATGCGCTGTGGTGAATTAACAATAATATTTCTTTTTTTCATATTTTTTTTGCCGTTGATTTGCATTAGCTAGGGGGCGTACAATTGTTGTTTTGGCACTTTTACTCTCGCCATGCTGGTGTCTATGTAGCTGTTCTATTTTGAGAATGCGAAGTGGAATATGGCACACAAGTATTTTAAAAAAATCGTTACCATGGCGCCTGAGGTGTGTCCGAATCCGATGAGTAGGAAAAGAAAAACAGGTTGAATTGGCTATAAATCACCGGCACCGTAAAACTGTCGAGTTGCGCTAAAGAGCCGCAACTAATTGATCGATAGGTTTCCGGAACTGCGAAAGATTTGAGTGAATTTCGCGTGGTAGTGGCGCCGCGCAATATGTTCAAGCATTCGTATACTATACTGGTTCTTCAAGGTACGAGCAAGGATTTTCGTTATACTTTACGGAACTACATATGTACATACTGAGAAGTCATAGAAGCCAATTTTCTTTTTTTGCGTAGATCGATATTATTGTACTTCTCGCGTTTCCAGAAGGTGCTGTTTGCGATTGTGTTTCGGCAGAATTTTGGACTGAAGCTGACAAGCTAACGAATCCTTGAAACCCAGCATTGTCTGGAGAAATTTTTAGTTCACACGTTACTTTAAATGTGGTAGTAGGTAAGTAGGATGAGGGCATGGGCTCGGACATACAAGGTAAAGTTGTTGATCGCTCTCAACCTGACGAGATGCCAGCAACGATCCCTGCTTAAATGCCCGGTTCAAGTTGACATACGGCCTCCTCGCGGCGCGCTCTGGAGGTGAACAAACAAATCCGCATCCGCATTTGTCGTGGGAAAGGGGTTAAGGTCGAAGGCCATCGACTTTAAACCTATAAGTGATCGCCTGGCTGTGATTCGCATCAGAGGCAGATTTTATAACATCAGCCTTATATGTGCACACGCCTCCACCCCACCGACGGGGCTGAAGACCCTATCAAGGAGAACTTCTAGTACCTCCTGGACAACGCCTACGGAGCTTGTCCGGAGTACGATGTAAAAATCGTGCTCGGGGACCTCAACGCCAAAATCGGTAAGGAGAACACCCTTGGCGGAGTGATCGGAAAGCACAGCCTCCACGATACAACAAGAGATAACGGCTTCCGACTCACGGACTTTGCGACAGCTCGTAATGCGGTGATAAGTAGCACAAGATTCCCTCGCAAGCGAATCCACACAGCAACCTGGCGATCTCCGGACGTCGAACCGCCATCCAAATCGACCATGTGCTAATTGACGCAAGGCACTCGTCAAACATCCTGCATGTGCGAACATTCAGAGGGGCAAATTTCGACTCTGACCACTTCCTCGTAGCAGCAAGATTCAGAGCTCCACTGCCCAATGTTAGAAAGCTGCACCAGCCCATCAGGAGGAGGTTCGACATTTGGCGCCTGAGCACACCGGAGGTTGCCAGAGTCTACAGGGAGTCTACGTCGAACACAAATGCCAATAATATGTGGCTGCATTGCCGCTTAGCCATTCAGGAAGTAGCCGAAACCACCTTAGGATACCTACCTCCCCGACAAGAAACACGTGGTATGATGGCGAGTGCGAGCAGAAAAAGGCAGCAACCGACGAGGCGTACCAAAGGGCGCTGCAGAGGAAAACCGGGGCAGCGCAATAGAGTACCGAGCCAGAAGAAGGGAGGAGAAAAATCTACTGCGACAAAAGAAAAGAATCTTCGCAGCCTCTCAGCTCAAGGATATCGAGGGGCCTAGGGATAAACATAAAACACGAGCCTTTTACAAGAAACCCAAAGGCCTTGCAGGAGGCTTCAGAAAGGGCACCCAGGCTCTTCGAAACTGCGAGAGTAATCTTGTCACCGACCCGCAGGGAATAGTGGATGTGTATAAGCAGCATTTCCAGCAGCTGCTTTACGAGCATGACCAAGAGAGAGTGGTAGCGACCGAGGAAATCCCAACTCCAGCCGCTGAAGTAGTCCTCCCACCCAGCATCGAAGAAGTAGGCACAGCTATTCAGAAGCTGAAGAACAACAAGGCCGCAGGCTCAGATGGCTTGCCATCAAATCCTGGAAAGGATCAATGAGTTTCGAATCGATACACACCATCTTTTCATCGATTTCAAAGCCGCATACGACAGCATTCATCGTGAAGAACTGTTTGGAGCGATTCGAAACATGCACCGGATTTCGGCAAGGAGATGCGCTATCATGTGACTTCTTCAACCTGGTGCTGGAGCAGATAGTGCGACGGGCAAGCGTCAACAGGGAATGCACTATCATCTATAAGTCCATTCAGCTGCTAGAATACGCGGATGATATCGACATCATCGCGTGTTCTCGCCGTGGCATTGTGGAAGCATTCACGGCGATTGAAGAACAGGCGAAACGAGTTGGTCTTAAGATCCATGAGGACAAAACGAAATACATGCTGTCAAGCAAAAACCAATCCGTCGCTCACCACCTGGGACAAAATATAACAATTGACAGCTATTATTTCGAGATAGTTAAGGAGTTTGTCTACCTCTGGGCAAACGTAAATTCCACAAATGACACCACAGTGCTGCTACCACCGCTGCTACTTCGGCTTGTCCAAACAACTGGGGTCAAAACTCCTCACTCGAAAGACCAAAGTCATGCTTTACAAAACGCTCATTCTGCCAGCAGGACAGCGGAGCTGATTTTGGGTTCTTTCGAAAGAAAAATTCTGCGCCGGATATTTGGTCCTGTCTGTGAGGAAGGTAAATGGAGAAGAAGACACAACCGCGAACTCTACGAGCTGTACCAAGATGTGGATGTAGTTCGGAAGGCAAGGATCCGTCGACTACACTGGCTCGGCCACATCGAGCGCATGGACATCAACGCTCCAGCTAAGAGGGTCTTCGACTCCGAGCCTCCTGGTTCGAGAAGAAGAGGAAGACCGAACCTCCGGTATAAAGACCAAGTAATCGCGGATGTAAGACATCTTGGTCTTGACAACTGAAAGCAGCGTGCCCGGGACCGTCAAGGATGGAAGGCAGCTATAGCTCAGGCTCAGATCCTCCATGGATCGCTGGCTTAATAAGTAAGTAAGTAAGTAGGTTACCTATATAATATGGATTTCAACAATGCTAGGCTATCAGGAGAGTAAACAATAGCGCAGCGTTTAACTCTGGGTAAAAAGTACGTATATTTGTCTTAAGATAGAGTTAATCGAATGTAGTGATCCATTGAAAAGCCTTGACTAAAAGTCCTACTCGGGGGTGAAGGTACATGTGTATGTACATATGTATATGTATGTAACAATTCGAAACTGCGCAGTAATAACGAGTGAATTTATTTAAATAGTATATCCACTAGGCAGGATCTGAAGGACAGCTTTCAGACTCTGCTTTGGTTTGGTGGCGTTACAGCCCATGAAGGAGCCAAGTTTCCCTCAGTCACCCATGCCGTTTGTGATTTGTTTTTAACACAGGTGTAAGGGACTTAACATAGTTTAATGCCGATTCCAAAACGGCGTGAGTCGAGATGCTTTTTCATCGCAAGTATACCTACTACAGGGGTATACGCGCCGCGAAATAAACATTCGATGGCGTTGGTGTTATCGGGATCCGAATTCACTCATCGTGCATCAGAGTCCAACACACTGACCACTGCGACACGGCGGTCTCAGGGGCTGCTACTGCAACTAATATGACTTATCCGAGGAGGAGAAAAAATCTGCTTGAAGTGTAGGATAGAAACCGTAATTTTATAATCGAAGCTCGGATGATCAGACGGTGATGGAGGTTACGGGAAAAGAGGGTGCACTAACGATGGCTTCGGTCTATCTACCGCACGACGAAGGCACAGACGTGCCCTCTAGGGAAACAAGGTTGTTGATCGCAATGGCCGAACAAGGTAAGAAGAACTTAGTCGTAGGGTGTGACGCTAACGCCCATCACACTACATGGGGTAGCTCTAATACTAATAGTAGGGGTAAGGCTTTGTTCAGTTTTGTCCTTAGTACTAACCTAATTCTATGTAATCGGGGTAATTCACCAAAATTTATTACTAGTAACAGAAGGGAAGTCTTCGACATAACGCTTATAAATAGTAATGGTACGGCGGAAATCTCAAATTGGAGAGCATCTGACAAAGCATCACTTTCTGATCACTGTTGGATCCTCTTCGACTTGAATTTCCGTACGCCGGAAAGGAAAGTCTTTCGGAATCCGCGGAAGGCGAATTGGCAGAGGTTTAACGCGGAGCTGGGTGGGACCCCCGGCTCCACGGAAGACATCGATGAGATGGTATTAAATCTTACCAGCAAGCTAAATCGGTCATTTCAGAAGGCATGTCCTGCCATGGTGGAATGTGAAAATAGCGGAGCGGCTCCGTATCTCTAGGCTTAGTTGGAATCTGGCAAAAGACGGGGCCATTGAATAGTCAACCTATAGAGATAGTGTTAAGCGGCTCAAAAAAGAAATTAGAATCGCCAAGAAGGACTCTTGGAGAAGCCTTTGCGGCTCTATTGAATCATGTACGGGTGCAGCTCGTATGAGGAAGGTCCTTGCAAAAGCTCCCACACAGATGTCCTCTATAAAGAGATCTGATGGTAGCTGGACAGACTTAAACGAGAGCCCGCTTGAATCTCTACTGAAATGTCATTTCCCTGGTTGCGAGGATGCAGGAATCTTCAATTCGGCGGCACGCTGCCAAGGGAATGTATTGAACATGAGATAGTCGATAAGATTGTTATGGAGAAAAAGATCCTGTGGGCAATCAAGTCTTTTGATCCCTACAAGGCGCCGGGAATGGATGGGATCTTTCCGATCATGTTACAGGAGCCATGTGAAGTCATTCTTCCATGGCTGAAGCGCGTTTACTCCTGCTACTGCAAAGGACTTTAGGCCTATCAGTCTATCACTCTAGTCTTTCCTGAGGAAAACGCTGGAACGAATAATAGACTTGTACGTAAGGGAAGACATCGGTGACGGTTATATGTCACAAACACACAACGCGTACATAAGGGGGAAAATCGGTAGATACTGCTCTGCATAGGGTAGTCTGTACGATAGAAAAATCTCTCAATATCAAGAAATTCACTTTAGGTGCCTTCCTAGACATTGAGGGTGCTTTTAATAACGTTAGTTCCGAGGCAATAGTGTCCAGCCTTCATATGGCCCAAATAAACCCGGGTGTATGTGGTTGGATTGGGCAAATGCTGGGTACTCGTATAGTAGATTCGGTGATGGGGAGAGCAAAGAGAAGGGTGAGAGTGAATAAAGGTACACCACGAGGTGGCGTTCTGTCCCCCCCCCCCCCCCCCCTATGCCTCCTTGTGGTCGACGGAATGGTCAAGATTCTATGACATTGCCATTTTAGGCTCTGGAAAATGTCCGCAGGTCCTCAGCGATAGACCTAAGCTATGCACTGATGTTAGTGGATAACTGGGTCAAGGGGCGAGGCCTAGGAGTAAATCCGGCGTAAACAGAGGTAGTACTCTTAACAAGGAAAGGTACTGTATCAAGATACACCTACCCCCGTATGAATGGTATAGATCTGATCCCTGGAAAATGTGCCAAATATCTTGGCATAATATTGGACTCCAAGCTTAGTTGGAGAGAAAATATTGAGGAAAGAATCAAAAAGGCCAACGTGGCACTATATTCGTGCAAAGTAGCCTTTGGAAAAACATGGGGCCTCAAACCGAGGTTAGTACATTGGTTGTACATTGCGGTGGTAAGACCTATTCTAGTCTATGGCTCGGTGGTCTGGTGGAAAGCGCTCGAGAAAAAATGTCATCTTCAGAGTGTGTCAAAGGCTCAAAGGGCAGGCTGTCTGGCGGTGACGGGACCTATGAAGTCCACACCAACGGCGGCTCTTGAAGTCATGCTGAACCTCCCACCCCTAGACATATACTGCGAGAGTGTCGCAACCAGAACTGCGCTAACACTACAGGAATCCGGTCTCTGGAAAAAGAGTCCTCACGGACATGCATCAGTCTTGCATCGATGGGCCGTCTCGAGATTCAGAACCGTAACGGACTATGTCACCCGACTTCCTTCCTGGGAGAGGAGATTCTCTATTAGAATTCCCTCCAGGGAGGAATGGACCGGTGATTTGGCACGCCCGGAAAGTGAACTGGCATTCTACACCGACGGATCTAAAATGGATGTTGGCACAGGTGCCGGAGTCTACTTTGAGTCTCGGGATATGCATTGCTCCTATAGGTTCGATGATGGATGCAGTGTCTTCCAAGCTGAGGTCTTCGCTATCAAGCAGGCGGCGGACCTGATCAGCAAAGAGAATATCTCAGAAAAAAGGATCAGCATCTATGTTGACAGCCAGGCAGCCATTAAGGCTTTGCAGGCAGCATGGATAAGATCCAAACTCGTCAAATTCTGCAAGGAGAAGTTAGAAGAGATATCGATTGTAAATGAGGTGACCCTTTGCTGGGTACCTGGTCATATGAATATCTCTGGAAACGAGAGGGCGGACCAGCTGGCTAGGGTGGGATCAAGTGCAAACATTGCGCAGATCTCAGCAGCTCTACAGGGAGATAAATACGGAGCTATTAGTGAAAGCCAATAAGCGATGGAGTCACTTAGATACATGCGCAACGGCGAGATCGACTTGGCCCGTCTATGATAAGAAAAGAACGAAAAAACTGCTGAAGTTCAATCGTAGGAATATTCGACTGGCAGCCGGTGCCCTCACCAGGCACTGCATGCTATCCTACCATGCAGCTTGACTAGGCCAGCCCTACAATGACTTCTGCAGAAGCTGCAGGGACGATGGGGAAATTGAATCCATTCGTGCGAATGTCCGGCGCTAGCCCAAAAAAGGAATATATTCCCAGGAAGATACTTCCTTTCAGGTCTAGAAGAGGTAGGTAATATTGGGCTAAACAAAATACTGGGATTTTTATCTTCGTTTGGTTGGTTCAGCTCAACTGTAAATGTCTAGGTATCAACGGGTTAAATAAATCAATTGGACACAATGGGCTCTACGTAGTCTACGTGAGCCTAGACTTTTCGTCAATAGGGCACCCATGTACCTAACCTGACCTATAATCAAAGTTCAGATAAAATGTATATTGAGGACAATAATAGTATATTATTGAGACTTTCATCTATCGTTCCAGGTCTGATTAAAGTTCACCTAAGAGAGTTTGATGAGCCACAAAAATAGTTTTCCGTGGACCGTTAAAATAGTTAACGTCCTGAGCATTGATTGGAACCATTATACATATTAAGACCGTTTAGTATACCTATACATTAAAAGCAATTCCCTACAATTCATAGCTGTTGCGAGTCAGTCATATTTTGATCACCATAACCGCCCAAATGAAACAACCATAGGTCATTTGGTACGTAAATTAGAGATTACGGCGAATTTTGTACAAGGACTTACACGCAAACAGGATTCAATTAATATGTATAAGAACTCAAGCTACCTGACCATCATCAAAATCATATTTGGCAATGACAGCAAAACTACTGCATTTGAAACAACGAGAACTCATGTGAATGTCAAGAGAAGCCAATATATCCCAGGAAATTTACTGTTTGTCTCAAAAGCATCATCGGACCTTAATTTTTCAAAAAAAAGGATGAAAAAGCCGTTGTCGCAGTGATTACGCGATAGCATGCAATGATACTGGACTCGTACTACACTATGCGTTTGAAGGGTTTGAAACCGCGTAATTTCGCTTTGCGGAAATGTGGACTGACTTGCAAGATCATGTGGTTCAACAATACGTGTACGCTGATTGACCACCTACCATTCAAGACTTAAAAACAACATCCCGTCGAGATAAATACTATTAAAACGTCCATATAGAGGTGTCATTACAAATGTCTGTAAAACCAGCCGGGTTGTACATTTGATGGTATAATTTTTCGTGCGTAAAGGCGTCAATGACTAACAGTTTAATGCCGATTCCGAACGGCGTGAGTCGAGAACCTTTTTCATGGCAACTATACTACGGGGGGTTTTGACAGTACCCCGCCGAGGAGAGACGCCTCGAAATAAACATTCGATGGCGATTGTGTTATCGGGATCCGAACTCGCTCATCGTGCGCCAGAGTCCAACACACTAACCACTGCGCCACGGCGCCTTTGGAGAAGACCCAGGAATACCAAATCGACACTCACCGCATCTTCGTCAATTTCAAGGCCGCATATAACAGC
The DNA here is from genome assembly GCA_951905685.1 of Eumerus sabulonum. Taxonomy (NCBI): domain Eukaryota; kingdom Metazoa; phylum Arthropoda; class Insecta; order Diptera; family Syrphidae; genus Eumerus; species Eumerus sabulonum. The sequence continues at coordinate 39,786,204 of OX645062.1, read as the reverse complement.
GTGTATAGAGATGAGCTATACAAGGCCATGTCTAGTTTTAACATCCCTGCCAAACTCATCCTACGGTGCAGGATGACAATGAAGAATTCTCGCTGTTCCATTAAGGTCGGTAATGAGCAAACCGAGTCCTTTGATGTTAAAAAAGGATTTAGGCACGGTGACGCGCTGTCATGCAACTTTTCCAACATCGTGTTTGAAAAGATCGTGCAAGAGTCACTGGCCAACACAAGAGGTACGATTTATTTCAAGTCCACGCAATTGCTTGCGTACGCCGATGACATTGACGTGATTGGACGGACACAGCGAGACGTCAATGAGGCCTTTGTAAGCATTGAGATAGAAGCGGCTAAGATTGGTCTCAAGGTTTATGAGAATACTCCACTGCCCACCCCGTCTTTGGTTTTAGACCCGTCAGTGTAGAAATCTACGCATTTTCTGCGGGGTTGAGTTTGACGAGTCCAGTTCTGTGTGTCCGGATACATGGTCGTGAAGTTTTTGTCCAAGACTATGGTGGGTTCTATGTGGTCCAAGTTTTCTGCCATAGTTATCCTGTTTTGCAGGATGGAGGAGTGGCCAGTGACATAGCTCGCCCAATTCGAGTTGGCTTTTAGTCTTATGGCCGTGTGTGTGGCAATTTGCTTATCAAAAATATCGAGTGGTGTAAGGTCTAGTATCATGTTAAGCGCAGCCGTTGGTGTGGACCTAAGGGCCCCGGTAATGCACATACATGCCATCCTTTGTACCTTCTCGAGTTGTTTGTGGTATGTTGTCTTGTCCAGTGCAGTCCACCAGACTATCACTCCATACATTAGTATGGGTCTAACGACCGTGATGTAGAGCCATAGGGTGATCTTGGGGTTGAATCCTCATTTTTTTCCTAGGGCTTTCTTACATGTGTAGGGAGCTATTGTTGCTTTTTTTGCTCTTTCAATTGTATTGCTCTTCCAAGTTAATTTCCTATCGAGTATAATGCCAAGGAATTTGGCACTAGAGGAATAGGTTAGCCTGGTATCGAGCAGAGTGATAGGGCAGTTTTCCGGGATTTTATGCTTTTTGGTAAATAGCACGAGCTTCGCTTTCTGGGGATTAACCCTGAGTCCGTTACTATTCGCCCATTTGCACAGAAATGAGAATACCGATTGCATGCGGTCATTCAGTGTAGATAGGTATTTGATAGGTATTTGAGATGGCAACGTCATCGGCGTAGGCAACAACGTCCAGGCCTTCTTTCTCCAGTTTGATTAGTAGTTCGTTCACAACTACATTCCAGAGAAGAGGTGAAAGGACCCCACCTTGCGGGGTTCCCTTGGTAACCACTCTGGTAGTTACTAGGCTTACCCACTTAGAGTGAATCTTGCGCGTTAATAACAACTCGCTGATCAGCCCTATCAGAGTCCTCTCCACCTTTAGCTTTTCTAGCCCTTCTATTATTGCTTTCGGTGTGACGTTGTCAAAGGCGCCCTCTATGTCTAGGAAGGAATCGCGGATGTAAGACATCTTGGTCTTGATAACTGGAAGCAGCTTGCCCGGGACCGTAAAAGATGGAAGGCAGCTATAGCTCAGGCTCAGATCCTCCGTGGATCGCTGGCCTGATAAGTAAGTAAGTAAGTACCTGAATAGTAGACACTCAGATCGCTATAACCTCAGAAACAATCAGGGCTCTGTTGTCAATACTCCATCATTTCGCACTACGATTTATAGGAATTCTTGCTTAATTGCATCATATAGATTATTTAACAAACTTCCAACCACACTTAAATCGATAAGATCAAAAAAAATGTTCATGAATAAGACTAAGTCATGGCTCTTTGAATTTGACCACAATCAGATCGAGAATCTTTTGGATCCCATCATCTAATCGGGTTTCTGGTTTACTGGTGCTCACTCACTGAAATGCCAAATAGTTAATTTGTTCTTAACCTGAATATAATCTTCCTATGTTTGTAATTTTTGAATTGTATTATTATTTATCACCGCAAACCATGTTTTTTCTTTACGAATAATGTGGCATTTAATACGTTTTCTTTTAAACGTACAGAATGTCACTTCTATTCTCCAGAATATTATTTAAATTGTTAAAAATATATTGTTAATTGTTAATAGTCGAGAATATGAATAAAAATGAATAAAATGAAACTGAATGAAATATTTTCCACGTTGCAAATATAATTTTTGATGTTTAAAATTACATATAACGCATTTTGAACTAACGCACTATGAACTTAATCTACTTAAACGGCTACAGAGTCCATAGAGTTTGTGAGGTAAATATCATTGGTTAATTGAGTAATTCCAAAACTTTCCCAGACGTTCCTAACGCACTCCTTGTCAAGTTCAATATCTAGAAATATGCAAATGGTGCCCCACCAATATGCCCAAACTGTTACGCGATATCATCAAATTTATGTTGAAGTTCTGTAATCATCGCCAGCCAATGCACAATGAGCTAGCAACCACCCTAGTAATGGTAATGTCCACTACGTTAGCTTGTCCGGCATGCTCTAAAAATAAAATGCATGGTTTGCTTTTCCGCAAAAGTTGCAAAAGTTTTGCGAAACCATTCATGTGTACATATGTATATGCTTTAGGTCGTTAGATTGCAATGTCGCTCAAATTCTGGTCATGGCGGACGTACAGACGTATACATATATATGTACTTACATCGAATTACAAATTGACAGAGCAGTTGACATTGAGTTCACTGATCGTTTCGACATTTATGTTGGAGCTAAGGCGGTCAGCTAGCCACTTGAGCAGGTAAAGTTCTCTGAATGCTAGCAACTGTGTTTCGCTTCTCTTCATGGGAGGGTAGGTAGGACGTTGAAGGATTGCGAGTGCGACTTAAATATGTAGTCTATGTCACATCATTTACGAAATTGTGTCAAAAATAAAAACAAAATACGAAGTTATCGACGAGGACTGAACCCTTTCAATTTCATCGCAAGCGATCCGATATTCAATTGTATCTGAGAATAGCAGCTGAAAAACGAAACATCAACAGCAGCAAGAAAAAAAAAAATATTTTGCAACAACGTTTATGTATAGCTTTAGTGTTCTTATTGCATTTCCGAGGAACTGAATGTCTGTTTGGCTGGCGTTTGTGGCGCGACCTGCTAAGTGGCTGTTTTGTTTATCACTTGAATTATGGACACAGCCAAATAGGTGGATATCGCTGCGACGGACGTGGATATTAGTTTGGGTTCGCATGTCGATGCAGACGGTTGCATATAAGTATGTACATACATACATATGGATGTACATACATACATACTTTGGTCATATTATATTTGGCGGACTATGTTACATCTCGACCATTAACTTTCTGTTTCGAAGAACTTGAGTTTGTTGCATGTTTCCAGCTTTTTTGTTTATAGACGAGTTGTTTTTCTTCAGTCTGTGTTTATTGGGTTTTGTTTGTGGCTGTTTTTTGTTTTGTCTGCGAATGGGGCGCCTGTCTCAAGCCTGTGATTTGAGTTGAGTTGATCGCACACTGGTGTTGCATTTACTATATGTTTTCGCTGAGCTCGTGATTCACGCTGAACTTGTGTACAGGTAAGGTTGGTGAATCCGAACTGCTGACATCAGAAGATTAGTGAAGGGTCACCTTCGTGCGAAAAAATGTTAAAAGTTATTAGTGGTATGTTGAGGAAAGGTTATCGCGAAGTTCTGTCTTTTTTATTTAAATTCATGTGGCTTAAATGTTCAATTCGGCATTTGTTGATGTGGTAGTGTGATTGCTAAAATATTTCCGCTCGAGGAAATATGTACATACATATGTATGTATGGAAATTTTAAATTGTATCGATTATGTATGCACATGATTCTGCAACAAAGAAATTAAATATATACAAACCTCTATCTACTCTCTTTCGCCTTTCACTTCGTCAAGCTTTATTCCCAATCATTTGGAAAAACTCTTTTATCTTCCCTACGCACAAAAATGGCTCCAACATTTTTTATTTCTAATTTCAGACCGATTGCCAAATTGTCTTCTATTCCTAAACTCTTCGGGCCCATTGTGTATGACATAATGTCCTTCCACTGCAAACCCGCCTTTTCCCCCCGGACTAACATTCTAACTTGGCTCGGTTCCAAGCTCAACTCGCCCCCAAAGAGGATATGCTTCTCAAGTCGATTGAATCGACAGACGATATCGATGAAGCGGCTTACCAGCTCAATGCAGCACTCATCTCATCCTTTAGAGACAGTTGTACACCCAGGTCAATTACACGCAAACGATGTGTGCCCTGGTGGAATACTCAGCTTGAGTCCCTAAGGAAACAGGTGAGAACGCTGTTTAACAGAGCTAAACGGTAATAATAGTTGGACTGATTATAGATCTGCTCTAACTAAATACAACCTCGAATTGGGGAAATCCAGGAGGACGTCCTGGAGGAAACATTGCGAGAACATAGACTCGCTTCCAACTGCGGCCCGACTCCACAAAGTGCATCTCGAGAGTACACAAATGGGCTCGGGCTGCTTCGCAAATCAGACGGCATCTTTACCGTCAATCGCAGGGAAACCCTGGAGACTTTGCTCGAGGTGCACTTCCCTGGTTCTACTCCTTACTCGATGTCCTCTGACGTTCAAATTAACGTCATAGATAACATCGACAGTAGAACAAATAGCCTCTCTGGTAGACTCTTCAACCTGGACAGGGTCAAATGGGCAATTGGTTTATTGAAACCCTACAAGGCCCCAGGCAAGGACGGTGTCCTTCCTGCTATCTTGCAAAGAGGCCTGGACACAATTTTATCACTTCTGATAGTTCTTTTTAGGCCTTGTTTTGACCTGGGCTACATCCCCCAAATCCGGAGAGAAGTCAACCTTGTCTTCATCCCCAAGATTGGAAAGCCAAGTGAACAACCTAAATCCTATCGCCCTATCAGTCTGACTTCGTTCTTTCTAAAAACAATGGAGAACCTGATAGAGCTCCATATTAGAGGTATCTTGGAAAATCAGATACCTCTGCATCCCAACCAGTATGCATATCGCAAAGAGCGATCTACCGAGAATGCACTACACCACTTGGTGACGCGCCTTGAAAATTGTTTCACACAAAAGAAGATCGCAATCTACGCCTTCCTCGATATGGAGGGAGCCCTCGATAAAACTGGCTATGATTCGATCACCACTACACTATCCTGCAGGGGTGTTGTGGACCATTCTACTAATCACTGGATTAAGGCGATGCTAAGTAGCCGTATCATATCAGCCACATGCGGAGAGATCTCAGTGACAGTATCGGCGGCTAGAGGATGCCCACAAGGGCGAGTCCTCTCACCACTGCTTTGGTCGATAGTCATCGATGTTCTACTACGCAAGCTAATCACTTGGGGCTACGAGGTCATCGGATATACTGATGACCTAGTAGTCATTGTTACGGGCAAGTGCGAGATCACTGCCTGTGAGCGCATGCAGCTTGCGCTCCAACTTATCTCTGACTGGTGTGGCAGAGAGGGCTTATCTATTAACCCAAATAAGACAATCAAAGTCCCATTTACAAAGAGGAGAAAGGTACAACCCTGCTCAATCTTTCTAAATGGCACACACATAGGATTTTCAGAGGTGGTAAAGTGACTTAGACTGCAGACTCAACTGGAATTCCAATATGAAAAATAAACTCATGAAAGCGACTAATGCCATGTGGGCCTGCCGACGCATCTACGGTAAAACCTGGGGACTTAAACGTAAGGTAGTTCACTGGTTATACACCGCGATAGTAAGATCTATCGTCAGCTACGGGTCCACCGTATGGTGGACAAGAGCAAAAAACTACAATTGTTAAGCTTCAACGCCTTCAGAGACTAGTGTGTCTCGGCATCACAGGCGCTATACCAACCTGTCCCACGGCAGCCCAAGAAGCAATCATTGGACTCACTCCACTCCTTTTATCAAAAAGGTGGCATTACGTAGTGCAATCAGAATTCTCTGCTCGGGAACAAATATCCTATGTAGACCCGTAGGCCACATGTCCATTATACAACATCCCGAGCTGGATATCATTACTACGGTCTCGGGCGCATTGCCACTCACCTTCACCTTTGACAAAAAGATTTTAGATACTGATCCCAAATAGCTCAGCATGAGAAAACAGTGATCACCTGCTAAATGTCAAAGGCCTTATGTGGTACACGGGGACTCCGTCAATCTAAACGACTCATACGACCCCTGAACAAGCACTCTAGTGACATACTCAAACTCAATAGGGTGGATATCAGAATACTAGTCAGCTACCTAACAGGACACTGCGGTCTGAAATATCATCTAAACAAAATTATCCTCTCGTCCGAAACTGAGTGTCGGCTCTGTCTCGAGGACGAAGATACGGCGGAACACATACTATGTGAGTGTGCTGCTCTCTGCCATCTTATGAAGCGTATCCTTCTCAATGAAGTTATGACTCCTGAGGGGATCACCTTGGCTCCTACGAAAAGCATTCTCAACTTCATTATAGAAGTGGAGAGGCTCCTCGGCTAATCGGCTAGCCGGCACAATAGATTTGCAGATTTCGCAGTGGCGTATTGCTAATGGTAGCCTTATCGAATTTGCCTCCAAAACGCTTCTGACTTTGGAGCAAAGCAATGAATGACTTTGGAGCAATGCAATTCTTTTTTCTTAAAAAAAAAAAAAAAAAAAAAAAAAAAAAAAACATCCAGATTGGGCCAGCTACAAGTTTCTTTTTAAAAATGCAATAAAACTAACAATTTTTTTTTTTCTTTTGGTGGCGTTACAGTCCATGAAGTACCAGAGCCAAGATTCTCTTCAATCACCCATGTTATGTGTGATTTATTTTTCACAGAGGTGAAAGGGACCTACAGTTTAATGCCGGTTCCGAACGGCGTGTCGAGAAGCTTTTTCAAGGCAAGTTATACTACGGGGGGTTTTGCCAGTACCCCGCCGAGGAGGGACGGCGCGAAATAAACATTCGATGGCGTTGGTGTTATCCGGATCCGAACTCGCTCATCGTGCGCCAGAGTCCAACACACTAACCACTGCGCCACGGCGCCCTCAGTAAGAACAAACATTCCCATTAATTATGAAATACAACGACGTTCAAGTCACCCCTATTTTCCAGGACCTTGTTGATGGTTTCGGGCTGTAGCTCACGGATTTTGGTGAGATATTGGCCTAAGGTGCTTGAATCGTTTTCGGATTGTAGCATAACACCGGTCCTTCACGGTTCCCCACAAAAAAAAAGTCAAAGCTTCGAGGCGTCCATTGACATCGCCAAGTCGGCTGATAACACGATTTGGGAATTTGGTGCGCAAAAGATCGATTGTGGCATGGCACGCCATCCTGCATGAACCAGAGGTCGTCCAAATCCAGGTTTTCAAAAAAAAAAAAAAAAGTCGGCTAACATTGCTCCGTAACGTCCACCGTTGAACAAAGTGTTTTTACCGGTCTCATTTTCGAAGAAAAATTGTCCAATGATGCTGACAGTCTACAATCCGCACTAAACTGTCGCTCTCTGTGGATGCATTGGCTTCTCGACAATAACGTGCGGATTTTCCGAGTGTCTCGTCAGAAAAGATGATTTGTCGCCCAACATCATTATCCCATTCAAGCTGCTCTAAGACCCAAACTGCGAAGCGATAACGAAGGGGATGGTCACGCGCCTTCAATTGCTGAGTCAATTTGACCTTGTAAGCGAATAATCCGAGATTTTCGTATAGAATTCTCCGCAGGCTAGTGCTAGTGTTGAGCTATTGAGATCGACGGCGAGTTGATGTTCGTGAATTGATACTCACACTTTCGGCCACAGCAGCCACATTCTCATCTGTGCGCACCGTACGACATCGGGGACCATGAGTGTTGTACACTAGCATTCCAGTCTCACGAACTTTTTGCAGAAACTTGCGTACGGCAATCGCGGTGGGTGTTTCATTTCGGCCAAAAATTCTTTGCAAAAAACGCACTGTTTGGAAATAAGTTTTCAATATTTCCCAACGTTGTTCAAGCGTAGAGCCACTCCCTTCGTCCCGCGGAGGTATGATACTGACTTTCTGTCAAGGTTTCGAGCTGTCAGTGTCAAAATAACCTATGATTAAAAAAAAAACACTAGATCGCCCACCTTATGCAATCAATGCAAGATGAACATCAGGTGTATTATTGTCTTATTTCTAAAAACTCTCAATTGAAAATTACTGGTGAGGGCAGATCTGTCGACTCCCCCCTATTTGTTTTTTATTTTTGCTATACATACTGCAATAGTGAAATAGGAAATCCCTTTAAGTTTAAAATCAAGAATTACATAATTTGAAACTTCATTAAGCGAAAGCTTATTTACACATGTCGGTCCTCAGTTAACAAGCTTTTCTAATAGGAATGATCACTAGCTAGCTGCTGCTAATGCCATGAGGTACCTTGCCATGTGTGTGCATCATATTAAAAGCTGTCATCCTCTACTATCACAGCCCTTAGTACATATTGGTATCGTAGATTCTTCGTGCAGAAAATCACATTTCTGGTCATTATTATGATTGGCCTAAAAAACAGGTTAAAAACCGTGAAGTCCACTGTTCGAGCGAAAGTTACTTTTATAATTGAAAGTTTAAAATAACTACGAGTAAGTGTCGTTCATTCAATCTTATCAAAAGCTGTGATTAAGTACTACAATTCAAGTAACAGACTAATATTCTGACAACGAATCAGAGAGGAAAGGACTTAGTACCTTTCCAATGATCATTAAAACATATTCCGAATCTTTCTAAAATTAATTTGACCTTCTCAAACAAGTATTACATACATACTACGAAAATACCTTGGTTTTAAACTACTTTCTCTCGTCTTATGGGAACACTTCAACAAACAAATGCAAGATTAATGTCAAGGCACATATGTAATGTATGTATTTATACGCGTCTAGAGTTTCATCTCGACATCATCTTAAATCCCAAAACGAAAAGAGAAATATGTAAATGCATTTTCATGTTCGATTCCTTTCATTTAGGGTTTCACAGCTCATTCAATTTATCTGCCCAAAACCTCGACTATAAATACTCATAAATCACATGCCGAAGTAATTAACACTTGGACAGCACCTGGTATTTAGCCTGGATCCAGGGAATCGATTGTGAAACACGTTTGCGCTCTGTCTTCAGACACAGATAAATATTCATATATGTATGTACATATATTGTATCATATAAAAAAGCATCTATTTGCACATGCTCGCATGTGGTGCAGTGGCATTCCCATCGTCCGATGAATGGGCGCCTGTAATACCGTGCAGATTAATTACCTACTACGTGCTCCATTTAAATAACGTGGCTACATACATAATACATACATTGACGTTTACTGTGAACTGACGACGATGAAGATAACGAAGATGATGATGACGTTTTCCGATGAGTGTGCCATCGCAGGGAGCTCATGTGATGACTTTTTTCGAATCAGATCGATTCGCCGCGAGTGCGTTCTAAATTCTCCATAGCTTCGCGCCACTGAATGCTGTCTCGAGTAGGCTATGTTCATGATCCTCGGCTCCAGCCAAGTCTTTTATCAGTTTTCGATAATCCAAAGCCATTTAGAATGGCGGTAGCCTTATACTTAGGGTACGGTCGCCCCGAAGCTTCTCTAATGGAGAGACTGATTGTAGATAGCTGCATGTTTTGTTGTCCGAGTATCGAGTGCCGACGTTGTTGCACTACATAGTGCAACGGTTTGCAACAATTTATTGAGACGTTTCTGTACCACGATAGTGGCGCGTATCAATGATGTCTGCGTGATCGCTTCCGAATGGCGTTCTACTAGCTTGCAGCACGGCCAGTTAGTGCAATTAAAACGAAGAATCAATAGTTCTTATTTCAATCTCCATAACAAAATAACAAATTGGGTCACATGGATCTGAATAGATTTGTTGGTTCTTTTTTTCATTTTATTCTGCCATCTCCTTTCTGGTGTTTGAGAAAGAGTGGAAAAAGTCAGGGTAAGAGTGAATCTTGAATAGTTTAAGATCGGATAAATACATACATATGTACATATACTTACTTACTTAAATGGTAGCGCTTCAGTCCGTAGTGAAACTGGGCCTCAACCAACAAGCGTCTCCAGCGGGCACGGTCTTTGGCCAGCTGTTTCCAACGCCGCACGCCTAGTTGGTTAAGGTCCCCTTCCACCTGCGTGCGCCACCGTTGATGCGGCCGTCCTCTGCCGCGTCTTCCTTTCGGCGTGGATTCGAAGACTCTTCGGGTCGGAACTGTATTTTCCATGCGCTCTACCTGGCCTAGCCACCTTAGACGCTGTATCCGTAGACATCGTGCCAGGCCGATGTCGCTGTACAACCCGTACAGTTCTTCGTTATATCTTCTCCTTCATACACTGTTTGAACAAACTCGACCGTAGATAGTGCACAGAATTTTCCTCTCGAAACGACAAAGGGCATCTTCATCCGCTTTTGTTAAGGTCCAAGCCTCTATATATTGTCACCTTGGTTTTCCGAGAGAGGGCCCTACTTCTCAATTGCCTCTCAATTGCCCAAAGAAACAGCGGTTGGCAAGAGTGATTCTGCGTTTTATCTCAGCGCTAGTGTTGTCGCCGGTCATCAGTGAGCCAAGGTAGACGAATTCCTTGATAACTTCATCCGTCCAAGGTGACGTTCCGGCCAATACGTCGGTGTTGACCGTCTATTTTAGATGAAAGCAGATATTTGGTTTTACCCTCATTAACCTTGAGACCCATCTTAGCCGCTTCTACCTCAATGCTTACAAAGGCCTCCTCGACGTCTCGCTGTGTCCGTCCAATCACGTCAATGTCATCGGCGTCCGCAAGCAATTGCGTAGACTTGAAATAAATCGTACCTCTTGTGTTGGCCAGTGACTCTTGCACGATATTTTCAAGCACGATGTTGAAAAAGTTGCATGACAGCGCGCATCACCTTACCTAAATCCTTTTTTAACATCAAAGGACTCGGTTTGCTCATTACCGACCCTAATGGAGCAGCGAGAATTCTTCATTGTCATCCTGCACAGTAGGATGAGTTTGGCAGGGATGTTAAAACTAGACATGGTTTTGTATAGCTCATCTCTATACACGCTTTCATATGCAACCTTGAAATCGACGAAGAGTGTCGTGACTGAGGTGAGTGTCGATTTGGTATTCCTTGGTCTTCTAAAAGATCTGCCGTAGCGTAAATAAACCACACTGATAAGAGCCGATGAGGTTATCCACAAACGGTTGCAGGCATTCACACAATACGGCAGAGAAGATCTTATACGCGAAGTTAAATAGACTTATTCCCCTATAGTTGGCGCAGTTATAGGGGTCTCCTTTCTTATGGACCGGGCAAACGATGCTGAGATTCCATTCATCGGGCATGCTTTCCTCCGACCATGCCTTGCAAATGAGATGGTGCATGCACCTTACCAGCTTATCTCCAGCCTCCTTAAGATGCTCAGCAGACAGGCCTTTTGCGCACGCGGCTTTATTAGACTTAAATCTTGATATCGCTATTTTGACTTCGTCTAGGTCGGGTGGACTGAATTCTGTGATATTGTCGTCCATTACGAATGGCTCGTTCTGCCTGACAGCGGTATCTTGTCTATCATCGCCGTTATACAGTCTGCAGAAGTGGTCTTTCCAAATCCTCAGCATCGACTGCGTTACTGAAATAGCCAGTTGCATTCCGCCTGTTCAACATTTCTGCCGCAATACACGTCTCTTTAGGAGTGCTCACGAATACACCCTGAAGCCCGCTTTCGGACGTACCGTCAAATATAGAGAATCTTTCATTTACCGAACCACACGAATCTGGAATTCCCTGCCGGATTCGGTCTTTCCCCCTCAATACAACATGCAAGCATTTAAGATCAATGTCCATCGGCATCTCCTCGATCTCACTTCCTTTATACCTTCTGCCCGCACTGTGTCGTTGACATAATAAGGTTATTAGACCTTGAGTGAAAAACAGCAATAAAAAAAAAATTGGGTATATGTAATTTCATATCTTACAAATGAATTGCTGCATGTTTTCAACGGACTACATATGTATTATGGCTGTTTTTTTTTGAAGTCGACTTAATAGTGGACCTGATATCAACATCAGAGGCGAAAACAAAAAGATGGATTCCAGGTTTAAGAGTTCCAAATTCGAAATAGTATCATAGTACTACTGCGCCATGGCGCAGTGGGTAGTGTGTTGGCCTCTGACGCCGATGACACGGGATCGAATCCCGACAACAGCCATGTCATCGAACGTGTTTTCCATGGTGTTTCTCCTCAGCGGGGTACTGACAAAACCCCCTGTAGTATAATTGTCAAGAAAAGCTTCTCGAATCTCGCCATTCGGAACCGGTAATAAACTGTAGGTCCCTTTCACCTATGGGAAAATGAAATCACACACAACGTGGGTGATTGAAAGAAGCTCGACTTTGGTCCTTTATGGACTGTAACGCGAACATACATACATACTACTATAGAAATATGGTGTTTGATAGAAAAATTCTACATACCATACTATGTATGTGTGGAAAATATACTCTTGTGATTCTAGAACATCAAATTCAATTGAGGTATGGTCGTTTTGATGTTTTTGTGAATGGCGAAATCGTTTAAAAACTTATATGTTATCCAAAGAAATACATTGGTGGGGTGATGGGCGAAAAGGCAATTCATAATAAGAGGATCTGTATATGATTTTGGTCTGCTCTAAATTGAATCTTGTAAAGGTTATTGATATTCAAAAAAATTACCTTTTGGTTCGAAAAGAAATTAACTTACCTGAAAAAACGTTAGAAAAAAAATAAATTAGTTAAAATATTTAGATTAAGAATTAAGAATTATTTTTTATGTTTGCGTTGAATAAATACATATGTGTGTTAAGAGTTGCTCATCGGTTTTGTTTTGCCTTTTAATTTTGGTAAGTTGAAGGAAACCAAATAACGTACTTGCACCGAATACCTGCCATCTAAGGATTGACTACATTTACTTATTTTTAATAAATTAATAGAAATATTTTTTTTAATTTTGGTAGTGGTTTTTACATGGGAAAACGATTCTTATCCATTATAGATTATTCCCGTTCGCTTATTTTATCGTTAGAATATTTAAAATTAATTTTTAATAAGACACTTGCCATTGCTGGCAAGTGACCATAATTCCGTCCACTATTTCGCACTGATCCTAATACCGGCCACTTGTACCCCTTATGTAATGTACTTACTTATAATGCAATGATGTCGGTTTTGGTCGACAATGTGTACATGAATTGTGTCATTCAAGCGTTGGACATGGATGAGAGTGGATGAGAGCAGACAATTTCTCGAGGAATTTATAAATATTTACGGGTCTTACCGTTGTCTCTGGGACGTAATTTGTCCAGAATATATATGTCGGGACAAAAAAGACGAAGGTTACCAGGAATTAGTAAAGTTAATGAAAAAATACAAATTCGCTGTCCATGGTGACTGCGCAAAATTATGTACGTGAATGATGTTTTGCGTGACAAACAAAATCTACAGTGTGTACGTGAGACACTTCACTCAAAACTGACGTCACGTTTGATCGAAGGTGTGTACCGGACTTTAAGCACAGAAATTGACATTTGAAAAATACGCATTGCGCATGTAACAGGTTGGACATTTTTTTATTTACCTCGTTCTCGCTGTACTGATGAGTCAAAAGAGTGGCAAAGTGAGGTATGTTTAAAAATTCAGTTTACAAGTAAGCTTCGCGCTGACTTTATCTTTATATAATTATTATCTTTTAATCTACCTAACTCAGGGCGCGGCGCCCTGCTTTACTTTCTATGGCGCACCAGGGCGCCGCGGCGCACACTTTGGGAACCCCTGGGGTAACCCCTTCATTTGTCCAAAATGACGGTATGAGCTGCGTCACACACGTCTAATACGTCTCTATCGCGGGTTCTCGACATTTTTTCTGGTACAATTATACCCAGAAAAGGTGACATAAATTGGCTCTTACGCAGTTCTGATTTAACCCTTATGGATTTTTTCCTTTTTTTCATGTGGGGTAATCTCAAACCTAAAATCCAAATAAACCAACTTCATGGGACAATTTGAAAGCAAATATCCGTCATGAAATGACAGTCATCACGGTGTCTATCTGCGAGGCCGTCATGAGCGTTGCGAACGCGAGGGTTTACATTTGGACGATGTTATTTATGTTCATACATATATAATGAATAAATCCCCAAATTGGGGGAGGGAGCGAGCAAACAGAGCAAAGAAGTTGATCGCGTTTAAGATGGCAAACGTCAGCTTCGATCTCTGTCTCTGCTCAATCCAAGTTGACACACAGCCACCGCCTGGCCCCCATGGATAGCTATACTGGCACCCGCCAGGTAGTGAACCAATGTGTGCAGCGACTCGATTACATGTTGACGACCCCCGCAAACGTCTAAAAGGAAACGAATTCCGGATCTGCACCTGGAACGTTAGGCCCCTTAACAGACCAGGCTCAGCCGGACAACTGGTCAACTCTTTGGACTGCTATAAGGCAGACACTACCGCGCTCCAAGAAGTGCGATGGGATGGGCCAGGCAAAAAGCGGATGAAAAACTGTGATACAACTACGGAAACTGCTACAGAGAAAGTAAACAACGCTTATTCGGATGCGGATTTGTTATTCGAGGCAGACTCAGGAAAAGCGTCTTAAGCTTCCAACATGTAAGCGAACGCCTCATAACTATCCGCATCAAGACCAATCTCGGCAATATAAGAATAATATGTGTACACGCCCCCACAGAGAAGAAAGAAGACCGACATAAAGACGACTTCTATGATCTCCAGCTATGACACCAAAATCGTTCTAGGAGATTTCAATGCGAAGCTGGGTAAGGAAGCAATCTTTGAACGAGTTATAGAAAATCATAGCCTACACAATACCACGTCAGAAAACGGACTAAGGCTAGTGCACTTTATGGACACGATTACCACACCTCACCATCCATAAGGGGACCTGGCGGTCCCTCGATCAATCGACAATCAATCAAATTGATCACATTGCGATCGACGGCAGACACTACCCCTGCATCCTAGATGTCCGAACCTTTCGAGGTGCCAACATCGAATCGGATCATTACCTTGTTGCAGCCAAGGTACGGATGCGAATTTCTCGGAACCAACGGAGTCGAGTAAGAACAGTAAAATTTAACGTCGGAAAGCTGCAATCGCAGGAGACCGCCAGGACCTTCGCCGATCAAGTCTCCCTCAAGCCCTTTAAGGTCCCGATGCAATCTGCAGAAACCATAGAACAGCATTGGAGTCGTTGTCAGAAAGCCATTAGAGAGGCCGCCTCAGATATACTCGGTTTTGAGCCACCACCGTCGAGAAACCCCTGGTTTGATGATGAGTGCAGACAGGCCCATGTAGAGAAACAGAATACATACATGGCCCCATTGCATCGACGGACGAAAGCTGCCCGCGAGCTCTATGAACAGAAAAGAAGGGAGGAGCATGCGCTTCTGAGAAGGAAAAAGAAAGAGCACGAGAATATAATCCCGTCCACCCGAACTAGACGATCTTAAGATAGCGATATCGAAACTTAAGTCTTATAAAGCTGCTGGAGCAGACGTGCTCCCCGCGGAACTGTTTAAAGCAGCTGGCGATGAGCTGGTCAGGAACATGCACCAACTCATCTGCAAGATATAGTCGGAAGAACGCATGCCCGATGAATGGAATCTCAGTATCGTTTGCCCGGTCCATAAGAAAGGAGACCCCTATGACTGCGCCACTTACATAGGGATAAGCCTCCTGAACATCGCGTTCTATGTAAGTACCTGAAACTGTTGGTGGACAATCTGATAGGTTCCTACCAGTGTGGTTTCAGGCCAGGAAAATCCACGATAGACCAAATATTTATATTACGGCAGATCTTGGAGAAGAAACATGAATTCCAGGTCGACACGCACCATCTTTTTGTCGACTTTAAAGCCGCATATGACAGCGTTTATAGAGACGAGCTATACAGAGCCATGTCTTGTTTTAATATTTCTGCCAAACTCGTCAGACTGTGCAGGATGACTATGGAGAACTCTCGCTGCTTCATTAAGGTCAGAGGTGAACTAACTGACCCCTTCGATGTTAAAAAAGGTTTTAGACAGGGTGACGCACTGTCATGTGATTTCTTTAACATCATTCTTGAAAGGATCGTGCGGAACTCTGCAGCCAATACAAGAGGTACGATCTACTTCAAGTCTACACAATTGCTTGCCTACGCAGACGACATTGACGTTGCATCGAAGCAGAAGCGGCTAGAGTGGGTTTAAGGGTAAATGGGAATAAGACCAAATATATGCTGTCATCAAAGAAAGACGCGCAACACCGACGTCTTGGTCAGAACGTCACCTTCGGCAGCTATATTTTTGAAGTAGTCAAGGACTTCGTCTACCTTGGCTCGATAGTGACAAGCAGCAACGACACCAGCGAGATAAAGCGCAGAATAACTCTTTCCAACCGCTGCTTCTTCGGCCTCAAGAGGCAATTGAGTAGTAGAGCCCTCTCTCGAAAAACTAAGGTATCCCTCTACAAAATCTTAATAATCCCGGTCCTCCTCTACGGCGCTGAGACTTGGACTTTATCAAAAGCGGATGAAGAGGCTCTTGGGCGTTTCGAGAGGAAAATTCTGCGTGCAATCTTTGGTCCCGTTTGTTTAAGCGGAGAGTGGAGGAGGATATTCAACCAACAACTGTACGGGCTATACAGCGACATCGGCCTAGTTAGACGTCTTCGGATCCAACGTCTAAGATGGCTGGCCAAAGATCGTGCTGGCTGGAGAAGCTTGTTGGTTGAGGCCTTGGTTCACCCCGAACTGTAGTGCCATCTAAGTAAGTAGGTAAATCCCCAAATTGTGTACTATATGTACATACATAATTAGATTTTTTTTCCGATAGATGGCTTACTTTTTTTTTAATTGACCGATTAAATAAAAGCCACAAAACCGTTTCTACCACTTACGAGAATATCACCTACTTACGCGATATATATATATTTTTTTTTTTTTTAGAAACTCGCGCAGGTTCAAGATTTTATATTCTCTTATCATGTGCCTATAGACACACAACCTGAACGAAGTGCAGTGGTTGGGTCGTTGATGTTCGTTCACAACTCTCAGGGGTGGTTGTCCTAGATAGGACGAGAGCCGACCAAATTCCGGGTTGGTTATAGTCCGTACTAATTCGTTCGAGCACTTTAATATTGCATACGCAGAGGATGAATTTCAGTTGACCATATACTGTGAATGTTATGCCTGCAGGCAGTACGTCTGGTCACTTTCCATTCACAACTGCGTTGCATACTTTTTGTCCGTATAGAAATTACTTTTTCTTGGCTACGAAGCGATATGTAGATATATGTATGCATATGTATGTACATATGTATGTATGTACATACAAGTTACCAAAAAAAAATTGTCAATGATCAGATTCCAATTAAAATAGGATTCAAACTATGCACGATATCATGTATCATATATATGGATATGTATGTACATATGTATGTGTCTCTTTTTCAACACAATTCCTTCCATCATTACTAATTGAACTAACCAATAGAAACTCGTTCTGACAGCGGCACCAAAACCGAATTACGTTACCACCGCATTTCAATCGTGTCGAGTCCAGCATATAACAGTCAATAATCCAAGAATGCTCCCCCATGCCCCAAGTCCCGAAAAGCGATCGATAGATAGCTACATAAGTAAGAATACTAAAGTCACTAGCCAATGTCGCGTCGGTCGAGTTGACTAAGTTAAGATTTGAGAGTACCCCATCATCATCGGTTCACGATTGTGTGTCAGCGCCCAGAGGGCACTGCGAAAGTTGTCATTTCGTGGTTTAGGTGTCCTGTGTGCCTAGCAGATACAAATTGTGTCAAATACTATGTATGTATGTACATACACACATATATCTAAAGAATGTCTACAGGCCGATCTCTTCCCAGCGTCCATACCTACCACAAACTGTCAAGTTGTAAATTTCCCCTTTTCTGTTTTGTATTGTACACGTACGAGTTATCTACAGAGGGACCTCAATGACATTCTCCGTGTGCTTTTAGCCTGCTGAAGGTACATACATATGTACATATGTATCTACTTTGACAGTAGATTGTTAGTGAAATGAGGCGTAGATACGTACGTACACTAGTTATACGGTACAAGAAGGTAGCAACGTAATCCAAACGTTTGATACCTAATTCTTTTAACGCTCTCTAGTGTTTACGAATAAGTCAGGTTGACATGCTGTGTGTCAAACAGCTCCTTTGTGTTCGCTGTAACAGATGGTTGGCTTACATATGCGGTTGCTGGTTTGATATTATAAATGTGAGGATTTTTTCACGAATTTCATGTTTAACACAGATTAATCCGTCGCTTATTTCTCCTGAGAAAGCATCTCTCAGTGCTCAGGTCATCGGAAACGATGCGCACACCCATTTGCGTATGGTATATACTTCTTCTCAGACGACTGCCAAGTTCCGGGAATTGTAGATTTCGAAAGAAGCAAGAGCCTGTAATACATCCACGCGTGGTCATAACAACCATCACCTAGAGGGGGGGGGGGGGGGGGGGGCACTCGAACTGCATCTGATTCGGCACCATCTCCCCCTTCCACGTTGACCAATACAAACACGAATATCAGCACATTTGTAATTAATTATGTGCCACTTAGGTTGTCGAAGACACTGATATATTCGGGTAGATAAGAAAAATGTTTTGGAATACTGGTGGCAGCTGACGATTGCGGAGAAGCGGGCTTGATTTGGGAAAATGTTTGTTGGACAACCGATGTCTTTAACTGTAAAATGTCATATTGAAATCGTAAGTAGTGGATGTGTAACATTGGGTTAGTGGGTAGCTCTTGAACGGTTAATAGGCTCCACTCGGTCGTTTAAGCTTTCAAAGTTGGACATCCTATGTAGACGCACGGTGGTACGTGGTGCAAGTACGAGTGGTCGTGGTGCATAGGATGATCGATATGGTTGGCGCTGAAACATTCGAAACGAACTGGATGGCAGTTGGCATTTGACAGCTACTGCCTAACTACTTGACTGTTTGACTAGAGTCGACCGTTGGGTTTTCACTTTTAACTGACGATCCGTAGCTAAATAGGGGAAAAGGAAATGACAGGTTGAGAAAGACGTTTCTGAGAATGGTACGGTCGCGGGATAGTGATCTGTGAGAAACTGTTTACTCTCTTCAACTGTTGTTGAATGCTGACTAGCCTCCTGATGATGGGAATTGATGTCTTGGCTTATAATGGTATCTTTATATGAATCTGATGAATTGGATTATGTTGATAGTTGGCTGACAGTGTTTGACATTCGGGTTATTTACTGGCTTTGAGGTCAAGAGAAAATGAGGTTTTCATCGTTTATCTGTAGTCCATGGAAGCTTCAAATCAGAAAAGTTGTTGCTTTTTAAAAGATGAATTTAGAGATTACTAACAACTTTGGGTTGCTGTAAGAGTTACCGTTCCTACAATTACGGAGTTTTGGCATATTTTAAACAATGACTTGCATTTGGAACCTTCGGACCAGTTCAGAAAAATCCGTACATTTATTTTTTATTTTTTTTTTCGATGAAATTAATAAAAGACATATTAGTGTCAATGAAAATGTTGGGTAGGAAAAGGTTTTAACCACGAACTCAGCAGAATTGTTCAGCGAGGTAAGAAGACAGTTCAATTTAAGCACAACTATGGAAACGGTTAATGTCATAAGCCCAAGAAATGATCCTCCTTTAATAGAAAGACATGTGAAGGTTGTTCAATAAGTCAGTGACCTTGGTGCAAGATGGTGCACAAAAAAAAAACAAATAGATAAGTCAAACACTTAGTTTTATACTTCTTCTTTTTCGGCACTACAGTTCATGTCCTTCTTTAAAAAAACCTCTCCAACTGGCACGGTCTTTCGCCAGCAGTCTCCAGTGCCGCACACCTAGTTTGTTAAGGTCCTCTTCACTTGGTTCCGCCACCTTAAATTTGGCCGTCCTCGACCGAGTCGCCCCTCGGGGTTGGATTCAAAGAACTTGCGGGCCGCAGCTGTATTTTCCATGTGCTCAACATGACCTAGCCATCTCAGGCGTTGGATTCGCCGTGATACGTTCATGTCGCTGTACAGACCGTACAGTTCACTATTAAGACTTCCCCTCCACTCCCCATTTATGCAGGTAGGGCCGAAAATCGTACGCAGAACTTTTCTCTCAAAACGACCAAGGGCCTCTTCACCAGCTTTCGATAAAGTCCATGTCTCTGCGCCATAAAGCAGGACCGGGATGATAAGGATCACCTTGGTTTTTCGAGTGAGGGCTCTTCTTCTCAATTGCCTCCCGAGCCCAAAGAAACAGCGGTTGGCAAAAGTTATTCTGCGTTTGATTTCGGCACCTGATTGCTGCATGTCACTGCGGAGCCTAGGTAGATGAAGTCCCTGACTACGTCGAAATGATACATGCCAATATGTGCGCCCTCTGACGCCGATGGCACGGGATCGAATCCCGACACAGCCATGTCATCGAACGTGTTTTTCACGGTGTTTCTCCTCAGCGGGGTTCTGACAAAACCCCCTGTAGTAACATTGCCATGAAAAGCTTCTCGAAATCCGCCGTTCGGAACCGGCAATAAACTGTAGGTCCCTTTCACCTATATGGGATCACACACAAATCACACACAACATGGGTGATTGAGAGAAGCTCGGCTCAGGTTCTTCATGGACTGTAACGCCAACATACATACATACAATATGTGCGCCCTGGCCAAGACGCCGGTGGTTCGTGTCCTTTTTCGACGACAGCATATATTTCGTTTTGTCCTTGTTACAGTAAGTGTCATACTTTATACCAGTTGTTATAAGGTCGTTAAGTTAAGTTATGAAATTGTCAAGATTATTACAATAAAGTCAGTCATCAATTGTCATTCAAGTCATTCAGTTTATACTACAGCCCTCATTAAAGGCCTTAAAGACATCTCGCTGACTTCGTCCAGTTATGTCAATGTCATCGATATATGCGAGCAGTTGTACGGACTTGAAAAAGATGGTGCCCCTCGTATTGACCAGTGAGTTTTGCACGATCCTTTCAAGGACGATGTTGAAAAAGTCACACGATAGCGTGTCTAAAATCTTTTTTGACATAAAAGGTATCGGTTAGGTCGCAACGGGAGTTCTCGCACAATCTGACGAGTTTGGCAAAAGGGGATGTCAAAACTAAACATGGCGTTGTAAAGCTCGTCTCTATTTATACTATCGTATGCAGCCTTAAAGTCAACAAACAGATGGTGGTTGTCGATCTGGAACTCGTTTGTTTTTTCCAGGATCTGCCGCATTGTGAATAATTGATGTATAGTGGACTTCCCGGGTCTGAAACCACATTGATATGGATCAGTTTATTAAGAAACGGTTTCAGGCGTTCACACAGTACAGCAGAGAAGATTTTATAAGCGATGTTCAGAGGACTTATACCTCTGTAGTTGGTGCAGATAAAGTGGTCTCCTTTCTTGTGGGTCGGGCAAACAATATGTACTACGATTCCATTCATCGGTCATGCATTCCTCTGACCATATCTTATAGATGAGATGATGCATACTCCCAACCAGGTTATCTCCAGCTGCCTTAAAGAGATCGGCAGGTAGTCCATCTACTTCGGCAGCTTTGTTGGACCTAAGCTTAGAAAAAGCATTCCTAACTTCGTCCAGGTCAGGGGGACGGAATTATCTGCTATCTCGTCCGATGTGAAAGGGTAATTCTGCCTGACAGCGGGATCTGTTTCGTCATCGCCCTTATACAGTCTGCAGAAGTAGTCTTTTCAGATTCT
The DNA here is from genome assembly GCA_951905685.1 of Eumerus sabulonum. Classification (NCBI taxonomy): domain Eukaryota; kingdom Metazoa; phylum Arthropoda; class Insecta; order Diptera; family Syrphidae; genus Eumerus; species Eumerus sabulonum. Next base: position 39,764,436 of record OX645062.1, on the reverse strand, counting down.
TGGCACCGACTGTGAATCCACTACAAGGCTTCCATTTTTGTCCCTGCAGGCTTCCGTTCTGGGCTCATATCCCTGACATGATTGTTTTATGCGTTGATAAAACCTCCGAACGTCATTCGCGAGCTTCTCATGCTCCTTTTTTTTTTGTTTTGAGAAGCATCATGCACCTCCTCCTCTTCTCATAATGCTCACGAGCAGCTCTCGTCTTTCTATGCAGCGCCTCTTGATAGGCTTGCTGCTTGGCTGCGTGTGCCCTTCTACACTCGTCGTCAAACCATGGGTTTCTTGTTGGTGGCGGTTTGAAACCTAATACCTCAGAAGCAGCACTCTCTAAGGCTAGTTGACAACGGGTCTATTGGTGTTGTACGATCTGAGCAGGTGTTGGAGGGTTTTCCGAGAGCTTGATTGTTTCGGAGTTCACCAAGTCCCTTTGTGAATGTTGAGATGTGGGAAAAACGTGCTAGCAACTAGGAGATTTCGCCCCGTTGCCAAGTCCACCAGCCTTAATCCATTTTCGGATGTGGTGTTGTGTAGGCTGTGCTGGCCAATGACCCTATCAAAAGCGATTTCCTTGCCCAGTTTCGTGTTAAAGTCTCCCAGTACGATTTTAACGTACTTAACGTAGAAGTCGTCTTTTGTAGCGGCTTCCTTGTCCTCGGTAGTACGTGAGCGCAAATGTTTGCGAATTTAGCCTTGATGCGGATTTTCATGAGGCGTTCCTTTACATGCTGGAAGCTCAAGACTTTTTGCCTAAGTCTACCTCTAATAACAAATTCGGATCCGAATAAGCGTTGTTTTCTCTCCTTGTAACAGTCGTCGTAATAGACATCACAGTTTCTCATCCTCTTTTTGCCCGGTCCATCCTATTCCTGGATTGCGGTAATATCTGCCTTATAACAGTCAAGGGCCTGCGCAAGTTGTTCGGCTGCACGTGTTCAGGGACCTTACATTCCACATACAAAGCCGAATATCATTTTTTTTCCTTTTGTTGTTTCCTAGGTCGTCATCGGTTAATCCGTCCGTTTTTTTATATCCGAGGTTTTTTTCGGGTTTTTTTTGGCTTGTTGGTTTTTTCCAGGTATGGCTTGCCGGGCCATAGCCTAACCGACACTTATCCTATTTTGTGGCGCAGGAAATTCGCCATTCGCTCTTTTCCGTTCGGGGCCTTTATTAGTCGTTTACCACTTATGTACCTCTTAGTTTTATACAGTGATCGAAAAAAAATTGTGTTGTGAGATTTGGCCAAACGGAAAAAAAGTGAGTTTCGTGTTTTAATAGAGCACTACTAATGAAGGCATAACACTCATAGTATATGATCACTTCAAATTCTAACTCTGTATATGCATTTCTAATATAACACCATAATTGGCATAGAACATTTGCTGAGAAGTACAACCAACGTGAAAATTCAGTCGAGTTCCTCTCGAATCCTTTCTAAGACAACCACCCCTGGAGAGTAGTGATCGAATATCTACGTCCTATCTGCACTTCGCCCAAAACAAACAAAAATAATGAAAATAAGAAATAGAAAAATACGAAGTTGGCTTATAGAGTATGGCTTGCATGAGGGGTTCGGTTTATCCGAAAAATAAGATAAAGGAAGAAATTGAAGAATTTAATTAACACCAGCAGTATTGTGAATAAAACATATTATAGTCCAGCAAAACGAATATAAAACGTTTTAGATCTGATTGAGAGTTTGTGTGCTTTTGTACATAATAACGAATGGTGATGATTGGTATTCCATTTTGCATCAAAGGTACTTTGAACGTTGTGGAAAATAGAGACATAATATTCTGCATACTACAATATGCCCTATAAAAAATCGCGGTCGTTTGTGGCTATGTGGCAGGTGGTCCAAGAAATGTTTCCGTTAAAATACGCAAAGCACTGGTCGAATTTGTGGCTCGGGAGTGCCTTGTTCTGCTGAAAAAACAGAAGGAAGATACAATAAGTATTGTAAAAGTAAACACTGTACAATGTACAATGTAAATAACCTGAAAATGTTTCAACCGTACCTATTAATTTTCCAGCCCGGGCAAAACGTTAAAGGCAATATTCTCTTTTCCTTTTCGAATGAAGGTCAAATAAGCGAAAAACGACACGCCCGGTTAAATGTACTTTGCTCACTTGATTGAACTTAAGAGGCAAGTGAGTGTGGCACTGGCAATATTGTGTCCTTCATCAACATTTGATTAAAAAGGGGGACCCTTTCTTTCAGTTACGAGTATCATTCAAGGCTAAAGTCGGCAGCATGTTTTGTTTGTGTTGTGCGTATTTTTCGAAAAAAAAAAACTTTTTAGTGGCATCGAAAAATGCGTGAGTCATATTACAAGCAACGTGCTGTGATTAAATTATTAGTGAAATCTGTTGGAAATCCCTCCAAAATCATACGAAGATTCTAGATGGTGTGTGGTGAGTGTATGTCGAAAACACGTGATTTTGAAACGGCAAAGCGGTTCAGGAAGCGCCGATAATCAGTTGAAGACGATCCCCGTGAAGGGGCTCCCTTCACCACAGTGACTAAACATATTTAGACGTACTGCAGAGGCTGTGGGTACGTGTTTTCCGTATGCGACCCGAACTCGCCATTCCTCTTTGATTGTGCAAGAGTTTTTGGCGAAAAAAACACTCCAACGATGCCACATCCGCCCTATAGCTTTGATATTGCTCCCTGCGATTTTTCATTCCCCAAGATGTCACACCTCAAGGGAAATTATCATGGCGATATAGAGAAAGCTAAAGAGGATGTTACCATGGTACTGAACGAGGTAATTTCGGAGAATTATCATCGATCTCAACAACTTAACATTTCACGCACTAGGCTGAAGAGAATTCAGCACAAAGATCTTGGATTATTCGCTTACAGGGGTGACAGAATGCGCTACTGCGAAGCCAGCCGAGGTAGTTACTTGAAGGACGGCCTATTTTGTAATTAATGGGAATGTTTGTTCTTACTAATTGATTGCGTTTAATATGGCAAACGCCAGCTTCGATTTTTGTCCCTGCTCAATCCAAGTTGACACACAGCCTCCGCGTGGCCTCCCCTGGATAGCTATACTGGCACCCGCCAGGTAGTGAACCAGTGTGTGCAGCGACCCGACCCCTTCCTCCTGGGCAAAGAGGAACCTGGCCCTCCAGGTTGGGGGCTAAGGGGTAATATCCCTATCGCGTAAAATAAAAATTTGTTCTGAAACAACCAATAGCCTCGGATACGGACGGATTACATGTTGACGACCCCCGCAAATGCCAAAAAGGAAACGAATTCCGGATCTGCACCTGGAACGTTAGGTCCCTCAACAGACCAGGTGCAGCCGGACAACTGGTCAACTCTTTGGACTGCTATAAGGCAGAAATTACCGCGCTCCAAGAAGTGCGATGGGATGGGCCAGGCAAAAAGGGGATGAAAAACTGAAAAATATACTACGGAAACTGCTACAGAGAAAATAAACAACGCTTATTCGGATGCGGATTTGTTATTCGAGGCGGACTCAGGAAAAAAGTCTTAAACTTCCAACATGTAAGTGAACGCCTCATAACTATCCACATCAAGGTCAATCTCGGCAATATGTGTAAGCTTAATATGTATCCACGCCCCCGCAGAGAAGTGGGATGACCGACATAAAGACGACCTCTATGTTCTCCTAGGCAGAACATATGCCCAATGTCCCAGCTATGACATCAAAACCGTTCTAGGTGATTTCAATGCGAAGCTGGGTAAGGAAGCTATCTTTGAATGAGTCATAGTAAAGCACAGCCAGAAAACGGATTAAGGCTAGTGGACTTTTTGGCGGGACATAATCTCGTATTAGCAAGTACACGATTCCCACATCTCAACTTCCATAAGGGGACCTGGCGGTCTTTCGATCAATCGACAATCAATCAAATTGATCACATTCTGATCGATGGCAGACACTCCTCCAGCATCCTAGATGTCCGAACCTTTCGAGGAACCAACAACGACCCGGATCATTACCTTGTTGCAGCCAAGGTATGGATGCGAATTTCACGATATCAACGGAGTCAACTAAGAACATCAAAATTTAACGTCGGAAAGCTGCAATCGCAGGAGACCGCCAGGACCTTCGCCGATTAAGTCTCCCTCAAGCTCTCCCAAGTCCCGATGCAATCTGCACAAACCATAGAACAGCAATGGAGTCGCTGTTAGAACACCATCAGAGAGGTCGCCTCAGATGTACTCGGTTTCAAGCAACCACCTTCGAGAAGGAGCACGAGAAGCGCGAAATCGAGCAGATGGAGAGATGTTTTTGCCGGAATGACGTTCGAAAGTTTTAGTATAAGGGCGATAATAGCCAAAATGCCGCCGTCAGGCAAAACGAACCGTTCACAATGGATGAAGACGAACGAGAATCCGATCCCCCAACCTAGACGATGTTATGATAGCGATATCGAAAATTAAGTCTTATAAAGCTGCTGGAGCAGACGGACTTCCCGGAGAACTGTTTAAGCAGCTGGCGATGAGCTGGTCGGAAACATGAATCAACTCATCTGCAAGATATGGCCGGAAGAATGCATGCCCTATGAATGGAATCTCAGCATCGTTTGCCCGGTCCATAAGAAAGGAGACTCTTATGACTGCACCAATTACAGAGGGACAAGTCTCCTGAACATTGCGTACAAGATCCTCTCTGCCGTACTGTGTAAGCGCCTAAAACCGTTCGTGCACAATCTGATAGGTTCTTACCAGAGTAGGGTTTTTTATGCCAGCAAAATCCACGATAGACCACATATTTACACTACGACATATCTTGGAGAAGACCCATGAATTCCAGGTCGACACGCACCATCTTTTTGTCGACTTTAAAGCCGCATATGCCAGTGTTTACAGAGACGAGCTATACAGAGCGGATGCTTTTACCTTTTTCGGTTAGAGCTCCCGCTCCCTTCGGACGCCGCTCTTGCACAGCCTCGCTAGCCATGGTTCTTACTGGGTGGTTGAACCTTCCCGGTAAGAGGAAGGGTATTGGAGGCGCGTGCCGAAAGTGCGGGCATGTTTACACCTCCTTCAACAGCCTTTCTCAATCGCCGACGTTTACCGCGCTGCGCACCTTCGAGAGAGGGGAGGACCTCAGGAAAGAGGGCCGGATCGATTTCGGTAGGAGGTACCTGACTCTCTTAACTGGTTTCCCCAGAGGTGTAGCTTCGACCATTGCGCCTTCAGCTTTGTCAGCTTCTTTGTGAAATTTTCGGCCATGCCTTTTTCCCTTTAATTGTTAGTGTCGCCTCCGCTGGATGCCGCAGGAGTCGGTGTCGTTCCGGGTTGCCGTAGGGTTAAAAGTGAGTGTTTCTGTTTAAGAATTTATTCTGTCTGATCTGGTTTGCCTCACTATCAACTTTTTAGTAGATTCATCAGAAATTCCATGATTTGGCGAGTTGGAATTGACAATATTCTTTTTCTTCCATGTTATATGCATGTATATGAACGTTTCTCTTTCTTTTGGAATATTGTTAAATGTGGATGCGTGACAAAATGAAAAAGATCAGTAAAAACCTTATTTGAAAAGAATATTGGTTGATGATGCACTATCATGCTATACCACCCCCTTATTTTGCTGTCCAACTTCTGAAGTCATGCTCACCGAAAATGACTAACAATTCAATATATTACATCATCCTGACTAACAAGATGCTAAAAATAAAACTAATTTTTTTGAACATATCACTACGACCCCCTTGGTGTCTTTTATGCCTTCCTCAAGACATCAAATTAATTTAAAGTAAATTTTATTTGTAAATATTTACATATGTACGAGTATGTCCAACGAGTGACTAACTACAATAGTAAATAGTAATTTTTACGACTTAGCCGCGAAATGGTCAAACTCGTGTCCGTTCGAATAGGTTGTCCGTCGATTTTAATTGCTACCTAAGTGTCGTAAAAATAATTTCAGATACCCGCAGGGACGAGAAATTGATTATCATGCAACTAATCACGGAAAGATACAATGTATGCAACAGACACAAGCACTTTCATAGATCGTCGGTTACGTGAGCGAAATGAAAATATGTTTTAGTTGTTTCGGCCATATGTCTGAAAAATATCTTGCAGCCGCATCGTAGCTTGTTTCGTTTAATGAGTATTTTACAATTGATTACAGCTAATGGGAGACAACAGTTACTCGAAGGCTTGCATTTATTGGCCGTCTCATTGTTATCTGAACACGAGCGAATCAATCCCGAAATAAGTTCGGGCAGCGACCTAAGTCAACAATTGGCAAGAACTCTACCATACGTAACAGGCATGTGAGTAGACAAAATACACGCATTTGATGCTCCATGTGCTTAACTATTAATACGATGATAGTGATGATAATGATGAGTAGGAGCAAGATGACAACGACGACAGTAAAAGCGACAAAAAAAAAACGAAAACGACCTCGACGACGGGATGATGTGTTAATCAAAAGTCGAGGGCATTTGATGTGGCAGGCGCATTATTTACCATTTTAGTTTAGGAGCATGCAGAGTGGCACGGCTGGGCATCGTACTTCTTGTAATGAGCCCATTGTGAATGCATTAATCATAACAAATGGGCAAACAAGCCGAGAAGATGTTTATTGTGATTGTAATTGTGATGTATGTGGACGGAAAATAGCAAATAACTTGGCGATGGATGATGAGGAATTCAGCATTACTTAATGCATGTTGTATGAGGGGGCAATAGACGATGAGATATGCGATGAATTGGATGACTAGTCAGTGTAAGGTGTAACATAAGGCAGACTGTCGGCATTTAATGCTTACAGAAAAACATTAACGTCTATGGAATGTTAATGAATGCAGCAAGGTACAATGCTGCACATCTTGTCCAGATTGTAGAACTAAAGGTTATTTACAAGGCAAAAAGGTCATACCATGCTATACAAAAAACACATTTCAAGGAAAATGACACACCACAGAGTTTTTTTATTTAAATGCATACCATAATTGCAAAGGTTCAACATAAACCTTATACAGAAGAATATATAGCGGTCGAACTTGTTTGGCCTTGAGTTGGTTTATTGGCAGGGTTTCGTTATCAGATCTTGACGCAGGCAAACTTTTTTGTGTTAGCAAAGCGGGTGGTAAAAAAGTCTCAGAGAGCTGTAGAAATACAATAAGCAAATGACATAATGAATTATTGTTGAGAATAAACAACTATTACACACTGTACAGAATTGTACTGTACATTTATTTAATCTAAGTAACCATTGTCTCTCTATGAAATATGCGCCTCTGGGTTATGTCAAATATATATTCATTCTAATTTTAAACCGACTCCGCTGCAGTTTTCTTAACAGGTTATGGGCCTTTAATGTCGCGAATTAAATTAGATTCAATCAGCATTTTATTAAAATAAATGTGCAACTAGAAAGCTTAAACGTTTTTCTTTCAAACGGATTTATCCTTTGTAAATAGTTGTACGCGATTCCATTGTTTTTTTGTTGGTTAATATACTGAGAGGTTAGAAATGGCTTCGCCATCGATTTCGTTTCCATTTGAGAAACTACGTGGACGCGAGAATTTCGACATTTGGAAACGACATGCGAAGTCATACCTTGTTATTAGGAGTTGCTGGAAGATAATCGAAACAGGATTGTCGGCAGATCCAAAAGACAAAGAAGTGGAATTGAATGAGCGTGCATTGGCTGAAATAACCTTAATGGTTGAGCCGAATAACTTCGCACATATCGCAACATGTACATCGGCAAAGGAAGCTTGGGATGCTTTGGTTTCAGCGTATGACGACAGTGGGCTAACGCGAAAAGTTGAATTGCTTAAGCAACTGGTTCAACTCAAGTTATCCGACTGCGAATCGATGCAGGATTACATCAACACCATGATTTTGACGTCACTCAAAGTCCGAAATGCCGGCTTGAATATAGATGACGAAATAATAGCATCTCTGATGCTGGCAGGCCTTCCTGATGACTTTCGAGCGCTCGTTTTAGCAGTCGAAAATTCCAAAAAGAAGCTAACTGTAGACGTTGTGAAGAACTTGCTACTCCAGGACGTGAAGTTTGATAATAAAAGTGATGAAAGCGCACTTTACACAAAAAAGAAAGTAAATCCATCCAAATACCGTTGTCACACATGTAAGCAGGTGGGTCATTTTAGTAAATCATGTCCAAATAAAAACAAGAAATCGAACATTAGCAACGACAAGAATAAGAGAGATAAAGTGTTGTTTGCATCTCTCTTTGTCAACAACAAAAGTTCTTCAGACTGGTTTGTTGATTCGGGAGCTACTACTCACATGACAAATGAGGAAAATATATTGTTCAATAAAAAACAGTCAGTCGCAAACAAAGAAGTCATCGTAGCTAATAATCACAAAATATCTGTAAAGTGTTCTGGTGGCGTGAAACTAGCCCTGAAAGATACAAAGTTTAATGCAGTGTTAAAAAATGTAGAGTGCTTGCCTGAACTATGTGCTAACCTCCTTTCAGTTCGCCAGATGACAAAAAATGGCAACAAAGTGCTTTTTGAGCATGATATTTGTAAAATCTACGACGATGAAGACAATTTAATTGCAACAGCAACTGCTATAAATGATTTATATCGCCTAAATTGTGAAACCATGAAAATGCCCGCACAGTATGAAAAAGCATTGTCAGTTGCGAATGCATATAATTTATGGCATCGTAGGTTAGGTCATATCTGTGCTAATAACCTAATCAAAGTAATGAATTCTTCATCGGGTGTCAAATTTTCTGAGGGGAATGATGAAAAATGTATTGTTTGCATTAAAGGTAAACAAACACGTGCACCTTTCAAAGACACTGGAACTCGTGCAAAAAGTGTTCTTGACTTAGTCCACTCTGATGTCATTGGCCCACTGAAAGTCAAATCATTTTCTGGAGCAAGATTTTTGGTCACGTTCGTCGACGACTTTAGTCGCAAAGTATTTGTGGTGCCCATTAAGCACAAATCTGATGTCTTTGGCGAATTTGTAAGGTTCAAGCAACTTGTTGAAAATCAGTGTTCAAATAAAATCAAAGTGCTTCGCACCGACAACGGCACTGAGTATACTGGAAATGCTTTTAAAAATTTTTTAGTAAAGCATGGTATTTCACATCAAAAAACCGTTGTCTACACGCCCGAACAGAATGGCGTTGCGGAACGTATCAACCGCACTATAATTGAAAGAGTACGTTGTATGCTGTTGGATTCCGGTTTGGATAACAAGTTCTGGGCAGAAGCGGCTAATACTGCAGCCTTTTTGATAAATCAAGTACCTTGTAGAAGCAACAATTGTTCACCAGAAGAGACTTGGTCAGGGAGAAAGCCAGATTTGGGACACCTCCGTGTCTTTGGTTGCAAAGCCATGGCACATGTTCCAAAAGAAAAGCGGACAAAATTAGAAGCCAAATCAGTAGAATGTATCCTACTTGGGTACAGTGCAGATTCGAAAGCATATCGATTGTTCAATCCTCTAACAAAGAAAATAGTAACGAGTCGTGATGTTATATTCATGGAGTCAGACAGCAAGGTAACTACCAATGACAGCAACAATATTAACCCCATTGTTTTGCCCTTAGTTGACATCTCGTACGATGAAGAGAACACCATTGTCAATTCAAGGAAAGAAGTGTTGCTGGAATTGCCAACGACTAGTTTGAATGCTGAATCAGATGAAGTTACATCCAATCAGGAAACCACTATGAGCGATTATTCAGACTGTGATGGTCCTGATGACGAAACGTTTGTTCCTGTTGGAGATGACATTGCTTTAAAAGATGATAAAGTAATACGGCGTTCTGAGCGAATTATGACCCTGCCAAGGCCGAACTACAATTTTGTGGCAACAGATCAAAATCTGATTGATCCTGGAAGTCCTGAAGAAGCCCTTTCCTATTCTGATGCCGATTTGTGGAGAAACGCAATGCAAGAAGAGTTTGACTCATTACTTTCAAATGAAACCTGGACTTTAACTGAGCTGCCGGCTGGTAAAAAGGCTATTAGTTCTAAATGGGTCTTCAAAACAAAATTTGATGCTGGAGGTAAACCCAGTCGACGAAAGGCTAGGTTGGTCGTGAAAGGTTTTTGTCAGCAGAAAGGGATCGACTATACGGAAACTTTTGCACCTGTTGTGAGATACACATCGATCCGTTTTTTATTGGCACTGGCGGCTAGACATGATCTTCTTGTGCATCAGATGGATGCTGTGACGGCTTTTTTAAACGGTGAGTTGAAAGAAGACATTTATATGACTCAGCCAAGCTGTTTTGAAGATGGTTCTGATCGCGTATGCAAGCTGCGTAAGTCCCTTTACGGACTTAAACAATCCAGCAGAGTATGGAACGAGAAATTGAACCAAGTTTTAATTAAAATGGGTTTAAGGCGTAGCGATGTCGATCAGTGCATATATTTTCATAATTCTGGGAAGCAGGTGTTATACGTTGCCATTTATGTTGACGACGTTCTAATATTTTCGAACTCACTTGACCTGGTGAATCTTCTGAAAGATAAGTTATCCAAAAACTTCGAAATGAAAGACATGGGAGAAGCCTCATCAGTTTTAGGCATACGAATCAAGCGAAGTAAGTCGTCTTTAAAAATTGATCAATCTCAATACATTTCAGATATTCTGAGACGCTTTAAAATGGATGAGTGCAATCCTATCTCCACACCGATAGACCTGAATCAAAAGTTGTCTTTAGATATGTGTCCCAAGGACGAAACTGGAAAACAAGGAATGAAAAATGTACCATATATGCAGGCAATAGGCTGTTTGCTTTTTGCTGCTGAAATTACACGCCCCGACATCTCGTACGCCGTAAATCTACTTAGTAGATTTGGTACGAATCCAGGGAAGGCGCACTGGATAGCTGTAAAACGTGTGATGAGATACCTAAATGGCACGATTGACAAGGGCATTGTCTATCAGAAGGAGGCATGTGATCTGGCCGGATATTGTGATGCAGACTGGGCTGGCGATGTGGATGCCAGACGTTCGACAACTGGCTATATGTTTACATTTCAATCAGGTGCCATATCATGGGCTACAAAACGTCAAAGAACAGTCGCGCTTTCCTCAACGGAAGCTGAGGTAATGTCCGTTGTTGCTGCCATCCAAGAATCTGTCTGGCTTAAACGCTTGGAAGGTGAGCTATTTCCAAATGCTCCAAAAACAATGGTACTTCACTGCGATAATAAAAGTGCAATTCACATTGTTTCCAATAACTCCTATTCGCCAAGAACAAAGCATGTCGACATCAAGGCAAAATTTATTCGTCAAAAGTTAGAAGACTCACAAATCAAACTGCAATATATTTCAACAAATCAGATGTTGGCAGATATCCTCACAAAAGGCGTGTCTGCTGCCAAACAAATGTCCCTTGCAGAAGGTTTTGGTTTAAAATAATATAATATAAATATTCGTAATGAATTCCATATACTTACATAACATGATTATTTAAACCAAAAAAAACTCTTTAATACTTTATTTATAAAACAAATGAATAGTTCTTCAGGGAAGGTGTTGAGAATAAACAACTATTACACACTGTACAGAATTGTACTGTACATTTATTTAATCTAAGTAACCATTGTCTCTCTATGAAATATGCGCCTCTGGGTTATGTCAAATATATATTCATTCTAATTTTAAACCGACTCCGCTGCAGTTTTCTTAACAATTATTAATTAGGAAACTTTTTTTATCTTTTTTGTTGAAGGCTTCTGCTATCTGTTGGAGCACTCAGACGCAAATACTGGTCCATTGTACTCCAGACAAACACCTTACTTTACTGTATTTGTAATGAAGGAGCTTCAGTGATGTAGACCTAAAGCGGATTCAGGTCCTGAGAAGCTCTCCTCTGAAACCATGCTGGTGAGTTTATCAGAGATCTCATCTCCTGGGAACCCAGAGTGACCTGGAACCCATACAAGCCTTAGTGAATTTAGTCTACCGACTCTGTTCAAGAAGGACTTGCGTTCATGTACTAATTTGGAACTAGGTAGGGGGTCGTATACAGCTTTGAGTGCAACTTGGCTGTCACTACAGACGCATATGCTTTTCGTCTTCCATCTGTGCTTCACAACATAGTGCGTGGCCATTACTTACTTACTTACTTAACGGGCGCTACAGTTCGAGGTGAACCTGGGCCTCAACCAATATGCCTCTCTACCTAGCACGATCTTTCGCTAGTCGTTTCCAATGGCTCACGGCCAGTTGGTTGAGGTCCCTTTCCACCTGTGCGCGCAACCTTAGGTGCGATCGTCCTCTATTTCTTCGTCCCTCGGGGTTGGATTCAAAGACTGTGCGGGCTGGAGCTGTGGTGTCCATTCACTCTAGATAGCCTAGCTATCTTAGGCGTTGGATCCATAGACGCCTGACTAGACTCATGTCGCTGTACAACCCGTACAGTTCGTGATTGAATCTTCTACTCCAACCCCCCTCTGTGTTTATAAGACCGAAAATCGCACGCAGAATCTTTCTCTCGAAACGACTAAGGATTTCCTCATCCGCTTTAGATAAAGTCCATGTATCTGCGCCGTATAACAGGACCGGGATAATTAAGGTCATATATAAGGTCAACTTGGTCGTACGAGAGAGGGCTTTACTTCTCAGTTGCCTCTTGAGCCCAAAAAACAGCGGTTGGCAAGAGTAATCCTGCGCTTGATTTCGATACTGGTGTCGTTGTTTCAAATCACTGCGGAGCCGAGGTATATGAAGTCCTTAACTACCTCAAACTTATATCTGCCAATATGAACGTTCTGTCCACGACGCACAGAGGGGCCGAATGGCCAAAAAGCGGAAAAAATTCAATATCTCGTGAACGGACTAACATAGAAACCTGGGGCCGGTCTTATTCGACTCAGAGCAAAAAAATACTTCAAGTTCAACTGTTTTTACTGAAATTTTGCAGAAATTTAAAGAACTAATGAGGAAATGAAAGCCTATTGGCAAGTTAAAAATTCCTGAGACAGTCTACAGTCTGTTGTAACAACAAGTTACAACAAGTATTTTAAGTGTATATTTAAATTAAATAATGCTTACGATTAAAAATTCAAGAAAGCTTAAAAGACTGGAGAATTTCGTAAATAATAAGACTAGGGATTCAAAAGCAAAGGTTGTTCAAATTAAAAAAATACTTACGATTTCAAATTCAAGGAAATTAGATTAACAATTCCTTAGCTGCATCACTGATTTCCAGGTGCTTTTTCTTTGGTTCGGGTCTCATGTTCGTGATAAAAGGGTCCGAAGTCTCCAGTAGCTTGTGGAACACGTCTTCGTTGGTAGCTAAACGAGACATTTTCCGTGAGTTTCTGATCCTGAAAGTCTTGTAATCCTTATTTCTACTTTCTTGTGCCTCTTCTGACAATATTCCGACTGGGAGAATCGACTTCTGCACTATTTCAGCACCATGTAACAAAATTTTATGTACCGTGGATGGCATGTAGTACCATGAATACAACTCAATGGCCATCTCTGCTGTTTCTTTTGAGAAGAGCCGGAATTTTTCTGGGTCGATCATTGCATTGCTATTTATGACTTCCAGTATGGTAGCGATCCGGTGGATTAGAGTTTCGTCGACTCCCGTTATTGCACTTGTGACCTTGCAATCATTGAAAAAACGTCTGGCAGTATTGCCATTATTTGAAGATCCGTAACCCTGCTTAACGAAGTCTACTTTGATGCCGACTTTCTCAAGATACTCTTGTTGAATACGTTTTTTTTCGTTTTCGTGCATGACTCGCGTGTCTTTTGTAGTCCTCCATTTTCCGAATTTTTTATTGTAGGCAATGTGAAGAATGTATTCCATACATTTGATTCTGGCGTGTAATGGAGAGATACCAAATTCGAGAGCATTCACATTAAGAGGCTTTTGTTGGATTTTTGCCAAGTCGTTCATTTCGGATGGTAAAGCATTGCATATGTAGCAGGCACTTGCAGACTTCGTATTTGTGATGGCTTGAGCTACCTTGCCGTCCAACATTGTCATCACCAGAATATGTCGAATACGGATGACATTAATGCCGACCACTACTTCGGTAGCTTCCAACTTCTCTATTTCCTCTTCAACCCGTTTTTTTTCAGCTCGTGCCAAATCAAGTGTCTCTTTCTGGAAACTGTATCTCAAGGGCCTGCAATGTCTTGTTGAGGAAGGTCGATTATTTTCCCAAATCGATCCATTTTGATCGACATCAACTGAGATTGTGAGCTTCAGAGGAACTATTGACGTCATGAATAAATTCGAGTCACTTACTTCGTTATTGTCGATTGAATATTTTTGGGCAAATTCACATTGGCCTGAGGCACCGTCGAATCCCCATTTCGTCGTCATTATTAATTCTTGATTATATAATTTTTCTAGTTCTTCTACAGGTTTTGTATCCAGAATTCGTTTGGCAGTATGGTCAAGCATATTCTGTAAAGGGACCATTGCGGATGTTTCATTAATTGACATATTTCCAGGATAGCACTGCTTCTTTGAAAAGATTAATTTTTTATAACTTGGAAATACATGGCATCCAAGGTCTTTTAGCGCTTGCCGAATCACCTCGTACTGATATTTTGTCAGGTTGACCTGGAGAAATATAGCTAATGCCTGATCAGCTGACAAAGCTTCGGGCTTATCGTAGTCTTCATGAGTCACAGCTGCGTTAATCAAGCTTTGTGGGTGCGATGCTTGAAGGCAGCGTATTTTATTTCTCTTGCATCTTTCACCACAATCATCAAAATCTTTACTTGGTCTGCCAACACATCCTGTTGATTCCTGGTCTCGTATGTTAAAAACATATTCACTTTCCATCCACTCGCTGAATTTTTTTTGAACCTCGCCCGGTCCCGATTTACCATATCTTTTTTTTTATTAAAATGAGGCAAAAAACTCTTGCTTAGAGTTGTCAGTATTAAAAAAATATTTTCCTCGTCAAGTTTAGGGTGATTTTGTCGAAGAAATACGTCGAAATTTGTACCACCCCACAAGCACTCACACAAATCGCGGTATTTAATTTTAATAGAACTCATGACTAGGCAACGTTAGCAACTAGACTGAACTCGATATGCAGATATGCCTTTCCTTGTTTTGGGGTGTTGTAGTCGGATAGGCAGATAAAGGCAGATGATTTTTGTTCTAATCTTTACTTTAACACGTCTAGTTTGAAAAGCGACCTTTCACAACTCGGAGGAAGCCGGAGCTTTTTTTGTAATCATAGTTGATCTCAAAGCTTGTGTAAAATTCGTAACTTATAACGTTGTAAAGCTCTCTAGTTTCTTTTTTGCCCAGTTTGACTGATGTGCGGCTTAATTGACCATCGAAGAGCAGGGGAAAAAATGATAAATCTTTTCCTCCCCTTTTACAATTATATTTCACTCATTTAGAGTAGTGTGTAATTTTGTCAAACTTCCATTATTCTGACAGTGGGCCTAAATTTATGGAAATACCTTTGAAACAAGGAAAAAAATCATGCTGTTCCTAGATCCTGTAGCTTATATAGTGTGAGAATCACAATCAAGATAATTAAAATCAGGACTTTCGAAAATCGAATTTTTTCCGTTCTGGCACCACTGTGCGACGTCGGTCGGTGGTAAATGTCCTTTTTCGATGACAGCAGAATTTAGTCTTGCCCTTATTAACCACTAAACCAATTTTTGCCGCCTCCATCTCAATACTCGCAAAAGCCTCATTGGCATTTCGCTGCGATCTACCTATTATGTCCGTGTCGTCGGCGTATGCAAGGAGTTGCGAGGATTTGAAATAGATTGTGCCTCTTGTAATGGCCTGTGATTTTTGCACAATCATTTCTAATATGATGTTAAAAAAATTACACGACAGCGCATCGCCCTGTCTTAATCCTTTTTTGACTTTGAAGCTATCGGTTAGTTCTGCACCGATGCGTGCGATGCATAATCTGACGAGCTTAGCAGAGATGTCAAAAGTAAACATGGCGTTATATAGCTCGTCTCTAATTACGCTGTCGTATGCGGAGAGAGCACCGTGGCGCAGTGGGTACTATGTTGGCCTCTGACGCCGATGACACGGGATCGAATCCCGACACAGCCATGTCATCGAACGGGTTTTTCACGGTGTTTCTCCTCAGCGGGGTCCTGACAAAACGCCCTGTAGTAAAATTGTCATGAAAAGCTTCTCGAAATTCGCCGTTCGGAACCGGCAATAAACTGTCCTTCATGGACTGTAACACCAATATATGTACATACATATGTACATACATGCGGCCTTGAAGTCGATGAATAGATGGCGAGTGTCGACTTGAAATTCATTGGTTTTCTCCAGGATCTATCGTAGTGTGAAGATTTGATCGATGGTGGTATTCCCTGGCCTGAAGCCACACTGATAAGAATCTATCAGCTTATTTACCAATGTCTTCAGGCGTTCACACAAAACGGCAGCGAAGATCTTATATGCGACATTAAGGAGACTTATTCCTCTGTAGTTGGCGCAGTCCAAGGGGTCTCCTTTTTTTGTGGATCGGGCAAACAATGCTGAGACTCCATTCCTCGGGTGTGCTTTCCTCTGACCATATCTCACAGATGAGCCGGTGCATGCTCCAAACCAGCTCACCCCCAGCCGCTTTGAAGAGCTCAGCAGACAGTCCATCAGCAGCTTTTTTCGACTTGAGTTTCGACATGGCAATCTCAACTTCGTCGAGGTCAGGGAGACGGAATTCTCTGCGATCTTCGTCGTTAAGAAATGGATCATTCTGCCTGACGGCTGTATGTCGGCTGTCATCGCCGTTATACAGTCTGAAGAAGTGGTTTTTCCAAATTCTCAGCATCGACTGCGATTCTACTACTAGGTGTCCGTTCTCATCCTTACAGGCCTCCGTTCGGGCTTTAGACATTCGAACGTCGTGCCTGCAATAGCACCTCTCCAAGTTTTCAATCGCCTGCTTCTCGTACTCTTTCTTTTTTCTCTTGAGAAGCTTATGTTCCTCCCTTCTTTTAAGCTCATAGCTCACGAGCCGCTCTTGTTTTTTTGTGTAGTGATTCTTTATATGGAGGGCGCCGTGGCGCAGTGGTTAGTGTGTTGGACTCTGGCGCACGATGAGCGAGTTCGGATCCCGATAACACTAACGCCTTCAAATGTTTATTTTGCGGCGTCCCTCCTCGGCGGGGTACTGGCAAAACCCCCCGTAGTATACTTGCCATGAAAAAGATTCTCAACTCACGCCGTTCGGAATCGGCATTCACCTGTGTGAAAAATAAATCACACACAACATGAGTGATTGAGAGAAGCTTGGCTCTGGTCCTTCATGGACTGTAACGCCACCAAAGAAGAAGAGGCTTTGTATGCCTCCTGCTTTTCTGCATGAATCCTTCTACACTCGTCATCGAACCAGGTGTTTCGTCATGGTGGAGCTTTAAGGCCCAGCACTTCCGTTGCTGTGCTCTTCAGGGCTTGTTGCTTGACTGACTGAGTGGAGGATTGAGGTGTATCGGAGAGCTTAAGGGAGACGCGATTGGCAAAGGCACTGGCGATCTCCGGCGATAGTAGCTGCGTTGACGTATCTTGGCTACTACAAGATAGTGGTCTGAGTCGATGTTCGCTCCTCGGAAAGTGCGAACATCAAGGATAGTGGAGGAGTGTCTGCCGTCAATCGCGATGTGATCAATCTGGTTGGTGACTGATTGATCTGGCGACCGCTAGGTGCCTTTGTGTATATCGAGGTGGGTTAGGTTAGGTACATGGGTGCCCTATTGACGAAAAGTCAAGGCTCACGTAGACTACGTTGAGTCCATTGTGCCCACTTGTTTTATTTAACCCGTTGATACCTAGACATTTACCGTTGAGCTGAACTAACCAGACGAGGATAAAAATCCCAGTATTCTCTTCAGTCCAATATTACCTACCTCTTCTAGTCCCGAAAGGAAGTATCTTCCTAGGAATATATTCCTTTTTTGGGCTAGCGGCGAACATTCGCACAGCAGGTGACGAATGGATTCAATTTCCTCCTCGTCCCTGCAGCTTCTGCAGAAGTCATTGTAGGGGTGGCCTAGTCGAGCTGCATGGTAGGAAAGCATGCAGTGCCCGGTGAGGGCACCGACTGCCAGTCGAACAGATTGAACTTCAGCAGATTTTCCGTTCTTTTCTTATCATAGACGGGCCAAGTCGATCTCGCCGTTGTGCATGTATCTAAGTGACACCATCGCTTATTGGCTTTCACTAATAGCTCCGTTTCTATCTTCCTAGAGCGCACTGAGTGGTGCTTTGGCCTCAGCTAAGATCTGCGCAATGTTAGCACTTGATCCCACCCTAGCCAGCTCTTCCGCCCTCTCGTTTCCAGAGATATTCATATGACCAGGTAGGTACCCCGCAGAGGGTCACCTCATTTACATTGGATATCTCTTCTAACTTCTCCGAGGTGGGGAAATCGTGTGCTGGCTAAAAGAAGATTTCGCCCCGTGGCAAGGTCGATCAGCCTGTGTCCGTTATCGGATGTGGTGTCATGTAGGCTGTGTTTGCCGATGATCCGTTCAAAGATGCTTTCTTTACCCAGGTCCGTGTTTGTTTTTTGTTTTATTATAGGGTCGTCGTCGTCCGTTCCGTTTTTCTATCCGCGGCTGTTTGTTGCTTCTGAGCAATCAGTGGTTTTACGGTTATGGTTTGCTAGACCATACGCTAGCCCAACGGACGCTAATGCTATTTGGTGGCGCAGGATACTCGCCATTCGGCCTCTTCCGTCAGTAATTTCCCTTGTAAGAAAATTTCCAGATGGCACCACGAGGAGGTGGAAATAGGACCTAACTAGCAGAGTTGCAAGATATTCCGTGAAAATGTGAAGACTATCCTTTCCAGGTTCAGTATCCTGGCACCATGGAAACTCGACTGTGAAATTACAGCGCAGTAGGATAACGGGTGTCAATGCGTTAGAAGGCATGTCCATGAGACACTAGACAGGGATCACAGGACAATTCTTGCGCAAGCACACCGTTATTCCTATGCGAGTCGTACCAAAAGTAATTTCTCTTCAGACGAGACATGACTTTCAGTGCACACCCTCTGATAAATATATCAAGAGATGGAAGGTTCATCATAGCATATAGAGCAGCGCCCGGCGTGCTGTGGAAAGCCCTCGTGCCGATGAGACAAACCGTTCTTTGGAATTTGGTGAAAGAGGCTACGATGTGTTTGCGTGTTACCCTGTTCCACCAGACAACCGATGTATATGAGATTATAGGTCTTATCATTGCCGTATAGATCCAAAGGACCTTTGCCGGTGATAGACCTCATGTTTTGCCAAAAGCTCCTTTGCATAGCCAGAAAGCTGACAGCGCTGATAGGTAATTTTTGGCTCAACATGCCTTAACCGAAGCTTGCTTTCTAAGATGACTCCTAGATACTTAGCTTCCTTGGATACCGGGATGGAAGTGCTTTTTAGTACCAGCTGAGTCATGGCAGTATTTTTCCTCCTTCTCGTGAAGAGAACGACATCGGACTTAAGAGGATTGACCAACAGCCCATATCTGGTACACCAATCATCAATCAAATTTAGCGCAACCTGTGCTTTGAGACGGACATTCGCTAAGCATGAGCCGACAGAGAGAACGGCGGCATCATCCGCATAGGCCTGGGCATAGATTCCAGAGGCATTGGGAGCATCAAGCAGTGAGTCGACCACCAGTAGCAGCTCTCGTTCGTTGATGCAACGTGACCATGTATGCATTCTGTTTTCTGCATGTACGTGTCTGCACTCGTCATCAAACTAAAGGTATTTCTTAGATAGTGGCTGGAAACCTAATACATCAAAGGCAGCATCCCTGATGGCGCTTTGACAACGTCTCCATTACTGTTCTATGGTTTGTGCAGTTTGCATCGGTTCTTGATAGATCTGGAGGGAGACACGATCGGTGGAAGCCCTGGCGATCTCCTACTATTGCAGCTTTCCGACGTCAAATTTTGCTAGTCTGCTCGACTTCGCTCGATATCCGCATACGTACCTTGGCTGAAACAAATCAACATTGACTCGTCGGAAGGTTTGGACATCCAATATGATCAATTTAGTAAACAGATAATTGTTCAGGAAACCACCAGATCTTTATGGATATTGAAATGTGGGAATCGTGAGCTAGCTACTAGAAGATTACGCCGCCCTTCACAGTCTATTATGTATTCTGAACCCGTTTTCGGACGTAGTGTCGCGTAAGCTGTGCTTTTCTACGATTCGTTCAAAGGTCTCCTCTTTACCCAGCTTCGCGTTGAGGTATCCTAGAATTAGCTTGGTGTCATAGCTGGGACATTGAGCGTATGTTCTATCTCGGAGGTGATATAAATTATATTTGACTCTGTAGTCTGTTTCTTCTGTGGGGGCATATTAGGCTGATGTTCTTGAGGATGGCTTTGATATGGATTGTTGTTAGGCGTTCGCTCACATGCGGGAAGATTAGGACTTTTTGCATATACCCACCTCGAACAACAAATCCGCATCCAAATAGACGTTGTTTGCTCTCCTTGTAGCAATTTTCGTAGTTTATGTCACAGTTTTTCATAATTTTTTTGCTCGGTAATGTCTGCTTTATAGCAGATTAGGACTTTTTCGAACTGTTCGGCTGCACCCGGCCGAATCGATACTCCTGTCTGCATTCTTTCAAGGTATGTATCATCAAGAGATTCAGAAAGGATAGAGAAGCGAAGGAAACTTGTTGGTAATTCTCGTAATCGGGGGTAGAATTATTACATAATTAAAAGACGTGACAAGAAATAATTTTTCTGATCCAGGGAATACGCTGGATAGGAAACGGTATGATGAGGAAAAAAGATTGCGACACCTATTACAGCTGTCACAAAAAATTGCACATGTTGGGGTACGGATTTGTCGTGAGAAAGCGGTTAAGGTCGAAGGTCATCGATTTTAAACCTATAAGTGATCGTCTGGCTGTGATCCGCATCAAAGGCAGATTTTACCCGCCCCTACCGAACAAGTTGAAGACCCCTAAAGAGGACTTCTATGATCTCATGGACGACGCCTACGGAGCTTGTCCGGAGTACGATGTTAAAATTGAATACGGGGACTTAAATGCCAAAATCAGTAAGGCGAACACCTTTGGTGGTTTGATCGCGAAACACAGCCTCCACGATACAACATCAGATAAAGGCTTTCGATTCACGGACTTTGCGACAGCTCGTAATGCGGTGATAAATAGCACAAGTATTCGCCGCAAGCGAATCCACACAGCAACCTGGCGATCTCCGGATGGTCGAACCGAAAACCAAATCGATCATATGCTCATTGACGCAAGACACTCGTCAAACATCCCGGATGTGCGAACATTCAGAGGGCAAACGTCGACTTTGACCATTTACTGGTAGCAACAAGATTCAGAGCTCCACTGTCCAATGCCTGAGCACACCGGAGGTTACCAAAATCTACAGGGAGCAACTGGGCGAAAGGCTCTCCGGTATGCCTACGTCGAGCACAAATGTCAACAATGTGTGGCTGCCATTCAGGAAGTAATCGTGAACACCTTAGGCTACCTACTACCCCCGACAAGAAACCCGTGGGTATGATAGTGATTGTGAGTAGAAAAGTGTATCAACTGACGAGGCGTATCAAAAGGCGCTGCAGCGAAAAACTAGGGCAGTGCCAGAGAAGTACCGAGCCAGAAGAAGGGAGGGAGAAAAAACTGCTGCCACTAAAGAAAATAATCTTCGCAACCTCTCAGCTCAAGGATATCGAGGAGTCAAGAAGTACCTGCTCAATGTCGCATACAAGATCCTGTCCAGCGTACTGTGTGAACGTCTAAAGCCCTTTTGCACCGCACTAATCGGCAGCTACCAGTGCGGCTTTAAGCTCGGCAAATCGACTATAGACCAAAGAGACCAGCGAGTTTCACGCCATCTATTTGATACATATTGACATCATTGCGCGGTCTCAGCGAGACGTTGTAGAAGCGGTCACGGTGATTGAGGAACGTGTGAGATGAGTTGTTCTTAAAGTCAACGATGGTAATATGATTAAGTACATGCTGTCAAGCAAAAACCGATCCGTCGCTCACCATCTTGGACAAAATATAACGATTCTTCTTCTTCTTTGGTGACGTTACAGTCCATGAAGAACCAGAGCCAAGCTTCTCCAATCACCCATGTTGTGTGTGATTTATTTTTCACACAGGTGGAAGGGACTTACAGTTTAATGCCGATTCCGAACGGTATGAGTCGAGGAGCTTTTTCATGGCAAGTTTACTTCGGGGGGTTTTGCCAGTACCCCGCCGAGGAGGAACGTCGCGAAATAAACATTCGATGGCCATCGTGCGCCAGAGTCCAACACACTAACCACTGCGCTACGGGCGGCGCCCTCTACGGTCGAAAACCTCACAACGTTTGGTGGTGGGCTACATCCCATTCCGTGAAGAATTGTAGTATCAAAAAATGTCGTTCGCATTTAAAAGCGTACGCGGCAATATAAGTTTTATAAAATATAACGATTGACAGCTATAGTTTCGAGCATAGATAAATGAACAAGATGGAAAACCTTAATACGTCTGCCCTGTGATCCCCGCAGGGGTTGGTTGTTGCTTTTAATATAAAGCGGCCCATAGACGCTCAATAATATTGTGTGATATTTGATATTGCATAATATTATTGTTTGTCTGTAGATAATATTGCAAGATTGTGCGATATATGTATTGCGGAAAATCAAAACGCTTTTGACTTTTATTACAAATATGAGCGGTCAACTAAATTATTGGGAAAAATATTGAACCGTCTGCGGCAGCAAGCCAATAAAATTGTGCAATATTTTGCACAATAATATTGATCGTCTACGGGCCGCTTTAAAAACGACGCTTATGACTTAGAGTCAAGACGTCGGAACAAGGCAGAATGACATAGTCAAGACGCCATCAAACCGCAACGCGTTTGTAGGAGCTAATTGTCAAAATGCCTGTCAATGCCATCAGATTGCCATCTTGCTCATTTATCTATGGTTTCGAGGTAGTTAAGGATTTTGTCCACCTCGGGGAGAACGTAAACTCCACAAAGGAAACCACAGTGGAGATCCGGCATAGAATCCCCCTCGGTAACCGCTGCTACTTCGGTTTGTCAAAACAACTTATAAAACGCTTATACTACCAGTCTTGCTATACGGAGCCGGAAGCTGGTCGATAAGCAGGATGGCGGAGCTGATTTTTGGTTTTTTCGAAAGAAAAATTCTGCGCCGGATATTTGGTACTGTCCATGAGGAAGGTGAATGGAGTAGAAGACAAAACCGCGAACTCTACGAGCTGTACAAAGATGGGGATATAGTCCGGAAGGCAAAGATCCGTCGACTACATTAGCTCGACCACATCGAGCGCGAGTACCAGCTAAGACGGTCTTCGACTACGAGCCTCCTGGTTCGAGATGATGCGGAAGACCAAACCTCCGGTATAAAGACTAAGTAATCGCGAATGTAAGACAACTTGGTCTTGCATATGTGCATATGTACATACATACATATGTAGGTATATTTAGGCTTGGCTAAAAGGTTGCAAATATGAAGCGCTTAATTTTTTTTTCCTGGCTCAACGCACTCAGCCGGTTATCGAGCTTAAAACGTCTTACTTACTCAGCATCTTTCATTGCTTTTCTGATTTTAAACTGCAATTTAATTAGTCGACTGAACATCCGGCCCTCGGTAAAGGGACAAATCCAACCACTTCTGTACAATTAAAACCAAAAAACAACAATTGACTTACATTTAATCAAAACGACTCCATTGTTGTACTGATGATGATGGTGGTGATGATGTGACCCGTCCAGGGCTGATTTGATCATTTTGTATGCCATCATTGACCGTATTCCAATTTATCATACTCTTTCCCCGGAAACCAATTCATACAATTAAACTACACGGCGAAGTAGGTGCTATATTCCCACTGTCTTCTAAACACACGCATACATACACATATACAAACAAAATGTTCGCTGATAAAGCAAATCAATTTGCTTTTCGATTTTCGATAATGTGACGCTACTATGATTTTTCTCTTCACTTCCGATGCCACTTTGGGTTTCGGTTAAATTAGAACGGTTTTTCACACAAGTGATTTGTTTGATGCTATCACACATTTGAATCAAAACGCGAATCAAAAACAGAAGAAAACCAAAAAAAAAATAATAAAAAAAATAAATCAAAGGAAGCAGAAGAGTAGAATGAAAACTACACCGGCACATCACACGGTCGCGATCAGTTCGCTATACACATCAGATGT
The DNA here is from genome assembly GCA_951905685.1 of Eumerus sabulonum. NCBI lineage: Eukaryota > Metazoa > Arthropoda > Insecta > Diptera > Syrphidae > Eumerus > Eumerus sabulonum. The sequence goes on along the minus strand of OX645062.1, from coordinate 39,740,273 downwards.
TGTTTATCTTACCCTCCTTCTTCTACCGCCCTCTTTTGCGTCAATACGACAAGGAGATAGGAGAAGTAGAGGAAAATGAACGAAAATAAACAAATAGGAATTCAAAGGAGAACTGCAGCCAGTCAGAGACAACCCGGTACATAAGGTGGCGAAGATGCTTCATATGAGACCGAAGTCCTTTCAACATAACCTCTAACTCACTATCCTACCGCTGTCGAATACCTATCCGTATACAACGCGAATGCACCACATTGCTTCTGCCGCTGTATTGCTCTTGTCACTTGTCTATCTCGATTTAGTATTTTTAGACGATTACCACAAAGTAATTAAACCGCGCAACACGACAACGACGGCACGACAACGCACGACAACTGGTGAGTACGAAAGGCGCAAAATAGAGCCAAATCGGTTCTCAACAACAAACTGCCAAATACAGTTTTCTACGTATGCAGTGAACCTTATTCGCAATCGCTGCAGTTGTATGTATGTTTTGTTATCGTTGGCTGAGGTGGGCTGCAAAGGTCATGAACCACCGAGTCGAGCATTTTGAAATATGCTCTGTTTTGACGGCAAAATACACAGTTGGACTGTATACGATTGATATCGTTGTTAGCTTAAGGGTCTGATATAACCACACCCCCTAGTTGACTGCCTTAATCTGACTGTGGCTCTGCAGTGAATAGATTCTAAATTGAAAAATGGTGCGATTATGCTTCAGTACAACACATGGAAAGATTGAATAATCATCTAAATAATAAAAAAAAAGTACTCAACAGCGAAAGTGAGTATCCGACGCGACGCGCACATTTGATCGTTTCGACAAGATCGATTCTACTGACGAAATACAACGCGAGGAGGCCATTCTGCCTGCATTCATCACTACTACCGTCGTCGTTGTTGCTCCCATGGTCGTCGTAGCCATCTCTCGTTGCTCGCTCGCTATTTGTCGTTAGTCGTTTGTTTGGTTGCTGTTTCCGCCGTTCGTTGTTCTTCTATCGTTGGTGTTTGTGCTCTGCTTTTGCTTATGCTCTGTTTTGTGAGTTAGCTAATGTGCGGTACAGCCGACCGCCCGACATCCAAAAAAAAACACCGCCGACCCACCACCGCACATCATCTTCATCGTCAACACGACCATCAACATGAGCCACACCACTCGAGTTTTAGGGAACACCATAGCATTGCCCACGTTGTATTATCGTCGTGTTGTTGTCATTAGACCTTGTGCCCGACTTGCCCTCCAATTGTTGTTGTTTTCAATTTGAGGACCACAGAAGCAGAGTTAATCTAACTTCGGGATGGAGTTCCAGTGGCCACGATCACTTGAAAGGGTTCCTTTCCCCTTTTCACCTTCTAACTTGCTTGCTTTATGCACTCATCGTCTGTGTATGGCGAAGATGGAGAACTGGTGCTGAAGAGTACTCCAAGAACATACTCACAGGTAAGTGCTATAGTTCTAATTTGGAAAACAGGATTTTATATCTTCGTCTTCCTCTCTTTTATCGTTTCGGTTTTTTTTTTTAATTTTTTGTGGCTGCTCATCCGGTGAATGGAATATGATGATTTTGAACGAGAGCAATATCTATTTACGACACATAGGCATCAGTGCCGAAAATACCAATTTGATCGTTTGCTGTTTGGCAAAAATAAATAAGAAACAAAAACAATATAACGTCTGAAACAAAAATGATGGAAGACAAGGAAAAACCAAAAATGAGCTGAATGACCACTTTACAGTTTAAAATGCTGTAGTCAGGTGGTAAGTTGTATTTGCTACCGTAATGGGTTGTGTCTCCGCTGGACGACTGAATGTTAGTAGTGAACCCATGAACCACAATACAGCGTAAGTAAACCGAAATAGCAGTGTTACTGTTTTTGATGGAAAGAGGGCGGACGAAGTGAACTAAAACTCCAGGAAACCGAATTTTCATTCCATTTTATGCAAGTAAACACGCTTTTTTTTTCCAGTCTAATGCGATTTCGACAAACTTGCACTAATTTGAAGTTTAATTCAAATTTAAACCTTAAAGTAGAGAGCTATTTTTATATGATAAACACGCAATCAAGGTTTTTGTGGCATTTACAATTCACAATTGGACTTTATTAACAACTCCTGTTCATATAAGATACAAATCTTTTCAGACAAATCTTTCTTGTCTGCTTCCTCGACAACGACGTGGACGCCGCAACTGATACTATCGCAAACATTATCCGAATCGGCATGGCAAATTTTATTCCCAGCAAAATAAAAAGCACCAGGCCTAAGGATAATTCGTGGTTTGACTTGAGCTGCAAAGAGGCTATTAGGCTCAGGGAGCTAAGTTTTCGGGCCTACAAGGCAAACAGTTCTGAGGAAAACCGAAAAAAGTACATACGAGCCAGAAATGACTGCAACACCCACATTCGACGGGTTAAATTCCAATCCGACCAAAAATTAAGGCGTAAATTCCTTCAATGTCCCAAAGGTAGCAAAAGTTTCTGGTCGTTTGTAAAAAACGTAAAAAACTCAACTAAGTCGACTATACCGACGCTCATCCACAATGACATTCCAGCTGTCACCCCCTTAGATAAAGCTAACCTACTTGCTGCCCATTTCGCAACCAGTTCTCAGCTGCCAGCTTGTACTTTGTCTCCGCCTGTACTAGATTGCGTCAATTCCACCATGGGATTAATTCACTTCCGAACTCGTACAGTCGCAAGGGTTCTTAAGGACCTCGACATACATAAATCCGCTGGTGTTCTTCTACGCTGGCGAAAACACTGCGTAAGCTTTTTTATCTTTCCTACACCTCTGGGCTCTTTCCGAGTAGGTGGAAAACAGCATTTGTCCAGCCTATACCCAAAAGAGACGAATCATCTTCTCCCTCCAACTACCGACCCATTGCACTAACGTCCCTTCTTTCCAAGGTCATGGAAACGCTGATTAACCGTCAGATTATGAAATATCTTGAATCACGGAAACTTTTCAATGACCGCCAATACGGTTTCCGCAGCAACAGATCCACTGGTGATCTGATGGCATATCTCGCTGAAAAGTGGAATCACTCGCTTCACCAAGCAGGTGAAAGCCAAATTGTTGCACTGAATATTTCGAAATCATTTGACGGGGTTTGGCATGAAGCCCTTTTGTCGAAAATGCGTGCTTTTGCAATCGATGAGTCTCTTTTTCAATGGATTAGAAGCTACCTTTCGAATCGTTCAATTCAAGTTGTTTTGGACGGATTCAAGTCTGATACTCACTTTGTAAATGCCGGTGTTCCCCAGGGCTCCGTTTTGTCTCCGACACTCTTTCTTATTTTTATAAATTATCTCTTGTCTGTTACTTCTAATCCAATTCACTCCTTCGCTGACGACAGTACCCTCAGCTTCTCATATTCGTTCACCAGTTTACGACCCTGCACTTGGGTTGTAGATAATGAGCGGCAGCGTATGTTAAGATCATTAAATTCTGATATCGACAGCATTATCCAATGGGGTAAAAACAATAAAGTGGAATTTAATGCATCCAAAACACAATGCTGTCTCTTGTCGTTAAAGCGTATAACTAACCCGCAGCCATTATCCATGAATGGCACTTGCATCTCAGAAACTGAAAAGCTTTCCATCCTGGGTATGAGTGTTGCTCACAATCTTATGCAGATGCAAGAAATATTTCTCACCCTTAGACCTGGCTACAATCTATAAGGCGTCCATTCGCCCCAAATTAGAGTTTAACGCTCATGTCTGGTTCGGTGCTTCCGAGACCTCATTGCACCTACTAGACAGAATACAAAAACGAGCCATAAAACTGATAGGTGACTCCAGCAATACCAAAACATTAGACTCGCTGGAACACCGCAGGAATGTTACCTGCCTCTCCCTGTTTTATCGTTACTACCACCAAAAATGCTCTGATGAAATAGCCAGTTGCATTCCGCCCCTTCAACATTTCTCCCGCAATACAAGTCTCTCTAGGAATGCTCACCAATATACCCTGAAGCCCGCTTTCGGACGTGCTGTCAAATATAGAGAATCTGTATTCTCCAGTTACAGACAGCGAAATTCGAACTTAGCCGTCGGTTTGTGTCTCCGCAACACTGCCCTCCTCCTAAACTTGTTCGTCCGCGAACAAGCGATTGGATCCTTCTCCGTAATATGGCGCTAACTTCTCTGGACAATCTTATATTTCGCCCGTCTGTTTCCTGTCTGCTGTATTCGGTATACCACGTCGTTAAGTTTCTTGATGACCTCATATGGTCCGTCCCAGGCTGATTGCAATTTGGGGCACAAGCCTTTTTTTCGTTGTGGGTTGTACATCAATACCAACTGTCCTGTCTCGAATCCAGAAGAGTTCGCCCTTAAGTCGTACCTCGCCTTCATTTTATCGCTGACCAAATTCAGTCGCTCCCGGATGAACTGATGGATGGAGTTCAGCTGTTCCTTCTTTTCGGTTACGAAGTCCTCCCTGCTGCTAGTTGTCGGTAGTACCACGCCGAACTTCAAGTCCGATGGAAGTCGGAGATCAGTTCCAAAATTGGCTTCAGCTGGTGTTGTTGCCGTTGAATTGTGCTCTGCCGAACGGTACGCCATTAAGAAGAGGAGAAGATGTTCATCCCAGTCCTTCTGATCTCCAACGACGACTTTTCTCAAGTATTCCTCCATCGTCCGGTTGAACCTTTCGATCATGCCATCAGATTGTGGGTGGTTGTCCGCGTCTTTCTGATACCTAGCATGTCGCAGAGTTCTTTGAACACCGATGACTCGAAGTTCCTTCTTTGGTCTGAGTGCAGTTCCAGCGGTACTCCTTAACGCGCAACCCAGTTGTTCACGAATGCATCCGAAATGGTTTTGGCTTCCTGGTTCGGGATGCAAAACACCTCAGGCCACCTGCTGAAGTAATCGATCACCACCAGCGCGTATTTGTTTCAAGCGTTACTCATTGGGAATAGGCCTGCGATGTCCATGGCGATACGTTCGAACGGTGCTCCAACATTGCACTGCTGCATATTTCCTCGAGTTTTCCTTGAGTTTGCCTTCGCACACTGTTCACACCTGCGAATGAAACGCGTGACGTCTCTTGATCTTTTCTACAGTCTTGTTAACACCAAGATGACCCCCCACTTGGTCCCTCGTGGTATTCTCGGATGACCTCGTCGATTTGTTTTTTTTGGAATTACCAGCAGATCGTTTACAATGTTCCCGTCCCGTCCTTTCCCAATTGCGGTAGAGGCAACCGTTCTTCAGCTTCAAACTCTGCTATTGAGACTAGTAAGCTTTCACGATTGGGCTTTCACTAGATATTTGCTGCCAACTTGGTCGGAAACCTCGTTTCTGGTAGTCGATGAGGACTGCCAGATCGGCATCTTCTCGCTGCTTCCTTCCGACCTTCTCGACAGTCCAGGAATCTTCTGTCGGTGACCTGTTCCTTGGTTTGGGCTCGTGAACAATGTTTGCATTCAACATCGCAAGGTCGCCTCGATAATGCATCCGCATTTCCATGAATGCTTCCCTTCCGGTGTTCGATACTGAAGTCATAACTCTGGATTCTCTCTATCCATCTAGCAAGCTGGCCTTCCGGGTTTTTGAACTGGAGCAACCACCTCAACGCTGCGTGGTCCGTCCTAAGATGAAAAGCTTGGCCATAGAGATATTTGTGGAAATGCTTGACACAGTCAACGACGGCTAAAAGCTCCCTCCTAGTTACACAGTAGTTCCTCTCCGGCTTCAATAGGATCCTTCTGTAGTAAGCGATGACCCGTTCTCGCCCGTCAATTATTTGAGAGAGTACTCCTCCGATTCCATGTCCACTCGCATCGGTGTCCAAAATAAACCTTCTCCCGGGGCAGGATATGCAATAATCTGCGCACTGCAGAGCAATTCCTTCAGGTGAATGAACGCTTCCTCCTGCGGCTTCTCCCACTTGAATGGCCGATTCTTTTTGGTGAGCTCGTGCAAACTGCTGGCAACGTTTGCAAATCCTGGGATGAATCGCCTGTAATACGTGCAAAGTCCCAGGAATGATCTTAACTCATGAAGATTCTTCGGCCGCGGCCATTCCTTAACCGCCGAGATTTTCTCTTCATCTGTGTGGACTCCTTCTGCAGTCACCACATGTCCCAAGTACATCACCTCGTTCTGGAAGAGCGAACATTTCTTCGGACTCAATTTCAGTCCGGCTGCTTGAATACGTTCCAGTACCTCATCAAGCTTCTTAAGGTGATCGTCGAAATCCTTGCCTATGACAATTATGTCATCTAGATAGACAAGGCAAGTCCTCCAGTGAAGTCCTCTTAGCACCCGGTTCATAAGTCTTTCGAATGTGGCTAGCGCATTGCAAAGACCGAAGGGCATCACAGAGAATTGCCACAACTTTCCCCCGGCGGTGAACGCGGTCTTTTCCTTGTCTTGTTGGTTCTATTTTCCAGTATTCACTTTGCAAGTCCAGCGTCGAGAACCACTTTGCACCAGATAGTGTGTCCAAGGTGTCGTCGATTCTCGGTAAAGGATAGCTGTCCTTCTTCGTGACGTCGTTCAGCTTCCACGCAGAATCGGGTGCTTCCATCCTTCTTCTTAACAAGCACTACTGGAGAACTCCATGGGCTTGCAGATAGTTCGATCACGCTCTCCTTTTCCACTTCGTCGATTAGTTTGATCACCTCTCCTTCTTTCGCCAAAGGTACCCTCCTCGGTGGTTACCGGATCGGTCTAGAGTCCCCTGTGTCTATTCTGTGCTTCACAATTGATGTTCTTCCCCAGTTCTTATCGTCTGCAAAAACTGTCCAATAATTACGAAGCAGGGAGAGTGCTTTACTTTTCTGCTTCTCCACTAGATGTTGCGTCCATTCTCTGACCATTGTTTTCAAGGAGGCTTTGTTGGTCAGGATTTCCCGGTGTTTCTGATCTTCGCAGTTTATAATAGCGGCAGCTTCTTGGCATTGAGCGATCGTTGTTCCCTTATGCATTGTCCTAGGTGTACTGGCAGGATTCAGGACTCGTACTGGAACCAATTCGTCTTGTCGGGGTTCCACAAGAGCCCCTTCAACAATTATATCGCTGGGTCGATTTCGTTTGTCGGGTTCGACCACCCACATTCGGCTTGTCCCTGCATCCTCTTCTATCTTTGCCCAAACCACAGTTTCTGCATTCGGGGGAACTGTTTGGCGCGCTTGCACGACTCTTCGCCTGACCTTGCTACCCTGTCCATTATCTATTGTTAATGGCAGCACCAAGTTGCCATACTTCATCACTTTTTGGTTGAGGTCCAATGTGAAGCCATGCCTAATCATGAAGTCGACGCCGATTATGATGTCATCAGTGATCTCCGCAACGATGAAATCATGCTGAAACTCGACGGTACCCATCGTAATTCTTTTCTGGACGAAGCCTTACCTCGGAAAATGGTTCGATGTCAGAAACCAATCCGCTTCGGATGACTGAATGAGTTGCGCCCGTGTCCAACGTCAGCAGATATCGTCGCCCGTCCATCGTTCCCTCGACGACTAGGCTGGTTGCACCCCTACAGATTCGGGATACGAGGATGCTGGGGCACTCCAATGTGGAAGACAGCGCATGCCCCTCTGCACTGACTCGTTTTAGTTTAACGGATTGATAGGTGCACCTTTTGCACCTCCACGATCGCGTTTACTCCCTTGGTCTCTTTTTGGCGAACTAGACCTCGAACGCTTCCTTCGCTGGTCGCAGATGTAGCATCTGCGTGTAGTTATTCTGGAACAATCCTGGTCTTGAGATATGCGCCGTAGTTTGATGGAAGGTCGGCATATCAAGAGCGATGTTTCACATGCGAGAGCGCTGGCAACTGTCTCCTTGAAAGATGTCTTCGGCAGGAGAATCAGACTTCGTTGCGTATCGGGGTCCCTTACCCCTTGGATGAAAGGATCCGTTTTGCGTTTTTCCACCACATCAATTGGAACAAAGGCTAGATAAGACACCCTCTCGATGTCGGCAGCGTACTGCTGGATGGTCTCGTTTCCACGCTGCTTGCGTACTTTGAGCTCCAGCTTGTGCATCTCCTGCATGTGCTCACTGCCGTATCTTTGATGGAGAGCATCCCATATGGCTGTGTAGTTCCTTCTCTGAATTCCAGGATGGTCTGTAGGACATCAGCTGCTTCACCTTTAAGGGAAATTACAAGAGCGGCCACACGAACTTCTTCTCTCCATTGATTCCGTTCCGCTGTTGTCTCGAACTGATCACACCGACTTGTCAAACGCTGTTCAATTCCGAAAGCTGAATGGATCCCGAGGGCAAGTGTTCGTGCTTATATAGCTCAATATTGTTGCGGAGACACAAACCGACGGTTACGTTCGAATTTCGCTGTCGAAGTTCGAAAGCTCTCTTGAAGCGGAGATTGCGATGATGTCAATTGTCAAGGGCGTAATGCTAATTGTCAGAGCATTCTAGAGATTTCCGAAGGGGAACTTCCGACGGCGAACATTCGAGAAGGTGCACCGAGAGCTATATAAGCGCGAACACTCGCCCTCGGCATTCATTCAGTTTGTGGTATTGAACAGCGTGTGACAAGTCGGTGTGATCAATCGATAAAACAGTGGGAAAATAAAAGCTTTCAATAAAGGTTGGCGTGTGTAATAAAGTTTAAAGTGTTCAATAGGATTTGGATTATAAGGAAAAGTGGTGAAGCTGCACAGATAATTGATCTGTGGTGAAACAAGAAAATTGTGTGTGTTTTAATTCGGATAAAAAGACAATTGTAGTTTATCGCAATCCAGTGGTGCGAACCCTATTCGGTGTGGGATTAAATTTCGTAACCGTATTTATAAAGTTTAAGATATCTGGGGGCACGGCAGTGCCCCTGCCAAGTCGAGCAAAAAAGCGGCACGGCTGTTCCATCCTTTTCTCGTAACATAATAGGCCATTTTCGACCCCCTATAACTTCGTTGTGGATAGAACTAGAAGTCTGAATTTTCAGTAACCAAGCAAGCATTGCATAGACACAGTATATTTCAAATTTCATTCAATTTGAACCAGTAGTTTAAGAATTATAACTGGTCAAAGTTTCTTAATTTTGTCACTCACTGATTGACTCACTGACTGACTCACTGACTGACTCACTGACTGACTGACCGATCATCAAAAGTCTAAGGCACTTCTAGCAGACGTAGAAGCTTCAAATTTGGAACACAACTAGTGTTAAGTGTATAAACCAAGGAAAAACTTAAATATTTTGCAATTTCGGTTCAGTTTTCTAGATACACCAATTTTAAGTTTTCTAGATACACCAACTGCATAAATAATCCCATAAACGTATATACATATGTACATCAGTGAATGAATCTGTTTGCCTGGATACATATGTATACATAAACAATGGAATAATAAGGGTAGGTAGGCTTACTGTATTCGGTATCGGCGAGTATATACATACATATGTATGTATTTACGCATCAGAAAGATTTGGTTTTACTTCAAGCATATAACCCATCTATATGTGGTGTGATTTGTTCACTAATACACTTGCACGTGCATTGCAAGAATTTGAACAGTGTATATCTGGCATAGGCATTGGTATCAGCGAAATTGTGCCTACGCTGAAGAAATACATATGTATGTACATATATAACTGTATGAGGGGTACATAGGACGGGTGAGAAATGGAAGATTAGACAAATTTAAAGCAGAAGGTTAACTTTATCACCCAAAATAAATAAATATAAATATAATAAAAAGTAAAAAAATGTAATAAAAAGTTTCTTTGGTTTCTTTATGTGTATGTAGTTTCTACCTTCTAGTAAAAAGAAAGTAACTCAGTTTTAAAGAAAAGATAAAAATAACGATCCTCGATATATTATACATACATATGTAAGTAAAGAAAGAAGTGAGAGCACCGTGGCGCAGTGGGTAGTGTGTTGGCCTCTGACACCGATATGACACGGGATGGAATCCCGACAAAGCCATGTCATCGAACGTGTTTTCACGGTGTTTCTCCTCAGCGGGGTTCTAACAAAATCCTCTGTAGTAAAATTGTCATGAAAAGCTTCTCGAAATTCGCCGTTCGGAACCGGCAATAAACTGTAGGTCCCTTTCACCTATGGGAAAATGAAATCACACACAACATGGGTGATTGAGAGAAGCTCGGCTTATGTCCTTCATGGACTGTAACGCCAACATACATACAAACATACATACATCTACAAAAAGGAATGAGATGCCATGAAAAACATAACTTGTAAAAAAACCAAGTCTCGCAACTCAGATCTTCTACCGTAAAAAGTTGTAAGATCAATGTATTTCCAAGTCAGTTAATTTATTCAGTCCCTACTTAAGGGACCTTCTGCCTTGATTGATTACGTAATTAGCTAACCTAACAACATCTTATAGTGACCATACCAATATCAAAATCTTTTATGTTTTAAGTAAATAGATTGACTTGGAAATCGCACTAAATAATCTAATTTAATATAATATGTATTACTTGTGAGATATATTGTGTTTTCATGCGATGGCCAGAGAGACTCAATTGCAACTTGTGAGCGCGCTGAATTTGCAGGAACATAAGACGTACGTTGTGCTTTGACTTGGGAAAAGTTGTTCTTCCTTGCAGATTTTAGTTTAAGCTCCAAGTATTTTGCTCTGCTTATACATGAGGGATCCGTGGACTTGTGACAACCTCTACAGTTGGCACATTTCGGAGAAATGGCATTATTGCACTCAGTAGTATTATGTGAGCCAGCGCAGATGGCGCAGTACGTCTTAACGTGACAATTCCTTTCCCCATGACCAAACAACTGGCAGTTATGACATTGGGTCAGCATACCTTTTAACTTTCTTTGATAACTCCAGTTGACTTGCGTGTGGAATATGGATCGATAATTTTTTTTTAACTCAGCTAACTTAATGCTACCATTTTCAAATGCAACGATATAAATAAAGTCACTATAATGTTCATAAGACTTCGTGATTTTTTTTATATCTACGCATTTAAGATCTATTTAAGGTCTTATTAATATGAAGACCCCAAGTGAAATTTTGTGTGAAATAGATACCGAGATTTTTTAAATGATCGACCTAATCCACGGGCGTTTAGTTTAAATTGATGGCTGGAAAGGTGTCTGCTTAAGATTTTATATTATATTATGTTATATTATTATACACACAACTATCATATACACATTATGTTTGGAATTTCTATTATACACTATTTTCTATTATACCTACTGTTATACACAAAGTTGTTATATTCTAAATTATAATAGATCAAACTGCAATCGGCCAACCGATCTTGTAATCTCGTCCACTTGGATAACAACCACGAAAGCGAGCAGTCGATATAAAGTCCGGGTTTTAAAATTACAATAAATTGTTAACCATACATCGAACACCTTTTGTTTCATTAAATATCTTACATATAAGAAAATGGTCCTTCGGAGTCGGATCTATGGCTTTTTGTTGATCTAACTAAACTCGATTCGGAAAAACGTTTATTAAAATAACAAGTGATAAGTACCACGTGATTGCAAAAAAAGTACTCTCTCGCGATTAGTCACCCCATACTTTGTGCAATTTATTAAACGGTTCTTACTTCGTTACACAATGAATGGCTTAAAGAAAAAAATTAGCTATTATAAGGGAATTTTAACTCGGTCGGTAAAATTCGTGGAAGTGATTGACGATAAAGTGGATTTGGAGTTATTAGAACTTCGATTGAAGTCGGTTGAAGACACGTGGTCGCAGCTTGGTAAACTCCAAAATCAGTTGTTCGAATACGTGGACGAGCCTGGGTATGCTGAATCGGATGAAGATTTATCCGAATATGAAAATAAGTATTTTGTAAGTCAATCTATCTTAACTAAAGCTATTCGAGAAAGACAGTCTTCTGCTCAGGCTAAAACTAATGTGAATAATTCGCTGATCGAACAGCTAGCTGGTCAGCAAGCAGCGTTCATAGAGACTCTTAATACCTCTACGCAGTCGGTTTCAGTTTCGCTCCCAAATATAACGATTCCTCCCTTTTCCGGCGATTACAAAGAATGGCCCTGCTTCCGAGATATGTTTCTTGGATCAATTGATCAAAAATCGACTTTAACAGCTACTCAAAAGTTCCGTTACCTCAAATCATATTTACGCGATGAAGCATCGAATTTAATTCGCCATTTGATAGTGTCGGACGCAAACTATGAAGAAGCTTGGGAACGGCTAGAAAAAAGGTATGATCGGTCAAACATGATAGTGCAATCCCACATTCAGGAATTTTTATCGCTTCCTAAAATGACTTCGAATAGTGTGTGTTTACTCAGAAAAATTTTGGATGGCGCGGATGAGACTATTCGGGCTTTAAAGGCGTTAAAGGCAACGGGTCGCGATCCATGGCTGATTTATTTGATTCTTCAGAAGCTTGATCAAGAGAGTAGGGAAGCATGGGCAAACGAAGTAGGCACGCGGGACAATTGCACTATACAGGAGCTTTTAGATTTTCTCCAACTTCGGTGCGATGCTTTAGAATCGTGTCAGTCGCAAAATCGGTCGCTACATTCGCGTGGTAAAAATTCTACCGCTATTCGTGCTCACGTGGTTGAAGCCCAAAATGGTGGTCTACGTTGTCCAATGTGCAAAGGCGAACACGTGCTAGGTCAGTGTACCAAGTTCATTGCACTAAATTCTCATCAGCGTCGGGAGTTTGTTAAGGATACTTCCCTCTGCTTTAACTGTTTGAAGGCAGGACACTCATCGAGTAAATGTCGTTCCACATTCCGATGTCGTACGTGTAAATCTCGCCATCATTCGTTAGTCCACTCGGACGCTTCAGGCTCTCGACACGCTGCGACACCAGTGGAACCTTCTACTACATCCCGTCCTACCCCCATCGTTAATAACTTTTCACGCCAACAAGTCGGTCATCGACAATCTATTCTTCCCACGATAGTGGCCAAGGTTAAAGACAACCAAGGAGACTTCGTGAATTGCCGCTTGTTGCTTGATTCTGGTTCTCAAAACTCGTTCGTTACAGAATCATTCGCTCAAAGACTTGGACTCCCCAGAACTCATGCTCGAATTCCAATCGTTGGTGTATCTTCAACGGCAGCAGGATACACAAGAGGCGTTATATCCAATCAAATCTACTCACGCACTAACTCTACTCATCTCTGTATCGACGCGTTTATTCTCGGCAAGTTGGTCTCGAATCTTCCTCCTCAACCTATCGACATATCCTCATACAAGCACATTCGACATTTAGATCTTGCGGACCCCATGTTTAACGTATCTCGCCCAGTTGATATCCTTCTAGGTTCAGACAATTTATGGAACATCCTACAAGGAAGTCAAATTAGGAATTCGGACGGGGCTGTCATTGCCCAAGAAACTACTTTTGGTTGGGTCATCACCGGAGAACAAATTTCAATGCCTGCACAATCGAATCTATCGTCACCTTCGCTTTATTCAACACTCGATATTGATCAGCTTTTACAAAGGTTTTGGGAGTTAGAAGAGGTTACTACAGTATCCAACCCGTCGGTAGGCAATGACGCTGCTGAAACTCATTTTCGCCAAACCTTCTCTCGAGCTGCAGATGGACGCTACATTGTAAATTTGCCATTCAAGGAGGAATTACCAACTTTCGGTGACACGTTGCCAGCAGCACTCTCGCGGTTGCATTCCATGGAGCGTCGATTCGCTAAAGACCTGAATCTATTGAAGTTGTATACCGAATTCATGCGCGAGTATCGCGACCTAGGGCACATGAAACTCATCCCTTCCTCGGAGATATCATCCAATTTGGGCCACCAGTTTTACCTTCCTCATCATGCAGTTATGAAAATGGACAGTCCTACAACTAAATTGCGTGTAGTTTTTGATGGTTCCGTGAAGGATCCCCTTGGTAAATCACTTAACAGCACGTTGTTGATTGGTCCACCAATCCAAAGAGACTTAGTTGGCGTTTGTTTGAGGTTTCGACAACATCGGTATGTTTTTTGTGCCGATGTTGTTAAGATGTTTCGCCAAATATGGGTCATCGATGATCATACTGACTTCCAGCGGATTGTTTGGCGCGACAATCCTAATGATGAAATCCAGCATTTTCGCCTTACCACTGTTACGTATGGTACTGCATGTGCTCCGTTCTTGGCAATTCGTGTTCTTAACCAGCTCATGATTATCGCTCTGAATATCCCATAGCCTCTGAGGTTCTCCTTAATGATGTATATGTGGATGACGTGATGACAGGAACTAACTCAGTTGAAACTCTTTTAAAACTTCAATCTGAACTGGTTGCTTTATTGTCGTTGGGAGGAATTACACTGCGTAAATGGAGTTCTAACTGTTGGTCACTACTGGCTGGCCTACCAAAGGAAGATTGCGAGTATTCAGCTCTTGACACAGAAGGCGGTCATAAATCGGTTAAGGTCCTAGGAATGTATTGGGATCCAGCGCGTGATGAGCTATTCTATAAGGTGAGTTCATCTCTTCCTAGATCTGCGTCCACACGAAGGATGCTACTCTCCGACATATCACGTATTTTCGACCCTCTTGGATTATTGGCTCCATCGGTCGTCGCGTTCAAGCTTATGTTCCAAGAACTCTGGGTAACACAACTGAAACTAGGATGGGATGATCCTTTACCAACTAATGTGGCAGAGAAATGGATCTCTTATCGGAAGGAGATTCCGTATTTCGAAAAACTTCGCGTACCTAGATATTTGTTCTCGTCGTCAAATGGTATTGAGCTACATGGGTTCTCAGATGCTTCATCTGTTGCTTACTCTGCTGTAGTATATTCCCGCGTTAAATTACCTTCGGGAGGCTTTCAAATTACCATAATCGCAGCCAAGACAAAGGTAGCTCCCTTAAAACCCATATCCATACCCCGTTTGGAACTCTCCGGTGCTCTTTTATTGGCGCGATTAATACATCGTGTGAAATTGTCCTTTACTACACCAATCTCAAAAACTATCGCTTGGAAATCGTGCTTCAATGGCTATCTTCCCCTCCTCGTCGGTGGGCTACGTTTGTCGCTAATCGCACTAGCGAGATTCTCGATACGGTTCCGCGTTCCTCGTGGCAATACATATCTTCCGTAGAAAACCCTGCAGACTGTGCTTCGCGAGGTATTCCCCCATCTAGTCTTGTCGGTCATAAACTCTGGTGGACTGGTCCATATTGGTTAGCCCTTGACGAACAAGAATGGCCAGTGTCGAAATTCAATGTTGCGCGACTTTCTGAATGCGAGGATGTTAAACGGGAAGAACGGTATGCGTCGAAACGTGTTCTGTTCGCGTCTTCAGAAGATGATACAATAAGATCGGTTGTAAAGAAAATTTCATCGTGGTTCCGTTTGCAACGAATTATAGCTTACTGTCTTAGATTCATACACAACTGCCGGGTGAGTGAATGCAAGCGTCGTCGAGACCATCTGCATTTGTCTGAAATTCAAGCTGCAAAAACGTTAATCATCAAGCAGGTACAGGAGACGTCATTTGGAGAGGATATTCATAGCCTTCTTAAACATCGCACACTTCCAACAAAATCCAGGCTATTGCGGTATTCACCATTCGTGGATAAGGATGGACTCCTTCGCGTTGGAGGACGGATCAAGCATGCCACAATATCATATAATATTAAACATCCAATAATCCTTCCCAATGATACTAACATCTCTTCTCTTATAGTGATGGATATTCATGTCAGCAATTTACATGTAGGAATCTCGGAGACATTTGCGATCGTCCGCCAACAATATTGGATACTAGGAAGCCGCAACCTGATTCGGAAACTTCTACATCGCTGTAAGGTTTGTTTCATGCAGCGACGACAACGATGCAGTCAGCTGATGGGAGATTTACCTCCTGCACGGGTGCAACCTACTCGCCCATTTACCAACACCGGAGTGGACTATGCCGGGCCTATGTATAATGATAAAGTTCTCCCGTTCCAGAAACCCGATTCTAACTAAGGCATACATTGCCTTATTCGTATGTCTTTCCACAAAGGCTATGCATTTAGAGGCCGTCAGCGATCTATCAACTGAGGCTTTCCTTGCTGCTTTACGAAGGTTTGTTTCTCGGCGGGGTCGATGCGCTCATATCTACTCTGACAACGGCACCAACTTCCACGGTACACGACTGCACTTGAACGAGATGCACAAGTTGGTTATGTCCGAGCCTCACAACCGTATCATAGCCACGGCATTAGCCAAGGAAACTATCGAATGGCACTTTATACCACCCTCTGCCCCACATTTTGGTGGACTCTGGGAGGCCGGGGTGAAATCAGTAAAGTTTCACTTACGACGAGTCATTGGATCTAGCATCTTAACCTTCGAGGAGTTAACCACCGTCTTAACACAAATTGAAGCTATATTAAATTCGCGCCCTCTATCATGTTTATCCGACGATGATACAAATCCTCTAACGCCATCTCATTTTCTCATAGGTCAGCCACTCACCGCGATACCGGAGCCAGCTCTAGAAACCACACCAACAAACCGTTTAAAGCACTGGAACCTTTTACAAAGTATGGTCCAAGGGTTTTGGAGGCGTTGGCATATGGACTATTTAACCACACTCCAAGAGCGCAACAAGTGGCAGCATCCAAAGCCAAACCTTAAAGTTGGGGATGTGGTCGTACTCAAGGAACCGAATCTTCCTCCTACGCAATGGATTCTAGGAAGAGTTGATGAAGTTTCACCAGGAGCAGACAATATCGTGCGAGTTGCCACCATACGTACTGCCAGGGGTACCTTGGTACGCCCCATAACAAAATTGGCACTCTTACCGGTATCCTGAAACCATGTTCCAGGGGGGGCGGAATGTTTAAGATTTTATATTATATTATGTTATATTATTATACACACAACTATCATATACACATTATGTTTGGAATTTCTATTATACACTATTTTCTATTATACCTACTGTTATACACAAAGTTGTTATATTCTAAATTATAATAGATCAAACTGCAATCGGCCAACCGATCTTGTAACCTCGTCCACTTGGATAACAACCACGAAAGCGAGCAGTCGATATAAAATCCGGGTTTTAAAATTACAATAAATTGTTAACCATACATCGAACACCTTTTGTTTCATTAAATATCTTACAGTGTCACTGTTCGTGCCACAGTTTAATATTAATGCTTTAGTTTTCACAGGATTCAAGTTAAGTTTATTATTAACGGACCAGTTATACACAGCCTGCAATTGTCTGTTCATGTCATCTACTGCTTCTTTTATATGTGTTTTCGTAAATATCAAATAGACTTGAACATCATCTGCGTAAATATGATGACGACATATTGTCAAGCATTCAGAGATATCGTTTATAAGACAGGTAAATAACAATGGGCCAAGCACAGAGCCTTGTGGAACACCTAATGTGACTGGGAGGTGAGAAGAACATTCATTATTATGACAAACATACTGTGAACGATTAGAAAGATAGGACATTATCAAGCGACATAGACTGCCGTCGAATAGAAATTGTCTCTAAGGCTTACTGAGCAAAATACTATGGCAAACGCAATCAAATGCTTTCGGGAAATCCAGAAATATCATTAAGCCCAAATTATTGGTACCCAAACCTCGTCGTAAGGGGGCGTTCAAGTATTACGTAGCGCAATTTGAGGGGGGGGGGGGGGGGTATTGTCAAAACGTTACGATGCGTTACAAGGGCGGGAGGGGGGTACAAACAATGCGTTATGTAACATCGTTTTCTTTATTTAAATAAAAAAGTAGGGAGTTATGTAAATTCTCTCAAGTTGGCAACCCTTTTCATGTATGTGTTAAGGGGAATCCCCCGACTGTTTTGTGCATCATTTTTATTTTGTTTTCGTTGTTGTTGTTGTGTTGTTCATGACAGCGCTGTTGATGAACGCCGGCGTATTAGGAGTTGTCTCACTCTCTCCGACCTACATGAGAGGCTGTTGTTGATGGGATTCCAAATTTCTCGAAGCGGTACATATCTTCATCTACTCTCACGCGTTTCTAACACACAAGAGGGAAAGAGACACGTACATACAGTACCCGTGAAGTTAGCAAGACCACAGACCTAGATGCACAAAAGCACTAGGATGGAGAATTCAGCACTGCTACAATTAGGTCCTTGGAATCTCTCGCGTCGCTTCTGGGACCGCAGTAAGTATTTGTTCTCTCTCGAGCCGATAAGGCCCGTGTACCAATAGGTTGACCGGCAGAAAAGACAGAGCCCTCTTTTAATGCATATGGAATACAGAGTACTTTTACCTAACCATGACTGGATCGTAGCAGAGCGGCACAAACTTGTTCCTTCTGTATACGTCGGTGTCAATGTGAATCCTGACGGTTTCGGTAAGGAAGAAGCTGTTGGTTACAGCGGTCCGAAACATATCTATATATATTAGGAGTGGGAAACACGTATCCTCCACAGCGAACACCCATGTGTATGATTTCGAATCACTTTTGTCTGTGCCTGCATTCAAACCAATAATGATGACAGAATCGAATCATCATCTTCGTAGATGGTGGGGCAGACGAAAACCCACTATATCGGAAAGTCAAGAGCTTTGCCATCCAACATTTTAAAAAATACAACCTGGACGCTCTGTTCATAGCGAAGAATGCTCTTGGTCGGAGCGCATACAACCAAGTTGAGCAACGCATGGCTCCCTTCAGCAAACGACTGTCAGGCGTCATCCTGCCGCATGAACAATTTGGTTCTCATCTCGACAAAGGAATCACTATTGATGACAATTTGGAAAAACGCAATTTTCAGCACGCTGGGGAGACACTTGCTAAGGTCTGGAGTGAAATGAAAATTGACGACTACGATGTTTCGTCGGAATACAGAAAGCCTGAAAATAGCTTGCAGGATCCAGCAGAACCTAATCTGGCTCGGTATAGTGCTCACGTCCTTGAATCGCAATATTTCTTGCAAGTGATCAAATGTGCGGACGAATCCTGCTGTTCCCGCTCGAGGAGTGCATTGCAATCCGTCTTTCTGGGTACTTTCCTGCCGCCACCCTGCCCAATCCTTAAAAACCCCGAGCAAGCTCGTGGTATCTAGTCAGCTAGACAAAGGATCATCCAAGTTTTCACCACTTCTTGTGAGATTGTCCGTTAATCTGTCACCTCCTCTAGAAGGGTTTAAGCAGATGCCTTATGATTTCTTTCGCAGTCGTTACGTGCATGGCAAGACTGCCCAAGACTGTTGTGAAAGTAGAGTACGGTCACAGCGACTTGCTGCCAGAAGGGCAAATGAGCTTCTCTGCATTGCGCGCCGCTGTGAAACATCGTCTGAAGATGCCGATTGGCTCGATATAGACGAAGATGATGCGAGTGGCTTAACAATTCCGAAGCCCTCTTCTTCTGTTCTCCAGATGCCAATTATGAAAGAGTCTGAGTGGCTGGCAGGCCCGTGGACAGAGCAGCAGTAACTCCAATTGATTTGCTTTTTTTTTCTATGGTTGATTTTATTAGGTAAAAATAAAATTTTATTTTATTTTAAGAGTTAACTAGTAAAAAAATAAATAAATGGGGGAATGCACGAAAAGGACAATGGAATAAATAAATAAATGAAATATTTACTGCGAATCAGAAATCTCTTTTTTTAGGGTTCCGTACCCAAAGGTAAAACGGAACCCTTGTTACAATCATCAATGTCGCAAGTGCAAACGCACCCTGAGACCTTCTGTCATTATTTTTTGTTACCTTTTCTCTTTGACATTTTCCTTACTTTTTATCGGATTAACCTCACTTGCATCAACGTGGTCAACGAGAGTGGAGCCACCCACCTTTTTTTGAAACCGAAATTGTAGTCTGAAATAAAGTTGTTAGCGTTTAAGAGTTCATTTTTCCTTTTATTTTTAACGAACTGACGCCCCACGAGCCGTCTCAACATTTGGTGCCTCCTGTGAGGAATTCTTAAGCGTCCCTTCAACTTTAACGCAGATCAACATAAACTGGAGTTTCAACACTTTATTGGAACAAGAAAACAAGGTAAGTGCATATTCTTCTGTAGTTGGTTAGAAAATGCCTAAGGGTTCTGACTTATCAACCGAACAATTTGAGCAAGAAGCGTCAACCCCTGACCGAAAAGCTCGTTCTCTTATCGAAGAGCAAATCCGCATAATAGATGCAGTCAAACGTAGTTGGGCAAACTACAAGAAGGATGGTTCTGAACGTCGCACTCTCCGGCACTTCAACGTACGTCTTGGAAATCTGCAAGGGATTCGCACTGAGTTTCGGGAAAATCATCGACAGCTCAGCCAACTTGCCACCAACAAGATAGTTAAATCGGATTACTACGCCGCAGAATTAGAGGATTCATTCGAAGAAACCTATATTGATGTTGTTGCATCAATAGAGAATGAACGCGATAAATACCATCCGCCAGAGCCTTTAGCAACAACTACTGCCGAGACAACAGCAAAAGTATCAAATTTAGAGATCAAGCAGAATCACGAAGTTCCACTTCCGGATGTTAAACTTCCAACGTTTAATGGCCAATACACCGAATGGTCAGCATTCAAAGAAGTATTCGTAGCACGGATCCACAAGAGTCAGCAGCTATCAGACCAACAACGTCTTCAGTATTTAAAGGGTCATGTAACTGGAACCGCGGCTGACGATATCAAACACATTGCAGTTACTGGAGAAAATTTCAGTGTCGCATGGAAGGTACTTACTGATATATATGAAAATAACAAATTGATCTTCTATCACTATATGCAAATTTTTGATAATCAAGCCATTGTTTCCAAAGATGATCCCATTGCACTTCGTAGTTTTATCCAAACCACCCGATCATGCATTAACGCGATGCATCAGCTCGATCCTTCAATCACCGATGACAACCGATTGCTGGTGTACTATATGCTGAAAAAGTTACCTGTTAACATTCGTGCAGAGTTCAATCAAGAAAACCGAAAGTCGAAAACAATTCCTACGTTTAAGAATCTCTGCACAGTGTTGGAGGAACATTATCAGATGATGATTACGTCGTCATCTCTTGTAAACACCCCTAGTATACCGCCTAAAACTGAGTGTCAGAAAAACAATATTTCCGCGAGGAGAGAGATTCGATCTCTAGCAGTGGAAAGGAAACAAACAGTGAAACCAGCCTGTTTGTATTGTAAAAATGATAATCACTTTCTCCGTCGATGCCCCCCATTTCTACAATTAAGCGCAGCCGAGAGAAGATCAGTTGTAGAGAAATTTAAAAGTTGCCTTAATTGCCTCGGTACTAACCACACCTTAGCAAAATGCAGCAGTCAACGCAATTGCTCCATCTGTGGTGCTCGACATCACACACTTATTCATAACCCATACTCAAGCTCGGATGCTGATATCATATCAGTGCATACATCGATTCACACACCAATCCCCGCGCAAAAAATCATTCCTGAGTGTGAAGTTCTTCTACCGACAGCAGCAGTGATTCTTTCCGGGTTGAGGGGGTATCAACTCACCTTACGCGCCCTTCTCGATCAAGGGTCACAGGCGAGTTTTATCACCGAAAGGGCCGTTCAACTTCTACAAATTCCTCGTATTAGAACTTTCGTCACCGTCAATGGATTAGCTGCGGGTCAAGCCACAGAAATACGCCATTTTGTAAACATAACTATTACATCAAAGGTAGATCATACATGCAGCTATAATGTAAATGCTTTCGTACTTAAGCGTATTACTGGAATTTTACCTAAAAAAAGAACATCGATTGAGAATTGGTCTCATGTCAAGAATTTGGATTTAGCGGATCCGAACTTTTTTATTCCAGATCAAGTCGATTTACTTATTGGCAACAATCTTTACGACTCTCTAATTTTATCCGAAACGCGACGTCTCTCAGATACTCTACCGATTGCACAGCTAACTACGCTAGGATGGATTGTTTCTGGGAAAATGAGCAGCTCTGCTCCTTCTATAACAACATCGTCGTTGCACCTATCCGTAGAAACGCAAGAAATGTTAAACAAAATGTATGATCTGGAAAGTTTCTCTAACAAACAATCGACCCTGACGGATGACAACTCATGGTGTGAACATTAGAGCTGTAAAAGTAACTTCAAATTGAATACCCGTATGTATACGTTACTTTTGTTTTGAATACTCGTTACAAAAATGTCGTTACTCGTTACTTTCATAGATGCACAAAAAACAGTACAATGAAGAACAAGTCCGGTAGCGATGACGAGACGATACTACACACCATTTGACGCAAAACACATTGTATTGCTATCCGTACTCAAAACAGATACCCACATCAAACAGTTTAAGTCAGAATAAGTCAGGTGAGGCAGTTTGAATGATACGTACCGATCGACGACGATATACCAGATACCATTATACCCAAAATACCCAAAGTACAAGAATGGTTAGCGTATCCATAATGATACTTCGTTACTCAGTAACGAATACGTACGATTATACGATTTGCTACAGCACTATTCGTTATACACAAATACAGATGTAACGAAATCGTGCTAGTAACGACATTTATTTGGGAGTAACGTTTCGTTACTTGGTACAAATTAGAGTACCCGTTACTCAGTAACGAATACATACGATTTGCTACAGCACTAGTGAACATCATTTTAGGAGGACGCATAAACGATTAGAGAATGGTCAGTATTTAGTTCGCCTCCCATTCAAATCAATATTCGACGAGCGGCAGGTGATAGGGCGATCGCGGCAGCGGACATTGAACCGTTTTCTATCAATTGAGAGGAAGTTACAACGCGACGATGTCCTTCGTAAGACATATAATGATACCATAGAGGAGTATTTACGCCTTAACCAGATGCATCCAGTTGTCACCTCCGAACAGGAAAATACAAGGCCTTCCGTTGGAGGTATCAGTGTCTCATGTTGTTATCTTCCTCATCATCCTGTTATTAAGGAGCATAGTACGACCACGAAGCTACGGGTTGTCTACGACGCCTCAGTCAAAACGGATAATGGAAAGTCGCTAAATGACATTCTCTCTGTGGGTCCTCGTTTGCAAAATGATCTAATAGATATCTTACTTCACTGGCGTTTCTTCAATGTGGTCATTATAGCAGATATTGAAAAAATGTATCGTTGCATTAAGGTCGACTATGACGACGCTCAATTCCAACGAATCTTATGGCGAACATCACCTTTAGGTAAGATCGAAGAACTGTTCTGCGACGTTGTTATGTTTGGCCTAGCTCCAGCTCCTTTTCTTGCCATTCGCACACTCCACCAGCTTGCCGAGGACGAAGCTCAGAACTATCCGTTGGCGGTCGATCTTGTTAAGCGGCAGATGTATGTTGACGATTTGCTGGGCGGCAGCCATACAGTACAAGAAATGAAAATCATTCGACAACAGGTGGAAGAAATGCTTTGCAGTGGCGGATTCAAGTTAAGGAAATGGGCGAGTAATAAGCCAGCTATCTTAGAGGAAATCCCTATTGAACACCGGGAGACGAAGGATTTATTGAACTTAGATAGCGACATGTCGGTTAAGACTTTAGGAGTTTTTTGGAGCCCGAAAACGGATAACTTTCAATATCAATTCAATTTCGATACTTCAAATTTATCAGTTACCAAGAGAGGAATGCTCTCGGCTGTTGCTCGGTTATTTGATCCAGCTGGTTGGTTGGCCCCCGTTATTATCATCGCCAGGGATCTGCTGCAAAGGATATGTTCCCTTCAATTAAAATGGGACGACCCTATTCCAGATGAGTATCAAATTCAATGGAAGTCATTTCTTTGTGATTTGCGAAACATTTCACATCTGCAGATTCCCCGATGGTTGAACACTAAGGGGAACCATGAAAGCCTCGAACTTCACATATTTTGCGACGCTTCAAAGGTAGCATATTCAGCGTGTGCTTACATTAAAACTGTTGACGTTGATTCCGATACACATTGTAATATTTTAGTAGCCAAGTCAAAGATGATACCATTAAGAGCCGACTTAACCACTCCTCGTGCTGAGCTACTCGCCGCCGTGCTAGCTACTAAGCTGTTCGTAAAAATAAGGCAATTTCTTCCAAGGGATATAAAGGATCTGAATACATACTTCTGGTCCGACTCAACAACTGTGCTATGGTGGTTACATGGAGATGCAGAGAGGCACAAGGTGTTTGTCGCTAATAGAATTAGGAAAATTTTGGAGCACTCACACCCAAACCAATGGCGGCATGTAAGATCAATTGACAACCCCGCGGATTGTGCGAGTAGAGGCATGGCTGCCTCAAGGTTGATCAATTACGGCCTTTGGTGGAAGGGACCCGAATTTTTAATATACAACAAGGTCAATTGGCCTCGATTTCCAATCATTACCCCACCAGTCACGTCAGCGGAGGCGTTGGAGTTAAAGAAGATATACGCACATGTAAACACGCTCGAGCCAAAGAAAAATTACATTGTCAATCTTATCGAATACGACAGGAAACACATAATGCAGGCAGTTGGAAGGTCATCCAGCCTTTTTCGCATAAGTAGAGTTATTGCTTATTGCCACCGATTTATATCGAATTGCAAAATTATGGAAAAATCACATCGACAAGTTGGATCATTGATGGTATATGAAGTACAACGAGCCGTAATATCCATTGCCCGTTTAGCTCAACTTGAATGCCTTTCGTCTGAGTTTAGTTCACTAGCATTGAACGGTTCCTTACAGGGCAAAAGCAGTCTATTGCCGTTGAACCCCTTCTTTGATTTTGAATGTACTATAATACGACTTGGCGGTCGGTTACGGGACGCACTTTTATCGTACAAAGAGAAGTTCCCAATCATCCTACCTGAAAAGGGTCATATCACGGAACTCATTGTTCGTCATAGTCACTTGATCACCCTTCATGGAGGCGTTCAATTGACCCTCAATCATATACGCAAACAATTTTGGATTGTGCATGGACGGAAGGCTACAACCCATTTTCTTCATCGATGCATCCCTTGCTATAAAACCAAACCAAAATTAGCTTCTCAAATGATGGCAAGTTTACCACAAAAAAGAGTTCGTCCTGCGCGTGCATTTGAGTCAGCCGGCGTTGATTACGCTGGACCATTTTATATCACTCCGAGTAAAAGGAGAGGCATAACATCTACGAAAGGATACGTAGCGTTATTTATATGTCTTGCAACCAAGGCCATTCACCTGGAGGTAGTCAGCGACTTGTCATCGGAAGCCTTCTTGGCAGCGCTGAAAAGATTTATTGGCCGACGCGGCTTCTGTAATAATCTCTATAGCGATTGCGGGACAAATTTTGTGGGAGCAAATAAATTATTACGAGCAGACCGCACAGCTTACTGCACCTTTGTTAAAAGAAATGTAGTTCCATATTTAACCGATTTACGTATTCAGTGGCACTTTATTCCCCCATCTTCACCCCATTTTGGGGGATTGTGGGAGGCGGGCGTAAAGTCCATGAAGACTCATTTACGGCGAATCACCAACAATCAAACATTTACGTATGAAGAGTTTTCCACCATCATGTGCCAGATTGAATCCTGCCTCAATTCGAGACCACTCTGTCCGCTTAACGATGATCCAGATAACCTGATTGCTCTAACACCTGGTCACTTTTTGATTGGTGATTCACTTCTTTCCCATCCAGAGCCTGAGATAGAAAGGGTTTGCCTAACCAAAAGATGGCAAAAATGTCAAGGTATCGTGCAACAATTCTGGCGTCGTTGGAGCGGTGAATATTTATCACGACTTCAGAACCGTCCAAAGGGGTGGAGGAACAGAATGCAAAATGTTCACATCAATCAACTCGTCCTTCTCAAGGACGAACGCCTTTCCCCTAACCAATGGAAGTTGGGACGTATCATCGATGTTCATCCTGGATCGGATGAATTGGTACGGGTGGTAACTGTAAAGACTGTAGATGGTAATTTCAAAAGACCTATTTCAAAAATTTGCGTACTCCCAACAGAAGATAATGAGTCAGAATCTCAAAGGCTTGACTAACGTTCTACCGTGGATATGTACTTACTTTCGTTTTAGACATACAACAAGTCCTATTCACCCAACCTGTGCGAAGAGGAAGCAGCCATCAACAGCAACCTACATATAATCTATCCTATGGTAGATTATCCCGGGGAGGATGTTACAATCATCAATGTCGCAAGTGCAAACGCACCCTGAGACCTTCTGTCATTATTTTTTGTTACCTTTTCTCTTTGACATTTTCCTTACTTTTTATCGGATTAACCTCACTTGCATCAACGTGGTCAACGAGAGTGGAGCCACCCACCTTTTTTTGAAACCGAAATTGTAGTCTGAAATAAAGTTGTTAGCGTTTAAGAGTTCATTTTTCCTTTTATTTTTAACGAACTGACGCCCCACGAGCCGTCTCAACAACCCTATTACTAAGACTTCGCTGTCCGTCCGTCCGTCTGTCACCAGGCTGTAACTCATAAACCGTGATAGTTAGACAGTTGAAATTTTCACAGATGATGTATTTCTGTTGCCGCTACCACGACAAATACTAAAAGCAAAACAAAATTAATATTTAAGGGGGGCTCCCATACAACAGACATGATTTTCATCCAAAAAATCCTGCCTGCAACCAAGTTCTGTCATTTGATGAGGTAACATACATAGTCTCTTTCATATTTATGTATACAGATGGTACGGAACCCTTCGTGCGCGAGTCTGACTCGCACTTGGCCGTTTTTTTTTATTTATTGTTACCGCAAACGCGATTAAAACAACAACAAAACAATAACAAATTGTCTAATAACAAGTCTCTAAAAAAAAAAAAAAAAAAAAAATAACAAATGTATTTTAGCGACTTTCCGATACTTTGTGGAACATAATTGTGACTTTTAGGTAGAAATGGTCTCTTGGTGGTGATGTAACGTTCAAAAATTGCGTTACGTAATACTTGAACGGCCCCTAAGTCTTCAGTAACTTTCAGTAAAGCCGTTGTGATTTTAATTTGTTGACTTACGATTTTTTCAAAAACTTTGCATAGAAAAGGAAGGATTGCTATTGGTCGATATTCACAATTAGAAGCTGAAGCTTTATGTAGAGGTACTATTTTCGCTATTTTCCAGGAGTTGGGAAAAATAGACTAAGTTAAAAACGTGTTTAAAATGTGAGTAATTTGGCGAATAATTAGTGGTAGCAGAATTTTTATAAACCTTGGGCTTATATTGTCCGAGCCTACTGCATTTGATCTAATAACGAAAATAGTATTACGGACTTTGGTTTCATCAACACAGTGAAGTGAATTTGCATTATCATTATAATGATTAGAATTAAATGAATACGGCATTGAAGACGAGCTACAGTTTTGACTAAGTGAAACGAATTTACTATTAAGCGTATTTAAATCGATGTCGATTGGAGGTGTATCTCTTGATTTGATATGAATTTGACGAATTTTACTCCAAAACTGATTACTTGAACTAGCACTAAAATATTTTGTATAATATAGCCTGTTGTCTTGTTTTTGCGAAGAACCTGGGTAACTGCATTGGGAGCTTTCTTAAAATCTTCGCGCAAAACAGAACACCGATATCTTCTCCACCTTGCGTATAATAGATTGCGAGTCTTTATCAGATCACAAACTTCATGCGTTATCCAAGGTCTATTATTCTTTTCCGTCTTCACTGTTTCACAGATATCTCAACCTGTTATTGAAATATTCAACCTGGAATGATGAACTACTTGTGTTGCAAGTTCTTCCAAAATTTCCCTCAACAGATTTGCATTGGCGACATCAGGAGCCATATAAACACAACCAAGGACGAACTTTTCACAACTACCAAACATCTCAACAAATATAAATTCAGCCAAATCGGTTGGAAGGGACTTTTTTATTACAATGAACTTGTACCCATTTTTAATATAAACAGCAGCACCTTCCCCTAGGGTTCATAAAGTCCTATCAGCCCTAATAAGTTTCATATTATTGATTTTAAACAAATTGGAGCACATTTCTGGTTTTAACCAGGTCTCTGAGAGGCACAGAACATCAACCAAGCTATCATCAAAAATTGACTTAAATTCATCGATCTTCTTTATCATGCTCTGTGTGTTGAGGTGGCAAATATTAAGCCCTAGTTTACCACGTTATTATGTCGGAAACAGATTGCGGGCCGAAGAGGAAGAAGAATTGGGGAGATAACGATAGACATTGATTTTAAACGCCTGAATGTTATACTAGGAAGGAGGACCTCATCCGACAAGGAGTTCGGATAAAGAAATGTTCATTATAAATGACTGTCTGAAAGTGGGCCTCAAGGTATATCGTTAGCAAAGGAGTGGATTAGAAGTGACAGAACGTCGAAAACATAACGGAGCCCTGGGGAATAGCATTTAAAAAGTGGATATAAAACTTGATTCCGTCCAAAACAACTTGAATGAAGCGACTCCAAAGGTATTTTCTAATTCAATGACGAAAGCTAACATTTTGGACAAAAGAGCTTCGTGCCAAACCCTATCAAATGCTTTCGAAAAATCCAGTGCAACTATGTATTTTGTTTTCACCTGCTTGCTGAAGTCAGCGATTCCACTTTTCAGGAAGATATACCATCAAGTCACCTGTGGATTTGTTGCTTTGTCGAAGGGTGTGTCGCCCGAGCTGGCTAACTTAACAGCAAAATTTCTTATTACAGCTCTGCGCGTTTCCGAATCGAAAGGTCGGGATCACTACGAACTGACTGATTAACATTCTTTACGTTTTCTTACGTTCTCGATGACCTTGGCCGTCCAGATTTTCTAGTGTTGAACCAGTCTCTTCAAACTTTTTTACCCATTTTCGAATGAGAGGAATGCTTGGCGCATCCTTTAAATGGCGTAAAATTCAAGTATTGCAGAATTTTCTACGTGCTACAGTCGCGGAATCACCGTTTTTGTAAAACTCTCGCACGCAAAATGCGCAGTCTACACCCGAGAAACGCGACTGAATTCTCAAGAGCCAGGCTACCGATTGACATACCCCCGCGTCCCCTCGAATTCGTTGGGTTCGATAAGATAAACAAACTTTCTTTTGAGACACCTTGTATATGGAGAACGCTCATACTGCCAGTCTTGCTGTACGGAGCCGAAAGCTGGACGATAAGCATGACAGCGGAGCTGATTTTGGATTCTTTCGAGAGAAAAATTCTGCGTCGAATATTTGGTCCTGTCTGTTAGGAAGGTGAATGGAGAAGAAGAAAACAACCACGAAATCTACGACCTGTACAAAGATGTGGATGTAATCCGGAAGGCAAAGGTCCGTCGACTACACTGGCTCGGCCACATCGAGCGCATGGACATCAACGCTCCAGCTAAGAGGGTCTTCGACTCCGAGCCTCCTGGTTCGAGAAGAAGAGGAAGACCGAATCTCCGGTATAAAGACCAAGTAATCGCGTATGTAAGACATCTTGGTCTTGATAACTGGAAGCAGCGTGCCCGGGACCGTCAAGGATGGAAGGCAGATATAGCCTAGGCTCAGATTCTCCATGGATCGCTGGCCTGATAAGTAAGTAAGTAAGTGTATATGGACAAAGGTGAAAACAGCTGTTACAATTTGACATAACAAAGCGACCTAATTGTGGGCGAGATTTTGCCAATCCTAGCGACAGCAATGCTGACCAGGGATAAACAATGAGATACCAATCTTTCGTACGTCCGCCCGTTGATCTCCGCAGGGGTTGGTTGTTGCTTTTGTAATACACACGTATACTATACGTGTTATTCTCCGTTTAAAAACGACGCTTTTGACTAACACAATGATGGTCTCAAGACGTCGATGTGTAGAGTCAAGACGTGCCAAAATGGTCGCAACAAGGCATGACATAGTCAAGACGCCGTCAAACCGCAACGCGTTTGTAAGTGCAATCTGTCAAAAAGCCTGTCAAAGGCAATGGATTGGTATCTCAACCTTTATCCCTCGGTCGGCATGCGACCGAGACTGCGACGGAGACAGCGACTGCGACCTCATTGTGTTCCAGCAGTTAATCATCATTTTCATGCCCTTGATTTCTTGGACATTAGTAATGCCAGGGTTCGGTAGTTGGAGGAAGAAGAAGATTCACGTTTTCAAAACTATTGGGGAAATGCCATCTGGACCAACCGCTTTGCTATATCGAGACCTTTTAGAAGTTTACTTTTGTCGAAAGGAATTAAGGAATTGCCAACTGGAATGTCGTTGTGGAAAGTGTTGGTATAGACGACGAAGACAAATTTTTAATGTTTTTAACCAATGACTAGAATGTTTTGCTACCTTCGAGACGTTGAAGGACTTCACGCCTCAGTTTTTGGTCGGATTGTAATTTGGCTTGTCAAATGTGGGTATTGCAATAAATTCTGGCTGTTATATAATTTTTCCGATTTTCCTAAGTATAATTTGCTTTCTTCCCTTATCCTAATAGCTGCTCCAAAGATTGGGTCAAACCACTTATTACTAGGCCTAACCTGGTGCTTTTAGTTTAACTAGGAATAAAATTGGCCATGCCAATTCGGAAAATGCGATAATATTGGCGGCGGCGTTAACGTCGTTACCCAGAGGTCCGACGAGCTAAGACGCTATAATACATCAATGTTGTGTTTGTTTAACTAGGAAGTAAGGAACAAATCTAGTGTGTGGGCAACGTGATTGGTAACAATGGGGATAGCGTGGCTTATCCACAAGCTGTGTTATTTGATTTAACTCAGTCCAGAGTGTTGAAGCTATGGAGAATTGTGTACATTGAAATAGCCCCTTAAAACGATTTCAATATGAGGGAAATTTCTTCCCTTCCTTCGGATGAAGTCAGACGCAAGTGCACCGAACGCATGAAATATTGTGGCCTTGTCTATAATTAGGGTTCTGTAAAGAAAACAGCCATTTGAAATTAAATTTTGTGGAGGCTATATTGAGGCAGGGTTCATCAATCTGTGTTCCACAAAGTGCCAAAACAGCTGGTTTTCTTAGGGAAGTGGGGACATAAATGGCAAAGATATACTTTTTTAATAGTACAACATTGAACACAGAAATCACATCAGCAAAACATACAACAAATAACAAACAACACCGACTAAGCCAAGCTGTGAAGTGAAGCTCCAACACCGCTTTTGCATGAAGCACATAGAACGTGGGGTTCGAGTGCACTTTTTATAGTATTTGATACGTTTGAACCACAAGAAATAGTCAATGAATAAATAGAAATTTGGTTTATGCATTTCTGAGTTGTTATTTAAGGCCTTCCAAACGATTCAGTCCAGGAGAATATTTCAAGATGAATTAAGCTAGACATAGACATGGTGACGTTAAACCTGAATGGAGCAACCTAAAATTGAACGACGTGCGAGGGTTATAACTCACCCGTCCAAACACTTACTGGAAGAGTTCTTTTTAGGGTTCCGTACCCAAAGGTAAAACGGAACCCTATTACTAAGACTTCGCTGTCCGTCCGTCCGTCTGTCACCAGGCTGTATCTCATAAACCGTGATAGTAAGACAGTTGAAATGTTCACAGATGATGTATTTCTGTTGCCGCAGAACAAAAAAACAGAACAAAATGAATATTTAAGGGGGGCTCCCATAGAACAGACATGATTTTCATCCAAAAAATCCCCTTGGCCACATACTGAACTAAGGTTAGTCGACAATATCACACAACCAGTAGCAAACTTCGCAGTTTTGTTCTCTTTTGTATCTTTGATGAATTAATCCTAGCTGCAAACCTTTTTCCCATATTTCCCATTATTGTTATTCACCTTTTCACATTGTTGCTGTCAAGAAAGATAGTTGATTTGAATTCAATTAGACTTTGATGATCAACTATGTCTCATCATGAAGATTTTTGATTATCAAAGTAATATGCCGATAGCCTGCCTGCAACCAAGATCTGTCATCATACAAAAAATGTGATTTAATGTGATGACTGATGAGGTAACATACATAGTCTCTTTCATATTTATATATACAGATGGTACGGAACCCTTCGTGCGCGAGTCCGCCTCGCACTTGGCCGGTTTTTTTCTTTGTCGATGTGTGTGACTTATTTTTCACATCGGTGGAAGGAACCTACAGTTTAATGCCGATTCCGAACGGCGTGAGTCGAGGGGAGTTTTGCCAGTACCCCACCGAGGAGGAACGGCCGCGAAGTAAACATTCGATGGCATTGGTGTCAAAGTTATCCTTGTTTTATTGATATTCGAACTAATATTGGCCAGTCGTCCTATACGTTACAAAGCATGTAATATGACAAGTAGAAAACTGACACGGCATGGGCGCCGTTTGTCTTTTTTTTTTTTTGGTTTTAAGAAGCATTCGATAGCGTCCGCATCTGAAACTTTGACTGAAACACAAGCGCGACACTCACTATTAGAGAAAGATGTAAAATATCATAAAATCATCTGGTGAAAACAGGTAACTACGAAACCGATAATAAACGATTCAAATTATTCTTTCCGTTATATTCTACTCCACCACAACTTCAAAGGGTCAAGTTTAGCCTGCTGAAGTGATATCCTCCCAGACGCTAAGCAGAGCATCGTGGCGCAGTGGGTAGTGTGTTGGCCTTTGACGTCGATGACACGGGATCGAATCCCGACAACAGCCTTGTCATCGAATGTGTTTTTTACGGTGCTTCTCCTCAGCGGGGTACTGACGAAACCCCCTGTAGTATAATTGTCAAGAAAGGCTTCTCGGATTTCACCGTTCGGAACCGGCAACAAACTGTAGGTCCCTTTTATGGGAAAATAATATCACACACAACATGGGTGGATGAGAGAAGCTCGGCTGTAGTCCATAATTCCGTGGAACGGCGACTTCTTTACGAACTAGACGTCGTGCTCTCTGAGCGCGAGCGCCTCAGTTTCAGTGGAACGTTTTCACGTCGGAAATGAGAAAACGTTGTCCGACAGCATCAACGCTTTTGGTGTACTGGAACCTTTTCTCATTTTTATAAATGACCGTTTTGTCCGTCATCTGTAATCTAATCCACTCCTCTGCTGATGACCCAGTAGCCTCACCCTTTCATATTCGTCCACTTCGTTACGATACTACTCTACGACTGTAAACAGTGAGCGGTATGTTAAGCTTATTAAATTCCGATATCGACAGCATCACTGTATGGAAAAAAATAATAGAGTGGAATTTAATACTTCTAGCTCGTAGCTGTTATCCATGAATTGCAAAATCTCCCATACTGGGTATGTGTGTCACTGGCAATCTTAGATGGTACATTTTCAGTGCCTCTAAGGATGCTAGGTAATTCCCAGGCTTCTGTAGTCCAAGGTCTGTCCATAGCCAAGGAATACAATTCCTATACGGAAAAATTATGCAACACAGCTATTGTGAATGGAAAGTGATCAAAACACTGATGAAGGTATAACACTCACAGTATATGATCACTTAAGATTCACACTCTGTGTGTGAAGTTTCCAATATAATAACATAATGGCACGGAACATTTGCTGAGAATTACAACCAACGTAAAAGTTCAGTCGAGTTCCTCTCTAATCCTATCTAGGATAACCACCCCAGGACAGTAGTGAACGTACATCCACGACGAAAACCAGCTGCACTCCGCCAAGGTTATGTGACAAACATAACCTACAAACACACACCTACATACATACATAGGTGTGTACATAGATGCAAGACATTTTCTCCACCCTTGGATCTGGCTACAAGCGTTCATTCGCTCTAAATTAGACCTTATTTGCACCTAAGACCTTATTGCACCTGTTAAATAGAATTAAAAGCCGTGCGATGAAACTAATAGGAGACTCCACTATCATCCAATTATTACATTTGCTGTACATTGCAGAATTGTCTCCTACATTTCCCTGTTTTATCGATGCTTCAGTTGCCAGTTGCATTATGTATGTATGTATGTTGGCGTTACAGTCCATGAAGGACCTGAGCCGAGCTTCTCTCAATCACCCATATTGTGTGTGATTTAATTTTCCCATAGGTGAAAGGGACCTATAGTTTATTGCCGGTTCCGAACGGCGAATTTCGAGAAGCTTTTCATGAGGAGAAACACCGTGAAAACACGTTCGATGACATGGCTGTGTCGGGATTCGATCCCGTGTCATCGGCGTCAGAGACCAACACACTACCCACTGCGCCACGGTGCCCTCCAGTTGCATTATATGCCTTTTTCACCAGTATACCCTGAAGCCCACTTTTGGACGTATTGTCAATTATTTGGAATTTGGCTTTCCTCTCTCAATATAACATTCAGGCATTGAAGATCAACGTACATCGTTATTTCCTATCTATTTTTCTTCCTTTAGGAAAAGACTTATAAACCTCGAGTGTGTAAAATGAATATAAAAGTCTACCAAATAAATAAGTCAACCAAGCGACGATTGAAACTTATCCGGCGTCAATCTCTGTTTTCGAGATACGTATGTATGTATATGATACTCAAACCATTCTACAGCATTTCTTTTAATACAAGACCAAAAATGATTCGTTGATAAAACTTTTTCTGCAAACCTTAGCAGTTTTTCCTTAAGTAACAATGTGTTAGATAAAATTAATCTTAAGCCTATATCAATCTTAGCTAAGGAACTAAGGAATATAAGAAACTTGTTTGTAAATCGACAAATGATTCTTATAAGACCTGCGAAGAGATCAAGTCTCTGAGTTCGACTAGCAAGTTGGTTAAAGTCCTCAAACGGGGAAAACTGACAAAGCTGGATGCACCGGAAACTCTTAGTTTACTGCTTGAGACTCACTTCCCGGGAAATCAGATCAGTTCAAGGGAAACTGCAACTGAAACGATGAAAGCAACTCGTGCGTGGCTACGACTGAAGCCATTGAATTTGCTGTGGCACTCTTCGAAGGCTTCAAATCGCCGGGCACCGACGGGATATATCCTGTTATGCTGCAAAAAGGTATGAGGCAGCTACTTCCGACTTTGAAAAGAATTTTCACTGCTAGCCTAGCACTTGCTCACATACCCAGTCCTTGGCACATGGTGGAAATAGTTTTTATTCCTAAAATAGGAAAAGTGGACTATCCACTTGTCAAAAGTTTTAGATCAATTAGAGAGGATAAGGGGGTGGGACAAAGTCGCCTGATCACTGCGGCCACGAGTGGACCTATTGTGACTTAGATCAATTAGTCTAACATCCTTCCTGCTGAAAAGGATGGAGACTGGTAGAATTGTACCAGATGCATTTCGGAGATGCGACGTGCTTATCAGCGCGAAACTGCGAGACTGCGCAGTTGGGAAAATTGAATGTGCACTCGAAAGGAAAGAGTACGCGCTGGGCACTTTCATCGACATTGAGGGAGCTTTTGATAACGCAACATTCGACAGCATGTGCAATGTTGCCAGATATCATGGCGTAGATGAAGCAGTGGTCTTGTGGATCAAGGCAATGCTTGTGCACAGGAAATTGACCGCTGATGCAGGCCTCGACCAATGTGTCAAATCCGGCGTAACCAGGGGCTGCCCGCAAGGTGGCATCCTGTCACCGCTGTTATGGTGCATGGTGGTCGACTCTCTGCTTGATGCTCTCAATGCATCGGGAATCTATGCCCAGGCCTATGCGGATGATGTCGCCGTTTTTTCTGTCGGCTCATGCTAAACGACTGTCCGTTTCAAAGCACAGGCGGCGCTAAATGTGATCGATGATTGGTGTATCAGAAATGCGCAGTCGGTCAGAAAGACCGATGTCGTTCTCTTCACGAGAAGGAGGAAAAATACTGACATGACTCAGCTGGTACTCGATATCCAAGGAGGCTAAGTATCTAGCAGTAGATAGCAAGCTTCTCTGGTCAAAGCATATTGAGTCAAAAACCACCAAAGCGCTGTCACTTTCTGGCAATGCAAAGAAGCTTTTGGCAAAACATGGGGTTTATCGCCGGTAAAGGTCCTTTGGATCTACACGACAATGATAAGGCCTATAATCTCATATGCATCGGTTGTCTGGTGGAACAGACTAGCCCGCAAACACGTCGTAGCCTCTTGCACCAAACTCCAAAGAACGGTTTGTCTCAGCTGCACGCGGCCTTCCCCCAGCACGCCGGGCACTGCTCTATATGCTATGATGAATCTTCCACCTCTTGATATATTTATCAGAGGGTGTGCTCTGAAAACCATGTCTCGTCTGAAGAGAAATGGTTTTTGGTACAACTCGCATAGGAATAACAGTGTGCTTGCACAAGAATTGTCCTGCGATCCCTGTCTCATGGACATGCCTTCTGACGCATTGACGCCCGTTATCCTACTGGCGCTGAAATTCCACAGTGGAGTTTGCAGTGCTGGGGTCTTCGTTGAGCGCAAAAATATCCGACTGCACTTTTCGTTAGGAAAATATGCGTCCGTCTTCTAATCAGAGATACACGCAATCCTAATGGCCACGCACTATGTTGTAAAGCACAGGTGGAGGGGGAAAAGCATATGCGTCTGCAGTGACAGCCAAGCTGCACTCAAAGCTGTGTGCAACTCCTTAACTAGCTACAAATTAGTGCACTTCCTAGTGTCCTTCTTAAACAGAGTCTAAATTCACTAAGGTTTGTATGGGTTCCAGGCCAGTCTGGGATCTTGAACCTGCTCTAGGTCTACCTGCGTCCACGGCAAATTCCTACATTAACGACTGGGTGTTTAATATGTACATAGATACAATCGTAGATTGAGGTATTATCCAGGTTGCAGGATGACTAAGCGCGTATGCCCCGATGTCTGCAAGAAATCCGCAGCATTTCTCCTGTCTTTAAAGAGAATCGACTGCAGAAGGCTTGTGGGAGTCATTACGGGCCATTACACTTTTGCTAAGCATCTCTGCGTACTTGTCATCAATGAGATGCCCACCCGTGCTGCATGTTGCGAGGAGGACGACACTGCAGAGTATTTCCTCTGTGACTGTCCCACCTTTGCTCGCGCACGGTGGCTCACCCTTGAGGCCGACGTGGTGTGTGCCGAATGTCTTAGCTCTACATCACTGAAGCTCCTTCTCATTTTTCTCCGGAAAACGGGGAAAATACAGTAACGTAAGGTGTCTGTCTGGAGTATGATGGACCAGTGTTTGCGTCTGAGTGCTCCAACAGATGGCAGAAGCCTTCAACAGAAAAAAAAAAAGGAACGTCCGACCGAATGAACGAACGGGCGTAACAAGAATGAACGTACGCATATGGGTTCATATGCATAATCGGACCCATTACGACAACTTTCTATTGGAAACAAAAATTTGTTTTTAATTATGTGTGTTAGGTACATATGTCACTTATGGTCCTTTTCCATGATCTGGGGTGAAATTTTTCAGTTTTTTGTTTTTTTTTTTTAATTTGGTTGGAAACGTCGACAGGACTGAAGCATGCTTTGACCCTAGAAGGGTAACATTCGTCGATTCGACGAACACGAATTTTATTTTTTTGGTTTTCTCCTTAGTCCTCTTACTGATAGGACTCTCTTTTCGTGTAACCCTAGTCATTTCTAAGTGCTTTAGTGTGTGGACATACGGTAGTGAACCTGTTTGGGTAAGTGCTTTTTTTATTAAAAAACGGCGCAAATGTTCGTCGAAACGACGAAACTTACCTTTTATGTAACTTTTAGGGCGCGATCAGATTCTTAATATGCAAGTTAACACCATCAGTGGTGATGACCGGGTTGGCTGTCGCGGCGGCCCTCCGGATCGCCGTTTATATACAACATTGCGTTGATAATGTAATATCCTACACATTGTGTTTCTTGCAAGGGTATCATAAAATGGCGATGATCGGGGCGAGCTGGCAGTAGAGTTAGGACTATTCTTTAGCATTTAAGTTCATTCGCAATTGGAACGGCACCGAAACAAAGCGAAGGTACATATTTCCGTAAATATAATAGAGGAAAAACTCGTAGTACCATGGATGAAGAAACGGTTAGAAGCTCCAACTCTACCCACTAATATTACATCTTGTATTAAAAAATATCCTCGAAAATAAAGAACCGCTAAGAGAGCACAACGTTACTTACTTATCAGGCCTGCGATCCATGGAGGATCTGAGCCTGAGCTATAGCTGCCTTCCATCCTTGACGGTCCCGGGCACGCTGCTTCCAGTTGTCAAGACCAAGATGTCTTACATCCGCGATTACTTGGTCTTTATACCGGAGGTTCGGTCCTCCTCTTCTTCTCGAACCAGGAGGCTCGGAGTCGAAGACCCTCTTAGCTGGAGCGTTGATGTCCATGCGCTCGATGTGGCCGAGCCAGTGTAGTCGACGGGCCCTTGCTTTCCGGACTACATCCACATCTTGGTACAGCTCGTAGAGTTCGCGGTTGTGTCTTCTTCTCCATTCACCTTCCTCACAGATAGGACCAAATATCCGGCGCAGAATTTTTCTTTCGAAAGAACCCAAAATCAGCTCCGCTGTCCTGCTTATCGTCCAGCTTTCGGCTCCGTACAGCAAGACTGGCAGAATTAGCGTTTTGTAAAGCATGACTTTGGTCTTTCGAGTGAGGAGTTTTGACCCCAGTTGTTTGGACAAGCCGAAGTAGCAGCGGTTGCCAAGGGCGATTCTACGCCGGATCTCCACTGTGGTGTCATTTGTGGAATTTACGTTTGCCCCGAGGTAGACAAACTCCTTAACTACCTCGAAATTGTAGCTGTCAATTGTTATGTTTTGTCCCAGGTGGTGAGCGACGGATTGGTTTTTGCTTGACAGCATGTATTTCGTTTTGTCCTCATTGATCTTAAGGCCAATTCGTTTCGCCTGTTCTTCAATCGCCGTGAATGCTTCCACAATGCCACGGCGAGAACACGCGATGATGTCGATATCATCCGCGTATCCTAGCAGCTGGATGGACTTGTAAAAGATAGTGCCTTCCCTGTTGACGCCTGCCCGTCGCACTATCTGCTCCAGCACCAGGTTGAAGAAGTCACATGACAGCGCATCTCCTTGCCGAAATCCGGTGCATGTTTCGAATGGTTCCGAGGTCCTAAAACCGAGTTGCACGGTGCATCGCGTGTTTTTTAGCGTGGCGCGACACAACTGGATCAGTTTTACCGGGATCCCGAATTCGGCCATCGCCCCAAACAGTGCTTCACGATGATTGCTGTCGTATGCGGCTTTGAAATCGATGAAAAGATGGTGTGTATCGATTTGAGCACAACGTTAGTGTAACAAAAATAGAAACAAGAAAACTTTGCAAATATTGTCCGTACACACAAGGACGCATGACTAAGTCAACGTGCAATAAATGTGATGCAAGCAAATGTGGAGAGCATAAAGTCGAACTCTGCAGTAAATGCTCGAAATAATTTTGTTAATTTTTTACTTTTATTACGTTTAGTTATACCAACAATTATCTCTTAAGTCCCTACTTTTTTTTATTAAAAAAAAAATATATTTATAATAACAAAAAAAGAGACAAGCCATCTCAAAAATGCAAGCTCATGTGAAGACCATAAAGTTGATCTCTGCAACAAATAACCAAATACTTTATTTTCGTTTTTTATTTTTAATGTGTTCTGTTAACTAGTGAATAAACTTTTAAGTTCCCACTTCTTTTTACAAAAAAACAAAAACGCCTTTTTATTAAAAATTAAAAAAGCAAGTGATCTCAAAAACAATGGCTCCAAAGACTGTTTCGAAAATAAAAACTTAATAATTAAAAAAAAAATCAATTATTTTTACGTTTTCTTAATAAACAACACCTAAAACCTAAAATGGAGGACGCCGTTGCGCAGTGGTTAGTGTGTTGGACACTGACGCACGATGAGCGAGTTCGGATCCCGATAACACCAACGCCATCGAATGTTTATTTCGCGGCATCCCTCCTCGGCGGGATACTGGTAAAACCCCTCGTAGTACAGTTGCTTTGAAAAAGGTTCTCAACTCTCGCCGTTCGGAATCGGCATTAAACTGTAGGTCCCTTTCACCTATGTGGAAAATAAATCACACACAACATGGATGATTGAGAGAAGCTTGGCTCTGGTCCTTCATGGACTGTAACGCCACCAAAAGAAGAAAAATAAACAAAAATTATTTTACTTCACAAGAATTACTTAATAACTTTTCTTTAAAAACGAAGTCGAATATCACTTCGTCGATTCGACGAATGGTTACCTGTAACGTACTAAAAAATATGGTTACCTTTCTAGGGTTAAGGGGATTATTCACATTCCATTAATTCACCCAAAGCGACACTTGCAGTCGGCGTCTTTCAGGAAACCTTCGAACTAACCTCATAACCTGAGCATAGAGAATTCCCCAAAAACAGCACCACCAACCCTAATGTATGTACATCTTCTCGAATACCAGACGTATGGATATCTCTACATGCACAGTTCCGTATAGTTCCTAGACAAAAGCACGAACGAACGTATCACCTGTGGCATCGCCTGCACGTCCCAATATGGCAAGAAGTGGTGAATAGAAAGAGGGTACATGAGAAAATTTACGGAACGAGGTCCACCCGGCAATAACCTGACGAAGAGGTGCTTTTAGGAACTTTTGTTCTGGCCAATTAGTATGCATCCCGTGACAACCAGCCATTGCCAGCCACTTTGCGCACATTTCGAGAGTAAACAAAGTTGTTGGCAGAACGTATAATTATGGGTTCTAGTTGTTAGTGGAATCTGTTGATTGCTTTATTCCATGGCAGGATATCGGTTTTGTTGGTCACCTGTGTTAGAGTAAGTTGTGCGTCGACAAATGAGTGTACTCTGCTGAAATAGACTCTCGTCTAAGAGATGCAAAATACTTC
The DNA here is from genome assembly GCA_951905685.1 of Eumerus sabulonum. Classification (NCBI taxonomy): domain Eukaryota; kingdom Metazoa; phylum Arthropoda; class Insecta; order Diptera; family Syrphidae; genus Eumerus; species Eumerus sabulonum. Next base: position 39,699,742 of record OX645062.1, on the reverse strand, counting down.
TAAACGGTTTATTCAGTGGGATGGTATTCAAAAGGTATGTTATCATTTGTTTTTGGTTTTATCGTAACATGTGGTAATAATGACAAATGGATGTACTCTGAAATAGTGAAAGAAAAGTTATCCGGGTGGACGGAAGGAAGAGGTATTGATAGCTTATGCTATGTGCGGAAAATGCAAATGCCACTTGAATTTGCTGTGTTTGTTTGACATTTCAACCTTGGAGGCATGAATTGATGTGAGAAATGATGTAAACAGAGCTCCAGCATGTATCGCAAGATCTCGAGTGTTAACTTAGTTGTCAGTGGCACTCATCATGTCACTTGATGTTTTTGTAATGGTGAAATGAAATAATTTCAAATTACGGTACCTCCTAATGCCGCAGTTAGATATTCGATTCATGTTAATGTCATAACTACGACATTCGGTTATCTTATGGTACCTAATTGAATCTGAGTTATCCTGGGTAATCAATGCATATCATTCGAAGGGTCTTCTATTGTAAAATAATTAAAATCCGCGGAAAAAAATACACCTAAGCCTATGGGAGCCAGGACCTAAAGGGGTAGACTATGCGAACATATGAAGGCACAATCGCCGACACTCCAGCCTCTATCTGCCAACTCCTACTCTCGCCTGCACGAGGTGGCTCCTGGGTGCCTAGTACTTCAACTGTAGATCGGGTAGACCCCTTTGTAAGGTTGTTGGGGGCGGCAAACTAGAGAGGGGGGAGTCTGAGCCGCCACCGGTGCTTAGCTCCTTCTCTGGGTAGGCGGCGAAAGAGCTTCCAAGATGGAGACGGTTCGAGCGAACACCTTATTTCGGGCTACTACAACATATTTGAAGCTCGGGCCCATAAGGAACGGCATAGCCGGCCATCTGTTCTTTGGGTAAATAAGAACCTGGTCCTCCAGGTTGGGGGTTGCACTTAGGGTTAAAAATCCCTATCGCGTAAAACAAAAATTTGTACAGAGAAAACCAATAACCTCGGATACGGACGGATTACATGTTGACGACCCCCGCAAACGTCTAATAGGCAACGAATTCCGGATCTACACTTGGAACGTAAGGTCCCTCAACAGACCAGGTGCGGCCGAAAACTGGTCAACTCTTTAGACTGCTATAAAGCAAACATTACCGCGCTCCATGAAGTGCGATGGGATGGGCCAGGCAAAAAGCGGATGAAAAACTGAGATATATACTACGGAAACTGCTACAGACAAAATAAACAACGCTTATTCGGATGCGGATTTGCTACTCGAGGCAGACTCAGGAAAAAAGTCTTAAGCTTCCAATATGTAAGCGAACGCCTCATAACTATCCGCATTAACGCCAATATCGGCAATTTAAGCTCAATATGTGCCCCCACAGAGGAGAAAGTCGACCGACATAAATACGACTTCTATAAGCTCCTAGGCAGAACATATGCCCAATGTCCCAGCTATGACACCAAAATCGTTCGAGGAGATTTCAATGCGAAGCTGGGTAAGGAAGCTATCTTTGAACGAGTTATAGGAAAGCACAGCCTACAAGCACCACGACAGAAAACGGACTAAGGCTAGTGCACTTTACGGACACGATTCCCACACCTCCACATCCATAAAGGTACCTGGCGGTCCCCCGATCAATCGACATGAACGAACATCTACGACCCAAAACCACTGCACTCCGTTCAGGTTGTGTGTAAACCTGAGCGAAATTCTCCCTCTCCCTGTTACCTTTGCTCGCACAACGTTCAAATGTGATAAGGCCTTAGCCCTGAGTGCGGGTGTAGCTATAAAAAAAAAAAAAAAAAAAAAACCAACCAATCAAATTGATCGCATTGCGCTCGACAGTGTAGACACCCCTCGGAATCAACGAAGTCGAGTAAGAACGGCAAAATTTAACATCGGAAAGATGCACTCGCAAGAAACCGCCAGGACCTTCGCCGATCAAGTAAGTCTTCCTCAAGCTCTCTCAAGTCCCAATGTAATCTGCACAAACCATAGAACATCAATTTAGTCGTTGTCAGATTCTCTCTTCTGTATTGTGTAAGTGCCTGAAACCGTCCGTGGACAATCTGGTAGGTTACTACCAGTGTGGCTCCAGGCCAGGAAAATTCATGATAGACCAAATATTTACACTTCGGTAGATCTTGGAGAAGACCCATGAATTCCAGGTCTACACGCACCATCTTTTTATCGACATATGACAGTGTTTATAGAGACGAGTTATACAGAGCCATGTCATGTTTTAACATTCCTGCCAAACTCGACTAGCAGGTTGATTATGGATATTCGCTGCTCCATTAAGGTCGATGGTGAACTAACTTAGACCTTCGTTATTAGAAAAGGTTTTAGACAGGGTGACGCAGTGTCATGTGATTTCCTTAACATCATGCTTGGAAATATCGTGCGGAACTCTGCGGCCAATACAAGAGGCACGATTTACTTCAAGTCTACATCATTGCTTGCCTACGCAGATGACATGGACGTTATTGGACGGAAAAAGCGAGACGTCAATGAGGCGTTCGCAAACATTGAAGCAGAAGCGGCTGTCATCAAAGAAAGACGCGCAACACCGACGTCTTGGTCAGAACGTCATCTTCGGCAGCTACATTTTTGAAGTAGTCAAGGACTTCGTCTACCATGGCTCGATAGTGACAATCAGCAACGACATCAGCGCTGAGATAAAACGCAGAATAACTCTTGCCAACCGCTGCTTCTTTGGGCTCAAGAGGCAACTGAGTAGTAGAACCCTCTCTCGAAAAACCAAGGTATCCCTCTACAAAACCTTAATCATCCCGATCCTCCTCTATGGCGCTGAAGCTTGGACGTTATCAAAAGCGGATGAAGAGGCTCTTGGGCGTTTCGAGAGGAAAATGATGCGTGCAATCTTTGGTCCCGTTTATGTAAACGGAGAATGGAGGAGAAGATTAAACCAAGAACTGTACGGGCTGTACAGCGACATCGGCCTAGTTAGACGTCTTCGGATTCAACTTCCAAGATGGCTGGGCCATGTAGAGCGAATGGACATCACCGCTCCGTTCCGAAGAGTCTTCGACTCCAACCCCGAGGGACGACGCAGCAGAGGACGACCGCATTTAGGGTGGCGCGCACAGGTGGAATGTGGACCTCAACCAACTGGGCGTACGGCACTGAAAGCAGCTGGCCAAAGATCGTACCGGCTGCAGTGGCTTCTTGGTTGAGGCCTTGGTTCACCCCGAACTAGCGCCATCTAAGTAAGTAAGTAATAAAGTAAGCGTATGGGAGCCGGTCCTTATAAATTGAACTTGATAATTGGAGCGTAAACTAGTGAAAAACCGACACAGGAACGTATCGACCAATAACAAAATCTAATTTACTTATATTTATTACTCCTGCACTAGACTACACCATAAAACATCGGGGATGTCACTTATTCTTTGTCTTTTTGCTCCCACAAGCACGGCTGTAAGGACGTGAGCACGGAGAGAAAAAAATTCAAAAAATGAAATGAAATGAAATGAAAAAATGAACGCAATAACATAGCCGTTGCAAATTTATCGCATTTTTTTTACGACAACCGATGTCGACAAAAAGACTTGTAGCTGCATTCTGTCCCGGCTACCTCGCGATTCCCTGTCGCCTTCTATAATAATAATCGCAGGCACAGTCGGTGGAGAGGCATGTTATGAAAAAATATGGCTACATGATGGCGTTTTGCATATGAAACCATGTCCTGATGGCAACCATTGAGCCGGCTAGTATTTATCTACTAGACTCTAGTTTAGCTTGCACCCTGAAAATCTGGATTTATTTTACTCTACACATAGTACATACTCGTAGTCAGTATGCACCTTTATATCATCTACGCTTATACATAGGTACATATGTATCTTTCGCTTTGAATGTTCGCAATTATTAGTTTTGTATTAGTAGTTCCTTGTTACACAGTATACGTTGTTGACATTTTTTTTTTATCTATTTGGGTTTCATTTTATTAAATTGAATTTAAGGTGTTTTATGTTTACTTTTACTGGATTTTATCGTATTGATTCCTAGTTCCGATTTTTGTTATTTCCTGTTGTTGTTTTTTTTCTTTTTTTTTTTTGTTTTCTGCCACTAATATAGAATTTATTCAGCTGAATGAATCCTACCCTCTGAAAGGGGGTATGATGGGTGTTTTTTGAGCTTATGAGAGGGTGGATTTGGGATGGCATCTGTTGCGGATACTTTCATGGATCAGTATTGTTGATTCAATTTTTTTTCTAGGTTATCAGATTAACTGGCATATTACTTTGAGGTCTATGAGGAAATAGAGGAGTAATCGGAGAAAATGAGTTTTGGATGGACGTGAGAAAATGCCAAATTGCTTAGCTGGCTTACATGTACGTAATTGTTACTTTCGTGGAGAATTCGAAGAAGTTTCCAAAATTTCTCACCTTAAAGGTAAGCTGTTTCAATTTTAATAAAACTTAGTAAGATAACTGACACAATTTGAAATCCACTTCATCTAACTTAAATTCGGCAGTCGTCGGTTGGGCGTTTTTGTATCAGACGTTCTATTCTTTGCTTCGTATAGTGAATACTTCAAAATTGCTAAGAGAGCACGGTCGGTTAATGTTGAAGACATTTCGTCTTCAAACATTATTTCGAACAAAATGGCTAAACGAGATAAAGACTTCTTCTTCTTAGTGGGCGCTACAGTTCGGGGTGAATCTGGGCCTCAACCAACATGCCCCTCCATCTAGCACGATTTTTCGCTAGCCTTTTCCATTGCCGCACACCCAGTTGGCTGAGGACCCCTTCCACCTGTGTACGCCCTCTTAAGTGCGGCCGTCCTCTGCTTCTTCGTCCCTCGGGGTTGGATTCAAAGACTCTCCGGGCTGGAGCTGTGGTGTCCATTCGCTCTACATGGCATCTTAGGCGTTGAATCCGTAGACGCCTGACTAGGCTCATGTCGCTGTACAGCCCGTGAAATTCGTGGTTGAATCTTCTCCTTCATCCCCCATCTGCGTTTATAGGCCCAAAAATCACGCGCAACCAAGGGCCTCCTCATCTATTACTCAGTTGCCTCCTGAGCCCAAAGAAACAGCAATTGGCAAGAGTGATTCTGTGTTTGATTTCGGAACTGATGTCGTTGTTCCAGGTGACTGCGGAGCCAAGGTAGACGAAGTCCTTAACTACCTCGAACTTATATCTGCCAACACAAACGTTCTGGCGAAGACGTCGGTGGTGAGCGTCCTTTTTTGATGACAGCATATATTTAGTTTTGCCCTCGTTTACCGCCAGACCAACTTTCGCCGCCTCGAACTCAATACTCCCAAACGCCTCATTGACATCTCGCTGTGATCTACCTATTATGTCAATATCGTCGGCGTATGCAAGGAGTTGCGAGAATTTGAAATAGATTGTGCCTCTTGTATTCTTCTTCTTCTTAGTGGGCGCTACAGTTCGGGGTGAACCTGGGCCTCAACCAACATGCCCCTCCATCTAGCACGATCTTTCGCTAGCCTTTTCCATTGCCGCACATCCAGTTGGCTGAGGTCCCCTTCCACCTGTGTGCGCCATCTTAAGGGCGGCCGTCCTCTGCTTCTTCGTTCCTCGGGGTCGGATCCAAAGACTCTCCGGGCTGGAGCTGTGGTGTCCATTCGCTCTACATGGACCAGCCATCTTAGGCGTTGAATCCGTAGACGCCTGACTAGGCTCATGTCGCTGTACAGCCCGTAAAGTTCGTGGTTGAATCTTCTCCTCCATCCCCCGTCTGCGTTTATAGGCCCAAAAATCACGCGCAAAATCTTTCTCTCGAACCGACCAAGGGCCTCCTCATCCGCTTTTGATAGTGTCCATGCTTCTGCGCCGTACAACAGGACGGGGATGATAAGGGTCTTATATAGAGTCAACTTTGTCGTTCGGGAGAGGGCTCTATTACCCAGTTGCCTCCTGAGCCCAAAGAAACAGCGATTGGCAAGAGTGATTCTGCGTTTGATTTCGGAACTGATGTCGTTGTTCCAGGTCATTGCGGAGCCAAGGTAGATGAAGTCCTTAACTACCTCGAACTTATATCTGCCTATACAAACGTTCTGGCCGAGACGTTGGTGTTGAGCGTCCTTTTTTGATGACAGCATATATTTAGTTTTGCCCTCGTTTACCGCCAAACCAATTTTCGCCGCCTCCATCTCAATACTCGCAAACGCCTCATTGACATCTCGCTGTGATCTACCTATAATGTCAATATCGTCGGCGTATGCAAGGAGTTGCGAGGATTTGAAATAGATTGTGCCTCTTGTATTGGCCAGTGATTTTTGCAAATCATTTCCAATATGATGTTGAAGAAATCACACGACAGCGCATCGCTCTGCCTAAATCCTTTTTTGACATCAAAACTATCGGAAAGGTGTTCACCGATTCGGATGGAGCAGCGAGCATTCTCCAAAGTCATCCTGCATAGTCCGACGAGTTTAGCAGGAATGTCAAAGGTAGACAGAGCGTTGTATAGCTCGTCTCTAATTACCCTGTCGTATGCGGCTTTGAAGTCGACAAATGGGTGGTGAGTGTCGACTTGAAACTCATTGGTTTTTTCCAGGATCTGCTGTAATGTGAAGATTTGGTCGATGGTGGACTTCCCTGACCTGAATCCGCACTGATAAGGACCTATCAGCCTATTTACTAAAGGCTTCAGGCGTTCACACAAAACGGCAGAGAAGATTTTGTAGGCGATGTTAAGGAGACTTATTCCTCTATAGTTGGCGCAATTAGAGGGGTCTCCCTTCTTGTGGATCGGGCATACGATGCTGAGACTCCATTCCTCGGCCATGTTTTCCTCTAACCATATCTTACGGATGAGCTGGTGCATGCTCCCAACCAGGCCATCCCCAGCTGCCTTGAAGAGCTCAGCAGACAGTCCGTCTGCGCCAGCAGCTTTATTCGACTTGAGCTTCGATATGGCAATCATAACTTCGTCGAGGTCAGGGGGACAGAATTCTCTGCGGTCTCCGTCGATTAGAAATGCATCATTCTGCCTGACAGCGGTATATTGACTAACATCGCCGTTATACAGTCTGCAGAAGTGGGTTTTCTCAGCATCGACTGCGGTTCTACTACTAGGTGTCCGTTCTCATCCCTGCAGGCTTCCGTTCTGGCTTTATAACCTTGGCATGTTCGCTTTATCTGTTGATAAAACTTTCGGACGTCACGCCTGCAGTAACACCTCTCCAAATCCTCAATCGCGCGCTTCTCGTGCTCTTTCTTCTTTCTTCTAAGAAGCTTATGCTCCTCCCTTCTTTTTAACTCGTAGAGCTCACGAGACGCTCTTGTTCTTTTATGCAGCGAGGCCTTATAAGCATCCTGGCTGAACTACTGTTCTATTGATAGCGTGGAGGATTCAGATGTATTGGAGAGCTTAAGGGAGACCTGATCGGTAAAAGCACGAGCAGTTTCTGGCGATTGTAGCTTTCCGACGTCATAACATTAAATTCTTACTCTACTCCGTTGCGTTCGTGATATCCGTAAGCGCATCTTGGCTACTACAAGATAGTGGTCCGAGTCGATGTTAGCCCCTCTGAAAGTTCGGACATCAAGTGGAGGAATGTCTGACGTCGATCGCGATGTGATCAATCTGGTTGGTAGTCGATTGATCAAAAGACCGCCAGGTGCCTTTGTGTATATCGAGGTGCGGGAAGCGCGTACTGGCTAGAAGGAGATTTCGCCCCGTAGCAAGATCAATCAGCCTGTGTCCGTTATCGGAGGTGGTGTCGTGTAGGCTATGCTTGCCGATGACTCGTTCAAAGATGCTTTCCTTACCCAACACAGGATTGAAGTCTCCTAGTACAATTTTGATGTCATAGCTGGGACATTGGGCATACGTTCTGACTAGGAGATCGTAGAACTCATCTTTGGCGGAGTCATCCTTGTCTTCCGTGGGGGCGTGGACGCAGATCAGGCTGATGTTAAAAAATTTAGCCTTGATACGGATTGTTATGAGGCGTTCACTCACATGCCGAAAGCTTAGGACTTTTTGCCTTAGTCCACCTCGAACAACAATTCCGCATCCAAACAATCGTTGCCCTCTCTCCTTATAGCAGTCGCCGTAGTAAATATCGCAGTTTTTCATCCGCTTTATACCCGGTCCATTCCATCGCATTTCCTGGATGGCGGTGATATCCGCTTTATAGCGTTCTAGGGCGTCCGCAAGTTGTTCGGTTGCACGTGGCCTGTTTAGGGACTTAACATTCCACGCACAAAGCCGAAGATCATTGTCTTTTCTTCGTTTTTTGCAAGGGTCGTTAACATAGATCCGGTCCGTTATAATCGAGGCTTGTGGTTGTTTCGGAGTTTGTGGTTTTTTTACGGTTACCGCTTACTAGGCCGTAGCTCAACCGACTTACACTGTTTTTTGGCACAGGAGGCTCGCCATTCGCCCTTCCCCGTCTGCAATTTCCATAGGAAATCTCCAGATGGCACCACGAGGAGGTGGGGATAGGACTTACTAACAGTGCCGCAAGATGTTCGACTGCGGTGGCTCTTCTCGCTTTTTAGCAGACCAGCATCCGTCGGATAGATGCTACCCCTACGAGGCCTTTGTTAGTCCTATGCCATAGAGACTCTAAGGTGAATTATTGGCAACCTCTTCAAAGTTTGCCTGATAGTGACAGTGATGAAGATACTGATGTGGTTATCAACAATGCCTCTAAAAAACGTGTCAAAGTTCCCTCTCCAACAAACCAACGAAAATGTGCACAAGTTGCTTGATGAAAAACAAATTATAAAACATTTTACAAAAAAAGTATCCATTGGAATTAAGGTCAATTGTGAAGATCCTGATACTCATATGCGAGTGTGCAGTGGCAACATTTTACACATGATCAGCCTTCTACAAAGTCATTCAAGGTCATGTTATATGGCTTGGATGAAATTCCTATACCCATTCTAAAGAAAGAGTTAATTTCTCATGGCCTTAATTGCCAAAACATTAAAATGATCTAAAAAAATGTCGAACGTTACGAGAACGTATTTTACATCATCTTTTTTGAAATTGGTTCGGTGAAGCTCCAAGAACTTAAAAGAAACATTCGGTCACTGTTCAGAACAGAAATCAAGTGGGATTACGTTAAGAACAGGAAAAATAAGTTAACGCAGTGCTTCAACTGCCAAATGTTCGGTCACGGCGAGAGAAATTGCAACGTCATAACTTATTGCGCAATTTGCTCTCAAAATCCTGACGGAAAACTGCAATGAAAAAAAAAAACGCTTTTAAATGTGCAAATTGTAAGGGTCATCACAAGCCAGATGATCTATCATGCGTCTCAAGACAATCATTCTTGGAATTAAGACAAAAACGTTCCAACAACAACAACATACGCTCGGGAAAACCTGTCAAGAAAAATATTCAGCCGTTTATGCTTGACTGTGAAGCATTTCCAGAACTGAATTTACATCGCAATCGCGGTAAGTCTACAATGTCAAGCCTTCCTAGTCGATCTCAGCAACGTCCACCAAATGTAAACAAAAGTGTTTGGAAAAACTCAGCTGTTGATCACGTCAATGACAGTACTGAAGTCCAGTCTTCCAACGGTCTGTTCTCCTTGGAAGAAATGAATTCCCTTACTAATGAGATGTTAACATTGTTAGCGAAGTGTAGTAGTAGACATGAGCAATTTAATGTTATTACTCAACTAGCCATTAAGTATTTGTACAATGGTAGATAATATGAATGCAAGCCTAAAGATCATTTCGTGGAATGCAAGGGGCATTCGAAATAAAACTATAGAATTTTTTGCATTTTTATGTAAACACGATATTGACGTCAGCTTGGTATCTGAAACTTGGCTATCCGACAATGTTCACCTATCCAATAGAAATTATAAATGTTACCGGTACGATAGACGAGGCAGAAGTGGTGGTGGAGTTACCGTGGTGGTTAAAAGATCAATCAAACATTCACTTTTTTCAAGTGTAAGAACACAAGTAGTAGAAAACATACATAGGTATTGAGATAGCTTTTAGTAATGGTAACTACTTAAAAGTAATTTCGGTCAACTTTCCTGGTGGGCCTAAGGATATGAATTTTAAACTTCAGGCGTTTAGGGATGATATTAGGGAACTTACAAGTGTTAGTGGGCTATTTGTCATTGGTGGTGACCTCAACTGCCGTCATCGAAACTGGAACTGCCTTCGTGCCAATTTCTATGGGAACGTTTCGTCCGATCTAAGTTCTCGTCACATATTTTCAGTTATGTATCCACCAAGTCCTACATACTACCCACCAAATAATAGAGGAAATCCGTCTACGCTAGATTTATTTATTGCCAATGCCGCGGGGCTTTAGTGCTTAATGATCTTAGTTCTGATCATCTACTCGTCAAGTGCTCTGTGTTGGGTTCAATGACAACCCATGATCTGTCAATTAAGGACATTAATAATACTGATTGGTTGAGATACCTACTATTACTCAAACGAAAGCTTAACGCTGTATTCAGCGAACTAAACCTATGTTCTAACAATTCCGAATCGGTTGATCCGGCAGTTCAGTTGTTAACGTCCACTATTTTGGATACCGTTGATGAAGTTGTGCCTACAAGACATCTAATTCCAGGTAGATCCAATATACAGCCTCAATACATTTTACGACTTATAAAAATTCGGAATAGCCTTCGTAGAAAATGGCAACCACGAAGATCTTTGACATTCCTATACATAAGAATATACATATATTACGAATACAATTAAACAGCTGATAAGCCTGTTAGTAGACCTTTCTGGAACATTATCAAAGTGATCAAAAATACAAAGACTTTCATCCCATACCTAAGATCCACTGACACTGAAGCAATTCCTAATTTAGAAAAGGCTAATATTTTAACTCAATCTTTTGCTTCTAATCATCAACTAGCCCCTGTCGCACCTAGTAATCTTATTAGTGTTGTTGAAGATACCATTCTTAATATAAAAGATTCTTCGCTATTTTGCAGTAACATATCGGTTTCTCTAGACGATATCAAATGGATTCTCAGTAGTTTCAAGCCACGCAAATCAGTCGGATTTGACAATATTAGAAATATTTATCTGAAAAATTTGCCTATGATAGGTCTCAAAGTAATCCAAACTATCTTCAATGCATGCCCCAAAATCGGCTATTTTCCTAGTGCTTGGAAACGTGCCAAAATCATACCTATTCTCAAGCCTGGAAAAGTGTCAACTGATCCATTGAACTACCGTCTAATTAGCCTTCTTAGCAGCTTAGGCTTAAGCAAATATACACCGCTGATTTTCCCTCCTTTGTTGGTTGTCATACTGCTAGTTTTGCGGATGACACGTGTATCTATTCCTCGGATTTGGTTGGTTTAACGATCGAAACCAACTTGCAATCTGCGCTAGATACATTGGCTTCCTATTGCGCGAATTGGAATATTAACATCAATGCTCAAAAAACCCAAACTATCTAACTATTACTCGAGAGAGAAAAGCTTGCCTTCTTCCGAGTAATCAATTAATAGTTAATGGTAACAGAATGGAAGTCGCACTTCTGCTGAGTGTATAACGGCGATGATAGACAAGATACCGCTGTCAGGCAGAACGAGCCATTCGTAATGGATGACAATGAAACAGAATTCAGTCCACCCGACCTAGACGAAGTCAAAATAGCGACATCTTAAGTCTAATAAAGCCGCGGGCGCAGACGGCCTAACTGCTGAGCTTCTTAAGGCGGCTGGAGATGAGCTGGTAAGGTGCATGCACCATCTCATTTGCAATGTATGGTCGGAGGAAAGCATGCCCGACGAATGGAATCTCAGCATCGTTTGCCCGGTCTATAAGAAAGGAGACCCCTATAACTGCGCCAAACGATAGGGGAATAAGTCTCCTTAACATCGTTTGTGGATAACCTGATCGGCTCTTATCAGTGTGGTTTCAGGCCAGGTAAATCCACAATAGACCAAATATTTACGCTACGGCAGATCTTGGAGAAGACCCAGAAGTACCAAATCGACACTCACCACCTCTTCGTCGATTTCAAGGCTGCATATGACAGCGTGTATAGAGATGAGCTATACAAAGCCATGTCTAGTTTTAACATCCCTGCCAAACTCGTCCGACTGTGCAGGATGACAATGGAGAATTCTTGCTGCTCCATTAAGTTCGGTAATGAGCAAACCGAGACCTTTGATGTTAAAAAAGGATTTAGGCTAGGATTTAGGTGACACGCTATCATGCAACTTTTCAACATCGTGCTTGAAAAGATTGTGCAAGAGTCACTGGCCAACACAAGAGGTACGATTTATTTCAAGTCTACTCAATTGCTTGCGTACGCCGATGGCATTGACGTGATTGGACGGACACAGCGAGACGTCAATGAGGCCTTTGTAAGCATTGAGGTAGAAGCGGCTAAGATGGGTCTCAAGGTTAATGAGGGTAAAACCAAATATCTGCTTTCATCTAAAAGAGACGGACAACACCGACGTATTGGCCAGAACGTCACCATGGGCGGATATAACTTTGAAGTGGTCAAGGAATCCGTCTACCTTGGCTCACTGATGACCAGCGACAACAACACCAGCGCTGAGATAAAACGCAGAATCACTCTTGCCAACCGCTGTTTCTTTGGGCTCAAGAGGTAATTTAGAAGTAGAGCCCTCTCTCGGAAAACCAAGGTGACACAATATAAGACCTTAATCATCCCAGTCCTCCTTTACGGCGCAGAGGCTTGGACCTTTACAGAAGCGGATGAAGATGCCCTTAGTCGTGTCGAGAGGAAAATTTTGCGCACTATCTACGGTCCCGTTTGTTCAAACGGTGTATGGAGGAGAAGGTATAACGAGGAACTGTACGGGTTGTACAGCGACACCGGCCTGGTACGACGTCTACGGATACAGTGTCTAAGGTGGCTAGGCCATGTAGAGCGCATGGAAAATACAGCTCAGAACCGAAGAGTCTTCGAATCCACTCCGGAAGGAAGGCGCGGCAGAGGACGGCCGCATCATCGGTGGCGCACGCAGGTGGAATGGGACCTTAACCAACTGGGCTTGCGGTGCTGGAAACAGCTGGCCAAAGAGCGTGCCAGCTGGAGACGCTTGTTGATTGAGGCCCAGGTTCACCACGGACTGTAGCGCCACCTAAGTAAGTAAGTAGTAACAGAATTGAATGGAAGTCACATGTCAAATATTTGGGAGTTATTTTGGAGAAGAGACTTACCTTTGGCCAACACACAAGCAATGTCGTCAGCAAGATAAACTTAACAATCAAAGTACTGTCACAAATCCGAACTAAACTATGAAAATAAAATAATTATATTCAAATCAATCTTCCAGTCTATACTCCTTTATACAGCTCCCGTTTGGGGTAACTGTTCCAATTGCCACATAAAAAAGTTGCAAGTTTGCCAAAATAATATTCTGAAAATGATTTTGAAACTGCCATGGCAGTTTCGTCCAGTAACCCCCTTATTGCCAACTTAATGAGTAACTAGAAATGTATATTACATTAACAGATGTACACATATATACTTATTTATTTATCACCTTGTTATCTATTTATTTGTTTATTTAATAACTTATCTATTATTTATTTATTTATTCAAGTTAACACCACGCTATCCCGACGAGAGGAAAGGGGAGATGTCACCTTGGATTTCCCAATCGTTCGTGTACGCAACGAGACACCTTGCATCCGCTAGGTGCATGGAAGAACATGATCGAGCGTGCATTCGTTCCCACGAGCATACAAGTATCGAGCGTGCATCCGTTCCCACGAGCATGCGAGTGAAATGCTGACACCGCTTCCCTTGCACACACAGGCTGCCCGGCGAACGCCGGCATAGGAGTTAGATTATGTTTAAGTTAGTTTTGTAAGTTCATTCTGTTTTGGGAACCCGACAAATAAAGTTGTATACTTCAAATCGAAATTACCCATTGCGTTGTAAGTCGAACAGTTGGGGGGAGGCCCTGCCTCCCCGTTCGCGGTTTTTTTTGTTATCCTCTTAAAGGATAACTTTAACTGGCGCCCGAGCAGGGACCGGCCTCCGAATCGATCTACTTTTTTCATTGATCAATAGCCACGGGTCCTTTCATACAGGACGAAGGAGTTAGTACGCTCTATCTGAGTGCAAGTCGCTGTTACCAGGGGAACACAGTAGACCATTCTAGCTCTGATGTGGCCAATTCCGACATACCCATGGGAACATGTACGGAGATTGATTCGATAAGTAGATCGATTGTGAAGTGATTCGTGCCACGAGTAGGTCGCCTACAATCTCAACGTAGGCGTCCAAAAGGGACAACCACGAACCTTCCATGGCCGGTGCTCTATTTAAAATTCGGTTCGGTTTTTATCGAGTCGGGAACTAATCGGTCTTGTTTCCTTTCTCTCCCCCTAGGAATATATAAACAAAAAAGGATATACACATAAAAAATATTACGTCTTCTAATCATCATCGTAATAATGAACGTTATCTTTAAGTGAGTGGAAGAGAAAAGATTACTTGAGAATTCTTCCAAGAAAGTTATAGTTATAAGTGCCAGAAGCAAATTAATATTGTGCCAATACTGTAGTAAGAAAAGTTGTGAAATAGTTCCTAAATTATTGTGATAGGGAAAATATATTGTACAGTTCATAAAAATTCCCTAAGCGAAGATAAAATCGCTGAGTTAAGTCATTGTGCTAGAGTGTGCCAATAAATAAAGTCATTGTGCTAGAGTGTGCCAACACGTAAGTCCTTGTGCTAGAGTGTGCCAATACATAAAGTCATTGTGCTATAGTGTGCCAATACATAAGTCATTGTGCTTGAGTGTGCCGAGACATAAACCAGGTGAGCGTGTGCCCATATAAAAAGCCTAAATAGAATCAGGTGAGTGAATTCTTGGTTAACTTATACTTATTAATAATGGATGAGCTAGAGAGTGCAGTGACGACCTTGACCGGAGCTGTCAATACCATTATCAGTCAACTGAAGGCAATAGAAGCTCGCCTTCTGTGCGTAGAACGCAAGGCCACAGAAGTGATTCCACCCGCTGCGGAAGGCCCTAACGTCGGTCAGGTCGTTGAACTCAGCTCCCCGCGAAACGAGGCCGAACTGAAAGATATCAGCCGTCTGCCGGACTCTGTCAAAGAGTTGCAAGTATTTGACGGAAATCCCACACAGTATGTATCTTGGGTGCATGCTGTGGAAGGAATATTAAGGGATTTCGAAATAGTTAGGTCGAAACCAATATACCGAGCAATCTTGCAACACGTTCGAGGTAAGGTCAGGGGGCCGGCAGACGCTGCTCTTATTTCATACAACATCTTTGATTGCGACTGGCGCGAGATAAAACAGTGCCTGTCGCTGCATTACGCGGACAAACGCGATATGCGTACGCTGGAACACCAGCTTAACCACCTTACGCAAAAAGGTAGTAGGCTCGATGAATTCTATGCCGCTGTTAACCACCAGCTATCTCTGATGGTCAACAAACTTAAGACCGAGGCATACAGCGAAGAGACGGTCAAGGCTCTAATGGAATCTTATCGAAATAGGGCTCTAGACGTTTTCGTCCGTGGCCTTAACGGCGACCTTTCCAAGATGTTAATCATCCAGAGACCGAAAAATCTTCCTGAAGCCTATTCAGCTTGCCTTGAGATCCAGAATCTCAACTTTAGGAATCATTCCATTCACAATATGGCGGGACAGAACACCATCACTGCCCCCGTTAATCAAATATTTAGAGGCGGAGAGCGGCGTAATCTGCCACCTCGAAGACCTTCTTATAATTCACCGAGCGGAAGCAAGCCATTTACACCGAATTTCCAACCGCGAGCCTACATCCAATCTCCCTTCCGGGATAACGGTTCACCGCCTAAACCAGGACCAAAGCCGCTTGAAAAAATGGAAGTGGATAACAGCGTTCAATCAAAGCAAGTTAACTATATGAACCGTCCCAAGACTTTCGGCTCGCATAATCCTTTTAAGCGGAAGGCAATGTCCGCAAACATCCCTATGAAACAACAAAGGCTATACCACTTGCAGGATGGTAACGAAGATAACGAAGAGTATAACGAAGTCGCAGAGGAGGCTGCAGGCGACGAGCTGAATTTTATGACGGGCGGCCATCCAGCGTACCATACGTAGAGTACGTTACAAAAGACGGGACTGTGCTAAAGTTTCTTGTCGATACGGGTGCTAACAAGAACTTTATAAGCTCAGCCGACAGTCCGTCTTAACAAACCATTTAGAGTACAATCAGCAGGTGGTAGTATCCTTATCTCTGAGTCTGTCGAAGGGAAGTTCTTTGAACGGCTTGGTAATAAAACAGTAATCAAATTCTATGTGCTGCCTGGTCTCAACACCTTTGATGGTATCATCGGAGATGATACATTAAAGGAACTCGAGGCCGTAGTGGATAGGAAAAGAAATGTACTTGAAATAAAACCAGATATTATGATTCCGCTAAAGGAAAACCTGTCCATGAATGTCAACCTAATAATAGATCCTAAACTCCCTGAAAATGTAAAATTCGAACTATTGTTACTAACCCAAAAATATAGCTTCCTTTTCGGTCCTATTGATACAAAAGAAGTAGTCGACACATCCATCCTCGCCGAAATAAGAACCAGCACCGACGAACCAATCTACACGAAAAGCTATCCCTACCCAGCGTGCCTCAGAGGAGAGGTGGAAAAAGAGATAGCGAAGCTACTTGCGGAAGGCATAATCCAACCATCCAGGAGCCCCTACAACTCGCCCATCTGGGTTGTACCCAAGAAGCCAAAAGCTAACGGCGAAAAACAATACAGGATGGTAATCGACTACAAGAGATTAAACAACGTCACAATAGCAGACACGTACCCAATTCCCGACATAAATTCAACGCTTGCCAGCCTTGGCAAGGCTAAGTACTTTTCAACCCTTGATTTGACTTCCGGATTTCATCAGATACCGATGAAACCCTCAGACATCCCGAAAACTGCATTCTCGACGATGAATGGTAAGTTTGAATTTCTCAGATTACCCTTCGGGCTGAAAAATGCCCCTGCAATATTCCAACGCATGATAGACGATGTTCTAAAGCCCTACATCGCCAAAATCTGTTATGTCTATATAGATGACATAATTGTTTTTGGTAGTAGTGCTGAAGACCATTTAAAGAATTTAGACATCATCCTGGCACGACTGAATGCAGTCAAGCTCAAGGTTAATTTAGAAAAAACTCACTTCATGCAGACGGAAGTGTTAAGGCCAATCAGTCGAGCCGAATCCCAATAGAACTTAATGAAGAAGCTCTTAAAGCATTCAATGAGTTAAAGGCGCTATTAACATCATCAGAAATCCTAGCATTCCCTGATTTCGAAAAACCTTTCAATTTGACAACTGATGCCTCAAACCTTGCAATAGGTGCAGTTTTGTCTCAGGGGGAATGCGGAAAGGACAGGCCTATAGCATATATCTCGCGGTCACTGAACAGGACCGAGGAGAATTATGCACCAAACGAGAAAGAGATGTTGGCCATCGTATGGGCACTAGACAACTTACGCTCGTACCTGTATGGCGCCAAAAAGATTCGAATATTCACAGACCATCAACCCCTGACGTTCGCACTGGGTAACAGAAATTATAATGCGAAATTGAAGAGATGGAAGGCGCGGATAGAGGAGTATAACTACGAATTGATTTACAAACCCGGTAAATCAAATTTGGTAGCTGATGCTCTCTCTAGACTCAAAACTGAGATTAACCATTTGCAGGATTCAGAGACCACTGAATCTGTACCAAACCCTAATACAGAGGGAACTCGCACGGCCAGTGAGAATGCTACCTCTCTCACTACGCAGACCGCACGATCAGACGGTGGGTCCTCTACAGAAACCGCACACAGCGCACTACAGGACTCTTCAGATCTTATACCCCATGTAGAAGCACCAATCAACGTCTTCCGGAACCAAATTATAATCAAAATCGGTAAAGGCCTGGAGATTCATGAAGAACCTCATCCCGGCTATCAACGACATTACGTCGCTATCGCCAATCCAACCAAACAAATCCTAACCGAAGTTCTCAAGGTAAAACTTAACCCAAACGTCATAAACGGGATTAAAATTCCAGAAACATATTTAGGCATCCTGCAGGAAGTCGCTTGCGAACATTTCACTAAGTATAAGATTAGGATCACGCAAAGGGTTGTTGAGGATGTGGCGAATGATGAACGGAAATACGAATTAATTATGGCGGAACATAGGAGAGCACACAGGAACGCTCGGGAGAACAAAGATCAATTGCTTGAGCGATATTACTTCCCAGCCATGAACAGTTTGGTCACCAAATATACCAAATCATGCGAGGTGTGCAATTCCAACAAGTATGACAGGCATCCAATCCACCCTGAGTTCCAACCTACTCCTATCTCTAGTTATCCTTGCGAAATCTTACACCTAGACCTAATCGAAATACAGAATGAAAAGTTCATAAGCTGCATAGATAAATTTTCCAAATTCGGTAAAATCTTTCACATTAAAAATAGATCTGCTTTACAACTTAGGGATAAAATTATAAAAATCTTGCATTATTTCACGGTGCCCAAAATGTTAGTAATGGACAACGAGTGCAGCTTCGTTAGTCAGATGGTAATGAACTTCATAAACATGTTGGGCATAAAAATATACCGAACACCAGTGCGGCGCTCAGAGTTAAACGGCCAGGTTGAGAGGTTTCATTCAACCATTCTTGAGATATATCGCTGTCTTAAGGCTGATCACAAGGATCTGCGGCTTAAGGAACTGTTAAATATCGCGGTAGATAGGTATAATAACCGCGTACATTCCGTTACTAAGCGTAAGCCAAGCGACATATTCTTCGACAGAGCTCAGAGGATTAACTACCAAAATCTCATAGACTTTCGTAGAAAGGTCAATCAAGATCTTAGGGCTGAAATTAAAAGAAAACAGAGGGAAAGCAATATCTACCGAAATAAGTACAGAACAACACCGAGAACATACAAAAAAGGCCACGTCATTTATACGGCGTCGAAAGGTATAAAGGCAAAAAACAAGCCACTATTCCAAAAGGAAATAGTTGCAAAAAATAATCGCGTTACTGTCGTAACTTCGACAGGAAGAAGAGTCCATAAGACTCATATAAGGAACACAAGTTAGGGGGTAAAATCCTAACGTTCCGTGAGATGCGTATAAAGAACACAAGTTGGGGGGTAAAATCCTAACGTTCTTACGTTGTCATAAATATATAAGAATATAAATAACTTGAAATATATCGGGAAAAGTAAAACCCAAAACATATATACATACCTGTATATACATATATACATATATCACACAAATTACTTAACGCGCACTAAGAAAGCAAGCAAAGAAAAAAAAAAAAAAAAGGCGAGAATGGCACAAGGCATAGGCACAAGGCACACAAAGCATAGGCACAGGGCACGACACTCACTCATTTATATTTTTATGGCACTCATAGGTTAAGGAATCCTACCATAAGTTAACAAATTGTCCCTAATTACTAATAACTAATTACAATCCTTAAATTTTAGATTTGTAGTCTTGTTTTTAATCAATCTAATCCTTAAGCTTGTATATTAGTCCTTAAGCTAGAATTAAATGTATCTTAATATCGTTGTTCTTAGATTCTCTGTATTCCCATAAAAGATTATTTCACTTAAACCTAAGTTATTGCATAACATATATCCTAATTAGGCTTTTAGCGGTAACATCAGTTGCTGTGCAAGGGTACGACGTAATTGAATATCAGTCACCAATCGTCACAATGAAGGAAGGCAAAGGATGGATCATAGACGGACACTTTAAGCTGATACACCTCGTCGACCTACAGAAACTCGAGACGCTCCTGGGGGAAATGTACAAAACCGTGGAGGCTGAGATTAAGAACCACGATAAGAAGGTCATCGCGGAACACCATCTAGCGCAAATCAGCGTGCGATTTGACTCACTGAGGGGGAAAGTTCATAGGCAGCCCAGGTCTATCAACTGGATAGGCTCAGCGTGGAAATGGCTAGCGGGTAACCCCGATGCTGCGGACTGGGACGCGATCCTAAGGAATGAATAGGGCATAATTGAGAACAATAACCAACAGTACAAAATCAACGAGAGAGTCCTGAAAATAACCAATGACATCGTCCAAAAGATAAACTGGGTTATTGACAGCACCAAAAATCAAGTTGCTCAATCCGACAAATCTACAGTCGAGCAGAACATCATCAACCAAGTCATGCTAATCAAGGAAGAGATCAATGAGATCGTCCACGTTTGTCAAATGGCTAGAAGTGGTACAGTCAACACCAACCTTCTCGATCGCGAAGAAATCAACAGGGTCCTGTCCGAAATCGAAACACTGCCCTATGCCAACGTAGTAGAAGCACTGGAATTCGGAACGCCGTCGGTTTTTACTAACGACACCATGCTCCTGTACGTTCTTTCAATCCCAAAAATGAGTAAGACGGAGTACAACCTTTTGCTGACGAGAGCATCCATCACGAACGGGAAGCAAGTCGATTTACAGTTCAACAGGATGTTAGTGAACCACGGAGAAACCTTCGGAATCCTGTCAGACTGTCTTACGATAGGAAACGCTACAGTATGTGAAGGAAGGACCTTGGAGAAACTAGAGGAGGACCACTGCATCGCCCGGTTGCTGAAAGGCGGGCACGCCGCCTGCACCTTCCGTCTAAACAGCGCGGAAATCATTAAACTCATCGCAGAAGACACCATTTTCGTTACGAATTTCCATGGCCAGCTTACCTCTCTCGACACGTCAAAAAACCTGTCCGGCACTTTTCTAATCCGAATCCATAACGAGACGGTCCAGCTCGCCAATAGGACATTTTCGAGTTCCTAAGTCACATCCCTCCAAGCATTACCTCCTGTTCTCTCAAGCATCATTCCAGTCGGAGACAAAATTAATGTCGAATACGTACACAACATCAGCATGAGGAACATCAGGCTCTTAGCGGACCTTGCCAAGAAGACGACGTCATCAGTAGCGGTCGACGCCATCATTTTCCTGCTAGTTGCAATCTCATCCCTTCTCATCTGGAGGAAAATCAACAAAAGGGCGGATTTGCCAGTTGTACAGCCTATGGCGCCTCCCAGCATCATGAACCAGCCTTGAGATCTGCGGGACGCAGATTTTTAGAGGGAGGGCAGTTAACACCACGCTATCCCGACGAGAGGAAAGGGGAGATGTCACCTTGGATTCCCCAATCGTTCGTGTACGCAACGAGACACCTTGCATCCGCTAGGTGCATGGAAGAACATGATCGAGCGTGCATTCGTTCCCACGAGCATACAAGTATCGAGCGTGCATCCGTTCCCACGAGCATGCGAGTGAAATGCTGACACCGCTTCCCTTGCACACACAGGCTGCCCGGCGAACGCCGGCATAGGAGTTAGATTATGTTTAAGTTAGTTTGGTAAGTTCATTCTGTTTTGGGAACCCGACAAATAAAGTTGTATACTTCAAATCGAAATTACCCGTTGCGTTGTAAGTCGAACAGTTGGGGGGAGGCCCTGCCTCCCCGTTCGCGGTTTTTTTTGTTATCCTCTTAAAGGATAACTTTAACTTTCATTTATTTATTTATTTACTTATTTATTTATTTATTTATTTTGTTATTTATTTATCTATTTGCCTATGCATTCATAAAATGCCCTAATGTTTAGTCACATACATATACTATTATTTGTTATTTTCTTCTATTTTAAGTGTAATTATATTATGTTTTATTAATGTAAAGCTAAAAAAATACCAACTGTGATATATACGAGCGAAGGTTTTTACAAAGCTTTTCCTTCGAAATTTCCCCTTTTGTACATTTATCTTCATTTTATGCTTACATTTTATTTACACATCAGGAAGGTAAACATAACTACCATATCTATGTAAGTGTTTAATTGTAAAACAAATCTTGTAAATTATTGCTATAAATAAAGTACTACTACTACTACTACTACTACTACTAATTTAAATTCGGCTGTAGTCGAAGTTTTCAGCACGGATTTAAAATATTTTAGACACTGGATCTGCAGAGGCTTGAATGCCAATGAGTTAAACTACATATTTCTGGGATTTTGAGAGGGAGTCGACGGCGTTTAAGTGAGATGAATTTCTTGGTGGGTCAAGAATCAAACTAGTACAAAATAAGTACAGTGGCCGACAAAAGTCTACGTATGGTGCCCATTTCTGCTGTTTGACGAATCCAAGATAATTATAAGAAAAAGTAATGATGCAGTTTTGTTCTTAATCCGTTTTTAGGGTTCCATAGCCAAGGGTAAAACGGGACCCTATTACTAAGACTTCACTGTCCGTCCGTCTGTCCGTCTGTCACCAGGCTGTATCTCCTGCACCGTGATAGTCAGACAGTTGAAATTTTCACAGATGATGTATTTCTGTTGCCGCTATAACGACAGGATAATATGAATATTTAAGGGGGGCTCCCATACAACAGACATGATTTTCATCCAAAAAATCCCCTTGGTCACATACTGAGCCAAGGTTAGTCGACAATATCCCACAACCAGTAGCAAACTTCCCAGCTTTGGTCCCATTTGTGTCCTTGATGTATTAATCCTAGCTTCAACCCTTTTTACTATAATTACGAACAACCAATAATAAATACCCTTTAAGCTATGATGATCCCTATTGTGTCACTGCTAAGTTAATACCTGCTGCAAACCCTTTCGTACAATTGCTATTCCATTCCTTTTCCATCCTGATAGGTTGAGATATCAAATGTCGCAACAAATTCAATTGTTGTGAAATTAACTTTCGATCATATCCCACAACCAATAAAACAGTTCCAAGCATTGATCCCTATTGTGTCCTTGATATATTAATCCTAGCTGCCTCTTTCCCATTATTTTCCCATAACACACTTCCAAGCTTTGATCCCTATTGTGTCCTTGATACATTAATCCTAACTGCAAACCTTTTCCCCATAATTATTGTTATTCACTTTTTCACCTACATACTTGCTGAGGAAGGTGAATGGAGAAGAAGACACAACCGCGAACTCTACGAGCTGTACAAAGATGTGTATGTAGTCCGGAAGGCAAAGATCCGTCGACTACACTGGCTCGGCCACCTCGACCGCATGGATATCAACGCTCCAGCTAAGAGGGTCTTCGACTCCGAGCCTCCTGGTTCGAGAAGAAGAGGAATACCGAACCTCCGGTATAAAGACCAAGTAATCGCGGATGTAAGACATCTTGGTTTAGATAACTGGAAGCAGCGTGCCCGGGACCGTCAAGGATGGAAGGCAGCTATAGCTCAGGCTCAGATCCTCCATGGATCGCTGGTCTAATAAGTAAGTAAGTAAGTTGGACAAAAAAGAACTCACCTTTTTAACCGACTCGACTTTTCCATCCAAAGCGTTCGATACGGTGAACCACGCAGTTTTATGTTCAAAACTCAGGAAACATTTTAACTTTTGAAGTCAATCTACAAAGTTGATATTCTCATATTTGACTGGAAGACAGCAATCGGTAGTCGCTAGCGATCGAAGATCTAAATTTCTAAACTTACTGAATGGTGTGCTACAAGGATAAATACTCGCTTTTCCATCCAATGCGTTCGATACGGTGAACCACGTAGTTTTATGTTCAAAACTCAGGAAACATTTTAACTTTTGTAGTCAATCTACAAAGTTAATATTCTCATATTTGACTGGAAGACCGCAATCGGTAGTCGTTAGCGATCGAAGATCTACATTTCTACCCTTACTGAATGGTGTGCTACAATACTCGGACCGATCCTCTTCTCGATCTACGTTAACGAGCTTCCTAGCATAGTAAAATACTGTTCCATACATATGTACAACATTTGTTCAATGTCCTACTAACTCGATCGGTCTAGCAGCCAATAAAGTCAACGAAGGTCTAAAACTAATTTTAAGTTGGGTGCGAGCAAACTACCTTAGTTTGAATCCGATAAAATCAAAGGCTCTCATTATTTACTCTAACAAATTAGATCTGACTGATTTTCCCTAGTTGAAACTTGGAGATTCGGTAATAGAATATGTCGACTCCATAAGAAACCTTGGAATAATTTTCAATCGCACTCCAACCTGGGACGACCAGGTCAATGCAACCGTTGGTAAAATCTATGGTGGTCTCCGCCTTCTTTGGGCCTCGCATTCCTTCATACCAAAAAAGACCAAAATACTGCTTGCCAAAACCTTGTTGTTGCCTATTATGTTTAATTGCTTTGAAGTACTTGGTAAACTCGACTTTAGGGGCAAAAGAAAACTGTGTGTTGTCTATATTGCACGTTCTTTTTATGACCTCAAACAATACGACCATATTTCCTAGTACTTAAAAACCATATTCGGCTGCTCATTCGAAAACGTACTAAATTTTTTTCCATTGACTTGTATTCACAAAATTATCACGACACAGGAGCCTGACTATGTATACAATAAGCTAAGATTTCCAATCTCACAAAAGAGTTCTTTATTAATCCATCCTAGGTACACTTGCCTCGCGTCGGAACGTCAATTTCTGGTCCATGCCACTCGCTTGTGGAATCCCCTTCCAATACATCTAAGAAGGATCAGAAACGCAGAACACTTCAAAAAATAAATTTTATTCCACCTGGCCAACAATAATAATTAATATTAGCTTCAAACAAACCTTTCTTTTTTTTCATAAAGTAAATTGCACTTTAGCAATTACGTAACGAGGTAATTTTTTAGTCTTAGCAGTCCTATGTCGTACGTAAATATTGTACTAGTTCATAAGATTTTCACTATCTTAATGTACAATCATAAAGACTGAATAAATACAAATTACAAATTACAGCAGCCCAAGAAGCACTCATTGGACTCATTCCACTCTACCTTCTTATTAACCAGAATTGAAATCAGACTTCTTCGCTCGGGAACTAGCCCGCCATGTAGACCCGAGGGTCACATGTGCATCTTACAACATCTCCGACAACGGTCTGGGACGGTATTAACACACATCTTCACAAGAGATTTGAGATATTGATCCCACATCACTCAGCATGGGAAACCAGTGATCCCTTGCTTAATGTCAAAGACCTTAGATGGTATACGGATGGCTCCAAGATGGCTTCTGGCGTTGGCGCCGGCATCTATGGACCAAATTGTAAGATCCTGATATTTATTTTTTTTTTTTGTTTTTATAGTTACACTCGTACTCAAGGCAAAGGGCCTTATAACGTTTTGAACGTTGTGCGAGCGAAGGTAACAGGGAGAGGGAGGGTTTCGCGCAGGTTGATGTTTTTCCACACAACCTCAACGGAGGGCAGTGGTTTTTAGGTCGTAGATGTTCGTTCACTACTCTCAGGGGTGGTTTGTTACATAGGACGAGAGCCGACCAAATTTCGCGTTGGTTATAATTCACGGTAATTCGTTCATGCACTTTTGGTGTTAATATTGCATACACAGAGGATGAATTTAAATTGACCATATACTGTGAGTGTTATGCCTGCAGCAGTACGTTTCGTCGCTTTCAATTCACAACTGCGTTGCACACTTTTTTCCGTATAGGAATTGCTTTTTCTTGGCTATGAAACGAATTTGAACAATGGACCTTCGGCTCGACGGTCGATGATGTTAACCACTGCACCACGGCCACCCCCGTATCAGTCTCCGTAAAATCTCGCGAAAAAATCATAGGTCCTAAATCTTTCTGCGGCATTCCCAAGT
Organism: Eumerus sabulonum; assembly: GCA_951905685.1. NCBI lineage: Eukaryota > Metazoa > Arthropoda > Insecta > Diptera > Syrphidae > Eumerus > Eumerus sabulonum. The sequence continues at coordinate 39,674,124 of OX645062.1, read as the reverse complement.
CTAAGATCAACTTCCTCTTAGACAACTTCCCTCTTGGGAAAAATCGCGACACCTGTCGCCCTTGAACATTCACTCTATTAACATGCCCAAACTTAATATCAGAAGAATAGCCCCATATATAAAATAAAATATATATGTACATAAGGGGTGGGCAGACGGGCTCTCTGACGAGCTATTTAAAGCGGCTGGATATGATCTCGTAGGGCGCGGAGGAAAGCATGTCCGACGAATCGAATCTCAGCATCGTTTGCCCAGTCTAAAAGAAAGGAGACCCCTATAACTACGCCAACCTTATCGAATACAAGATCTTCTTTGCGGTACAGTGTGAACGCCTGAAACCCTTTGTGGATAATCTGATAGGTTCGTATCAGTGTGGTTTCAGGCCATGTAAATCCACAATAGACCAAATATTCACACTGCGGCAGATCTTAGAGAAGATCTGGGGTGGCCGTGGTGCAGTGGCTAAGATCATCGACCGCCGAGCGGAAGGTCCATAGTTCAAATTCGTTTCATAGCCAAGAAAAAGTAATTCCTGTACGGACAAAAAGTATGCAACACAGAGGTGAATGGAAAGTGCCCAGACGTACTGCTGCAGGCATAACACTCACAGTATATGGTCAACTGAAAATTCGTCCTCTGCATATGCAATAACCAACGCAGAATTTGGTCGACTCTCGTCTAGGACAACCACCCCTGAGAGTAGTGAACGAACATCAACGACCCAAACCACTGCACTCCGTTCAGGTTGTGTGTGTATCACACCATAAGAGAATATAAAAAAAAACTCTTTGGACCTGCGCGAGTCTCTAAAAAAAAAAAAAAAAAAAAAAAAACAACAAACGACCCAAGTATATAAAATCACCTTTTTGTCGGTTTCAAGTCCGCGTATGACTCATGTGTGTGCATACAGATGATCTACAGCGCCATGTCTAGTTTTGACTCTCGCTGCTCCATTAAGGTCGGCAGCGAATTAACCGAGATCTTTGATGCTAAAAAACGATTTAGACAAGGTGACGCTCTGTCATGTAACTTCTTCAATATCGTGCTTGAAAATATCATGTACATGTACATGTATGTATACATATGTATAAGAAACATAGGCATTTCGCAGAATTCCTGGTGACACTGAATTGTGAGCAACACACATACCCAGTATGGACAGCATTTCGGTTTCTGAGATGTCAGTGCCATTCATGGATAATGGCTGTGGGTTAGTAAGGTATACGACAGGAGACAGCAATGTGTTTTGGATGCATTCAATTCCGTTTTGCTCTTTTTACCCCACGCAATGATGCTGTCGATATCGGAGTTTAATGAGCTAAACATACGCTGCCGCTCACTATGTACAGCCGAAGAGCAGGGTCGTAAGGTAGCGAACGAATATGAGAGGCTCAGGGTACAGTCGTCAGCGAAGGAGTGGATTAGATTAGAAGTGCCAGACAAGAAATCATTTATAAAAATGAGGAAGGGTGTCGAAGGCAAGACGGGAGCCCTGGGGAACACCTGCATTTAAGAAATGGATGTCATATTTTAATCCGTCCAAAACAACTTGATTTGAACGATTCGAAAGGAGCTTCTAATCCATTGAAGAAGAGGCTCATCGATCCCGAAAGTACACATTTTCGACAAAAGGGCTTCATGCCAAACCCGTCAAATGCTTTCGAAATATCCAGTGCAACTATTTTGCTTTCACTTGCTTGGTGAAGCGAGCGATCCTACTTTCCGGCGAAATATGCCATCAAATCACCAGTGGATACTGTTGCTACGGAAACCGCATTGTTGGTCATTGCAAAGTTTCTGTGATTCAAGATATTTTATAATGTATGTATGTATGTTGGCGTTACAGTCCATGAAGAACCTGAGCCGAGCTTCTCTCAATCACCTATGTTGTGTGTGATTTCATTTTCACATAGGTGAAAGGGACCTACAAATTTATTGCCGGTTCCGAACGGCGAATTTCGAGAAGCTTTTCATGACATTTTTACTACAGGGGGTTTTGTCAGAACCCCGCTGAGGAGAAACACCGTGAAAAACACGTTCGATGACATGGCTGTGTCGGGATTCGATCTCGAGTCATCGGCGTCAGAGGCCAACACACTACCCACTGCGCCACGGTGCTCTCAAGATATTTTATAAGCTGACGGTTAATCAGCGTTTCCATGACCTTGGAAAGAAGGGACGCTAGTGCAATGGATCGGTAGTTGGAGGGAGAAGAATATTCGCCTTTTTTGGGTATAAGCTGGACAAAGGCGGTTTTCCACCAACTCGAAAAGAAACAGGAAGAGCAGGAAAGGTGTAAAAGCTTACGTAATGGTTTTGTCAGCGTAGAAGAACACCACCTCTTCAGAACTATTGGGGCAATACCGTCTGGACCAGCGGATTTGTGTATGTCGAGATTTTGAGAACCCTTGGGACTGTACGAGTGCGGAAGTGGATTAGTCCCACGGTGGAATTGACGCACTCTAGTACAGGCGGAGACAAAGTACAAGGTGGGAGCTGAGAACTGGCTGCGAAGTGGGCAGCAAGTAGGTTAGCGTTGTCTCAAGGGGTGACAGCTGGAATGTCATTGTGGATGTTATGTTTTCTTTATAAACGAACAGAAACTGTTGCTACCTTTGGGACTTTGAAGTAATTTACGCCTTAATTTTTGGTCGGATTGGAATTTAACCCATCGCATGTGGGTGTTGTAGTAATTTCTGGCTCGTATGTACTTTTTTTCTCAGAACTTTGTGCCCTATAGGCCCGAAAACTTAGCTCTCTGAGCCATTTAGCCTCTTTGCAGCTCAAGTCAAATCACGTATTATTTTTGGGCCTGGTGCTTTTAATCCTACTAGGAATAAAATTTGCCATTTCGATTCGGATACTGTTTGCTATAATATAATACAACAATCAATTTAAGGTTCGAAAGAAGTTGTTAGGGCCGCACCAGTTGGCTTTTTTGTGTAGCCATAATGTTCTCTTAGGAGCTGAAGAGGCTGCGAGTACTTGTTTTTCGTGTGTGCCGGAACTCGCAAAGAAGGGCTGGATCTTGCAACACGATAACGGGACCAGCCCTCCCATTATCGTGGTGCAAGAGTTTTTAGCCAAATAAACATACCAACGTTGGACTATTGTGAAAGTCGATAATTCAATTTTGCGACAAACCTAATTTTCTTGTTTTTTGTTTACTAATTCCCGGAATTCAATTGGCGTTAAATCAGGATTCCTTGACACTTTGAATACAAACGAGTCACAGGTTTCGTGCCTCCTGGCATGGTATGCATAGATTAAATAATATAGGAATAATCCTTTAATAAACTTATAATACCATTACTTCTATATCAGCTTATTGCATTTGCTTATTGGGGTCTGACGGTAACAGTCCATGAAGGAACAAAGCCAAGCTTCTCTCAATCGCCTATGTTGTGTGTGATTTTATTTTCCCATAGGTGAAAGGGACCTACAGTTGATTGCCGATTCCGAACGGTAAATTTTGAGAAGCTTATCATGACAATTATACAACACCCCGCTGAGGGGAAGCGCCGTGAAAACACATTCGATGACATGGATGACATGTCGGGATTCGATTCCACTGCTCCACGGCGCTGTTGTATTTTGTTATAGTACATAACATAGTAGTATTAAGGGATATGTGGATGCAGATGAGCTAAACCCTTTACGGTTGCGATTTTATTATATGTAATGTTGCGGACACAAACCGACCGTTATGTTCGAATCTCGTTGCCAAAATTTGCGATACTCTGTTGCAGCTAAAAATTAATGGTAACCTTCAGCGGCATATTGCTGAACATAAATGCCAGAGCATTATAGAGGCTTCTGAAGGGGAACGTCTAACGGCGAACATTCGAGAAAGTGGACCGAGGGCTATATAAGCGAGAGCACTCGCCCTCGGGAGCATTCAGTTATCGGGACTCAGCAACGAGTGATCAGTCGGTAATCAAGCCATCTAGCGAGATGTAGAGACAAGCGTTGTAATAAATGTGAAGCGCCCAGATAATTGATCTGTGGTGGAATAGTAAAGTGTGTGTAAGCAATAAAGTGTAAGGTGTGTAAAAGCTTCTAATAAAGGTGAAGCGCCCAGATAATTGATCTGTGGTGGAATAGTAAAGTATGTGTAAGCAATAAAGTGTAAGGTGGGTAAAAGCTTGTAATAAAGGTGAAGGGCCCAGATAATTGATCTGTGGTGGAATAGTAAAGTGTGTGTAAGCAATAAAGTGTAAGGTGTGTAAAAGCTTGTAATTAAGGTGAAGCACCCAGATAATTGATCTCAGGTTGTAATAATAAATAATGTGTGTATGAAATAAAATTAGACATTTGTAGTTTATCGCAATCCAATGATCGAACCCTATCCCGGAACGGTTTAATTTTCGTGAAAATACCATAACGTTTAAGTGAACACCATTTGCATTCAGTGCATTTGTGACATAATTAAACCGACATTAGTGACTTCAATTATAAATCTACCAAACCTACTTAATCGATTGAATGGGACGACAAGGTAACTTTCCGCCGTAATCCCCAGAATGACACAATTATAAGCGAATTACTAGCATTGACTTATACGATTTATGCAACGTTTGGAATTTCATTTTCAATATAATCGATTTGTCGAGAGGGTACGATGCACTTTGTTCACGAATCGCACCTAAGCTTCACGGGAACCTCATAAATATCAAAATGATGTGATAGTTGTTTATTCACAAGGACTTCCGATCTGAACGCGTGCCGATGTGTAGTACCTATATGAGATTAATAAATTATCTCGCCAATATCGAATGAAGGATATATGTAGGTAAGAACTCACATGCAAGTACCCTTGTAGCATCTGTAGTACCTTTATGAAAGCCAAAAGTTGAGTGTGAATTCCGTAGTTGTGGTTTTTGCGCCATCGACAACGATTACTTCGACGACATACATATACGTACATATACATATAGTGCGATTCATTTGCACAACACCCTGCTACTCTAATCGGTTTTCACTATTCAACCTTGTTTCACTGTTTGAATTCAATATTCAGCAGTCGAACCCGCTGGAAATGTCACATTTTCCCAGAGATAGAGGACCTCAGTCGCATCCGTTTAATTGCACATACAGTTGAAAACCAATGGCGACACTACAACAGCAGTAGCTAACTAAGATAAATTATTCAAACGGCTACAGTTGTATAGTTGTATGGCTAATTGGGAGGTACAATACGCCGCATATCCCATGCACATTCTTCTAGTTGGCTCGTACACAGGAACACACTTTATCTGCGTGCAGCTTGGCCAATTTCCATTCGATTTGGAATTAACCCGAAGACTGGTTGTAGATACACTTAATTCCATTTAAATAGAGCATAAATAAGGTTTGCGATTTGGTGCATGCATTAATCATCAAATGCAAAGGGTTCTGTCTGTGTTTGGTATGTTCTGGCGCTGGCCTTTTTCGATGTCGTTCATTTGCTTGTGACACGGAAGGTGGATATTATTTTGCCATTGGCCGACGCTATAAATGCTTAAGTTATGCTAGAGGTTTCAATTTGTTTTGTCGGACCAATTTGTTTGTGCATAGCCGAAAATGGGAGGTGTGTGTGTTTATTTGAGGAAGCCACATGAAATTGATTACAAGGCTGTTGTATGGCATAGTGCTAAAAGCACCCAGCAATTCGCATACACAATGTTGGTAGTACATACCTCAAATATACACAGTTTGTCAAGCAAGCACTAAAAACAGTAGCAAGCGCAACAGTGAGATGGGAAGAAAAAAATAAATTACAGCGAATACGGCAATAGCAGAGTTAGAGAAGAGAAACAAATAGTTAGAGCGGAATGCAATCAAACCGGAGGACGTCTAGCCTTTAATTTGACTAATGAATTTGCCGGACAAAGTTTTCAACAAGCGATGGTGGTTACGACGTTTTTATATTAGTCATCGGTTCTTGGTCGGCAATGCAAAAAAGTTCCTTTAATCAACTGGCCAAAGCCTGATTAGGTTTCATGAATGGCTGCAATATCATTATTCGCATTGGTAGTTTACTGTACGAGTGTAAAGGACTTGTACACATCTGCGGCGTTGCGGCATTCTTGTTTGAAATGTATGCCAGGAAAAGTTGTTTTCGAAATGAACTGGTTTTCCTTGTTGTTTTCAGTTGAGAAATCAATAATGCAATCAGTCAACAAAACAGAATTTGTTAGGACCATTTCTTAACTTTATGCTTTGAATCTTTGCCTTGCCTTGTGGGAGAGAGTACGATAACTTTGGCGCCAAAAATTGACAACGGTTTTTTGTAGAGGGGTCAAAAACAAGCATTTTTTTACTATGCGAGGGGTGGGGGGGGGGGGGCTATCTCGCCCCGTTTAGGGGGTAGGGGCAATTAAAAAAAAAAATATTGAGAAACAACGGCAACACTTACAATGAAGTACTATACTAATTTTGAAAGCCAAAAACATTTTCTTCAATGCTAACTTTACATTAAATTATTTATGTTAACAGTTTTTGAAAAATTCGTATGCAAACTCAAAGCTTTGATAAAAAAAATTTAAAAATAAGTTTAGGCCAATTTATCTCAAAGTTTTGAAATGAAGTGCTAAATTGGATTTTTATGGTCAATGCTTATATCAATTCTGAATCAAACACAAAAAACCGGATGCTACTATGTTTTCTAGTTTTTGAGAAAATTGAAAATTACTAGATATCAGTTAAGAAATAAAAAAGTTTGTTCTGGAAGACTTAGTTAACTGTAATTCTTGTGGAAGATAATTCCAGGCACGAATTGCTGATACGGAAAATATCGTTTGCCAATGCAAAGTGTCAAAAGAGGGAACTATAAGCTTTTTCCCTCTATTAGACTGACCAAATTGTAGCATATCAAAAGGGTAACTAGGAGATTTATTTTGGATTTGGACAGTTTTAAGACATTCCGAAAGTTGAAATATAGGTCAAGATTCAGGCCAAAAATTGACAATACTAAAGCAGACGTCCGAGGAATATTATAAATAAAACGAACACAATTATTAAACGCAACATTTAGTCCACGTTTACAAATCGAATCAGGACAAGGGAACCCCGAACATTTAAACAAATGCATGGCATTATAAGTGTATTGATTAATCCTATTTTTATTATGAGAAGCAAATAATACGGTGAGCATCTCAATTTGCCTAGAGTGCCATAAACTTTCCGCAAAGTATCTCTAATTTCGTCACAGTATGTGAGCGAGAGGGGGCTCTGGCAGGTGAATACCTGTTAGAATTTCTTTGCAAGAACAACTTCAATATCCTAAACTGGCATGTCTCAACAGAAACATCGATGTCAGATCATCGACAGATCTGTTTCGGCATAAAAGCAGGAGATATCATTACCAGAACATACAGACAACCGAGAGCGACAGACTGGGACACATATAGCCTATAAATCGCACAATCGATCGGAAACTGTCCCCATAGCATCAGAGACATAGACAGCCTCGAAATCAGCTGTGACAGCCTTAATGCTACCATCTTATCTGTCTTTCACAACGCTTGCCTAGAGAAAGTCAAGTCAGGCAATCGTACCAATCCGTGGTGGAACAGCAATCTGGCCAAGCTAAGAGCACTGACCAGAAAACTGTTCAACAGAGCTAAATGGACTGGTGACTGGACAGAGTACCGTGCCTCACTCACCAACTACAACCAAGAGATTAGAAGAGCCAAAAGAGATTCATGGAAAAAGTTATGCAGTAGTCTATCAGACATACAGAGCAGCGCTCGCATCCACAGAGTTCTCGCCAAAGAGCATACTAACCAAATGGGACTGTTGAGGAGAGCAGATGGCACTTACGCGGAGAATGGTACAGAAGTACTCAAAATTTTAACCAGTACGCACTTCCCAGATTCCAACATCATTCCCTCCAATTTTTCTAACTAACCTCCGCAGATCAGGGCAACTAGACCCAACAGGGAGGTTTGGAAGAGAGCACGAGGGAAGCATAAAATGGGCCATTAAATCCCCCGGGGAGGATGGTATCTTCCCAGCCCTTCTTCAGAAAGGAAGTGCGCTAATTAGCCCCATGCCTATCAACATCTTTAGAACCAGCTATGCATGGGGATACATACCAACGAGCTGGACAGAGGTAACGGTAAAATTCATTCCCAAAGTAGGCCGTAGACCCATAGACCTGACTAAGTCCTACAGGCCGATAAGCCTTACCTCTTTCTTCCTAAAAACAATGGAAAAAATTCTGGATAGGCATATCAGCGACGGTGCCCTGAAAAGATCACCACCTAACAACAACCAATATGCCTACCAGCCTGGGAAATCGATCACGCATGCTCTTCAGGAGTTAACAGCCCGGATCAACAAATTCCCGAGCGAAAAAGAAATTGCGATATGTTTCTTTCTCGATATTGAGGCTGCTTTCGACAACACCGACTACACCCAAATAAAACGTTGCATCCTCAGCACAGGGATGGATAACACCACATGCAATTGGATTCAACACATGCTTAGCAATAGGAAAATAAACACTTCACTAGGCAATGATAAAATCATCACCATGATAAAATCATCTAAATGCCGCGAAAGAATGCCCTCATGGCGGGGTTCTGTCACCTCTGCTGTGGTCCATCGTGGTAAATGAACTGATTAACTTACTCAGCAACAATGGTTTCTATCTCCAAGGCTATGCTGACGACATAGTGATCCTGGTTAGAGGCAAGTTCGAAAACACAGCCTCGGAACTCCTCCAACGGGCACTAAACCTTGTTGCAAACTGATGCATAAAGGTGGCACTAAAGGTCAACCATAGGAAAAGCACTATAGTCGCCTTCACCAAAAGAAGGGATAGGCACAAACTTACCAAACCTACCCTCTTTGGTGAAGCGATAGTGTTCTCAAAAGAAGTGGAATACCTAGGGATAACTCTAGACGAAAAGCTCACTTGGAACTCTCACATTACAAGGACCATTGAGAAAGTCAGGATCTCTTTATGGACCAGCAAAAGTCTCACTGGCAAAAAACTGGGGCACAAACCCCAAAATATCCCGCTGGCTATATACAGCAACCACCAGACTAATTCTCACATATGCTGCGCTCGTCTGGTGACACAAAACAAAGCAAGTATCAGTGCAAGCCAAGCTCAACAAATTGCAAAGACTAGCTTGTGTCTGTATCACCGGGGCCATGAGAACAACCCCCACAGCAGCACTAGAAGTCATCGCGGATCTGCCACCTCTTCATCTCAAACTGAAGAAAGAAGCAATGGTCTTCGCCCACAGACTGATCGCGGAGGATGACTCTAACCGTAGGCTCTTTCACCCTGATATTCTTACCGAACTAAACAGATATCTCTCACAGACAACTGTCTCCCCAGATACAACTTCAGTCAAAACTACAAAGTCACATTCCCCAACCCCAAAACTGGGAACAGGATAGACCCTCCTTCAATCGTGGATCATATGTACACAGATGGCTCCAAAACGATCAAAGGCGTTGGGGCTGAAGTATACGGAGCAAATACAGGCACATACATCTACGTCAGCATGGACAGATATAACTCCGTTTTTCAAACAGAGATATTTGCTTTGGAACTCTGCCTCAGAGAAAATATAAACAGAAATATATTTAACAAAAACATGTACATTCTCTCTGACAGCAAGACTGCACTTCTGTCCCTAAAGAGCTATGAAATCACCTCAAAACTGGTATAGGACTGCCTACAGCTACTTCACCAGCTGGCCAGCACAAACAGAGTTCATCTCATTTGGATACCTGGACACAGCGGCCATACAAGCAACGAAAAGGCGGACCTACTAGCAAGGAAAGGCTCTGCATCACCATTTATGATGCCATGGCCCTTTTGCTGCCTACCCATCAGCACCACCAAATGCTGCATAAACAATTGGTTAAGGAACACGACGAATTACTACTGGCTACAAACGAAAGGTAGCAGACAAGCCAAGTTGTTCCTCCCAACTAGGTCTCTCAGAAGAACGAAACAACTCCTCATGCTTTCGAGGAGTCGGATTCGCTTAATCACAGGTTTCCTTACTGAACACTGCCCAGTCAACAAACACCTGAAAACAATGGGCATTCTACAAGACTAGATTTTGCCCGCGGCTTCGCTCGCGTTAAATTCGGGGTAACACGGTTCCCCTTTCCTGATTTAGAACACAGAAGAGAACTCGGAACAGAATGTTATTTTATACGCTACTGTAGACGATATTATATGTCTTTCCATTTGGGGATAGAATGTAAAGATTCTGGGCATTGGACACACGCGAACATGCTACATACAATTGTCCATGGGAAAAGCACGGCTTTTCTAAGTTCACCCCAGCCACCTTTAATGTTTGACCTTGCGCTTTGTTAATGGTCATAGCGAAACTATGCTTTAGAGGAAATTGTAGCCTTTTAAACTGGAACGGGAGATCTGTGGAAATTATTGGGATTCGTGGGATCATTACATTTTCACCCTTTCCTACGCCGGTTAAGATAGTGGCGCTAATGATATTGCGGCCAAGTTGTGTGACACGAAGTCTCGTCCCATTACATAATCTCGGGGCATTCTAAATTTCGTATAAGCATGACTGGGACGCTTAGTAGTCAAATAACAGAGTATAGGTACCGTATGCACTTAGTGTGAAGCGCGGCACCATGCCCGCACTTAAGTACAGATAGAGAGCACACAACGTTAGCACGTTTCAGAAACAAATCAGCGCCATCTATCGTAATTCAAGAGTAACACTTATTTATATTTCGAATGTTGATTGTTTTCTCAAAAGCTGATTGATTTATGGCTGTTTTAATTAAATTATTCTATTATTCGTTTGTATCATAGAACCTATACTAATTTTGCGGAGAGTCTCACACAAATTTCCATTCCCTCCTGATTTTTTTTTTTTTTTGCTGCATAAAAACTTAACGGGGGCTAGAAAGAAACAAAAAGTAGCCTATGTCACTCTCCATCCCTTTCAACTATCACCACTTAAAAAATCACGTCAATTCGTCGTTCCGTTTTGCCGTGAAAGACGGACAAACACACACACTTTCTTACTTACTTACTTACTTAGCAGGCCTGCGATCCATGGAGGATCTGAGCCCGAGCTATAGCTGCCTTCCATCCTTGACGGTCCCGGGCACGCTGCTTCCAGTTGTCAAGACCAAGATGTCTTACATCCGCGATTACTTGGTCTTTATACCGGAGGTTCGGTCTTCCTCTTCTTCTCGAATCAGGAGGCTCGGAGTCGAAGACCCTCTTAGCTGGAGCGTTGATGTCCATGCGCTCGATGTGGCCGAGCCAGTGTAGTCGACGGATCTTTGCCTTCCGGACTACATACACATCTTTGTACAGCTCGTAGAGTTCGCGGTTGTGTCATCTTCTCCATTCACCTTCCTCACAGCCAGGACCAAATATCTGGGGCAAGAATTTTTCACTCGAAAGAACCCAAAATCATGTCCGCTGTTCTGCTTATCGTCCAGCTTTCGACTCCGTACAGCAATTCTGGCAGTATGAGCGTTTTGTAAAGCATAACTTTGGTCTTTCGAGGGAGGAGTTTTGACCCCACTTTGCCGGATCTCCACTGCACTGTCATATGTGGAATTTACGTTTGCCCCGAGGTAGACAAACTCCTTAACTACCTCGAAATTGTAGCTGTCAATTGTTATATTTTGTCCCAGGTGGTGAGCGACGGATTGGTTTTTGCTTGACAGCATGTATTTCGTTTTGTCCTCATTGATCTTAAGGCCAATTCGTTTCGCCTGTTCTTCAATCGCCGTGAATGCTTCCACAATGCCACGGCGAGAACACGCGATGATGTCGATATCATCCGCGTATCCTAGCAGCTGGATGGACTTGTAAAAGATAGTGCCTTCCCTGTTGACGCCTGCCCGTCGCACTATCTGCTCCAGCACCAGGTTGAAGAAGTCACAAGACAGCGCATCTCCTTGCCGAAATCCGGTGCACACACACACACATTTATAATATTAGTATAGATGACACTTGCAGAATGTGTAATGAAGACGAAGAAATAGCAGAGCCCATATTGTACCACTGTAACTGCCTTTTCAGTACACGTCATCGTCACTTAGGCAAGTACATATTATCTTGAAGCAGAAGAAATCGCTGCTAGCTCACTCAAAAGCATACTAAGTTTTATCACGAACTCAGGTTTTTTGAGTGAACTGTAAGTGGGGGATATCACAATAGGCCTACTCGTGGCCGCAGTGATCAGGCGACTTTGTCCCACCCATAGATAAATACATAGAGATGGCAATCTGATGGCTTTGACTGGCACTTTATTTATCTCTGGTCCCACCCCCTTATCCTCTCTAACTCTAACTCTCTACATCAAAAACGTAGAATTGATTGAATTACAAAATTCAATGTAATAGTGTTACGATCAGAGGTCGGAATATGTAATCTAATAAAAAGGCACCCATAAAAAATATACTTCTAATATGAGGGCGCCGTGGCGCAGTGGTTAGTATGTTGGCCTCTGGCGCACAATGAGCGAGTTCGGATCCCGATTACACCAACGCCCATCGAATGTTTTTTTCGCGACGTTCCTCCTCGGCGGGGTATTGGCAAAACCCCCCGTAGTAATATAATACTTGCCATGAAAAAGCTTCTCTACTCACGCCGTTCGGAATCGGCATTAAACTGTAGGTCCCTTTCAACTGTGTGAAAAATAAATCACACACAACGTGGGTGATTGAGAGAAGCTTGGCTCTGGTCCTTCATGGGCTGTAACGCCACCAAAGAAGAAGAATATGTAATTATTTCTTACCTGTAATTCTTGCAAATTATTGATTTCCAATACGATAATATATGATTTCACTAATAAATTACTTATTTTATTAACGCTGATTACTCGCAAACGCAATCAACCACAAAAAACAAACAGTGTTGTCACTTGACGTATAGGTGTGACGGGGATTCCCCTGGCAGAAAGATCATGGACACTACGCACGCGTTCAAAAATTTACTTTATCTGTTAAGATGCGTTCATAAATCACTTGGTATGTGTTCAAAAACTAACTGGGCGTATGGATATAGAAATTATTATATTAAGATTCGATTACTTGATAAAAACCTATGAGATTGTAGGAAAAGAGGCTTCATTTGTTCGATATTTGGAATTCTTGTCCCAAGGATTTGGCGCCCCTATGAAACTGCCGCCCGGGGCAAGTGCCCCGGTTTGCCCCCCTTAGATCCGGGGCTGGCTTCTGCAGATATCATTCGGAACTATACCTAGTTTTTGCGCGTAAACTTTGGAGATGTCAGTTCTTTTTAGGGAGCTTATACTCCTTGTCCGTTGACTGACGAGCCCGGGCAAGATTTGCCTGGGGATGACACAGGTATGTCCATCTCCGATTCGTCTCGGCCCTGGCGAGATTAGTAAGATTAAGTTTATTAGTTGCAAGGGGTATTCCCTCACAAGCCGCGATTGATTGTAGCGTCGTTCCCTGTTTGGCGAGTTTTTCGGCTCTTTCATTCCCTGGAATGTGGCTGTGTCCTGGTACCCAGATAAGTTGTGTGTTGAACTGTTCAGCCATCTCGTTAAGAGGTAGGCGACAGTCGAGACTAGTTTTCGATGTGTACACAGAGGACCCCAACGACTTTAAGACAAGGCCTCTTTTATTGCCAACAGTTCCGCCTGGCAAACGCTGCAGCGATTTGATAATTTTAAAGCTTTATTCAGCTTAAGTTGTTTGTAAAACTTCGTTATGAAGTTTTTTTCCAAGACCGTGGTGGGTTCTGTGAGGTGCAAGTTTACTGCCATGGTTGTCCTGTTGCTCAGGATGGAGGAGTGGCCAGTTGACATAGCTAGTCCATTTCGAGTTGGCTTTTAGTCTATTGGCCATGTGTGTGGCAATTTTCTTGCCGAAAATATCAAGTGGTGTAAGGTTGAGTATCGTGTTAAGCGCAGCCGTTGGAGTGGACCTGAGGGCCCCGGTAATGCACATACACGCCAACTTTTGTACCTTCTCGAGTTGTTTGTGGTATGTTGTCTTGTCCAGTGCAGTCCACCAGATTGTCACATCATACATTACTATGGGTCTTACGACCGTGATGTAGAGCCATAGGGGGATCTTGGGGTTGAATGCCCATTTTTTCCCTATGGCTTTCTTGCAAGGGAAGAGAGCTATTGTTGCTTTATTAGCTCTTTCGATTGTGTTGCTCTTCCAGGTTAATTTTCTGTCTAGTATAATGCTAAGGAATTTGGCATTGGAGGAATAGTTTAATTTGGTACCAAGCAAAGTGATAGGGCAGTGTTCCGGGATTTTATGCTTCTCGGTGAATAGCAATTGCAAAGGATTAGGAATGCCACCTGCATACGGTCGTTCAATGTGGATAGGTATTTACCTGAGATGGAAATGGCAACGTCATCAGCGTAGGCAATAACTTCCAGGTCTTCTTTCTCCAGTCTAATTAGTTCGGTTATAACTACATTCCAGAGAAGACGTGAGAGAACCCCTCCTCGCGGGGTTCCCCTGGTACCTATTCTGGGGGCTACTTGCCACTCGCTGATCAGCTCTATCAGAGTCCTCTCCACCTTAAGCTTTTCTAGCCCTTCTATTATTGCTTTCGTAGTGACGTTGTTAAAGGCGCCCTCTATGTCAAGGAAGGCTGTTGTAGTATATTCCTTAAGATGGATTGATCTTTAGATTTTCCTCACTAGTGTATAAAAGGCTGTTTCGACAGATCTACCCTTACAGTAGGCGTGCTGTGCCTTAGAAATTATGGACGGATGCAAGTTGTGGCGCATGTGTAAGTTTATCAGCCATTCCAAAGTTTTTAGTGCAAAGGATGATGGACAAATAGGCCTTTGATCCTTGGGGGAAGGGTGAGAATTCCGGCCGGCCTTGGGGATGAAAAGCACCTTTGCGCACTTCCACTTTTCTGGAATGTGACTCCAAGCTAGGCATCCTTTAAAGATAATCTCTAGCCATGGTATAGTCCATTCCATAGTTTGTGTGAGTTCGATAGGGTAAATTCCATCCGGAACTGGCGGTTTGTAGGGCTTCAAGCTTTTTAACGCCCATATAATTTTCTCTCTGGAGATGATATGATCGTACTTTATCACCGTCGCGGAGGGGAGGTGGGTTCCTCGCGAATGCACTGAGTCTTGCGATTCATAGCAGCCTGGGAAGTGCGTGTTAAGGAGAAGATTAAGAGTTTCTTTCTCATATGTTGTTCAAACTCCGTTTGCTGTAAGGCAGCTCGGGAATTGTGGATCTTCCGAGAGTATTTTCCTCAGTCTGTGGGCATCTGAAATTTTCTCCATATTGTTACAGAAGAGTTTCCAGGGTAGCCTTAGTTCTTTCCTCAGAGTTTGCTTGTACACTCTTAGTGAATCTTTGTATAGGCTCCAATCCCTGTCGTTTTTAGGGAGCTTGTTTAGATCTGCGTTAGGTGTAAGACCGTATACTACACACGTAGGCTTTCAACATTAAAGTGCCCGATTTAAATACCCTGATTTAATCCACAAATCCCATTGAGAACACACCTGATATTATCAGGATTGTCTAGGCTCATAATGAGATGAGTCATATAAAACTAGAAATATACCGCCTTCGGGATGTACCTGATGACGCCTTTAGATGATTGCATGTAACCATACAGTAAGTGTGTAATTTAATATCCGATATAGCTGAATAAGAACCTGGTGACATAAGTTTGGCAACCAACCTATCAGCACATGACAGTGGGGAGTCCCATCTACTTCCCTAAAGTTGCACATGAATGCAGCGAATTCTCTAATCAGGACAAACTTAAGTTGCCTTAACACGTAAGCACACGACAATTCTTACGCAACGGTAACCCTATCGAGTGCCAAAGGACAAAAAAGACAAAACTTTTTCTTTATCTCTTAAACTTCCAATCGTCCGATTCTGTGCAAAAATATGCAAAAAAAAAACTTGCTTGTAAGCTCTTTCGTTCAAATCGTCCTTTCAAAAATGATACACCCAGCCATTTTATGACTTTGTTTCTATTATTTGATTTTTCTTTTCCTTAAATTTTAGCAATAGTTCCCCTAGTACACAAGTAAATATTCACATCTACACTCATCCTTTATTTCTGTTTGTTACCAAGCAGATAATCCGAAACAAAACTTCATCCTCTAGAGATGTCAAGAGAGATATGCTTTTAAGTAGGTGCAGAAGAGTGCATAATTGCACTCTTGTATTGCATGTTTTTAAAGTTCTCTGTTTCTGTGCTGGATGTATCTACCCAGTGGAAAAAAAAATACGTATTTAAATATTTAATCTCACTGGGTGTTACGTTTGTAAACTGACTTTTTTATCCTACTTCACTGACTCGACAAAAGGGCTTAGTAGCAGTGTTGCAATGACAGTAGCGACGTCATGAGGTGCTTACCGGAGGAAAAAAAATAGTAGAATGGTGATGGGTGGTAAGAAATGAACTTCAATAAAATAAACATTTTAATAATACTGCCAACATTTGTATATCTGATGCAGAAATAACATGCACATGTATATCCACATAACAATAATATAGGAATTACTGAGGGAAAAAAAAGACAGGATTAGGAGAAAAGCAAATTGACATTCAGGCAACAAAAGCTATGCCGAGTCCCAGCGAAGGACATTGACACTCGGCTTGCATCCAAGCGATGCCAAATCTACATTTGTTGCCGATCCGTTCCCTCGTTCATTTATACATACGTTCATTCCCGCATCCCCTCCACTGCACTGTAGCATGCTTAAGCCACACACATGTTACTTCAGGATATGAATTGCATGTATGTGGGTATGTTACGAGAGCAATTAACAGAGTCCTCCCTTTTTAGTGGGGTGGCAATAGAGGAGCCTCTCCATAACTCATTGAGGGTGCTTGTAAATTTCGTTATTTTTATACTAGATTCTCACTCTCTTAGCTGCTTTCCTGCTTGGGCGCCACCTACATATATCTTCTCGTGCTCGTTACGTACCAGATACTCGGAGGGAATGTACCAATACAATAATCCGAAGAGACATCTTGTCAAATTTCCATTACGGCAGTTGAAGTTTCCAAGAAAGGAAATCCAGTATCTTGTTTTCTACTCCTGCTGGTTTTTTTTTCTAACATGTCATCCCTTTGTACCACAAAGGCACCAGCGACGGTGGCGACTTAATGGTTAGGTAGTGAAGTTGTACGGCGATAAAAGTAGGAAGTTGTCCTTCTTTGGTATTTGTTTTGGCTTTTTTTCTGTTGTTTTTTGGCTTTTTGAAGGTACATTGAACCTTTTATGAATTTCGGCAGCGGAGTTTGAACAATTTTTATGTCAACAATGGAAAAAATGTTTGATTTGGATGACGATGAAAACTTCAAGCAATTTTGAATTTGCTTTTCCTAAAATATTATAGATGGGCGGAGAAGGACGAGTGTGATGTTTTGGCAGGAAATATACATAGAGCAGGAACAAAACGACGGTGATGGGTTTGCTTTTTGATTTAAAGGGCTGCTGTGTCATTTCTATCCAGTAATGAAGCACGTTTTTGGTTATATTCAATACTGTAAAGGAAAACCATGTAATCTATACAAAAGGTACTGGATGGTTTAAATCAATTTAACTTTAGAACAATAGAATCCATTAAAAACAGCTCTTGTAATTTATATTGATACTCATTATAAAACTCATTCTTTTACATTTGCAGCTTACATTTTTTTTTCAATAGATTATAGGCAGTGTAAAAACGTTCAGTTTCTTAAAAAAGAGAAAGTGGATGCATGACTATTAAACTACTGTACCTTTCTTGTTCCAGGTTACTGGTAGCAGAAATATGGACGTGTTTATTGAGAGAGAAAAGCCATTGTTGTGGAACTTTTAATAGCATTGATCTCAAATATTGTATATACAGGGTGCCCCACGAGTGGTTTGCCAAAAAGCTAGAGCGTGTAGGTCTGGTCAAGACAAGAAAAAATCGTATGGGAGGGGGGGGGGGTATCCCCCATTTAGGCGGGAGGGGTAATTTTCTAAAAAAAAATACTTAATTTGGAAAAAAATATTAAAAAGCAACGGTTACATCCACAATGCCGTGATATAATTTTCTGTAAAGCCAGAAGCCTCTTCTTTCATTTTGTTTTTAAACGAAGCTGTTTTAAGGAATAGTTTTTGGGAAATTAATTTTCAAACTCAAAATTTTGAAAAAAAAAATCGAACTAATTTTTCTCAAAATTTTATGTAATTAAGTACTAATTTTTTTTTTCAAGTATTAAATTCTGTTATTAGTTTTTAGTTCAAAACAGAAAACCGGATGCAAAAATTTCTTGTAGTTTCTGAGAAATTAAAAAAAAAAAAACCCAAACCACTTTTTTCTAAGAAAAACCTTTTTTTTTTTTTGGTTTTAACGCGGCTAGACTTGTAGGTAAATTAATGTATGAAACATTGTACTGGTGTAAAATGGTACGGGTGTAACTTCTCGGTATGAAGCACTCTCCATACTTTAGATTTGGGCGCTCCAGGCATAATAGCTATCCTCCTTGTACTAAGGGAGGGATTACGTCGGACCAAATCCAAAATTCTTTCATCTAAGGTTGCTGATCCATCTGTAATTGATGTTTCGCTTCTTCGATGCTCTAGTACTCCGTTCTCTTGCAGACGTGGGTGGATTCTTGAAAACACAATACGACTGGGACACCTCCGATTGGGATATCTTTCAGCGTAGAGCCTTTCGGCTTCACGATCTCGACCATTCAGCTATACGCTGAAAGATATCCCGATCGGAGGCTATAGGGTGGATGCGGCAACGTAGGAATGTGTTTTTTTTTTTTTTTTTTTTTTCGCCGAAAACTCTTGCCCATTCTTATGGTACAAAATCCAGCCCAACTTAACGAGTTCGGGGCGCAAACGAAAAACGCGTGCAGCTTCTTCAGGATGCCAACATAAAACTGTCCAGTCACTGTGTGGTTGGTGGTAATATATTCATGATTAACGATGCCACGGTACGAGAGGTGACGTGATTTACATGGATAGTTTTCTACTCATCCACGATACTTCTTGAGCCGCTTTGCCCATTTAAACACAAATGTTTTCGACATATACTCGTCTTCCCACACCATCTGGAATTCTCTGATGATTTCCAGACTTTATTTTATTATCTTGGCTAGAACGAGGGTGTCGTGGCGCAGTGGTTAGTGTGTGACTCCGATGCATGACGAGTTCTTCTCGACTCACGCCGTTCGAAATCGGCACTAAACTGTAGGTCCCTTTCACCTAGGTGAAAAATAAATCACACACAAATCAACACACAGGGTGGTTGAAAAAAGTTTGGCTCTGGTCCTGCATGGGCTGATATGCCACCAAAGAAGAAGAAGATCCGCTAGAACACCGTAGGAATATTTCCTGTCTTTATCCATTCGCCTGGTTTAGGAGTGATTTTAATGTATTTTTTAGGCTACACCCTAAATCGCACCCGGTCTGTATTTCTGAGTTTTCTCATGAGCTGCAGGAAGTGCTTTCCCAGTTCAGAATAGTTTTGGACGTTAGTGGTGGTCTTAATGTACCTATAGATGAGGTAGACTCATTCACTTTTTGTTATTTCATCAAAATATTCATGGAAACTGTTCCCAATAACATAAGTTGCAAAATGCCTGTCCAATGCACTCGGAAGTAAACAGATTAAAACAGATGGCGAAATTTAAATGAGTAGCCATTTCATGCTTTCCTGTAGAATTAGCTAAGCTGGATCGATTATAAAACAGCTTAGTAAGTTTTAACAAGATCGTGATCATGCCATGTCAGCAGGTTCTGTAAAAAGCATAACAAAACTAATCCAATACATGTAAACTGCTGGTTTGGGCTCGTGGTGCTAAGCTTTTAACACTTTTTTCAAAACGTGTTTTCAATGGAAAATGACGGCAACTCTTCTTGACTCGCTTGGACATCGTTTGCGATGGGTCTGAAAGAGGATAGAGTGGAGTGGAAGATCCTTGTGTTTACTTTTCCACGGCCCCTTTCTAAATGACCCACTGTTTAAAGATGTACGTACGTATGTAACTGAGGCCACTTGAAGAGTACATAGTTCTGAAGCCCTCGAGGCACATTTCAGTCGCCAAAAATAGCGGGTGACTATATGTATATTACCAAGTAACTCTTGTGTATGTAAGTAGCTCAAGCGCACATCATTTTTTACGTTCAATTACCGTTACTTTTAACATTTGATGTCACTTGTACTAACCTTGTTTGCGTTTTAACGACTAGTCGAACAATCATCATAAAATTCAAAAAAGACATTTCACCACTACAGCACCACTCTCAATCCTGAAAAGTCGATAAATGTCACAACAGCTACTATAACGAACACAACCCAATTCGCTCATTAATCCTAGCTTTGCAGGTAGCCTTAACTTCTAGACATTTTAGTTGCGCCCCGAAAACCATTTAAGGATCTGCATCGATTCCATAAATTGATAAATAATCAAAAACATTCTAATATTAATTGATATAAATAGCTAATTGTCGAATAGGTTCATATGTATCAACTCCCGCACGATAATGTACCTAGCTTGGCTGCTAACTCGATCAATCTTATCCATCGGCAATGGAACCGGATAAATCGGCATTGCAAATGCACAATGGTTAGATACGACTGGTAAGCACACGCCATTTATGTGTGTAGATACATAACAGATGGATGGATAATAGCATTAGCTTGGGAAAAACCGATTTTCTCACCATACCTCATGGTCGTTATCTCAGATGTCGTAGTGGTAGTCTGTGATGTCACTCTGTGATTCCTTAATTTCCATTCCAATCAGCTCCCAAATATAGACCGACCGAATACTGAATACCCAATATCGCATGCTGAACAGTGAATGATGAATACTGGTTGTGGGTACTGACTACAGCTCCCTGGTGGCTGCTGAGTATTAAATGCTGAGTGTAGCTATTTTTTTGTGGCCAGTGAACCAATTTTCATTCGCTGTTTATACGCAAGAGACCTGCCAGGAGATGCGGGGAGCAAAAGATACCAAGACCAGAGTCAGAGAGAAGAAGGAATTCATTCAGTTCTACTCAATAAATGTCAGAGTGATTGAATTTATTGCGAATTGATTGCGTTTTTCAATTCAGTCTCCGATTTGCAGTCAAGTACAATTCGAAGCTGAAACAGAGTTGCTTGCCGTTCGCCTCATATTCGAACGACCAACTAAAATATATGCAATCCTCACAACTCATACCGGTCGGCCTAATGTGCTGTGTCTCCTTTCTCAGCCACGAAAAAAGATTACCGATAGGATGTCGGAGAGACATGGAGTGGCCAAAACGATGATGTTCTCTAAATAGATACCTAGCCAGTCAGATAGTCAGTCGTATGTACATATGTAGCCTGAGAGCTTGTGGCTTGGATAAGTACCCCATAGAAGCGTTTGAATCAAATGAAACATCGACGAACGACGATGGAACGATGAGTCGACGAAATAAATGAATTTGCAACAAGGCACGAAAGGCCTGTCAGATGATTTAGAAGAGTTTAGCGTCAATGCAATTTTATAATTGAAAACGTGATGCTCCTAAATGGATTCGGAGATGTTTCGTTCGTCGTTGTTCGCTTTTCAGTTTGTAGTTGGCGGCGTTGGTGTACGGTATATGTATATATCGCGTAGATGTATGCATCTGCTATATGGTACTCTTTTGTTGGCTGTGTGCAGAGTCAGCGTCGTAATGTGGTAATGTGGCAATGTGCTGAAGTGAAAATCCCTCTTAAATGATAACTTCTTCCTAAATCTCGTATTTAGTTAGTCTCGAAGTGAATAATTACACCATTTCGTTTCCAGGACACCGGTGCGACGGCTCTCCGCATGCCGCAGAACTGAAATACTGGCACTGAAAGAGGTCCCCTAAAAGGCAATTCCTAATGTACATATGTATGTATGTAAGTGAGGTAATAATGTATTAAATTGCAAGTGCATTCGTAATTTGTATTCCTGGACTTTGACTACAGCCGATGGTGTATTGGGTTCTGTTTTTACGAATCAGACGGAAGTGTGCGGTAGGATGGGGTATTTTATGGAGCAATAACAAACCGGCAAAGTTGTTAGATTCGTTTTTTTTTTTTTTGTTTTCGCTTTTTTTGTTTGTTTTCTTTCTTATGCTGTACAAGCCACTATTTGAGCCAGGGATCGGGATTTGGCTAAGCGGTTGAAGGATTTGGACATACATAGATCAAGTTTGATTGTTGCGTTTCTGTGTTTGCCTTAGAGGTTAAAGATGGCGAAAGTGCTCTGAGGTTAATGTCCCATTCTACGAAATAAAGATTTTTGATTTATTGTTAGGCTACGTTAGAAAATGGAATGCGTACATAGTACATATGGATGTCAACCTGAGGGAAATGCTACATATATAATGGTAAAAGAATGTTGTGGGAAATATGCAGTCAAGCAAATAGCGTCATGTTTGGGTTTAGCTTTTTCCGAGGCGCTACTTAAGCGAAGGCAATTCGACAATTTTTCTGTAAAATTTACTTTATTTGTGTTATATTATTAAAAAAAGAGAAAAACTAAATAGTTTTTCCTACAAATTTTTTTACAATAAGATGGTACGAAATTTATACCACTGCGCACCAATTGTATGTTGTTATGCATGGAATTCGTTGAAGCAGGGCTCTGTCTTACTTAGACAATGTGGAACATTGCAAGTAGAACACATCCATTGTGTTCTTCTTTGGTGTCCTGATATGCTACAGTGCGCACATCTTCGCAATGAAGTTCTTATCCGTTGAAGAGAAGAACTGAAGACTTTTGTCAACAAATGGCTTATTTTTTCTTACACGGACGTTGGTCATCATTTTTTTCTTTTCCTGGTAAACCTGAATGTTGGCAAAGATGCGATATTAGATCCAACTTAAACTCTTTTAGTGGTAAGGTATACGCTGTATATTTTACCATGGTATACGCATTTACGATTCCTACATCAAGAAAACGGGAGAAAATGCAATGCCACCGTTTCCTACTTTTTCGGTCCACTTAAAATTTTTAGAGATAGTCAAGTTTATGGACGCTGTTGATATGCATATCATTGTCTGAAACGATTCCCGGTATCTCCACCTCTTTTCGGGAACCGTCGTTCTGTCGTCTTTGAATTTTGACACAAGTTAATGGATCTGGAAAATTGGACAAGACTGTGACAGCTCTTTTATCCATCCACTACATAAAAGCCAGGCCACTGTCACTGATTAGCCAGTCATTTTCTCCCCCTTTTCAAATCTTTATCACTTTTTATATATTTTGGTAGGAAATTTCTATTTTGCTGAATAGTTCTTCAGGTGTTTATTATTTTTTTTTTGTTTTTTTTCCTTTTAGTTCAAGTTTTCTGCAAAGTTTGAAGCTCAATCTAGTGCAGCACGCTCACTAAGTCTTTTTTCAACAAGATTCCCTTTTTTGCCGGTGTAAACATCGAACTAAGGGCGTGGTGGCGCAGTGGTTAGTGTGTTGGACTCTGGCGCACGATGAACGAGTTCGGATCCCGATAACACCAACGCCATCGAATGTTTATTTAGCGGCGTCCCTCCTCGGCGGGGTACTGGCAAAACCTCCCGTAGTATAAATTGTCTGGAAAAGGCTTCTCGACTCACGCCGTTCGGAATCGGCATTAAGACTGTAGGTCCCTTTCGCCTGTGGGAAAAAGAAATCACACACACCATGGGTGATTGAAGAGAAACTTGGTTCTGGTCCTTCATGGGCTGTAACGCCACCGAAAGAAGAAAGAAATATCGAACTTTAGCACATAACCATAGCTGCCACATAATATCCAAACTTTGAATCCTCTTTTGATTGGTTTCTTAGGCATGTACTGAATGAGAGTAGAACGACCTAAAAAATACCTTTGACATTTATCTTTGAATTTGATCATCGATTGCAGCTAGCACACTCAGAATCTTTGTTGCAAAAGATCTAAAAACGGTTAAGCTTTGTAAAGCTTATTCAATGTTGTTGTTCCTCTTTTGGGCATCACTGTTAAATCGTTCAAATACATATTGTTAAAATCCAGTTGAATTTTTTCTCCTGCATTATGCTTGATTCGTATGAATCATGTAATTCAGGTCGAGTTGACCAATACATCTCTACAACTTCCCTGAGTTTGTGTGGCCATTAGAAAATTGATTTCGATAAAAGCTTTCATCTCTGTTGCCTTGGTGGGAGTGAAGCGTTTGCCTGATTGCTCAGCAAACAAATCTATTTTGAACATGATATGATCAATTATTTCTTGTGTCAAAACTTTATCAAATATTGAATAAATAAATAAAATAAATACATTCAATCTCATAAGCTGGACCATGTTTTTTGCCTAAAAACTAGATCGATTGAATATTTTTTTTTCCAATTCGGCAAAACAAATGGTTCTGCAATTTTAAACTAACTCAGCACAATTTCATCTTCGCTATCAAAGTTTAATCTTTTTTTACTGCATCAAAATCTTCCAAATATTTGATATCTTCCTCAGTTATCATATTGACGATGCGTTGAATATTATTTTCTTCATCCCTATTGTCGAATGAATCGTCAACTACAGAATTTTCGTCGGATGGAATCTCATACACACATACATACATTTTCAGTTCCTTTAAAGGGGTCGCGGGGGTAATGCGCGCACGCGGGATCTTCAGGCCACTCGATTCTCCGCCATCTCTACCTCTAACTCATCAGGAGTTATATCCAAGCGCACCCATGCGAGTTTTTAGGCTTGGTCCAACCACCTCGTACTGGGTCTACCAAGCGGTCGCCTGCATGATGATTTTGCATTCAAGACACGCTTCGGAAGTCGTGATGAAGGCGACATTCGTCTCACGTGACCAAACCATCGAAGCAGCTGCTCAACATTGAGCTCGCCGCACACTGCCGTGTTTCTCACCCTATCCCGGCGAGTAACTCCCACAACAGCAAGAAGAAATCTCATTTCGGCAGCTTGTATTCGCGATCTTATTCTTTCGGTCAATAACCAAATTTCATGACATTTCATTTCATCCTGTGCGTATGCAATACTAAAAAGTGCTTGAACGAATTAGTACGGAATACAACCAAAAACGCGGAATTCGGTCGGCTCTCGTCCTATCTAGGACAACAACCCCTGAGAGTTAACGAACATCAACGACCCAAACCACTGCACTTCGTTCAGGTTGTGTGTATATGACACATTATAAGAAAATATAAAAAACTCTTGAACCTGCGCGAGTTTCTAAAAAAAAAAAAAAAAAAAAAATAGGTGAGAGTTGGAACAAATACTAAGTTAAAAACCGTAAATTTGTCTTTGACCCAAGCCCGGTTTTCCTGATTACAGATCCTCCAAGCTGTTTCAAAATTGACCCAGTTGGCCAATCCAGCAGGAAAGCTCAGTATTACTCCTGCCGTCACTCGTGAAGAAGACCCGAGATACTTAAACTTCTCCACCTGCTTCAATGGTACTTCACTAACATGTAGAGTGCATTGGATAGGTGTTTTGGAAATAACCATAACCTCGGATTTGCCCACGTTAAGCCTCATACCAGCATTAGCACATACGGCCACAGACCTCTTTAATGCGCACTGGAGTTCCGTCTGGGAGGATGTGAGGACAACTAAGTCATCTGCAAAAAGAAGATGGCTTACCCGCAACTCTCCCAATGTGAAACATTCCTCGCCTCGACTACGCTGCAACATCCAGTGAGGTGACAAGACGCACTCTTGGCGAAGTCCAACGCCCACGGTGAAAGGTGTTGATTTACTACCGTTGACCCGAACACAGCTGCTACAGTTTGTTTGTGGAGACTGAATGGCCCTCAACAGAGGACCATCAATCCCATACTCCTGCAGAACACTCCAGAGTTTTCCTCGAGGAACTCGGTCATACACCTTTTCCAAATCTAGATCGGTTTGGCGTACTCTCAAGCCTTCTCGAGTACCATTCTTAGAGTGAAAAGCTGGTCGGTTGTACTTCTGCCGTGACAAAAACCGCACTGTTCATCCCCTATCCTGGTGTCTCACCGCATTCCCAGGCCACCTTAATGACACGACAGGGCCGAACTTCATCCATACCGGCGGTTTTGCTAACTTTTAGCGATTCAATCGCTGAAATGACTTCCTCAACAGTTGGACTATTCTCCGCTCCACTCAAGACAATAGTTCTGGCCCCCTCAGCGCCCTGAGGATTGAGCAGCTCCGAAATGTGCTCGCTCCATCTGGGTTAGAATGCCATCTCATTGAAAAGCAACACACCATCTTTGGATTTAACTCCTTCAATTATATTGAATTCCCTTCCTCATTGTCTCTTGTATCTTACTCCCCGCACGCACTGGTTAGTGCATGGCGTGAATCCCCCCTACCTCCGTAATGGCTCAGGAGGACACTGCGCAGTTGCTCGTAACTTCACCGCAGACCAACATCTTGCGGCACAGTTAGTAAACTTTCCTGCGGAAAAAAACAGGATTAGTCGGTTGGGCAACGGACTAACAAGCCGTAAACTTAAAAAAAAAAACCACAAACTCAGAGACAACCACAAGCCTCGGGTACGGGCTAACAACTAGAAAACGCCCTAAACACCAAGATTGTTCTAGGAGATTTAACGCGAAGCTGGGTAAGGAGCATTTCTTTGAGTGAGTCGTACGAAAGCACAGCCTACAAAACACCACGTCCGAAAATGGATTCGGGCTAATAGACTTTGTGACCGGGCGTAATATTTTGGTAGCTAGCACTGTTAATCAAATCGACCATATTG
Source organism: Eumerus sabulonum (assembly GCA_951905685.1). NCBI lineage: Eukaryota > Metazoa > Arthropoda > Insecta > Diptera > Syrphidae > Eumerus > Eumerus sabulonum. The sequence goes on along the minus strand of OX645062.1, from coordinate 39,647,467 downwards.
CGATCGACGCCAGACACTCCTCCAGCATCTTGGATGTCCGAACTTTATGTGGACTCAGATCGTTACCCTGTTGCAGCCAAGGTACTTATGCGCATATCGCAAACACTGCGAAGTCGAGTAGGACTATCAAAATTTGACGTGGGAAGCTGCAATTGCAAAAGACCGCCAGGAATTTCGCCGATCGTGTGTCCCTTCAGCTTTCTCAAGAGCCGCTGCAAACTGCACCAAAGCGCCATCAGGGATGCTGCCTCTGATGTATTAGGTTTCCAGCCATCACCTAGGAGAAACCCTTGGTTTGATGACGAGTGCAGACGCATGCGCTTTTCAGAAGACAAAAGAAAGAGCAAGAAAAGCGCGCGATCGAGGAGATGGAGAGATGTTATCGCGGGAACGACGTTCGAAAGTTTTACCAAAGACTAAAACGAACAAAGCCATGGTTATAAAGCCAGAGCGAATGCCTGCATTTATTTGAATCACAGTCAACGCTGAGTATGTGAAAACACAATTTTTGCGGACTGTATAGCGGCGAAGATGGTCAAGATGCTGCTGTCAGGCAGAAAGCACCATTCACACTGGACGAAGATGAGAGAGAATTCCGTCCACTCGACTTAGACGAGGTTAAGATAGCGCTGAAGTCTAATAAAGCTGCTGGCGCAGACGGCCTGCTTGCTGAGATATTTAAAGCGGCTGGGGGTGAGTTGGTTGGAAACATGCACCAGCTCATCTGTAAGATAGGACCGGAAGAAAGCATGCCCGTTGAACAGAATCTCAGCTTCATTTGCCCGGTTCATAAAAACGGAGACCCCTATAACTGGGCCAACTATAGGAAAATAAGTCTGATTAACATCGCGTAAAATATCTTTTCTGCAGTGCTGTGTGAAGGCCTGAAACCATTCGTGGACAATTTGATAGGTTTCTATCAATGAGGCTTCAGGCCAGGAAAATCCACGATAAGCCAAATATTCACACTGCGGCAGATCTTGGAGAGGACCCATGAATTTCAGGTCGACACATACCACTTTTTCGTCGATTTTAAGGCCGCATATGACAGTGTCTATAGGGACGAACTATATAAAGCCATGTTATGTTTTGACATCGTTGACAAGCTCGTCAGGCTGTGCAGGATAACAATGGAGAGTTCTCGCTGCTCCATGAAGGTCGGCAAGGAGTTAACCGAGACATCCGATGTCAAAAAAGGATTCAGACAGGGCGACGCGCTGTGGTGGGATTTTTTCAACATTATCCCTGAAAAGATCGTGCGGGATCCACTGGCCAATACAAGAGGTACTATCTATTTCAAATCTGCACAATTGCTCACATATGCTGATGACATTGACGTAATTGGGAGAACGCAGCGAGACGCCAATGAACCTTTTGAGGGCATTGAAGCAGGGGCGGCTAAAGTGGGTCCGAAAGTAAACGAGGGAAAAACTAAATATATGCCGTAGTCAAAGAACGACGCACAACACCGACTCCTTGGCCAGAACATCACTATTGGCAGCTATGACTTTGATGTAGTCAAGGCTTTTGTCTACCTTGTCTTACTGGTACCAAGCGGCAACGATACCCGCGCTGAGAATAGACGCAGTCTTGCCAATCGCTGTTTCTTCGGGCTCAAGAGGCAATTGAGTAATAGAGCCCTCTCTCGGAAAAGGTGACCCTCTATAAAGCCTTAATAATCCCGGTTCTCCTCTACGGTGCAGAGGCTTGAACCTTGTCAAAAGTGGATGAAGATGCCCTTGGTCGTTTCGAGAGGAAAGTTCTGCGTAGAATCACCGGTCTCGTTTGTGCTGACGGAGAGTGGAGGAGAAGATTAGACCATGAACTGTAAGGGCTGTACAGCGACGTCGACCTTGTACGATGTTCAGGAATCCAACGTCTTAGCTGGCTAGACCATGCAGAGCGGATGGACAGCACAGCTCCGGCCCGAAGAGTCTTTTCCTCTAACGGCCGCAATTAAAATGGCGCACACAGGTGGAAAGGAACCCTAACCAACTGGGCATGCGACATTGGAAACAGCTAGGAAAAGAGCGGGCTAGCTGAAAAGGGTAACCTATCCCATCCTAACAAAAGCAATAAAACTGTCATTAAATATTATAATGAAAGTAATTTCAGCGAAATAAGTTGTTAACCGGATGACTTTGACTTCATACTCTGTGCATGCAATTCTAATATAAAACCATAAGTGAATGGAATAGTTGCTAAGAACTACAGCCAAGGTGAAAATTCGGCCGGTTCTTCTTCTCCTGTCTAGGACAACCACCCCTGAAGAGTAATAAACTAACTTCTTCGACCCAAGCTACTGCACTGCACTGGGGTGGCCGTGGTGCAGTGGTTAACATCATCGACCGCCGAGCGGAAGGTCTGTAGTTCAAATTCGTTCCATAGCTAAGAAAAAGTAATTCCTATACGGACATAAAGTATGCAAGACGTACTGCAGGCATAACACTCACAGTATATGGTCCACTGAAATTCTATCTCTGCGTATGCAATACTAAAGTGCTTACTACGGACTATAACCAACGCGGAATTTGGTTGGCTCTCGTCCTATCCAGGACAACCAGCCCTGAGGGTAGTGAACTAACATCAACGACCCAAACCACTGCACTCCGTTCAGGTTGTATGTTTAATACATCATAAGAGAATATGAAAACTCTTGAACCTGCGCGAGTCTCTAAAAAAAAATTGGTCAAACGGTGCCGGCGCCAACGCCAGAAAACTTCTTGGAGCCATCAGTGTACGACCTAAGGCCTTTGACGTTGAACACGGGATCACTGGATTCCCAAGCCGTGCGGTTTGGGTTTAATATCTCAAATCTCTTGTCAAAAGTGAAAGTCTGCGTCGATGCATTCGAGACTGTGGTAATCATATCCAGGTCTGGAAGATCTTGCAAGATGGACATGTGTCCCATGCGTCTACATGGCAAGCTTGTTCCCGAGCTAGGAATCCTAATTGCACTGCGTAATGCAACCTTTTTAATAAAAAGGTGCAGTGGAGTAAGTCCAATCAGCGCTTCTTGGGCTACCGTGGGGCAGGTTGGCATAGCGCCTGTAATGCCGAGATATGCTAGTCTCGGGAGGCGTTGAAGCTTAACGATTATCGTTTTTCGCCCAACTAGGTGATGATAGGTCTTACTATCGCGGTATATAGCCAGTGGATTACCTTAGGTTTCAGACCCTAGGTTTTACCGTAAGTGCGTCGACAGGCCCACAAGGCTTTAGTCGCTTTTATAAGTTTGGTTTTAAATATTGGAGTTCCAGTTGAGTCTGCGATCAATACCTAGATTTCTAATTTCTTCTAAAAATCCTATGTTTGTACCATTTACAAAGCCGGAGCAGGGCTAAGCCCTTCTCCTCTTTATAAACATTGCTAAGATTGTCTTATTTGGGGTAAACGTTAGACCGTCTCTGTCACACCAGTCGGAGATAAACTGAAACGCGAGCTGCATGTGCTCACAGGCAGCAGTTTCGCACTTCCCCGTAACAATGACTACTAGGTCATCAGCACATTCGATGACCTCGTAGCCACGAGTGGTTAGCACTCCCAGAGAAGGAGTGAAATGACTCCTCATTATGGTCACCCCTTAGCTGCCGAACTGTCACCTAGACCTCTCTGGGTATGGCCGATATAATACGGGTATTTGGCATCGCCCTAATCCAGTGATTAGAGGGATGGTATACACCCCTAGAGGACAGTGCAGTGGTGATCGAGTCATAGCCAGTATTGTCAAAAGCCCCCTCAATATCGAAGAAGGTGCAAATCGCGATCTCCTTGTGTGTGAAACTATTTTCAACACGCGCAACTAGGTGATGTAGCGCATTCTCAGTAGATCGTTGTTTGCGACATGCATACTGATTGGAATGCAGTGGTATCTCATTATCCAGGACACCTCTAATATCGAGCTCTATCAGCTTTCCCATTGATTGTTTTTAGTAGGAACGATGTTAGGCTGATAGGGCGACAGGTTTTGGGTTGTTCACTTGGTTTTCCAATCTTGGGGATGAAGGTTGACTTCTCTCCAGATTTAAGGGGTGTAGCTCAGGTTAAAACAAAACCTAAAAAGAACTAACAGATGTGATAAAATAGTATCCAAGCCTCTCTGTAAGGTGGCAGGAAAGACACCGTCTTTGCCAGGGGCCTTATAGGGTTTATATGAGGCAATTGCCCATTTACCTCTATCGGGGCTAAAAAAGTCTATCAGAGAGGCTATTCGTTCTACTGTCGATGCTATTTATGACGTTCGTCTGATCGTCAGAAAGCATCGACTGGGGAGAAGAACCAGGGAAGTGCACCTTAAGTAAAGTCTCCAGTGTTTCCCTGCGATTGACGGTAAGGGTACCGTCTGATTTACGAACCTGAGTCCATTTATGTGCCCTTGGATAGCGCTTTATGGAGTCGGGCTGCAGTTGATAGCGAGTCTATGTTCTCCCAATGTTTTTTTAAATACATTGTCCTGGATTTCTTCAGTACGAGGTAATATTTCGTTAGAGCAGATCTATAATCAGTGCCAAGCTATTTTCTCGTTTGGCAATGTTAAACAGAAATTGATACCATGGGACAGTTTTACTGTTCAAATATATTGGCACATAAAAGCCCGCTGGTCGCGTAAGCGATTTCATCTTTTCGAAACTTCGGTGCTCTCTTCGTGATCTCTTTAACGATCGACAGTACGGTTTATGTAGCAACAGATTCACTGGTAATTTGATGGCATATGTCGTCGAAAAGTGGAATAGGAAGCAGATGAAAACAAAACAGTTGTACGAAGTCATTGTGTCGAAAATGTTTGTTTTTGAGATCGACGGATTAGAAACTACATTTCGAATCAACCAAATTGTTTGGAACGGATTCAGTTCTGACATCCACTTTTTTAATGCCGGTATTTCCGCTGTGCCCGGTATACTCCCTTTTGCCTCCGACATTCCACCTCATATTTACTAATGAACCCTTGTGTGTCACTTCTAATCTTATCCAGTCCTTTGCTAATGACAGTACCCTCAGGTTTTCATATACTTATGTTTACTGCCTTTCGACAACGCTCTTCAACTGTAAATAGTGAGCGACAGTATTAAGTTCATTAAATTCCAACATTGACACCATCACTATATGGGGTAAAAAGAAGTGGACTTAAATGCTTCCAGAACAGAGTTCTGTTTTCTGTTGTTAAAGCTTACCCTAGATATGTATGTGTATTACTGACAATTTTAGCTGAAATGGGCATATAGTAGGTATGGCCATGAATGCTGCAATATGTTTAAACTTTTTATGAAAGATACAAACAATTTTTCTCACCTTCTGATCTGTCTACAATGTATGTATAAGGTGTTCATTCGCTCTAAATTTGCGGCTCCTGTTTTTGATGCTTTTCGCTCCCAAGTCACGTAATTTTTCTTTAAGAATTTTACATGACTGAATACGGCCATATTCATCATCAAAACTGAATATACGTGAAGCAAAACTACTGATAAAAACAGAAAATAACAAAAAACAACAATAAATCTCATACATCAACTGAAGTCTACAAAAAAACAGTTTGAGGCAATATGCCATTTCCTCCTAAACGATCCCGGAAATTAGCACGATCTACCAGAGACGCTGCCAGAATGAGGAACGTTCGCCAAAACATTATTGATGACCCTCTTCGAAACTCAAACATAGAAGCAACACATTTTGGAGGCACTGAATTTTTCAGAACATTCACCCAGAATCTCAACAAGCACATGTTCAGACTCTGCGACAACTGCTCACGGCTACAACTCAGCCACCGTGAAGTCATCTGCCATTACTGCACTAAAAACCCTGTCAAGTACACTGCTCAAAACAATATGGATCCAAGAGATGATCCAGAGGTTATGAAGACATTGCCATTCGTCGAGCAGATGTTGGTAGCACGGATTCAACCCGTTCTCAGCGTCTATCAGCTCCGCAGTCAAGGTGTCAATGGTCAATTCCGTTACAAAGGAAACGTGCAGAACGTCGAGTAGGATCTCCAACCGATTGCAAACGAGATGCCTAGAGTTCCTAATACAGTCAACATCTTGCTGGTTAGGAAGCAGGGAGCCCAAGGTTACTAAGACTTCAGGGTCAGACGACAGGTGGTACACGATGTTCTGGTGTTTTTAAGCAACAGAAACGCTTCCATGCTGACTTGCAAATCAATATTTCCGCCTTGGCGGCACTACCAGAAGACGGAAGCGTTCAAAATCAACTTAGACATGTCGACGGAAGTGTTGCCAACGACTCAATGCCCGATGTTGCTGAAGACAGTGACGATGTGGTTATTAATGCGCTTCCCGTGTCCAGTGGTATGAGACAAACCGAGGTTGTTCATGATGTAATCGATTGGCCCACAGCTTCAGCAAATCCGGTCAACGAATTCACGACTGTTGTATACATTGTCAAAGCTTTTTCTCATCTGTTCCCTTCTGGTGCTGTTGACTTCAATGATAATACACGTTCTAGAGAAAATCAACCCACATTTCAGGAACGGGCTCGGTATTTGATGAGTTACCATGATAAGAAATTTGCGCAAGCCCCGAGGTTTCCATTCTTCTGCCTCAACACGATGTAACGCCACGACGCAATAAGCAAAGGCTTAATCTACGCCAACATGACAAATTTCAATGGATCCCCGGAGTATCTACAACAACAAGCCATAGAGGATCCGGCGCTGATGAACCGTTTTATCTACTTTGCTTCAAATATCAGAGGTACAATATCTCACTGGTATCAGAAGCGTTTAGAACTTGAAAGTATGGTCAGCGAACTTGGTGTTCCAATATTCTACTTCATGGCCACAGTGGCTTGAATGCTTTAGAAAAACTATTATCCACACAGAGAAAAATTTGATCTTATTATATCTCATTGTGACCTTATTGGAATGGATGGAATAAAATTCTAGCAGAAGTTAAGCAGAATTTTTTTCCCTTGCGTGACTACACACCTCGACGCGGTGCAAGGGCCCAGTAAAGGTCAATGACTCTCGGGGCAACGCCAGAGGAGACATGAAGCTAAGATCAAATGGGCCGGATCAAGGTTATAAGACCCGTGCCGAAGAGCAGCCTGGTTGGGGGCCCATCCCAAAAATAGCCCAGTCGCTAACGGAGTATCCTGAGCACCAGGCGCACTCAGGATTACTTGAATGAACAAAAACAATGACAAAAACAATAACAATAATAATGACAACAATAACGACGACAACAACAATAAAGGAAACAAGAAACCGGCAGAATGTACATAAACAAGTACAACTGCCGAGTCTTGGCGAGGTGCTGTGACAGGGGCCCCACAAAGCCTGGTCCAGCATCCTCTGATAGGGGTACCGTGACAGTCGCTCTACAAGGAGCTAAGACACTGGCATATGTACAAAAGCCCGGTCCAACAGAAATGCCGCTATCCGACAAGGTGCTATGACATCGGCCCTCGTACAAAAGCCTGGTCCAGCACCCTCAAGGAGCAGTCACAATACATATGAAAGGCAAGGTGCCAGGACAGTGGCCGACCAACAGAAGCCTGGTCCAGCACCCTCAGGTGTTAACAGGGAGAGGAATGCCCTTTGCGACCCAACCCTGAGTGCCCCCAAAACAAGCTACAAACAACGTCGCGCGTCTAGTAAGCTAGTGGGAAAATTGCGTGACATACCAAGAGATCAGCTCTCGGGAAGGCTCTTGACTGGGCGGAATGCACAATTAAGAGCTTTGGTAACGCATCCGTTAAAGAGCAGAATGGCAAGCGTCAGAGGTCGGCTGAGGAACTCCCCTCCACCTCTAAGAAAGCGCGGTCTCACAGCACTCCCCCGGATCCCAAACACAACTCTCATATCGCGACGTGCAGAAGGTCTCGACCACATTGGCTGTTGTCGATAGGGGTGATGTGGATGCGAATGTTCCTCCGGCTAAGTGGACTTTGATTAGCAATGTGCTACTCAAAGGCTACTTCCCGATATTCAAGGAACACCCTGGACCCTTCTCTATTACCCATCATGCAGGGTACTATCAAGGCAGAATCAAGCTGATCTCCTTCGAAGACCAATGGTCTATCGACCTTTTTAAGCTCGCACTCAGCAGAGTCGGCGAGGTCTGGGAGGGAGCTCAACTTGAGGCTGTACCCATGAACCAAATCCCGAATAGACCTAGGGCTGGAGCCATTATTCCGGCCTATCCCGAGGAGATTTTGGCAATCCTGCAGAATTGTAATCCCCTAATCCCCACCAAGGATTGGAAAGTAGTCAAGCTAGAGGATGTTAAGGGACCCTCAAGATTGATTACCATCGTAATCAATCAGGATTCCCTGGCACCTCTAGCTCTGTTCAACAACATGATCTCTCTGGACTTTGTTTCTGCGGAGCTCTGAATATACAAAAAAGACGGGGAGGACTCAGCTAAGAGAGCCTCCTGTGCCGACTCCATGGTATCGACGAACCCAGAGCAGCTCCCTACCATGGAGCCGATGATCACTGAGGAGACTCTCTTGACTGGACCTCCCCCCATGTAGTGAACGAGATTACCGGGGAAGACAGAAATCTACTGTCCGACCTGGGCCTTCCCGAGGTAGACCTTGGCGACACTATGTCAGATGTCAAGCTGGAATCTGACGAAGAGTCTGCCAACGTCACAGCGGTGGAGGTTAAAGACTGCGGCCATCATGCTGCGGATTCTCCAAATTAATTTCCATCATTCTATTGCGGCCTCGACCGCCGTAATGCTCCGCCTCACCAAAAGCGGAAAAGACGTCGTTCTGATCCAGGAACCATGGATAGTAAATAACATGGTACGTGGACTCGGAACATCCGAATATAAGCTCACCTACGTGCGCGATGCAGGAAAGCCAAGAGCTTGTATCCTCACTAAATCACACATAAAAACCCTTCTACTCCCATCCTACAGCGACCAGGACATCACGGCTATTAGTGTCGAGGGCAGTTCCCTTAAGATCTGGATTGTCTCGGCCTATTTAGCAACCTTAAGTACTCTAGTGTGTGTCATTACAGGTCACTGCACCATTGGAAAAAACGCCGCCAGACTGGGGCTACCCTACAATGAATTCTGTCGCGGCTGCATGGACGAGGAGGAGAAGGAATCAATACATCACCTTCTCTGCTCATGCCCCTCTTTTGCGAATCGCAGGAGGATCTACCTCGGCGCGCCCTTCTTCGACAATCTAAGTGAGCTAGCAAACCAAAAAAATAGCTCAACTCCACCGCTTTATTAGAAGCACCGGTTGGTTTCCAGGTAGCGGATCAGGGTAACCTGATCCAGGTGGTATCACAATGGGCCGGCTTCGACCCATTGTGGTGGCTTATGCCTACCACGTCAACCTAACCTAACCTAACCTAAACAGAATTTGGCGGTTTGAATGCAAAAGTGGTTGCAAGCTGTAATTTCTGCTAAAGAACGGCCAACAGAATATCGATGTTCGGAAAATCTTCTTTTTTAAAACGCTTTTATTAGTTCCACCTGTATGTTTGTTAGTTTGTAATTGACTCCTTTGGGTCGATTTTGACCTACTTCAAGTGATCAGATTTGGTTTAAACTTTGAACACTTGTCAAAGACCGAGGACAATACAATAATTCTAACAAAATATCCATTTATCCTGATTAGGTTAGACAGGATTCCTGAATTTCTTTTGGGATCCTTTGCATGAGCTAGTGCGCGAATTACGCATGCGCGAATTACGATCCCAGGGTCAAGTATATGTCGAAAACATTCCGTCGGTCCGTATCGATTTCGGTTCAGATGGTGATCACGTAATTAAACCAATATCGATACAGTTCGCAGCAAAATACAGCCATGGAACTGTTGAGAGACGAATGTTACCACTAATCCTGAGTTGGGCATCGACCATATTGTGGACGGTAAGGTTGTACAGCCGATCATGCAGTCATTAATTTAGGCCCCCGACTGTTTGCTGCTGGACAAGCTTATGTAGCACTTAGTCGTGGAAGATTCTTGGACGGTATTCGAATTGAAAAACTTGATTGTTCAAAATTAACAGGAAGAACCCCATGTAATAGTGAAGCATTAGATGAAATGGTTCGATTATAATTTTTCACTAGTTTCATTCCGAAATGCAGAGTTAGTTTAAAAATGTCATACAAAACACTCCACGCTTTTAGAACAGTGACATTCATTTTCTCGACAGTAATTTTATTCTTATGCTGAGAATTGTTTGTTACTTTTTAGTTTGATTATCTCTAAAAGCGTGTTTTTTAGTTTTTCTTAAACTATGATTTTTTGTTATATTATATTGGAGTGTAGTATAATTGTAATGAAAAACTTCTCGAAATTCGCCGTTCAGAATCGGCAATAAACTCTAGGTCTCTTTTACCTACGGGGAAATAAAATCATACACAACATGGGTGATTGTGAGAAGCTCTTCTTTGGTCGTTCAAGGACTGTAACGCTAAAGTGCATACATATTGGAGTATTTCCTATTTTTTATGTACTGATTAGGAATCTGAGCCGCCACCAGGGCTCAGCTCCTTCTTCAGAACGGCGGCGGAAGAATTCTCAAGATGGAGTCGACGGCGAAGCCCACGTTTCGAGCGAGACTAGACAAGACTAACTAACTGGCTATCTTTGAACGAGTCATAGAAAAGCACAGCCTACACAACACCACGTCAGAAAACGGACTAAGGCTAGTGGATCTTATGGCGAGACATAATCTCGTAGTAGCAAGTACACGATTCCCACACCTAAACAACCATAAGGGGACCTGGCGGTCCGCCGATCAATCGACAACCAATTAAATTGATCACATTGCGATCGACGGCAAACACTCCTCCAGCATTCTAGTCCGAACCTTTCGAGCAGCCAACATCGACTCGGATCATTATTGTGCCAAGGTACGCATGCGAATTTCTCGGAATCAACAGAGTCGAGTAAAAACATCAAAATTAAACGTCGGAAAGCTGCAATCGCAGGAGACCGCCAGGACCTTCGCCGTTCAAGTCTCCCTCAAGCTCTCTCAAGTCCCGATGCAATCTGCAGAAGCTATAGAACAGCAATGGAGTCGTTGTGAGAACGCCATCAGAGAGGCCGCCTCAGATCTACTCGGTTTCGAGCCACCACCGTCGAGAAACCCCTGGTGTGATCATGACTGCAAACAGGCCCATGTAGAGAAACAGAATGCATACATGGCTACATTGCATCGACGGACGAGAACTGCCCGCGAGCTCTATGAACAGAAAAGGAGGAAAAAGCATGCGCTTCTGAGAGGGAAAAAGAAGGAGCACGAGAAGCGCGAGATGGAGAGATGTTACTGGAGGAACGAGGTTCGAAAATTTTACCATAAAGTAAAACGAACATCCCAAGGCTATAAAGCCAGAGCAGAAGCCTGCAGGGATGAGCACGGACAACTAGTATTGGAGTCACAGTCGATGCTGAGATTGTGGAAGGACCACTTCTGCAGACTGTACAACAGCGATGATAGTAAAAATGCCGCCGATAGGCAGAACCAACCATTCATAATGAACGAAGGCAAAAGAGAATCCCGTACACCCGACCTAGACGATGTTAAGATAGCGATATCGATATTTAAGTCTTATAAAGCTGCTGGAGCAGACGGACTTCCCGCTGAACTATTTGAAGCAGCTCGCGATGAACTGGTCAGAAACATGCACCAAGCTCATCTGCAAGATATGGTCGGAAGGATATAAGTCCGGTGAATTGAATCTTAGCATCGTTTGCCAGGTGCATAAGAAAGGAGACCCGTATGACTGCGCCAATTACAGAGGGATAAGTCTCCCGAACATTGCGTACAAGATCCTCTCTGTCGTACTGGATAAGCGCCTGAAATCGTGGATAATCTGATTGGTTCCTACCAGTGTGGTTTCAGGCCTGGAAAATCCACGATAAACCAAATATTTATACTACGGCAGATCTTGGAGAAGATTTCCAGGTCGACACCACCATCTTTTTGTCGACTTTAAAGTCGAATATGAAAGTGTTTATAGAGACGAGCTATACAGAGCCATGCCATGTTTTAACATTCCTGCCAAACTCGTCAGACTGTGCAGGATAACTATGGAGAATTCTCGCTGCTCCATTAAGATCGGAGGTGAACTAACCGAGACCTTCGATGTTAAATAAGGTTTTAGACAGGGTGGCGCACTGTCATGTGATTTCTTTAACATCATACCTGTAAAGATCGTGCGGGACTCTGCGGCCAATACAATAGGTACGTATTACTTCAGGTCTACACAATTGCTTGCCTACGCAGATGACATGGACGTTATTGGACGGACAAAGCATTTAAGCAGCAGCGGCTAAAGTGGGTCTAAGGGTACATGGGGACAAGTCCAAATATCTTTCATCAAAGAAAGACGCGCAACACCGACGTCCTGGCCAGAACGTCACCTTCGACATCTATATTGTTGAAGTAGTCGAAGTCTTTCGTCTACCTTGGTTCGATAGTGACAAGCAGCAACGACACCAGCGCTGAGATAAAACGCAGAATAACTCTTGCCAACCGCTGCCTCTTTTGGCTCAAGAGGCAACTGAGTAGTAGAGCCCTCTCTTGAAAAACCAAGGTATCCCTCTACAAAACCTTAATCATCCCGGTCCTCCTCTATTGTGTTGAGAGTTGACCGATATCAAAAGCGGATGAAGAGGCTCTTGGATGTTTCGTGCAATCCTTGGCCCCGTTTGTGTACAGCGACATTGACCTAGTTAGACGTCGACGGATCCAACGTCTAAGATGGCAGGGCCATGTATTGCAATTGTACATCACCGCTGCGGCCCGAAGAGTCTTTGACTCCAACCCTGAGGGACGACGCAGCAGGTGGAAAGGGATCTCAACCAACTGAGCGTGCGGCACTGGAAGCAGCTGGCCAAAGATCGTGCCGGCTGGAGAGGCTTGTTGGTTGAGGCCTCGATTCACCCCGAACTGTAGCGCCATCTAAGCAAGTATGTAAGATTAGTTTTAATTGTCAAAATCTAACGTTAATTTGAATGAATAGATGTTAGTATTACACGTTTATTATTCGTTCTTATTACAAATAAATACGTATACATTGCCTGATCTCTGATCTGATTTTTGTCTCAATCACCTTAAATACTCTTTTGTTGTAGTTATCGCCTGGCTGTGATTCGCATCAGAGGCAGATTTTATAAGATCAGTCTTATATGTGCACACTCCCTTACCGACGAGGCTGAAGACCCTATCAAGACGGATTTATATGACCTCCTGGACAACGCCTACGGAGCTTGTCCGGAGTACGATGTAAAAATCGTGCTCGGGGACCTCAACGTCAAAATCGGTAAGAAGAACACCCTTGGTGGAGTGATCGGAAAGCACAGCCTCCACGATACAACAACAGATAACGGCTTCCGACTCACAGACTTTGCGACAGCTCGTAATGCGGTGATAAGTAGCAAAAGATTCGCTCGTAAGCGAATCCACAAAGCAACCTGGCGATATCCGGACGGTCGAACCGCCAACCAAATCGACCGTGTGCTCATTGACGCAAGGCACTCGTCAAACATCCTGGATGTGCGAACATTCAGAGGGGCAAATGTCGACTCTGACCACTTCCTCGTAGCAGCAAGATTCAGAGCTCGACTATCAAATGTCAGAAAGCTGCACCAGCCCATCAGGAGGAGGTTCGACACTGGGCGCCTGAGCACACCGGAGGTTATCAGAGTCTACAGGGAGCAGCTGAGCGAGAGACTCTACGGTATGCCTACGTCGAACACAAATGCGAATAATATGTGGCTGCATTGCCGCTCAGCCATTCAGGAAGTAGCCGAAACCACCTTAGGGTACCTACCACCCCCGACCAGAAAACCATGGTATGATGGCGAGTGTGAGCAGAAAAAGGCAACAGCCGACGAGGCGTACCAAAAAGCGCTGCAGAGGAAAACCAGGGCAGCGCAAGAAAAGTACCAAGCCAGAAGAAGGGAGGAGAAAAAACTACTGCGACAAAAGAAAAAGCCTTGAAAGCCAGTCCGTTCGGAATCGGCACTAAACTGTAGGTCCCTTTCACCTATGTGAAAAGTAAAACACACACAACATGGGTGATTGAGAGAAGCTTGGCTCTGGTCCTTCATGGGCTGTAACGCCACCAAAAGAAGAAAAGAAGTAAGAAGACAAAAGAAAAGCACCGAGGTAGGGACCGAGGAAATCCCGACTCCAGCCGCTGAAGTAGTCCTCCCACCCAGCATCGAAGAAGTCGGCACAGCTATTCAAAAGCTGAAGAATAATAAGGCCGCAGGCTCAGATGGCTTGCCATCAGAGCTCTTCAAGGCTGGCGGCGGTGTTCTGGTAGGGAGTATGCACCAGATCATCTGCAGAGTTTGGGAAGATTAAAGCATGCCCGACGTCTGGAATACTTACTTACTTATTTAGGTGGCGCTACAGTCCGTGGTGAACCTGGGCCTCAACCAACAAGCGTCTCCAGCTGGCACGGTCTTCGGCCAGCTGTTTCCAGCGCCGCACGCCCAGTTGGTTAAGGTCCCCTTCCACCTGCGTGCGCCGCCGATGACGCGGCCATCCTCTGCCGCGCCTTCCTTCCGGAGTGGATTCGAAGACTCTTCGAGTCGCTGTATTTTCTATGCGTTCTACATGGCACAGCCACCTTAGACGCTGTATCCGTAGACGTCGTACCAGGCCGATGTCGCTGTACAACCCGTACAGTTCTTCGCTATATCTTCTCCTCCATACACCGTTTGAACAAACGGGACCGTAGATAGTGCGCAGAATTTTCCTCTCGAAACGACCAAGGGCATCTTCATCCGCTTTTGTTAAGGTCCAAGCCTCTGCGCCGTAAAGGAGGACTGGGATGATTAAGGTGTCACCTTGGTTTAACCTGGCCTGAAACCACACTGATCAGGTTATCCACAAACGGTTTCAGGCGTTCACACAATATGGCAGAGAAGATCTTCTATGCAATATTAAGGAGACTTATTCCCCTATAGTTGGCGCAGTTATAGGCGCTCCTTTCTTATGGACGGGGCAAACGATGCTGAGATTTCACTCGTCGGTCATGCTTTCCTCCGATCATACCTTACAAATGAGATGGTGCATGCACCTTACCAGCTCATCTCCAGCCGCCTTGAGAAGCTCAGCAGACAGGCCGTCTGCGCCCGCGGCTTTGTTAGACTACGTCGCTATCGCTATTTTGACTTCGTTAGGTCGGGTGGACTGAATTCTGTTTCAATGTCGTCCATTACGAATTGCTCGTTCTGCCTGGCAGCGGCGCCCATTCCTGCTCTATTGTTTGTGCTGCTGTGGACGGATTTTGAGAGAGCTTGGAGGAGACACGATAGGCAAAGATTCTGGCAGTCTCTTGCGATTGTAGCTTTCTGACGTCAAACTTACGTTGTCCTACTCGACTCCTAAGCATTCTTGATATCCTCATTCGTACCTTGGCTACAACAAGGTAGTGGTCCGAGTCGATGTTGGCCCCTCGGAAGGTTCGTACGTCGAGAATACAGGAGGAGGTCTGGTGTCGATCGCAATGTGATCAATCTGGTTGGTGGTCGATTGATCAAAAGACCGCCAGGTATCCTTGTGGATGTTGACATGGGGGAATCGCGTGCTTGCTACAAGGAGGTTACGCTCCGCTAGGAAATCGATTAGCCTTAGTCCGTTGTCGGATGTGGTGTTATGGAGGCTATGCTTTTCTATGATCGACTCAAATATGTCCTCTTTACCCAAATTTAGCTTTGATGCGGATTGTTATGAGGCTTTCGCTTATGTCTCGGAAGCTTAAGGCTTTTTGTCGGAGTCTTCCCCGAATAACAAATCCGCACCTGAATAGGCGCTGTTTGTTCTCCTTGTAGCAGTTCCCGTAGCATGCGGAGGCTGTGTGTCAACTTGGATCGAAGCTGGCGTTTGCCATGTTAAACGCGATCAACTTCTTTGCTCTGTTTGCTCGCTCCCTCCCCCCAGCTCTATGGACTGGAATACCAGCTCTATTTGCCCCATCCACAAAAAAGGCGATCCTTCCTCTTGCAAGAACTATAGAGGCATATCCCTGCTCAATGTCGCATACAAGATCCTGTCCAGCGTACTGTGTGAACGTCTAAAGCCATTTTGCACCGCACTAATCGGCAGCTACCAGTGCGGCTTCCGGCCCGCCAAATCGACTATAAACCAAATGTTCACACTTCGACAAATACTGGAAAAGACCAACGAGTTTCGAATCGATACACACCATCTTTTCATCGATTTCAAAGCCGCATACGACAGCATTCATCGTGAAGAACTGTTTGGCGCGATGGCTGAATTCGGGATCCCGGGAAAACTGATCCACTTGTGCCGCGCCACGCTAAAAAATACGCGATGCACCGTGCAACTAGGTTCTAGGACTTCTGAACCGTTTGAAACATGCACCGGATTTCGGCAAGGAGATGTGCTGTCATGTGATTTCTTCAACCTGGTGCTGGAGCAGATAGTGCGACGGGCAGGCGACGGGAAGGCACTATCTTTTACAAGTCCATCCAGCTGCTAGGATACGCAGTTGATATCGACATCATCGCGTGTTCTCGCCGTGGCATTGTGGAAGCATTCAGGGCGATTGAAGAACAGGCGAAACGAGTTGGTCTTAAGGTAAATGAGGACAAAATGAAATATATGCTGTCAAGCAAAAAACAATCCGTCGCTCACCACCTGGGACAAAATACATATAACAAGTTATCTACCTCGGGGCAAACGTAAATTCCACAAATGACACCACAGTGGAGATCCGGCATAGAATCGCCCATGGCAACCGCTGCTACTTCGGCTTGTCCGAACAACTGGGGTCAAAACTCCTCACTCGAAAGACCAAAGTCATGCTTTACAAAACGCTCATACTGCCAATCTTGCTGTACGGAACCGAAAGCTGGACGATAAGCAGGTCAGCGGAGCTGATTTTGGGTTCTTTCGAGAGAGAAATTCTGCGCCGGATATTTGGTCTTGTCTGTGAGGAAGGTGAATGGAGAAGACGAGATAAACCCGAACTCTACGAGCTGTACAAAGATGTGGATTTAGTCCGGAAGGCAAATATCCGTCGACTACACTGGCTCGACCACATCGAGCGCATTGACATCAACGCTCCAGCTAAGAGGGTCTTCGTCTCCGAGCCCCTTGTTCGAGAAGAAGAGGAAGACCGAACGTCCGGTATAAAGACCAAGTAATCGCGGATGGAAGGCAGCTATAGCTCAGGTTCAGATCCTCCATGGATCGCTGGCCTGATAAGGAAGTAAGTAAGTAAGTATTCTTTTGTTGTAGTGATTACCCCTTCTTCGCTATCTTTGTTACTGAGTCAGTTCTATATTTTACTAAAGTATTGTTCAATTAACTCTTTTCTTTTTTAAGAAATTCATGAGGATTTACCCGCTTTTGCTTAGCGCCAATTAGCTTCACTCTCAGAGGTAAACTGTTTTAAGAGCTCCTTGGTTCCTATCTTGTGAATGAGTCAAGGATTCGTACACAGTACTGACTTCTATTGAATAAGCTCACAAATATTTTGATATTTTTGACAATTGTGCAGGCAAGTTATAGTTTCTTCTATCCGGCACCTTCATCTTCTGTTTCAAAACCAATTCCTTAGCGTTTAGCCAAACCGGAAATATTTCCTGCCAAATTTGTTATAAAACAGTTATGACTATGCTTAGCCTGAGGTGTCAAATTACAGATTATGACAAAAATTTAGAATGATAGGTTCGGGTACCCCTTCCCTGGAACCTATGTATGTATGTAGTGAAAAAGTTGATGAAATTGCTAATTGTTGAATGGAACAACAAGCTTTTGTTTTATATACAAATCTAGAAAATTCTTTCAGAAAACACTAAATTTAGAAATGTTGGAGTCTTAACAAAAAATAGCTCAAATAACAATATAATTATAGCACAAGCAAATAAAATACTCACCAGAGATACCAGCGTCATTGATGCTGGATGTTGAAGAAAACCCGGGTAATTTTCTCCATCCTTTGCGGTTCCAGAAGCTCCTCGCTTTCGATTCGGTCGGTACCACAGGTCCTGGATCCTCAGCAGCTTTAATCTTAGCGCAATTCAAGACACGATGACCACAGGAAGTGCGCGTTAGGAAAACACTATTACCCGACTCCTGGTCCTGTGACCGTTGTGACGACCGACAACTGTTCGATCCAAAAAATGTACAATTCTGCGAATTATGTCGATTGTTGCCCGCAGCGGTGGCCGTCTGACGTGCCGTCAGTAGATTGGATAGCGCTGCATTGGTCTTATGCAATCGCAAACTCCCTATGTAACTAGCACCACTGCTTCCGCTGAAACCACTGTCCAGGTCACCACAAAAGGCCGGATTCGTATTTGAAGCCACCGGTGATAAAAGGTCATCCGAAGGTCCGACCGTATTTAGCAATTCGGTAATGTTTGCCTCGGAAATTGCGTCGTGATGTCGATTCCGATTCGTCCTGGCATCTGTTGTCGCCGTAGACACCATCACAGTCGTTGAACGGTTATCGTCGTCCGTTGGACTACCACTTGGCGGTGTTTCGGGCATCAGCATCGCTTCGACAGACAAATTCAATTCGCCCAAGATCTTCCGGTGACGATTCTGGACACGACGAAATTCTTCCTCGACCATTGATTGATTAAGCGAACCGGCCGAATGCGAGGTGGTCGCTCGCATTCCAGCACCGATAACGACGGATGATGAGGAAACGACACCGCTACTGTTGACTGTGCTGCTGGCAAGCGTAGCAGCGGAAATTTGCTGACTTCGATTTTCGCCGGAAATTTCCTCGTAAAAGTTCTCATGAGTGCCACCGTAACGCGTCTGATAGGACTGTCTTATTGCTGGTGACACAAGCTGTTTGTTCTTCTTTCCCTTCGAGAGGAGGGCTCTTATTGAATTGGGTGGCGGCGGCCGGGATGGACCGGGTAATTGTTCTGGTGGCGGAATGTTTGAGTGGCGCATTGCAGCTCCGGGTTCATAGTAGGCGTATGAGTAGTCTTGATGATGCATTGCATGGTGCACCATGGAGAGGGCGGGTGAGCTGGCTGTCGTTGTTATCGTTTCAATCATTCCGAGATTGGATTGTGACGAGGCGGAGGATGACGACCATTTCGCGGCAATGTCGTGTTGTGCGACAGTTGCCGGCGATTGTGTTGCTGTTGGGACAGTGACAGAAGGTGATTTTTTCGCTCGAAAGGACTTAATCGATATCGACTGTGTTTGTTGCTGGTCTTTGTCCTGAGCGATGCATACCTCGATGGCATCTGGATCATCAGGATAACGTGGCGTTATCCTCCGGTTACTTGGACTAATGCCAACGCCAATGCCAACCGAGTTGATCCCACCGGGTCCTGTTGTATCCATGTTGGAGGCATTTATATTGGCAGGAGTGTCAACACTGCCAGATATTGTGGCACCCACTACGACGTTCATACTGTGGTGCAACGATTGGGAATGGTGATGTTGGTGCTGATGCTGATGTGAATGCATATGGTGTAAGCCGCCAGTGTTGGATTGAGCTTGAGAGGCAGTCGATACGACAGCACCTGCTCCGACACCGCCGCTGGCACTTGCAATTGTTGAACCGGCAGGTGGTGTATTATTAATCTGTTTCATATTTGTTGTCAGGGCTATTTGAGATAGAGACGGAGACGGATAATCAGGTGAAGGAGGTGGTAAGTGTGGATACGAAATGGATTGGGATTGATGATGGTGCTGTGCAGTTGCTCCGGTTAAGCCTCCTCCGCCGCCTGGAATCCGATCAGGCATAACACCTGAATTGTACCTCTGGTGGCTCTGATGATGTGGGCGCTGTTGGTTGAACAATTGATGGTGTTGCTGCTGCTGCTGCTGTTGTTGATGCAGTAGTTGTTGCTTTGGCTGATGTTGATGCTTCTGCTGCTGGTAATGATGATGATGTGCTTGCAGATGTGATTGTGGGTGGTGCTGATGATGTGGATACAGATGATTTTGGATACAAGATTGTTGATGATGGTGTTGTTGCTCTTGTTGTTGGAGCTCTTGATTCAACTGTTGGTGGTGTTGGTGCGGTTTCTGCTGTTGATGCTGGTATTGTTGTTGATGATGATGATGCAGTTGTGATGATAGTAATAATGGTGGCGGTGGTGGTGGTGGCTGCTGTTGCTTTTGTTTGCTGCGCCGTCCTCCCAAACAATTCTCCATGGCACATGGTGAATCGCTACTCTACGCTTCGCTGTGTCTAATGGTCCTTTTACTACCGCGTCTTGCTTCTCTCCCTACTGACAGTAGTCTATAAGTTCTGCCAGGGATAAGTAGGTGCAGTTCCTTGCAGTGACATGTGCATTTTACTCCTCTCCTTCACTTATTCCACTCACACTACGGTTACCGGTACTGCTTCTATTACTCGTTCTTCTAGTGAATTTGCTGTGGAACTGTCGGCTTCTAACTGCAAGCAGAGAAATGGTAAAATGTCATTAGAGCGGATTATCTTTCGTAATTTATTGCTGTAATCAAGAGCTTTATTGCGATATTCTTCAACGCGGGGTTATGATGTCTAAAGTGGATGTAAATGGGGCAAGGATCATTACTGAAACGGAGCTTGGTCATTGTATAAGTGAATTAGGGTAACGAATGGAAAGAGTTCAAGCAGAGCACGGCGGCGTATGGAAAAGAAATGGATTTGTTGCGGGTACGTACATTTTACACTTGGTTGTGTGGTTTACAGTGTGGAGGAAGAATCTGAAGCTCATAAGAAAGAACGAAAATTGGTGGAAACATATGTATTAATTTAGGTAGGTAGAAAATGATCGTCACGAGAACGTGTAAGAGAATCGATTAGGAGTTTTAATGGGAAGATTTATAATTGAAGCGAATAGATACTTAGATACCTTCTTCTCTGGTGGCGTTACAGCCCATGAAGGACCAGAACCAGGCTTCTCTCAATCACCCATGTTGTGCGTGGTTTGTTTTTCACGCAGGTGAAAGGGACCTACAGTTTAATGCCGATTCCGAACCGCGTGAGTCGAGAAGCTTTTTCATGGCAAGTTTACTACGGAGGGTTTTGCCAGTACCCCGCCGAGGAGGAAAGTCGCGAAATAACCATTCGATGGCGTTGGTATTATCAGGATCCGAACTCGCTCATCGTGCGCCAGAGTCCAACACACTAACCACTGCGCCACGGCGCCCTCGAGATACATAGATATGTACACTTAGATATTTTTTGAATTTGCTGCCTCTTTGTGATAGCAAATTAAGGGAGAATAGACCGTAAAAATATGCATTTATTAAAAAAACTTTATTGAATAGAATTTTTTAATCTGTTTTAGGTATATTTATATTCATTCTCTTAAAGTTTAAAAAAACGGATGTGTATTGATGGATATTCTCAACAACATTGTGGGAGCTTTTGATAATACAACTTTCGTCAGAATGTGCAATACTAGGTGATAGTACAGCGTAGACTTCTTTTCCTTTTTTGGTGGCGTTACAGCCCATGAAGGACCAGAGCCAAGCTTCTCTCAATCACTCGTATTGTGTGTGATTTATTTTTCACACAGGTGAAAGGGTTCCTCAAGTTTAATGCCGATTCCGAACGGCGTGTGTCGAGAAGCTTTTTCATGGCAAGTTTACTACGGGGAATTTTGACAGTACCCCGCCGAGGATGGACACCGCGAAATAAACATTTGATGGCGTTAGTGTTATCGGGATCCGAACTTGCTCATCGTGCGTCGGAGTCCGTTAGGTGCGATAGTCACCTAATAAAAAAAAGATATATACAGGTATATAAGTAGACACATATTGGCTGAACAGGAAGTCACAACTATCACGGAAACTGAACTCCTAAAGGTGTGCAAACATTTCAAGGACAATAAGTCAACTGGGATGGATGGCATTCCAAATAAGGCCCTTTAACTAGCCATTAAAACAAACACGGGACCATTTTTAGAAATGTACAATAAGTGCCTAAGACCCCTTTCCAGACCAATGGAAGAAACAACGCTTGGTGCTGTTGCCTAAAGGGAAAAAACAACCAGAGGAGCCGTCGTCATACCGTCCGATTTGCCTGTTAGATACAATGGGTAAGATGCTGAAGGAAATGAGAGCCAAAAGACTCGAGCTGGCATTAAATGAAGGCTTTCAGACGAACAGTTTGGATTAAGGCAAGCCCGTTCCACAATCGATGCAATACGGAGGATAACCACAGTTCTGGAAGAGGCTATCAGCGCAAGAGATGGGCAGGAGGCGCAAAGAAATACGGTGCCCTAATAATGCGTTCAACTCGGGGACAAATTGTACTCACTTAGAGAAAAGATGGTCCCAGCAAAATAACTGAAAGCTATTTCTAGAAACGGTATCTTTTCTACGATACCGACGACGGATTAGTGCAGTACCACATATCTGGCGGAGTACCACAAGGATCGGTGCTAGGTCCTATTCTGTGAAACGTTATGTATGATGGAGTTCTGAGGCTAGAAATTCCCAATCAGGCAAAAATCATAGGCTTCGCTGATGATATTGCAATCGTAGTAGACGCGAAACACCTGGAAGAGAAAGAGGACATAGGGAACGAATGTATCAGAAAAGTGAGACGCTGGATGTCAACAGTCGGGTTAGAGCTCTTACTTACTTACTTACTTATCAGGCCAGCGATCCATGGAGGATCTGAGCCTGAGCTATAGCTGCTTTCCATCCTTGACGGTCCCGGGCACGCTGCTTCCAGTTTTCAAGACCAAGATGTCTTACATCCGCGATTACTTGGTCTTTATACCGGAGGTTCGGTCTTCCTCTTCTTCTCGAACCAGGAGGCTCGGAGTCGAAGACCCTCTTAGCTGGAGCGTTGATGTCCATGCGCTCGATGTGGCCGAGCCAGTGTAGTCGACGGATCCTTGCCTTCCGGACTACATCCACATCTTGGTACAGCTCGTAGAGTTCGCGGTTGTGTCTTCTTTTCCATTCACCTCCCTCACAGACAGGACCAAATATCCGGCGCAGAATTTTTCTTTCGAAAGAACCCAAAATCAGCTCCGCTGTCCTGCTTATCCTCCAGCTTTCGGCTCCGTACAGCAAGACTGGCAGAATGAGCGTTTTGTAAAGCATGACTTTGGTCTTTCGAGTGAGGAGTTTTGACCCCAGTTGTTTGGACAAGCCGAAGTAGCAGCGGTTGCCAAGGGCGACTCTATGCCGGATCTCCACTGTGGTGTCATTTGTGGAATTTACGTTTGCCCCGAGGTAGACAAACTCCTTAACTATCTCGAAATTGTAGCTGTCAATTGTTATATTTTGTCCCAAGTGGCTTGACAGCATGTATTTCGTTTTGTCCTCATTGACCTTAAGACCAACTCGTTTCGCCTGTTCTTCAATCGCAGTGAATGCTTCCACAATGCCACGGCGAGAACACGCGATGATGTCGATATCATCCGCGTATCCTAGCAGCTGGATAGACTTGTAAAAAGATAGTGCCTTCCCTGTTGACGCCTGCCCGTCGCACTATCTGCTCCAGCACCAGGTTGAAGAAGTCACATGACAGCGCATCTCCTTGCCGAAATCCGGTGCATGTTTCGAATGGTTCCGAGGTCCTAGAACCGAATTGCACGGTGCATCGCGTGCTTTTCAGCGTGGCGCGAGACAACTGGACCAGTTTTTCCAGGATCCCGAAATCGGCCATCGCACCAAACAGTCCTTCGCGATGAATGCTATCATATGCGGCTTTGAAATCGATGAAAAGTTGGTGTGTATCGATTCGAAACTCGTTGGTCTTTTCTAGGATTTGTCGAAGTGTGAAAATTTGGTCTATAGTCGAATTGCCGGGCCGGAAGCCGCATTGATAGCTGCCGAATAGTGCGGTGCAAAATGGCTTTAGTCGTTCACACAGTACGCTGGACAGGATCTTGTATGCGACATTGAGCAGCGATGTACCTTTATAGTTCTTGCAAGAGGTAGGAGCGCCTTTTTGGTGGATGGGGCAAATAGAGCTGGTATTCCAGTCGATGGCAAGCCATCTGAGCCTGCGGCCTTGTCGTTCTTCAGCTTCTCAATAGCTGTGCCGACTTCTTCGATGCCGGGTGGGAGGACCACTTCAGCGGCTGGAGTTGGGATTTCCTCGGTCCCTACCACTCTCTCTTGGTCATACTCGTTAAGCAGCTGCTGGAAATGCTGCTTAAAAACATCGACTATTCCCTGCGGGCCGGTGACAAGCTTACCCTCGCAGTTTCGAAGAGCCTAGGTGCCCTTTTTGAAGCCTCCTGTAAGGCCTTCGGCTTTCTTGTAAAAGGCTCGTGTTTTATGATTATCCTTAGACTCCTCGATATACTTGAGCTGGGAGGCTGTTAAGATTCTTTTCTTTTCTGTCGCAGTAGTTTTTTCTCCTTCCTTCTTCTGGCTCGGTACTCTTCTTGCGTGGTAGGTATCCTAAGGTGGTTTCGGCTACTTCCTGAATGGCTGAGCGGCAATGCAGCCACATATTATTAGCATTTGTGTTCGACGTAGGCATATCGTAGAGTCTTTCGCTCAGCTGCTCCCTGTAGACTTTGGTAACCTCCGGTGTGCTCAGGCGCCTAATGTCGAACCTTCTCCTGGTGGGCTGGTGCAGCTTTCTGACATTGGACAGTCGAGCTCTGAATCTTGCTGCTACCAGGAAGTGGTTAGAGTCGTCATTTGCCCCTCGGAATGTTCGCACATCCAGGATGTTTGACGAGTGCCTTGCGCCAATGGGCACATGGTCGATTTGGTTGGCGGTTCGACCGCCCGGAGATCGCTAGGTTGCTGTGTGGATTCGCTTACGAGGGAATCTTATGCTACTTATCACCGCATTACGAGCTGTCGCAAAGTCCGTGAGTCGGAAGCCGTTATCTGTTGTTGTATCATGGAGGCTGTGCTTTCCGATCACTCCGCCAAGGGTAAGGAGAACTCCTTACCGATTTTGGCGTTGAAGTCCCCGAGCACGATTTAAACATCGTACTACGGACAAGCTCCGTAGGCGTTGTCCAGGAGGTCATAGAAGTCCTCCTTGATAGGGTCTTCAGCCTGTGTGCACATATAAGAATGATGTTACAAAATCTGCCTCTGATGCGGATCACAGCCAGGCGATCGCTTGTAGGTTGAAAGTCGATGACCTTCGACCTTAACCGCTTTCCCACGACAAATCCGCATCCCAGTAAGTGCAATCTTTTGTGACAGCTGTAATAAATGTCGCAATTTTTCTTCCTCATCATACTGTTTCCTATCCTTCGTATTTCCTGGACCGCAGTAATATCCCCTTGTTCTGCGTGAGGATTCTTTATAGTTTATGGGCAGCTCCGGGAGCATACTCGCAAATCGTGTTCCTTTTTCGTGCGTTGTCGTCGTCGAGTATCCGTCCGTGTATCCGAGGCATCTTGCTCATTCATAACTTTAGGTTTTTTTTTACGTGGGCGGATTGTTCGCCCGCCGCACAACCGCCATTCTGGCCGGGGTTTTGTCGCTGCATACGTTTGTTCACCTCCCAACGGTTTTTGAAGAGGCTATCCAGAGGGCGCCGCGAGGAGGCCGTATGTTAACCTGAGCCGGGCATTTAAACAGGGATCGTTGCTGGCATCTCGCCAGGTTGAGAGCGATCAACACTTTACCCTGTATGTCCGAGCCCATGCCCTCTACATAAATACGTGTGATTAAATGATCTGGGCTTTGACAGTAGCAAATTTGTCCGTGTGTATGAATGTCTGACAAAAGAAAATCATACACTCTTCAAAAGGGCGAATGAACTCCGGCGCAGTAAGTGTCTACATTCTGTCTTTACGAGGAGCAGGAGGGTGTTCGTCAAAACAACAACAGAAAGCCGACCGACATGCATTGTTCACTTACATTCGCACGAGTCAATGTGTTCTGCGTCTGGAACTCATGAAGATGGTGAATCGCCTTCATCGAAAAGGACAGCTGATGGACGAGACTAAATGGAAGTAATATGTATATGTAATTTAATTGCCTAAACTAAAACGTAGTTTTTTAATTTTTAATTGAAATAATTAACATGTTGGTTGATACTTATATCCTAGCTTAAATCAATAATTCGCTATTATAATTTGCTGTTGTGTTCTGAAAACAATATATACTATACACATATTGTACACATCCTGATAATATAAGGACTGTTCTCAATGCAATCGGTGAGTCGAATCAAGGTCCCAGAATTTGTCACAATAATGCCGAAAGTGTAAGATCTAAGTATACGGTGATACACCAAATATTTAGTACTTCTAAGATTGACATTCCAATGGTTTCTGAATCTTGGTTTAACTGTGATATGCTATCAGAAATGGTAAAAAGTCCTAGTTTTACCTTGTTTGGGAATGACCACCGGTGGTGGTATGTGAGGGCGCCGTGGCACAGGGCGCACGATGAGCTAGTTCGGATCCCGATAACACCAACGCCATCGAATGTTTATTTCGCGAGGTTCCTTCTCGGCGGGGTACTGGCAAAACCCCCCGTAGTGAACTTGCCGTGAAAAAGCTTTTCGACTCACGCCGTTCGGAATCGGCTTTAAGCTGTAGGTCCCTTTCACCTGTGTGAAAAATAAATCACACACAACATGGGTGATTGAGAGAAGCTCGGCTCAGGTCCTTCATGGACTGTAACCCCAACATACATACATACTAACTTAGATAATATAGGGTGTGCATATAAACTTAACAATATCTAACGTCCAATATCAACAAAAAGGTTGAAATTTTTAATAATCGAGTCAACATCTTATTTTATAAGTTTGTTCCTGTTGTAACTAAGCGTGTTAGATCTTGTTCTTGTCCTTGGTATAGTGCCGAAATTCAACGTAGAATTACTGAGCGTGAGCGCCTTTATAATAATTTCAAACTTAATCCCCTATCCTACTCTTAAAAAAGCTTGATCCTAGCCTAGGCTCCAAGTAATTGTGGAAAAATCTTAAAGAACTGGGTGTAATTTCTGATAGTAAAATGTCCAAATGTTCGTTATCTCCGGAAGAAATGAGTGTGTCTTTTTCTTCGGATCCACCTCACCCCTCATCTTTTAACCTTGATCTGAGTTCTCCTGAATTATCTTCGAATTTCTATTATCAATGTATCGGTTTGATGTATTCAAAGCTATTAGCTCTGTTAAATCGAATGTCATAGGACCCGATGGTATCTCACCCAGATTTCTTAAGCTTATACTGCCTCATATCATTTGCTATATACATCATATATTCAATTACTGTATCTACAGCTCCCTGTTCCCGAATAGTTGAAAAATGGCCAAAATCATTCCGATACCCAAAAAGCTTAGTCCTAATTGCCCTGCTGACTTTTGACCAATTAGCATTTTATGTTTTTTTGTTAAAGGCTTTTAAGAAAATGATATCTCTCCATTCTTATCCGATAATAATAAGCCCTCGAAGTGGCAATACGGTTTTCGAAGCAAACAGAGCTGTGAATCTGCTGTTCTAAAAGGTATAACTGATGTTCGATCTGCTTTAGACCGTAACGATATCTGTATAGCTGTTCTTCTAGACTTCACTGAAGCCTTCGACTGCATTGACCATTCTTTATTACTTTCAAAGATTAAAAGTGGCTTTAATTTTTTAAACTCTTCCACCAGGCTATTAAGCTGTTATTCAAGAGATATAGTACAACTAAGCTTGGTTGCACAAATTTGAAAGTTACTAATGCGGGGGTTCCGCAAGGCTATGTTTTGGGGCCACTTCTGTTCTCTCTTTTTAATAATGAAATATTAGGTATTGTTAAAAATTGGAACATACACATGTACGCTAATGATGTGATTATATATTTTACGCGTCCTTATAGAAGATTGCACTGCCAGGGTGAATGATGATCTTGATAATATATCCAACTGGTCAAAAGGCAAGAAACTGAAATTGAACCCTGTCAAAATAGTTTGTTCTGTTTTTTCAAATAATGGAGTGTATTCAGATTATTATCCTTCAGTTGTCCTTGATTTGATGGTTTTCACATTAACTCTTCACCGTCTTGTTGTGGTGCTGTAAGGGATACCCTGAAAAAAGTTTATTGTGGATTGCGTTAATTACGATACTCAGCGAACTACTTGCATTGACTCGTACAAATAAGATTAGTGAAGAGGCTCGTTATGCCTTACATTTTATTTAATTGTTTTGTGTTTCCCTGTCTTGACTCTGTTTGTAAGCATAGGCTTTATGTTGCGTTTAATGAGTGTATCCGTTTTATTTATAACATACCAAGATCCAATAGTGTGTCCAGTTTTCACTTCCTCAATTTACGTTCTGTATCTCAATTTGTATTTAAACTTCCGTATTGTATTAAAATCTACATCATACAAACTAAGTCTCCCAGTTATCTTTTTGAATTACTACAGTTCGCTCAATCTAATAGAAGAAAGAAAGTTATCATTCCTTCATTCACACGATGCATCGGAGAGCGATCCTTTTTTGTATCTGCAATTCGCGCTTGGAAACATCTTCCACATGAATTGCAGGTAATCAACTCATATGCCGTCTTTCAAAAAAAAACTTTTTCTCTATCTTTCTGATAACCGTTTCAATTTTTGATTTTTATGTCTTGATTTTGACTACCTTAATTGTTAATTTAACGTGTAATTTGCAACGTCTGGAGAACTATGTATACTTTTAAAAGATAAATCTTGTAGTGTGAACGTAATTTCACTCTTAAATACAAATAATAATCCGGAAGCGATTCAAGCACTTCAGGCCAGTATCTTCCAAGCAATTCATGAGCTACAGCCCGAAACCACCAACAAGGCCTTGAAAAATTGGGGTGACAGAATGCGCTACTGCGAAGCCAGCCAAGGCAGCCATGAACGACTTTTTATTTCAAAATTAATGGGAATATTTGTACTTACTAACAAAACCATAATACATGGAAAATTTTAATTTTGTTCATTTGATTGCATTTTTAAAATGTGTATTTGTGTAAAACTCAATTTCGCCTAAGTCCTGCCGTATAATTATATATGTAACTAGCTGCACTACCATCATATTATTGAACCTACACAGTACACAAAATATAAATTACTACATGGTTTGAATGTAGTATTATCTCGTTATAGTCGCAGTGGTTAGTGTGTTGAACTATGGCGCACGATGAGCGAGTTCGGATCCCGATAACACCAGCACCATCGAATGTTTATTTCGCGACGTTCCTCCTCGGCGGGGTACTGGCAAAACCCCCCATAGTAAACTTGCCATAAAAAAGCTTCTCGACTCACGCCGTTCGAAATCGGCATTAAACTGTAGGTCCCTTTCACCTGTGTGAAAAATAAATCACACACAACATGGGTGATTGAGGGAAGCTTTCCTCTGGTCCTTCATGGGCTTTAACGCCACCAAAAGAAAGAAGAAAGTCATAACTTGCCGAAGAAAATCAATCAAAATCAATTAGCTTTATGTTTTGATTATGTACTGTTCTGTTTTGTCCAGAACGCTGTGGTCACGTACGCTGTGGTCACGTACATCTGCGAACAAAAATTAGCCGATAATGCATTTAGTACACCTGTAGTTTAAAGCTTTCCAAACCACGCATGGCTCCGCCTAAACGTCATTGGAATCAGTTTTTACTTACATAGTTAATAATGTGATGCAGCACAAACAGACTTGACTTCGATTAATTAATCGAATTACTAACTTTATTTAAGATGTTACACGCCTTCGTCCAAAAAACCAGTTATATTTATATGTATGGACGAGTAGTATGTACACACTAGTTTTTCAAGTGTGAACACGGTGAACGAAGGTGTTGTATCTGTGCAAAGCAAACGTGGTTTCTGTAATTAGCCCATATACCGCGTTAACAAATGGTCAAACTGTAATAAACCAAGGCTCCTGTATTGCTACTGTCTGAACAATTCTTCTGTCGTCCTACCTCTACACCCGTCATAAATGAAATATAAAATTGAAAAAAAAAAAAAAAAAAAAAAAAAAAAAAACAAAATGGCTGCAGCTAACCACACAACCAGCCAGCAGCTTAAATAAATTAACCACTTAGCGTGTACATGCAAAACATGACTTCTGCAAACAGTGGCATCCACAGACCGCATGCCCAAACTCCAAACTGTGAGCTCCGATTACGTTCATTTCTGTCCTGACTATGCGGTGCGCCATCGGGCATCTAATTTATGGCCACTGTTTCGTCTAACACCAACTTTCGGTCGACTATAAGCACAAATATATAAAATACTTTACCCGAAGTATTTTCTAATTACTTGTCCGCACTCAAACGCTGTCTCACTTGAATACGGACCTACAGACATGAAGCCACCTTTCGGCATATATCAACAACCACTGCGCTGGCATCGGACTATCTTCGCGCTTTTTAACCATCGTTAGTCTGCGGAATGCGATTTAGATCCGAACGACTATGAAAATAAAATAAGTTCCGATCTTTACATTCTTATTTTCTTTAAATCTCTTTTTTTGTAATTTTTCGTTCTTTGATTTTGACTTTTGATATAAACACAACGAGGGCAATCTCGGGGTACGACGTCACGGACTATGTACCATCATGCAGCTCACCGGGCAATGCAGATTAAACGCATTAGCTCTACCAAGCAGGAGGAATGACAACCAAGACGAAGGAAGAGTTTTATCCATAAGCGTGTGCCCGGTCGTTGTCCGATCAACTTGCGAAACATTTCAAAAACTTTTTGTTTCGTTTTTCTTGAAAGAACGTTCGTGTGCGATAAGAATTCTGATGGTCCCGCTGAATGGTCGACTGTGTCCAATGGGGCAGTTATTCGCAAGAATCAAACCCGTTTACTTGTCAAGCAGAATGCGCAGAGTGCAGCATTACACGCATCTTATGCGCGTTCATTAGCAACTAGTGTCTGCATCTCTTCAATTTGATTAGCCTCTTTCTAGTATTGGAATACATATACATAAGTATGTATAAAGATGTAATGATCTATGGCAGCATAATTTAACTAACCGGTAAAGGTAGTAGCTTAACACTTATTTTAAGCATTTTCTTTTGAAAGATGGTCACAAAACCCAACTAAAATTAAATTCTACCATCTGAAACCTCTACCGCGTAGTGATTATATGTAAAGAAAAGTGTTCTCTTCCTGATGCCGTACGCCCTCCATTTTCCGAGGGAACCTTCAACCTGTATATATGCGTGCCACATTAGATTCGGCCGTTCTCTTTTGCATCGTCCCTCAGGTTCAAACTCGAGGACGATTCGCATTGAAACAATGCTGTATTGCACTCAACATGATCTAGCCATGATCTAGCATTTCGAAGCCAGGAACAATTAAAAGTTGTCTGAAGTTATGACATCCTGAAGGTCTTTAAAACTAGCCATCGCAAATGAAATTAGAGTCCTTGCAGCAGGCTAAAATCCACGACTTTCCTAACAAGAATAGATTACAGAAAGTCTTTGGATCGTCGCATTATGTACGAGAATACCTCCAAGCCCACAGTGCCTGGACACAAACTATACGTTGATGGTATTTTGTGGTACTTGTGGCATGTTAGGAAATCCTTTTAAAAGTAGGAATCGTTAACACCAAGTTTTTAATCCATGCCCTTCTCCTGTGTGAAGAATAGCTCACTTCAAATGGGCCATTCTTCACTAGAAGTTTTTCAACGCGAATACATACATATGTAAGTTTATCGCCAGAGCTATTGGGTCGTTACATATGACATTGCGAACTTTTTGATCTGATAGTTGTGACCGTATTAGTTACATATGTAACTAAAAGTGGAATCGCGCACTTCCCCAAGCAGGTGAAACAAAATAGGTGCACTAGATAATTCGAAAGCATTTGACAGGGTTTGGCACGAAACCCATTTATCGAAAATGGGTGCTTTTGGGAACGATGAGTATAATCTTCATTGGATTAGAAACTACTTTTCGACCCGTTCAATTCAAGAAGTCTGTGTCACTAAGAATGCAGCGAAATGTCCGAGCTTCTAGATACTCTATATTTCTGACTAAAGTCTATAAGACATTCACTCAAGTCTGGCCCCATGCTAGACAGAATTTAAGGTCGCGCTAAAGACCCAGTATCATCAAAACATTAGATTCGCTAGAACATCGCAGGAATGTCTCTTGACTTTTCAGCCAGTTGCATTCTGCCCCTTCAACAAATTTTCCGCGCCTCTCTGAGTCTGAACGTACGGACGTACCGTCAAATATAAGGAATCTTTTTTAACCGAGGACCTTGTTTCCCTCCCCTCGGTTCAACATGTAAACATTTAAGAACTATGTCTATCGTTATCTCCTTCATAAGCCAAGAGGCAGACCATTGATAATCAAGAACTAAAATAGCTGTTAAAGAAAGTCCAGCAACGACTGTTGTTAGCCTTGCTGCAAGGTTCAAAAAATAAATTATGGGTGCGGGTTGTCCATTATAAATTTCTCAGATCGAGTCGTACTGTAGAGAGATCGATAAAGTGCGTGAAAGGGGACATGAAAAAGAGTCAACGTTTCTAAATCTGCCAAGTTTTCCCTATTCGTTACACTTACCAGACTTCCACCAATTTTTGTAAAATATTACTTTGTGGTCCTCTTGGCGCAAAAAGATAATCTCGTTTTAACAGAGGCATTTTTGTTTCATTCGAACGGTGGAAAAATGCAATAGTTGCAATGGAGATCATATTTTGAAATAATATTCTGAACTGGAATGGATGATCCTCACTGTCATCTTTGGCCTACTTAATGCGTAGCTTATCAGTAGAGATACAAACTTCCTCGTAGGAAGGCTGTTTTACTCGTAGTATTAACTACTGTAGTATTATTTTAAAACTATAAGCCATGCAATTATTATCTCATGGTTTGAATGTCTCTAAAACTGCATATCGCTATGAACTTTTTTGTTTTTTTTTTTTTTTTTTTTTTTTGTTGGAGGCTTCTGCTATTTGTTGGAGCACTTAGATGCAAATACTGTTCCGTTGTACTGGCAGACAGACACCTTACTTTCCCGGTTTTCCAGGGAAAAGAAGGAGGAGCTTCAGTGATGTAGAGCTAAGAGATTTGGCACACACCACGTCGACCTTATTTCTTCCGGTAGGGGTCCTAATTTACCCGAGGTGAGGCATGTCTGTCGTAAGAGGCGGCTAAAATCCATCGTTATTTCTACTGACATCTGGGCTAGATTAAGGTGTAGTGCGACCTGTGCCGAGAATCAGCTTGTTTAAAAAAAAGGGAAGCCCAATCTCAAGCAGGGCATCCGGATACCTGGCGACCTCCGGATTAGCGAGCCTGCCTGTTGCGGATCTCTGGGCAGACGGACCACACTTTTTCCGCTACTTGCGGGAACACATGGAAACAAATTCGAAATCAAATTTAAATAAACTCGAAATTGTAGTCCCTTTTAAGAAAAGCTCAAGGATATAACGATCTTCGCCATCGGGATCTATATGTATGCCCAAGTTGAGGCATCAGTTGAAAGAATCAACAATACTCGCAATACGGGTGGCCGTGGTGCAGTAGTTAAATTCATCGACCGTCGAGCGGAAGGTCTATAGTTCAAATACGTTTCATAGCCAAGAAAAAACAATTCTATACGGAAAAAAGTATGCAACACAGTTGTGAATGGAAAGCGACCAAAACGTACTGCTGCAGGCATAACACTCACGATTGGTCAATTCGCATGAACGAATTACTGGGAATTGTAACCAACGCGAAATTTGGTCGGCTCTCGTCCTAGGACAAACCACCCCTGAGAGTAGTCAACGAACATCTACGACCCAAAACCACTGCACTCCGTTCAGATTGTGTGTGTGAACCTGCGCGAAACTCTCCCTCTCCCTGTTACCTTCGCTCGCACAACGTTCAAAAAAAACGTTATAAGGCCTTAGCCTTGAGTGCGAGTGTAACTATAAAAAAAAAAGAGAATCAAACTACTCAATATGGAAAGCTGTCGAAGGCCTCAAAAATAGCTAAACATGAGCCGACAGCG
The DNA here is from genome assembly GCA_951905685.1 of Eumerus sabulonum. Lineage (NCBI taxonomy): Eukaryota > Metazoa > Arthropoda > Insecta > Diptera > Syrphidae > Eumerus > Eumerus sabulonum. The sequence continues at coordinate 39,613,662 of OX645062.1, read as the reverse complement.
AGACCGGTGCCATCATCCGCATAGGCTTGGGCATAGATTCCAGAGGCATTGAGCATCGAGCAGAGAGTCGACCACCATGCACCATAACAACGGAGAGAAGGACGCCACCTTTCGGACAGCCCCCGTTTACACCAGATTTGGCTCACCGTTCGAGGCCTGCATCAGCGTTTAATACCCTGTGCACAAGCATTGCTTTGATCCAAAAAACCAGCTGTCAAAGGTTGCGTTATCGAACACTCCTTTAATGTCGACCAAAATGCCTTGCATATACTCTTTTCCTTTAAATGGCAACTTTGCGCCACGTGCAACTCTACTAGTCTCTGCACGCTTTTCAGCAAGAAGGATGTTAAACTGATTGGTCTAAAACTTTTGGCGAGTGAGTAATCCTCTTTTCCTATTTTGGGAATAAAGACTACTTTCACCGTGGGTTAAGTGCCAGGATAGCAGTGAAAATTATTTTCAAAGTAGGAAACATCTGCCTTATACCTTTTTTGCAGCATAAAAGGTTGTATTCCATCGGTACCTGTTGACTTAAAGCCATCAAAAGATGCCACAGTAAATTCAATGGCCTTGTCGTTGCCACGCGCGACGAAATATACCAGTTGTTTTCATCATTGCCGTTGAAGGAGTATGCAAAGAGCCGATGACAGTCTGATTTGCCGGGAAATTTAGTAAGCTGAGACTTTTCGCTTTAGACTTAGAAATGGTACCATCAGATTTTTGGAGTACATCCAGCTGTGTCGATTTTTCCCGATTGAGGACTTTAACGAACTTGCTGGTCGCAGTCAGAGATTTGATCTCATCGCAGAAGGTTTTATAAGAATCATCTTTCGATTTACGATGAAGCTTCTCATATTCTTTATGCTTCGACTGATTTTTATTTCAATCATCTTTCGAATTCAATTTAAGCGATCTATTCAGGAGACTTCTGGCCTCCCTGCGAAGATTTTGGAACTCGCCATTCCACCAAGGAAACAAATTTCCTGCAAGGAGGTGATGACGCTACTCAAGTCGTGAATAGCATCCTCTACCAATTGTTTCGATCTGAGTTTAGGTTGGGCTTGAGTGGATTTCTCAAGCTCCTCTCCAAACCGTACACAGTCCGTCTATCACGGATATGCTTGGGTCGTTAGGGGGAGACCCCATAACTCAATTGGAGTTCGATATATCTGTGTTCTGACAGCGTAGCATCTGGTAAGACTCTCAGTTAGTCATGGCCTTCACATACATATCTGTTAGATAGGGATAGGTCAATCACCTTCCGTCGTCTCACCGTGGTTGAGAGATTGACTTATTGATGATAAGATCAGACGACAGAGTGAAGCCTGTGGCCCAGTTGGAACCCATATAAAAATAGCGCACAATTGCTTCTTTTCCATTTTAATACCTATGAACATTAACAATGTTATGTGAAGTTAGGTTATTAAGTATGGCCATAGTAATGTAGAACGCACTTTAAAATGGTGTTTAACATACGTATGTAGAAATAATAAAACATTTATTTCAAGCAACCACAAATGAATAAGTATCATAAGAACCGACATACTTTTTTCAACAACCTAATAGGATCACAACAAACTATATGGCTATATTATTAACCTATGTTTCAGTAAAACTAAAGATTCCACTGAATAGACTCTTAACCACAAGACCATTAGAAAAACTTCTGCGTGTATGTATCTATTCGACCTCTAATCAGTAACCGGCAACCAAAACCTATGAAATCCTTGTTATCCAACCTTGAAGCTATTCCATTGCAAATAACCCACCATGGTTATATCACTCAAAACCATATTGAAAGCCGACTCTACGTTTGATTACCCCACACATAGGATTCAAGTCTTTCATGCATGTCAGGGAATTGAAAAAAAGTCGAGCATTTGGTCTAGAATTGAATCCTTATATTCAAATTAAATTCTTTTGAAAACCCACATGCAGCGTTAAAATGCAGTTAAAAAAAAAAAGCCTCTGTGAGAAAAGTTACAAAAAAAAAAAAAGAAAGCCGTTTTGCTATCCACTCATAAGTATGCTATCAGCGCGTTCAAGGATGTTTCGCTTTATACCCCGCACTATCTCTGATGTGATGTACAAATCCCAGCTAAGCTCAAAGGTGACGCGTAAAACCGACCCACGATGACTACGATGCTTCTGGTCTTCCAATTTGCACGTTTCGGCCAATCATCATCACTCCACGTCGCATTTAAAGTGAAGTTGCTTCAAAGCAATAAAATCACCCAGCTAATGAACGAAAATTGCTGCCGTGCATGCAAAAGACAAAAGTCCAACAAAAATTCGACAATACAACGAAACAAACTGAAACGAAGCAAAGCAGATCCGCGACATGGAAACTCGGACACTTATTCCAACCCCGACCGGGCTGCCATTATTAATTAGTGAACACAGTGCGAAGCAGTGAACCCAAAGTGGATAATAATATAATAACAATAATAATTGACAGTGTAGCCTTAAAAAACGGAATTATTGACATTTCCATGCGTGCTGCATGTGAGTATCTACAGCTGTGTACAAGTATACATATGTACATATCTATTTGCCACACACGAAAGGCAAGACTGAACGTACAACTGAATGGAGGATGGACAAATGGGAAGATTCGAGTTCTTGTCTCTTTTCGATCATTTAGTGTGAAATTTATGGCGAATACCATGTTCTCCTCACCCCAATTACAGTACCGTGAAGCAACAACACGGCCAGACAGACGTATAAAACGATATTTTAAGCCGGCAAATATGTGAACACACCCAGATACACCACCATGCAGTAATCCAGTTTTTTCTTCGCATTGTCAGCTATGCACCATGTTCGAGCCCGAGTCTGAGTCTGAGTGCGAGTACGAGTACCAATTCCGTGGTCAACTTCAATGCTGAGTCTGAGAATGGTCCTTGCACCCATGTAAAATTCGTGCAATCCTTTGTGCAGCATACTCGCATGCATGCAATCGGATATGGACTTGGGAACTGCGTATCCGCCGCCAACTGGAGACATGATATTGCTCCACAGCCCTATGCATTGCCCCATAAACATGTAGATATAAGTTTTGAGGGATTCAAGCTGACGATTCGACATTTGGCTTAATGGGCCCTGTAAGCAACGGCGACAGTTAACATGGAGCAGTATAAGTCTTCAGATTTTATTGCAGCAACGTAAGCACGCAACAAACGTGCGACAACGAAAATAAATCGACTCGATGCCGCACTAATGGCGGGTGGACAGATGGACAGACATTTAATTGTTTACCGACTTGTAATTATCAGGAAATAATAACAAAAAAAGTCTCCTACAATGATTATTGGTGTTTTATGTATGTATGTATGCATTGTATGAATCTCCACTTTTAATGCTCAACGAGGACGTTGGAAAAATATCTCCAGTTGGACTCCGTCATACTCGTATTGCCGACTGTCCTAAGCGAATTTCAATCTTCTCCTTTGTCATCCCTTTTGTGTATTTTCAAGGGAATTTAGTTTAGTTTTAACTTAATTTCCGGTAGTAACAAAAAACTCTATTTACTGTTAAATTGGTTTGTCTTCCGAAGGGATGCAATGATGGAAAATTTAATTACTTAGGTTGTGGTTAAAAATTCAAGGGAAAGGTTTAAGCAACGTAGTGCAGGGATGGTTTATTCAATTAAAAGCAAGGGGACGACCTTGGTTCCTGGGCAGAAGGAAGGACACCGTCCGACTTGTCGGTATGCTTCTCGGAAGTTGTGACACTTCTTTTAAGTGGGAATTTATGAATTCCGTTTGGTAAACGAATAGTACGAAAAATTGCCCGAGGGAATTCGAGGAGTAGGTATGATTAGGATTTTGTCGAGAGAATTTCTGATTCCATAACCTTTTCACTTTGACTACAGACAATTTTGCTCAAATCGTTCAAAATAATGTCTTTCTTACAGTTAAAGGGCAGTTGAGAGAAACATCTGTAATACGATTGCAGGCCTGGGTTGGAGTAAGCGCTGTTGTCTTTACGATAAGAAAGTGAAAGGAGTTCACTGTCTCAAATATAATTACCACATACATATTGGGAATTCATAATTTCCTTAGCTGCAAACGTTTTATAGTAGTAGTATAGTATAGTTTATTTCGCATGCAATTTACAATGTGGTTGTCACACAATTTACATGCAGAGATTCGATATTTATTATATCTCTCAGCTGAATAAGGATGCTTGGATTAAATATATTTAAACCTTCAATTCAGACAAAACAAAAGAAAAAAAAAAAAGAGAAGCAGTCATGGGACTGCTGACAGAAGTGAAAACTTCAAACTAAAAATAACAGTTTTCCCTTTTTAATTAATTGTAGTATCAAGAATTAAATTAAATTTAAATTGTAAATTAAAATTATTAACATTAGTCTGGTTTTCGCATATGTATATCGGCACTCCGAGCACCAATTATATCTTCTTAGCATGATCTAGCACGATCTTTTGCTAGCCTTTTCCATTGCCGCACACCCAGTTGACTGAGGTCCCCTTCCACCTGTGTGCGCCATCTTAAGTGCGGCCGTCCTCTGCATCTTCGTCCCTCGTGGTTGGATTCAAAGACTCTCCGGGCTGGAGCTATGGTGTCCATCCGCTCTACATGGCCCAGCCATCTTAGGCGTTGAATCCGTAGACGCCTGACTAGGCTCATGTCGCTATACAGCCCGTACAGTTCGTGGTTGAATCTTTTCCTCCATCCCCCGTCTGCGTTTATAGGGCCGAAAATCAAGCGCAAAATCTTTCTCCCGAACCGACCAAGGGCCTTCTCATCCGCTTTTGATAGTGTCCACGCTTCTGCGCCATACAACAGGACCGGGACGATAAGGGTCTTTAATAGAGTCAACTTTGTCGTTCGGAAGAGGGCTTTAGCGTTTGATTTCGGAACTGATGTCGTTGTTCCAGGTCACTGCGGAGCCAAGGTAGACGAAGTCCTCGAGCTACCTCGAACTTATAACTGCCAATACGAATGTTCTGGCCAAGACGTCGGTGGTGAGCGTCCTTTTTTGATGACAGCATATATTTAGTTTTGCCCTCGTTTACCGCTAGACCAACCTTTGCCGCCTCGATCTCAATACTCGCAAACGCCTCATTGACATCTCTCTGATCTACCTATTATGTCAACATCGTCGGCGTATGCAAGGAGTTGCGAGGATTTAAAATAGATTGTGCTTCTTGCATTGGCCAGTGATTTTTGTACAATCATTTCCAATATGCCTAAATCCTTTTTTGACATCAAAACTATCGGTAAGGTGTTTAGCGATTCGGATGGAGCAGCGAGCATTCTCCAAAGTCATCCTGCATAGCCTGATGACTTTAGCAGGTATAGCAAAGGTAGACATAGCGTTGTATAGCTCGTCTCTAATTACGCTGTCGTATGCGGCTTTGAAGTCACAATTAGGTGGTGAGTGTCGACTTCAAATTCATTGGTTTTTTCCAGGATCTGCCTTATTGTGAAAATTTGGTCGATGGTGGACTTCCCTGGCCTGAATCCGCACTGATAAGGACCTATCAGCTTATTTACAAAAGGCTTCAGGTGTTCGCAGAAAACGGCAGAGAAAATTTTGTAGGCGATGTTAAGAAGACTTATTCCTCTGTAGTTGACGCGGTCAGAGAGGTCTCCTTTCTTGTGGATCGGGCAGTCGATGCTGAGACTCCATTCCTCGGGCATGCTTTCCTCTGACCATATCTTACAGATGAGCTGGTACATGCTCCTAACCAGGTCATCCTCAGCTGCCTTGAAGACATGATTGTTGTACGGATTCGATCCCGTGTCCTTGGCGTCAGAGGTCACACACTACCCACTGAGCCATCGCGCTTCTCAATACTTGGAAATTCCAGCATCTGAAAATCTATTGTATATTTTCATTATTCTTTTTATTACAAATGTCCTGCCACTACTAGCTGGTCAAATTAAATATGTCAGCAATATTAGGTAATGTATTGCATGAAACAGAATTTCTCGCTAGTCTCTTCATTGGCTCGGCGCATAAGACAATACATACAACGTACACTAAAGTACCTATGTACATACTCTTTACTTCGGTGACCTCAATGCTGAAATTTTGAAATAAAGTGCTTAAACATGTTTTTTTGATAAATAATAAATAAGATCTATTATCAGCATCGACATTTGTTTTCTGTACTTAAAAATAAATTTTTTTTTTTTATTGAAATGTTATAGAATTGACAACATTTCCTTGTACTACAACTAGTTAACACTAACGAGTAGTTTACGTTTGTTTATATATCACATTACATATGCATAGTATTTTACGTTAACAAGTACGTTTATTATACATTTCGGTTGTATCTTCGAGATAGCATTGTTCCCAATTAGCTCGTGTGGTTTAATTCGCTTTAGTCTTCGAGTAATCTCAGTTGTATCGCAAAGTTTTGCTGCTTCCTGGTTAGTATGTTGTTCAATTCTTGAGTAGTGGGCTGTTGCAAATTCGCGTATCGTTTCTTCTACGGTTTTAACCTTAAGGTCGCGATGTAAGTCGTAGTTTCTGACATACCATGGAGCGTTTACTAAACATCTTAAGACTTTGTTTTGGAAGCGCTGAATTATTTCTATGTTATTTTTAGCGGCACACCCCCAGAGTTGGATGCCATATGTCCATATAGGTCTTAGTGTTTGTTTATATATAAGAAGTTTGTTATGTATTGATAGAACAGATCTTCTGCCAATTAGCCAGTCGAGTTTTCTCAGCTTCATATTAAGCTCTTCTCTTTTCTTTTTTATATGTTCTTTCCATCGTAGTTTAGCGTCCAGGTTCCTAGGTATTTTGCGTTGTTGGAATACGGAATTTGTATCCCATTGACAAAGATTGGAATATGTTGAATCTTTTTGTTAGTGAAATTAACATGTATGGATTTCATGCTATTTAGCTTTAAACCCCATTTGTTGGTCCAGTCAGATATAATATTTACAGCATTTTGTAGGGTTTGAGTTGATTTATTTGATAAAATGAATGTTAATTTTGTTACACAAACAGCGATTGGTTAAAAAAAAAAGAAAAGTAAAATAATATCACATTAAGAAATCGTTACAAAAATTAAAAGCATTAATTCAAATCAACTATAAAAAAAAAATAAATAAATAAAAAAAAATGATTTACAAGAGGCACACGCCTCGATTTTGTGTTCACCACAGATGCTTTTTTGCACTTATAGCACGAAGATTTTGTCGTTCGCCTCTTTGAATATGGACAAAATGGGCACATTTTTTTCTGATACCGATTCTATGATATTTTCCTTATGTTTTCCTCGAACATCAGTCAAAACATTTTCAATTTTCCTCCTAATTGTAGCGATTAGAGAAGGTGTCTGCAGTCTTGGTGACACATACTTCTCCACAAGGTCACAATGTATTTTTTTCGTAAACTCTCCACGGTTTAAGGGTTTGTGTTTGCTGTCAAACATATTGTGTGTGTAGATTATGTATGTAACTGTTAATAAATGCCATGTTTAACATGCCATAAAACTGACACATACAGTGTTCGTTTTTCGAGATCAACTCGAGACAACTCCCATTGTCTGATTATACATTTTGGCTTGTACGACAGCAGCGTCAGTTCCCTGTCGTAACAAAACATTGGTGTATTACATTTGCGTTTGCGCCCCTTTTTATTTCGCATTATATCGTTCGTTAGAAATATGTTATTGAAAACATTGCCGTGGTCCAATAATGTTTTTACATTGACTGGTTAGTCCCCGGGCTGGTGAACTACATGAAAACAACAACAAGTGGTTTTTGTTGACCACTTGTTGTTGTTTTCGCCTCGAAGAATGGTTTCTATTAAACCTGATTTTTCCCTGAGTAGATTGAGGGGGATATTGTCTTCATCCGAATCAGGAATATCATCTGAAGATGAGACTTCGCTTTCAAGTTCATCGGCATCCTCCATAACAAAGTTGTCATCACTACTACTTTTTAAATCTCTGAAATAAGATCGTCTTCGCACATTCCAAACATTATCTCGACTTCATCATCACCTAATTGCTGGCCGGAACTCATTTTAATAATCGCAAAATAAACAACGAAAAACAGCCCAAATAAAACAAACACATGCAAAGAAAAAAAATCACACAAAAGTTATCCTTCGTCGTTTCGACGAATAGATGTACATACACACATATGTACGTAGTATGTATGTACCTGATAAAAAAAACGAGTTTCCATTGATCGCAGAATATCATACGTTCTTTCACTGATAGAGATCACCACCAAATGATGTACGGAAATAGAATGAATAGGGATGAATAGTTTAAAGGAAGTCATCAAAAATAAAATAGTTGTTCGTCGATTCGACGAAGGATAACCATCCAGGGTTAACATTGCAAGTTGCAAATCATAGTTTATCTTTGCATTCGGATCATAATATGATTCTGGAAATGGATTTGAATCAGAAAGTCTACCAACAACATCTGTTATTTTTTCATTATCATCTGGAACTTCTTCACGTCATACATAATTCTCGACAAAATTGTAATGTTCTTCCAACGTCTTGTTGGACTCAAACTCTTTCCTTTTCTGGAATATCAGATCTACAATACCTATAATGAATGTAATTTCTCCAAGAATACGCCTTCTCATGACGAAATTGAAGTACTAGTTGCAATTTCTCTCTTATACACGTACATTGAAACAACAGTCATTCATAATTACGAGGGCATATGCATGTATGTATTACTTTATGTTTCTTTCGTTCGACATGCTGTTTTTGTAGTACGAACGAATTGCGTGAGTATATGTATGTGTGCACAGGCCGCTGTGCATACGGTAACTGGTGTTTGAGCAGTAGATGTTATATATTATATGTGTATAGTTGTACTCGTAGCTATAGACATACTAATAACATTAGCATGCCAGTGACTCGAATCCATACGTTTTTCGTCTACCGTATTTTTGCACAATATGTCAGCTGTATAGCTACAGCTATACATACTGCTATAAGCATGCCGGTGGCGCGTACACACGAGATTTCACACATCCAAAAAGCGTGTAACGCTCTCATGTATAGTATATGTATGTATGCGAGCGAATCCATAAGTTTTCCCCCAACCAAAAAGTGACCAACGCGGCTAAAGAAGTTTTCACTTAAAAAAAAAAAAAATTAAATAAATAAATAAGTAAAAAAAAAAATAAATGAATGAGTAAATAAATAAATATGTATATATATAAATAAATATACAAATAAATAAATATATACATGTATATAAAGAGACAATGCATACGGAGTAGAGCACTGCACGGGTACATACAGCATCGTTCGATTACGAATACTCGTTCGACGAATAGAACGAGTACCCGTGTGTACTCGGCATTCAAAATATTCGTATCGTTTCGCATCGGTATCGGCGACTATTTACGCATCCCGTATCTTTAGGCATCGGTATCAGCGAAATACATAACATTGTATGAGGGATCAACAGGATGGGTGAGAAATGGGACATTAGACAAATTCAAAACAGGAAGTTAACTTTATTCTTCTTCTTCCTAATGGACGCTTCATTTCGGGGTGAACCTGGGCCTCAACCAACATGCCCCTCCAACTAACACGATCTTTTGCCGCACACCCAGTTGGCTGAGGTCCCCTTCCACTTGTGTGCGCCATCTTAAGTGCGGCCGTCCTCTGCTTCTTCGTCCCTCGGGGTTGGATTCAAAGACTCTTCGGGCTGGAGCTGTGGTGTCCATTCGCTCTACATGGACCAGAATCCGTAGATGCCTGACTAGACTCATGTACTTTACGGGCTAAAGTTCGTGGTTGACTCTATCCATCCCCCGTCTCGGGAGAGGGCTCTATTACTCAGTTGCTTCCTGAGCCCAAAGAAACAGCGATTGGCAAGAGTGACTCTGCGTTTAATTTCGGAACTGATGTCGTTGTTCCAGGTCACTGCGGAGCCAAGGTAGACGAAGTCCTTGACTACCTCGAACTTATACCTGCCAACACAAATGTTCTGGCCAAGACGTCGGTGGTGCGCGTCCCTTTTTGATGAGAGCATATATTTAGTTTTGCCCTCGTTTACCGCCAAACCAATTTTCGCCGCCTCCATCTCAATACTCGCAAACGCCTCATTGACATCTCGCTGTGATCTACCTTTTATGTCAATATCGTCGCCGTATGCAAGGAGTTGCGAGGATTTGAAATAGATTGTGCCTCTTGTATTGGCCAGTGATTTTTGCACTATGATGTTGAATGATTTTTGAAATATTATGTTGAAGAAATCACACGACATCGCATAGCCCTGCCTAAATCCTTTTTTGACATCAAAACTGTCGGTAAGGTGTTCTCACCGAATCGGATGGAGCAGCGAGCATTCTCCAGGTATTTCAAAGGTAGACATAGCGTTGTATACCTCGTCTCTAATTACGCTGTCGTATGCGGCTTTGAAGTCGAAAAATAGGTGGTGAGTGTCGACTTGAAATTCATTGGTTTTTTTCAGGATCTGCCGTAGTGTGAAGATCTGGTCGATGGTGGACTTCCCTGGCCTGAATCCGCACTGATAAGGACCTACCAGCTTATTTGCAAAAGGCTTCAGGCGTTCACACAACTTTATACCCACAGATAGATAAATATAAATATAATACAAAGTAAAAAAAGTAATAAGAAGTTTCATTAGAATGTAGTATCTACTTTCTAGTAAAAAGAAAGTAGCACAGTTTTGAAGAAAAGATAAAAAAAAACCGGCCAAGTGCGAGTCAGACTCGCGCACAAAGGTTGCCTTATGTAAAAAACCGGCCAAGTGGGAGTCGGACTCACGCACAAAGGGTTCCGTACCATCTGTATATATAAATATGAAATAGACGTTGTATGTATCAGTCATCACATTAAAACGGGTAATCCGTTTGAAATGATTTTTAGCATGATGCTAGACCTTGGTTCCAGGCATCTAATAGGCATATTCCTTTGATCATCAAAAATCTCTATGATGCAATAGTTGATCATCAAAGTGTCCATTGAATTCGAATCAATTATCTTACTTAACAGCAAGGAGGTGAAAAGGTGAATAACAATAAAATTATAGGATAAAGGTTTGCAGCTTCGATTGATATATCAAGGACACAATAGTGATCAAAGCTCGGAGGTGTGTTATTGGTAGTGAGATATTGTCGAAAGTTAGTTCAACTAAATTCAGTATGTGACCAAGGGAGTATAGTAAAAATAGATTATTTTTGTTTACAACAATTTAATTGCTTGCAACATTTGATATCTTAACTGAAAGGAAAAGGAGAGGAATAACAATTATTACTTGAAAGCAAGGAGGTGAAAAGGTGAATAACAATAATTACAGAAAAAAGGTTTAGAGCTAAGATTAATACAACAAAGACACAATAGGGATCACAGCTCGGAAGTATGCTACTGGTTGTGGTATATTGTCGACTAACCTCAGGTCAGTATGTGACCAAATATTTATCTTACTCTGTTTTTAGTATTTGTTATAGCGGCATTTCAACTGTCTAACTACCACGGTTCATAAGATACAGCCTGGTGACAGATGGACGGACGGACGGACAGCGAAGTCTTAGTAATAGGGTCCCCCACCTGATTATCTACCTTGACGTGGTGTGGGGGCTTATCACTAAAGGATAATCGACCCCGTCATTCCCTCTCACCAATCCAACTCCCATTTTCCATCATTCCCACCACACTCCAACCCCACCCATCCACTCCATATCCCCTGGGCTGGACATAAGGTGTCAACCGAACCGTGCCGAGGTGTCGACCAGGCTGAGAGCCCAGTTCAAAAATAGCTCAGTCATAAACGGTGTATCCGGATACCTGGCGCCCTCCGGATCAGCTAGCCATACCTGGGTATTGCGGATCTCTGCTCAGGTGGACATTTAATTCTCCGCATCTCGTGGGAACCCTATGAACAACTCAAACAAAACAAATAATGAGTCCGGATCTCATAAAAAACCGGAAGGGGACGAAATCCCCTCTACCTCTAAGGCAGAAGAAACTCCGGCAGGAGTATCAAGAAGCCGATCCGTAAAGTTGTCAGAAGACAAATCCGACAACAAGAGGCAAAACCCATCGACCAAGGCCTACAGAGACCGAAAGGCGGGCTTGAGAATTATAAAACGATGGGGCCATTTAACTGATCTAACAGAGAAGGCTAAAGAGTCGGTCGCCTGGGCGACAGGATTCCTAGCCCAGGACAATGAAAAAGCCAAGAGGCCTAGATCGTCCCCGGAGGAACCAAACCGAGAGGCTAAAAAGGCTAGGCTGGGAGCACCGGCCAAGCTATTAAAGCCCTTCGGCGAGGTTGCGAGGGAGTGCCTGACGGTCGCAATCATAGATGATAGCGACCCAGACGGCAAATTGACGGCAGAAAAATGGAAGAAGGTCGACCATGCATTATCGGCTAACTTCCTAAAAATTGCTAGGAAGAACCCTGGACCACCGCCCATCTGCGATGACGCAGGATGGTATCAAGGCAGGGTCAAACTATTAAGCTGTGCCGACGAAAGATCAGTTGATCTTTTGAAGGCTACAGTTACTGAAATAGGGGAAATTTGGGAGGGAGCTAGGCTCAAGGTCGTAACCAGGGAGCAGATCCCTAAACGACCACGAGCTGGATGTTGGCTCCCGCTGGCACCAGATAACCCCCTCGAGATTGTTGAGACTATCAACTACTGCAATCCCAATCTCCCAACAAGAGATTGGAGAATTGCTAAGCTGGAGGAATCAAAGGGCCAATCAAGACAGGCAATCATTGTATTGGACTGTGAAGCCCTGGAACCTCTGGCCCTATGCGACCACTATATTAGGTTTGGCTGCAAGAAAGTCAAACTTACCATATATAAAAAGGATGAGAATGTGCCACCATCCGGCAAAGAAAACACGACAATAACCGAGGTCGAAAACGTAAGCTCGAAGGAGCAGGAACCCCCAATCCCCTCAGGGAGCAAGGGCCCTGTGACGGTCGAAGCTGAAACCCCAGCAATATCCCTGGTGATTAAAGACCAGGAGTCATTGCTCGACTCCGGAAGCGAGGACTACTCTACTAGCTCGCCGATGGAAGACGATCTCCTGGATTCAGATCTGGAAGATCTGAATACCACCGTGGTGGAGTTTAATCGAATTAATAACAGCCATGATACTGAGATTAATTCAGATTAACCTCCATCACTCCAAGGCGGCAACCGCGAATCTTCTTCTCAGGCTGGCTAAAGGAGAAGAAGACATAGCCTTAATCCAGGAACCTTGGGTACATGAACGCAAGGTTCTTGGTTTAAGAACTTCAGCCTACAACTTGTTCATACCACAAAAAGAAGGTAAGCCCCGTACTTGCATACTTGCTAAGAAGTCCCTAAACGCTTACCTTCTCCCAAATTATAGCTGCCCTGACACCACAGTGATTGTCATAGAATCACCAGGGCACAAACTACGGATAGCCTCCACGTACACGGCGCAGGAAGAGTCCATTCCATCGGACGAAATTAAAAGACTGGTCAGTGACTCGTCGGGACACCAAGCTGGGCTCCTCATCGGTGCGGATGCGAATGCGCATCACACAATTTGGGGCAGCAGCGATATAAGCGAAAGAGGTGAGTGTCTTATTGAATTCATTCTATCCTATAATCTTAACATTTGTAACAAGGGTCATACACCCACATTTATTACTAAAAACCGAAGGGAGGTACTAGACTTAACTCTAGAATCCCCCTCTCTCGCTAATAGAATAAGAGAATGGAAGGTCTCTGAAGAACATTCCTTCTCGGATCATTGATATATGGTTTTCAACCTAGCTCTTGAGGTCCCAACCCCAATTGACTCATCCTGCAACCTAAGAAGAATTGATTGGAAGCGTTATAGAGCTTTCATTGGCAACTCTATAGAGGACCCCTGATACCCCGCGGTCCACGTTAGATATAGACAAAATGGTCGACACTCTAACAGTTACTTTGGGCAACGCACGGGTCAACAGCTGCGCAACCCACAAATCAAGAAAGAATTCTTACCCTTCTTGGTGGAACGCAGAGCTAAGTAAGCTCCGCAGGGACTGTCGAAAACTCTTCAATAAAGCAAAGAGTACAAGTAACGACAGAGACTGGAGCCTATATAAAGTTTCACTCAGAGTGTACAAACAAACCCTGAGGAAAGAACAAAGGCTTTCTTGGAAACTCTTCTGCAATAGCATGGAGAAAATTTCAAACGCCTACAGATTGAGAAAAATACTCTCGAAAGATCCACAATCTCCGAGCTGCCTCAAAGCGAACGGAGTGTGGACAACATCTGAGGAGGAAACCCTAAATCTTCTCCTCAATACGCACTTCCCGGGCTGCTATGAACAGCAAGACCCAGTACACTCGCGAGGAAATCACTCATCCTCCGCGATAGAGGAAAAGTACGACCACATTATCTTTAGAGAGAAAATCATATGGGCGTTAAAAAGCTTCAAGCCCTACAAATCGCCAGGCCCGGATGAAATTTACCCTATCGAACTCACACGAACTATGGAATGGACTATACCATGGCTAGAGATTATCTTTAAAGGATACCTGGCTTGGAGTCACATTCCAGAAAAGTGGGGGTGCGCAATGGTACGTTTCATCCCCAAGGCCGGCAAAAACTCCCACACTTCTCCCAAGGATCTAAGGCCTATCTGTCTATCATCCTTTGTACTAAAAACTTTGGAAAGGCTGATAGACTTACACATACGCCACAATTTGGATCCGTCCCTAATTTCCAAGGCACAGCATGCCTACTGTAAGGGCAGATCTATCGAAACAGCCTTGCACACACTGGTGAGGAAAATCGAAAGATCAATCCATCTAAAAGAATATACTCTAACAGCCTTTCTAGACATAGAGGGCGCTTTCAACAACGTCACTCCCATAGCAATAATAGAAGGGCTAAAAAAGCTAAAGGTAGAGGGGACTCTGACAGAACTGATCAGCGAGTTACTACTAACGCGCAGGATTCAGCCCAAATGGGGAAGCCAATTAACCACCAGAGTGGTTACCATGGGAACCCCGCAAGGTGGGGTCCTCTCACCTCTTCTCTGGAACGTAGTCGTTAACGAACTACTAATCAAACTGGAGAAAGAAGGCCTGGACGTTATTGCCTACGCTGATGACGTTGCCATTTCAATCTCAGGTAAATACCTTTCCACACTAAATGACCGCATGCAAACGGCATTCTCAATTCTTTGCAATTGGGCGCATAGCAACGGGCTCAGGGTGAATCCCCAGAAAACGGAGCTCGTGCTATTCGCCAAAAAGCATAAAATCCCGGAACATTGCCCTATCACTTTGCTTGGTACCAGATTAAACTATTCCTCCAATGCCAAATATCTTGGCATTATACTAGATAGGAAATTAACCTGGAAAAGTAACACAATCGAAAGAGTTAAAAAAGCAACTATAGCTCTTTACACATGCAAGAAAGCCATAGGGAAAAAATGGGGATTCAACCCCAAGATTACCCTATGGCTCTACATCACGGTCGTCAGACCCATACTAATGTATGGAGTAACAGTCTGGTGGAGAGCACTGGACAAGACAACATACCTCAAGCAATTCGAGAAGGTACAAAGGTTAGCGTGTATGTGCATTACCGGGGCCCTCAGGTCCACCCCAACGGCTGCGCTTAACATGATACTTGACCTTACACCTCTCGATATTTTCGGCAAGCAAGTTGCTACACAAGCGGCCGTTAGACTTAAAGCAAACTCAAACTGGTCGAGCTATATCACTGGTCACTCCTCCATCCTGAATAACAGGTCAATTATGGCAGAATACCTAGACCTCACAGAACCCACCACAGTCTTGGAAAAAAACTTTACAACAACGTACCCGGATAGACAAAACTGGACTCGCCAGACGCAACCTCGCAGAAACTGCGTAGACTTCTATACTGATGGGTCCAAGACCAAAGACGGGGTGGGTAGTGGGGTATTCTGCAAACAACTTAAGCTGAACAAAGCTCTAAAACTACCAAATCACTGCAGCGTTTTCCAGGCGGAACTGTTGGCTATAAGAGAGGCTTTGTCTTGGCTGAAGTGGAACGTGATATCCACCACGGATATCCGCATTCTCACGGATAGCCAAGCAGCCTTAAAGTCGTTGGAGTCCTACGTGTACACATCAAAAACTAGCCTCGACTGTCGCCTATCTCTTAACGAGATGGCTGAACAGTTCAACATACAACTTATCTGGGTACCGGGACACAGCGACATTCCAGGAAACGAAAGAGCCGACAAACTCGCCAAACAAGGAACGACGCTACAATCAATCGTGGCTTGTGAGGGTATACCCTTTGCAACCATTAAACACAATCTGATAAATCTCGCCAGGACCGAGACGAACCAGAGATGGACTCAGGGACATACCTGCCTCATCACCAGACAAATCTGGCCCTGGCTCAACAGTAAACGGACTAGGAGTATTATCTCCCTAAAAAGAACTGACATCCACAAAGTCATTGGTGTCATCACTGGACACTGCCTTATTGGCAGTCACGCGCAAAAAATAGGTATAACTCCGAATGATTTTTGCAGGAGCTGTCAGGACGAGGAGGAGGTGGAGTCCATTCATCACCTTCTCTGTGCCTGCCCGGCATTCTGCACAATCAGGAAACGATACCTAGGATCTTACTTCCTTAACGATCTGACCGAAGTTCAGCAAGTTGGGATATCTGATCTTCTTAATTTCCTAAGAAGCACTAAATGGTTCCACGAATAGGGGGCAAAACCCCCTCGTAGCCGCACAACGGGCCTTTTTGGCCTATGTGTATTCTTCTCGATTCTCTTTTGGGAAGGCTACGGTTCTACCTACCTACCTAGTAATAGGGTCCTGTTTTACTCTTTGGGTACGAAACCCTAAAAACGTTCCTCAATATATTAAACATAAGTAGTACTTTGTCCTAAATTTGGTTTATTAATCCTTTCCTGCAGAATGTAAAAACAGTGTGGCATCTACATATATTCTCCCCCTACAGATTATGTATCCCCTCCTCTAACACTCTGTTTGCAGAACTGAACGCTCGTTTACTTGAGGAACTAGACGCCGGAATAAATAAGATTTTTCGTCCTAGTTGCTGGAGTAAAGGAAAATATTTTTCACGGCTTCGCCACCACCGTAAAATATTTCCGTCAGTGGTGGCTTCCTTTCAGCATTAACTGGTGACTGCCAATTACACTGGTCAACATTAGTCATGCCACACGAACTCTGATACCTTATATTGTTTTGTGATTGGCCTCCGATTTCTTGTGATGTGTTGATTCGTATAACCAGTACTACGGTGATAAACGCAAACAAACGGTCGCGAATAAACAGTTGTTTAATTAATTGTTTCCGTAGTTTAAATTTAGTTTAAATTTAATAATTTATAAGCAATTGCTGGGACTGTGTGAACATGCCGAGAAAGTGTAACAACGATCCTGACTCATTTTGTTATATAGGTATTTGTGGAGAATTAACTTTCAAAAAACAAAGACGAAATTTCAATAAAGTCGTGATGAATATTTCTCGTCAGTATTTGGGTTTCAAGATAAATTTTGTTTGAAGAAATCTCAAATAAGCCACACTTGATAAGTCAAGAAGACCTAAACGACTTGATTCGCGATTTGAATTCGTCAAAAAAACAGTCAGAACTCTTAGGATCTCGTTTGAAAGAATGGAATTCGCACCATCATGAAACTAACATAAGCCGTTTTGGTAATCGTGACGAACTCTTCAGATCATACTATTCTCAAAATGGAGAATTGGTGTATTATAATGATATAAACGGGGTGATGGAGAATTTGGAAATCGACTTTGATTACTCTCATTGGCGTTTATTCAGTTATTTTTCTAACACAAGCTTAAAGGCAGTTTTAATGCTTCACGGAAATCTATTTCCTTCTGTACCTCTGGCCCATGCTGCTAATATGAAAGAAACCGATGAAAATATGAAGTTATTACTTGAAAAACTCAAATATTGTAAACATTCTGTAAACACGTGGTGATTTCAGACATATTACTCGGACTTCAGCTGGGTTATACCAAGTTCTGCTGTTTTCTTTGTGAATGGGATAGTCGAGACAAAAGATGCCATTATCGTAAAAAAGTATGGTCTACGCGAAAATCTTTAAGCCCTGGACAGAAATATGTGAAATATTTACTCCTTGTGTCAAGTTCCTCTTCCATTAAATTAAGCTTAATTAAAAATTTTGTTTGGGCGATGAATCGCAATAGCAGCGGATTTTTGTATATAATAGAAAGATTCCCTAAAATAAGCGACGCAAAGAAAAAAGAGGGTATTTTTGTTGGACAGGGAGTTAATGGAAGATCCAGTATTTAAAAAAAAAAGTAACAATCTAGAAAAACGAGTATGGATATCTTTTCAAAACGCTTTTGCAAATTTTCTAGGTAACCATAAGAGTGAGAGGTACAAAGAGTTTGTTAGCGAGTTGTTGTTGTCTTATCGAGCATTGCAACATGCCACTCAAAATTCATTTCTTAGGCTGAACGTTTTTTTTTTTGTCGCACGAAAAGAAAACGTTTTTCGTTCTAACCCACACCAACCCCAACACTTATCGAAAAGCAAAATGTTTCCGAAGAATTGTTGCGCTTGGTGTGGGTTGAAAAAAACAAAATCAGTCATCGTCATTTGAAATGTCGTCTGATTCAATATAATTATAAATTGCGCTCCTTTGCTTGCTTGCTTGCTTTGGTAGCGTATCAGCCCGTGAAGGACCAGAGCCGAGCTTCAATCACCCACGCTGTACGTACAAACATTCATACATTTTTAGTGGCCCGCATGTTCCACTAAAGAGTCGCGGGTGTAATGCACGCACGCAGGATCTCCAGGCCACTCGATGCTCCGCCATCGACTCTAACTCGTCAGGAGCTATGTCCAACTGCACCCAGACTGGCCCAACCACCTCGTCCTGGGTCTGCCAAGCGGTCGGCTGCCTGATGATATTGTATCCAAGGCACTCTTCGGAAGTCGTGATGGCGACATTCGTCTCACGTGACCAAACCATCGAAGCATAGCCCTTTCCGCTCGGAGAAACAGCTGCTCAACATTGAGCTCCCCGTGCACTGCCGTGTTTCTCACCCTATCCCGGCGAGTAACTCCCACAATATCACGAAGAATTCTCATTTCGGCACCTTGTATTCGCGATCTTATTCTTTCGGCCAATACCCACATCTTCCAAGCTGTTTCAAAATTGACCCAGTTTGACCCATTCTGCAGGAATGCTCATTATTACTCCTCCCATCACTCGTGAGGAAGACCCCGAGATACTTAAACTTCTCCACCTGCTTCAATGGGACTTCACTAACATGTAGAGTGCATTGGACAGGTGTTCTGCAAATAATCATAACCTCGGATTTGTCCACGTTAACCCATATTCCAGCATCTGCACATACGGCCACAATCCGCGCGCGCTGAAGTTCCGTCTGGGAGGATGAGAGAACAACTAAGTCATCTGCAAAAAGAAGATGGCTTATCCCCAACTCTCCCAATGTGAAACACTCCTCGTCTCGACAGCGCTGCAACATCCCGTCCATATATATAATGAAAAGGAGGGGTGACAAGACGCACTCTTGGCGAAGTCCAACGCCCACGGTGAAAGGTGTTGATTTACTACCGTTACCCCGAACGCAGCTGCTACAGTTTGTGTATAGAGACCGAATGGCACTCAACAGAGGACCATCAATCCCATACCCCTGCAGAACACTCCAGAGTTTACCTCGAGGAACTCGTTCACCTGTATGTATGTATGTATGTCGGCGTTACAGTCCATGAAGAACCTGAGCCGAGCTTCTCTCAATCATCCATGTTGTGTGTGATTCAGTTTTCACATAGGTGAAAGGGACCTACAGTTTTACTGCCGGTTCCGAACGTCGAATTTCGAGAAGCTTTTCATGACAATTTTACTACAGGGGGTTTTGTCAGAACCCCGCTGAGGAGAAACACCGTGAAAAACACGTTCGATGACATGGCTGTGTCGGGATTCGATCCCGAGTCATCGGCGTCAGAGGCCAACACACTACCCACTGCGCCACGGTGCTCTCGTTGAACTCGTTCATCTGCCCTGACGAAACCCGCACTGTTCATCCCCTATCCTGCATTCGACCATAGCTTTAGAACGCACCTTCAGTACCTTAGCGTATACTTTACCGGGGGCACTTAAAAGAGATATGCCCCTATAGTTTGGGCACTCTTTTTTATCCCCATTTTTTGAAAAGAGGGACAATCACCCCAATCTGACAGTCGCTAGGTGTCTCACCGCGTTCCCAGGCTACCTTAATGACACGAGAGAGCCATAATACTCCCTCTTTACCCATTGCCTTCAGCATTTCTGGCCGAACTTCATTCACACTGGCAGATTTGCCAACTTTTAGCGATTCAATCGCTAAAATGACTTCCTCCACCGTTGGACTATTCTCCGCCCCACTCAAGTCTAGGTCTGTTCCCCTCAGCGCCCTGTTCCGGATTGAGCAGCTCCGAAAAGTTCTCGTTCCATCTGCGTATGCTGTCCATCTCATTGGAAAGCAACACACCATTTTTGGATTTAACTCCTTCGATTATGTTGAATTTCCTTCCTCTGAATCGGCGAATGGTTCGCCAGAACACCTTTTTCGCAGATCTATGGTCGCCTTCAAACTTCTCGCCGAACTCACCACTCTGTGTGTGATTTATTTTTTACACACGTGAAGGGGACCTATAGTTTAATGCCGATTCCGAACGGCTTGAGTCCAGAAGCTTTTTGATGGCAAGTATACTACGGGAGATTTTGCCCCGTAGTATAAATGGCGCTCCTTTGCTCAATCAAAATGAGTAGCTTCTCCGCGTCAACTTCTATCTTCGCTTCACAAATTCGCAATGCATCGATTTTGTCGCAGAAAGACAAAATACCGGCGAACAGATTTCGACATGATTTTCTGCTTTGTCGTATCGTGCTCTGTTCATTTCGTCCGGTGTGGGTTGACCGCCAGAGAGTTAGAGAGGGTACGGGGGGTGGGACAAGTCGCCTGATCACTGCGGCCACGAGTGGGCCTATTGTGATGTCCCCCACTTACAGTTCACTCAAGAATCCTGAGTTTGTGATAAAGCTTAGTATGCTTTTGAGTGAGCTAGCAGCGATTTCTTCTGCTTCAAGATAATACTTGCCTAAGTGACGATGACGTGTACTGACAAGGCAGTTACAGTGGCATAGTATGTGCTCTGCTGTTTCTTCGTCTTCATTACACATTCTGCAAGTGTCATCTTGTATGATGCCCATCGTCTTGAGGTGTTTGTTGACTGGGCAGTGTCCAGTAAGGAAACCTGTGATTAAGCGGTTGGGTTGACCGCTAAGGTAGTGTGTACTTTTCGGCAACGACACGTGTTCGCAACACGTTTGTTGCGTTCGGTGTGAGTTGGCTGTATGCAATGCTGTGTAAAATGGACATAAGATGCAATGTATTCTTGTCGTACACGAAAACGTTTTGTCGGCCTCGGTGTGGGTTCAGCCTTATGCGGGGTTCACACCATACGATTTGTCTGTACGATTTGCTTGATGGCCTTGCTTGATGGGCCAAATCGTGAGTGTGAACGGTCGTACGACATGTCGTCAAATTTGTCGTTTGGAAGTTCATATATTTTAACTTTTTGACTTGCTTGATCGACTTGTCGTAAGGTGTGAACAGTTGTCGTACAACTTCAGAACATTTTTTCACTTTTGCTTGTGCGTTCAGAGAATCAACACCAACTTTGAGCGGAATGAACGATATGAATGATATGATTTCAAACAAAGAAAAATAATTTTGGTTTGATTTTTCCATATGAGGAATTATTTTTCTCAGTAACTCATCATACGTTACTATCCATTCGCAAATAATTACGAAAATCCTCGGGCAAATTTTCGTGGAATTCTCTTAACAGTTTTACTGATGAGAAATTATTACGTTTTCCGACCCATGGTTTAATCCACATTCGCTTTTTTTCTTCATTTTCGTGTATTTCATCAATAATCATCCCTGTAACCAGAGCATGCGCCGCCATGTTAATACTTCGACATTTCTATCGCAAGTGAAGTCGGTAAAGCAAGTTGTATGGTGTGAACGCTAGGCATTATTTGGTCGTCAAGCAAATCGTACAGACAAATCGTATAGTGCGAACCCCACTTTAGACTCACATCTGAATTTTTTTTCTGAGAATTTGGGAGATGTGAGCGATAAGCACGGGGAGAGGTTCCATCAGGCCATTTCACAGATGGAAAAGCGCTATCAGGGCAAATGGAACCCAAGGATGTTGACCTTCCAGGACCTAAATTTGCCAGAAATACTCAAATCGTAAATTCTTAACGATCTTTTTCACTTTTCTTGTTTCAGATGATCATTATTTGTTGAAATATTTAAATTACATCAATAAATAAAATTCTTGGCCGATCATTTTTTTAGTTAATTATTTTTAACGCCGTGGCGCAGTGACGAGTGTTTGGACTCTGACGCACGATGAGCGAGTTCAGATCTCGATAACACCGACGCCATCGAATGTTTATTTCGCGGCGTTCCTCCTCGGCGGAGTACTGGCAAAACCCCCCATAGTAAACTTGCCATAAAAAAGCTTCTCGACTCACGCCGTTCGAAATCGGCATTGTCCTGTAGGTCCCTTTCACCTGTGTGAAAAATAGAATCACACACAACATGGGTGATTGGCAGAAGCTTGACTCTGGTCTTTCATGGGCTGTAACGCCACCAAAAGAAAGAATTATTTTTAACAGTCATCCATCAAAGTAAGAAATATGGGTGAAGTTCGTTCGGCACGACAAAGTTCAAGTTGTATCCCAGTGTTATTATCGTTATCTACATATGTAAGTATCTTTTATTTATTAGAGAACTGCTCGTCATCTTGAGCAACACTGCAGTTCGACGTATCGCCATGAAGATCTACATGTCTCGTGCAGCTACAGCTACTTTATGAGCACGAGAACATTATCCAAATAATGACGAATATTCCCTTGGACTTCGATACATATTTGTTCATTGTATAGCATTGTTATCTTTTCTTTTGCATGTGTAAGAGCACTAAATGAATTTCACTCCTAAAGCAAATCAAACTCAAACTCAAATAACACCTCAAAGTCTGTAAACATCTCGCAAACATTGCCTTAAAAAACCGCTACATAAAATTATGTAAAGAATCTGATAAGGAAGTAAAATTTTGTCGTGATAGTTACTTTAAAAATAAACCACGTAATGCAAATGGTAACCTAAAAAAAGTATGGAATACAGTAAACGGCATTTTGAATCGAAATCAAAAATCTCATATTGAATCGCACAAGCTTATCCATAACAATATATGTATGCATTTCAGACCCTGCAGTTGTCGCAGACATGTTTAATCAATATTTTACCTCTCTAGCACGGACGTCTTCTCGAATCTCGCCGCCCGGAACCGGCAATAAGCTGTAGGTCCCTTTCACCACTGGGAAAATAAAATCTCACACAACATGGGTGATTGAGAGGAGCTCGGCTTTGGTCCTTCATACATACATACATATATACATACATATGTTTTAAGATGGCGTCATTGAAACTAAAAGCAAATGATTAATTTAAGCAGTCCGATCACCTTATTGGATCTGTGCATTGATTTTGAGGATGGACGAAGTCTCATAATCGCTTGATGGGTACGTTACTAATCGTACTTTATGTCCGAAAGAAAATTTACAAATTGCGGTGAACTGTATAATATGTATTGATGTCCTCTCAACAAGACCCTGATCATCCCTATTATCTCGTGGAAGAAGCGACTGACGAAGAGTTCGATCGCTTTGTAAAGAGACGCGATGTGGTGTTACTGGCCTAGAGAGCACCTGACGATTGACCCCAGTTACAGCTAGAATATTATTTCATATCAATTTCGACTGACGGTCCAATAACGGACGGTCGTATAAAATTAGACATTTTTTTGGGAAACAGACGGTCTGGCGAGTAGTAACTAATCCAAAATTTGTGAATAATGAAATGACACACTGCGTTGGTATATCGAGCAAATACGTTTAAAGGCCACAAGTGGATGCAGAATATCAAATTCTACGATTTCTATTTCGAAACAATTTTATTCTACCGAATTTAATCTACCTGTGTTTCTCGCATGGGTGGTCCCACTTAAGGCGAATATCCTGCACGCATAAACACACAACCTTAATGGGACGTATGACTTTTGCAACAATTTTCCCTCCAGGCCTTCTAGGTGGTCCTTAATTCATCTCTACCATCGCAGTCTTTACATGTTTCCCTTCTCTCAAAGACAGTATATACCTCATTTGCAGATGAACTTCATTTCCTCCTCGAACCAAAAACCAATTACACCTTCCAAAAACAAGCAGATACCGTGCCAGCACACCGCCTCAACACAAGACATGTGGAAGAGTAACGACTGCGTTCTGCGTTTTGAAATCTTCCAAATATATCTAATGAAAGCAAAATAAGTAAAACATACTGAAATACTATTATCAACGTTATGAGTATGCATTTTGCCAAAGGAACTGACTCTTATTCTTGCTTGCACTCATATACCCCTCTCGATTTGGGTGTCTGGATCTTTTCTTTTTTTCGAGTTGATGTTTGCTTTGCTGCCAGTGTCGGCGGTGGCCGTTTTCCTGCAAACGATCCAGTGACACAATCCAATTAGAGCAAATGTTCCTCCTATGGCAAGTACTTCAGTCGACCATTAAATTAGCACTTGGCGTCAACGCCACCAGAAAGGAAGGAAATATGAAACTATTCCTTTCATTTTTAAATGTTTCCATTTTTCCTCTCTCTTTTGATCTTTTTCGTCTTCATTTTCATTACGATGGTGACTCAAGGAGTTGTAACCCCCTCTATGTACGAACTAATTCGCACTTGGAGTGGAACTCTACATATGTTGTGTTTTCCGGGTTTAAAATTTCTTTGGGTTCTTTTAATTTACCAGAATTATTGGAAAAGTCCAGAATGTGCACATGCAGCTTCAGATGTATGCTGCCAAAGTAGGTCAACGGTAATGAGATTACAAACAACTCTCAGATGGAAAGTAATCGCATTTCTTGAATCTTTTCAAGTTGGATATTTTAGAATCTTTTCGACAGAAAAGAACAAGGAATGGGCTGTCCTCCTACCGATGATGCTTTTCAAAGAAAGAAGAGAACAACATTGAACGAATAAAGGAGAGTTGCAGGAAAGTGTTGAAACGGGCTTCTTAATGAAGGGGAAGTAGATTTTTTGATTTAGATAGTTTCCAGAAACTTAAACTTTTTCTTTGACGAGATACTTCATCTCTGTACTTTAAAGTGTGAATTTTCCTTTCGCATCTTTCTTTGAAATAATCATGGAATTATTTTCGTTTATATAGTAAACGCTTAGTTTGCACTTTCAAGATGAAATATAAAACCACTATTAACAAGATCAACACGCCACGGCTATAAAGCCAGAGCAGAAGCCTGCAGGGATGACCACGGACAACTAGTAGTGGAGTCACAGTCGATGCTGAGATTGTGGAAGGACCACTTCTGCAGACTGTATAACGGCGATGATAGCCAAAATGCCGCCGTCAGGCAGAGCGAACCATTCATGAAGGCAAAGCAGGAGCGCAAATATGCTCTTGAAGTCGAGAAAAATCTCAGCAAACAGGTCTTTGAACGCAAGCAACAGCTTCTATTTGATTTGCAACAGAAGATGATGGAATCAAAGTCCAAACGGGAGGAGATGGCACTGTTGCGCGAACAGGAGAACATCGAACGGGTATACCGTCACAAAGAGAAACAAGTGGCACTCAGGAAAAAGGCACTCGAACAAGAACTACTTCGACAAAGGTCGAAGACGAAGGAGAATCCCGTCCACCCGACCAAGACGATGTTAAGATAGCGATATCGAAACTTAAGTCTTATATAGCTGCTGGAGCAGACGGACTCCCCGCGGAACTGTATAAAGCAATTGGCGATGAGCTGGTCAGGAACATGCACCAACTCATCTGCAAGATATGGTCGGAAGAACGCATGCCCGATGAATGGAATCTCAGTATCGTTTGCCCGGTCCATAAGAAAGGAGACCCAATTACAGAGGGATAAGCCTCCTGAACATCGCGTACAAGATCCTCTCTGCCGTGCTGTGTAAGTGCCTGAAACCGTTCGTGGACAATCTGATAGGTTCCTACCAGTGTAGTTTCAGGCCAGGAAAATCCATGATAGACCAAATATTTACACTACGGCAGAACTTGGAGAAGACCCACGACCCGCACCATCTTTTCGTCGGCGTATGACAGTGTTTTTTTTTTTTTTCTTTAATAATTTGCGCGCACTCAAGGTCTAATAACCTTATTATGTCGGCGACACAGTGCGGGCGGAAGGTAGAGAGGAAGAGGAATAGAGGAGATGCCGATGGACATTGATCTTAAATGCTTGCATGTTGCATTGAGGGGGGGAAGACCGAATCCGGCAGGGAGTTCCAGATTCGTGTGGTTCGGTTAATGAAAGATTCTCTATATTTGACAGTGCGTCCGAAAGCGGGCTTCAGAGTATATTGGTGAGCATTCCTAGAGAGACGTGTATTGCGGGAGAAATGTTGAAGGGGCGGAATGCAA
The DNA here is from genome assembly GCA_951905685.1 of Eumerus sabulonum. Lineage (NCBI taxonomy): Eukaryota > Metazoa > Arthropoda > Insecta > Diptera > Syrphidae > Eumerus > Eumerus sabulonum. Next base: position 39,587,111 of record OX645062.1, on the reverse strand, counting down.
CTGGCTATTTCATCAGAGCATGTTTGGTGGTAGTAACGATAAAACAGGGAAAGGCAGGTAACATTCCTGCGGTGTTCCAGCGAGTCTAATGTTTTGGTAATGCTGGAGTCACCTATCAGTTTTATGGCTCGTTTTTGTATTCTGTCTAGTAGGTGCAGTGAGGTCTTGGAAGCACCGGACCAGACATGAGCGTTAAACTCTAATTTGGGGCGAATGAACGCCTTATAGATTGTAGCCAGGTCTAAGGGTGAGAAATATTTCTTGCATCTGTATAAGAATCCTAGGCATTTCGCAGCATTCTTGGCGACACTGAATAAATGGTCGCTCCAATTAAGATTGTGAGCAACACTCATACCCAGGATAGAAAGCTTTTCAGTTTCTGAGATGCAAGTGCCATTCATGGATAATGGCTGCGGGTTAGTTATACGCTTTAACGACAAGAGACAGCATTGTGTTTTGGAAGCATTAAATTCCACTCTATTGTTTTTACCCCATTGGATGATGCTGTCGATATCGGAATTTAATGAGCTTAACATACGCTGCCGCTCATTATCTACAACCGAAGTGCAGGGTCGTAAACTGGTGAACGAATATGAGAAGCTGAGGGTACTGTCGTCAGCGAAGGAGTGAATTGGATTAGAAGTAACAGACAAGAGATCATTTATAAAAATAAGAAAGAGTGTCGGAGACAAAACGGAGCCCTGGGGAACAAAGTGAGTGTCAGACTTGAATCCGTCCAAAACAACTAGAATTAAGCGATTCGAAAGGTAGCTTTTAATCCATTGAAAAAGAGACTCATCTATCCCATAAGCATGCATTTTCGACAAAAGGGCTTCATGCCAAACCCTGTCAAATGCTTTCGAAATATCCAGTGCAACAATTTTGCTTTCACCTGCTTGGTGAAGCGCGTGATTCCACTTTTCAGCGAGATATGCCATCAAATCACCAGTGGATCTGTTGCTGCGGAAACCGTATTGACGGTCATTGAGGAGTTTCTATGATTCAAGATATTTCATCAGCTGACGGTTGATCAGCGTTTCCATGACCTTGGAAAGAAGGGACGTTAGTGCACTGGGTCGGTAGTTGGAGGGAGAAGGTGATTCGCCTTTTTTGGGTATAGGCTGGACAAATGCTGTTTTCCACCTACGCGGAAAGAACCCAGAGGAATAGGAAAGGTGAAAAAGCTTACGCAGTGGTTTTGCCAGCGTAGAAGAATACCTCTTCAGAACTATTGGGGCAATACCATCTGGACCAGCGGATTTGTGTATGTCGAGGTCTTTAAGAACCCTTGCGACTGTACGGGTGCGGAAGTGGATTAGTCTCATGGTGAAATTGACGCACTCTCGTACCTTACCTACGTAAGGTCATTGACAAAGTGAATAAATACTATACCCCTAGGTATATATCTGTGTCTGTCTGTCTGTATGTGGCGTTACAGCTTATGGAGAACCTAAGCCTAGCTCCTCTCAATCACCAATGTTGTGTGTAATTTTATTTTCTTGTAGGTGAAAGGGACCTACGGTTTATTGTCAATTCCGAACGGCGAATTTTGAGAAGCTTTTTTACGACAATTATACTGCATGCGGGTTTTGCCAGTACCTCGCTGAGCGAGCAGAAGCACCGTGAAAAACACATTCGATGACATGGCTGTTGTCGGTATAATCGTTATTGTGTCATCGGCGTAAGAGGTCAACACACTATCCAACGCATTTGGATGTTGATGTATTTTGTGGGCACCTTCATGATTCATTAACGTTTTATTGGCTCACAAGTAACTGCCTATCGCACCGAAACAAATAAAATCTGCGCAGTTATCCTGGCTGCTACATTTCAGTCGCTATGTAGAGTCATGTAATTGCACATTTTGCATGGTCAAACCGTCTATCACTGATACATATATGTATGTACATATGTATGTACATCTACTGGCTACAACCACGCCGAGGAACGATTCCAACTCAAAAGCCACTTGCATGCATTTTCGATAATTGAAGGACATGTTCGATTATTCAATTGGATTTCAGTAAAAGAAAAGGGTAATTGCTCCAACGAACAAGATGCATATTCACACCTCAAATTGGGAAAACGTGCAACCGGTATACAGCTTATAAACCACCCGTACACCAGGCACCTCCTTCACCGCCACGGAAGCGAAACAGAAGCAAACGGTCGTACAAGTTTATGCCACTACGAGAGGACTTACTCTAGAGGAGGTTCGCCAAACAAGAATTTACGAAAAGGTATCCATGACCTCACCGCCTCGAAATGAATGTAGCGCATGGGTATTATGGTGATGGAAGAAACAATAATTTACAAATACGGATCGAATTCGTGTCGAAAGGTTTCTTTTTCATTTTGTATTTCCTCTGTATTACATGGCTGATTCGAAAAACGAAGGAGGCGGTTGGACGAAAATCAAACACCAGCAACCATGGACGAGAATCACTCAATGACATGACACAAGATAACATTCTGACGTGGTGGCAACTGGCAGTGTATTGATGCCGATGCACTTCTGCCATTGCCATCGGCGGTTTCCACTTTAATACTGCTGCGCGACTAGTCCATTGAGAAGTATAAATGATCGTCATCTGACAAAGTGACAGATACTAATGACTTTTTGCAACGTTTCTGAGATTTGCTTTTCGCTTTGTATTGTAGAATATTCAAAGCCTTTGTATGGGCACTTAATTCCATTTTTCTATTCCTGAGTGTCACGGCAATTTGTTGATTGATAAAACCGAACAAAATTGTTGGTTTCTAAATAAGAGTATAGCGCTGCATGGAATGATTAAGTTATTAATTTTAGTTACGTTTCCACGCACCAGTTGTGAAAGTTCAAAATGGAGGCATGAAGGCTGTGGCAGGTTTGCATTTGCAGCTGATAAGGTGGAGCCATATGTATGCATGAGTAACCATGTTGGCGAGTTATCGTTGACCTTAATTGATTGTTCTTGGTCGTGATCGTGCGCTTTAAACCATGACATAGTATGATACCTGGAATGCTTATATACAGTTGATTTGCAGTAACTTAAGGAATTTTGCTTTTGTACGGGTTCTCAAGATCAACATTTAATTGTATTATAACCATTGACTATGGCATTCTTAGATGATGTCCCATTTTATGATAAGGCGCGAGGAGCAGCAAAATTATTTGTGAATACAAGCAATCGGTTTCGATTGGCTTGTCAGGAGTGTAATGATGCAATTTTGGAGCAGGCGTAGCTAGTTTATTTTTTAATGAATAGAATTGGCGTGCAAATAATAAAGTGCAGAAATGAAGAGTGTCCATAAGGCAACAGTTAACGGCACCTTGAATAAGAGATGCTTTTAAACATTTGCAGATGCTCTTTAAACCCGAGGAAAACGATATTTTTTTTATCTTTTAGGAAAGGATTCTGGTCGTTGATGAAAAATGGGTTGCTTACGAAAATGCTATTACATCACAATGTGATATCGTGATGTTATATCACTCTATAAATGGAGCAGTTTTGCTTCATTCGGCATTATTTTTAAATAATAACATAGTATAGTACTGTGATTGTTTTTCTTTTTTCCAAACAGTTAATAAGTATTATGCCGTAGAAGTTTCTTGTAGCATGCTCGCATACAGGAATTCGTTGTTTTTATTTTCTGTACCCTCATCATCCCGGTCCTGTTGTACGGCGCAGAAGCATGGACACTATCAAAAGCGGATGAGGATGCCCTCGGTCGGTTCGAGAGAAAGATTTTGCGCGTGGTTTTCGGGCCTATAAGCGCAGACGGGGGATGGAGGAGAAGATTCATACAGCGAGATGTCAATGAGGCGTTTGCAAGTATTGAGATCGAGGCGGTGAAAGTTGGTCTGGCGATAAACGAGGGCAAAACTAAAAATATGCTGTCATCAAAAAAGGATGCTCACCACCGACGTCTTGACCAGAACGTTTGTATTGGCAGATATAAGTTCAAGGTAGTTAAGGACTTCGTCTACCTTGGCTCCGCAGTGACCTGGAACAACGACATCAGTTCCGAAATCAAAAGCAGAATCACTTTTGCCAATCGCTGTTTGGGCTCAGGAGGCAACTGAGTAATACAGCCCTCTCCCGAATGACAAAGTTGACTCTATATAAGACCCTTATCATCCCGGTCCTGTTGTACGGCGCAGGAGCATGGAAACTATCAAAAGCGGATGAGGAGGCCCTTGGTCGGTTCGAGAGAAAGATTTTGCGCGTGATTTTCGGGCCTATAAACGCAGACGGAGGATGGAGGAGAAGATTCAACCAAGAACTTTACGGGCTGTACATGAGCCTAGTCAGGCGTCTACGGACTCAACGCCTAAGATGGCTGGACCATGTAGAGCGAATAGACACCACAGCTCCAGGCCGGAGAGTCTTTGAATCCAACCCCGAGGGACGAAGAAGCAGAGGACGGTCGCACTTAAGATGGCGCACACAGGTGGAAGGGGACCTTAGCCAACTGGGTGTGCGGCAATGGAAAAGGCAAGCAAAAGATCGTGCTAGTTGGAGGGGTATGTTGGTTGAGGCCCATGTTCACCCAGAACTGTAGCGCCCATTAAGAAGAAGAAGAAGAAGTTAAAACAATTGGTCCATGCCCTAACAGTTTACATATTCGTTGTGTGATGTTGCCGTGTCAGTGAGACAACGGGTTTGTCGAAGTGTCGAAAATATCGCTGCCGATCGGGCGTCCGTAAAAACGACCCAAATCAGTCAATTCCACGGCGTTCTCAAGAATTTGGTATCTCTCAGACCACTTCATGGCGTATTTTGTGTAAGGATTTTGTTTTACACCCGTACAAGATCAAGCTTTCTCAAGAATTGGCGCCGATGGATCATTTGAAGCGACGTACGTTCTCCGATTGAGCTCTGGAGAAAATGCGCCAAGATGATGAATTTCATTTCAAAATTATCTTCAGTGGACAAAGCTTATTTTTTGGCTCGATGGGTTCCTCAATACGCAAACTATGCGTTGCTGATAGGGTGAAAATCCACATGTGCTCCATGAATTACCACTTCATCCGCAAAAAATAACTGTTTGGTGCGGTTTGCATACCAGCGGCGGCGTTATTGGGCCATATTTTTTCGTTGACGCTAGCAATCGCCACAGTACTGTGAATGGCCAGCGTTATCACGCCATGAATACTGATTATTTTTGGCCCGAATTGGAAGATATGGACTTGGACGACATGTGGTTTCAACAGGATGGTGCCACAAGCCACACAGCATACGTTACAATCGATTTATTGAAGAGTAAGTTTGATGAGCGTGTTATCTCAAGAAATGAGCCAGTAGATTGGCCGCCTCGTTCGTGCGACTTAACGCCTCTAGACTATTTTCTTTGGGGTCACGTTAAGTCATTGGTTTATGCCAACAAGCGAACGACGATGAAAGAGCTCAGAGCCAACATTAAATGCCAAATACCGGTCGTTTCGGCCCAAATGTATGGCTGAGCCATCGAAAATTGGGTCCAACGAATCGACCGCTGCAAACGTGCCCGCGGTGGCCATATGAACGAAGACGAGTTCCATTCATAAATGTTTTGGTTGTGCTTCAAGCCGATAATAAAGTTCTAGAAATATCTCAAATGGTTTGCGCTTTATTTAAAAAAAAAAAGTTGTCAAGTCCTTACTGGAAGACTATTGTCTTTTTCAATCATTCTAATATATAACTTATAATAACTTTACAAAGCACGTTGTTTTATGTCAAAATCCCTGAATATTGTCATTCAATTTGCGCTAATTACCTTTATTACAGAGAGCACCGTGGCGCAGTGGGTAGTGTGTTGGCCTCTGACGCCGATGACTCGGGATCGAATCCCGACACAGCCATGTCATCGAACGTCTTTTTCACAGTGTTTCTCCTCAGCGGGGTTCTGACAAAATCCCCTGTAGTAAAACTGTCATGAAAAGCTTCTCGAAATTCGCCGTTCGGAACCGGCAATAAAACTGTAGGTCCCTTTCACCTATGTGAAAATGAAATCACACACAACATGGGTGATTGAGAGAAGCTCGGCTCAGGTTCTTCATGGACTGTAACGCCAACATACATACATACATACCTTTATTACAATTGACATTACATTAGAAAATGTTTTTAAAGCTAAAATCATAAAACTTTTTGATGTATTATACAATGAAATACAATCAGAGAATGTGAAATATTTTGCTTAAGATATTGAATAAATCCAATGTTTTTTCCTAGGTGCACCGTCTGTCGTTACAGAAACTATTTTCTGAAGTTTAATATTCATTTCCTTAAATGCAAAATCAAATTCTATGAACACATCAAGACCGGCACACTTCCCCTTCAAGGTTATTAGTTTTATGAACTCTTCTTTTATTAAATTTCCAGACTTACTATATCAATCAAAAACTGCTAATTGTGCATAACCGGTTACATCGTTACTCTCATCTAAAGCAATTGAACACATTTCTGCATAATTTAAGTCGTTGTGTATTTGCGAAAAAATATTTTGTTCTAGTTCTATTACTCGATTTTTAATTATATTGCGACTTATAGGTAACTCATTTATACTTACTCATCAGGCCAGCGATCCATGGAGGATCTGAGCCTGAGCTATAGCTGCCTTCCATCCTTAACGGTCCCGGGCAGGCTGTTTCCAGTTATCAAGACCACGTTGTCTTACATCCGCGATTACTTGGCCTTCACACCGGAGGTTCGGTCTTCCTCTTCTTCTCGAACCAGGAGGCTCGGAGTCGAAGTAGAGGGTCTGGAGCGTTGATGTCCATGCGCTCGATGTGGCCGAGCCAGTGTAGTCGACGGATCTTTGCCTTCCGGACTACATTCACATCTTTGTACTATTCTCCTTCACCTTCCTCACAGACAGGACCTAATATCCGGCGCAGAATTTTTCTCTCGGTTCTTTCGAATCGGCTCCGCTGTCCTGCTTATCGTCCAGCCTTCGGCTCCATACAGCAAGACAGGCAGTATGAACGTTTTGTAAAGCATGTCTTTGGTCTTTCAAGTGAGGAGTTTTGACCCCAGTTATTCGGGCAAGCCGAAGTAGTAGCGGTTGCCTAGGGCGATTCTATGCAAGATCTCCACTGTGGTGTCATTTGTGGAATTTACGTTTGCCCCGAGGTAGACAAACTCCTTAACTACCTCGAATTTGTAGCTGTAAATTGTTATATTTTGTCCCAGGTGGTGAGCGATGGATCGGATTTTCCTTGACAGCATGTACATACTTTGTCTTATCCTCTTTAAGACCAACTCGTTTCGCTTGTTCCTCAATCGGCAACAACCGAGACCGCGCAATGATGGCAATATTATCCGCGCATCCTAGCAGCTGGACAGACTTGTAGAAGATAGTGAAGAAGTCGCACGACAGCGCATCTTCTTGCCGAAATCCGGTGCATGTTTCAAACGGTTCAGATGTCCTAGAACCGAACTGCACGGTGCATCGCGTATTTTTAAGCGTAGCGCGACACAGCCGGATCAGTTTTCCTGGGAATGCTGTCGTATGCGGCTTCAAAATCGATAAAGAGCTGATGTGTATCGATTTGAAACTTGTTGGTCTTTTCCAGGATTTGTCGAAGTGTGAATATTTGGTCTACAGTCGATTTGCCGGGCCGGAAGTCGCACGGGTAGCTGCCGATTAGTGCGGTGCAAAATGGCTTTAGACGTTCACACAATACGTTAGACAGGATCTTGTATGCGACATTGAGCAGGGATATACCTCTATAGTTCTTGCAAGAGGTAGGATCGCCTTTTTTGTGGATGGGGCAAATAGAGCTGGTATTCCAGTGGTCGGGCTTGCTTTCATCTTCCCAAATTCTGCAGATGATCTGGTGCATGCTCCCTACCAGAACATCGTCGCCAGCCTTAAAGAGCTCTGATGGCAAGCCATCTGAAGCTGCGGCCTTATTATTCTTCAGCTTCTGAATAGCTGTGCCGACTTCTTCGATGTTGGGTGGGATTAAATGCTGCTTAAATATATCCACTATTCCCTGCGGGTCGGTGACAAGATTACCCTCGAAGTTTCGAAGAGCCTGGGTGCCCTTTTTGAAGCCTCCTGCAAGGCCTTTGGCTTTCTTGTAAAAGGCTCGTGTTTTATGCTTATCCCTAGGCTCCTCGATATCCTTGAGCTGGAAGGCTGCGTATATTCTTTTCTTTTGTCGCAGTCGTTTTTTCTCCTCCATCCTTCTGGCTCGGTACTCTTCTTGCGCTGCCCTGGTTTTCCTCTGCAGCACCTTTTGGTACGCCTCTTCAGTTGCTGCCTTTTCTGCTCACACTCTCCATCATACCACGGGTTTCTTATCGGGGGTGGTAGGTAACCTAAGGTGTTCCCGGTTACTTTCTGAATGGCTGAGCGGCAATGCCATACACTTATGACATTTGTGCTCGACGTAGGCATACTGGAGAGCCTTTCGCTTAGTTGCTCTGGTAACCTCCGGTGAGCTTAGGCGTCCGATGTCGAACCTCATGGTGGGCTGGTGCAGCTTTCTGACATTGAAAAGTCAAGCTCTGAATCTTGCTTCTACGAGGAAATGGTCAGAGTCGACGTTTGCCCCCCTGAATGTTCGCACATCCAGGATGTTTGAGGGGTGTCTTGCATCAATGAACACATGGTCGATTTGGTTGGCGTTTCGACTATCCGGAGGTCACTTAATTAACACCGCATTACGAGCTGTCGCAAAGTCAGTGAGTCAGTGCTTTCCGACCACTCCGCCAAAGGTGTCCTCCTTACCGATTTTGGCATTGAAGTCCCCGAGTACGATTTTGACATCGTACTCCGGACAAGCTCCGTAGGCGTTGCCCAAGAGATCATAGAAGCACCTCCACGTGCTTGGCATCAGTGAGACGCCTACCTGTGCTGCATGTGGCGAGGAGGAGGATGACACTGCAGAGCATTTCCTCTGTGATTGTCCCGCCTTTGCTCGCATACGGTGGCGCACCCTTGGAGCCGACGTGGTGTGTGCCGAATCCCTTAGCTCTGCATCACTGAAGCTTCTTCAAATTTTTCTCCGGAAAGCGGGGAAAATACAGTAATGTAAGGTGTCTGTCTGGAGTGCAATGGGCCAGTGTTTGCGTCTGAGTGCTCCAGCGGATAGCAGAAGCCTCCAACGAAAAAACAAAAAAAAAAAAAAAAAAAAAATTGCCAACTTTACTTCCATCTCTTACGAACCCATTCAAATAAGAAATTATTTTATTTTTAGCCAAGGCATCTTTCTTCTTCTTCTTTGGTGGCGTTACAGCCCATGAAGGACCAGAGCCAAGCTTCTCTCAATCACCCATGTTGTGTGTGATTTATTTTTCACACAGGTGGAAGGGACCTATAGTTTAATGCCGATTCCGAACGGCTTGAGTCAAGAAGCTTTTTCCAGGCAAGTTATACTACAGGGGGTTTTGCCAGTACCCCGCCGAGGAGGGACGCCGCGAAATAAACATTCGATGGCGTTGGTTTTATCGGGATCCGAACTCGCTCATCGTGCGCCAGAGTCCAACACACTAACCTCTGCGCCACGGCGCCCTCCCCAAGGCATCTTTACAATGGAGTAATTTGAATCTTGGATCTAATGTAGTTGCTAGCGCCAGAATCGAATTGTTGGACTACAATAGGATTTCCCGGTGAACATTTAACCAAAGCTTCGTTTAAGCAAATTACCAGCGGTATAACCATACTAACAGTAATGTAGGAGTCCGCGGAAATCTCTCTTGTAACGAATTCAGACGCCTGTAATAGTTCTATCAACTACTTAACATTATTCAGCTCAGAGCCAGTGATCATAGCAATATGCAGGTTAAAATAGAAGCCAAATGGTCGAATCCCTCCAACATAAAAAAACAAGAATTCCATCGCATTTTTACATCGAGATTTTAGACATTCCTTCCGCTTTCCCAATGACATTGTCAACTGTTTTTGAAATATGCACCTATGTATGTATACAAAGAATAACTTTAACAATTAAATTAACAAATTGAAGTAACAATTTGCCCTAAAGGTGCTGATAGATGGCAAACATCGATGTTTTTGTACATACAGTGAGCACCAATATAAAGTAAACACAAACAATTTCGGGATTTTGAGTTCAATACCATCTAGATAAGTGCATGGTGTTTGTTATTTCTGGATAATTTTAAAAGGCCTGGATGTACTCTCTCTAAAAAATATAATTTATTACATTCCAAAATAGTAATTACAAGTTTATGGCAATAAAAACAAAATAAGCACTGAATTCACGCGTCAATATGAAGTGAACGGATCTGAAAATAATATTTTAACATGAGGTTGAACCACCTTTTTCCTTTTATTACCTCTTCCAATCTCCTCGGCATGGACTCCACAAGGGCTTTTGTATATTCTTCAGAATATACCACAAGCTTTACGGGCTGCACAACGACATGAGTCTAGTCAGGCGTCTACGGATTCAACGCCTAAGATGGCTGGGCTGTATAGAGCAAATGGACGCCACAGCTCCAGCCCGAAGAGTCTTTGAATCCAACCCCGAGGGACGAAGAAACAGAGGATGGCCGCATCCCATTTTCAGCCAAGGGTGCGTATACGCACCTTTTAGTTTCGCCTGCATTATTTTTCCAATTTGCATACTTTTTCTAAAATATCGGCTTTCGCACCGTTAAGCTACACTTTTTGAAGAATTCCCTGCTTAAATTCTCAATTTATCTGAAAAATCAACAAAATTACAGTTGTTTTAAAATGCCTACATTTCCACATTTGTTAACACCGTTACTTGGTTTGCTCTTGGATATTTCCAGAAAACAATTTTTATGGCCAACGTGGCTTTTACGGAAGCTTAAATATCCTAGTCCGTAGTGTATTTAAAAAAAAAAGTAAGTCTTACATGTAGTAGTAGTTACTGACGATAGAAAATAAAGTTGCGTTTACGCACCTTTGGCGTGATATGTAAAGATTTAAATCAGTAGGCCGGGATTTTTCTTTTGAAAGAAACCGCGTGGGTTTTTATTTTATATGACAGCTTTCAATCGCTCAGTTGACCTACTGCTAGTTGCTGATAGGTAGGTAGGTATTTTGAAATTTAATTTTGTAGGTATACAGTTTTGAAGAGGTAAGTTATAAATGGTAGTATGTATAATGGAAAAAGAGTGAAATGTTTAATATTCCTTCTCAAGAAATATATCATGTCGTGGAGCAAAAAAAGGGCACTTACACTTCAAGAACTGACTGCATTGTTGGAAGAAGATGATGACATACGGGAAGCCGAGAGTGTAGACGCGGTGTATGTTCCACCACCTGTTGATGACATTACCGATGAAGGAGATTTGGATGAAAACAATTTGGGAGCCGACGAATTGCCAAGTGATATAGCAGGTACTTTTGAAGTTCATATGCGGTGTAATCAAAGTGATGCATGTTAGCAACATGAAACAGTAGAGGAACCATCATTAAAAAAAGCCAAAATATCCAAAAAATATACCCCAGATTAGAGTAAAAGGGACCCGGCGTTTACCGATTTCGCTCACGAAGAGGCTAAAGTCTATCCCGTTAACTGAATTGATAAGTGAGGCGAAGTCGGCCTTTCGAAAGTTGTAAAAGAAAGAGTGATCATAAGTGGAGGAAGTTTGGTTTAGTTTATAGGACAACTTAAGGGATAAGGGAGGATGATATTGGTCGAGAGATGATAGCAGATGGATGCATGCGGTAATAAGAGAGTTGTAGGCATCAGGAGGAAATATAAGGTCTAGTTGTCTTCCAAGGCTGTTGGTGACACTGCTGATTTGAAATAGGTTAGACTCTACAAGACGGTCAGTGGAAAGACAACAATTGTCATACGAAGAGGCCCTTGCAAGAATGGAAGATTGAAATCTCCAACGACGATGAAGTGATCACTTTGATCGACATCACAGAAAAGAGAGTCTTTTATATCAACAGCTAGCTGTTAGACTCGGGCAGGTTGGCAGGGGCGGATGTAACAGCAAAGGATAAAGATAAAACTTTTAGTGACTGGTACCTTGGCGCAGTCAAGTTCAAAAGGTGTAGAGTTCGAAATCGCAACAGCCGATGCATTGAGGCGGAATATAACAAAATGGCCTATAGAAGAAAAAAAACCACGCCAAAGAGAAGGGACGTACTGTCACCAAGGCCGAATCTAGAAGGAGTATTGCCGGAATCAACTCAAAACACCCACTGCACTTCGCCAACTCAAATGAGGCCATAAATTTAAGCATATAATCCGTCACGTGTCATCGTCACAAAACCACAGAACAGTTTTTCATTGTTGCCCGGCAACCACGGCTTACCTCATTTCCTTTCTTCCCATTTCATTAAAGAAAATATCCCATCCATCACCTGAGTCGGGACGCCACCTCTCCTTACATGACCAATTGCATCACTTGGCTTTACGTCCCAAACTATCCAAACACGTACGCAAACTAGTATCTTTTGATTAAAATCGCCAATTGCTCTATCCACCTCCAGCTAAAATTCAGTCTGAAATTGAAACCCAAGGGATTGCTTTCGCCAGGTTACACTAAGTCAGTAAGTTTATAAAATAGATTCGAGTTAAAAATCAGGATGTGAAATTGCATCAGAGAAAGTTGGTTTGGTCCCTGAGCAAATTTCAGTTTTACGAGTAGAAGTGAATTGGTGCTATCGAACTAGCAACAGGATAAGGAGCACGCTCATTTGCATTAAGGTTTATACTATAATATTTCCGTGCAAGCGATTCATATGAAATAGATGTCGGAATGGAAGTCAACTCGTGGTGGTTTAACCTGCTACAAGTTAAACGACCGACGATGACACAACGAGTGCAAGGGGAGTAAACTCACACTTGACAAGCATGGATAGGAATCCTTTTTGAATTTGTAGATTCTTTCTCTTAGGTGGATACCTACTTTCCATGTATGGAATGTGAGATAAATATGGGACCCACTGCACCATTAAGCACATTATGTTCTGTATATTCCCTTGTTGGGTGGATTTGTGAGTGGTTAGCAGTTTCAGGAGAGCAGGTTAAGTTAGAAAAGTGCTTTTGCCTCGCCGCGCGCTTTCTTTCTTTCATTTTACTCTTTTGCATTGCATCCCGAGTAGTTGGATTTTCTTTGTGCGGACGACGATGTCGATGAAGATAATGCCAATGAAGGAGTATCTTTGTAGTACCTACTCGTATCTCTATGATGGGGTACCAACGTGGAACGTGCTTTGCGGGAATATTGTTTCCATCTCGTGAAAACGTTGAAGAATTTCCTTTTGAAAATTTAACGACAATATCAGTAAGCAGCAACATAGGTATTGAAAGCTTCGGGTGACATTGGTAACTTTTAGCGAGTATGAGATGAAAAATAGGAACAAGGATGATATTTAAAAGTGATTGCATCAGGACAGTAGAATTGTTGTTCATGATAAAGTTGATGACAAGGAGAACAACGATGGTAATGATGAAGTTGACGTCGAAAGGGAAAGCCACTTAACATGCCTTAATTGGCTCTCTCGCTCTATGTCGCTGCATTTGACTTTCAATGCTCTGTTTTCTATTCATGTTTATCTTGTCTTGTCTTTCAGCTTTGCAACTTCGTATGCACTTACTTGTTCAATTCCTGCTTTTTTATACCTCTGTTTGGTCCTCTGGTTCACCACTTCTTTGTATAGAAAGGGCCATATAAAAAAAAGTGCATTTAAACTAAGCAGGAATATATGGTAATGGACGAAGTAGGACAAAGGAAGAGGGTCGTGAACGACGATGTAGAGATTTTACTTTTACTCCACAACATTTACCCTTCGATCGCTGCCTCTAACGAGGAGGTACTTATCACTTTGTTTCGTCGAGCTCTATGCTGTACTATGTATCCCAGATGTAGCATAAAAGGAGGTGGAATGACAGAGTAAAGAGTAACATTCGCTAGTAAATGCATCAACAATGGAAACTGTTATTTAGCGGTGTTATTGTAATTGTGTAAAAGCGAGAAAAGCCTGAAGACCGATCAAGAAAGTAAAATTCTTGTTTTGAGATGCAAATTAAAATACACACAAAGCGGTGAGTACAATATTTTGGGGAGAGACGAAAGATGAAGCAAACGAGGGCTTGAGCACGGGACGCAGGAGTACTCGTAATTGAATGCGGAAAATGCAAAATTTCATGTTGTCGAGGTCGGAATAAATAATGAGTGATGATGTGGGAATAGTTCAAAGTTCGCTTTAGTACTGTGGGCTTTAAAGGCTGCCATGGCAGGGGCGTGTAACATGCTTGTTGTATTGTGGTTAAACTATGTGGATTTCTAAAGTTGTTCGCTTTGTGCTGTAACTATGAGCGTATTAAGGGAGTATTTGATTGTTTCGTTACAAAAAGTGAAGAAATGGAAAGGGAAATGAAATAAAGGATGCAACAATTAAAACTGAAAACTTAAGCCGGATGTGTTCCTCGAAAGGGTTACATCATAGAAACATACTGCAGAGGGAAATACATTCTGGCGCTTAGCATTCGCTTGACAAATTGCAGACATTAGCTGCGGGCTTATGTTGTGTTAAAATTTAGAAATTTCTCTAATTTCACAACTGTCAAGGCCACAATGCATTTTAGATTTAGTCGGGTCTTTGAGGTTAGTTAAGTTATTTGACATTGCTGACACAAACAATGCATTATGTTAAAATCACATTGTCTCAGTTAAAGGGGAAATTGAAGTTTAAGACTTGGGAAAAAAAGTAATGAGTAAGCTAAGGTAGAAGTACCGAGAACTACTGTATGTTGAATTTTGTATAATAGAACTTAAGAAAAATTGCAGAGAGAAAAGAATTTCTAACTTTTATTTTCTCAAATTCTAAATGCTTAAATAAATAGAATAAACTCATGAAAGCGACTAAGGCCATGTGGGCCTGTCGACGCCCCTACGGTAAAACCTGGGGACTTAAACCTAAGGTAGTCCACTGGCTATATACCGCGATAGTTAGACCTATCGTCACCTACGGGTCCACCGTATGGTGGTCAAAAGTTGAGCAAAAAACTACAATTGTTAAGCTTCAACGCCTTCAGAGACTAGCGTGTCCCGGCATCACAGGCGCTATGCCAACCCGGCAGCCCAAGAAGCACTCATTGGACTCACTCCACTGCACCTTTTTATCAAAAAGGGGCATTACGCAGTGCAATCAGAATCCTCTGCTCGGGAACAAATATGCCATGTAGACCCGCAGGCCACATGTCCATATTACAACACCTTCCCGAGCTGGGTATGATTACAGTCTCGGACGCACTGCCACACACCTTCACCTTTGACAAGAGATTTGAGATACTGATCCCAAACCGCTCAGCATGGGAAAACAGTGATCCCCTGCTAAATGTCAAAGGCCTTAGGTGGTACACGGATGGCTCCAAGATGGCTTCCGGCGTTGGCGCCGGCATATTTCGACCAAAACGCAAAATCTCGAAGGCACTGGGAATAAGTCCCAGCATCTTCCAAGCAGAGCTGCATGCCATCCTAACATGCGTAAATCTAAATCTTGAGACTGGCATCGGAGGAGTAACCATCAACATACTCTCTGATAGCCAAGCAGCGCTCAAAGCGCTGGGTTCGTACGGCACGAACTCAAAAACCGTCAAGGAATGCCATGACGCCCTACAAGACCTCGCCAAAAGAAACAATGTTAAACTTTGGTGGGTGCCAGGCCATAAAGGTATCAAGGGCAATGAAATTGCCGACCAAATTGCCAGGAAGGGCTCCAGTGACAAGTATGTAGGTCCGGAGCCATTCTGCGGCATTCCCGCGTCTAAGATAAATTACTTCTTATACAAGTGGGAAAAATTACAACACCTGTCCTTTTGGAACAGCGTTCGGGGACTCCGTCAATCTAAACGACTTTTACGACCCCTGAACAAGCACCCTATTGACATACTCAAACTCAATAGGACGGATATCAGAAGACTAGTCAGCTATCTAACGGGACGTTGCGGTCTGAGATATCATTTAAACAAAATTAGCATCTCGTCTGAAACTGAGTGTCGGCTCTGTCTTGAGGACGAAGAGACGGCAGAACACATACTGTGTGAGTGTGCTGCTCTCTGCCATCTTAGGAAGCGTATCCTTCTCAGTGAAGTTATGACTCCTGAGGGGATCACCCTGGCTCCTACGAGAAGCATTCTCAACTTCATTGTGGAGGTGGAGAGGCTACTCGGCTAAATCGGCTAGCAGGCACAATAGATCTGCAAAGGTCGCAGTGCCGCATTGCTATTGATAGCACTAGCCCTATATAACAAAAAAAAAAAACAAAAAATAAAAAATAGAATGGCCGACAACTTTGACTATACTTTTGCGGAAACATAACTACTATTTTCTTACATATGTTTGTATCTTGGGGGTGGCCGTGGTGCAGTGGTTAACATCATCGACCGCCGATCGGAAGGTTCAAATTCGCTTCATAGGCAAGTAAAAGTAATTCCTATACGGACAAAAAGTATGCAACGCAGTTGTGAATGGAAAGTGACCAGGCGTACTGCCTGCAGGCATAACACTCACAGTATATGGTCAACTGAAATTCATCCTCTGCATATGCAATATTAAAAGTGCTTGAACGAATTATTACGGACTATAACCAAAAGCGGAATTTGGTCGGCTCTCGTCCTATCTAGGACAACCACCCCTGAGAGTAGTGAACGAACATCAACGACCCAAACCACTGCACTCCATTCAGGTTGTGTGTGTAACAACACATCATAACAGAAAAAAAAAAAAAAAAAATATTGAACCTGCGCGTGTCTTAAAAAAAAAAAAGAAATTGTATGCTTAGGAAAATCCTTCAGCTGTATCCGTATTCAGGGCTCCCATGAGAACATCAAGCGCTGTTGAAGGACACAATAGTCGACTAAGCCGGAAGTTGGTAAGGTTTGGAATTTTTTTTTAATTCGTAGACTGCCTTCCAAATCTTTGAACCACCAAAGAAAAAATATAAAGACAGGGCAGAGCAACTGCCCAATTTGCAGGTAAATTGTTCAAAGTACCACTAAAGTATATTGTTAATCTCTCGAATTCTAAACATTTATTTCTTAAATATTGTTCTGCTACATATAAGCGATTAACATAGGTTACCGTGTAGGTAAATCGAAACTAATCAAGCAACTAATTAAAATAAAATAAAAATTAAATGTTGAATGTGTTTGAAATATGAGTGAATCAACTCAACAGTAAATTTTCAGAGATGCAAATCTGAAAACGGGAATCTTTATCCGAATGTCTTAATAAATTAAAAGCGAAATAAGGCTGAGTCGGCTTTATTACACTTTGACAAAGAAAAATAAGACCGAACACTTTATGAAAGCGAAATAGCGCCGAATTTTGGAATGCGGCTTTATGTCTCTCGGCGTTATTTCACGGCACCCCGTTGGTGTCCCATTCGAGTTTAATTCAAAGAGGGAGTTTATGTAAATTAAGAATAGTAACGGGCCAAGACTGAACCCTATGGCACGCCATTTTTTGCTTAGCGGGAATCACTGAAGCTGCCATTTATATTGACCGTTTGTTTCCTGTCTTTTAGATAAGAAGTAAACCAACTATGGATTGCCCCACTAAAACCAGCATTGCATAATTTTTTTAGTTATGGTCAACCATGTCAAATGCTTTCGCCATGTCAATGAAGAGAGCCATTGTGGATTTATTACAATGAATACTTTCATACAGCTGGTTGCACACTCTCAGAATAGCATCTTCGGTTCGTTCCAGCAAAGATATCATTGGTACTTTAATAAATTTTTCGAAAATCTTTGAAAACGTTGGTAATAGGGAAATAGTCTATAATTTGACACCAAGCTTTTGTTATCCTTTTTAAAGATAGGTGTAACTTCAGCGTATTTGAGGTGTTAAAGGAAGCAACCCTTTTGGAAACTTCGATAGTAACATAAGACATTCACTACATAGAAACAGATTTTTTTCATAACATACTCGATATACCATCACTAGTATACGAACTTTTGTTTTTTAATGACAATATATCCATTAGGATTTCCCTTGTAGTAAATGGTTGGGAGACAAAACTGCTTGGTTGCGTATAAGTCGTGGATTCAACAGAAAAATTGTAGTCACTTGAAATCTCTATCGACGGCTTCAGTTTTTCAGAAATTTCGGTAAAGTATTCATTGAACTTATTGGAAATTTTGACTGGATTAGTATAGCTAATTCCATCTATTTCCAAATTATTGATGCTTATTGGTTCTCTACATTTACCTAAAATCTTATGAACAACCCTCCATTCTTCTCTCAGGTAAAAACGGGCTCGGATGTACAGTATGTGATTTCTTAAAATGTTTAGGGAGATATGAAATGCAATTGATGGATAGGGTTCAGCATATTCAGAATTCCCAGAATTCATATTTCAAGCATTTTTTTAAATCAATGTAATTAGTGTAACACTTCTTTTTGATACATATGTGACATCTTACATGAAACATTAGTACTGTGACAAACATTTAGAGTAATCATACAATGATCAGACAATTTGTAGTCAAACACAACACCATAGAACATATTTGTGTTATTTTTTTTGGGTACGCATAAATATGTGATCTATGCATGTTTTCGTGGAGCCTGTTACACGAATATGTTCTTCTTCTTTCTTTTTCGGCGCTACAGTTCATGGCGAACCTGGGCCTCGTTTCCAAAAACCTCTCCAGCTGGCACGGTCCTTCGCCAGCGGTCTTCCCTGCCTTACGCCTAGTTGGTTGAAGTCCTCTTCCACTTGCAAGCGCAACCTTAAATTTGGCGGTCCTCGATCGCGTAGCCCCTCAGGGTTGGATTCAAAGACCTTCCGGGCCGAAGCTGTGATTTCCAAGCACTCTACATGACCTGGCCATCTTAGGCGTAGGATCCGCAGACACCGTGATACGTTCATGTCGCTGTACAGCCCGTACAATTCACTATTAAGTCTTCAGGTCGGGCCGAAAATCGTACGCAGAATTTTTCTCTAAAACCGACCAAGGGCCTCTTTATCCGCCTTCGATAAGGTCCGTGTCTCTGGGCCATAAAGCAGGACCGGGTAGAGAAGGCTATTGTATATGGTTACCATGGTTTTCCGAGAGAGAGCTTTGCTTCTCAATTACCTCCCGAGCCCAAAGAAACAGCGGTCGGCAAGAGTTATTCTGCGTTTGATTTCGGCACTGATTCATTGCTGCATGTCACTGCGGAGCCTAGGTAGATGAAGTCCTAGACTATCTCGAAATTATACCTGCCAATATGTGCGCCCTGGCCAAGACGCCGGTGGTTCGTGTCCTTCTTCGACGACCGCATATATTTCGTATTGCCCTCATTTACCGCCAGTCATATTTTAGTCGCTTCTGCCTCAATGCTCGTAACGGCCTTAATGACATCTCGCTGACTTCGCCCAATAATGTCAATGTCCCCGGCATATGCGAGCAGTCGTACAGACTTGAAAAAGATGGTGCCCCTCGTATTGACCGCTGAGTTTTGCATGATGCTTTCAAGGACGATGTTGAAAATTTTACACGATAGCGCCCCTGTCTAAAACCTTTTTTAACATAAAAGGTATCGGTAAAGTCGCTTCCGACCCTGATGGAGCAGCGAGAATTCTCCAATTTCGTCCTGCACAATCGGACGAGTCTGGCAGGGATGTTAAATCCAAACACGGCTCCGTATAGTCAATCTCTAAGTATGCTATCGTACTCGGTCTTAAGTTGCCAAAAAGATGATGAGTGTCGGTCTGGAACTCATTGATTTTTTCCAGGATCTGCCACAGTGTGAATAATTTATCGATAATGGCTTGAAATCACACTGATACGGACCAGTCAGTTTACTTACTTATATCCCTGGCATGTTTGTTTTATTCGTTGATAAAACCTCCGAACGTCGTTCCTGCGATAGTATCCCTCCGTCTCTTCGATCGCAAGCTTCTCATGTTCTCGTTAGTTTGTTTTGAGAAGCTTATGCTCTTTCTCCTTTTCGGTTCATAATGCTCAAGAGCAGCTCGCGTCTTTATGTGCAACGACTCTTTATAGGGTTTGCTGCTCGGCTGCGTGTGCCCCTCCTACACTCGTCGTCAAACCATGGGTTTCTTGTTGGTGGCGTTTTGAAACCCAGTACCTCAGAAGCAGACTCTCTAAAGCTTGTTGGAGCGAAGCTCCTCACACCCCAAAATGTATTTCGTTGACAGACTACTCCTCCTAAACGCTTTGACGGATTTTGACCGAATTAGACATGTCAATTGAAGGCATCGAGGGGAAGGTTTTAAAAAAATAAAAACAAAAATAGGACATACCAACGAGGAATAATCACCGAAAACGTGTCCCATAGACTTAACATTAGAAATCACGCGCATCCGCATTTTGATAATAAAACAACGCAGAAGGCTTTAAGCGATTTTAACCAAATTTGACATGGCGATAGTAAATACTCAGAGAAAAGTTTGAGAATATAAAAATATATTTTTTTTCCTTTCTTCTTCTTTGGTGGCGTTACAGCCCATGAAGGACCAGAGCCAAGCTTCCCTTCAACCACCCATGTTGTGTGTGATTCTATTTTCACACAGGTGAAAGGGACCTACAGTTTAGTGCCGAATCCGAACGTGAGTCGAGAAGCTTTTCCTAGGCAAGTTATACTACGGGGGGTTTTCCCAGTACCTCGCCGAGGAGGGACGCCGCGAAATAAACATTCGATGGAGTTGGTGTTATCGGCATCCGAGCTCGCTCACCGTGCGTCAGAGTCCAACACACTAACTACTGCGCCACGGCAGTGGCTTTAGATTTCAATAATCATTCCTCGGAAAGCACGTTCTAACCTTGGTCGTCAAACAGCTCTGTCAACTTTTTTGCCCGTTTACCGGTCAAAGTGGTAGAAGTCTGTTTTTGCAGGCGCCATTTTTTTAACACTATCAACTCTGCTATCCATTTGATTGGAGTAGCCGTGGACCGTAAGGATATAGACTAAAGTACCACAAACATAAATTCATATGAATACTCACTGATACGATCATCCTTCCGCACCTGCACAATACCTGAATGAAAGCATACAGGGAAAAATATTAACATATGCCGATGGTCTGTTTTCGATGACCACCAGCTAGCGTAGGCCCAATGGACGAATTAACATAGAACCACAATTCTTTTTACAAGCGATAAAGAAACTCAGTTACCATCTTTTAATGGTCCGCTAAGCATCTAAGTTTTTGTAATGCATTACTGTCACCGTATTCGTATCAGAAGATACTACTTTGCTTAGATTAAGATTGCTCACGCGCACTGATAAAATAATAAACGGAGTTTTAAAATGGATCGCTTCACCCCAACTTGGATGCTCTGCGACCCACCTAGTTGACAACGGGTCCATTGGTGTTGTGTGGTCTGAGCAGATGTTAGAGGGTTTTCCCAGAGCTTGAGGGTGACGTGATTGGCATAGGCTCCTGCGGTATCTTGCGATAGTAGCATCGCGACGTTGTATGCCGCTGGTCTCGATTTTTTTCTGTAGTCGTAACCTGGCTGCCACAAGAAAGTGGTCCGAGTCGATGTTGG
Source organism: Eumerus sabulonum (assembly GCA_951905685.1). Lineage (NCBI taxonomy): Eukaryota > Metazoa > Arthropoda > Insecta > Diptera > Syrphidae > Eumerus > Eumerus sabulonum. The sequence continues at coordinate 39,565,678 of OX645062.1, read as the reverse complement.
ATCATCTGAAATTTCGTAGATCCAGAATATCGGATGCGTGCCCGCCATCAATCGCAATGTGGTCAATCTGGTCGCCAAGTCCCTTTGTGGATGTTGAGATGTGGGAAACGCGTACTAGCAACTAAAAGATTTCGCCCCGTTGCGAAGTCTATCAGCCTTAATCCATTTACGGATGTGGTGTTGTGTAGGCTGTGCTTGCCAGTGACCCTATCAAAAGCGACTTCCTGGCCCAGTTTCGCGTCAATGTCTCGCAGTACGATTTTAACATCGTAATTGGGACATTGGGCATATGTTCTATCCAGGAGATAATATGTATAAAGGTAATAAAAATTGTGTTTCAAAACCAATACAAATAAATGAGTATCATAAAAACCAACATAATTGTTTGAACAACGTAATAGTACAATCTAAGGTTAAGCGATTCCTGAAAGCTTCCCTAAAAAAAGTAACGCTTATGTGTTATTTCCGAATTTCTATATAAAAACATTAATAAATTTACCTAATCTTAAAAACGATCTTATGTGTCCGTTCGTTCATACCGTTTTTGATTCAGTTCACATTTCTATGGTAAACCTAAACATACATTTGCTACAGATTATTTACAGAGTTACTACGATAAAACAATATAGTATGTATGCAAAAAAAGACACAATTCATCGTGTGAGCTTCACGTATTTTTTAACGTACTATTTTAACTGCCTTCCATTTATGCAACATGTCAGATCGGCTTGTGAACACAGATACTCACAAAGATATAAAACGGAAAAATGAAATAGAGTAAAAAAAATCAATGCCAAATTGTTTCATGCACAAAAGACTCAACTAAGTAGTAGGAGTCGGAAACCCAAACAGGCCAGCGGCCGAACAGAGGCCAAAGGAGGTACAAGTAATTTTGAATCGCATGCGGCTCGATCAGAAGTGTCGACATAACAATCTACCTAGTCAACGTATGTATGTACAAGTAGCTATCAACCCCACCACTAGCTCCTTTACTAACCCTTTCAAACTGACAGTCTGCTGTAGAACTTGCCTCCAACTGCCGACGAGCACGCATGTAATTCAAGACTTTACGTGCCCAAACAGTGAAGCCTAATTCAAACACAAGATTTAGAATTCTCCATTACCACCTCTCAATCCACTACTTACGACTTGTGCACATTACATTACCATTTCCACCATCATCCCTTCCTCCACCTTCGCGGAAAGTACCACAAAAAGAACTTTATCCATGAATACAGAGAAGCAACTCAACCAACAACACGAGGCTGAAATACACGCAGTAGACTGCAGCACCGTACCGCACAGGCACACACTACTATGGTAAAACTGAAGCATTGAGTGGTAAGCTGTTGTTTTATCGTTGGCCCCTTTGATATATGAACACACTTCCATCCACATACAGTATATCGGCCGACATAAAATACAAGCACCTTCGGTTCAGATATCAGTTGCCATTAATCTTCGAGAACCACTCACATTTCGCTCGAATTCGATTGAATCCCCATTAACTTGGTCTGAACGGCCCAGCTCCGTCGCCTGGTGGCTGTGACTATGAGTACACAGTGCCTTAATGTTTGTCGGCTGCACTGTGGCAAATGCTCGACTGATTTTAAGGGAACACATCACTATTAGCTTACACTGTCCGGTTCTAGAACGGTTGATTAGAAGGGACAATGAGTACAATTTAGAGGAGCATAGTTTAGTGTGCCGGAGGGTAGTGGGAAATTCTTGGCATTGTCGCCTTTCTCAATCGGGATTTATTGCAAGTTTCAGAAGTGTACGAGGTACATTAAAAGTACTCTCACATGTGCTGCATCAGTCAGCATTACTAGGGAGGTTCTTCTATACTATCTCGATAGAGCTTAGACCGGCTCGGCTCAAGCGGCTGAGGGAACAGATGAATGGGTTGGTGGCTAGACGAATGGATAACTGATGAACCGCTTCTTTCAATTTCGGCCTAAATATATATTCTGCAAGGAAGGCAAGAAGTAAATAGAGAGAATGTTGTCAACATAGGTGTTGCTTCTTCGTTGAGGATTCTTCTTGCTGCCGACTTCGAGTTCCTCGTCGTTCGTTTTACATCGTGCCGGGTCATCTGTTTGTTGTGTGAGTGTTAAGTAGATTTTGATTGCTAGTGCAAACTTGTTGTGTAGAGTGATGGGTTGATGCTGGTGATATTGACACGGTTCTAGATAATGCTGGTAGCATGGTACACGTAATGTGTGTGGATTCCGTCCTTTCAAGAGTTTACTCAGCAACGACATGGCAGGTTAGGCACATGAATACGAGTACGAAGAATACAATACGTATGATGAGAATAATGACGATGATGCTGAATAAAAACTATAAGCCAAGATGCAGACAAGGTATCATTCTTGGAATCCAATGCGTTTCAATTGTCAACGGAAGGATATGAATGCAACACGCTTGACTTGCTTAGACAACAGTACTTGGATTAAATGACATCGAGTGAAAGGTTCAATTGTCAGCAATTGTCAGCTTATTCGTCGACAAAAGAATCAAAAGGAGAAAAGGAAGAAAAATTGTTAGAATAATTTGCAATTCCTTGAAATGGAAGCGACTGCCATGCACACTTAAGGATACCTGTGAGAGATGTGGAACAAATAGCAATTTATGTTTCTGTGCATTTTGTTATGGTATGAATTTGCCTTACTTTTGAAAAGGATGGAGATAGAGAAAGATTTCTACATACAATATTTCAAGGAATAAGAGAATTTAAATTGCCAATTGAAGAAAAATTATGTTTTTTTTTAAAGTAAGCTAAACGAACAGGGAATTAAGGTATGGCAAACATTTTATGCGCATCTTAAATTACCATTTTTATGGTTCGTGGTTCGTATAAAAATAGAATTATGATCACAATGATTGCCCTTCAATTAATTCAATTAAAAATTAAAACAATATGTATATTTTTCGGAAGTGTAAAATTTGTATGCCAATGCAACAAGACTAGGTAGAATTCCTTAATTTTAAAAACAGTATGTGGGTAATAAATAAGCATCCCTATTTACATTAGAACATAGCTACATTTGCTAAATGAACACGTGTGCAAGTAATGAATGCAATACTAAAGTGCTCGAACGAATTACTACGGACTATAACCAACTCGGAATTTGGTCGGCTCTCGTCCTATATAGGTCTAGGACAACCACCCCTGAGAGTAGTGAACGAACATCAACGATCCCAACCACTGCACTCCGTTCAGGTTGTGTGTGTAAACACATCATAAGATAATATAAAAAAACTCTTGAACCTGCGCGAGTCTCTAAAAAAAAAAAAAAAAAAAAAAAAAATGGGCGGATCTTGCGAATCCCAAATTTTGACATATCTCTACGTTTAAAAGTCACCAGAATCCAAATCTAAGGTATTTATAGAGATGTATGTGCGTGTGCATGTATACATATATGTATGTGCGTATGTGCGCATGTGCGTAACGGAATTTTCGCCTCGATTATCTCGAGAAGCAAAGATGTTATTTACATAAGATTGTGTTCATTCCACGCGTAATTACGCACCTTAGAATTGAGTAAGTTTTTCGCAAAATCGATAGAGCCGTTTTTTTTTTTTTTTTTTTTTTTGTGTTAGAAATTAGATAACTAAAAAATAGGCAAAAAAAAACTGTTATTAGATTGGCTGTTACTAGCCAAATCCATTATTTCGTGACAACGTCTATTATACGATTTTATGAATGAGGTTTTAAATATTATATATTCAACAATTACATATAATTTTTTTATTGATTTCAATGTTTTATTTTCATAACACAGTATTATACATGTATTTAATTGAATAAGACAATTTTATACTCAAACGTTTAAGTGTTCTTTATTTCTAATATTCTATCAACAATAGGTCTATGATATGATTTTATTTGATTTAATTCCACTAAACGACGCCGAATTTTTTTTTATCTGACATGTTGATCATTTTCGCCCGAGCTCACTACTACACATTCGCTAGGCCACGCCTACTCACACGGTTAGTCTACATTTTTCTGCGTTTTTTGCGTTTCGGCATCCCATATTTCAGCGCTAACCGATTTAATAGACGTTGTCACGTCAAAAAAGAATCACACGCGGTGTTTCCAACCGGTCCCCCATCTAAGTACTAACCGCACCAGACACTGGTTGATTGCAGTGATCAGACGACAACCAATACATTTCATTTTTAATTCATTTTATTTCAGAAAAAAAACTTATAACTAACTTACGCGCTAGGCAAAATGACTAAAACTAGCCCTCTAATACAAACAATATATATTTACTTGACCTATGTCTTTCGACTTTTTAATATTAACAGAAAAATTTAATACTTTTACTAATTTTTGTGCTAAGAAAGATAACAAAAACTTAGCGTAATATCAATTGTAGGACAACCAATACATATGAGATTGCTGGGACGGTATTGTGGTTGGGTAAGGAAACACACACTCATGAGCTGCTCGTGAGTGTGCACTCTCCAACGAGCAATTATTCAACGTATGCGCTCATGGGTAGTTGCCTGTAAGCATTTTTATTTTCGCTTACGAACACGAGTGTGTGTGCATTTTTGAAAACTCACCCCTGTGCGCACTTCATATGTTCCTTAAGAGAACGCACACTTATATGCACTCTGTAGGGTGGGTTCGATTTAACGTACATGTGGAGTGCGCACATGGGGTGAGATTCTACAAATGCCCACACTCGCGTTCGCGAGCCAAAATGAGTTAGTTTGCAGAATGATAAAACATGGAAACAGTTTACTTGAGCATTTTTTTTTTATTTTCCATTTTCATAATATTTTAGCCTAAGATGGTTTCATTTTCTATAAAGTCTAAATTAGAAATTTGTCAGCCATCGAAATTGCACACGCACGTGAGCAGTTTATGAGCAATAGATTGTTTAATGTGCGCACATGAGTGTGCGTTACCCTGGGTTATATGGAACGACAGCGAAAAGGAGGCTTGATGCCAACAACACGCGGTGTTTTCAAGCGGTTCCCCATCTAGTACTGACCGCGCACAATGCTGATTGATTGCGGTGATCGGACGGAACCAATATACTACTACTACTACCGCAGCTGAGGGCACCGTGGCGCAGTGGGTAGTGTGTTGGCCTCTGACGCCAATGACTCGGGATCGAATCCCGACACAGCCATGTCGTCGAACGTGTTTTTCACGGTGTTTCTCCTCAGCGGGGTTCTGACAAAACCCCCTGTAGTAAAATTTTCATGAAAAGCTTCTCGAAATTCGCCGTTCGGAACCGGCAATAAAACTGTAGGTCCCTTTCACCTATGTGAAAATGAAATCACACACAACATGGGTGATTGAGAGAAGCTCGGCTCAGGTTCTTCATGGACTGTAACGCCAACATACATACATACATACTACCGCAGCTAACAAAAAGAGCTAATAACCTTGAAATACCTGAACAGATCTTCACAAATTGTAGCTACGAACCGTTTCGATCACAAAACAAAATGTATCATAATCCGTTCATTCGTTCAGGAGTTACGATGCCACACACAGACACCTCAAACTAATAACACCCTTCTTTTTGCGTCGGGGGTTAACAATGAAAAAATATGAAATTAAATGGGTGTTTTAATTTTTCCTACGGCGAACTTAGTTATGTGGGCCTTGCGGGTCGCACCTAGTTAGTTATGTTATCCCGTTTCAATTAAACTAATTAGTTCATGAGACATGCGAGACAAAAACACGTCCAGGATTTTTTTTTTTACAGTCACACGCGCACTCAAGGCTAAGGCCTTATAACGTATTGAACGTTGTGCGAGCGAAGGTAACAGGGTGAGGAAAAGTTTCACTCAGGTTTTCCGTATAGGAATTGCTTTTTCTTGGCTATGAAACGAATTTGAACTATAGACCTTTCGCTCGACGGCCGATGATGTTAACCACTGCACTACGGCTACCCCCATGTAGTGGATCCCGCGAATGTACGTACGGCATTCACACGTCCACATACATACATACCTCTCTAAAAGTTATGGCATCCAATTCTGAGGACCTCGAAATGTGGGAAGACGACAATATAATCTGAATCTGATCAAGACGGCTATACCTTTTTCTGCAGTATAATAAACAATATTCAATTAATATCTATTAAATGTTTACAATATGAGCATACAAATATAAGTAGGAAGCATACTTAGAAAGATGAATTTCTACTAATAATTTAATGGCGACATCCGAGTGTATCTTTACAGAATTTCTGATTTTTCATGCACTTCTTTTCAACACATTCATAGCATTTTTGTCAAACCCCATGCCTTAAAAAGTCTTTTTATTGTCTATAAATCCTCAAAACATATTTCACATTCGAGGTGACATGGAATTTATGACCTAAAACATTATACTGAGAACAACCATAAAAAAAGAAATTGACGATTCAAATCAACAGTCGATAAAAATATGAACCAGAGTTGTCAATATTTTGTTAGATACCGATCGATGCCAATCAGATATAGGTACATTACATACATACAGTAGTGCGCAAAACATTTGCAAGTTTTTTCAAATACAATAACATCCTTAACAATTGCTCTAAAGATAGAATTCTAATGAAACTTTTGGTCAAAACTGTTACTTATAGTTTTACTTACTTACTTTGATGGCGCTACAGTTCGGGGTGAACCAGGGCCCCAACCAACAAGCCTCTCCAGCCTAAGTTGGTTGAGGTCCCCTTCCATCTGTGCACGCCACCTTAAATGCGGTCGTCCTCTGCTGCGTCGTCCTTCGGGGTTGGAGTGGAAGACTCTTCGGGCCGGAGCGTTGATTTCCATTCGCTCTACATGGCCTAGCCATCTTAGACGTTGGATCCGAAGACGCCTAACCAGGCCTATGTCGCTGTACAGCCCGTAAAGTTCTTGGTTGAATCTCCTCCTCCATTCTCCGTTTACACAAACGGGACCAAAGATTGCACGCAGAATTTTCCTCTCGAAACGTCCAAGAGCCTCTTCATCCGCTTTTGACAACGTCCAAGCCTCAGCGCCGTAGAGGAGGACCGGGATGATTAAGGTTTTGTAGAGGGAAACCTTAGTTTTTTGAGAGAGGGCTCTACTACTCAATTGCCTCTTGAGCCCGAAGAAGCAGCGATTGGCAAGAGTTATTCTGCGTTTTATCTCAGCGCTGGTGTCGTTGCTGCTTGTCACTACCGAGCCAAGGTAGACGAAGTCCTTGACTACTTCAAAAATATAGCTGCCGAAGGTGACGTTTTGACCAAGACGTCGGTGTTGTGCGTCTTTCTTGGATGACAGCATATATTTGGTCTTGTCCCCATTTACCCTTAGACCCACTTTCGCCGCTTCTGCTTTAATGCTTGTGAACGCCTCATTGACGTCTCGCTTTGTTCGTCGAATAACGTCAATGTCATCTGCGTAGGCAAGCAATTTTGTGGACTTGAAGTAGATCGTACCTCTTGTATTGGCCGCAGAGTCCCGCACGACCTTTTCAAGAATAATGTTGATAATGCGTCACCCTGTCTAAAACCTTTTTTAACATCAAAGGAGTCGGTTAGTTCAACTCCGACCTTAATGGAGCAGCGAGAATTCTCCATAGTCATCCTGCACAGTCTGACGAGTTATGTTATGCAGGAATGTTAAAACATGACATGGCTCTGTATAGCTCGTCTCTATAAACACTGTCATACGCGGCTTTTAAGTCGACGAAAAGATGGTGCGTGTCGACCTGGAATTCATGGGTCTTCTCCAAGATCTGCCGTAGTGTAAATATCTGGTCTATCGTGGATTTTCCTGGCCTGAAACTACACTGATCTGAACCTATCAGATTGTCCACGAACGGTTTCAGGCACTAACACAGCACGGCAGAGAGGATCTTGTATGCGATGTTCAGGAGGCTTATCCCTCTGTAATTAGCGCAGTCATAGGGGTCTCCTTTCTTATGGACCGGGCAAACGATACTGAGATTCCATTCATCGGGCATGCGTTCCTCCGACCATATCTTGCAGATGAGTTGGTGCATGTTCCTAACCAGCTCCTAACCTACTTATGGTTTACTAGTAAAAAAAAACAAAGAAATTCTCAACATGTACGAACGAATTTATTCATTTTGAGGCTGTGGAAAACATATGCAAGTGATAATATATATATATATATATATATAATAATATTCGGCCCAAAAACGTTTACCTCTAATAACTTCCACACACCTTTTCGGCATGGAAGCAATAAGTGAGTTTGTTAACTCACAGGGAATTGTTCCCCACTCTTCCTTTAAAGCCTGATAAAGAGCCTTTTGCGAAGTAAACTATTTCCTCTTTCTCCGCTGTTTTAGGATTCCCAAAGTTTTCAATTGGGTCTAAATCGAGGGACTGTGAATTCCAATCTAAGACATTGACTCCCCGAGCCCCTAAAAATTCCTTAATGACCGTTGAGGTGCGCTTCAGGTTGTTGTCTTGTTGAAATCTCCACAGCAACAGCACCTCTTCCTCAGCGTATGGAAACATGACTCTGTCTTAGATGTCCTTATACACCAAGCGACCCATTATTCCCGTTATTTGGTGTAAAGTACCACATGCTTGAGCCGAAAAGCATCCCCAAACCATAACGGAACCGCCCCTCATGCTTCAGACACTTCAGAGTAGCTCGGATGTTTCCCCGATCCGCTTTAAGCGTGTACCTGGCTCTCGACGGACTCAAGCAATACCATAGAAAAGATATTAAATTTGCTCTAATCGCTAAATAAAATGGATTTCCAATGAGTTAGCGACCAAATTGAATATTTATGAGCAAATCGGAGTCTAAAAAGCAGGTTTTTATCAAACAAAACAACTACCTTTTTTGACGGTGTTTCAAGGTTAACAGAGGCTTCTTAACAGCTCGATATGCTCTCAAATTACTTTCTAATGCACGTCTACGAACTGTGCTTGCATCGATTGATAAGTTGAGGTCTTTACCGATTGCAGTTGACGACCTGAAAGGATCTCCCTGGATAATATTCATGATTTTTTTATCAGTTCGCACGTCTGTTTTTCGGGGACCGCCACCAGAATGAAGCATTTTTTTTTCCAATTTCCGGGAGACACTCGATTCGTGAATGTAGAATCGATCAGCTATCTTTCTTCGACTTGATCCGTTTTTAAAAGCCTCAACTACCAGCTCCTTTAATCGGGTATCATACTTATTGCCAGCCATTTTTTACACGCAAATTTAGTGAAAGGCTAAATTTTTTAACATCAGCCTGATCTGCGTCCACGCCCGCACGGAAGACAAAGATGACTCCGCCAAAGATGAGTTCTACGATCTCCTAGATAGAAAGTATGCCCAATGTCCCAGTTATGACATCAAAATTGTACTAGGAGACTTCAATGCTAAGCTGGTTAAGGAAAGCATCCTTGAACCAGACATCTGGAAGCACAGCCTACACGATACCATATCCGATAATGGACACAGGCTGGTTGATCTTGGTACGGGACGAAATCTCCTTCTAGCCAGTATATAGTTCCCGCACCTCGACATACACCCAGGCACCTGGCGGTCGCCAGATCAATCAATCACTAACCAGAGTGATCACATAGCGATCGACATCATACACTCCCCCACTAGTCTTGATGTTTGAACTTCGAGGAGCTAACATCGACTCAGACCACTACTTGTAGTAGCCAAGATGCGCCTAAGGATATCAGGAACGCAGCGGAGCAGAGTAAGAATACAAAGTTATGACACCGGAAAGTTAACATCAGAAGAAAGAAGAAAGATCACGAGAAGCGCGCGATTGAGGATTTGGAGAGGTGTTACTACAGGCGTGACGTTCGAAAGTTTTATCAACAGATAAGCGAACATGCCAGGGCTATAAAGCCAGAACGGAAGCCTGTCGGGATGAGAACGGACACCCAGTAGTAGAATCGCAGTCGATGCTGAAAATATGGAAAAACCACTTCTGCAGACTGTATAACGGCGATGTTAGTAAATTTACCGCTGTCAAGCAGAATGATCCATTACTAATCGACGAACACCGCAGAGAATTCCATCCCCCTGACCTCGCGAAGTTAAGATTGCCATATCGAAGCTCAAGTCGAATAAAGCTGCTGGGCAAACGGACTGTCTGCTGAGCTCTTCAAGGCGGCTGGGGTTGACCTGATGGGAGCATGCATCAGCTCATCTGTAAGATATGGTCAGAGGAAAGCATTCCTGAGGAATGGAGTCCCAGCATCGTATGCTCGATCCACAAGAAAGGAGACCCCTCTGATTGCGCCAACGACAAAGAAATAACTCTCCTTGATATCGCCTACAAAATCTTCCCTGCCGTTTATAAATAAGCTCATAGGTCCTTATCAGTGCGGATTCAGGCCGGGGAAGTCCACCATTTACGAAATCTTCACACTACGGCAGATCCTGGAAAAAAGCAATGAATTCCATACGACATCGTAATTAGAGACTAGCTTTACAACGCTATGTCTACCTTTGACATACCTGCTAAACTGATCAGACTATGCAGGATGACTTTGGAGAATGCTCGCTGCTCCATCCGAATCGGTGAACACCGTACGGATAGTTTTGATGTCAAAAAAGGATTTAGGCAGGGCGATGCGCTGTCGTGTGATTTCTTCAACATCATATTAGAAATGGTTGAATTACTGGCCAATACAATAGGCACAATCTATTTCAAATCCTCGCAACTCCCTGCATACGCCGACAATATTGACATAATACATAGGTAGATCACAGCGAGATGTCAATGAGGCGTTTGCGAGTATTGAGATGGAGGCGGCGAAAATTGGTTTGGCAGTAAACGAGGGCAAAACTAAATATATGCTGTCATTACAAAAGGACGCTCATCACCGACGTCTTGGCCAGGACATTTGTGTTGACAGATATAAGTTCGAGGTAGTTAGGAACATCGTCTACCTTGGCTCCGCAGTGACCTGGAACAACGACATCAGTACCGGAATCAAACGCAGAATCACTCTTGCCAATCACTGTTTCTTTGGGCTCAGGAGGCAATTGAGTAATAGAGCCCTCTTCCGAACGACAAAGTTGACTCTGTATAAGTGCCTTATCATTTCAGTCCTGTTGTACGGCGCAGAAGCATGGACACTATCAAAAGCGGATGAGGAGGCCCTTGATGGTTTCGAGAGAAAGATTTTGCGGGTGATTTTCGGGATTTTCGAACTTTACGGGCTGTACAGCGACATGAGTCTAGTCAGGCGTCTACGGATTCAACGCCTAAGATGGCTGGGCCACGTAGAGCGAATGGACACCACAGCTCCAGCCCGGAGAATCTTTAATCCAAACCCGAGGGACGAAGAAGCAGAGGACGGCCGCACTTAAAATGGTGCACACTGGTGGAAGGGGACCTCAACCAACTGGGTGTGCGGCAATGGAAAAGGCTAGCAAAAGATCGGGCTAGTTGGAGGGGCATGTTAGTTTAGGTTAGGTTCACCCCGAACTGTAGCGCCCGTTAAGAAGAAGAAGAAGAAGAAATTTAGTGAAAACTGCATAAAAAAGCAGCCTACGAACATGATCTATGTATTTGATAAAGAACACTATTTTACTAATCTGATCTGAATATCACAGAAGTTAAAACAGGAACGAGGGAAAAATAAAAAACTTGCATATATTTTGAGGGCGCCGCCGCCGTGGCGCAGTGGTTGGTGTGTTGGACTCTGACGCATGATGAGCGAGTTCGGATCCCGATAACACTAACGCCATTGAATGTTTATTTCGCGGCATCCGTCCTCGGCGGGGTACTGGCAAAACTCCCTGTAGTATACTTGCCATGAAAAAGCTTCTCGACTCAAGCCGTTCGAAATCGACATTTAACTGTAGGTCCCTTTCACCTGTATAAAAAAATAGATCACACACAGCATTGGTGATTGAGAGAAGCTTGGCTCTGGCCCATCAGGGGCTGTAACGCCACCAAAGCAATATGTTTTGCACAGCTGTATAGTTGGCAAGCTAACATTTTTCGCTAGAATAACTAACCTTACTGTACTTTTCTCCGTTTTTATTGTTGAGACCTAAGAACGTACTGTCAGTAACAGACTTATTTTAACATTTTTAAAATACTATTTTTCTTTGTACACTTAATCAAACAGAATGTCAAGAGTAAAAAAACTTGCAAATGTTTTGCACACTACTGTACGTCATTTAAATTTTCAATATGAAAATTATTCCCATTTGTCTAACAAATTCGTCGAAGAAAATTTAATAAACCTTATGACTACAACCACTATGGGTAGTCAGTCAAACAGAGAGCAACCCACCAGTTTGGCCGTGACAAAGTGAGAACATTTGATAATCGTGACGTGACATCGAGACACATTTATGGACCCACAGAATCGAGCCACCGAATCGTTTTCCGTTTTTCAAACTGGTCTTAAAAATCGATCAGTTTTGTTTGCCCTTATGAAGAGGTTGTTAAAGCGGTGATTGCGATGATTTGGATAAATTATTGGTGGGTCAACTCCATAAAGTGTCATATGCGGTCCAACAGGTTTAATACAACTACCGGCTCGTGCCGGCTACTGGAAAATAACTGCTTCCAAACATTATAAGTATGTCCGTATATGCACCATAAGATGCATTTAAGTAGATATTGTGAATGGTTTACGAGATTTATAAATAGCATTTAGCCCCGTAGCGGATAGACCGATAGACATCACAATCTTTCTCCACTTGGACAGTAATTTATGCGGTGTGATGTAAATATGTATGTTGCCCGGGTGCTGGATGTTAGACAAAAAGAATGTATCGAAGTGTTGTTGGAGATAATCGGTGATCTGTAGGTGGCAAGCAATTTTCAGATTCCGATCAGTAAAGTAATTATGACCAAGCATGAGACTGGCTTTATGCTTTTAATTTTTTTATTTTTGAGTGAATATTTAACTTCCATCTGGTTATAAAGGCTATTAAAGTGAAAAAATAGCTACAAAGATTAATTTATGGAAATCGGACACTAATTGATATAAGACGTTAATATTTTCAGACATGGAGGGAAAGAAGCTACCACTCAATTATAAATATTTTACAATTTATTATAGGTCTTGAGCATTATTATATTCTTTTGTTTCTTCTGGTGGCGTTACAGCCCATGAAAGACCAGAGCCAAGCATTATTATATAGAGACGAACAAATTCTTTCCACAAATGCCACTAACCAATTAGTCAAAATTGAGATAACGCAAATATGATATCTTTCATAGTATCTAGAGGAGCTAAAACTTCGCCACTGTCGCTGACAGTGTACATGAGAAGCCCCGCGGCGTACCATAACTGGGTCCTTCGCAAACATTAATTTGGCCCTGAGTCTTGGGTCTACAATCGTTCAAAATTCATCTGGCCGAGAAGCTGAGCAGGAGTGGGAAGTGATTTCATTCCAGTTAGATTTCTTTTTTTTTTTGTTATAGTTCGCGCAGGTTCAAGAACGGAGTGCAGTGGTTCGGGTCGTAGATGTTCATTCACTTCTCTTCATTATTTGTCCTAGATAAGATTCGAGAGGAACCGACCGAATTTTCACGGATTCAGTTCATCTACACTCTAGGTACTATAACTCGCCTCGTTAATGTCACCGTTCGTATTACTTTCGCTTACTTTCGCCTAAACTCTTGTTCTCACTCCGGACTATAAGACGTACCTTATATTTGAAGATTTATTGAAAAAAATATTTTAATGTTATCTTCGGATCATAAGACGCAACCGAAATTTGAGTTAATTTTTCTATATGAAAAAGTGCGCGTTACAATCTGAAAATACGGTAATCTGGTCCTGGATAGTCTCCAGCGAAGTCATGGGGGCGTTCCCCCATGTTCCAATGGAATATAACTTACACACGCAATTTTTTTATACGGATATTTTACATTTTAATAAACGAAATAATAATATAAACACAAGACTTATTCATTACAGAAAACCAAAGAAAACTAAAGCACCTTCTGGTATAAAGACATGTTTCCTATAGAATTGATCAGTCGTCCATCATGCCTATTCAATAAATTTATTTTACCGTTATACTTTGTATAAATAATAGGGTTGGCCATCTAGTGTTTTTTTTCTAATCATAAGTTATTTTGTTTCCCGCTCAAAATCTTAACAGAAAGTCAGAATCATGCCTCCGTGGAACGAAATGAGTCGCTTTACGCTTGAACAAACTTATTTCCAAAGTGAGTGCTGTGTAGTCCAAACAGTGCTTTAATAGAGAGTGATAGTTTGGTTAACGGGTTGTGGAATGGTAGCATCACCGGACCATAATTCTTCGAAAATGTGGCTGGGAATAATGTTTCTGTCAACGGTGGGCGTTACAGAGCCACGTTAACCGACTTTTTTTACTGAAATTGAAGACATGGATTTGGACGACCTCTGGTTATTGCAGGATGTCGCGCCATGCCCCACAGCCCATGCAACAATCGATCTTTTGCGCACCAAATTCCCAAATCGTGTTATCAGCGATCTTGGCGATGTCGATTGGCCGCCTCGGAGCTACGGTCTCCTTGGACTTTTTTTGTGGGGTTGCGTGAAGGACCGATGTTATGCCAACAATCCGGAAATGATTCAAGCACTTAAGGCCAATATCATCCAAACAATCCGTGAGCTACATCCCGAAACCATTAACAAGGTCTTGGAAAATTGGGAGAAATAATGCGCTACTGCGAAGCCAGCCCAGGCAGCCACCTAAACGACGCTGTATTTCATAATTGATGGGAATGTTCGTTCTTACTAATAAATTCATAATACATGAAAAAAAAAATAATTTTGTTCATTTTATTGCATTTTAAAAAAGAAACTTGTAATTGGCCTACCCTGTGCTAAGGTTTGAAGGAAGTACAGTTCTAAGCCAAATTTCGAATAAATTTTTTGGGATTAATACACATTCGAATAATTTCTAAAAATATAGCAAGAACAACTATAATGAAGCTTATAAAGGAACAATTAATGAAACTTTTCAAATAAGATAATCATGAACTTCAATGAACTTCACTTACACGGCTCTGCTTTGACGGTTTTGTATCTATATATGTTTTGTAGCTTGTATTGATGAGGGATTTCAGTGTGCAGTTCTGCAATATTCGTGGGTTACGGAAGAATTCCTTGGCGTATGTCAATCTCTCTCTCCGCAAACCAGCTGTTTTGGCACTTTGTGAAACACAGGTCGATGAAAAGTCTGATTTTTCGGATTTTAGGCTTCCTGGATATAACTTAGTGCCATTATTCGTTTCTCACCGCGGTCTCACCATTTATGTCCGAAGTGACATTGCTTCCAGCTACTTCCACAGTATAGCCAAACATCCATCTCGGAATTTAATTTGATATGGCTTAAATTCCGTACACTCCTTACATTCCGTAAGCACAGCGTTCATTACTGTTTTCTTTAAAGAAACCCCAATCTAGACAGGAATGCAACATTTGATGCATTCGGCGCACTGACTGATTCCATCCAAAGAATTGTTTCCCTGTTCCCCGAAATCGTTTTAGCGGGCGATTTCAATGTACACAATTCCCAGTGGCTTCGACATTCTGGGCAGACAACACCCGAAGGAAAGTATGTTGAAACTTTTGCTGAGTTAAATCAATTAACTCAACTTGTGAATGAGCCATCGCGTATCCCCGATGTTGCTGGTCATACCGCCAACACACTGGACTTGTTTCTTACCTCTCAGCTTAACAAATACACGATCGATGTATTGTCGCCCCTATGCTTGTCTGACCACTGCGTGATATCAGCGAAATTCTCGAGCTTAAAGAAAAGCTCCTAAGAGACCACTATAAGTATACGAGAAAGCCAATTGGTGCGGCCTTAATAACTTCTTTCGGATCTTTAACTGGTCGTTGTGCTTTCTCGACAACGACGTGGACGCCGCAACTGATATCATCGCAAATATTAAATTAAAGACGAAATTTCTCGGGCCGTATAAAGTGACAAAGGTGAATAAACATAACCGCTACGAAGTAGAGAAACTAGGGGAGCACGAGGGACCGAGAAGCACGACAGCTGCAGCAGACGTTATGAAGCCCTGGAGGCGAACATTCGAGGCGGATGTTGAGTCAGGACGGCCGAATGTAGGATCGAGTACTCAACTGGGATCCGGTCGCACATACTGATCTGCCAAATCTCTCTCTCTCTCTCTCATCTCTCCTTTCACAGAGTAATATAGAGGCAGTCAGTGAAAGGACGTGGTTAAGTTCGCACACGGCGCAGTACAGCCTCAAGTGTATTTCTTGTCTTTTATTTTTTGAGTTGTTCGTGATTCATTGCTTAACCCATGTAGAGATGTTATTTTTATTTTGCAATCCGTTCATTATCCTACAATTTTATGTATCTACATTAATATAAAAGTTAAATAAAACATTTGTCTGCAAAACGATATTTTCCCTACACATATTATGAAACAAGTAAAACGAATTAATAGATTGCGAACTCATTTACAAAGACGACATCCGCGTAATTTAATCCATAATTCCAGTCATCGCTTAATCACAGCCCGTCGGAAGTGGTGTTCTTGCGTCTGGTTGAGGATTTGATCAAAGCACTAGTCGTTTCAAACAATTCGCTTTGTTGCTTCCTCATTCCGAGTAACGTCATCAAAGTCGCATTGCTCCGTTTATACTTTGTACTTGTATCTGTTAGAGCTAACATTAGATGCGTATGAGCGTCAGTCGACAATTATTGCATTTAAAACTAATTTCAAAACAAGTTGATTATTATTGTTAAATTAATTTCGAAACAACATGGCGCCAGACAAGGGCGTAAATGACTCTGAGAGTAAACGTGGTCGTGTGTATGCAACTGCACGCGCATTACATTTATGAGTTGCTTATGGTAACTATTCCCGAAATGGTGTACTTGCTAGCACGAGTTAAATTATTGTACTCGAATAAAACTGAATATGGGTGGATGCAGACGACTAGCATGTAGAGGAATCCAGACCAAAATCCGTTTGTGGCGCGATGCGTAAGTGTTATACCATCAGCCCTACATCGTTTAGTGCAATGTTTTACCATCTTCCTTCTCGCCCTCTATATGCAAGTATGTCTGTGACGTATGCGCATGGGGGTGTTTGTGCGTTCGAGCCAGCGAGGATGGTTTTATTGCAAATTGTTTTCAGCCAATTTGCATCCCAAAACTTCAATTTTGCGGTAACCAGTTTTGTAATTAAAACTTCCGCCTCATATGTGCTGGATGCACGCAAACATCCAATGTACCAAGGTATGTATGCATACAGATGCATGTATACAAATATTTTGGTTATAAGGGGAAACAGTTTCATATGATTTCAGGAATTCAATTGAACTTTTCCTAACCTTAAATTGAAGTCTCGTTGGCGGCGTTGTTCATATTACCGATGCCCTTATTACATACAATGGGCTGATGTTACTGCTTTGCGATCTTCCTCGTCGTTGTCAGCAAGTAATGCGCTATTGTACTATAATCTAAACATTTTTGTTATTTTGGCATTCAATGAGTACGGCATTGTTGCTCTTAATAAAGCTACCGTTGTTACTGTTATTGTTGCTCTTTTTCGTTATTTTGCTTCTGTGCCTGATAGAAAACTTGGAAACGTTTACCCGCTCACTTTTAATATCAAACGAATTGTGTACATGTACATATGTATGTACATATGTTAATGGGAAAGAGTTCGACATTAGTTCAGAAGTTACTTGATGGATAAGTTATTTATTCGTTCTTCCTGTGTGGACTCGACCTCTTTGCTTGTCGATCTGGGTTTCGAGTGTGGTGAGCGTCTCAAACAGCCCAAAATGCATATACATATGATTTTCTTTTCGTGTCTTATCTAAACAATGAAAGCAATTTTTTTTTAACAATGAAACTGTTTGTAGTGATGTTACCGCACACCGCAGACTGGAACTGATTATAAAGATTTGTGAAAGCAATCAAGAGATTAACCTGAAGAATAGAAAATAAATGAGTTTGCAGAGCACAGAGCAAGATTTGCTAATGTATTCATTGAACCGCGCATCAAGACCCGGTGCCTTTGCGACGCCCACAACAACACAACGATCCGTGGCATGACTCATTAAGTATGCCTGGGGCTCTGCTATGATATGCCACAGTGGACTTTGTTGATAATGAACAATATCGTTGTGATGTCTGTTATGATAGAATCCGTCTTCTTTGTACGACAGCATATATAAATATCACAACAGATCCTATTGAAATTTGCGACTGGTGAAGAAGATAAGGCTAAAGTCTTGGTCATCTGGAAGAAGCTTTTAAGCAATATAGGAGTCGCCTACCTCAAGGAACGTCATGTTGTAAACGTGATCGTGTATTATATTATTACTGACATTTAAAATTGTCATAGTCCAGTCTATAGACCTTATACCCGAAAAACACCATAAAGGCAACATCAAAATAACATTCGTCACCCTGTCTAAGGGTAAACCAAAGAATTCGCTTCGAATTAACATTCGAAATCGCGTCAACCGAAATGCACTGATAACAAGAACCAGAGCCGTTCTTGTGGGTCACAGCATACACCTACACAACAAACGCTCTACGTTTAAGAGATTTTTACTATGGACAAACATATTGAAGAAAAAGCTTGAAATTTTTTATTATAACGCTTTGAAATTGTTGGAATGCGGCCTCCGTGTTTCTGTGGTATAGCGCAGATACTGAAGAAAACACCTACTTAACGAGGAAAATGTAATCGAAAATCGCCACTGTATGAGTAGTGCGAGAGAACTTTCACAAGAACTACTTATCTCTCACGGAATCAGTTTGATATCGCAGCATACCTTATTCCTCCCATAAATGAATGTTTGTGAGAGTTTTTGAGACTACCAATATGACAAAGAAAGTACTGTATTCTGTGGATATAACAGCCTATAACACTTCGGTCGACCTATTTTAAATAAAATTAAGAGATGAAAGGCGTCCCTTTTTCGGACGCCTCGTTGTGGCGGACTTGAGAAGTCATGGACCTCGAATTAGAACTCGAAGACACAAATATGAATGGACAACCCAATGGATTCGAGTACTCCAGGTGGCACCCGCAGCAGCGGAAATCCACCAGTGATCTTTTTGAACATGGCCGGGGCAAGAATTCTGGAGGCCCCACATTTCATTTTTAACTCTTCGGGGCAACCCGGAATGACACCGAATCCTGCGGTTCACTATCTGACCGCTTGGTCGGACTGAGCAGGAGCGGTTCATCCGGCGAAGGCGACACCGACGATAGCGTGGCATGGGAAACCTCAAAGGTTGAGCGCTGCTAAGTGTCAATAAAGAAGGGGAGATCCAGATAAGAGGGTTAGGTCGACGGAGATATCTCCTACTGAAACCGATCTGACCCTCTTATCTGAGATCCAATCCCCTCTCGGCAGTCCGCAGCGTAGACAGCGTCGGCGGTTAAGAAAGCCTGCTGCAGGAGGCACAAGCATGCTAGCACTTTCGGCATGCGCCTCCAGCACTCTTACTCTTACGGGAAAGGTTCTACCACCCAGTAAGAGCGCGGTCAACAAAACCCCTTCCCCCGAGAAGGAGATCCAAATGACCGTAAGAAGTCGGTAGAAGCAGCCCTCTTATAGAGAGGCGGCCATTTCCTCTAAAAAGGTCAGCATCATTTTTATTCAGATCAATCTACAGCATTTCAAGGCTGCTACCGCTCTTTTAAGTAGTAGAATTGCATACAGTAGTACACATCATAACGTTGTATCCATTCAAGAACCATGGGTGTGGAATAAACTTCTATGTGGCCTTGGTGGCATACGTGCCACATCTGCCTCATCATATCGAACTCACTATCGGCAAACAAACTTGGACACTTTTGTGGACAAGAACAGGTGGCTGATTTACGTACGGGGTAATAGAACACTTCATCGTTGCATCTGCCTACTTACCATACGACGCGATACTACCTCCACGACCAAAGGAAGTTTCTGAGCTCAAAAGTACTGTAAAGCCAGAAAGATTAGTCTCTTCTTGTGTTGCGATGCCAATGCCCAAAACACTGCTTGGGGCAGCAGCAAGTGCTAATATAATAGGGAAACGTGATTTAGACTTCAGTCTTTCGTCTGACCTCACCATCAGCCAACATTTGTTACGGCAAGACGACAGGAGGTGATTGACATCACTAACTGGAGAGTCTTGCCTGATGCTACACTATAAGACCATAGATATATGGAATCCCGATTAAGTTGTGGAATCTCGTCCTTCCAGCCGAAACGGAATCCGAGGAAGACGGACTTGGTAAGATTTAGAGATGAGCTTGAGAAATCCACTCAGGCCCTACCTAAACTTAGAACGAATCAATTGCTAGAGGACGCAATTCACAACCTCAATAGCGTCATCACCAATTGTTTTAAACTCACATTCCTCAAACCTCCCTGCAGGAAATTGGTTCCCTGGTGGAACGCCGAGCTCCAAAGTTTTGACAGGGAAGCCAGAAGTCTTCTGAATAGATCGCTCAAACCGAACTCGGAAGATGACTGGAACAAGTATAGGTCGAAGCAGAAAGAATATAAGAAACTTATTCGTAATCGAAAAAAGTTTTTTATAAGACCTTCTGCGAAGAGATCAAGTCTCTGAGTGCGACTAGGTTAAAGTTCTCAAACGGAGAAAACAGACAAAGCTGGATACACTCTGGAAACTTGAAGGTACCTATACTTTTAGTTTACTGCTTCAGACTCATTCCCCGGGAAATCAGATCGCCGTCGGCTCGTTGCACACACCTTCAAGTGAAATTGCAACTGAAGCGATGAAAACAACTCGGCGTAGCTGGTATATTCGTCGCGCGTGGTTACGACTGAAGTCCCTGAATTTGCGGTGGCATCCTCCGATGGCTTTAAATCGCCAGGCATCGACGAGATATATCCCGTTATGCTCCAAAAAGGTATAAGGAAGCTTTGAAAACAATGTTCACTGCTAGCCTAGCAATTGCTCACATACCCGTTCCTTGGCGCATGGTGAAAGTAGTCTTTATTCCCAAAATAGGAACAGAGGACTACTCACCTGCCAAGAGTTTTAGACCAATTTGTCTAACATCCTTCCTGCTGAAAAGCATGGAGATACTGGTAGAGATGCACGTGCGCAAAGATGCCCTTTGAATGCATCCTCATTCGGAGATGTGACATGCTTATCAACGCGGAAGATCCTACAAGACTGCTTCAAAACCTAGTTGGAAGAATTAAATGCGCGCTCGAAAGGAAAGAGTACGCGTTGGGCATTTTCGTCGACATTGAGGGAGCTTTTGATAACGCAAATTACGACAGCATGTACAACGCTGCCATACGTCATGGCGTAGATAAAGCACTGGTCTTGTGGATCAAAGCAATGCTTGTGGATCATGACTTCACTGAGAAGGATACGCTTCCTAAGATGGCAAACAGCAGCAGTATGTACTCTGCCGTCTCTTCGTCCCCAAGACAGAGTTTCAGACGAGAGGTTGATTTTGTTAAGATGATATCTCAGACCGCAGTGTAGTCAGTGTATCAGACTAGTCTTCTGATATCCACCCTATTAAGTTTGAGTATGTTAATAGATTGTTTGTTCAGGGGCCGTATAAACTATATCGTTGGCGAAGTCCCTGAACGCTGTTCCAAAAGAACAGGTGTTGCGATTTCTCCCACTTGTTTAAAAAGAAATTGAACTTAGACTTGGGAGTGTCGCAAAAAGGTTCCGGACCTATGTATTTTTCGCTGGAACCTTTCCTGGCAAGTTGATCACCAATTTCATTGCCCTTAACACCTTTGTGCCCTGGCACCCGCCAGAGTTTGACATTGTTTCTTCTGGCGAGGTCTTATAGGGCATCATGGCATTCGTTGACGGTTTTTGAGTTCATGCTGTACGAAATCAACGCTTTAAGCGCTGCTTGGCTAACAAAGAGTATGTTGATGGTTACTCCTCAGTTTATAAACTGCCTTCCAACCATTCAGACGTGCCTTTCGTTGCTCTTACATACGCCTTCCAATCCGCTGTCTAGTGCGCCCCTCGACCTAATTTCGAATAAAACAAATAAATACAAAAACATAATAACGCGCCAGTTCTCCCCATCGACCTTATTTCGATCAAACTAAATAAACAGAAAAACTAAAAAAAAAAAAAAAAAAAAAAAAGAAAAAAAATGTCACAGTGCGGTTTTGATAATTGTCTGTATAAAGATACCAATGCCGATTTATTGCCCTGTAAGGGTATTTGCGGCAACTCATTTCACCCGTTATGCGCCGGGCTTAGTAAACGTGCCAGTGTGTACCTCAAAGATTACAGCAGCAACTTTTTGTTTTACTGCAATGAGTGCAAAAACATCTCCCTTTCACACGTAATGCTCGCGATTAAGTGTGTCAGTGATTCGATCGCCTCACTGACCTCGGACAATAAATTACACCATAAAAAAACTCTTGCCCAACTCTCTTCTTTTGGTGACCTAAACAAGGGTTTTGATGATCTTAATAATAACATAGACGTGTCTATCAGTGCGCTGAGATCTAAAGTCAAGGCCTTGGACAAACATCTAGAAGCAATCGACGTCTCCTTGAATAGACCGCAAAGTGAGCCCAATTTCCCCCCCCTCACGACTCTTAAGACTGATATTAAGTCTATTCTCGACTCGTGGTTTAGTGCTCTGTGTGCTGACCTCAAAAAATCGATCGACTCCCACGTGCCTTCTATCAACGACTGCCTGAAATCCCTCCGATCCGACCTGGAGATCCATTTCCAAAACTCTAGTAATGACTTCCGCTTCATGGAGCTAACACGCAAGCTTGATGATCTTCGTAATGATGTCGCAGCTAATCGCATATTATTAAGCGATTTAGGTGAAGAATTGAAGTTCATGCCAATTAGATCCAACGGCACCCCTCAGCCACAGCCGTACGATACATCGATCATGGATGAATTGAATGAAACCACACGGACCCCCCCACCTTTGCTCCAAGCCCCTGCCCTATCAAGGACTCTATTGGCAGCGTCACCACCTCTGGAAATGATAACACCTCAACCAGCTCAGCTGCCTACCATTCAACGTTTTGGTACCTCTTGGACTCAATCTGAGTGGAACAACAGGCTCCAAAAAATTTGCGACAACAACTCCGCCCAACTCACCATCGATGGAACTCCCGAAAACGCTGATGCTGCTTGGTTAACCTACCGTTTTAATAAAAAGTATAATATAAGTATAAGTAATTGTAAGAAAATACCCAATAAGCCTAACTCCTTCCAATTTGATATTCCCCTCAAATACAAATGGCTTTTCCTCACCCCCTCTGGTAAAACTTTACATTTCCATAAGATCTTTCCTAAAATAAATGCCAAAGCACCAAAAAAGCAAGCTTCCATACGTCCAAAACCTAACAATTTTCAACCCAAGGTCAGCGAGCATCCCAAATTTCCACCTAATTCAGACCAAAATTGGAGTTTTAAAACCAACCTCTTTCCAAATTTTACACATCCATCGATCTCTCATCTATCTAGCAAAATTCAGCCAAAACCCCAACGTCAACGCGTTTCATTTAAATCGAATCCAACAACTACCAACATCCCTCCTTCCAAATCACCTGTCCCGAATTCATTTCCAAATTTTGACCTCACGTCAGGAGCCAAGTATCCTAACTTCCGTAGCTCTCATATCCTCAACCCCTCCCAACCATCCCCCTCCAATATCACCACACAAAATCCCAACCTTTCGCCCGACTCTTCATCACCACCCACAGCAACAATTCCTGCCCCACTCACCCATTCTTCAGTCGCGACTCAATCTTTCGTTGATCCCCTTATGCCTCCTACAGTTAAACTTACTCAGCTTACTACTGACCCTATTCAAAATCGCTACGCTCTCTCTCGACTAAGAGATCGGAAGATATATGAGAACATTCGTCTCTTTTTGGCTTACCTTCATGATAAATCCGACTCGGTTTGCTATGAAGGTAATACAAACACAAGCGTCATGGTTTCCATTAAACAGGAAGGTCTCCCTACGGACTACGCTAGCCTCAAGAGCCTCTTCATCAAATACAACGAATTCCTTAATATCCCGCCCCAAAAAGTGTCAAATGATCTTGATACCTATCGCCAATACATTCACTCTAAACGAATATCACACCTTCAACGTAGTAGAGCTGATCACGATAAGTTTTTTCGTCCCTAAATCTCTCCCCCTTCCAGCAATACCATCACTCCGTCAAAATCTTCCTCTTACCATCTATTATCAGAACGTAAGAGGTCTCCGCTCAAAAACCCAAACTGTCTTCCAACAATCACATGCTCTACCCTTTGAAATCTTTGCTCTGACCGAAACGAACCTGATCCCCGGCATAAATAACTCCGAACTGTTCCCATCAAATTTCAATGTTTATCGAGATGACGAACTCGGCCGACCCATTGAGGGTTGCCCCTGTCGGGGTGTCCTTCTAGCCGTCCTTAATTCAATTGACTCCTCCCTTATTGCAGTATCATCCTCCCCACATCTCGACTTTATTACAATCAAGATTGTGCTACCCCAGAAGACCCTTTACATCACTTGTTTCTACATCTTGCCCTCACAACCCATAGAATCTTATCAACTCGCCATCAACACGATTGACCAAATAACTGATTTAAGAGATCCTCAGGATGAAATCCTTCTCCTCGGAGATTTCAACCTTCCTCATCTTAAATGGTCTCAATCAGACGAAGAATCGTTTTATATTGCCACCAACCCCACTACGACCAAAGAATGTCTCTTCTTGGATCGCCTAGCAGATTCAAACCTTAGCCAAGTTAGTGGCATCTCAAACTACATGGGTAGACAACTAGACCTCATATTCACAACCGATCCCTTCAATTCTTCCGTCTCTCGTTGTCCACTTTCCCTTTCTACCATCGATAACTTCCATCCTCCCCTTCTTCTTTCCTTTTTTCATAATTCTTCATCACAGAATACTCCCCCTACAGTTCTGCCTTCTCACGATTTCCACAAAGCGAAATTTCACCAAATTAACGAATACCTTAAAAAAGCGCTTTTCAATTTTGATAATCTAACTTTAAATGATGCTGTATCCATATTCTACAGGGAAATATTTAATTCTATCTCTCTTTACGTCCCATTTTCCCAACGCACAACTTTGTCCTCCTCCCCACCATGGTATAATCGCAGACTCCGATCCCTAAGAAACAAAAGAAATAAACAGTGGTCAATATTCCTTCGTACCCAATCCCCTAAAGACTTCTCTAATTACATGGGTAGCTATCTCCACTTTACGGCCCTTCACAACTCTCTCTATCAACGCTATATAGCCGAAACACAAGCCAATCTTATAAGCGATCCAAAGTCCTTCTTTAAGTTTGTTAACTACAAAAGAAAATCTGATGGGTACCCCACCTCTCTTTCCTTCAATGATCAAACCTCAAATGACCCTAACATTATCGCCAATTTTTTTGCCACCTATTTCAAACAATCTTTCGCCGACGATTCCTTTGTTCCGGATCCCGCTTACTTCGATTATTTACCGAATTTCTCCTTTGGACCTTTTCTTCCTCGTACAGTCGACCCCTGTGTCATCGAAAACAAATTAAATCAACTTAAAGATGAATTCACTCCTGGACCTGACGGTCTCCCTGCTATATTCCTAAAAAAATGCTCCTCAACCCTCTCTTCCCCTCTCTCGAAAATCTTCACTTTATCCCTATGTTTGGGCGAATTCCCCCAGTTATGGAAAACCTCATATATAACCCCTATACACAAAAAAGGGCCGAAGAACGATATCAACAATTATCGTCCCATTGCCAAACTGTCACATATACCCAAACTCTTCGAGAGCATTTTGCATGAAATCTTAAGTTTTCGCTGCAAGTCTTTAATCTCCCCTAGACAACACGGTTTCCTCAAATGCAGATCTACAACCACAAATCTTGTTGAATTTGTGTCCTTTACCCTCTCGGCCTTAGAAAATGGCAATGAAGTCGACGTTATTTCTACCGATTTCAGTAAAGCTTTCGATAAAATTTCCCACAGCCTAATACTCTTCAAACTGTCTTCCCTTGGTTTCGATCCCATTTCCGTGAAGTGGATATCTTCTTACTTGAACAATCGCTATTATAGTGTTCGCTTCAGGTCTGCCTTTTCTAAACCTTTTCCAGCTTCCTCCGGTGTCCCCCAAGGTAGCCACTTAGGTCCACTTCTTTTCGTTCTTACCATTAACGATATTGAAATGGTGATCAAACATTCCCATGTCTCACTATATGCCGATGATACCAAGTTCTTCAGGAGTATTTCCTCCAGTCAGGACCCTTCCCTAATCCAATTAGATCTCAATAGTTTTTCCACCTGGTGTTCCAAAAACTGCTTGGAACTCAACATTCCCAAATGCCAATCCATTACTTTTTCACGTAAACGAATCAAACCCCCTCCCCGTCTCTACTTTCTAAATAATCAACCCATAGCCACCGGGATCTTGGCATATTATGTGACCAGGAGTTAAATTTTCGGACACATATCGACGAGATAATCCTTAAAGCTAATTCAGCACTCGGCTTCGTAAAGCGATGGTCTAAAGAATTCTCCAACCCCTTCGTTACCCGATCTCTCTACACAACCTTTGTCCGGCCCCTTCTTGAATACGCCTCTCAAGTATGGTCACCTTACCAACAAACCCACATTTCTAGAATTGAGAGCATCCAACGCCGATTCCTACGTTTTGCACTTCGAGGTCTCCCCTGGAATAATCCTTTGCTCCTACCACCCTATCAAGATCGTCTTAAATTAATCAACATGAACACGTTGGAGGAAAGAAGAACTGTATCTGACATTCTCTTCATCCATCGACTCCTTTCAGGTACCATTGATTGCGCGACCCTCTATGACTCTGTCTCTATCAACACTAACCCCCGCAATGTACGTAATCCCCGTCTCTTCTACCTAGCCACCCCCCGCACCGCCTATGGCTCCAATGAACCCATTTCTCGTATGCTGGGAAGTGTTAACTCAAATCCTTACTTCGACTTCAACCTCAGCACTCAATGCTTAAAAACTCGTCTTATTAATCATGCCCCCCTCCCCCACCATCATTAGCTTCTAAGTTAGATTAAGTTAGAATAAGTTAGATTAAGTTGGCTTGAATTAAGCCCAATAAATGGGGGTGTTCGCCCCCACGAAAATTCAAATTCAAATCCTCTTATGCCAGTCTCTAGGTTTAGATTGACGAATGTAAGGATGGTATGTAATTCTGCTTGCAATATGTTAGGACTTATTCCCAGGGTCTTCGAGATCTTACGAGTTGGTCCAAAAATGCTGGCACCAACGCCAAAAGTCATCTTGGCGCAAGGGATCACTGGTTTCCCATGCGGAGCGATTTGGGACCAATATCTCAAATCTCTTGTCAAAAATGAAGGTGTGTGGTAATGCGTCTAAGACCGCGGTGATCATATCCAGCTCGGGAAGATGTCCACATTGGGCTTAGCCGCTTTTGTGAGTTTGATTTTAATATTGAAATACCAGTTAAGTCTGCGATCCAGGTCAATACCTAGATACTTGACTTCTTCTGAAAACGCTATGTTTGTGCCATTAAGAAAGACGGAGCAGGGCTGTACCTTTCTCCTCTTTGTAAACGGGACTAAGAATGTCTTATTTGAGTTAATTGATAAACCCTCTCTGCCACATCAGTCAGAGAAAAACTGGGGGATGGTCTACATCCCTGCAGGATAGTGCAGTGGTGATAATAGCAAGTATTCAAAGGCCCTCCACTCAATGTCGAGAAAGACGCAAATTGCGATCTCCTTATGTGTGGATCTACTTTCATCGCGCGCCACCAGGTAGTGTAGCGCATTTTCAGTAGATCGTTTTTTGCGATATGCATACTGATTGCGATGCAGTGATATCTGATTCTCCAGGATACCTCTAATATAAAGCTCTATCAGTTTTTCCATTGTTTTTAGAAGGAACCATGTCAAACTGATAGGGTGATAGGATTTAGGCTGTTCATTTGGCTTTCCAATTTTGGGGATGAAGGCAACATTGACCTCCCTTCAGATTTGGGGGATGTAGCCTAGGTTGAAACAAGACCTAAAAAAAACGATCAGAGGTGACAAAATAGTGTTCAGGACCCTCTCGAAGATAACAGGAAAGACATCGTCTTTGCTTCGGGCCTTGTATGTATGTATGTATGTATGTTGGCGTCACAGTCCATGAAGGACCAGAGCCAAGCTTCTGTCAATCACCTATGTTGTGTGTGATTTTATTTTCCCATAGGTGAGAGGGAGCTACAGTTTAGTGCCGGTTCTGAACGGTCAAGAAGCTTTTCTTGACAATTATACTACAGGGGTTTTGTCAGTACCCCGCTGAGGAGAAGCCTCATTTGCCCATTGCCCCAAAAGGCAGACTTCTCTAGGAATACCCACCAATATACCATAAAGCCCCTTTTCGGACGTACCGCCAAATATAAAGAATCCTCCTTCAACCAAACCACACGAATCTAGAATTCCCTGCCGGATTCGGTCTTCTCCCCTCAATTCAACATGCAAGCATTTAAGATCAATATCCATCGGAATCTCCTCTATCCCTATTCCTTTCTACCTTCTGTCCGCACTGTGTCGCCGACATATTATGTAAATATTATGTAAAAAAAAAAAAAAAAAAAAAAAACAACGAACTACAGCCACTTCCTTTCCAGAATGTTTTGTTCAGCTAACCAATCGTAAATTTCCATAGACTTTATTTTAGCCTACGTCGAGCACAAATGTCTTCATATGTGAAGAGAACACCTTAGGTTACCTACCACCCCCGACAAGAAACCCGTGGTATGATGGCGAATGTGAACAGAAAAAGGCAGTAACCGAGGAAGCGTACCAAAAGGCGCTAAAGCAAAAAACCAAGGCAGCGCGAGAGGAGTACCGAGCCAGAAGAAGGGAGGAGAAAAAACTGCTGCGACTAAAGAAAAGAATCTGCGCAGTCTCCCAGCTCAAGGATATCGAAGAATGGCTTGCCATCAGAGCTCTTCAAGGCTGGTCGCGATGTTCTGGTAGGGAGCATGCACCAGATCATCTGTAGAATTTGGGAATATGAAAGCATGCCCGACGACTCGAATATCAGCTCTATTTGCTTCATCCACAAAAAAGGCGATCCTACCTCCTGCCAGAACTATAGAGGTATATCCCTGCTCAATGTCGCATACAAGAAACTGTCCAGCATACTGTGTGAATGTCTTAAGCCCTTTTGCACTGCACTAGTCGGCAGCTACCAATGCGGCTTCCGGCTCGGTAAATCGACTATAGACCAAATATTCACACTTCGACAAATCCTGGAAAAGACCAACAAGTTTCAAATCGATACACATCATCTCATTATCGATTTTGAAGCCGCATACGACAGCAATCACCGCAAAGAATTGTTTGATGCGATGACTGAATTCGGGATCCCAGGAAAACTGATCCGGCTGTGTCGCGCCACGCTAAAAAACACGCGATGCACCGTGCAGTTCGGTTCTAGGACATCTGAACCGTTTAAAAAATGCACCGGATTCCGGCAAGAAGATTCGCTGTCGTGCGACTTCTTCAATTTAGTGCTGGAGAAGATAGTGCGACGCACAGGCGTCGACAGGAAAGGCACTATCTTCTACAAATTTGTCAAGCTGTCAGGATGCGCGGATAATATTGACATCATCGCGCAGTCTCGGTGATGTTGTAGAAGCTTTCATCGCGATTGAGGAACAGGCAAAACGAGTTGGTCTTAAAGTCAACAAAGATAAGACAAAGTACATGCTGTCAAGGAAAAACCGATCCATCGCTCACCACCTTTGACAAAATATGACAGATTGACATGTATCATTTCGGGGTAGCTAAGGAGTTTGTCTACCTCGGGGCAAACGTCAACTCCACAAGCGACACCACAGTAGAGATCCGGCATATAATCGCCCTTGGCTACCGCTGCTACTTCGGTTTGTCCGAGTAACTTGGGTCAAAACTCCTCACTCAAAGAACCAAAGTCATGCTTTACAAAACCGCCCTTGGCTACCGCCGCTACTTCGGTTTGTCCAAACAACTTGGGTCAAAACTCCTCACTCGAAGAACCAACGTCCTGCTTTACAAGGCGCCAGTATTGCTATACGGAGCCGAAAGCTGGACAATAAACAGGACGGCGGAGCTGATTTTGGGTTTTTTCGAAAGAAAAGTTAGGCGCCGGATATTTGGTCATGTCTGTGAGGAAGGTGAATGGAGGAGAAGACAGAACCGCGAACTCTACGAGCTGTACAAAGATGTGGACATAGTCCGGAAGGCAAAGATCCATCGACTACATTGGCTCGGCCACATCGAGCGCATGAACACCAACGCCTCCTGATTCGAGAAGAAGAGGAAGACCGAACCTCCGGTATAAAGACCAGGTATTCGCGGATGCAAGACAACTTGATCTTGATAACTGGAAACAGCGTGCCCGGGACCATCAAGGATGGAAGGCAGCTATAGCTCAGGCTCAGATCCTTCATGGATCGCCGGCCTGATATGCAAGTAAGTTATTTTAGTCATCTGTATCGCCTATTAAACATTTCTTTACACGTCCTCATAACATCCCACATCAGTTCTTCTACTTTCTAATACATCATTAACCGCCTCCATAGTTCATTGGCTCGTCCTCATAGCCTAATTTTTTAGGTTAAGTTCCTGTAGTTAGTTAATTTAGTTTTTTCTTACTTTAGCTGGTCTTGAGCTTAGATTGTTTAAGTTTTAGATTTTGGTAGCTGACAATATGCTTAGTAATAAATTAAATAAATGGGTATATCGTGAAATATAAAACAAACGACAAAGGAAAGAATGAAGAGCTTGCTTTTGAAAAAGAAATGAGCAGTTTATGGGGAAAGATTTTCATTAGAATCCGTCGAGCAGAAATGGCTGGTTAGCTTTCATTTTGACAATTTTCTCGTAAACGATAAGCCACGATCTGGTTTTTCTGTCAAACAATATATTACATATCTTTATATATTATCGACATATTATCACTATTGTTTCTGGTATAGAGTTAGGCATTGACTACAGGAGAGTCTTTACCCATTTACCGAGAGCTAGGTTCGTCATGTAACCTAGATGAGATGGATTGAATTAATATCTGCGTTTCGTTGTCTAAGGGCATTGAACTTTAGCCCTTTCTAAAATTAGTCGAAATTTGCAATGAAAAATGGATCACGTATGACTGGAAAGAAATCGACCTTCATGGGGACCTTCCAAATGGCTAAATAATTAAAACTCATCTCCGCTGGCCTGCATTGACTAATGGACATTTTCTTATCGTTCAGCATGATGACACCCAACCACTCCTTTGATAACCACTTTGGTTGGGAAATTTGAATACACTCACTGACTAGAACAAACATAGCAGTTTTCGCCTATCACCTGAACTGGTGTCCTCATAACTCAACTCACTCATAGGATTAAGATGGCCTTAAGACAAGCTTTTGCAATAACTGTAGTCATAATTGATCACAAAGTTCGTCGTCTATAAAATAATAACCAATTACTCCATTCTAAAAATCATTAAGTAGTTCAATGTAAGACAAGCAAATGCAAAAGTGGGTATCACTAACTTCGCTCTTATGTTATCTGGTTTCAATTTTATTATTTTTTTTTGGAGCAAAATTAATTTTCAAAATTGAGTTTATATTTACTCCGAAGCGCATAGCTCGGATCGGAAGCGCTTAATGGTGGTGTTAATTACATCGGGGTGGTACATCCACAACATGGGGCCTGCACCAAAAGGGCGACTGGAAGTGAACCTTGATATCGAAAACCATTAGTGACGGAGGGTACTTAAAATAACCAAATTAATTATTGTAATTAAGCGAGGGCCCACATATGGGTAAGAATTGGGAAAAAAAGATTTGCGATTATTTCGATTTAATTAATTCAGGGCTGTGTAGAGAGGACTTTTTTGCAATTTTGCATACTGATTTTTTGCCTTGTTTTATATCCTGCCACAATGTGGTATTCTGGTCGTATGTAGGAAAGAGAGTCATTCAATTTTCCTGCGGTTCGGAAGCAAACACAATTTGTTGTTTATTAGTATCATAGATGATAATTAATGTTTATTTAACGCGTGAAATATTCAAATTTGATGGCTGTAAATTAAATTTTACCCTGGTCGTGATAGGAGGCGGGTTCCTTTATGTTGGGATGGAAAATTGTAAATTATGGACAACAGCAGCATCGAAATCGGGTTGCGTTTGTGTTGATGGTTATGAATTAAATATACTAAATTATCGTAATTAGAAGAAATATGTGTTTTGCGGCTGGTCACGGTGAAAAATGATAAATACCATTCGGGTCAAGTGCAGTGTATGCCTTTACTTAGCAATATTAGATATGCAAAAAATCTATAGATGTATCTAAGCCGAAGTTTGCCGCAGAAAACTGAGCAGAGAAAGAGGCAAAATACAAAATCCTTTCTTTGCTTTTCTTGACCATCTGTCAAAATCCGATGCAATCTGCACAAGCCATAGAACAGCAGTAGATATGCTGTCAAAGCGTCAATAGAAATGTCGCTTCAGTTTTGTTTGTCTTCACTACCCACAAGAAACCTTTTGATTTATGATAAGTGTCCATTCTGGAAAACTGACTGTATAGTATGTATCATCCTTTAAACTCAATGTAACCATCAAAAAGTAAGAGTATACTATAATATGAGAGCGCTGTGGCGCAGTAGGTAGTGTGTTGGCCTTTGACGCTGATGACACGGGATCGAATCCCGACAACAGCCATGTCATCGAACGTGTTTTTCACGGCGCTTCTTCTAAGCGGGGTACTGACAAAACCCCCTGTAGCATAATTGTCAAGAAAAGCTTCTGTCACCTATGGGAAAATAAAATCTCACACAACATGGGTGATTGAGAGAAGCTTGGCTCTGGTCCTTCATGGGCTGTAACGCCACCAAAAGAAAGAAAGAAATCTTTCTAAGGTTCACGCCCCTTATTAAAATGTACCCACGTGAGCTACTACAAATTTTGATACATCATAAAAAAGCCCTCAAATCATATTTTAAAATGCGCTATATACCATTTTATAAAACATAAACACAAAGTAACAAATTCATTTTTAAAGAAAAAAGGGTTAAAAACAAGCGTCAAAATTCAGTGAACAGGTCTTAATTTGCGAAAAATATATCATTTTGGTATCGTTGAAAAGGTCTTCGAAAGTAGTTCTATAATTATGTAAGAACATTTTTCGATAACTGTTTAGATCTTCAACATTTGTAAATAGATTACAATGGTTTTTATGTCAGTAAGTACTTAGCTGTTGCTTTAATAAGCGGTATAATTTGTATAAATACCTGTTGTAATTTTAAAGATATTTGAGTTTATTTTCTGCAGGATGTTTAAATTTAGCACATCCGCTTAGTCCTTTCCTTATCGGAAAATTAGCGAAATAGTCAAGAAAGAAAAGCCATAGGGGAGAGTACGATAACTTCGGCGCAAAAAATTGGCAACTGTTTTTTGTAGAGGAGTCAAAAACAAGCTTTTTATCTCGCCCCGTTTAGAAGATAGGGGCAATTTAAAAAAAAAAATTACTTACCATAAAAAAAAAATGATTATTATTAAGAAACAAGGGCAACACTTACGATGAAGTAATATACTTATTTTGAAAGCCAGAAATCTGTTCTTTAATGCTAATTTTAAATTAAATTATTTGTGTTAACAGCTTTTGAAAAGTTCGCATGCAAACCCATAAGGTTGATAAAAAAATTAAGATAAAGAGTAGACCAATTTTTCTCAAAATTTTGAAAAGAAGTGCTAGATTGGATTTTTGCGGTTAATGCTTATATCAATTCTGGATCGAACACAACAAACCGAGTAGTTTTATGTCTTTTAGTTCTTGAGAAAATTGAAAATTACTATTTTTGTTTTGTTTTTTGGCATTTACTTGGACTTCTTTGAGGTAAGTGGAGAGAGTACGATTACGGTGGCGCTGCGATCTGACGATGGATTTAGCTACATCGACCCAAAATATATCGAAAATGAAGAATTAAATTTTTCGATATCTCACTTCTACAAGCGCCATCCCAGTGAAATATGTATGGGCGGGAATGCTGCCCCCCTGCAACCCCCCTGCTTGAGCTCACTGTAGGATTTGAAGTGGGCGCAATGTTGGGTATATACAAAGTATAAACGCCAAAGTTTGATGAATGCCACTTCTAAATAAATAAATAAATAAATCGGAGCTTTATCCAAATACAATTCCAAATATTGATATTTCGAAAACGAAGCGAGATATCGAAAGATGTTATTCATCATTTTCGATTTATTTTGGGTTGGTTTAGCTAAATCCATCGTCAAATCGCGGCGCCACAGAAATCGTACTGTCCCCACTTACCTAGGGTTGCCAGTTCGTAATTGGAACATATCTGGACCTTATGTTGATATTTCGGGAAGCATCTCGACATTTCAAAGTTCGATGATTTTATTTTTTCATTAATAACGCAAAACATATATATTTATTAATTACTGTGTAGCACAGATTTATTTCAGTATAGGTTTTGAACAACAATTTTAAAAAAGAATGAAGAAATTCAATAACGAAAACAAAAACAGACTAAGTTCTCCATCACATTTCTTTTCAGATACCTACGTATTTACATTTCGTTTGCTAACAGGTACAGTTAATTAGTAGCGTATGTTTTACAAAGTAGGTTAGACCATGTGAAAGTGGTTGGCATAAGCCACACCTAGGCCGATGTCGGCCCATTGTGATACCACATGGATCATATTACCCTGATCTGCTACCTGAGAACCAACCGGTGCTTCTGATGAAGCGATGGAGTTGAGCTATTTTTAGGTCTGCTAGCTCACTTAGATTTTCATAGAAGGGCGCGCCGAGGTAGGGGCATGAGTAGAGAAGGTGATGTATTGATTCCTCTTCCTCCTCGTCCATGCAGTCGCGGCAGAAGTCATTGGAGGGTAGGCCTAGTCTGGCGGCGTTGTGTCCCAATGATGCAGTCACCTGTAATGACACCCACTAGAGTACTTAAGGTTGCCCTTTTGGTTGCTACTAGGTCCCTGGTTCATCCTAGGTCTAACATAGGCCAGATTTGTTTAGTGATAAACCCGATATTACTTTCATTCCATTGGAGGTTGGCCGCCTCTATGGTTCGAAGTTTTATCATGTGCTATACCTTATGGTACTTATCGGTGTTTCTAGGTACGCGAGGGTAGGAAGACTGAGTGTGCTTGACCGTAACTTTGCGACTTCGTCGGCCGCGCAGTTTCCTGGAATATCCATATGCCCGGGGACCCACAGTACTTCAATATTGAACTGTTCAGCCATCTCGTCTAGAGATACGCGGCAGTTAAGGGATTCTTTGATTTGTGGGTTACCGCGGCCAGGGATTTTATCGCAGATTGGCTGTCCGTGCAAATGATAATATCCTTAGCGGGATATTGAGCCATGCAAGGGCCTCCGTGATTAAGAATGGTAGTATGGCCTTTATGTGATGTGGGCCTTCGTAAAAATCCAAAAATTTTCTGCTAATACCAGATTCTGGATTAAAATATTCCTAATATTTAAAGCGTCGACGCTTATGCCAGAGAAAATATTTTGCTTGACTTCTTTAACCACCTGTTCCTGGGCATGTGGACCAAGTATATTGCGAACTATAGCTGCTGCCTTAGTACGCCCACACGATATTTTAGTGACAATCTTATTATCGCTATAAAATGCTAAACATAACTTTAGTTGGCAATCGAGACTGTTACTATTTATTCCATCATAACATTGTGGAAGACACTAACCAATTCGGCGACTGAGATCAATGTTTCGATATGCGTATCTATTCGAATCACAAAATGCTTGAGGCCGACAGATGATTTTTGTATGAATGTTTTTTAGTTATCTTGTGTCTCCATACTTTACCGATACTTCAACCTGACATAATTTACAAATAACTGTGTGATAGTTTTTTTGTATCCATTTGGAGAAGTCTGGATTGGTCTCCCAATGTTCGGAGTATGTTGTCAATCTTTTTTTCTTAGACGGTCCTCGTTGTAGTGAGTGGCCTGATTCTGATCGGCGTTTCTATTATCAAAAAGGAACTAGTCAGTTTGAGATTAATTATTTTTACATTAATACATACATATCTACACATTTTGCAATTTTCATATACATACATATGTAATTAAAAAAAAAGTACGAGACTTTTGAATTTTTGACTGGATAAATTATTTTTAACCAGGACTCTGGACACCGCTAAAAATATGTGGACATTCCCGGCCGAGTAAATGCCAAAAAACAAAATAAAATAGTAATTTTCAATTTTCTCAAAAACCATCTATTTTTTTATGTTCGTTCAGAATTGATATCAGCATTGACCACAAAAATCCAACTTAACACTTCATTTCACAATTTTAAGATAGATTGGTCTAAGCCTTTTTTTTTTAAATTTTTTTTTTCAAAATTTTGAGTTTGCATGCGAATTTTCCAAAAACTATTAACATAAGCAATTTAATTTAAATTTTGCATTTAAGAACAGGTTTCTGGCTTTTCAAATTTGGTACAGCGCTTCATTGGAGGAGTTGCCGTTGTTTTTTAGTATTTTTGTTTTCATTCTGTAATTTTTTTTTTTAATTGCCCCTAACTCCTAAACGGGGCGAAATAGACCCCCCCCCCCACCCATAGTAAACAATTCTTGTTTTTGAGCCCTCTACAAAAAACCGTTATCAATTTTTGGCGCCAACTCGTGCCAAACCAAGTTTAAAGTTTTGGAAAATTTAAAAAGAATAGATAGACCTAAAAAGCTGAGCTCAAGAGAAGAAATGCAAATTATGACCGAAGTGAGGAAGAGCCCGAGTTCAAGTGCAGTTAAAATTGCGGAAAAAAATATTAATAACGATTGGAAAAGTAGTTAGTGCGAGTACGTTACGACGAACATTACACAAATCGGGTTTACATGGCAAGACTGACAGAAAAATGCCCTTTATTTAAAAAGTAAATAAAACGAAAGGTTTAAATGTTGCTAAAAATATAAAAACCACGATGTACATACATATCTTTCTGGAGGAATGTATTATTTACAGACGAAAGAAATTTCAAGTTCGTAATTCCAAAAAGTCACACAAACATAAAAAAAAAAAAAAAACAATAGAGAGTTTGGTGAGCAGAATATAAGCAGCACTGTGAAGCACGGTCGAAAACCTTGCTTTCATTGAAAGCATAATGAAGAAACAAGAGTATCTGAACATTCTCAGGAACGATTTGCAACCGAGCGTAAGCAAATTTAGTATGCCTAGGAAGTGGATCTTTCAGCAAGACTATGATCATAAGCATACCGATCGGCTTGTTAAATAATGTCTTCTTTATAGGACACCAAAACAACTCGATCACCCACCCCAACCACTGGACTTAAATCCAATTGAGCATTTATGGGATCATTTGGGCCGCCGAATTCGGGAAAGGAAAATTAAAAACAAGGATGACCTAAAAACAGCAAGAATTTTCCAAAATATCGTCCGATGTTGCAATTAAACTCGTAGCATCCATGCTACGTAGACTTAAAGAAGTCGTAAAATCGAAAAGGTGGACAAGCAAATTACTCATTTCTTATTTCGACATTGATCGATTTATGTATTCATTAAAATTAATCTGTTGTTTGCTTAATTTTGAACCTTAGAAAGATGATTGTTTACTCACTTTCGATGCTCACATTCAGATATACCTTTCATCGCCGATCGAAGAAAAAAGACACACACTCTCTAATATTAGCCTCAGACCCTGAGCATCTTGAAATGTGGAGATACATATATGTATGTATATATGAATATTTTAAATTGGCACAATCGTATTTATTAAAATAAAATCTCATGAAGTGAGCTTTTGGCTCACAAAGAATTCCGGAATGCACCTAATTAGGATCAGAGGGATAAACAAATGCCTAGTCAACCTCATCTTATGTGTCAACATTGGACAATTCAAACTTGCCACGCCGAAGATTATTTTTACGTAAGCTATACATATGAAAAGGAAGAAAAAGTACAATAGTTTAAGAACAATCCAAAGATAACTTCAAGGGTAGCAAATCTAAGCAACTTGTTGCTTATCGGCTAAAAGTCCACTTCAGGATCTGGAATGAAAGATGGCATCGCAGTCAAGAAGATAAGATGTTTTTAGACTGCATATCTATCATTCTCACCATTGTAATTAAATAATTTGTATAATATTTCAGTAGAAAGATATGAATCACATCTCTGTAAATCTATTAGGTAAATTGTGCGATAACACATTTTTTGTAAATTTTAAATGAAATAAATAAATATCTATCTATATCATAAGTCTAGTTTTGTTGCTTACAAGTAATTCGTGTTTGGCGAATCATTGTCGTAGTATATTTAAGTCCCAATGTAACTTGACTACCGAATCGACAATACGTGTATTATTATAAGTTAATCAAAAATAGCAATGGTCCCAAAACTGAACCTTGTGGTACACCGGTTTTCATTTGCAACCGATTACTAAAAACACCGCTAAGTTTTACTCGTTGCGTGCTGTTTGATAAATAAGACGAAACCCATTTATGGATCACACCTCTAAATCCACTTCTATACAGTTTGCTCAGGAGAATATCGTGATCGACCATATCAAAAGCTTTCGTCATATCTATAAAGAGTACTTAGTTAGGGTGATTGCTATTAAAACTATCATAAATTTCACTACACACTTTAAGGAGTCTTCGGTAGATCTACCTTCACGAAATACGAACTGGTTATTACATAGAAATTGATTTTTGTTTAGGAACGATACTAGCCGAACTTTAATTAGTTTCTCAAATAGTTTCGAAAACGTTGGGAGTACAGAGATGGGCCTATATTGAGTTATCGAGTTTCTATTACCTATTTTAAATAACGAAATGACTTCAGAATTTTTCAGTGACGAAGGAAATGTACCACAATACACACTTAATTGAACAAGTGACTTAATACATCAGTAACAAAGAAGGAAATTCGTTTCAAGAGATAACTGGTTATACCATCGGAAGTACAAGAATTCTTATTACCTAAGGACATAATAATTTTATAGATATCGGCTGGTGTATAGGGATCAAAAACAAAACCATTACTAATAGAAGCATCTTCAACTAAATCTGGGAACATATTACAACTGCAACTGTAATGGGCACTTTCCATTCATTTTTTATATTTCCTTGGCATTTATGGAGCTTAGTTGCAAAGTAAGTGTCGCGACATAATTTAACCTATTTCTTCGGCTCTTCATTTATTTTATGATATCGCTTTTTTAGTGATTGATTTCCCAGATGTCGTTTACAATTTTTTCGTAGTTTATTTTTTTAAGCAAATTTATATTGATCCACGGCCTAAGACGTTTTAAAAGCAACTTCCCTGTAATTTGCTTGATAGTGCAGCTCTCTATATGGTTTTGGAGTATTTTTATAAAGATATCATAGGCTACTGAGGACACTAATCGGACATTTCGCCGGTGGCAAGCTTGGGACCTAGGTACATAGATTCATCATATGAATATATGATATATTGGCCGCTATACCACCAAATTTGTAAGAAAAAATGTTACTTTTCAATGAAGTGTGAAATTGTATAGGTAAGTGTGTATAAAAGGATCTAACTCTTATGCAAGAAAATTTGGTCCCACTAATGGGTACCGGTTTTAAACTCCTACAAGGACGACATCTACGAGTATCACACTATTTATGGTTACTCGAATCAGATGCATTTATTATTTTTTTACTTTAACAGGTGTAGTTAAACTCAACTCAGTCAACATTTTAGATAACGTATGATCGTGGGCAATTACATAAACATATGCCTTGACTGAATATTGAAGGCTACATTTTTGTAGACTCTATCGCAAAACTCTGATAAGTTCCTGCCTCTGAAAAATAATTTTCATTTCTGATTACTTGTCATAAGCAATACCTAATGAGTAATTACTATTGATTTTTGAATACGTACTAGATGCCATCGATTTATTTTACCTTCAACAAAAGTCATAGTTTTCCACTACGACTCCAGACCAATTACATCAATCAGGTACGAGACAGAACGTTTTGACGTAAATGCCATCGACCAGATCCATACACCAGCTTTTCCACACTCCATCAACCACAATAGACCCCAAACGTATACGTATTCCAAATTGCAAATAAACCAATATTCTCGACAATGTTAACCACCTTAACAGACCAATCAATCAAAAACAAATTATTACAAAACTCTACAAAACTCACAATGCGACACTATGAATCTTCAAAACCTCCTCTCCGTCACCAAAGATTACGTTTTCCCAAATAAATAAAAATCCTGGGACAATAAGTAACCCTGTTCCAAGCAAACAATTATCTATCCATCTTTTGTAATATTTTACACAACGCCACAACTCCTTGTAGCTAAATAACCATAATTACTGCAGGAAACAAACAAAATACGACCCAATTCGGTCGGATTGCAACGTAGTTAAAAAATAATAATAAAAGCGGAAAAAAAAAAGAAAAAAGAAAATGGCGAGGGTAAGTAACAAATTGTTAATAAGACCACCATTGAAATCTCCCATAAACTGTAAACTGTCCATAAACAAAGCCTTAACTTCTTGCCGGGTTGAAACTGTGGGTTGAGGCTCGAGATCTAGTGCAGATTCAAGAGATGCCCTTCACGAAGCCATCGCCCTTGTCGTCGCGGTCGTAGTCGATCGCATTTACGGTTGTGG
The DNA here is from genome assembly GCA_951905685.1 of Eumerus sabulonum. Lineage (NCBI taxonomy): Eukaryota > Metazoa > Arthropoda > Insecta > Diptera > Syrphidae > Eumerus > Eumerus sabulonum. The sequence continues at coordinate 39,525,076 of OX645062.1, read as the reverse complement.
TCTTGGATCCTTTTACCTGAGCTATATATTCTCCTTGTGGTTAGTCGTTTATGTTTACAACAATAAATTCTAATCCTATCATGCACGGAAAGAGGCACATTTCATTTATAGTATTTCTTTTTTATTGTATTTCAAAAATTATTATTATTACCATGATGGCAGGCTAAGTGGGTGGCTATGTGTTTCCTTTTGCACATAGACTGCATATTCCACTTAAAGCAACACTGCCATGATAATATGTACCCTCTGCTCCCTCATTGTGTGTACTCCATGGCCATTCTGGCAAGTAAGCAATGCATAAAAAAATGAAAATCGCTCTCAGGTATTTTGCACTGGATTTTGCACACTTAGTCGAAGAAAAATGGCCCAGTCACAAGGAAGAGACGTATAGTGCAAGTGAATAAGGAGGACAGGACGCAGGGAATAAAAAGACGAAATGATTGCACTTAATTGCATGTATGCGGGCCCATTAAGCTTGTGTAAAACTACAACTGATAAAAATCTTGCTGCGGACACAGAAATTATGTTCAAGCTGGAAGCACTAAAGTGGCTTTGTTCTTTTAAAAGTCCTTCCACATCACCCCTGTGCCCTCTTGACTGTTTCTTCATGCCCTGAAGACTCTAGTATAGTATCATACGTATCGGTGGCGGTGATGTAACCATTTGGTTCGTTCACAAATTAACTAAATTAACTGACTGAATAGCAGCAGCATGATGCTCGACAAAGTGAGCTTCTTATTCGGACCCGGAGGGAGAAATGAGTTGGTTTTCTTTTTTTTTAATGTGTACATCTGATTAAAGTGTAGCACCAACACCAGATTCTCGCCACCTCTAAAGTCCATCCAAGTCGTTGGTTGTATACAGTCTTCTTTGCATTTCTTTCACCTTGGGTAAGACCAAGTCCTTTAGAGACTGTGCACCGTCATCCAGGTGACAGGACTACAACTGATCAGCGTGACCATGTATCGGTATGAACTTGAGGTATCTGTGTAAATTAATCGTGAACAGGTGTCGATAGTTTTCTTAATGGTTGATGGATTTTCAGTCCTACCAATTCGCTTCGTACCTCGCCTCAGCTCGTTTAATGACCGTACCGAGCCATGATGTCGTTCGTCCTCGCTTGTCGATGGCAATCAGCGCCTTCAGCAATGGCGTCAAGCTAATTGATTTCGAGAGCTCTTCACTCACGCTGTACTTGGTGTGCATATCGGTCGGATAATCAAAATGCCAACACCATGCGCCAACTACAAAACCACCATTATTTTGACCATCAACAGGCGCATCCAAGCAGGGCACATCCAAGCAATGAACACCCGGAGCAGTAGTTATGCGAGGCAGTAGCTAGTTGGTTGCGAAACACAACAGAAGGGCAAAATCTGAAAGCGTGTTAATGGACAATGGTAGAAACAAGATGCGTGCAAACTTTGCCCCCAACAATTGGCCTAGTATAGCCCGGAATGGTTCCGTATCAAGCAACTGCGCCACAAAATAATTTGACTAGAAAACTGCCAGTAAACTTACTAGTTTTGGTCATTTTCATTTGCATAAGATCCCAACTATCCAGCCATATAACGTTTGCGCTCCTCTGCCTTGACGTTACAGATCGTGAACTCTTCCACACAGCCAGTGAAATAGAATCCAATGTGGAAGAAGTGCAAAAGAAAATTATCAACTAACAACAGGCAACCAGGAATTAACGGGAAACCAATTAACCTGGGTGGTCAAGCGCTCATCTGGCTAATTCACTTTCTCCACACGACTGTACATACCTAAGCATACTCGGTGGAGGACGCGATGGGGCGTTGATATAACGACGAATCGAATCTTCTAGGGTATGTGTGGTTGGTTCTTGTTCAGTTGTGTAAATTGTTGCACATGACAACCATGAGTGCGGGCTCGTACTAGTATGGTTGGCATCCAAGCTGGTGCCTGGCGGAATGTCATCCTGTGCCTTCGCTAAAGTGCCCGTTGACTATGCAGACCATCGGATCTATGTACATTATCATCATTCTTCGCGTAGAGATGAGGTAAGGAGACAGTGAAGTTGTAGCACCACGCTGACACCATCACCATTTCTACAACTACTAGCGTCACCATAGTCACTGCTGCATTCTGTCATATTGATAATTGACCGCAAGTATCTGTGTTTATTCGCGCTGTGGTAATTGTCCCTATTAGCCTCTTTACACATTCCCGTCCCTTCGCCCGTCACACCAAGGAGATTAATTTATTAGCGAGTGTTTTCCTTTCGTTTATCGTTTCTGTTTTTCTCTGTTGGTGTTGACGTGATGGTATCGCGGATTGTAATCTAAGAAACATTTAAGAATGTTCAGTGAACTCAAATTGCTTCAAGCGAATTGCCATGGAGTTGGGACGAATTCAACAATGAAAATAGCCACGAGTCCAGCTAATGGGGTTGTGGACTTCGCTTGTGTAATGTGAGAGCTCAAAATTCACTGAATATCGTTGAACGATTTATGCTAGCACGTGCCTTTAAGCGAGCAGGAAGCTGCCAGTTTTCTTTGAATCACATTTCCTCGAAAGCATTACATACGTTTAATGCCGTATTTAACTTATTTGTTGAATGCTCGTAGGTCGCTGAGTTTTGATCTTTGTCGCTGGGTGTAAGTGACGGCGGATAGACATGTAATTTGAATGGGACTTACAAAGATGGGTTCTTGGTTACTGGTTACTTGCTTATCAGGTCGGCACTCCGTGGAGGATCTGAGCGTGACCTATAGATGCCTTCCGTCCTTGACGGTCCCGGGCTCGCTGCTTCCGGTTATCAAGATGAAGTTCTCTTCCATCCGCGATTTCTTGGTCTTTATACCGGAGGTTCGATCTTCCTCTTCTTCTCGAACCAGGAAGCTCGGAGTCGAAGACCCTCTTAATAGGAGCGTTGATGTTCATGCGCTCGATGTGACCGAGCTAATGTAGTCGACGGATCTTTGCCTTTCGGACTATGTATACCCACATCTTTGTATAGCTCGTAGAGTTCGCGGTTCATTCACCTTCCTCACAGACAGGACCAAATATCCCGCGCAGAATTTTTCTTTCGAAAGAACTCAAAATCAGATCCGCCGTCCTGCTTATCATCCTGCTTTCGGTTCCGTACAGCAAGACTGGCAGTATAAGCGGTTTGTGAAGCATGTCTTTGGTTCTTCAAGTGAGGAGTTTTGACCCAAGTTGTTTGCGCAAACCGAAGTAGCAGCGGTTGCCAAGGGTGGTTCTATGCCGTATCTCCACTGTGATGTCGTTTGTGGAATTTACGTTTGACCCGAGGTAGAAAAACTCCTTAACCACCTCGAAATTATAGCTGCCAATTGTTATATCTTGTCTGGTGAGCGATGGAATGGTTTTGCCTGTTTCTCAATCGCCGTAAAAGCGTCACGCCGAGACGATGTCAATGTCTTCCGCGTATCCTAGCAGCTGGACAGACTTGTAGAAGATTTTTTTTTTTTTTTTAGGTACACCCGCGCTCAAGCCTAATGCTTTATAACGTTTTGAAGATGGTGCGAGCGAAGGTAACAGGGAGAGGGGGAGTTTCACGCAGGTTGATGTTTTTGACACACAACCTGAACGTAGGATGAGAGCCGACCAAATTTCGCATTGGTTATAATTCACAGTAATTCGTTGATGCACTTTTGGTGTTAATATTGCATACGCAGAGGATGAACTTAAGTTGACCATATACTGTGAGTGTTATGCCTGCAGCAGTACGTCTGGTCACTTTCCATTCACAACTGCGTTGCATATTTTTTGTCGGTATAGGAATTACTTTTTCTTGACTACGAAGCGAATTTGAACTATAGACCTTCCGCTCGGTGGTTGATGATGTTAACCACTGCACCATAGCCACCCCCATCGCAAGAGGATGGATCGGCTTTTATCTGAATGGGGCAAATAGAGCTGATATTCCAGTCGTCAGGCATGCTTCCATCTTCCCAATTCTACAGATGATCTGGTGAATGCTCCTTACCAGAACATCACCGCCAGCCTTGAAAACTCTATGTAGCCTAAGGTGTTCTCGGCTACTTCCTGAATGGCTGAGCGACAAAGCAACCACATATTATTGATTTTTGAGCGGAGAGCCTTTCGCTCAGTCACTCTCTGTAGACTCCGGTAACCTTCGGTGTGCTCAGGTGTCCGATGTCGAACCCCCTCATTGTGGGCTGGTGCAGCCTTCTGCCATTAGACAGTGGAGCTCTGAATCTTGTTGCTACAAGGAAATGGTAAGAATCGACTTTTGCCCCCTGAATGTTCGCACATCCAGGATGTTTGACGAGTGTCTTGCGTCAATGAGAACATGTTCGACTTGGTAAACGGTTCGACCATCCAAAGATCGCCAAGTTGCTGTGCGGATTCGCTTGCGGGGAAATCTTGTGCTACACACAAAGTTCGTCACTCGGAAGCCGTTATCTGCTGTTGTATCGGGATGTCTGTGCTTTCCGATTAATCCGCCAAAGGTGTTTTCCTTATCGATTTGGCATTGAAGTCCCCAAGTACGATTTTAACGTCGTACTCCGGATAAGCTCCGTGGGCGTTGTCCAAGAGATCATAGAAGTCCTCTTTGTGTGTGTCCTGATGTTGTAAAATCTGCCTTTAATGCAGTCAGGCGATTACTTATAGGTTTGAAGTCGATGACCTTCGACCTTAACCGCTTTCCCACGATTAATCCGCATTCCAACTTCTTGGATCACAGAAATATACGCCTTGTATTGCGTGAAGATTCTTTCTTTCTTTCACGCCATGTCGTCTTCGAGAATTCGTCCGTGTATCCGAGGTATTGCGCTTTTTCATAACTTATTTTGTTTTACATGGTCGGGTTGTTTGCCCCCGCACAACCGCCAGTTTGGTCGGGGTATTGTAGCGCCCTCTTGCCTGGGACGATAGCTGCATACATTTGTCCACCTCCCAACGGTTGCATTAGAGACTATCCAGAGGGCGACGGCGGCGAGTAGGCCATATATCCACTTGACCCGGGCTTTGAAACAATGATCTTTTCTGGCATTTCGCCAGGTTAAGAGCAATCAACAACTGTACCCTGTATGTTCGAGACCATTCCCTTGATGGCGTTACAGCCCATAAAGGACCAGAGTCAAGCTTCCCTCAATCACCCATGTTGTGTGATTTATTTTTCACACATGTGAAAGGGAAATATAGTTTAATGCTGATTCCCAACGGCGTCAAGCCGAGAAACAAGTTTACTACGGGAGTTTTGCCAGCACCCCGCCGAAGAGGGACGCCTCGGGATCCGAACTCGCTCACCGTGCGTCAGAGTCCAACGCACTAACCACTGCACCACGGCGCCCACCACATAGATGGTTTAAAGACTGTTATTTATATACTAGACATGATGAAATTATTTTTAGCTACTACATTAACGTGCACTTCTATGTGGTATCGAATACAGGAAGCTTGTGTGAGTCATATGGGTAGGCACGCGAATTACGTTCTAACAAGGAACTTTCCCACACCTTATGTTCGGACGAGTTGCGAGGCTTGAAGGGAATTTTGTCGATTAAACATGTCATACAAACTGTTCCAGACCTGAAATCATTAATTTCGTTGAGAACTTGAATCGATCAGGACACTTTGGTCGACGCAAACAACTCAGTGCGGGAAACACCTGAGTTAGCAATTGTAAAAAATTGCAGTTTGCTTGCAGCGAATTGACGAGTTCAGTACAAGGTTCAAAACTGGAGAGTTTTTTTCTCCGGTCCACTTCAAGCTTTTCTTCATTTTTGCGAATAACTATTTTCCAAAGAAGATATTTTAAGATATTTCCGAAGAATCCCGATGGTATTTCGCTTCTTCGTAACTTGTTTTGTTTTATGGCACTTCTCCTGTTGCCATATAATTTTTCGCGAAATATTCCATTGTGGTTGCATTTATTGACCATCGCGATTTTGTAGTGAAAAAATACGGATACATAATTTAATAAGTATATTGAGAAGTATTCCAACTCTGTCACGAAAGAAACAGGTATCAATGATAACGATTAGTACGAAGATGTTGCAAAACTAGATAAGCGGTCTCTTAAAGAGTTTTTCTGTACTTAATCGGTATGTTATTCATATGTATTGTATGTACATATATACACCTATGATCGTATGGAGTCTCTAATTTTTCTGTAGATGCATGTAAGATTATCATTTATTCATGGAACATTGATCGCTTTTTAAACTACAAATTAGCATAACCTTTGGAAAGGCAAATTATTCCAACATTTTAATATTAGTTATTTTTTAAGAATACATACATATGTAAAAAAAAACATTTTACCCCGCATGTGGGGGTAAGATGGGGAACGATAAATGTTTTGGTCTTCCGACATGGCGGAAGTCTTATTAATTTTCACAGAAGGCACATATATATAAGCACTTCTTCTAAATGTTCGTCATCCATCCCAGCACATGCAGTAAGAGCCCATCGCATACAGAGCTGACATTGTACCCAGTTCTCGGTTGCCTTCAGATATGTATGTGTTTTTTTTTTTTTTTTTTTTTTTTTATGTCTTCTGCTATCCGCTGGAGCACTCAGACGCAATCACTGGTCCATTGTACTCCAGACAGACACCTTGCATTACTGTATATTCCCCGTTTTCCGGAGAAAAATTTGAAAGAGCTTCAGTGATGTAGAGCTAAGGGATTCAGCACACACCACGTCGGCTCCAAGGGTGCGCCACCGTGCGCGAGCAAAGGCGGGACAATCACAGAGGAAATGCTCTGCAGTGTCATCCTCCTCCTCGCCACATGCAGCACAGGTAGGCGTCTCACTGATGTCGAACACGTGGAGGTGCTTGGCAAAAGTGTAATGGCCCGTGATAACTCCCACAAGCCTTCTGCAGTCGATTCTCCTTAAAGACAGGAGGAATGCTGCAGATTACAAGCCTTAATGAATTTAGTCTGCCGACTCTGTTCAAGAAGGACTTAAGTTCAAGCACTAATTTGGAGCTAGTTATGGGGTTACACACAGCTTTAAATGCAGCTTGGCTGTCACTACAGACGCATATGCTTTCCCCCTTCCACCTGTGCTTCACAACATAGTGCATGGCCATTAGGATTGCGTATATATCTGACTGGAAGACAGACGCATACTTTCCTAACGAGAAGTGCAGTCGGATGTTTTTGCGTTCAAAGAAGACTCCAGCACCGGACACCCCCGCCCAGACCTGGAGCCATCCGTGAAAATGCGAAGACTATCCTTTCCAGGTTCAGTATCCAGCCATAGCCAATCCTGACGCCATGGAAACTCGACTGTGAAATTACGACGCAATAGGATGACTGGCGTCAATGCGTCAGAAGGCATGTCCATGAGACAGGGGTCGCAGGACAATTCTTGCGCAAGGACACCGCTATTCCTATGCGAGTTGTACCAAAAGCCATTTCTCTTCAGACGAGACATGGCTTTCAGAGCACACCCTCTGATAAATATATCAAGAGGTGGAAGGTTCATCATAACGGGGGAAAGCCCCCGTGCAGCTGAGACAAACCATTCTTTGGAGTTTGGTGAAAGAGGCTACGACGTGTTTGCGTTTTAGTCTGTTCCACCATACAACCGATGTATAAGAGATTATAGGTCTTATCATTGCCGTGTAGATCCAGAGGACCTATGCCGGCGATAAACCCCATGTTTTGCCAAAAGCTCCTTAGCATTGCCAGAAAGCTGACAGCGCTTTGGTGGTTTTTGACTCAACATGCTTTGACCAGAGAAGCTTACTATCTAAGATGACTCCTAGATACTTAGCCTCCTTGGGTATCGGGATGGAAGTGCCTTTTAGTACCAGCTGAGTCATGTCAGTATTTTTCCTCCTTCTCGTAAAGAGTACGACATCGGTCTTGACTGACAGCCCATTTCTGGTACACCAATCATCGATCACATTTAGCGCCACCTGTGCTTTGAGACGTACAGTCGCTAAACATGAACCGACAGAAAGAATGGCGACGTCATCCACATAGACCTGGGCATAGATTCCAGAGGCATTGAGAACATCAAGCAGAGAATCGACTACCATGCACCACAACAGCGGAGACAGGACGCCACCTTGAGGGCAGCCGCTGTTTACGCCGGATTTGACACACTGGTCGAGGCCTGACTCAGCGGTCAAGGTCCTGTACATGGGCATTGCTTTGATCCAAAGGACCAGTGCTTCATCTACGCCATGATGTCTGGTCTCGTTGCAAATGCTGTCAAAAGTTGCGTTATCAAAAGCTCCCTCAATGTCGATAAAAATGCCCAGCGCGTACTCTTTCCTTTCGAGTGCGCATTCAATTCGCCCAACTAGGTTCTGAAGCGCAGTCTCGCAAGATTTTCCGAGCTGGTAAGCATGTTGCATCTCCGAAAGAGGGTGCATTCGAAGGGCAACTTTTCGCACGTGCAACTCTACCAGTTTCTCCATGCTTATAAGGGTATATGAATGGTCAGTTCAAAATAAACTGAATCTAAACCTCGCAAAGACAAAAGCTCTATTAATAAATAGTGTAGTAAAACTAAGGTTCCACCTCCCGCCATCCACCTAAATCAAATGCCTGTGGAATTTGTGCGCAATTTTAAAAATCTTGGTATTTACTTTAATGAAGTCTTTAATTGGAATAGAAATATTAATAAGACAGTGTCAAAAATATACGGCTTACTTCGTGCTTTAAGTCCCACAGCACGTTATCTACCAACTAGGGTGAAACTAAAATTGGTCACGTCCTACATCCTACCCATTCTTCTGTACGGTTGTGAAATATATTCTTATATGTACTCCGAATCCAAACACAAACTTACTGTTGCGTTTAATAGTTGTGCAGGTATATTTTTAATATAAAGAGAGACGAACATATCTCTGATTATGATAAAACAAATAGCCGGCTGTGAGGAAGTAAAGTATCTAGGTATTGACCTAGACCGTAGACTCAACTGGAACTCCATTATGAGAAATAAACTCATGAAAGCGACTAATTCCATGTGGGCCTGTCAACGCACCTACGGTAAAACCTGGGGACTTAAACCTAAGGTAGTCCACTGGCTATATACCGCTATAGTTAGACCTATCGTCACCTACGGGTCCACCGTATGGTGGTCAAAAGTTGAGCAAGAAACTACAATTGTTAAGCTTCAACGCCTTCAGAGACTAGCGCGTCTCGGCATCACAGGCGCTATGGTAACCTGCCCCACGGCAGCCCAAGAAGCACTCATTGGACTCACTCCACTGCACCTTTTTATCAAAAAAATGGCATTACGCAGTGCAGTCAGAATCCTCTGCTCGGGAACAAATATGCCATGTAGACCCGCAGGCCACATGTCCATATTACAACACCTTCCCGAGCTGGATATGATTACTACAGTCTCGGACGCACTGCCGCACACCTTCACATTTGACAAGAGATTTGAGATACTGGTCCCAAACCGCTCAGCATGGGAAAACAGTGATCCCCTGCTAAATGTCAAAGGCCTTAAGTGGTACACGGATGGCTCCAAGATGGCTTCCGGCGTTGGCGCCGGCATCTTTGGACCAAAACGCAAAATCTCGAAGGCACTTGGAATAAGGCACAGCATCTTCCAAGCAGAGCTGCATGCCATCCTAACATGCGTAAATCTAAATCTTGAGATTGGCATCGGAGGAGTAACCATCAACATACTCTCTGATAGCCAAGCAGCGCTTAAAGCGCTGGGTGCGTACAGCACGAACTCAAAAACCGTCAAGGAATGCCATGACGCCCTACAAGACCTCGCCAAAAGAAACAATGTTAAACTTTGGTGGGTGCCAGGCCATAAAGGTATCAAGGGCAATGAAATTGCCGACCAACTTGCCAGGAAGGGATCCAGTGACAAGTATATAGGTACGGAACCATTCTGCGGCATTCCCGGGTCTAAGATAAATTACTTCTTAGACAAGTGGGAAAAATTACAACACCTGTCCTTTTGGAACAGCATTCGGGGACTCCGTCAATCTAAACGAATTATACGACCCCTGAACAAGCACCCTATTGACATACTCAAACTCAATAGGATGGATATCAGAAGACTAGTCAGCTTTCTAACGGGACACTGCGGTCTGAGATATCATTTAAACAAAATTAGCCTCTCGTCTGAAACCGAGTGTCGGCTCTGTCTTGAGGACGAAGAGACGGCAGAACACAAACTGTGCGAGTGTGCTGCTCACTGTCATCTTAGGAAGCGTATCCTTCTCAGTGAAGTATGACTCCTGAGGGGATCACCCTGGCTCATTCATTCTCAACTTCATTGTGGAGGTGGAGAGGCTACTCGGCTAAATCGGCTAGCAGGCACAATAGATCTGCAAAGGTCGCAGTGCCGCATTGCTATTGATAGCACTAGCCCTATATATAAAAAAAAAAAAAAATGGCCGGCTGTTCATTACCAACCCTACCATATTTCAGAACAATATTACTTTTGTATAAGACTATAACTCTGAAACAACCAGGATATCTACCCCCCTAGGTGTAAATACAAAATAACGTCTCGTAAATTTTTCGCTAATGCAATTCAACTATGGAATCGTTTGCCCCTAACCATAAGGCGAATAAGTATTACGAATACAAATGTATTTATTGAAAAATTTTTGAATTTTTAATCAATATTTAATGTAAAGCTAATGTCCGTCCTTCCTCCCTTTCTCACTATCTATTCTTTATTTCAATCCCTTCCTTCTACTATCTAAAACTTCCTAAATAGTTAATTTTAATTGTAATTGATTGTAAATTAAGTCAACTCTCTATACCTCTTTTTTGTTTTTTTATTATTACATAGTAACTTTACATAACTTTACATACACGTTTGAAGCTTGTTCCAATTTAAAAGATTTATGTTTCTTATGTGAACAAGAATTGTAAATAAATAAATAACCCACGCGTATTTTCAAAATTCTTCGTTGTCGCCAATAAATTTTTATTTGGATTTTGGAAATGAGACTCAGTCATAGAGTACAAATGTGACCGGCCTTTCAATATAAATCAAAATCTCTTTAAACGAATTTGCAGCAGATCGATCTATGAGGATTGGTAGATCCTTTGGTTGAGGTATGCATGAGTACCCGATTTCCTTGAGACTTACCATGCCATATAGCATATACAAGCACCACTCTTAAAAATTGCAATTTTTATGGTAATCTTGGAAAAGAAAAAAATATATATAAGAAGCATTTTTTTGAATTTCAACTCTCGAAAACAACGACTGACATTCGAACACTCACTCCACAGTGTTGCCAACTCGTCAGCAATAACCTCACTTCCTAAACGTATGTATGTATGATTATCCATCTCTAAGAACGGAGATGGTGCATATCATATTATTCAGTCAAAAACGTCCGGCCCTGATATATACCTACCGTTGTTCGTTGGACCATAAAATCACAGAAACCTGACAAAAGACATTTTTTTATTGTTTGTGGCAAATGCTTTCGAAAATCTTAATACAACATTTTCGTAATTTAATCTTGATATCTTTAAGTTGAAAAATTGAAGTTAAGGCCCGATTTCAAGCCTTTTTCTGCTTGAATAGGAGGTGAAGAATCTAAAATTATGAAACAGAGGTTTTCTTAAAGCCGCGTTTAAGGAAACTTCTTACTCTTCTCCTTTATTAAATTAACTATTTTTATCCTTTACACGCTCCCCTACGCGGTGGTTAAACGTTTGAACACCATATCGGGCAGACCTCTTCAGCAGCAAAAAAGGAAAAGGGAAAAAGCTTTTAGGAAAGCAAAGCAAAGACAAATTCCTTTGATGGGTAGAAACATTTTATAGGCAGGACACACAATTCTGGTGGCCTTGATTAGTAAGTAATCAACTAACTACCGGGTCATCCAATTTGTGGCTCTAAAAGTAAAATTAATGTATCAACATTAAGATTTTAATCAAATCTCTATTTCAAGATACATATTATGTGGATCTCTCTGTTGGTTTTATTGTTACGAAAATTAAATTGTCCAGAATAGGGTTCGATCACTGGATTGCGATAAACTACAACTGTCTACTTTTTATTAAATACACATACTTTATTGAATCCATCTGAGACCAATTATCTTTGCGCTCGACCTTTTTTATTATTACAATCTGTTACACACTTAACACTTTATTGCTTACACACACCTTTATTACACACTTTATCTCTACAACTCACTAGGTAGCTTGATTACTTTCACACTGAATACCGACTGATCACTTGTTACTGAATCTCGAATACTAAATACTCCCGAGGGCGAGTGCTCCCGCTTATATAGCCCTCGATCCAATCTCTCGAATGTTCGCCGTCAGACGTTCCCCTTCAGAAGTCTCTGGAATGCTCTGGAATTGATATTCAGCAGTATGAGAGTTGCCATCCTTTCCTTTTTAGCTGCAGCAGTCATTCCAAAGTTTGACAGCGAAATTTGAACATAACCGTCGGTTCGTGCCCGTAATAATATGAATGGAAAATAACAATGTCCTCCACGTGTTCACATTAATAAATCGGCGATAAGTCAGAAGATCTTAGTGTCCGTTTCACATTCCCTGATACAGGGATATCAAATCCGGACCACAAATTGAAAGACCCTATATGCCGTGGCGCAGTGGTTAGTGTGTTGGACTCTGACGCACGATGAGCGAGTTCGGAGCCGATAACACCGACGACATCGAATGTTTATTTCGCGACGTCCCTCCTCGGCAGAGTGATGGCTAAGGCCCCCGTAATACACTTGCCTTGAAGAAGCTTTTCCGTTCACGCCGGGAATCAGCATTAAACTGTAGGTCCCTTTCACCTGTATGAAAAATAAATTCCACATAACATGGGTGATTGAGAGAAGCTTAGCTCTAGTCATTCGTGGGCTGTAATGCCACAAAAAGAAGAATATGTATATTGTATATAAAACCAAGTCGAGTAGGGCTCGCAATAGGTGTACACACTTTAGAATAATAGTAGTGTTGTTGCAAAATCGTAATCAAAATGACAAAAGCCTGGCTTTGCTTCGTTGACGGGAAGGGGTTACTCGTGAACTCTACGAATAGAAAAAAAAAAAAAAAAGAGATAAACGAGCTGGAAGCGAAGAGGACATAATCTAAAGCTGCTAAGAGCAGCTGACTAGACGTACTTCTACATCACTAGAAAGTTTAACATTAGGCAAAAACTCAGTCAAAAACTATATACGATATGTTGCGCTAAATAGAGGTGGAGATAGTAATTAATCTCAGGAACGCACCTGTCGATATCCAGACCAATAATGCCCATGAAACCTTAAAAATTGTGTTTTTATATGTTTTTCTTTCTCCTGCTTTCTTTCGATGTGTTGTCACGCTGGTAAAAGTTACCAGGCTCGGGATGTCTGCAAGAAAAAACCCGTTGCCTGCTCTTAACGTCCAGCAAGAAATCAATGTATGCTAATGCCAGAATAAAAGCGGAATGATAAAGGGAAAATATCTTGCAGGTATGAGAAATATTGACGTATTTCGGCATTTTGTCGGGGCTAGGTGAAATGTTAGATATATTTAAATGTCATCAATTGCAAACTACTATTTTCAATGCTAATAGCATTTACATACATGTGTCGCTAAATAATTGAAAAGACTATATTAGGCTATAAGGACTTATATTAGACTATAAGGACTTCATTTAAATTTGCAGAATTTTAATAATGCCTACGTCTGAATGGATGCGCATGTATGTACATACATATGCATGTGTGTACGTACAGGATTCCCATTAATTATGAAATACAACGTTGTTTAAGTGGCTGCCTCGGCTGGCTTCGCAGTAGCGTATTGTAACCCCAGTTTTCCAAGACCTTGTTGATGGTTTCCGGGCGTAGCTAGCAGATTGCTTGGATGATATTCGCCTTTAGTGCTTGAATGATTTCCTGATTGTTGGCATAATATCGGTCCTGGGTCCTCTGAGCCCATTCTAGCGAGTTCATCAGAGGTCTCATATCCTGGGATCCCAGAGTGTCCTGGAACCCATACAAGCCTTAATGAATTTAGTCTGCCGACTCTGTTCAAGAAGGACTTGAGTTCAAGCACTAATTTGGAGCTAGTTAGGGGGTTACACACAGCTTTAGTGCAGCTTGGCTGTCACTACATACGCATATGCTTTCCCCCTTCCACCTGTGCTTCACAACATAGTGCATGGCCATTAGGATTGCGTATATCTCTGATTGGAAGACAGACGCATATGTTCCTAAGGAGAAGTGCAGTCGGGTGTTTTCGCGCTCTGGAGCCATCCGTGAAAATGCGAAGACTATGCTTTCCAGGTTCAGCGATAGGATAACGGGCGTCAGTGCGTCAGAAGTCATGTCCATGAGACAGGGGTCGCAGGACAATTCTTGCGCAAGCACACCGTTATTCCTATGCGAGTTGTACCAAAAGCCATTTCTCTTCAGACGAGACATGGCTTTCAGAGCACACCCTCTGATAAATATATCAAGAGGTGGAAGGTTCATCATAACATCTAGACCAGCGCCCGGCGCGCTGGGGAAAGCCCCCGTGCAGCTGAGACAAACCGTTCTTTGGAGTTTGGTGAAAGCGACTACGACGTGTTTGCGTTTTAGTCTGTTCCACCAGACAACCGATGCATATTAGATTATAGGTCTTATTGCCGTGTAGATCCAAAGGACCTTTGCCGGCGATAAGCCCCATGTTTTGCCAAAAGCTCCTTTGCATTGCCAGAAAGCTGACAGCGCTTTGGTGGTTTTTGACTCAACATGTTTTGACCAGAGAAGCTTACTATCTAAGATGACTCCTAGATACTTAGCCTCCTTGAATATCGGGAGTGAAGTGCCTTTTAGTACCAGCTGAGTCATGCCGGTATTTTTCCTCCTTCTCGTAAAGAGAACGCCATCGGTCTTAAGAGGATTGACTTCACTGCCAGCCCATTTCTGGTACACCAATCATCGATCACATTTAGCGCCGCCTGTGCTTTGCGACGGACAGTCGCCAAACATGAGCCGCCAGAAAGAATGGCGACGTCATCCGTATAGGCCTGGGCGTAGATTCCAGAGGCATTGAGAGCATCAAGCAGGGAATCGACCACCATGCACCATAACAGCGGAGACAGGACGCAACCTTGAGGGCAGCCCCTGTTTATGCCAGATTTGACACACTGGTCGAGGCCTGCATCAGCGGTCAATGTCCTGTGCATGAGCACTGCTTTGATCCAAAGGACCAGTGCTTTATCTACGTCATGATGTCTGGCAGCGTTACACATGCTGTCAAAAGTTGCGGTATCAAAAGCTCCCTCAATGTCGATGAAAATGCCCAGCGCGTACTCTTTCCTTTCGAGCGCGTATTCAATTCGCCCAAACAGGTTCTGAAGCGCAGTCTCGCAAGATTTTCCGCGCTGGTAAGCATGTTGCATCTCCGAAAGAGGGTGCATTCGAAGGGCAACTTTTCGCACGTGCAACTCTACCAGTCTCTCCATGCTTTTCAGCAGGAAGGATGTTAGACTAATTGGTCTGAAGCTCTTGGCAAGTGAGTAGTCCTCTTTTCCTATTTTGGGAATGAAGACCACTTTCACTGTGCGCCAAGGAATGGGTATGTGAGCAAGTGCTAGACTAGCAGTGAAAATTCTTTTCAGAGTAGGAAGCAGCTGCCTTATACCTTTTTGCAGCATAACAGGATATATCCCGTCGGTGCCCGGCGATTTGAAGCCATCGAAGGATGCCACAGCAAATTCAATAGCTTCAGTCGTAACCACGCGCGACGCAATATACCAGCTACGCCGAGTTATTTTCATCGTTTCAGTTGCAGTTTCCCTTGAAGGAGTGTGCAACGAACCGATGTCGATCTGATTTCCCGGGAAATGAGTCGCAAACAGTAAACTAAGAGTTTCCGCTTTAGACTCAGTAAAGGTACCATCAGATTTTCTGAGTGCATCTAGCCTAGTCGGTTTTCCCCGTTTGAGGATTTTACCCAACTTGCTAGTCGCACTCAGAGACTTGATCTCTTCGCAGAAAGTCCTATAAGAATTGTTCTTCGATTTACGAATAAGTTTCTTATATTCTTTCTGCTTCGACCGATACTTGTTCCAGTCATCTTCCGATCTATTCAGAAGAATTCTGGCTTCCCTGCGAAGACTTTGGAGCTCGGCATTCCACCAGGGGACCAATTTCCTGCAGGGAGGTTTGCTGACAGGACATGCGAGTTCAAAACAACTGGTGATGACGCTATTCAGGTTATGAACAGCGTTCTCTACCAATTGTTTCGTTCTAAGCTTAGGTAGGGCCTGAGTGAATTTCTCAAGCTCAAGAGAGTTGGAGGCGCATGCCGAAAGTGCAGACATGCTTATGCCTCCTTCAGCAGCCTTTCCCAATCGCCGACGCTTTCCGCGCTGCGCACCTTCGAGAGAGGGGTGGAGCTCAGCAAGGAGGGTCAGATCAATTTCGGTAGAAGATACCTCCGTCGACCTAACCCTCTTAACTGGTTCTCCCAGAGGTTTAGCCTCGACCCTTGTGCCTTCGGCTTTGTCAGCCTCTTTGCACAATTTACGGGTAGGCCTCTTACCTCAACTTTTTGCGCACTTAGCAGTGCATTCAGCAGTACGTCCCAATTCAGGAGCGCGTTCCACCTTTGCGGTTTCCCGTGCCGCGCCATCATTGGTGTCGCCTCCGCTGGATGCACCGCTCATGCTCAGTCGAACCAGGTGGTCAGACAGTGAGCCGCTGGGGCCGATGTCGTTCCGGGCTGCCGTAGGGTTAAAAATGAATGTTGGGGCCTCCAGAATCCTTGCCCCGGCCGCGATCAAAGAGGTCGCGGGTGGATTTCCGCTGCTGCGAGTACCACCTGGAGTACACAATTCCTTTGGATTGTCCATTCATTTTTGGGTCTTCGAGTCTTAGTTCGAGGTCTACGACCTCTTAAGCCTCCCGCCGCGAAAAGGCGCCCGAAGAAGGGAGGCTGATCGTTGATTTTACTAACATTCTATTTTTGTGAGTCATTACTTAACGTTTTCTCCCTGGGACTTTCCAGAAAAAAAAGTGATATACGAGCAATTTTGTTCTCGAAATTAAGGTTCCGCTTCATCTTTTTTTCGGATTCCACTTTTTATTCACCTTTTAATATTGGGTTATCTTTTGAACACCTATGGTGGAAATAAACGGCCGCGATGGAGCAAAACTTAAAAAAACCCGTCATGTTTGATTATAAAATTACAGGTAAAAAAATATTGTCGATCAACCTAAAAGAAAGCATTGATCTCAAAAAAGGATAGAATGGATACCAAAAAATGTGTGTTTGGTTGTAGCAATATAATAACCAAAAACCGGCCAAGTGCGAGTCGGACTCGCGCACGAAGGGTTCCGTACAATCTGTATATTATGTATGTATATAAATATGAAAGAGACTATGTATGTTACCTCATCAGTCATCACATTAAATCACATTTCTTGTATGATGACAGATCTTGGTTGCAGGCAGGTTATAGGCATATAACTTTGATAATCAAAAATCTTCATGATGAGATATAGTTGATCATCAAAGTGTCCATTGAATTCAAATCAATTATCTTACTTGACAGCAACGATGTGAAAAGATGAATAACAATAATGGGAAATATGGGAAAAAGGTTTGCAGCTAGGATTATTTCATCAAAGATACAAAATAGATCAAAACTGGGAAGTTTGCTACTGGTTGCGTGATACTATCGACTAACCTTAGTTCAGTATGTGACCAAGGGGGTTTTTTGTATGAAAATCATGTCTGTTGTATGGGAGCCCCCCTTAAATATTCATTTTGTTTTTAGTATTTGTCGCGGTAGCGGCAATAGAAATACATCATCTGTGAAAATTTCAACTGTCTAACTATCACGGTTTATGAGATACAGCCTGGTGACAGACGGACGGACGGACAGCGAAGTCTTAGTAATAGGGTTCCGTTTTACCTTTGGGTACGGAACCTTAAAAACAACCTTTTGCGCGTATACTTCGGAAATGTGAGTTATTGCAAATGCTATGCGCAATATAGGGGCCCTTAGCCTACATGGAAATAGGTATTCAAATGAATTGAAAACACTGGTACTTTCAATTCATTTTACTTCCCCCGTTGCATACAGGTTACTTAGGCCTACTTTAAATCTGCCGTCTGTTGAAACGTTCCTTTATATCTTCCTGGTCGATATATCCTGGCAACATTGAGTTTAACATAAAGAGCTTAGAATTAAAAGTAAGTAGGCTACCCAATATCTACAAATATGGGTATGAAGATTTCGGCTCGGACGAATTCCGTTCGAAATGGCCAGCTCGAAATGTTTTAGTGCTTCATGTTCAGGGAACTAAGCGAGCATGGAAACAGTCTCTCGCTTATTATTTCGTTCGTAGCAGTTGCCCCCCATAAAAGTTAAAAAGCATTTTGTTTGAAGCTATCCGCTTTCTTAGGCTTCGTGGACTGTTCCCGGTCCAATGTGTTTGCGACCAAGGACCGAATTTCCGAGATCTGACTCGGATTCCGGAAATTAGTTCCGACAAACCATTTTTTAGAGTAGACGATGGAAAAATATTCTTTTCGTTTTTTTTTTTTTCGATTCTCCACACCTCATTAAAAGTACGAGGAGCTCCCTTTTAAAAAATACAATAATTTTCAAAAACATCGCAGGTGCCCAACAAGTTACTTGGAAAGATATTATTCATTTGTACGAAGAAGACGGTAAAACCAACATTCGACTCGTAAGAAAAATTACTGAGGTTCATATTAGGCCAAACACATTTCAGAAAATTAAAGTTAAATTTGCCACACAAGTATTTGGCAACACCGTCTCGGCAGCCCTTTTGACCTACGCAAGTTCTGGTCATGCGTCCACGACTCTATTAGGGACTTCAGTATTGATAACATTTTTTAACGATCTTTTCGATATTTTCAACTTGTCAAGAGCTCGGGGAAGCGTGGGGTATAGTATAGGCTTTTGTGAAAATGATGTATGTATGAATGTTGGCGTTACAGTCCATGAAGGACCTGAGCCGAGCTTCTCTCAATCACCTACAGTTTATTGCCGGTTCCGAACGGCGAATTTCGAGAAGCTTTTCATGACAATTTTACTACAGGAGGTTTTGTCAGAACCCCGCTGAGGAGAAACATCGTGAAAACACGTTCGATGACATGGCTCTGTCGGGATTCGATCCCGTGTCATCTGCGTCAGAGGCCAACACACTACCCACTGCGCCACGGTGCGCTTTGTAAAAATGATATACAGGTCAAATTCTTAAATGACACAGAAACACTTCTAAAATCGTTGTCTTCTTTGGGTTTGTTTTTCAGCTTTTTCTTTTCTGCCTTTACAAGAATGTCTTCTTATCACCGTCATCTTTTGCCATAGCAGTATGATTTTACCTGTATTTTCCTTTCATATGTACAAATGCACAGCGCAAGGCAAAAAAAAAAAAACAAAATTAACAGACCAAATGTCAAACCTGTTTCTTTCGAGCGAAGCTCGCCAAAAATCGATTAAACAGCTGTGGATCACAGGGATCACAGGGCAGACGTACGAAGGTTTGGCATTTCATTGTTTATCCCTGGGTATGATACTGACCATAGATAAATCATAGACACCAAACTTTCGTACGTCTCCCCGGTGACCCCGCAAGAGTCGATTGTTGCTTTTATTAACACCAACAAAAACGACGCCGTGTGATCTCACAGCTGTCCAAGGAGTGAGCAGGCAAATCATATTATTTCTACATATAATGCTTGCTTCTTTCCTCTATTGTAATGCATTGACTATCCATTTGGATCATGTTCGAAAGATAGCCCAAGCTTAAATGGTGAATAGAAACTGAAATCGGAGAAAAAGATTAACCAGATCCTTAATTTCGACAGTAAAATTAATCGAATTTCGCTTTCTTTTTTTTGGAAATAAACATTCTAGCAGAAGGAAAATGTTAAGTTGTGACTAACAAAAATGAAATGCTAATAAAATCAGCAAAATAGAAATAAAAAAATGATTTTTCACACGAAATATTGAGCAACTATATTAATAAACCATAATCCGGCTCTTGTTACTTTTATTGTGCATGGTTCACTCATAAATTACTCATAATAATTTAAATATTTGCTTTTTCCCTGAGTTGAATATCTATCCAACGTACGTTTTAACCGTCGTTAAATTCAAATTCGAAAAAACAAGTGAACCTATCTCCTCTCGCAATAATTTTTGTTATTGTAATGTGTGTTAAATCGTTACACAAACGTCTTTCCACAGACGAGTTTCCCGTTTTTCCACTCAGACCTCTTGTAGGCAACTATCGGCAAAATGCATGCAAACCGTAGGAGTTTTCTATCTCCTTGATCCCTGATATTGATTTTCTGCCAAATTTCGAGCGGGAGACAGCTGTCAGTGTTAAAATAACCTATGATTTACAAAAAAAAAAAAAAACACTAGATAGCCCTCCCCTTATGTTCATACATAAGTATTCAACTCAAATGAGTTGTTCATGCATCCTGGAAAATTATCTCTCTTTAATTAGGTTCTCGCAGTTTTCTTTTTTGTTTGCTATGTACTTTATATATTTTCAGCCTTTGGTGGATGATTAAATAGCTATACTAAATAAAAGGCAAGAAGGAAAAATGGGCAGACATACATAATTAAAATAAGCCCCCATGTAATACAATCCGGATTCGTAACTTATCCCTCAATAAGCAGCCTCTTACCTTACAAACTCAACGAAATGTCGAAATGCTTTCAATTGCAAAAAGGTCACGAGGTAATTAGCCCTAACGATTTCTTCCGCACTGAGGCTTCGACTATGTATGCATGTAATGTACAACACAAGCTAGTCAACACTACTGCCTACAATCGGCTTTTAATGAAAGCATCAACAACTACTTAAACAAAAAATATTAAGGAATAAAAACAACAGAAATCCAGATTCGATACCCTAATATCTGCATTTGCGAATTGTGTGCCTGCCCATTTCATGTGAGCTGTGTACATACGAGCATGCCCTCCGATGAAAGGTATTTCCGTTCCTTCTGTATTCGGAAAGGGTAAAGCGTTTGCCTTTGGTACCAACTATTCCCAGGCGAGCACAATGCCAACCAGAGTACTCTAAAGCTCACCATGTGGGAAATTGATTGTTGGTAAATTTAAATTAACTCGAACTCGAATGAAGTAAAGTCCTTGCCATAATATCGTGTGTGTACAAGTGCCTGTGCAAGGGTGTATGTGCAGTGCTCACGCCTTATGCATACGCCTTATTGGCATTGTTGAATGAGGCGACGTTTTCAGAACCTCCCGAGCCCCGAAAACTGAATGCCAGGTACCGCGTTCAGGGTATGGCGCTTTATATGGGCAAATTATCGAATGACGTGCTTAATGACTTGTAAAAAATGAGTTCTTGAAGAATTCCAGCGCTACTGCTTGTGCTTCTTCTTGGATGGCATTGTTGCTCGTTGTCATCGTCACCACGAACGGCAGCGTGCTCATCGTGGTTTGTAAGAAGACGGTGCTTTTGCTGTTACCATCATCATCGTCTTTCGTCGACAACGGTGTGGCTTCTATTTTGCCATTCCGTCGACACACTGGGTATGCATATGGATTTCTTCATTTGGTTAATAGCTGTGCCAACCTTCTTCTCTTTTTCGCGTACGAATTTTCCCTCCTTTTTCTTGCTTTTGTTCATTCTCTCACAGTCTAAAGGAGGAGAAGTGCACAAAATTAAAGGCAAAAAACGACGACAATGAGACGTACGGTGCAAAATGAGAAACTTGATACACTCGTTTGGGTGGATTCTTCTTATGTATCGATGTACGTACATACATGTGTATGCATTTATACTGTATTCAAACAAGATGTGTCCCCCGCTAAGGCAGGACTGTTTGAATATACAAATGTTACTTTGTGGACGTACATACATGTAGTCCTCTTGGCTAGTCGTCGTGGATCTCCTTTCAGGGTTTGCTAATTCCAAATTGATGTGAAAAATAATTAACTAAGCGGAATTCCTTATTTAATTTTCTTTTCTGTCGACAGATTGAACCTGACTAAGACGAAGCTGGTCGTAATCGTAGCCCTCTACGTCATTGCCTGTTATCCTCATCATCGTGTACCGCACTAGAGTAAGGAGTTATTCATTTGATTAGCTGGGTTTGACAGATTGTCCATATTTGGTCGAAGAGGGATGAGAACAGATGGCTTAAAATTCCCCTTGTATCTATGTATGTACATACATACATATGTGATCCATGCCAATTCATAAACGAAGAGCAACTTTGATTCTTGTGCATATTTGCATATTTAAGTATGCTTTCTCTGTCAATTCAAGGGTAGACTAAGTTCATGTCATCTAAGATGATAAAAGTGTCCTGGTCATCAGATGAAATTCATAAAACTGAAGATGATAAGCTATTGCCATGGGGGATAACACCTTGCACAGAAACGTATATTTAACCAACATTTCGTATCAAAATTACAGTTTGATGGCAGGACAACATCATCATGATTAAGGAGATCTGAGATGGATACAATATAAGCCCGAAAAGATGATGAATGAATAAGGTTAATTAATACATGACAGAAAATGCACATATATGTAAATAACTCTTTTACGCAAGCATGATTCGTATTGTTCTCCTGGACTTCGCTCATCCAGACGATGATTATTGAAGACGTTGACTGCTACAACAGGGCACTGCAAAGGTTAAGCAAGTATCAAGTAGCAATTGGCAGACTGAGAAATACGAAGAATACAGTTTTTTCTTTATGGTGATCTCGTGAATGCTAAACTTTTGAGTGTTAAGCCAGTAACACCAAAGTTCAATCAATTGGATCGGCCGCTTAGAAGGCTATTTTTCCATCAGCTGTCTCAGGAATTGTACCAAATCGTTGGCTACTGGATCGACTAATTATTACTGCTTGGTTATACATACATACATATGTATATCTTATAAAGTGCATTCCAATTTAGCAAACTTCTTTTATTTCATTCAAAATTGAAATTCTTTACAAGGAATTGCACAGTCAAAAGTCGAACGAGTGCTTTAGGTCGCGTGTAAAGATATCCTTGAGTGTGAACCTTTTAAATGGTTTTTATATAGGCAAAATTCATCCCTTTCATGGATAAATCAAATTTTCCGAATAAGCATACATCACATGTTATTAGAGCTGTTGAACTGAATTCTGCGCAATTTTCGGCATCAGTCAACTGGTGTGGCACAAAGTGTGAACAGAGTTTTTGGAAGCCCAATTCAATTTCATTTTCATTAATTTCTTCTTCTTTGGTGGCGTTACAGCCCATGAGCGACCAGAGTCAAGCTTCTGCCAATCACCCATGTTGTGTGTGATTCTATTTTTCACACAGGTGAAAGGGACCTACAGGACAATGCCGATTCCGAACGGCGTGAGTCCAGAAGCTTTTTCATGGTAAGTACTACTACGGGGGATTTTGCCAATACCCCGCCGAGGAGGAACGTCGCGAAATAAACATTTGATGGGCGTTGGTGTTATCGGGATCCGAACTCGCACATCGTGCGCCAGGGTCCAACACACTAACCACTGCGCCACGGCGCCCTCTTTTCATTAACTTAATTAACTTAAAATAAGTTTACTTAGCATTAAAAACGAGTGTATAAGCAACTTCTTAAGAAAACTAACACCCACCTCTGAAACTAACCACTCACTACATACATATAAAAAGTAAAATGCTCCGCCAACCAAGACTGATGACACCTGAGCTAGAACAAACTACGACAAATTGATGTAATTCAGACTCTTTACCGCCAAAAAACAACAGAAGAACTCCCAACATATGCATTAAGAATATAACTACAAAAGAACTAGAGCACACCATAACAAAAAGGTTTGACCGCAGGAAAGCTCCAGGATATGACGTAGTAAAAGGAAAGATTATAAATGAATTACCTAAAAAGGCAGTGTTATACTTAAGAAATATATATAATGCTATGATCAGATTACAATACTACCCCAAAACCTGGTAAGGACGCAAACAACCAGGCCCTTATAGACCCATCAGCTTGCTACCTATTGTGTCCAAAATATTTGAAAAGTTAATACTAGACCGACTAGAACCCTTCCTGATACAAAACAAGTTAATTCCTGACCACCAATTCGGATTACGATGGCAGCACTCAGCTATACCCTGATCCACAGGGTTATTAACAACACTTCAATGGACCTCGAAGAAACAAGATTCTTCGGGGGCATATTTCTTGACGTGACACAAGCCTTTGACTATGGCACAAAGGCCTACTCAAACTATATAATATGCTCCCTCTTGGTTTTTACATTTTACTAGAGAGCTATCTCCCAGATCGCACCTTCTTTGTAAAGTTTAAGGACGAACCATAGAGCATTCACCAAGGGAAAGCAGGAGTACCCCAGGGAAGTGTCCTAGGACTAACCTTATTCTTACTATACGCTGCTGACATTCCAGTTGCATTTGAGGAAGAATCAATGATAGCGACCTTCGCAGATGACACAATACTTCTTAAATCACATCTAGATAAATAAGTAGCGACGGTGAAACTTCAGGCACCGACGGGATATATCCTGTTATGCTGAAAAAAGGTAGCTGCTTCCCGCTTTGAAAAGAATTTTCACATACCCATTCCTCGGCGCACGGTGAAAGATGTCTTTATTCCCAAAATAGGAAAAGAGAACTATTCACTTGTCAAGAGTTTTAGACCAATTAGTCTAACATCCTCCCTGCTGGAAGCCATAGAGAGACTGGTAGAGATGCACGTGCGCAAAGTTGCCCTTTGAATGCGTGCTCTTTTGGAGATGCAACATGCTTATCAGCGGGGCAAATCATGCGAGACTGCGCTTTAAAACCTAGTTGGGAGAATTGAATGCGCGCTCGAAAGAAAAGAGTGCGCGCTGGGCATTTTCATCAACATTGACGGAGCTTTTGATATCGCAACTTTCGACAGCATATGCAACGCTGCCAGACGTCGTGGCGTAGATGAAGCACTGGTCTTGTTTATCAAAACAATGCTTGTTCTCAGGACATTGACCGCTGATGCAGGCCTCGACCAATGTGTCAAATCAGGGGCTGCCCGCAAGGTGGCGTCCTGTCTCCACTGCTATGGTGCATGGTGGTCGTCTATCTGCTTGATGCACTCAATGCATCTGGAATCTATGCCCAGGCCTATGCGGATGATGTCGTCGTTTTTTTTCTGTCGGCTCATGCTTAGCGACTGTCCATCTCAAAGCACAGGCGGCGCTAAGTGTGATCGATGGTATAACAGAAATGGGCTGTCGGTCCATCCTCTTAAGACCGATGTCGTCCTCTTCACAAGAAAGAGCTAAAATACTGACATGACTCAGCTGGTACTAAAAGGCACTTCTATCTCAGTATCCAAGGAAGCTAAGTATATAGGAGTCATCTTAAATAGCAGGCTTTTCTGCTCAAGGCATGTTGACCACCAAAGCGCTGTCAGCTTTCTGGCAATGCAAAGGAGCTTTTGGCAAAACATGGAGCTTATCGCTGGAAGGCTTTAGCCTTGAGTGCGAGCGTAACTATAAAAAAAAACGAGGGTAAAGAGAAAAGAAAGAAAAATAGATAAGGTAGAAGGATAGAAAGAAGGGATCTTAAAAGGATCTTAAAAGGGATTTCCATTAGAATTTGTCTGCAACGAATGCAAACAATGCTTTTTTTGAGGGCCTTTGTGCTATTCGGTTGTTTAAAATCTGAAGGTGGTAGCGTATTCCAAACATGAACGTTGTTAAATATTTATGTTTAGGGACTATTAGTGTTGAAGAGCGCTGGGCTCTTTCAAATCTAATACATTCAAAAATATAATCTGGTTCCTTATTTCTAATAATAATTTTGTGCAACAATATCAAGGAGCGAAATTTCATTAGTGCTGTAGGAAAACAGCCAACAAAGTTTTTTTGTAAAATTAGAGATGTGCTCGTGTCTGTATGTATGTATATTCGCGTTACAGTCCATGAAGGACCTGAGCCGAGCTTCTCTCAACCACCCATGTTGTGTGTGATTTTATTTTCCCATAGGTGTAAGGGACCTACAATTTATTGCCGGTCCCGAACGGCGAATTTCGAGAAGCTTTTCATGACAATTTACTACAGGGGATTTTGTCAGAACCCCGCTGAGGAGGAACACCGTGAAAAACACGTTCGATGACATGGCTGTGTCGGGATTCGATCCCATGTCGTCGGCGTCAGAGGCCAACACACTGCCCACTGCGCCACGGTGCTCTCAGCTACATATATGGGCTCGTGTCTAGAAATGCCATATATGTAGCTGGCGCAGCTATTGAAAGCTACAAACATATAGAATTATTGGTATAATGAACGACTTTACAAGTTTCAACTTGATATTGGTCGGCAAGTAGTTTGAAGTTGGGCTCAAATCTTTAAGACCAGCGTAAGTTTTTGAAAGTACGCTATTTATGTGAACGTTCCAGCAAAGATTGTGTTCGAACTACATACTCAAGTTTTTGTCTTACCGACATAGTCGATTGGGGTGTCATTGATAATGATATGTTGTAAACCAAATACAGTCGTGCTTCTATTCAGGATTAACACCTTCGTTTATGCTTCGTTAAGTTTCAAACTCTTGTCAGCTAGCTGGCCAATAAAACACTCGATTCAATTCTTGTGTGAATTATGCCATTGCAGCGGGGGAACATGACTTAGGAAACATAGAGTAAACTTGAACATCGTTGGCATAGATATGGGACTTAGATATTGAAACACTGATGGACATCGTTAATGAAACATAAAAATAATAGCGGACCTAACACCGAGGGGAGAAGGGAGCGAACAAACAGAGCAAAGAAGCTGATCGCGTTTAACTTGGCAAACGCCAGCTTCGATCTCTGTCCCTGCTCAATCCAAGTTGACACACAGCTTCCGCGTGGCCTCCCCTGGATAGCTATACTGGCACAAGCCAGGTAGTGAACCAATGTATGCAGCGACCCGACCCCTTGTTCCTGGGGTAAGAGGAACCTGGCCCTCCAGGTTGGGGGTTGCGCTTAGGGCTAACATCCCTATCGCTTAAAACAAAAACTTTGTTCAGAGACAACCAATAGCCTCGGATACGGACGGATTACATGTTGACGACCCCGCAAACGTCAAAAAGGAAACGAATTTCGGTTCTGCACATGGAACGTTAGGTCCCTCAACAGACCAGGTGCAGCCGAACAACTGGTGCAACTCTTTGGACTGCTATAAGGCAGACATTACCGCGCTCCAAGAAGTGCGATAGGATGGGCCAGGCAAAAAGCGGATGAAAAACTGTGATATATACTACGGAAACTGCTACAGAGAAAATAAACAACGCTTATTCGGATGCGGATTTGTTGTTCGAGGCAGACTCATAACTATCCGCATCAAGGCCAATCTTGGCAATATAAGCTTAATATGTGTCCACGCCCCCACAGAGGAGAAAGATGACCGACATAAAGACGACTTCTATGATCTCCTAGGCAGAACGTATGCGCAATGTCCCAGCTATGACACCAAAATCGTTCTAGGAGATTTCAATGCGAAGCTGGGTAAGGAAGCTATCTTTGAACGGGTCATTGGAAAGCACAGCCTACACAACACCACGTCAGAAAACGGACTAGGGCTAGTGGACTTTATGGCGGGACATAATCTGGTAGTAGCAAGTACACGATTCCCACACCTCAACATCCAGAAGGGGGCCTGGCGGTCTTTCGATCAATTGACAACCAACCAAATTGATCATATTGCGATCGACCGCAGACACTCCTTCAGCATCCTAGATGTCCGAACCTTTCGAGGAGCCAACATCGACTCGGATCATTACCTTGTTGCAGCCAAGGTACGGATGCGAATTTCTCGGAACCAACGGAGTCGAGTAAGAACACCAACATTTAACGTCGGAAAGCTACAATCGCAGGAGACCGCCAGAACCTTCGCCGATCAAGTCTCCCTGAAGCTCTCTCAGGTCCCGATGCAATCTGCAGAAACCATGGAACAGCAATGGAGTCGTTGTCAGAAAGTCATTAGAGAGGCCGCCTCGGATATACTCGGTTTCGAGCCACCACCGTCGAGAAACCCCTGGTTTGATGATGAGTGCAGACAGGCCCATGTAGAGAAACAGAATGCATACATGGGCACATTGCATCGACGGACGAGAGCTGCCCGGGAGCTCTATGAACAGAAAAGGAGGGAGGAGCATGCGCTTCTGAGAAGCAAAAAGAAGGAGCACGAGAAGCGCGAGATCGAGGAGATGGAGAGATGTTACCGCAGGAACGACGTTCGAAAATTTTACCAGAAGGTAAAACGAACATGCCAAGGCTATAAAGCCAGAGCAGAAGCCTGCAGGGATGAGCACGGACAACTAGTAGTGGAGTCACAGTCGATGCTGAGATTGTGGAAGGACCACTTCTGCAGACTGTATAACGGCGATCAGGCCGTCAGGCAGAGCGAACCATTCACAGTGGACGAAGACGAAGGAGAATCCCGTCCACCCGACCTAGATGATGTTAAGATAGCGATATCGAAACTTAAGTCTTATAAAGCTGCTGGAGCAGACGGACTCCCCGCGGAGCTGTTTAAAGCAGATGACGATGAGCTGGTTAGGAACATGCACCAACTCATCTGCAAGATATGGTCGGAAGAACGCATGCCCGATGAATGGAATCTCAGTATCGTTTGCCCGGTCCATAAGAAAGGAGACCCCTATGACTGCGCCAATCACAGGGGGATAAGCCACCTGAACATCGCATACAAGATCCTCTCTGCCGTACTGTGTAAGTACCTGAAACCGTTCGTGGACAATCTGATAGGTTCCTACCAGTGTGGTTTCAGGCCAGGAAAATCCACGATAGACCAAATATTTACACTACGGCAGGTCTTGGAGGGGACCCATGAATTCCAGGTCGACACGCACCATCTTTTCGTCGACTTTAAAGCCGCGTATGACAGTGTTTATAGAGACGAGCTATACAGAGCCATGTCATGTTTTAACATTCCTGCAAAACTCGTCAGACTATGCAGGATTACTATTGAGAACTCTCGCTGCTCCATTAAGGTCGGAGGTGAACTAACCGACCCCTTTGATGTTAAAAAAGGTTTTAGACAGGGTGACGCACTGTCATGTGATTTCTTCAACATTATTCTTGAAAAGATCGTGCGAGACTCTGCGGCCAATACAAGAGGTACGCTCTACTTCAAGTCCACACAATTGCCTGCCTACGCAGATGACATTGACGTTATTGGACGAACAAAGCGAGACGCCAATGAGGCGTTCACAAGCATTGAAGTAGAACCGGCGAAAGTGGGTCTAAGAGTCAATGGGGACAAGACCAAATATATGCTGTCATCCAAGAAAAACGCACAACACCGACGTCTTGGTCAGAACGTCACCTTCGGCAGCTATATTTTTGAAGTAGTCAAGGACTTCGTCTACCTTGGCTCGATAGTGACAAGCAGCAACGACACCAGCGCTGAGATAAAACGCAGAATAACTCTTGCCAATCGCTGCTTCTTCGGGCTCAAGAGGCAATTGAGTAGTAGAGCCCTCTCTCGAACAACTAAGGTTTCCCTCTACAAAACCTTAATCATCCCGGTCCTCCTCTACGGCGCTGAGGCTTGGACGTTGTCAAAAGCGAATAAAGAGGCTCTTGGACGTTTCGAGAGGAAAATTCTGCGTGCAATCTTTAGTCCCGTTTGTGTAAACGGAGAATGGAGGAGGAGATTCAACCAAGAACTGTACGGGCTGTACAGCGACATCGGCCTGGTTAGACGTCTTCGGATCCAACGTCTAAGATGGCTAGGTCATGTAGAGCGAATGGACATCAACGCTCCGGCCCGAAGAGTCTTTGACTCCAACCCCGAGGGACGACGCAGCAGAGGACGACCGGATTTAAGGTGGCGCGCACAGGTGGAAGGGGACCTCAACCAACTGGGCGTGCGGCACTGGAAGCGGCTGGCCGAAGATCGGGCCGGCTGGAGAGGCTTGTTTGTTGAGGCCCTGGTTCACTGTAGCGCCATCAAAGTAAGTAAGGACCTAACACCGAGCCTTGTGGAACACCGGAGGTGACAGAAATACATGAAGCGCGATTACTGTTGAGATACACATAGTGCGACCGATTGGAATCGAGACTCACGCAATCGATGGTTTTGTAGAAATCCAAGCAAACATTTAGATTGACCATGCCATTGTCCATTCCTGCACGAATATCCTCACAGACTCTAATTAACGCTGTTGAACAGTTCCGTTTATCGCGAAAACCAGACTGGAACTTTTTGATGAGCTTCTTGTTTCTAAGATGTTCCTTAAGTTGGCCACTTACTAAGCTTTCTAAAACCTTGCTTAGGTATGAAAGTATGGCTATTAGGCGATACTCAGTGCAACTTTTCAACTTTTAGGGAAAGTAGAGGAAGTAAAGGCGCTGGTGTAGAATGCTAGGAAGAAGTGTTTTTATAAATACGGGGTAGATTTCATCCGAGCCCACTGCATTCGATTTTATTCTGAACAAAGTGAGCCCCAGGGATAAAGAATGAGATACCAAACTTTCGTACGTCTGCCCGTTGATCCCCGCAGGGGTTGGTTGTTGCTTTTGTAATTAAAGCGGCCCCTAGACGCCTAATAATATTGTGCAATATTTGATATTGCACAATATTATTGTTCGTTTATAGATAATATTGCAAGATTGTGCGATATATTGCGGAAAATCAAAACGCTTTCGACCTTTATTACAAATATGAGCGGTCAACTAAATTATTGGGAAAAATATTGAACCGTCTGGGGCAGCAAGCCAATAAAATTGTGCAATATTTCGCACAATAATATTGAGCGTCTAGAGGACGCTTTAAAAACGACGCTTTTGACGTAAAGTCAAGACGTCGGAACAAGGCAGAATGACATAGTCAAGACGCCGTCAAATCTCAACGCGTTTGTAGGGGCTAGTTGTCAAAATGCCTGTCAAAGCCAAAAGATTGGTATCTCATTCTTTATCCCTGGTGAGCCCAAAACAAAGTTCGTCAACACCTGATAATGACAAAGAGTCTGAATAATAATTTTAAAGTTAAAAAAAACAAAAAATGAATCTGTGTGTAATACCAACCCTTTTGCGTCTTGCTAAAAGAAAAATCTGCATGCTTACATAACTAATGGATAAGGTTACTCAAAACGTAGTATTGCAGCATTTAACAAATGACAACACAATGTCATGATTTGGAGAAGTCTAGTTTCAAGTTTACAATGGACAGTAAACGAAAGGAATTCGTACGCTGGGTACTCGGTTAAAGTTAAATATTGTTCCAAGCAGCCGAAAGCTGAAGTATGCGTTTCCAAAACATATATTTTAATTTATTATTATTGTTATAAAAAAAATTGGATAGGAGTTGAATACGTCCCTGCTAAATGTTTGCCCTAACATCATTTTGTTTCGTGTTGCATGTATTTCAATTTCAATACTCTGCTTTATTGCTTCAGACCAAGGTTTTTGTATGGTTCTTGTACTGGTTGCTGTAGTTTAAACGAAGAGCAAATGACGAGCTCATCTCCGTCTGCTTGTATATACCTTTTGTCATAAGAGTGTACACATCCATTCACAGTCATTTACTTACACGTAAATAAATGCGCATGGTAGAAATTATGAATGTATATAATCTGAAAACGTGTTTTTGGGGTTTTGGGTGAATACCTGTCGTTCGCCCTTAGAAGTCGCCATCATTCCTCTCACCCCGGCCATATACATATCATAACCAAACCGCATTCCGATTGCCTAACGCGAGTGTACGTAAGCTGTCGTTCTTTTTGATTTAGTGCCTTCTCCACACGCTGACATTAATTGTAATAAATTTAAGTGCTTCGACATTACGCTCCGTGAAGCTTACCACTTGACCAGTCCAACCATCCACACATATTATTTTTTCGCTCCTAACATTTTCTGCATGTCGCGGGACAAATAATCGTGGTGTGGGACACAAAAGAACAATTTATCAGTGGCAAATGCAGAGAAAAAAATAAAGTCTACATACATACATGCAGTGAGCAATAGAAAACTGCGATTGGTCTTACCCCAAACGAAGGGTTGTGGGACGCTGTTGATTATAGCGGTTATACGGACGCTGTAAGTGTTTTTAAGCACATGCGAATGACCTAGTAAAAAGGGAGTTTTTCCACATCCTTTTTATTATTTCTTTTGTCCCGCTGTTTTTTCTTTTCAAGAAAATTTACGCAAGGGTTAGCCATACGAGCAGGGCTTAGGCAAGAAAAGTCAAGCTGAATGTTGCAACGCAAAAATACAAGAAGTGGCAGCAAACATTCACAAAAGGGGGACGATGATGACAAACTGGGGAAAACCGTTATTTTAGATAATCCCCGTTTCTTTCGTCCTTTTTCTTACTGTTTTTCTTCATTTCATATTATTGTACTTGTCACATTCAATGGGGATCTTTTAGAGCAATAGAGAGATTATTAACCCGGGGATCATAAAAGGAAATCAAAGGAATTTATTGCGAGAGTCAGACTTAGCTATTGTATAAGCATGGATAGCCCAGTTATATTCGTATGTAACCCTGTGTACATACATTCCAGCCTGGGAGTTCGATGACATCCACACGCATTTGTAGGGGGTACTCGTATATGCATATGCTACTCATACGGTTGAAGAAGAAAGGAGTTGAATAGATGAAATATTTTCTCGTTTCGAAATTATGCAGATTGATAGGACGGATAAGAAGACCACCGAGATTATTTGCTTCGATGTGAAATTTCAATCTGAGAAGTTATCAAATCTCTTTTCGGATGGATATGTAGGTACATATGTACATATATCCGTACTGGGTGTACATATGTATGTAGCCACTGGGGCGGGGAAAGACCATAAGTACTTTCCGAACACAAATAATCTGAGGGTATTTGTGTAATCCACTTCTTTATAGACTAGTATGTGAACTTGTTCGGCAATTAACCCTTATGACATTTGGAGCAAAGTGCGTACGTTTGCTACTAGAGAGAATGTTGTCCGGATATGTCATTATTGTATTTTGTAAATCACTGGAACATATGAAACGGGAAATCTTTGAAAATAATTGCTTTATCAAAGCGAACCGAAGGTGAGCTTTCTTGTGCTGACTCGGACTCAAAATGTTGTCCGCGTTTTTGGACCACTATTAGTTGACCATATAAGTCGGGTCATGACGAAACCGAAATTTTGAATTTCGATTTAGTTTAATTGTAACAATTTAAAAACCAAGTAAAATCTAGAAAAAAATTAAAATATTCGAAAAAAAAATTTGGGCGCGCAATTATTTAAATTTTTATTAGACTTAAGCCACGGGCGCAGGCGGCCTGTCTGCTGAGTTTCTTAAGGCGGCTGGAGATGAGCAAGGTATGGTCGAAGGAAAGCATGCCCGACGAATGGAATCTCAGCATCGTTTGCCCGGTCCATAAGAAAGGAGACCCCTATAACTGCGCCAACTATATGGGAATAAGTCTCCTTAACATTGCATATACGATCTTCTCTGCCGTATTGTGTGAACGCCAGAAACCGTTTGTGGATAACCTGATCGGCTTCTATCAGTGTGGTTTCAGACCAGGTAAGCCCACAATAGACCAAATATTTACGCTACGGCAGATCTTGGAGAAGACCCAGGAATACCAAATCGACACCCACCACCTCCTCGTCGATTTCAAGGCTGTATATGACAGCGTGTACAGAGATGAGCTATACAAAGCCACGTCTTGTTTTAACATCCCTGCCAAACTCGTCTGACTGTGCAGGATGACAATGGAGAATTCTCGCTGCTCCATTAAGGTCGGTAATGAGCAAACCGAGATGTTAAAAAAGGATTTAGGCAAGGTGACGCGCTGTCATGCAACTTTTTCAACATAGTGCTTGAAAAGATCGTGCAAGAACCGCTGGCCAACACAAGAGGTACGATTTATTTCAAGTCTACGCAATTTCTTGCTTACGCCGACGACATTGACGTGATTGGACGGACACAGCGAGACGTCATTGAGGCCTTTGTAAGCATTGAGGTAGAAGCGGCTAAGATGGGTCTCAAGGTTAATGAGGGTAAAACCAAATATCTGCTTTCATCTAAAAGAGAAGGAAGTGGTCAGGGAATTAGTCTACCTTGGCTCGCTGATGACCAGCGACAACAACACCAGCGCTGAGATAAAACGCAGAGTCACTCTTGCCAACCGCTGTTTCTTTGGGCTCAAGTGGCAATTGAGAAGTAGAGCCCTCTCTCGGAAAACCAAAGTGACACTATATAAGACCCTAATCATCCCAGTCCTCCTTTACGGCGCAGAGTCTTGGACCTTAACAAAAGCGGATGAAGATGCCCTTGGTCGTTTCGAGAGGAAAATTCTGCGTACTATCTACTATCTATTTGTTCAAACGGTGTATGGAGGAGAAGATATAACGAAGAACTGTACGGGTTATACAGCGACTTCGGCCTGGTACGACGTCTACGGATACAGCATCTCAGGTGGCTAGGCAATGTAGAGCGCATGGAAAATACAGCTCCGACCCGAATGTCTTCAAATCCACCCCGGAAGGAAGGTGCGGCAGAGGAAGGCCGCATCAACGGTGGCGCACGCAGGTGGAAGGGGATCTTAACCAACTGGGCGTGCGGCGCTGGAAACAGCTGGAAACGCTTGTTGGTTGAGGCCCAGGTTCACCACGGACTGTAGCGCCACCTAAGTAAGTAAGTAATTATTTAAATTTGAAAAAAACTGCTTTTTTGATCCTTTCGTCACGTCATTTTTCTTAAAAAAATGTCCATGACTGAATACGGCCATATTCATCATCAAAACTGAATATATGTACGTGAAGCAAGGCTACTGATAAAAACAGAAATTAACAAGAAATAGACATAAAAAAGAAAATAACAACAATAACTCATTTATCAATATCAACTGAAGTCTACAAAAAAAAAAAAAAAAAAAATCAGTTTGAGACAATATGCCACTTCCTCCTAAACGATCCCGGAACTAAGCACGATCGACCAAAAACGCAGCCAGAATGAGGAACGTTCGCCAAAGCATTATCGACGACCCCCTTCGAAACTCAAACATAGGAACAACACATTATGGAGACACTGAATTTATCAGAACATTCACCCAGAATCTCGACAAGCACGTGTTCAGACTCTGCGACACTGCACACGGCTACAACTCAGTCACCATGAAGTCATCTGCCTTTCTTTCTTTTCTTTTGGTAGCATTACAGCCCATGAAGGACCAAACCCAAGCTTCTCTCAATCACCCATGTTGTGTGTGATTTATTTTTCATATAGGTGATAGGGACCTACAGTTTAATGCCGATTCCAAACGGCGTGAGACGAGAAGCTTTTTCAAGGCAAGTATACTACGGAGGGTTTCGCCAGTACCCCACCGAGGAGAAACGTCGCAGAATAAACATCCAATGGCGTTCGTGTTATCGGGATCCGAACTCGCTCATCGTGCAACACACTAACCACTGCGCCACGGCCGCGGCGCCCTCATCTGCCATTACTGCACTAAAAACCCTGTCAAGTACACTGCTCAAAACAATATGGATCCAGGAGATGTTCCAGAGGTTATGAAGACATTGTCAGTCGTCGAGCAGATGTTGGTAGCACGGATTCAACCCGTTCTCAGCGTCTATCAGCTCCGCAACCAAGGTGTCAATGGTCAATCCCGTTACAAAGGAAAAGTGCTGACCGTCGAGCAAGATCTCCAACTAATTGCAAACGAGTTGCCTTGAGTTCCTAATACAGTCAACATCTTGCTGGTTAGGAAGCAGGGAGCCCAAGGTTACAAAGACTTCAGGGTCAGACGACAGGTGGTACACGATGTTCTGGTGTTTCTGAAGCGACAGAATAGCTTCTATGCTGACTTGCAAATCAATATGTCCGCCTTGGCGGCACTACCAGAAGACGGAAGCGTTCAAGATCAACTTAGACATGTCGACGGAAGTGTTGCCAACGACTCAATGCCCGATGTTGCTGAAGACAGTGGCGATGTGGTTATTAATGCGCTTCCCGTGTCAAGTGGTATGAGACAAACCGAGGTTGTTCGTGATGTAATCGATTAGCCCGCAGCTTCAGCAAATCCGGTCAACGAATTAACGACTGTTGGATACATCGTCGTTCTCTTCTGGTGCTGCTGGAATTGGCTCGGTATTTGATGAGTTACCATAACAAAAGATTTGCGCAAGACCAAGAGGTTTCCATTCTTCTGCCTCAACACGATGCAACGCTACGACGCAATTAGCAAAGGCTTAAACTACGCCAACTTGACAAATTTCAATGGATCCCTAGAGTATCTACAACAACAAGCCAGAGAGAATCCGGCGCTGATGAACCGTTTTCTCTACTTTGCTTCAAATGTCACAGGTACAACATCTTACTGGTATCAGTAGCGTTTAGAACTTGAAAGTATGGTCAGCGAACTTGGTGTTCCAACATTCTTCGTGAAGTTAGAGATTCGCTTTGTTTTGGGGAATTCATTCTCTTAATATCTGATCAGGAATCGAATTTCAATAGCAAATATTTTGCCTAATGGGTGTGTATACTTTCGTTGCAACTATTCAACTCTCACTCGATGCTCTTAGATTATTTAATTCGTTCACAAAAATAGCGATTCTGTAGGGACTGTTTATTGGCTCATACGGAAAGAATATGATCAGCATTTTGGGTATTTGTCGTTCACATTGAGTTAGTGATTGGTAGCGCATCAAGCGTTCGCGGTGTTTTTCCACGTAGCAAGTAAGTAAAATGCAAAAGAGAAATTACAAGGACACTCCGGGGCTAACAGCGTCAGCGGTGACGCCATGTTCTGTTCGACTCAAGTTCGATGAGAAATTATGCGTAATCCTCATATTCTGGACGAGTAAGCAAGATTTCGGTCTGCATTGGGATAAAACAGTCTATATGCATGTTATGCGGAAAAGGAAGCCACAGTGTCAACCATATAACAACTTTGACGTGGACGACGTTGGGACATTTTCGAAAGCACGCTTAGAACCATATTATTACTGGCGAGGCACATTTTTATATCATATCCTGTGGTCCTCGGGTCATTTTTGACCCATTTTGAAAATAAATGAAGTTTTTCTCTAAGACTACCCCTCTGTCTTGCATCGAATTTATCTTTAAATTTCGGATTGACATTATCCATTAATGTTTTCGCTATATATTGAAAAATTAAATCGTCCGGACAACCACTTCTAGTCATATCCTGAACTTACCTTAATCTCTACATTATTAGATATAAAAAGCTTAAGAACGTTTAGAGCGAAGTTCTCTTTATTTGTTGGCTCTGGTAATGGCAGCCATGAAAGTCCGTCAGCATTGGCTATTTGAGAGCCTTTTTTATACTTAAGCGTATATTGATACATAGTTAAGAAGATCACCCACCTACAAATTCTTCCCGTTGCCACTGATGGTGAGGCTTTGGTTGAACTACGTAGTTCCTTAAGTGGTTCAAGATCACTGTATATAAAAAATGGCTTACCGTATATATACCAATGAAATTTCTTTATTGAAAAAACGACGGCCAATGCCTCTCGGTGCAGCTGAGAATAATTTCGCTCGGCTGAGCGTCAGTCACAAGAGACAATATACCTCCTACTCCATAAGGACTGGCATCGCAATGTAGAACAATTTCTTTTTGAGGATCATAGTGGACCAAAAAATTTTTCTGCCATAATAATTCTTTGCACCTATAAAAGAATCATTGCAAGATTTTGTCCACTTAAAGGGCACATTCCTCTTGGTAAGAGCATATATGTAAATCGGTCAGTTCAGAGGACAAATTAGGTATAAATCGTGAATAATAATTGATTAAACCTAAAAAAGATCTTAACTGATCTATATATTCGGGTGCTGGAGCCTTTTGAATTGCTTCAACTTTGGTATCACTAGGTCCAATGCCCTCGTAAGTAACCACATGTCCCATATAGTCTATACTCTTTTTTAGAAACTGGCATTTGTTTAAGTTCAAACAATGAAGTATTGATTGTCAATAGCTCTTGATATTCCTCTACCACCTCTAGTTGTTCATATGCGCCTTTCAAATCTAGAACACAGAAACATGCGGAACCTGACAAGTTCGCAAAAATGTCATCAACCCGTGGTAAAGGATAATGGTCTATCTTCACAAATTTATTAACTGACACCTTGCAATCAACACATAACCTAATTCCACCTTTGGGTTTTTCTACAACCACGATGGGTGACGCCCACGTGCTGTATCTCACTGGATACAGAATTTTTTCTACAACCAACTCCTGCTCTACGGCTTCTCGTAGACCATATGGGACAGAATAAGGCTTACAGAATATGGGCGTAGCGTTCTCTTCTAACACAATTCGGGCTTTAATCTTGTAAATTCCATTCCAGCCTATTTGAAAACACCGAACGAAATTAATTCAAAATGTTCTTCACCGGTTCCGCTGCGTCCACTAAGCTGCCAATTTTAAATTCTTCTCTCCACCCCACAAATAACCTGTCCAACCAAGTGCGACCCATTAATGTGTGCTTGTTATATTTCAGTAAATCAATCGCTAAATTTCAATTAATAGTCGAATTTGAAGCGACATTATTTATAAAATTAAAATCATCTGAGTCCTTTTCACTTGAAAATTCCTCGTCAACCCTGACATTTTTGATATTCCTATTTGGTCTCTTAAGATTACGATTACTACTCGACTGGTTTTTCTTTACATAATTGTTGATAGTTTCTTCTCTTTTTCTAAAACAATTTTTTGCCAAATGGCCCCAATTTTTACAATAGTAACCCTGATAATTCCTATTTTCATACCTATTTTTGTTTCTAAACCGGCCCGTTGACTTCTGATCACTACCATGCCTGACCTTGTTATCCCCCGTGCTGTTCCTCCGCTGAGATCATCCTCGTTCCACCTGCGATCTGTTAAGCATTTGCCTTTCACTTGTCCCGGTCATAGTACTTAATTCCTGCTGAACCATCTCCACATTTAATGAAATCTCGCAACACTCGTCAAATGTTTTTGGTGCAGAATCAATAAGCTTCGACTGAATTTTTGTGTTTTTCATTCCCATTTAAAAACGATTCTTGAGAGCTTTATCTAGAAATTCTTTGTACGAATACGTGGCTGCAAAGCTTTTTATGGTAACAATGTAATCCGTTAGCGTTTCGTCCGGATTTTGGTTTCGTGTTAAAAATTGTATCGTTCCGCGAATGCATTTCGTTTAGGCGAAAAATGAGTTTTTAACAATTTCACTGGCTCTTCAAATGTAAGTGCCTCCGTCATTTTAGGGGATGTTAGAGTTTTAGCCACTTTATATAAATCCGGTCCTCCCACTCCGAGCGAAAACGACGCCTTATCTTCAATTTTATTGAGTTTTAATAAATGCTGAAGTCACAGCCGATATTAAAGTACTCTATGCGACCGAGGGCGCCGTGACGCAGTAGTTAGTGTGTTGGACTCTGACGCACGATGAGCGAGTTCGCATCCCGATAACACAAACGCCATCGAATATTTATTTCGCGGCGTCCCTCCTCGGCGGGGTACTGGCAAAACCCCCCGTAGTAAAACTTGACTAGAAAAAGCTTCTCGACTCACGCCGTTCGGAATCGGCATTAAACTGTAAGTCCCTTTCACCTGTGCGAAAAATAGAGTCACACACAACATGGGTGATTGAAGGAAAGCTTGGCTCTGGTCCATCATGGGCTGTAACGCCACCAAAGAGGAAGAAGAAGAAGATGCGACCAATGAAATTAGACATATGTATTGCAAACTGTACTGTCTTTTTATTTTTTTTTTATTTTTTTTTTTTTGTTTTAGTTAGTTAAGTGACTTTTCATTTATTTCATATAATGCATATTTCTTTTATTTTGAGTAAAAAGTCGTTTATGGTTTGGCTTAATGCCGTCTACATTGACATTTCTCTAATATAATTTAAGGTATATAAGCAATAATTTAAAAATAAGCATACTCTTTGTGTTTCAAAATCGCCGTCTAGAATGCGGGATCTGTAGCGCATGGCTGCTGTAGTATAGTTGTATAGAACTTCCCACCCATGTCTACCGTTTAGTATGTTGATAACCTGATCAAAGTCCAGGAAAGTGACTCCGAAGTATCTCACGCGAAATTCTCTTAAAATGGGACATCTTCCGATAAAATGGTACACGTCCTCCCTTTCTTTGAGGTTGCACAGGTCACATATGATAGGAAGATCAGGTCGGTGTGGCATAAAATAAAGATTTATTAGTTTCCCTCGAAGTTTGAATATTGTGCTTATCGTATGCAGGAAGTGGCGATTAACAAAGTACGTAGAAGCGCATCCAATGGTGTTGGAATTCAATCTATTGTAAATCAGCCTATGTTGTGATGAGAGGGCTTCAACTACAAAACCGTCATATAAGGCATTGCCTGCTTTTTTCAAAACATTGGTGAACGTGGATTTGCATATCAACAGAAATATTTAGATCTACGCCATAATTTGCTGCCAACTCCTCCCACTTTAAAAACAGTGGCCCTCTTGACGATATTATGTGTTTCAGTACAATCCTCGGCAATCTGCCTTCTTCCATCTCCACTACTTTCATAATATAGTCCGCGTGCAGCTTAAGAGTATTTAGAAAAAGGGGTGGGACTCCAGTTTCAAGATGTAGCATATAGTTTGGTGTACATATTGGGAGCCGAAAAATTCGCTTCAGAATGTATCTAAGGAATTTCTCTACTTCCTCGAAAAAGGAATGACCCCAAATTTGGGCCCCGTACAGCAGTATAAACGAAACAGTTGCGCGAAACAGATTAATTTTCGATGTGTGGTCGATATACTTATTATCGATGCAACGCCCCCAAACTGATGAAATAGCTCTCTTAGCTGCTGCTAGTTGGTACACAAAATGCCTTTTCATACTGAGGTTAGCTGTAATTATCATGCCTAGATACTTATACTCTTTCACTATTTCAACGCTTTCGCCCCGATAGTACCACTTTTCGTTGCGAGAGTATCTTCCACCGCCATTCCTAAAAATCATCACCTTTGATTTCGATAGATTGACTGTCAGGTTCCATTGATTGCAGTAGTTTTCAAGACGGTTCATCACGAGCTGCATCCCTTCTATCGACTCCGACAGGAACACTAAATCGTCTGCATACTTTAGTGCAGGCATCCTCACACCACCAAGTTCAACCCCTCCTTCTACTTCATCGACTATATCTTTTATAAACAAGATGAAAAGTAAAGTGCTTAAGATGTATTCTTGCTTAACTCCCATTTGCGTTCCACATTCTTCCGAAACAAACTCTCCATTCCAAACATACGCCACATTATTTCTATACATCACTTTCAGTACGTTTATTACTTTGCTTGACAAACCTAGATTGTACAGCTTGTAGAAGAGAGCTTCCCGTGCTATGGAATCAAAAGCTGCACTGAAGTCAACAAAGAAAACATATAGCTTTTTACGATTTTTCTTAAAAAACTCCGCAATGCTGGTAAGGGTAAAGATGTGATCCAATGTTGAATAATGCTTCCTGAAGCCTGCCTGATATTAATTCAAAATTTTGTTGTTCGCTATCCATTGCGTAAGCCTCTTAAAAATTACAGCACTGAATAGTTTAACCAACGTGTTTAAAAAAGAAATACCTCTGTAGTTAGCAGGATTATCCAGCTCGCCTTTTTTATGCAGTGGGAAGACTATCGTCCTTTTAAAACTATCTGGCACACTGGCTGTTTCAAAAATTCTATTAAATTCTCTTGTAAGTGCAGCGAGAAAGTCAGTAGAACTGTTCTTGTAGAATTCAAAAGGGATCCGATCATCACTTGGAGCTTTCTTTGCTTTAGAGGCATCAACTATACTTCTTACTTCGGAGAACGTAAATGGTGCATCCAAGAGTTCGTTCGCAAAAAATGGCGCTGCATATTGCGGTAACGGGGAAAACTGGGGAGAGTTGAGTAGATTTCTAAAATACACCCTC
Source organism: Eumerus sabulonum (assembly GCA_951905685.1). Lineage (NCBI taxonomy): Eukaryota > Metazoa > Arthropoda > Insecta > Diptera > Syrphidae > Eumerus > Eumerus sabulonum. Next base: position 39,483,254 of record OX645062.1, on the reverse strand, counting down.
AGCTCTGACACTTGCAAAGTCGCCGAGATCATGTTGGTTCTTCCCGCTACAAATTTAGCCGCTTTCCAGTATTCACCTGCAGACTTTGACGAGTTGAGAACTGCGATGATTTCTTGGTTGTATTGTTTCCGTTTTTCAAGACAAAGGCGTTTGAAGTATTTGTTTGCTTCTGCATAGAGTTCTTTGGAGCAGTTGGAATTTTCTTTCCTTAGGTGTCTTAGTAGAGCAAATGACCTTTTTCTTGCTTTCAGACAGTCACTATCAAACCACATCTGCTTTCGTACTAAAAAACGTCTTGTATTAGCGCTAATCGGCACAGAACTTTTAATAGTTTGAGTTAGAACGTCGATGTTGGGTGTTATATTTTGATCCCTCAGACTCTGAAGCTCGGAGTTTTTTTTTATTCTGATACTGTTGGTAGCATTTTTTTTTCTCTTCGAGCATTAAAGGGTAACGAGGCAACTGTAACGCGTATACTTAAAAAAACAACCGTATCTTCTTTTCCTCTTTCTTCTATTTTGCCTCGTCGCCAATAATATGTATGTAAGCGGGAACCCAAATGAAACACGTGAAGGTCAGCTTAAGACTAGGGGTGGCCGTGGTGCAGTGGTTAACATCATCGACCGCCGAGCGGAAGGTTTATGGTTCAAATTCGCTTCATAGCCAAGAAAAAGTAGTTTCTATACCGCCAAAAAGTATGCAACGCTGTTGAGAATGGAAAGTGACCAGACGTACTGCTGCAGGCATAACATTCACAGTATATGGTCAAACGAAATTCATCCTCTGCGTATGCAATACTAAAAGTGCTTGAACGAATTACTACGGACTATAACCAACGCGGAATTTGGTCGGCTCTCGTCCTATCTAGGTCTAGGACAACCACCCCTGAGAGTAGTGAACGAACATCAACGACCCCAACCACTGTACTCCGTTCAGGTTGTGTGTGTCAACACATCATAAGAGAATATAAAAACTCTTGAACCTGCGCGAGTCTCTAAAAAAAAAAAAAACAAAAAAACTAACTTTTATTTTCCATTTTCTTACGTACTCACCTACATATGCTAACTTTATACAAACAGTGTGAACTGCAAGTATGTTGTCCATACTTATTCATACATATCACATATCTACATATGTATGTACATACTACATACATACATTATTTACAAATTGCAATGCTTGCTACTTGAGCAACCTTTAAAGCTGTAGAACTTGTAAAATAACAATAAATCGTCCATGAGTTTTCTCAGTTTCAATCTTTATTAATTTTTTTAAACAGTAAACAAGAAAAACTTGTCCAATTCCAACAAGTAACTGTTCAAAATCTAAGAAAGTAAAAGGCAAAATTATTTACACAAGTGCAATTAACTGCACTTGGAAGGTAAAGGTTTTATATTTCTTTGGTAAATTGATGCGTTGCTCGTCATTCAGTTATTGAGTATTGAGTCAGTTTAGTAAGGACTTTTCATGAGAATAGTCGTACGAGATGCCGAAAACTGCCTTGAACAAAGAGTTGTTATTGTAGCCGAGTTCCAGAGAGGTATTTCGGCCACGGAACTTGCAAAATAATACGGCTGTATGCGAAAAACAATTTTTAATCAAATTTTAAAATTTAGAGAATGTGGAAGTTTTAAAAATAAAAGTGGGAGAGGCAGAAAAAGGGTGACATCGAATAGAGATTACAAAATTTACAAATTAATTTTATTTTATTTCGTTTATAAATTTACAATGAGGTCGCCACACAATTTACATACAGGATTCGATAACTAGCTGTACATCTTTCAACTGAAGTATTATCTTTTGAAGCTTTAAATGAAGAAAAAAAAAAAATATTTTGAGGGAAACTACGAAAAGAAAACCTTCAATACAAGTGAAAAAAAAGCATCTCCAGCTGGCACGATCTTTGGCCAGCTGTACCAGCGCCGCACGCCCAGTTGGTTAAGGTCCCCTTCTACCTGCGTGCGCCACCGTTGATGCGGCCGTTCTCTGCCGCACCTTCCTTCCAGGGTGGATTCAATGACTCTTTGGGTCGGAGCTGTATTTTCCATGCGCTCTACATGGCCTAGCCACCTTAGACGCTGTATCCATAGACGTCGTACCAGGCCGATGTCGCTGCACAACCCGTACAGTTCTTCGTTATATCTTCTCCTCCATACACCGTTTGAACAAACGGGACCGTAGATAGTACGCAGAATTTTCCTCTCGAAACGACCAAGGGCATCTTCATCCGCTTTTGTTTAGGTCCAAGCCTCTGCGCCGTAAAGGAGGACTGGGATGATTAAGGTCTTATATAGTGTCACCTTGGTTTTCCGAGAGAGGGCTCTACTTCTCAATTGCCTCTTGAGCCCAAAGAAACAGCGGTTGGCAAGAGTGATTCTGCGTTTTATCTCAGCGCTGGTGTTGTTGTCGCTGGTCATCAGTGAGCCAAAGTAGACTCATTCCCTGACCACTTCCGTCTCATTTCGATGAAAGCAGATTTTTGGTTTTACCCTCATTAACCTTGAGACCCATCTTAGCCGCTTCTGCCTCAATGCTTACAAAGGTCTCATTGACGTCTCGCTGTGTCCGTCCAATCACGTCAATGTCGTCGGCGTACGCAAGCAATTGAGTTGACTTGAAATAAATCGTACCTCTTGTGTTGGCCAGTGACTCTTGCACGATGTTGAAAAAGTTGCATGACAGCGCGTCACCTTGCCTAAATCCTTTTTTAACATCAAAGGTTTCGGTTTGCTCATTACCGACCTTAATGGAGCAGCAAGAATTCTCCATTGTCATCCTGCACAGTCGGACGAGTTTGGCAGGGATGCTAAAACTAAATGTATGTGTATGTGCCGAGCTTCTCTCAACCACCCATGTTGCGTGTGATTTCATTTTCCCATAGGTGAAATGGGCCTATAGTTTATTGTCGGTTCCGAACGGCGAATTTCGAGAAGCTTTTCATGACAATTTTACTACAGGGGGTTTTGTCAGAACCCCGCTGAGGAGAAACACCGTGAAAAACACGTTCGATGACATGGCTGTGTCGGGATTCGATCCCGTGTCATCGGCGTCAGAGGCCAACACACTACCCACTGCGCCACGGTGCTCTCGTTAAAACTAAATATGGCTTTGTATAGCACATCTCTATACACGCTGTCATATGCAGCCTTGAAATCGACGAAGAGGTGGTGAGTGTCGATTTTGTTCTTCTGTGTCTTCTCCAAGATCTGCCGTAGCGTAAATATTTGGTCTATTGTGGATTTACCTGTCCTGAAACCACACTGATAAGAGCCGACCAGGTTATCCACAAACGGTTTCAGGCGTTCACACAATACGACAGAGAAGAACTGATATGCGATGTTTAGGAGACTTATTCCCCTATAGTTGGCGCAGTTATAGGGTCTCCTTTCTTATGGACCCGGCAAACGATGCTGAGATTCCATTCGTCCGGCATGCTGTGGGCGGATTTTGAGAGAACTTGGAGGAGACACGATCGGCAAAGATTTTGGCAGTCTCTTGCGATTGTAGCCTTCCGACGTCAAACTTACCTAGTCCTGCTCGGCTCCTATGCATTCTTGATATCCTCATTCGTACCTTGGTTACAACAAGGTAGTGGTCCGAGTCGGTCTTGGCCCCTCGGAAGGTTCGTACGTCGAGAATACAGGAGGAGTGTCTGGCGTCGATCGCAATATGATCAATCTGGTTGGTGGTCGATTGATGAAAAGACCGCCAGGTACCCTTGTGGATGTTGAGATGGGGGAATCGCGTGCTCGCTACAAGGAGGTTATGCCCCGCTAGGAAATCGATTAGCCTTAGTCCTTTGTCGGATGTGGTGTTATGGAGGCTATGCTTTCCTATGATCGACCAAATATGTCCTCTCTGCCCAGTTTTGCATTAAAATCTCCTAAGACTATTTTTGTGTCGTAGCTGGGGCATCGGGCATAAATATGTTCTGTCTAGGAGACCGTATAATTCTTCTTTGAGTCGATCGTCCTTTTCTTCCGTTGGGGCGCGAGCGCATATTAAGCTAATGTTTCCAAATTTAGCTTTGATGCGGATTGTTATGAAGCTTTCGCTTATATCTCGGAAGCTTAAGACTTTTGGTCGGAGTCTTCCTCGAATAGCGAATCCGAATAGGCGCTGTTTGGTCTTCTTGTAGCAGTAGATGAGTAGATGTCGCAGTTTTTCATCCGTCTGCTGCCTGGTCCATCCCATCGCACTTCTTGGAGTGCCGTTATACCTGCTTTATAGCAGTTGAGAGTTTGCTCCAGTTGATCGTCTGCACCCCGTCTGTTAAGGGATCTTACATTCCAGGTGCAGACTCTCAAGTCCGTTAGTCATTTGCAGGGGTCGTCAGCTTTGTATCCGTACGTATCCGAGGCTTATTGTCGTTGCGGAACAAGTAGGCTTTTACGTGATAGGGATGTTACCCCTAAGCACAACCCCGAACCTGGAGGACCAGGTTCCCCTTTCCCCAGGAACAAGGGGTTGGGCCGCTGCACACACTGGTTCACTACCTGGCGGGTGCCAGGTTAGCTATCCAGGGGGCCACGCGGAGGCTCTGTGTCAACTTAGATTGAGCAGGGACAGAGATCGAAGGACCTAAACAAAGATCGGGAAAACAAGTACAGTGAAAGAACATTGCGTCGAAGGCTGGAGGAAAATAAGATAAAAGCCTACGTCATGCAGAAGAAAGCGTATATATTACCCAAAAACAATCAAATCAAATTACAATTGCTAGAGAGTACATTACCAAGTCACCAGAGTTTTGGAGAAGCATTCTTTGGAGGGATGAATCTGCTTGCTTCTTAGATGGTACCTATGGACATAAATATTTTTACTCCGATGTAAAACTAAGGCAAAACAATCCATCACGTAACCCAGGCGACATTCCAAAGGTGGTAGGATGGCTACATATCATATAGTGGTGGGCCCCTTGTCAGATGCTCCGATAATATGGAACAGCCACATTATTTAAATATTTTTAATGATGTTGCGCTGGTCGCACGTTCAAAATGTACCGGCAGTAATTTTATACTACAATAGGACAATGCGCCGATACATACAGCATATAACATTAAAAAGTATTTGGCAGAAGTAAACCAACAAGTCTTAAAATGGTCCCGCAAAGTCCTGATCTGAATGTAATAGAAAATCTGTGGCATGTGATAAGATTGAAAATGCCCGCTAACATTGGCAGAACTGCTGATCAAGCTTGGAAGGACTTCATTGTGGCTTGGAGTACGGTTCCATTAGAGCAAGTCCTGGGATTAATAAATTCTATGCCTAGACGCCTTGCAGAAGTTATTGCGGCAAAAGGAGGAACCACCACTTTTGAAGTACTGTTACTTTAAATAAACGTAACGGTTAAGAAAACAGAAAAATAGATCAAAACGTTATAAACTTTACTGTCGACTGAGCGCGATGAAAGGCAATACAAGAATGAGATCCCCTTGCACTTAGTAGCAACCACTTGATCTTGTTTTAACGGATTGTTTTAACAGTATGTTAATGTATGTATATATAACAAAGCGCGTGATTGGTTACTGCTAAGCGTTGTACATACATCAGGCGACTAGCAGACATAACAGTTAGGATGGTCATGCGGTGTATTACATGTAATTATGATGTCTGTTTATGTATGAAACTATTCAAAACATGTACATACGTATGTATTAAGAATTTGTCAACTAGTTCGCCTGATGCAGGTACAGTTGGTCACAACGTTTTTTTTTTGTGTTTAGATTTTGAAGAAGGAAAACAACAAAAGAAAAATGCAAGTCATTCTTAAACCGTATGTATGTATATATGTATGTTACAGTCCATAAAGGACCAATGCCGAGCTTCTCTCAATCACCCAAGTTGTGTGTGGGTGAAAAGGTACCCACAGTTTATTGCCGGTTCCGAACCGCGAAATTCGAGAAGCGTTTCGTGACAATTTTACTACAGGGGGTTTTGTCAGAACCCCGCTGAGGAGAAGCACCGTGAAAAACACTTGCAATGATATGACTGTTGTCGGGATTCGATCCCGTGTCACCGGCGTCAGAGGCCAACACAATACCCACTGCGCCACGGCGCGAAACAAGCATTACAATGTGTAAATAATTTTGCCAGTGACTGTACATATGTATGTACATACATATATGAATAATGGACTGATATCGATAGCACCGAACTATTGTATTTGCATTCAACGAAGGCTCTGAAAATGTATGAAACTCTGAAAAAGGATAACCAATATCCATATGTTGCAAACATGTCATTGAAGATTTTCAAAAAAATATCAAGAGTTATTAGGTTCGACAACAAGAGTGAGTTGTGGAATCAGTGGGTTGAGATATTACCAAAACTTTTCCATCTATCTGAAAGTGTGACGAGTTAGTAGCTTTCAGTGGAAGATGTCCATTTGGGCAGTACAAGCCATCAAAGCCTGCGAATTACGGAATAAAGCTTATTTTGGGATTCTGCAACGAGCTATGTTTGGAATATTCAACCTTATACTTGCAAGGAAATTGAAAGTACTCCAGAAAAAAATCAAGGTATGCTTGTGGTACTTGATTTTATTGTAGAGCCAAAAGGGCACAATCTCACAACCGGTAACGTTTTCGCTTCTCATCAATTTGCTCAACAATTATCGGAGAAAGGAATTAGACTAGTGGGAACAATTCGCAAAGCAAGCCTGAATTACCAAGGAAAACCAATCTTTTCATCTAATTTGGCATTTACCGAGGATACTACTCTCGTATTTTACATCCCAAAAAAAAAAAAAAAATCTATAAATCTACTAAGTACGCTGCATCATGACTCAAAAACGAATGTAAAGGGAGTGTAGACACATTGGACAAAACAGTAGCTGGCGACACTTACAAAAGAATGTCAAATGCGGCTTCAAGTGGTGTTCAGAAATATGGTCAATATTCAAAGATTTTATTTTATTCAAATTCACTAACCATACTTAGAAAGAGGGCTGCCTTATAAAACGGTGCTAGGTTAGGTAAGGTTAGGTAGTAGATCCGTTACCTGAAAATCAGTGCTTCTGATGAAGCGATGAAATTGAGCTATTTTTATATCTGCTAGCTCTCTTAAGTTGTCGTAGAAGGGCGCACCGAAGTAGATCCTCCTGTGATTTGAAAAAGAAGGGCATGAGGAGGTGGTGAATCGATTTCTCTTCCTCCTCATTCATGCAGCCGCGGCAAAAGTAATTGGAAGGTAGCCCTAGTTTGCGGCATATTTTCCAATGGTACAGTGGCCTGTAATGGCACCCACTAAAGTGTTTAAGGTTTTTCTTTTGGTTGCCGCAAGATCCCTGGTTGGTCCTAAGTTTAGCTTAGGCCAGAATTATCTGGTGATAAAGCCGCTGTTACTTTCGTTCCATCGGAGGTTGGTAGCCTCTATGGTTCGAAGTTTCATCATATGCTTTACTGTGCTTCAAGATAATACTTGCCTAAGTCACGATGACGTGTACTGACAAGGCAGATACAGTGGCACATTCTGCAAGTGTCATCTTGTATAATGCCCATTGTTTTGAGGTGTTTGTTGACTGGGCAGTGTCCAGTAAGGAAACCTGTGATTAAGCGAATCTGACTCCTCGAAAGCATGAGCAGTTGTTTCGTTCTTCTGAGAGATGTATTTCGGAGGAACAACTTGGCTTGTCTGCTACCTTTCGGTTATAACCAGTAGTGATCCGTCGTGTTCCTTAACCAATTGTTTATTTCGTGGTGCTGATGGGTATGCCGCAGAAAGGTTATGCGCGAAGACCATTGCTTCTTCATTCAGTTGGAGATGAAGAGGTGGCTGGTCCATGATGACTTCTAGTGCTGCTGTGGGGGTTGTTCTCATGGCCCCGGTGATACAGATGCAAGCTAGTCTTTGCAATTTGTTGAGCTTGGCTTGCGCCGCATATGTGAGAATTAGTCTGGTGATTACTGTATACATATAGCCAGCGGGATATTTTGAGGTTTGTGCCCCAGTTTTTGCCAATGAGACTTTTGCTGGTCCGTAAAGAGATCTTGGCTTTCTCAATGGTCTTTGTAATGTGAGAGTTCCAAGTGAGCTTTTCGTCTAGGGTTATCCCTAGGTATTTGACTTCTTTTGAGAACTCTATCGCTTCACCAAAGAGGGTAGGTTTGGTAAGTTTGAGCCTATTCCTCCTTTTGGTGAGGGCGACTATTTTGCTTTTCCTGGAGTTGACCTTTAGTGCAACCTTTATGCACCAGTTTGCAACAAGGTTTAGTGCCCGTTGGAGGAGTTCCGAGACTGTGTTTTCGAATTTGCCTCTAACCAGGATCTCTATGTCATCAGCATAGCCTTGGACATAGAAACCATTGTTGCTGAGTATGTTAATCAGTTCATTTACCACGATGGACCACAGGAGAGGTGAGAGAACCCCGCCTTGAGGGCATCCTTTCGCGGCATTTACATTGATTTTATCATTGCCTAGTGAGGTGTTTATTTTCCTATTGCTAAGCATGTGTTGGATTCAATTACATGTGGTGTTATCCACCCCTGTGCTGAGGATGCAACGTTTTATTTGGGTGTAGTCGGTGTTGTCGAAAGCACCCTCAATATCGAGAAAGCAAACTATCGCAATTTCTTTGTCACTCAGGGATTTGTTGATCCGGGCTCTTAGCTCCTGAAGAGCATGCGTGGTCGATTTCCCAGGCTGGTAGGCATATTGGTTTTTGTTTAGTGATGATCTTTTCAGGGCACCGTCCCTGATATGCCTATCCAGAATTTTTTCCATTGTTTTTAGGAATAAAGAGGTAAGGCTTATCGGTCTGTAGGACTTAGGCAGGTCTGTCGAGGCCGTAGACCCACTTTGGGAATGAATTTTATTGTTACCTCTGTCCAGCTCGTTGGTATGTATCCCCATGCATAGCTGGTTCTAAAGATATTGATAAGCATGGGGCTAGTTAGCGCACTTCCTTTCTGAAGGAGGGCTGGGAAGATGCCATCCTCCCCCGGTGATTTGTACGGGTCAAAAGAATGAATGACCCATTTTATGCTTCCCTCGTGGAAAATTGTTCGTGCTCTCTTCCAGACCTCCCTATTGAATCTAGTTGCCCTGATCTGCGGCGGTATGTTAGACAGATTGGAGGGAATGATGTTGGAGTCTGGGAAGTGCGTACTGGGTAAAATTTTGAGTACTTCTGTACCATTCTCCGCGTAAGTGCCATCTGCTCTTTGGCGAGAATTCTGTGAATGCGAGCGTCTGATAGACTACTGACGAACTTTTTCCATGAGTCTCTTTTGGCTCTTCTAATCTCTTGGTTGTAGTTGGTGAGTGAGGCACAGTTTTGAACCGTTTTCTGGTCAGTGCTCTTAGCTTGGCCAGATTGCTGTTCCACCACGGAGAGGTACGATTGCCTGACTTGACTTTCTCTGGGCAAGCGTTGTGAAAGGAAGATAGGATGGTAGCCGAGGCTGTCTCTGTCTCTGATGCTATTAGGACAGTTTCCGATCGATTGTGCGATTTCTAGGCTATACATATGTGTCCCAGTCTGTCGCTCTCGGTTGTCTGTATGTTCTGGTAATTCTATCTCCTACTTTTATGCCAAAACAGATCTGTCGATGATCTGACATCGATGTTTCTGTTGAGACATGCCAGTTTAGGATAGAGTTGCCTATGAACGGAGTGGTTAGGGTGAGGTCTAGAACCTCTTCTCTGATTCTATTCATAAATGTGGGACTATTTCCAGCTTTTATGAATATAATATGCCCGGGAACCCACACTATTTTCATGTTGAACTGTTCAGCCATCTCGTCTAGAGATAGGCGGGATGTCTTCGATTTGTGGGTTGCCGGATTTTCAATTCAGCCTCCTGTCAAGGAGTAGGCCAATTTATTTAGCCTGATATTTGATTGTTAATTGGGTTTCACCCAGCCGCGGTGAGTTGAAGGGTGGAATTTTATATTTATTTGTAAACAGTACTAGATCAGTCTTCTTGGGGTTCACCTTAAGTCCATAGTACTACGTCCAGGTTACTACCGTATGTAATGCTCCCTGAATTAGTGCTGTGTCATCCGCATAGGCGATTACAGCGTACCCTTTTTGCTCTAGCAACAGTAGTAGTTAATTGACTACCACCTTCCAGTGGACCATTCAAGTTGAAACGGCACCAGCAAAGTTGGCTTTGACTACTCTTTGTGTTAGCAGTTGTGGTACCAGTTCCATCACTGATCCCATTACACCCAGATCAGTCAGCGCTTTGGTAAGGGCCAATGGTTCAGCAATGATAAACATTAATTTGCCTACAAGTCCAGCCGCGTAAAAACCAAAAAAAAAAAAAAAAAGTTTTACTTAGAAGAAAGTGTTTTTTTTTAATTTCTCAAAAACTGGAAGACATTTTTGCATCCGGTTTTCTGTTTTTAACTAGAAATCAATAAGAGAATTAAATTCTTGAAAAAACCTTGGTACTTAATTACATAACATTTTGAAAAAAATTAGTTCAAACATTTTATTTTCAAAATTTTGAGTTTGAAAATTAATTTCTCAAAAACTATTCCCTAAAACTGCTCCGTTTAAAAACAAGATGAAGGAAGAGGTTTCTGGCTTTACAAAAAGGTGTATCACGGCATTGTGAATATAACCGTTGATTTTTAATATTTCTTTTTCCAAATTAAGTAATTTTTTTAGAAAATTGCCCCTCTCGCCTAAACGGTGGGTATAGTCCCCCCCACCGTTTTTTTTTTCTTGTCTTGACCAGACCTACACGCTTTAGCTTTTTGGCACACTGCTCGTGGGGCACCCTGTATACAAAATTGCCAAACACTTCTCATTACAAAACGAGTTTGTTACAGGCTTATTTTAAATATAAAGAAGCTCGGCTTAAGATTATACCTTACATATTCATACTTACATGTGTACATATATGTAAATCCAAAAAAGTAAAATATTTTTTGCTTCTCATTAAAACCCCATTATCAGTGATATGATCAGAGCATATGAATACATAAAGGACATAAACCAATTTTCTGCGGAAATCTTCGCAGACATACTATTCTTCTCCTGCTCCTCCACTACTTACTTGATTCACTAACAATGAACGTCACACTACGGACACTGCAGGAGTCGCTCGTAACTCTACCGCTTACATGATCCAATAAAATAATGAAAAAAGGATAAAAAGTGAATAAATCGCTGAACAAGATTAGGAAACCCAACGAGACTCACTACTGCTGCGCACAGTCTGCAGCAAAAAACAAACCAGGTTTTTGACCCCTCCCTTCACAAGCGCTCTCTACAAATCGACTTCTCCTCTTATAGTATAGTTCCCACTATGTGGTGTACCAAAGAGCATTTCTTCGTAGCCTTTGGTTTGACTCCTTGGGAGTGATCGTTTGTCGTGCATCATTGAGGATAAGATTTTCCTGCACGAAACGGCAACAACACAACGATCGGTCGAAGCAATAGCAGCGACCACGAAAACGAAAACGACGACAATGATGACAACGATCAACGGGCCAGGCTGAAATCCAAAAATTTCACGTCTTCTTCGTCTGGGCCGGCTGATAGTTCCGTCCTGAGTTAAGGGATTTTTAACGGTCCCGCATTATGTTCGGGCATTCGCCATTTCCTTTTGTAGTCGGGAGTCTGGCAAAGTTACAGAGAGACACACAGCAGGAGCAAGAAGTAGGAGTCGATGTGATGATGAAGTACATATAAAGAGGAATTTAGTTGTTTATTATTTCTTTTTTTGTTGGATGAAGGAAGTAACACAGTATGTGAGGCAAAATGGTAGTAGTAAGTGCAGGTAACATTTCGTGTGATGAAAGCAACCACTTTAAGAGTCCTAATTACACGTCACAAATCGCGATCACACATTTGCCCTCTGTCCTCTTTGCACAACGACGGAAGGGGCTCGTGTTGCGTAAAGTGCCTTTTGAGCACGTAAATATATAGTTCTTACTTCTTGAAGAGCAGCTGCAGCAGACGATCTCCTCTTTCGATAATATTCAAGTACGTTTTACATTATTCTACGCTCGTTTTTTTTTTTTTTTTGTTTTTTGTAGGAGGAAGGAGAGGACCAACACCGATTGTTATCACAGCGTCAAAACGCTGTGACATGTTAATTTAAAATTAGGGGAAAAAAGTCCATTTAGCCGATAAAAGCGATTAACAATGAAACCGAGTGAGCACATCATCAATACATACAAGATAAATTACTTGTATTAGTTAATTTGAGGGCGCCGTGGCGCAGTGGTTAGTGTGTTGGACTCTGGCGCACGATGAGCGAGTTCGGATCCCGATAACACCAACGCCATCGAATGTTTATTTCGCGGCGTCCCTCCTCGGCGGGGTACTGGCGAAACCCCCCGTAGTATAACTTGCCTGGAAAAAGCTTCTCGACCCACGCCGTTCGGAATCGGCATTAAACTGTAGGTCCCTTTCACCTGTGTGAAAAATAAATCACACACAACATGGGTGATTGAGAGAAGCTTGGCTCTGGTCCTTCATGGGCTGTAACGCCACCAAAGAAGAAGAAGTTAATTTGTTTATATAGAGTGATATATTCAGAGAACTTTTCTCGGACGACTGTTATAATTTATGAGCAAACTTGGACTGGTTCATTACTCTCTCAATAAGGCCCATGTTTTGCATGCATTTGGCAAGCAAATTTGTCATCTATCTGGGTGGTCTTCAGCAAAATTTGCAAATTTTCCAATATGTTTGCGTATCAAAAAAGCACATACTATGCAATCACCTTTCGCAATATATCTGGCTACATCGATCATAATTTCGCTGAACCAAACCGAGGAAGGGTTACATCAATGCGCAATTCGCTTTGCAAAATTCCGGTAGTACCTATGTTTCCTATAGTTTTTCTCAGTCCTTATTATTTTAATACTTCCTGTTGTCCTATCGATTATCTGCAAGTAACCACTAAATCGTTTCTCTATCACTCAACGCAGAAAGATGGCGATGCATCACTTCTTGCAAATAGACAACAGAAGATGCTATCCTTAATGTCAACAGAAGGTGCTATCCTTAGGTTGTGTAGTCAGTTGTATGAAGGTGCCAACAATAAACATTCAACTATGGCCCTGCTTATTGACATGACGAAAGCATTTGACATGGTTGACCATGAGCTATTACTACACAAGCTATATAATGCTGGTTTCAGGGGAGAAATATTTGAATGGTTTAAAACGTATCTAAAAGATAGGACACAAATAGTTAAAATCAATGGAACCTTTAGTAATCCTCGTATGCTAAGAAATGGCGTCCCACAGGGTTCGGTACTTGGGCCTCTTCTTTTCCTGATTTACATCAATTCTCTATTCGCCCAGGAATTTAATGGTATATCCACTGCATTTGACGATGATATAGCTTTTACATATCGATATCGAACAACTTTTGTATGCATAGTACAGATCGGAGCGGACTTAAAAAAAATGAGACTTTGGTTTGCTGTTCACAAATTAGTTATCAGTGAGAAAACGAAGCTGATTTCTATAAAAATATCGGGAAACGCGTTAAATGATTTCAGTCTGTGTTTTCATGCATATGACTGTGGAAGGTTCAGCTTACCTATACACAAATGTGGTATTAAAAATTTTTCGGGTTTCAGCCAATGCTCTACTAGCTGTTTTGTGATCGAGTCAGCGAAAAATGTTAAATATCTTGGAATCATAATCGATCATAACTTGAGCTGGAAGGAACATATTCGAGCAGTTAAATCCCATATGATGCTGGTGACTCGTAAACTATACCTTATCAAACTCTATTGCTCTGAGAAAGTTTTGTCTCAAATCTACTATGGCCTCGCACATTCAAAATTGCAATATGGGATCACCTGTTGGGGAGGTTCGTACTCGGCTACGTTGAGACCTTTATTGGTGGCACAAAAACACCTAATTCGGATCATTTCAAATTGTAATCGTTTCACTCATGCCCCTATTCAAAACACTAAGAATTTTACCACTACGACACCTGTACGTCTTTAAAGTACTTAGGGATTTTTTCAAACGAAGTGGTAACATTCCCAGTTGAAATTCACGAATTTGTAGCTTACGTGTAAATAACTTGGCTCTTGTCAACATACCAGCTGCGCATAGAACTCATTTTACTCATTTTTCCTCCGTTACAGCCCCAACTTATTTCAACAAACTACCATATTTTATTAGAATAACCTACAACCTTCGTTTATTCCCGATTAACTATGCAAGCTTTGAATCTCTTTTAAGAATCATATCTTAATCTTCGGCATGAATAACACTGTTTAAATTAAATAATATCTTATGAGGCTTATACAATATTTTTGAATTGTTTTTTTTCTGGATAAACTGTTTCTTTATTCTCTGAATTCTTTCTTTGTAAATTACATTAGTGTAGTTTGAATTGTAACATACTTATCTGAATCAACTGTTTACTTTTATACATTTCTTTAAGTAGTACTGATTGTCACCCCACATCAGAACCGAATTATATTATTTAAATAAAATTGAAGTATCATTCAACACTTACTCAGGACATAATGTTCTAATAGTTATAGAATGACCACTATTATTCTGTTCCAATTAATATTACCGACTATTCTTGTTGTTTGATTTAGTTGTAAGTTGGAATGAATAAAAATTATATCTATCTATATCTAATAGCTAAACTAGCTTTATCAAAGAACTCACAACATCAAGTCTGATGTTGTGTTGTATCTGTCCCTTGCCAAAGGAACGAAATTATGCGAAACATAAACAATCAAAAAAGCCTACAGTTCAACATTCATTGCAAAACTCGTCACGAATTAATATTTTATCGCTCAAGAGTACTTGCCTAAGGCAGATCGTTTATAAGCATATTTCTTACAAACACCCGCCCTATGTGCATCTAGTTGCAGTACGGATGAGAGCATTATTCTCATATACATAAGTACGTATACATACATATGTACATACTGATCAACTTCAGTGGGTGCAATGTACATACGTTCGATACTCTAAATGTTGCACAACATTTAACACGAAATGAAAAAGAAATTAAATGAAACAAACAACAGATACATCTTCGAGGAGGAGAAATTGATTTGAAGCATAGCAAGCTGTGAAATGAGGACCGACGCTGTGTACTCGTACTGAGGATGCAAAAAACGAAAAACAAAAAAAATATTTATTCGTACCAGAACTCCAGGCATCGTAGGCTCCATCACAATCATCATCACCGGCATCGACGATGGAGTTTGTACTCGACAGTTCGACTGGCGGAAGATCTGATTGAAAGCATCTGCTCACATTAACTTCCAATGACTTGTGGCATTGACAGTTTGTTGTTTTTGTTTTCGTTTTTCATCTTCTTGCAGTTTTGCCCATTCCTTTCTACGTTGTTTGCCATTTATTTCGGATAAATTACAAATCCCTTCCGCGCACATCGCGCCGGATAAACCAGCATAGCCAGACGCATACTCGGGCTATAGGTATGTACATATGTATGTACTGTTGGTTAAGTCCGAAAGATTGTATCCGCCGACGATGCCAATGATTGGGCATAAGAAAGACCCACCAACTACATATTCTAGTAAATATAAGCTACCAGCTTGCATCCTACATGTAGCTCCAAGCAACAGTATCAAGACAAAAGGGAACGATACAAAACCAGGAATGTTAGTTATGATCCTTGTCAGGGTATTTTTATTGCTGACTGAGTTATTGTATCATCGGAAATTAATTCTGGTTTAAAAGCAATTAGTGGAAGACTCAGATTGAAGCATTCATGTAAGGATTTTAATTTACGATTAGCAGCATCAATATCGACTGCAGAAGAAGCAGCAGCTGAGCGGAGCGATGAGTATGTTGACGTGGCCTTGAGAATAAATTACTATGAAATAATTGGAGCATTAAGTGAAGAGCTTATAAAGTATTCTTTTTAGTTAGTTTGGATTTTTTCATTCTTGTTCTCTCGTACACTTCTTTCTTTTAGTAATGCGAGGTGTGGCAGTTAAGTTCCGGGGATTTAGACATGACTCGCGATCTAGCAACACTGCGTCGTTCGTCAACATGACGATTTTATCCATGGCTGAAGCCGGCAACACGTTTTGTTTGTGTGTGCGTCGTAAAAATTAGTGACTCACATTACAAACAATGTGCTGTGATTCAATTTTTAGTGAAATCTGGTGAAAATACCTCAGAAATCCTCAAAAAATTCCAGACGGTGTATGGAGACGAGTATATGTATGTCGATCGCGCGGTCCAATAGAAGACGATCCACGTGAAGAAGCTCCCGTCACCTCTTGCACCACGTCATCGGTCATCGTGAATATGTTTCTACCGACGAAACAGTGCAGTGACAGAGCTTTTTTTTTTTTTTTTTTTTTTTTTTTGTTGAGGGCTTCTGCTATCCGCTGGAGCCCTCAGACGCAATCACTGTTCCATTGTACTCCAGACAGACACATTACATTACTGTATTTTCTCCGTTTTCCGGAGAAAAATTTTAAGGAGCTTCAGTGATGTAGAGCTAAGGGATTCGGCACACACTACGTCGGCTCCAAGGGTGCGCCACCGTATGCGAGCAAAGGCGGGACAATAACAGAGGAAATGCTCTGCAGTATCATCCTCCTCTTCGTCACATGCAGCACAGGTAGGCGTCTCACTGATGCCGAGCACGTAGAGATGCTTGGCAAAAGTGTAATGGCCCGTGATAACTCCCACAAGCCTTCTGCAGTCGATTCTCCTTAAAGACAGGAGGAATGCTGCAGATTTTTTGCAGACATCAGGGCATACGCGCTTAGTCATCCTGCAACCCGGGCAATCCCTCCATCTACGGTTGTGTGTGTTAAATACATAATCGTTAATGTAGGAATTTACCGTGGACGCAGGTAGACCTAGAGCGGGTTCAGGTCCTGAGAAGCTCTCCTCTGAACCCATTCTAGCGAGTTCATCAGAGGTCTCATTTCCTGGGATCCCAGAGTGGCCTGGAACCCATACAAGCCTTAAGGAATTAAGTCTGCCGACTCTGTTCAAGAAGGACTTGAGTTCAAGCACTAATTTGGAGCTAGTTAAGGGGTTACACACAGCTTTTAGTGCAGCTTGGCTGTCACTACATACGCATATGCTTTCCCCCTTCCACCTGTGCTTCACAACATAGTGCATGGATTGCGTATATCTGTGATTGGAAGACAGACGCATATTTTCCTAAGGAGAAGTGCAGTCGGATGTTTTCGCGCTCAAAGAAGACCCCAGCACGACCCTCGCCCAGATCTGGAGCCATCCGTGAAAATGCGAAGACTATCCTTTCCAGGTTCAGTATCCAGCCATAGCCAATCCTGACGCCATGGAAACTCGACTGTGAAATTACGACGCAATAGGATAACGGGCGTCAGTGCGTCAGAAGGCATGTCCATGAGACAGGGGTGGCAGGACAATTCTTGCGCAAGCACACGGTTATTCCTATGCGAGTTGTACCAAAAGCCATTTCTCTTCAGACGAGACATGGCTTTCAGAGCACACCCTCTGATAAATATATCAAGAGGTGGAAGGTTCATCATAACATCTAGAGCAGCGCCCGGCGTGCTGGGGAAAGCCCCCGTGCAGCTGAGACAAACCGTTCTTTGAAGTTTGGTGAAAGAGGCTACGACGTGTTTGCGTTTTAGTCTGTTCCACCAGACAACCGACGCATATGAGATTATAGGTCTTATCATTGCCGTGTAGATTCAAATGACCTTTGCCGGCGATAAGCCCCATGTTTTGCCAAAAGCTCCTTTGCATTGCCAGAAAGCTGACAGCGCTTTGGTGGTTTTTACTCAACATGTTTTGACCAGAGAAGCTTACTATCTAAGATGACTCCTAGATACTTAGCCTCCTTGGATATCGGGATGGAAGTGCCTTTTAGTACCAGCTGAGTCATGTCAGTATTTTTCCGCCTTCTCGTAAAGAGAACGACATCGGTCTTAAGAGGACAGTCGCAAAACATGAGCCGACAGAAAGAATGGCGACGTCATCCGCATAGGCCTGGGCGTATATTCCAGAGGCATTGAGAGCATCAAGCAGGGAATCGACCACCATGCACCATAACAGCGGAGACAGGACGCCACCTTGAGGGCAGCCCCTGTTTACGCCAGATTTGACACACTGGTCGAGGCCTGCATCAGCGGTCAATGTCCTGTGCATGAGCATTGCTTTGATCCAAAGGACCAGTGCTTCATCTACGTCATGATGTCTGGCAGCGTTGCACATGCTGTCAAAAGCTGAGTTATCAAAAGCTCCCTCAATGTCGATGAAAATGCCCAGCGCGTACTCTTTCCTTTCGAGCGCGCATTCAATACGCCCAACTAGGTTCTGAAGTTCAGTCTCGCAAGATTTTCCGCGCTGGTAAGCATGTTGCATCTCCGAAAGAGGGTGCATTCGAAGGGCAACTTTTCGCACGTGCAACTCTACCTGTCTCTCCATGCATTTCAGCAGGAAGGATGTTAGACTAATTGGTCTGAAGCTCTTGGCAAGTGAGTAATCCTCTTTTCCTATTTTGGGAATGAAGACCACTTTCACTGTGCGCCAAGGAATGGGTATGTGAGCAAGTGCTAGACTAGCAGTGAAAATTTTTTTCAGAGTAGGAAGCAGCTGCCTTATACAGCTGAGAGAGCTTAGGACCCACACAATTCTTTTGTTCTTCATGAGAGTCTCTAAACAACTCCGCAAACTACCTACTCTGGTGTGCCAGGGCCCCATTCGGAGCCAGGCCTAAATGGTGGCAGTATGCGAGCATCTGGTGACCGGTCTGTCCCGCACGGCAGCCGGTCGGGCTTAGCCTGAAGAAGTCACGATCAACCCGGCTGTGTCCTCGTGAGCCATTACGGAGATGGAGGTTGATGCACGCCATGCACTAACCAGTGCGTGCGGGGAGTAAAAGGCAACAGACAACGGCATCGACCTAGGATGGGCACATGGAACGTCTCATCGCTCACAGGAAAGCATCTCGAGCTGGTTCAGGAAGCTGCCAGGTACCGGTTAGATATCGTAGGTTTCTCTTCGACAAAGCAAACAGAATATAGAAATGTGGACCTTCCGGACGGGTGGAAATTCTTCCTGTCGGAAGTTGCACCACAAATGTCTGTATAGGTCGGAGTGGGGATACTCATAAGTCCCAGGCTAGCAGACAGGGTATTGGAGTGGATACCATTAGAAGGGAGAGTCGCGATCTTAAAACTCAAGCTTGAAATATCAACTTTGGCCCTGGTGCAGGTGTACCGAATCTACAGTCAGGGTATGCGACTTTCCTGGATGAAGTTGATGCTGCCCTTGATAGAGTAGTTGAGATGGATTTCTATATCCTGATGGGGGACTTCGACGCCCACGTGGGTGTGGATGTAACGACACGGGGGAGTGTGACTGGGAGGAACGGTGGTCCTCATCAAAACGCGAACGGAGAGTGGTTGTTGGATTTTTGCTATGCAAAGGCAGAAACCAAGAGTGGTTACACGTATACGGTGGGAGAAACTACAGAGCATGTAGAAGAAGAATGGCGACTATTTTCAACGGTTGTCATTGACTCTGCACGTGATGTTTGTGGAGAGAAGCGGCTTGGTGTGGCGGCCGGTGGTGAGAAAAGAACTGCGTAGTTTAAAACACCGGAGTTCAAGAAGCCGTCAGAGAGAAAAAGAAGGCCTACAGGGACTGGATTGTCTTGGGAGACTCTGCTTCCCGTGACCGGTACACTGTGGCGCGAAGAATTTGCAAATTGGTGAGCAGCTAAAGGGCAGTCCTGGAAGGAATTCGGCGAGAAGTTGGAAAGCGACCATAGATCTGCGAAAAAGGTGTTCTGGCAAACCACTCGCCGGCTCAGAGAAAAGAAATTCAACATTTCCGAAGGAGTTAAATCCAAAGATGGTGTGTTGCTTTCCAATGAGATGGATATCTTACGCAGATGGAGCGAGCACTTTTCGGAGCTGCACAATCCCGAACAGAGCGCTGAGGGGGACAGACCTATAGTCTTGAGTGGGGCGGAGAGTTGTCCAACGGTGGAGGAAGTCATTTTAGCGTTTGAATCGTTAAAAGTTGTCAAATCCGCCGGTATGGATGAAGTTCGGCCAGAAATGCTTAAGGCAATGGGTAAAGAGGGAGTATTTGGCTCTCTCGTGTCATTAAGGTGGCCTGGGAATGCGGTAAGACACCTAGCGATTGGCAGAATTGTGTGATTGTCCCTCTTTTCAAAAAGGGGGATAAAAAAGAGTACTCCAACTATAGGGGCATATCTCTTTTAAGAATCCCCGGTATAGGGGATGAATAGTGCGGGTTTCGTCGCGGCAGAAGTACATCTGACCAGCTTTTCACTCTAAGAATGGTACTCGAGAAGGCTTGAGAGGGACCGCGTTCCTCGAGGTAAACTCTGGAGTGTTTTGCAGGGATATGAGATTGATGGTCCTCTGTTGAAGGCCATTCAGTCTCTATACATAAACTGTAGCAGCTGCGTTCGGGTTAACGGTAGTTAATCAACACCTTTCACCGTGGGCGTTGGACTTCGCCAAGGGTGCGTCTCGTCAGCTCTCCTTTTCATTATATATATATATGGACTGGAGGTTGCAGCGCAGTCGAGGCGAGGAGTGTTTCACATTGGGAGAGTTGAGGGTAAGCCATCTTCTTTTTGGAGATGAGTTAGTTGTCCTCACATCCTCCCAGACGGAACTCCAGGGTGCGCTAGATAGGTTTGTGGCCGTATGTGCTGATGCTGGGATGAGGACTAACGTAGACAAATCCGAGTGTCCAATGCACTCTCAGTGGAGTCCCATTGAAGCAGGTGTATCTCGGAAGTTTAAGTATCTCGGGGTCTTCTTCACGAGTGATGGGAGGAGTAATACTGAGCTTTCCTGCAGGATTGGCCAAGCTGGGTCAATTTTGAAACGGCTTGGAAGATCTGTAATCAGGAATATCGAGTTTGGTATCAAAGCCAAGTTAGCGGTTTTTAACTCAGTATTTGCTCCAACTATCACCTATGGTCATGAAATTTGGGTATTGACCGAAGGAATAAGATCGCGAATACAAGCTGCCGATATGAGATTTCTTCGTGCTGTTGTGGGAGTTACTCGCCGGGACAGGGTGAGAAACACGGCAGTGCGCGTGGAGCTCAATGTTGAGCAGCTGCTTCTCCGAACGAAAAGGGCTATGCTTCGATGGTTTGGTCACGTGAGACGTATATCCCCATCATCACGACTTCCAAAGCGTGCCTTGGATGCAATACCATCAGGCAGGCGGCCGCTTGTCAGACCCAGCACGAGGTGGTCGGACCAAGACCAAAAACTCGCCTGGGTGCGTTTGGGCATAGCTCCTGATGAGTTAAAGTCGATGGCGGAGGATCGAGTGGCCTCGAGATCCCGCGTGCGCGCATTACCCCCGCAACCCTTTTAGTGGAACATGCGGGCCACTGAAAAAAAAATGTATGTAGAATTTATGACAACGAAAAGACTAATGAATACCATTAAACAAGGCACTCGGGTAGATTTACGTAAAAATATTGCTGCCTTGATAGATCACATGAATACTAATATCCCAAAGCAAGAAATTACCTCCGCAGTAATAGAGAAAGATGTTCTCAATCCCTTTGCCACAGATTATAATGGTGAGTGAAATGATTGGTCAAGTATAACCAAAGAGGGTCAATCATTGCATTCAACAGACAGACTGGCAAAGCCTCCTTGTATTTTTGTATTTTTTTTTTGTTTGTTTTATGTTATACTAAGCGCGCACTCAAGGTACTCAAACTTCTACAGAATCCAATTTTCCAACGCTTTTCAAACTAAGCCTTTACATGCGTTCTTGGCTACAAACAAGCCAAGCGCCGTGTCGCAGTAGGTAGGGTGTTGGCGTCTGACGCCGATGACACGGGATCGAATCTCCACAATAGCCATGTCATCGAAGGTGTTTTCACGGTGCTTCTCCTCTGCGGGGATCTGGCAAGACCCCCTATAGTATAATTGTCATGAAAAGCGTCTCTAAATTGGCCCTTCGGAATCGGCAATTAAGTGTAAGTCGATTTCACCTATGGGTTAATAAAATCACACACAACATGGGTGATTAAGAGAAGCTCAGCTTTGGTCCTTCATGGACTATAACGCCAACATACATACAAATAAGCCAAAGTTCAGGAGCATACATAAGACCAACTGATGGGAAACCAAATGCTATAAGTCCTACGCCAATTGTCAAAGCAATTTTTAAGTTTTGAACAGCAAATATGTAAAGGAGAAGGGAAAGGCTTACAAAGTATATGTCAATATCAATTTGTAGAATGTAGAAAAATATAGGTGTGAAAAAGGTAGGGCCTACGAAAGCAAGGATATCAAGGTCACGACTGAAGGAAATGCTGATATATGTATTTTTTTCGATATACGCGACAACGTTCAACGTTAATAAATTCCTACTGATCAGATGGTGATTGCACAGTTCTATGTTGGCGTCCTGAAAAGACTGCGAGCACGTGTTTTCCGTGTGCGACTCGAGCTCGCCAACAAGGGAGGTTCTTGCACGACGACAATGCCCATTCCTCGCTCTGCAAGAGTTTTTTTTTCGAAAAAAGCATTCAAACGTTTTCGCCCGATATGACCCCATGCGACTATTTTAATTATATATACATATACATGTTTAGTAAGACGTCCGAACACTTTTGCAACACCGAAACAAAAAAGGTTTTGGGTCAATTAAGCGTTTAACTTGATCTATAATTAAGGTCATTTTTAGTTAAGTAGGGTCAAGGTAATACATGAAAATATCACTGAATGCAGAATGCAATTCTCGATTTTTGACTAGGACTGTAGAATATGAAGGAACGAACATTAATATATGGGTTTCGGCGCCAGACACTCCTCCTGTATTCTCGACGTACGAACCTTCCGAGGGGCCAACATCGACTCGGACCACTACCTTGTTGTAGCCAAGGTATGAATGAGGATATCAAGAATGCTTAGGAGTCGAGTAGCACAACGTAAGTTTGACGTCGGAAAGCTACAATCGCAAGAGACTGCCAGAATCTTTGCCAGTCGTGTCTCCTCCAAGCTCTCTTAAAATCCGCCCATAGCAGCACAAACAATAGAGCAGGAATGGGCGCATTGCCAGAGCGCCGCCAGAGACGTTGCCTCAGAGGTGCTGGGTTTCAAACCGCCACTACCCAGAAACCCCTGGTTCGATGAACAATGCGAACAAGACCATGCAGCAAAACAAGAGGCATATAAGGCCATGCTGCAACGACGGACAAGAGCTGCTCGCGAAATCTATGAGCAGAAGAGAAGAGAGGAACACACGCTTTTCAGAAGAAAGAAGAGAGAGCACGGAAAGCGTGAAATCGAGGAAATGGGGAGATGCTTCCGCAGGAATGACGCCCGTAAGTTTTACAATAAGGTAAAACGAACATGCCATGGCTACAAAGCCAGAGCGGCGGCCAGCAGGGATGAAAATGGAGAACTGGTAGTAGAGTCGCAGTCGATGCTGAGGATTTGGAAAGACCACTTCTGCAGATTGTATAACGGCGACGATAGACAAGTGTAAGAGTTTTAGAGTTTTCTTTAAAAATGATATTATTCATCGACCTCCTAGGTCCGTGCGCTCGCATGTTCGATTGCATATCCTTGTATAACACTTATATTGTACGTAGATAACGATTCGAGATCGGAAGATGTCACCGTTGTAACCAAACCAGTTATATAGTTACCAATTTCGGTATTAAAGATTGTAAAAAGAGATGAGTTGCAATAAAGCAGTGAAAGAAGTAACATCGGTTGTCAAGTCCTTCCTTTTTTCCATTTTTTGTTCGGCATATCCTACAATAAAATCAGAAGTGGGATTAGTATACTCTAGCCGTAAAAGTGAAACTCAAGTTTTAGTTTTATTTTATTTTATATTAAGTTGTGAAAGAAAGAAGAAAATTAAAAAGCAAAATCATATAAAATGGCAGAGCGTGCAAAAAGATATTTGCAGATGGCAACTGTACCACAGCTGAAGGACAAACTCGCTGAAATGAATCTACCGACAAATGGTTTAAAGACAACGCTAAAACTTCGATTGGAAGAGAAAATTCTGCAACTCAATAATGATGAACTAGAAGACTACTTTCCTGCGAGTGTTATGGACGGAATAAGTGTCGACGAATCTTCATCAGAACTAAAAGAAGAAATTCGAGAACTGCAAAGAAGACTGGCCGAACTGAATGCACCGGTGGAACCTACAAGATTCGATTACGTAAGCTTCAGAGACATCGAGGAATCCCTATCTACTTTCTCAGGTGATGATAACTACCCAATTACGAGATGGATTAAGGCATTTGAGGATTCGAAACAAATATACAAGTTTGAGGAATCGAAGTGTTTTATTTATGCACAACGTCTACTTAAGGGTACCGCCAAATTGTTCATAAAGTCAACGCATTGCCAGTCATGGAATGAATTGAAAGAAGCTCTTCTCAGCGAATTCCATCATCACTCTACAGCCTCAGATGTGCATAATTCTCTACGCAATCGGAAAAAACAAAAAGATGAAAACTACCAACAATACATTTTGAGAATGCAGGAAATTGCTAGCGCTGCTGAGATAGAAGAACAAGACGTCATCAACTACATCATCAAAGGTATACCTGATGCATTGGTAAATAAGCAACTTCTCCTTACAGCCAACACTCTCTCTGAGCTGAAATTGATCTTACGAAAATATGAGAAAATGCGAACAGACCTCCAACCGATGGGTACTCAAATCAAGTCTACGATACGTCCCAAATCAACACCTCATGTGCGATCCAATCCTAACATCAAATGCTACAACTGCAGTGAAGAGGGTCATGTGGTCACCAATTGTACTAAGCCGCGAAGAGACAGAGGTACTTGTTATCGATGTGGGCAAAGCGGACATCTCATCAAAGATTGTCAACAATCGAGAGTAGTGCTTATGCTCCGGAAAAACAATTCAGTCGTCAACCAACCAGCGTTCTTAGAAGAGTTCCGTGGTATTTTCGAATTCGAGTTCTCGGGCAAAGATATCAATTTAATATTAAAAGCAGAAACTGTGATAGACACCGGCAGCCCTATTAGTTTTGTGCAGCAAAAATATGTTCCGGCGTATCTGATGACAACCCTAGGAGCTTCGCAACAGGATTTTAGCGGCATTAACAGTAGCAAATTGGTTATGTTTGGTAAGGTGTTTTGTACAGTCAAATTTAATAACTTGCATGTGAAATTATGTTTATATGTTGTGAAAGACGGTACTATGCAAAATGTTGTTATTGTAGGAAGAGATTTTCTTCAGAAGAGTAATATTAGGCTAACTTTAGAAAATAATGAAGCTGACGAAACTGTTGAAGAGGTTAATTTGCTGAAAAGTGACATCATTGATTCGGACATTGAAAGAAGTGATATTTTCAATATTGATACGTGTAATGATGTAGAAGATTTTAATTTACGGATTAATGAAAATTTATCGTACAAAGACAAGGCACGAATAACAGATTTAGTGATAAAAAGTGTTTCACGTGATGACATTTTAAATGAAGCGGATTTGGATAGTAGTTTTGCTACTGATAGTGGGGAGTATTCAATGAAGATCACTTTAACTGATGCGAATAAAATTTTCAATTGTGCCCCAAGGAGACTTCCCCATGCACATAAGCAGGAATTACAATGTATATTAGACGACTTGCTAAAGCGCGGAATAATTCGCGAAAGTTGTTCTTCATTTGCATCGCCAATTGTTTTAGTGCGGAAGAAAACGGGTTCTTTAAGATTGTGTGTTGATTTTCGGCAGTTAAATAGCATCACGTTAAAAGATAACTTTCCGCTGCCTCTAATTGAAGACCATTTGGACACGTTGCGTGGTAAGAGGTATTTTTCACTTCTTGACCTGAAAAGTGCTTTTCACCAAGTTAAGATGTCACCAGAATCGGTTAAATATACCTCTTTTGTCACACCAGTAGGTCAATTTGAATATTTGTGCATGCCGTTCGGTCTCAAAAATGCCTCTGCAGTATTCCAAAGATATGTTAGCTTAATTTTTAAAGATCTAATAAAATCAGGAAAGTTATTAATATATATAGATGACATCTTAATAGCTTCTAAAACAAAAGAGGAGCATTTCGAGTTATTAGAAGAAGTCTTCAAGATTATCAAAATGAAAAAATTGCAGCTGCGTTTAGACAAGTGTTCATTTATGTGTGAAAAAATTACATATTTAGGATATGAAGTTTCAGCGGATGGAATTGGCCCAAACGCTGAAGGGTTGCGTGCAGTTGAAGAGTTTCCAACACCGACAAATTCTAAATCGTTACATTCGTTTTTGGGCTTATGATCTTATTTTAGAAAATTCATAAAGAATTTCTCAATTGTCTCGAAGCCATTATATGATCTTTTGAAGAAGGATGTAGGGTTTATTTTCGGTCAGGAGGAGTTATCTGTTTTCGAGAGGTTAAAGAAATTACTTTTAGAAGCACCATTGCTTAGCATATATAATCCGAATGCGGAAACCGAGTTGCATTGCGATGCAAGCAGTTTAGGGTTCGGTGCAGTTTTACTTCAGCGGCAAGAGGACAAACTTTTGCATCCCATTTTCTTCTTTTCTAAGCATCCCATTTTCTTCTTTTCCTCGAATTTCACGCTGGGCTTTAGAGCTTCAGGATTTTGATTACCGTGTAGAGCATAGAGATGGAAAAAAGATGGTCCATGTAGATGCGCTTAGCAGATGTCATAACATATTTGTAATTGAACCAGATTCAATGGAGCATGCACTTGCCGCTGCCCAGCAAAGAGATACAGTTATAAGTCGTTTAGTTGAAATGTTGGAGAAGAGAGAGAGCCCTTGCTATGATTTGATTAATGGCCTTGTTTATCGAAAAATGAATAACAAAGCCGTCTTTTATGTTCCAACCCAAATGGAGAGGAATGTGATACAGACACACCATGACGCTTTGTGTCATGTGGGCGTTGAAAAATGTTATGATTTTCTGAAGAAAACCTATTGGTTTCAGCTTATGAAGGACAAGATTCGCAAACACATACAAAGTTGTTTACGGTGTATCCATTTTTCGTCACAGGTAGGCAAAAAGGAGGGAACCTTGCATAATATTCCAAAAGGCGACAAGCCATTTGACACTGTACACATTGACCATTACGGTCCACTGCCAAATTCGAACCGAAATATTAAAAAGTATATTTTTTTAGTAGTCGACGGTTTCTCAAAGTTTACTAAATTGTATGCTGTAAAGAGCACTAGTACCAAGGAGGTTGTAAGGTGTTTAGATTCATATTTTTCGAATTATAGTAAGCCAAATAGAATAGTCTCAGACCGGGGAAGTTGTTTCACGTCGGAAGAATTTTTAAAATTTTGTAACGACTCCGATGTACAACATATAAAAGTAGCTACTAGCTCACCTCAATCTAACGGCCAGGTTGAGCGAATTGATAGGAGTCTCACTCCGATGCTAGCCAAGGAGAGTGAAATAGAGCCGGGTGAATGGACGAAACACCTAAGAAAGGTTGAATTTGCTTTTAATAATGTGAAAAATAAGAGCACAGGGTACAGTCCAAGTATGCTTTTGTTTGGTGTTAATCAAAGGGGTGTAATATATGATAAAGTAAAAGAGTTTTTAGAAGAAAATGTTGGGGAAGAGCCAAGAAATATAGAGTTTATTAGACAAGAGGCACAAGAGAAAATAATTCGTAGTCAGGAAGTGAATAAGACGTACTTTGATAAAAAACACAAAGCCCCATGCGTTTACAGAATTGGAGATCTTGTTGTAATAAAAAATGTTGTAAACACTCCCGGTATCAGCAAAAAACGTATGCCTATGTACAAAGGCCCATATCAAGTAATTAAATGCCTAAGTAATGATCGATACGTAATTAGAGATCTGGAAAATCTTCAGATATCGAGGGTCCCATACGAGGGCATCGCGTCTCCTGAAAATATGAAACCGTATCTACTTCCTTAGAGTCGTTTCATATGTTTGTATATGTACTTAAATATGTCGTTATTTTATTTCAACGTTCGACTTCAGTGTGTCACTATTCAGAGATTAAAATTGATAAGATTATAGTGTATTTAAATGTACAATTCGTTTAACTTTAATTATGACTTCTTAAAGTTCACGTATCTGAAAGTTTGTTATGAATGAATTGTTTGTTATGTATCTATTGTAAGGCAATGGAGCAAAAAATAAATTATGTAAATGCATGCGCATGATGTCAATCGAGGACGATTGGCTGTCAGGATGGTCGAGCTGTAAGAGTTTTAGAGTTTTCTTTAAAAATGATATTATTCATCGACCTCCTAGGTCCGTGCGCTCGCATGTTCGATTGCATATCCTTGTATAACACTTATATTGTACGTAGATAACGATTCGAGATCGGAAGATGTCACCGTTGTAACCAAACCAGTTATATAGTTACCAATTTCGGTATTAAAGATTGTAAAAAGAGATGAGTTGCAATAAAGCAGTGAAAGAAGTAACATCGGTTGTCAAGTCCTTCCTCTTTTCCATTTTTTGTTCGGCATATCCTACACAAGATACCGCTGTCAGGCAGAACGAGCCATTCGTAATGGACGACAATGAAACGGAATTCATTCCACTCGACCTAGACGAAGTCAAAATAGCGATATCAAGACTTAAGGCTAATAAAGCCGCGGGCGCAGACGGCCTGTCTGCTGAGCTTCTTAAGGTGGCTGGAGATGAGCTGGTAAGGTGCATGCACTATCTCATTTGCAAGGTATGGTCGGAGGAAAGCATGCCCGACGAATGGAATCTCAGCATCATTTGTCCGGTCCATAAGAAAGGAGACCTCTATAACTGCGCCAACTATAGGGGAATAAGTCTCCCTAACATCGCATATAAGATCTTCTCTGCCGTATTGTGTGAACGCCTGAAACCGTTTGTGGATTACCTGATCGGCTCTTATCAGTGTAGTTTCAGGCCAGGTAAATCCACAATATACCAAATATTTACGCTACGGCAGATCTTGGAGAAGACCCAGGAATACCAAATCGACACTCACCACCTCTTCGTCGATTTCAAGGCTGCATATGACAGCGTGTATAGAGATGAGCTATACAAAGCTACGTCTAATTTTAACATCCCTGCCAAACTCGCCCGACTGTGCAGGATGAAAATGGAGAATTATCGCTGCTCCATTAAGGTCGGTAATGAGCAAACCGAGATGTTAAAAAAGGATTTAGGCAAAGGTGACGCGCTGTCATGCAACTTTTTCAACATCGTGCTTGAAAAGATCGTACAAAAGTCACTGGCTAACACAAGAGGTACGATTTATTTCAAGTCTACGCAATTGCTTGTATGCCGACGACATTGACGTGATTGGACGGACACAGCGAGACGTCAATGAGGCCTTTGTAAGCATTGAGGTAGAAGCGGCTAAGATGGGTCTCAAGGTTAATGAGGGTAAAACCAAATATCTGCTTTCATCTAAAAGAGACGGACAACAACGACGCATTGGCCAGAACGTCACCATGGGCGGATATAACTTTAAAGTGGTCAAGGAATTCGTCTACCTTGGCTCACTGATGACTAGCGACAACAACACCAGCGCGGAGATAAAACGCAGAATCACTCTTGCCAACCGCTGTTTCTTTGGGCTCAAGAGGCAGTTGAGAAGTAGAGCCCTATGTCGGAAAACCAAGGTGACACTATATAGACCTTAATCATCCCAGTCCTCCTTTGCGGCGCAGAGGCTTGGACCTTAACAAAAGCGGATGAAGATGCCCTTGGTCGTTTCGAGAGGAAAATTTTGCGTACTATCTACGGTCCCGTTTGTTCAAACGGTGTATGGAGGAGAAGATATAACGAAGAACTGTACGGGTTGTACAGCGACATCGGCCTGGTACGACGTCTACGGATACAGCGTCTAAGGTGGCTAGGCCATGTAGAGCGCATGGAAAATACAGCTCCGACCCGAAAAGTCTTCGAATCCACTCCGGAAGGAAGGCGCGGCAGAGGACGGCCGCATCATCGGTGGCGCACGCAGGTGGAAGGGGCCCTTAACCAACTGGGCGTGCAGCGCTGGAAACAGTTGGCCAAAGACCGTGCCAGCTGGAGACGCTTGTTGGTTGAGGCCCAGGTTCACCATGGACTGTAGCGCCACCTAAGTAAGTAAGTAAGTAAGTTTCGGCTAGAGCGTATCATTTTTGAAGCAAAGTCCCCAGAAGACCAGTGCCGGACTTACATAGAGTAGAGTAGGAGAGGTTAAGATAGTGTTTTATAAAATTCATATAAAACAAAATAAACCCGATCATGTGCTAAGATATTTTCTCGGCAATAAAAAAATTATTAAGGTAAGGTATGATGTTAAATATAACATCATTGATCTTAGAGTGCCCGCATGGGCCTAGTGAGGCATTTTTAGATAATAAGTATAAACAAGGTAGTTTAAGCTTTTTGTCTAACGTGAGATTGTTATAAGATTATTAAATAAAAATAAACTGAAATGCAAAAAAAATGTGATTCAACCTTTTTAAATCGAACACGGATGCGAACGTTATACACAATGGTAAGCATATGTATATTTATCATCGGACATCAGTTCCGAAGTCAAACACACAATCACTCTTACCAATCGCTGTTTCTTTAGGCTCAGGAGGCAACTGAGTAATAGAGCCCTCACCCGAACGCCAAAGTTGATTCTATACAAGACTCTTATCACGCCGGTCCTGCTGTAGGACGCAGGAGCATGGACACTATGAAAAGCGGATGGGAAAGTCCTTGGCCGTTTCGAGAGAAAGATTTTGCGTGTTATTTTCGGACCTATAAACGCTGACGGGGGATGGAGGAAAATATTCAACCACGAGCTTTACGGGTTGTACAGCGCCGTAAGTTTAGTCAAAAGTCTACGGGTTTAACTCCTAATATGGCTAGGCCATGTAGAGTGAATGGACACCACAGCTCCAGCCTGGAGATTATTTGAATCCAACACCGAGGGACGAAGAAACAGAGGACGGCCGCACCTAAGATGGCGCACACAGGTGGAAGGAGGCCTTAGCCAACTGGGTGTGCGTGTGTGTGTGCTAGATGGAGGGGCATATTGTTTAAGGCCCAGGTTCACCCCGAGCTGAGCGCCCAATAAGAAGTGGAAGAGGAAACGTATCCATGTAACACCAGTGTAATTGCCTCAGATACTATTGGACATATAGAATTTTGAAAAAAGGTGAAAAGTGGTCACCGAATTAACCGAAATTAATTGATTTTCTTACTCAGTTCCGCAGTATAATCACATAATAAATATATCCAAATCCTATTGTATTTAGTTTTAAAGGTAGAGCAATAGAGCAAAAGACAGCAATTGCATTTTTCGTTTTCATCCCAGGCATATTGTTGTGGTTCCAGGAGTATCAGTGTCACAGCCTTAATAACGAATGCTTTCAAATTGAATGCTAGAATTTGCTCTTTTGTAGCAGTGAGGTAACAAGATATCTTATTATTATTTAGTCGATCTATTTTTGTGGTATTCTCACAGTAATATATCTGCTCTATCTGACAGATAATCACAGTAAATCTCAATCAATTATATAGCTTGTACTGCTCATAATTATTTACAGAGATTAAAACGAAATTAGCCATTATCTGCAAACATATTAAGGTGCATCTGCGACACCTATACAAAGTAATCAACCTTTCAGAGGGTACGATTACATGTTCGTTGACTGTAGACATAACCACAAATACCCTGCTACAATTATGGTTTCACAAGTAATTTGATGCTATCTTGACAACTTTATTAATCTGTATACGTAAGACTAAAAATCGAAAATAAAGTCACAGGCAAGGAGTATCCATTGATCACGTGAAACCATTTTGTTGTTTTAAGGAATAAATGACAAAACCAATAACGTGCGTGTTTATAGACAGAAACAGGATCCAATGATTCCCTACAAGTAAATAATTGGAACAACCGAGAATCTGAGAAACCAATAACAACGAAAACCGCATTGACACAGATACGTCAAGTAAATAACTGACCGGCGGGTCACGTCATCCGATGAGAATGGTGCAGTGTTAGAACGCAATATGATAAAATGCGCCACATTTGCCACGCGTTGTACTCTCTTTATGGTATTGGACCTGTTTTTGTTATCTTGAATATCGTAATATGTAAGCCCCGTAAACGGGTAGGAGTTCTAAGGATGCATCCTGCATTGTCAAAAAGAGTCTCAGATGCTCAGTCGTCTTGGGCATCTGCATGACAGAGGACTTTCGTGACACACCGCTTCTATTACGTATATTCGATACGACTTGGTTTCCCCCCATCGCCAACGGAATATAGCCATTAGATATTCGTATATGACTGGAGACAAATGAATGTGTGGTACAGAAATTGCGTCTACCTTCCGTTGGAACACACATTCACTTGTGACACAAGCACGCGTTTTTAAGAGAAGAAAAAGCAAAAACAGAACCGAAAATAACGACAACAGCTCACTATTACGAAAAGCCAACCACAACATGGATACAGGCATCTGCATAAAGTTCGCACAACATTCGCTCAGCGTGGACGATGGCCGTTGAGTTGGTTTTTCTATCGTCTCTACGACTTTGCCGTTTTTCCCTCCTCAGCTAATTTTCTCAACGAACATCAGCCAACCCGTCCTGTACCATGACCAATAAACTTCGTCTACCACTTCATCCCGACCACTAGCAAGAATAGTTAGAACAGTGGCTTTGAGGAAAACCAAGCGGGAGCATCGTTTTCCAAGTTTATCCATCCATCAATTCGAACGTGGTGGAAGAGTGGTCAGTGACCGAGTCTGAAAGTCGCTCTACCTTACTCAACCCATTGGTTGTAGTTGAAGCTGAAGGTACGTCGTATGAAAATATGTGCTCGGTATGTATGTGCATCTTTTTGGCATTTGCAACTGTCAGTTAAAGTTCCTAAACGCTTCGCTTCGGATGAATTCTTGTGTTCAAACATAAGACGACGAGTTCGACCAACTCGTGCCTAATGGATGACCGGGAGTCACGGGGTTTTCGAAAAACTAAGTGAGCGACTATAAGGAAAACAATTATAAATGGCGGTCAAATTTTTTTGGCAAGCTTTCAGGATATCACCTGAATGTACGAATTTGGAATGTTGGCATTTTCTTTGCTGAATTGGTTGTAAAGTACTGTCGTGGTTGGCTTGTTTTAAAAGTAAATACACTTTTATTTAAATTTTACAAGTTTTTGCTTGCTTACTTATTTACTTATCAGGCCGGCAATCCGTAGAGGATCTGAGCCTGAGCTATTGGTGCATTCGATTCTTGACGGTTCCGAGCACGCCGCTTCCAGTTATCAAGACTAAGTTGTGCTACATCCACGATTACTTGATCTTTATAACGGAGGGCCGGTCTTTCTCTTCTTCTCGAGCCAGGAGGCTCAGAGTCGAAGACCGTCTTAGCTGGAGCCAATGTAGTCGACGGATCTTTGCCTTCCGGACTATATTCACATCTTTGTACAGCTCGTAGAGTTCGCGGTTATGTCTTCTCCTCCATTCGCCCTCCGCAGAATTTTTCTTTCGAAATAACCCAAAATCAGCTCCGCCGTCCTGTTTATCGTCCAGCTTTTGGCCTCGTATAGCAAAGGGCGATTCTATGCCGGATCCCCGCTACTTAACTTATTTTTCTTCTTAGTGGGCGCTACAGTTCGGGGTGAACCTGGGCCTCAACCAACATGCCCCTCCATCTAGCACGATCTTTCGCTAGCCTTTTCCATTGCCGCACACCCAGTTGGCTGAGGTCCCCTTCCACCTGTGTGCGTCATCTTAAGTGCGGCCGTCCTCTGCTTCTTCGTCCCTCGGGGTTGGATTCAAAGACTCTCCGGGCTGAAGCTGTGGTGTCCATTCCCTCTACATGGCCCAGCCATGTTAGGCGTTGAATCCGTAGACGTCTGACTAGGCTCATGTCGCTGAACAGCCCGTAAAGTTCGTGGTTGAATCTTCTCCTCCATCCCCCGTCTGCGTTTATAGGCCCAAAAATCACGCGCAAAATCTTTCTCTCGAACCGACCAAGGGCCTGCTCATCAGCATTTGATAGTGTCCATGCTACTGCTCCGTACAACAGGACCGGGATGATAAGGGTCTTATATAGAGTCAACTTTGTCGTTCGGGAGAGGGCTCTATTACTCAGTTGCCTCCTGAGTCCAAAGAAACAGCGATTGGCAAGAGTGATTCTGCGTTTGATTTTGGAACTGATGTTGTTGTTCCAGGTCACTGCGGAGCCAAGGTAGACCAAGTCCTTAACTACCTCGAACTTATATCTGCCTATACAAACGTTCTGGCCAAGACGTCGGTGGTGAGCGTCCTTTTTTGATGACAGCATATATTTAGTTTTGCCCTCGTGTACCGTCAAATCAATTTTCGCCGCCTCCATCTCAATACTCGCAAACGCCTCATTGACATCTCGCTGTGAATTACCTATTATGTCAATATCGCCGGCGTATGCAAGGAGTTGCGAGGATTTGAAATAGATTGTGCCTCTTGTATTGGCCAGTGATTTTTGCACAATCATTTCCAAGATGATGTTGAAGAAATCCCACGACATCGCATCGCCCTGCCTAAATCTTTTTTTGACATCAAAACTATCGGTAAGGGGTTCACCGATTTGGATGGAGCAGCGAGCATTCTCCAAAGTCATCCTGCATAGTCTGACGAGTTTAGCAGGTATGTCAAAAGTAGACATAGCGTTGTATAGCTCGTCTTTAATTACGCTGTCGTATGCGGCTTTGAAGTCGACAAATAGGTGGTGAGTGTCAACTTGAAATTCATTGGTTTTTTTCAGGATCTGCCGTAGTGTGAAGATTAGGTCGATGGTGGACTTCCCTAGCCTGAATCCGCACTGATAAGGACTTATCACACAAAACGGCAGAGAAGATTTTGTAGGCGATATTAGGGAGACTTATTCCTCTATAGTTGGCGCAATCAGAGGGGTCTCCTTTCTTGTGGATCGGGCATACTCCATTGAGACTCCATTCCTCGGGCATGCTTTCCTCTAACCACATCTTACGGATGAGGTGGTGCATACTCCCAACCAGGTCATCCCCAGCTACCTTGAAGAGCTCAGCAGACAGTCCGTCTGCACCAGCAGCTTTATTCGACTTGAGCTTCGATATGGCGCTCTTAACTTCGTCGAGGTCAGGGGGACAGAATTCTCTGCGGTCTCCGTCGATTAGAAATTGATCCGCTCCTTAACTACCTCGAAATTATAGCTGTCAATCGCTATATTTTGTCCAAGGTGGTGAGCGACAGATCGGTACATGCTTCACAGCATGTACTTTGTCTTATCCTCGTTGACTTTAAGACCAACTCGTTTCGCCTGTTTCTCAATCACCGTGAAAGCTTCTACAACGTCACCCCGAGACCGCGCGATGATGTCAATAT
Source organism: Eumerus sabulonum (assembly GCA_951905685.1). Classification (NCBI taxonomy): domain Eukaryota; kingdom Metazoa; phylum Arthropoda; class Insecta; order Diptera; family Syrphidae; genus Eumerus; species Eumerus sabulonum. The sequence continues at coordinate 39,447,972 of OX645062.1, read as the reverse complement.
CATCCGCGTATCCTAGCAGCTGGACAGACTTGTAGAAGATAGTGCCTTCCCTGTTGACGCCTGATCGTCGCATGGTTCAAACGGTTCAGATGTCCTAGAACCGAACTGCACGGTGAATCGCATATTTTCTAGCGCCGATCGCTAGAGAAATGGTGTGTACCAATTTGAAACTCGCTGGTCTTTTCCAGGATCTGTCGAAGTGTGAATATTTGGTCTATAGACGATTTCCCTGAGGGCTCCGTGGCGCAGTGGTTAGTGTGTTGGACTCTGACGCACGATGAGCGAGTTCAGATCCCCATAACACCAACGCCATCGAATGTTTATTTCGCGGCATCCCTCCTCGGTGGGGTACTGGCAAAACAAAAAGCCTACAAAAAAAGCCTACGAAAAGCTTCTCGACTCAAGCCGTTCGGATTCGGCATTAAACTGTAGGTCCTTTTCACCTGTGTGAAAAATAGAATCACACACAACATGGGTGATTGAAAGAAAGCTTGGCTCTGGTCCTTCATGGGCTGTAACGCCACCAAAGTAGAAGAAGAAGACGATTTCCCTGGCTAGAAGCCAGGTGCAGAAGGGCTTTAGAGGTTCACACAGTACGCCGGAGAGGATCTTGTATGCGACATTTGAGCAGGGATATACCTCTATAGTTATTGCAAGAGGTAGGATCGCCTTCTGTGGATGGGGCAAATAGAGCTGATATTCAAGTCGTCGGGCATGCTTTCATCTTCCCAAATTCTACAGATGATCTGGTATATGTTCCCTACCAGAACATCACCGCCAACCTTGAAGAGTTCTGATGGCAAGCCATCTGAGCATGCAGCCTTGTTATTCTTTAGCCTTTAAATAGCTGTGTCGACTTCTTCGACGCTGGGTGAGAAAACTACTTCAGCGGCTAGAGTTGGGATTTCCTCAGTCCCTACCACTCTCTCTGGGTCATGCTTGTTAAGCAGCTTCTGGAAATGCTGCATAAATACATCCACTATTCCCTGTGGGTCGGTGACAAGATTGCCTTCGCAATTTCAAAGAGCATGGCTGCCTTTCTTGAAGCCTCTTGCAAGGCTTTTGGCTTGCTTATCAAAGGCCAGTATTTTATATTTGTCCCTAGACTCCTCGATATCCTTGAGCTTGGAGGTTGCGAAGATTCTTTTCTTTAGTCGCAGCAGTTCTTTCGCCTCCCTCCTTCCTGGTAGTCCTCTCGCGCTGCCCTGGCTTTTGCTGCAACGTCTTTTAGTACGCCTCGTCAGTTGCTGCGTTTTTCTGCTCACACTTGCTATTATACCACAGTATTCTTGTGGGGGGGTGGTAGGTAGCCTAAGGTGTTCGCGGCTACTATTATTGACGTTTGCCCCCGACGTAGGCATACCGAAGAGCCTTTCGCTCAAATGCTCCCTTAGACTCTGGTTACATCCGGTGTGCTCAGGCGTCCAATGTCGCACCTCCTCATGGGGGCTTTCTGACATTGGACAGTCGAGCTGTGAATATTGCTGGTACGAAATGGTGAGATTCGATGTTTGAATGTTCTCACATCCCGGATGGTTGACGAGTATTTTGCGTCAATGAGCACATGGTCGATTTGGTTGGCGGTGCGACCATATGGAGAACGCTAGGTTGCTGTGTGGATTCGCTTGCGGGGAGATCTTAAGCTACTTGTCACCGAATTACGAGCTGTTAGTCGGAAGACATTATCTGTTGCTGCATCGTGGAGGCTGTACTTTCCGATCACTCCACCAAAGATGTTGTCCTTACCGATTTCAGCATTCAAGTTCCCGAGTACGATTTTTACATCGTACTCCAGACAGGCCTTGTCCAAGATATCATAGAAGTCCTCCTTGGGGTCTTCAGCCTCTTCGGTAGAGGGCGTGTGCACATACATATGAGGCTGATGTAAAATCTGCCTTTGATGGGGATCACAACCAGGCGATCACTTATAGGTTTAAAGTCGATGAGCTTCGATCTTAACCGCTTTCCCACGACAAATCCGAACCCCAACATGTGCAATATTTTGTGACAGCTGTAATAGATATCGCAATCTTTTTTCCTCATCATCCCGTTTCCTATCCAGCGTACTGCCTGGATCCTAGTAATATCCGCTTTGTACTGCGTGAGGGTTATTTCCAGTTTATGAACAGCTCCACGCGTGTACAGAGTTCTCACATTCCAGGGGCATACTCGCAAATCCTTTTTGCTTGCAAATACGATTGTAACGCTCTACGTAGGTATGTGGTTACATCAATACCCTCAGAGCATAGCCAAACGTGTAATAATCACCAAATATGGTCATGGAAATGTCAAACTATTGTACATCGATCAAATGTCACTGCCATGAGTGAAATCAGCTGAATCGATTACTTAATTTACGGTTCAGATAGTAAAAAATTTAATGTCATAATAAAACCACGCTCGAGTTAGCAGCTATGACTAAAGTTTAATGCAATTCACTCACTTGGGCATTTAAAATAGCAATAAAAATCGCTTTTTTTATAGTTCTGACTGAGCTGGATGTAGTTTGTGTGATAATTAAGTACATATGTACATACATAGTTTAAACGCATGCGTAAATGAATAGCTAATTAAATGTATCTTTTGTGATGAAGAGTTTTTCTTTTATTGAGTTTTTACGATATTTTGTCATATACTTGACACCTTGAGAGCTCGCGTCAAAATACCGATGAATTCTATTCATGGGGATACGGTTCCAAAGAATAAAAACTGAAGAAATTAATTTTGTCGAATTTAGATGAAGAGAAAATCGGAAAAACCTTTTATCTCAGTTTTCTGCTATTAAATTGTAGAAAAACCGAATGTGCGTATGAAGAAAAAATACAGGGTGTGTATGACATTTGATGAAATCCATATAAGTGGTATTCCGTTTTCAATGTAATTTTTCTTGTTGTTAAGTGGCCCTTACACGATCAATCAGTCGACATCATGCATTGTGTCTATGTGGATTGACTCTATCCCTTACACGGCTCAATCGATTAAAGCAAATTTCTAGTGAAATTTAGTGAATTTCGGTCGTCTACGGACGTGCGATGAGTGATTCGGGCGACTGTATTGCGTACGTTGGTCTAGCACTTTGTGCAAAGAATAAAACGAATAGAATTTGGACGAAACAGTGGTTAAAAACAAGGAATCAGTTCACTCATGAAAATCTTTTAAGTGAATTAAAAATATCTGCATCTCCCGTTCTTCATCCTCCTTCAATTTAAATTTTCGCTCCCGACAGACATCACATCCACGCTCGCGACACACAATAAGCTTATTTGGTCAATCCAACCCTTACACACGTCAATCAGCATGATAATGGTCATGCAATATCAAAAATGTTTTGATTTTTGTCATTCGGTCACCAACGAATCTGTGTGACGCACACGGACGCATTTGCACAAACACACGTAAAGAATTGATGTCAGTCGATTGATCGTGTAAGGGTACCTTTAGACAATCAATTAACAGCTTATAGACTAAGAAATATCCAATGTTTTAAATCGTGCCTGATCGTTCGTACCTACGTTCGCTGTGAATTGGAAACATCAGTTTACGACACAGAATCTATTGCAAAGCGTACAAACCATGAGGGTCATACAGATACTATCCGAGCGACACAATTTATTCAACAAGTACGGGAGGAAACACTTCGGAGTCAATGAAAGCCATTGCGAGGTAACTCAAAGTTTCGGAGGGCTTAATCCGTCGAGTTATCCACAAAGACCGTTGCTATACATCGTACATTATGCACGAAGGACATGTCGGCGCAATTCAGCATTGATCCAGAGAGCGCCGTCCTAGACGACGACTTCTTTGTGATCATGGGTCCTCAGGGGAAAGTGGCGAAATTGGGGGGTACAAGGTGAATGAAAGCATTAACTCAAGCATTCGCCACTCCTACCCTCGAAATGATATACATAGAACATTGGCGATCCGAGGATCTTGGTTTCACCCAGATGAGGGGGTTAACCCACTATTCATCTCGACGGAGGATTTCCAGTTGATCTTTGTGTCACTCAAAAAGAAAAAATCCACGGGTACTGACGGAATTTCCAAGGCATGATACTATACATGCCGCGTCGAACATCCAATGGAATAAATGCAAGAACCAATGCACGTGTGCCTGCCTGATTGACTTGGAAAAAGCCTTCGAAACCGTATGGTTAGAATTACTCAACTACAAGCTCAAACAGTTAAGCATAAGTAAACCATTGCTATGACATGATGAAAATTGTGAAAATTGCCAACGTGGCTTCTACTCAAACATTTGATATTAAAAATGGTCTGCATTTACATCAACGATCTGATACTTTCTCTTCACCAATCAATACCGTAGACAGACGACGAAATCGTGTACAGATTAGGTCCAACGGTCGATGTTATAATTACCTTACTGCAGCGCGACTTCGACAAGATACTTTGATGACTGGATGTTAAAAATCAACAATATTATTCAGAATGCCTCTGTCTAGGGCCTCTACGGACACCAGAAAACAATGGCGGAGGTTTTCAATACTTGGACCGGACGAGCCTCCACTGGCAAACGGAAGCTTAGTCAGATACTTTTGGATCTCGTTGGATCAATATTTATATTTTGATAAAAAAGTGCGAGTGCGACTTAACGGCTCTGTCCCCCCAGAAGCATTCGCCTGTCTAGGTCATTTTAGGCTGATCTAGGATAGGTTGGCGGCCCCGTTAATCTTCCATGTGGCTCGTAATTACGTGGAGCGGTGGATCCTGTACAAGACTGATGTCGCGCTCTATAAGCCCGAGCACCTCAGGTTCAGCCGAGCGGTTTCAGACCGTGATCGAAGAGACGTTTTCCGGAAGCATCAACGCTTTTGGTGGCTAGAGTTGATTCCCCTTGCGTCTTCAAATAGGCAAGCCTCTTTCAGGCAGCAAATGCCTACGGCATAATATTTGCTATCTTAGAGTGCCTGCATGGAACCAGTAAGGTATTTGTTAATGTAATTAAGGTCAGTAATTTTGTCTAACATAAGGTAGTCATAAGAGTATGTTCAAAAAATTAAATTTAAACTAAAAAAGAAACCTAACATGTCGGCGCAAACTCGGGAAAAGATAACTATCCGTGCAAAGCGTCATTTGAATAAGCGTAAGCATCCTTAAGCACCGAAAATATTGCAGTTTTTCTCTGTGGAAAAAGATTTGATCAAGACCAAAAATCAACTGCAAAATGATAGATAGCGAGGATCAGACCCTACAGGAGTTCCCCTTGTGGTGTACATGAAATTCCCAGCTATTGTCATGGTTGTAGGTATTTTGAGCAATTAAGGACAAAATTCTGGATTGATGTGGCAAAGGATTGGTCAAAGGTTGGCCGGACATTTCTATGAGCACATCACGCCAAAATGATGACCGACCACCTCACCAGGCCTTTAACCCCGGAATTGTTATGTACGGGGTCACATTTAAGATTTAAGCGAGCGACATCGTCATGCCACCATTTTTTCACTGAAGGAAGCTATAACTGCCAGCATGATCAATATGAATAAAGAGCATTTGACTCGAGGATGCATTTATTTCTAGCCTAGTATTGAGCAGGTTATTGCCACAAAAATGGCTAACCACTTGCTAGTGTCAGCTAAATCTTACTCGCATGCGAAGTGGGCCATGCCTTATCACTGTAGAACCGGTTATGATGCGCATAAGAGCCAGCACAGTAGCCTACAGAGAGAGGCGTGCGGCATTTCAAGTCCTTAGCCGATTTGATAAAAATGGCAGGGACAATTGGGACGAGAAGGATGTTGATTCGTACGAATGGGCTTCGGAAACCATAGACGAGTGAAAATGTCGACCTTCACAGTCAAAAGAAGTGGGTGGTATGGGGGATGTTACCATACCTCTGTACCTCAAAGAGATACATATATGTATGTATTTAGAAACATCGCTACGGTGTCCATTTTCAGCGAGGTGATCATTGATCGGGTCTATGAGGAGGGCCACATCACCCATGAGCAGTGGAGAATCCTTGGAGGTAAAATCAAACTTAGCCTTTTCTGCATGTGCAAGAATAGCAGAAGCTTAAATGGGCGGTAAATAGCCTCCTTCCATACAAACCTGCAGGTCCGGATGAAATCCTTACTTACTTACTTACTTACTTATCAGGCCTGCGATCCATGGAGGATCTGAGCCTGAGCTATAGCTGCCTTCCATCCTTGACGGTCCCGGGCACGCTGCTTCCAGTTGTCAAGACCAAGATGTCTTACATCCGCGATTACTTGGTCTTTATACCGGAGGTTCGGTCTTCCTCTTCTTCTCGAACCAGGAGGCTCGGAGTCGAAGACCCTCTTAGCTGGAGCGTTGATGTCCATGCGCTCGATGTGGCCGAGCCAGTGTAGTCGACGGCTCCTTGCCTTCCGGACTACATCCACATCTTGGTACAGCTCGTAGAGTTCGCGGTTGTGTCTTCTTCTCCATTCACCTTCCTCACAGACAGGACCAAATATCCGGCGCAGAATTTTTCTTTCGAAAGAACCCAAAATCAGCTCCGCTGTCCTGCTTATCGTCCAGCTTTCGGCTCCGTACAGCAAGACTGGCAGAATGAGCGTTTTGTAAAGCATGACTTTGGTCTTTCGAGTGAGGAGTTTTGACCCCAGTTGTTTGGACAAGCCGAAGTAGCAGCGGTTTGCCAAGGGCGATTCTACGCCGGATCTCCACTGTGGTGTCATTTGTGGAATTTACGTTTGCCCCGAGGTAGACAAACTCCTTAACTACCTCGAAATTGTAGCTGTCAATTGTTATGTTTTGTCCCAGGTGGTGAGCGACGGATTGGTGTTTGCTTGACAGCATGTATTTCGTTTTGTCCTCATTGATCTTAAGGCCAATTCGTTTCGCCTGTTCTTCAATCGCCGTGAATGCTTCCACAATGCCACGGCGAGAACACGCGATGATGTCGATATCATCCGCGTATCCTAGCAGCTGGATGGACTTGTAAAAGATAGTGCCTTCCCTGTTGACGCCTGCCCGTCGCACTATCTGCTCCAGCACCAGGTTGAAGAAGTCACATGACAGCGCATCTCCTTGCCGAAATCCGGTGCATGTTTCGAATGGTTCCGAGATCCTAGAACCGAGTTGCACGGTGCATCGCGTGTTTTTTAGCGTGGCGCGACACAACTGGATCAGTTTTACCGGGATCCTGAATTCGGCCATCGCCCCAAACAGTGCTTCACAATGAATGCTGTCGTATGCGGCTTTGAAATCGATGAAAAGATGGTGTGTATCGATTTGAAACTCGTTGGTCTTTTCCAGGATTTGTCGAAGTGTGAAAATTTGATCTATAGTTGATTTGCCGGGCCGGAAGCCGCACTGGTAGCTGCCGATTAGTGCGGTGCAAAATGGTTTTAGACGTTCACACAATACGCTGGACAGGATCTTGTATGCGACATTGAGCAGGGATATACCTCTATAGTTCTTGCAAGAGGTAGGATCGCCTTTTTTGTGGATGGGGCATATAGAGCTGGTATTCCAGTCGTCGGGCATGCTCTCATCTTCCCAAATTCTGCAGATGATCTGGTGCATGCTCCCTACCAGAACATCGCCGCCAGCCTTGAAGAGCTCTGATGGCAAGCCATCTGAGCCTGCGGCCTTGTTGTTCTTCAGCTTCTGAATAGCTGTGCCGACTTCTTCTATGCTGGGTGGGAGGACTACTTCAGCGGCTGGAGTTGGGATTTCCTCAGTCCCTACCACTCTCTCTTGGTCATGCTCGTTAAGCAGCTGCTGGAAGTGCTGCTTAAATACATCCACTATTCCCTGCGGGTCGGTGACAAGATTACCCTCGCAGTTTCGAAGAGCCAGGGTGCCCTTTTTGAAGCCTCCTGCAAGGCCTTTGGCTTTCTTGTAAAAGGCTCGTATTTTATGTCTATCCCTAGACTCCTCGATATCCTTGAGCTGGGAGGCTGCGAAGATTCTTTTCTTTTGTCGCAGTAGTTTCTTCTCCTCCCTTCTTCTGGCTCGGTACTCTTCTCGCGCTGCCCTGGTTTTCCTCTGCAGCGCCTTTTGGTACGCCTCGTCGGTTGCTGCCTTTTTCTGCTCACACTCGCCATCATACCACGGGTTTCTTGTCGGGGGTGGTAGGTATCCTAAGGTGGTTTCGGCTACTTCCTGAATGGCTGAGCGGCAATGCAGCCACATATTATTGGCATTTGTGTTCGACGTAGGCATACCGTAGAGTCTTTCGCTCAGCTGCTCCCTGTAGACTCTGGCAACCTCCGGTGTGCTCAGGCGCCCAATGTCGAACCTCCTCCTGATGGGCTGGTGCAGCTTTCTGACATTGGACAGTCGAGCTCTGAATCTTGCTGCTACGAGGAAGTGGTCAGAGTCGACATTTGCCCCTCTGAATGTTCGCACATCCAGGATGTTTGACGCGTGCCTTGCGTCAATGAGCACATGGTCGATTTGGTTGGCGGTTCGACCGTCCGGAGATCGCCAGGTTGCTGTGTGGATTCGCTTGCGAGGGAATCTTGTGCTACTTATCACCGCATTACGAGCTGTCGCAAAGTCAGCGAGTCGGAAGCCGTTATCTGTTGTTGTATCGTGGAGGCTGTGCTTTCCGATCACTCCGCCAAGGGTGTTTTCCTTTCCGATTTTGGCGTTGAAGTCCCCGAGCACGATTTTTACATCGTACTCCGGACAAGCTCCGTAGGCGTTGTCCAGGAGGTCATAGAAGTCCTCCTTGTTAGGGTCTTCAGCCTCGTCGGTAGGGGCGTGTGCACATATAAGGCTGATGTTATAAAATCTGATGCGGATCACAGCCAGGCGATCACTTATAGGCTTAAAGTGGATGACCTTCGACCTTAACCGCTTTCCCACGACAAATCCGCATCCCAGTAAGTGCAACCTTTTGTGACAGCTGTAATAAATGTCGCAATTTTTCTGATGAAATCCACCCGGTAGGAATTCAACGTGCTCATGGCATTCTGGAACCGTGTTGGCTTTTAGTGCTGTTCTCTTTCAGCCTAGACTAGGGTTACATACTACTATCTTAGAGAGAGATAAAGGAAACAATTATACCTAAAGCGGGAAAAACCTCCCACACAACTGCCAAAGACTACTGACCTATTAGTCTCTTTTTCTTTCTTCTTAAGACGCTGGAGAGTTTCTGTATCTGTACATTCGCGAAACTCTACGAAAAAGTATGGTTTCGACATCGCCGCATGCATTACAATAGACAATTGAGTAGATACAGCTCTACACACTATAGTTGAAATCATTGAAAAAACAATGAATTCACACTGATTGCCTTCCTTGACATTGAAGGGGCTTTCAACAACAGTATACCACTAGCCATCACTAACGCATTGAGCAAGCTAGAGGTAAATGTTAATATAATACTTTGGATCAAACAAATGTCTCAAGCAGGTTGATTCACTCGACGTTCCCGGAGGCCAGCGGTTGCAATGTCATTGCCTACACAGACGATATTGCAAACAATATTGAAACACCTCCCAACAATCCGAGATTTGATGGAAACAGGCCTAGGCAAACTTACTATATGGGCAGAGAACTGCGGGTTTGGAATGAATCCCTCCAAAACAGAGCTATTTTTATTCATAAGAAACCGCAGATACCTCAAATTTCTCCAATGGGGCTTATCTCTCAAATATCTTGTTGTGATATTCGACAGGAAGCTCGACTAACTCGAGTAACATAGTAACACCTGCAAGAGAGCATTGGGTATAAAGCGCCATATGACTGGCTCTATACCGCGGTTGTTAGGCTTATACTAATGTACGGCTCCTTAGATCTTACGATGTCAAACGTCTAAGTAGGATACAAAAGATGGTATGCATCGTTATAACCGGAGAACGAGCCCCCCCTACTGCAGCCCTCATCTACACCCCTTGGATTTTTTGGCTAGGGAAAGGCAAAGAAATTAGCGTTGCGGCTTAAGGAATCAGCTTATCGGAAGTTCTCCGAAATAGGGCACGCTAGTGATTTAAGCAAAGTCACGGACTTAACTACTACTTAACCCCGATCTTGGCCTTCAAGACTCTTTATAAAACAACAATTCTGGGGTCAATGTTGGTGTCAATGCATCTACCCTGAAAGCCGGCCAATCCTTTAGACTACCAGCAATTCGTGAGGCCGCTGACTGGCTAACTTTGAGATCGATGGACTACAGTGACATTGTCATCTACACATCAAAGGCCCTCGAATCACGAATAATAGAATCAGCTGGTTACCTGTGCATAGTGATATACCAGGTAACTGTCAAGCAGATGAACTAGCCAGAATGGGCACCACTGTTAAAGGGGATATCCATCAACCAAATAAAACGCTAAAATATAAAATCTCGAAACAGGCACTGCTACAGGCCAATGAGAGATGGTGTGGCCTTGATACAAGCAACTATGCACAGGTACTGTCAACGTATGACAACTAGACTGCCATAATGACTATTGTAGTAGGTGTCATAATGAGGAAGAGGAAGAATCTCCATCCCATCTCCTATCCAAATGCCCTACCCTAGCCTAATCAAGAAGACGATTTCTGTGAGAATACTTCTTTGATAAACTAGTGGATCTATCCGAAATGGGGATTAGCCAACTATCGAATTTTGTCCATTATTATTTATTCGGGTTCTCACAGAGCATGCATAAGAGTCGCTCTTTTTCTACGATCTTGCCTGAACAGCCGGTCGCGTTCATCATGTTTGTGGATCTATGCACACTTCACCAATTTGGCAGCAGGTACATTGAATAATGTCCCCACGTCTTCTTAATTTCTCCCATCTCACGACCTTGTTGTCTATGGAGGTGATTCTCCATGCGGCTGATGGGAGTCAGTTGGACCTTCGCTTCTGCTATCCGCTAGAGCACTCAGACGCAAACACTGGTCCATTGTACTCCAGACAGACACCTTACATTACTGTATTTTCTCCGTTTTCCGGAGAAAAATTTGAAGAAGCTTCAGTGATGTAGAGCTAAGGGATTCGGCACACACCACGTCGGCTCCAAGGGGGTGGTATGCGAGCAAAGGCGGGACAATCACAGAGGAAATGCTCTGCAGTGTCATCATCCTCTTCGCCACATGCAGCACAGGTAGGCGTCTCACTGATGCCGAGCACGTAGAGATGCTTGGCAAAAAAGTAATGGCCCGTGATAACCCCCACAAGCCTTCTGCAGTCGATTCTCCTTAAAGACAGGAGGAATGCTGCAGATTTTTTGCAGACATCAGGGCGTACGCGCTTAGTCATCCTGCAATCTGGACAATCCCTCCATCTACGGTTGTGTGTATTAAATACACAATCATTAGTATAGGAATTTACCGTGGACGCAGGTAGACCAAGAGCGGGTTCAGGTCCTGAGAAGCTCTCCTCTGAACCCATTCTAACGAGTTCATCAGAGATCTCATTTCCTGGAATCCCGGAGTGACCCGGAACCCATACAAGCCTCAATGAATTTAGTCTGCCGACTCTGTTCAAGAAGGACTTGAGTTCAAGCACTAATTTGGAGCTAGTTAAGGGGTTACACACAGCTTTTAGTGCAGCTTGGCTGTCACTACAGACGCATATGCTTTTCCCCTTCCACCTGTGCTTCACAACATAGTGCATGGCCATTAGGATTGCGTATATCTCTGATTGGAAGACAGACGCATACTTTCCTAACGAGAAGTGCAGTCGGATGTTTTTGCGTTCACCGGACCCCCGCCCAGACCTGGAGCCATCCGTGAAAATGCGAAGACTATCCTTTCCAGGTTCAGTATCCAGCCATAGCCAATCCTGACGGCATGGAAACTCGACTGTGAAATTACGAGGCAATAGGATGACTGGCGTCAATGGGTCAGAAGGCATGTCCATGAGACAGGGGTCGCAGGACAATTCTTGCGCAAGGACACCGCTATTCCTATGCGAGTTGTACCAAAAGCCATTTCTCTTCAGACGAGACATGGCTTTCAGAGCACACCTTCTGATAAATATATCAAGAGGTGGAAGGTTCATCATAGCATCTAGAGCAGCGCCCGGCGTGCTGGGGAAAGCCCCCGTGCAGCTGAGACAAACCGTTCTTTGGAGTTTGGTGAAAGAGGCTACGACGTGTTTGCGTTTTAGTCTGTTCCACCAGACAACCGATGCATATGAGATTATAGGTCTTATCATTGCCGTGTAGATCCAAAGGACCTTTGCCGGCGATAAACCCCATGTTTTGCCAAAAGCTCCTTTGCATTGCCAGAAAGCTGACAGCGCTTTGGTGGTCTTTGACTCAACATGCTTAGACCAGAGAAGCTTACTATCTAAGATGACTCCTAGATACTTAGCCTCCTTGGATATCGGGATGGAAGTGCCTTTTAGTACCAGCTGAGTCATGTCAGTATTTTTCCTTCTTCTCGTAAAGAAAACGACATCGGTCTTGAGAGGATTGACTGACAGCCCATTTCTGGTACACCAATCATCGATCACGTTTAGCGCCGCCTGTGCTTTGAGACGGACAGTCGCTGAATATGAGCCGACAGAAAGAATGACGACGTCATCCGCATATGCCTGGGCATAGATTCCAGAGGCATTGAGAGCATCAAGCAGAGAATCGACCACCATGCACCATAACAGCGGAGACAGGACGCCACCTTGAGGGCAGCCCCTATTTACGCCGGATTTGACACACTGGTCGAGGCCTGCATCAGCTGTCAATGTCCTGTGCATGAGCATAGCTTTGATCCAAAGGACCAGTGCTTCATCTACGCCATGATGTCTGGCAGCGTTGCACATGCTGTCAAAAGTTGCGTTATCAAAAGCTCCCTCAATGTCGATGAAAATGCCCAGCGCGTACTCTTTCCTTTCGAGCGCGCATTCAATACGCCCAACTAGGTTCTGAAGCACAGTCTCGCAAGATTTTCCGCGCTGGTAAGCATGTTGCATCTCCGAAAGAGGGTGCATTCGAAGGGCAACCTTGCGCACGTGCAACTCTACCAGTCTCTCCATGCTTTTCAGCAGGAAGGATGTTAGACTGATTGGTCTGAAGCTCTTGGCAAGTGAGTAGTCCTCTTTTCCTATTTTGGGAATGAAGACCACTTTCACTGTGCGCCAAGGAATGGGTATGTGAGCAAGTGCTAGACTAGCAGTGAATATTCTTTTCAAAGTAGGAAGCAGCTGCCTTATACCTTTTTGCGGCATAGCAGGATATATTCCGTCGGTACCCGGCGATTTGAAACCATCGAAGGATGCCACAGCAAATTCAATGGCTTCAGTCGTAACCACGCGCGACGCAATATACATACCAGCTACGCCGAGTTGTTTTCATCGTTTCAGTTGCAGTTTCCCTTGAAGGAAACGGCAACGAGCCGATGTCGATCTGATTTCCCGGGAAGTGAGTCTCAAACAGTAAACTAAGAGTTTCCGCTTTAGACTCAGTAAAGGTACCATCAGATTTTCTGAGTGCATCCAGCTTTGTCGGTTTTCCCCGTTTGAGGACTTTAACCAACTTGCTAGTCGCACTCAGAGACTTGATCTCTTCGCAGAAGGTCCTATAAGAATCGTTCTTCGATTTACGAATAAGTTTCTTATATTCTTTCTGCTTCGACCGATACTTATTCCAGTCATCTTCCGAATTCGATTTGAGTGATCTACTCAGAAGAAATCTGGCTTCCCTGCGAAGACTTTGGAGCTCGGAATTCCACCAGGGGACCAATTTCCTGCAGGGAGGTTTGCTGACAGGACATGCGAGTTCAAAACAACTGGTGATGACGCTATTCAGGTTCTGAACAGCGTTCTCTACCAATTGTTTCGTTCTGAGTTTAGGTAGGACTCGAGTGGATTTCTCAAGCTCCTCTCTAAACCGTACCCAGTCCGTCCTTCTCGGATTCCGTCTAGGCTGCAAGGAAGAGATCCCACAACTTAATTGGAATTCGATATATTTATGGTCCGACAGCGTAGCATCAGGCAAGACTCGCCAGTTAGTGATGTCCTTCAGATATCTGTTGGATAAGGTCAGGTCAATCACCTCCTGTCGTCTTGTCGTGACAAAAGTTGGTTGAGAGCCAACATTGTTGATGGTAAGGTCAGACGAGAGAATGAAGTCTAAAAGACGGTCCCCCCTTGTATTACACTTGCTGCTGCCCCAAGCAGTGTTTTGGGCATTAGCATCGCAGCACAAGATGAGACCAATCTTTTCGGCTTCACAGTACTCTACGGGTTCAGAAACTACCTTCGGTGGTGGAGGCAGTATCGAGTCGTAGGGAAAGTAGGCAGACGCAACGACGAAGTGTTCTATAACTCCGTGCGTTTTGTAGCTTACTCTAGCAGCCACCAGATCTTGTCCACAAAAGTGCCCAAGTTTGGTTGCCGATAGTGTGTTCGATATGATGAGGCCGACCCTGGGCCTTTTGGATCGCTCATCATAAAGAATCGTAACACCACGTAAACCACCAAGGCCACATAGGCGTTTATTCCACACCCATGGTTCTTGAAGGGATACGATGAGAGGGTTTGTACTACTGCATGCAATTCTGCTACTTAACAGAGCGGTAGCAGCCTTGCAATGCTGTAGATTGATCTGAGCAAAAATCATGGATTCATACTGCAGAGCACGTCCCATCCTTCGACTACTTGACATTAAAATGGAAAGAGATCCTACCAAGGCCAAAGTAGGGGCGTGAATCGTACGCAGATTTCAGAGTTCCGACAGAGGCTTCATCCATCCCCACAACCAGAGTAGAGCCTTTTCAGAGAGCCCTTACTGTCCTTGTAGGAGTAGATAACCCAAGCTCTCGTGTCAAGCCCTGGATTCTGTGTGTGTAAGCGCGTCAGCACATCCATCTTATTCCCAGGTTTCCCCGGAATCCGGCAGATGGCGCGCGTTAATTTCGGGAGACTAACTACCTGGTAAGTAGCAGTTCCCAGAGGGGGAATTTTCGGCACCGTGTTCCTGATCCAGGCCGATGTCTGCTGTGATGAACAGCTCACCACAAATGTGCCATTCATTAAAGCTGACTTTTCTGCCTGTAAACAGAAACCCGTTGCCGAGGCAAGCTCCAGTAGACGATCCTCACAGTGCTTGCAGTCTGCCGTGGTCATTCTACTATCATCGCCAGCTTTCCCTATCCTGACCTTTTCAGAGGAGATGGCCGCCTCTCTATAAGAGGGCTGCTTCTCTCGACTCCTTACGGTCACTTGGATCTCCTTCCCGGAGGAAGGGGTTTTTTTGAGTGATGTTCCCGCCTCCGAGGAGCAGTTTTGGGCTATCTTCGCCTTCTGGTCAATGCTTTGATCCATCTGGGTCGCCACATCTGCTATTAGGCTCCGATTTCCCACTGCCCCACCGGAGAGGGAGGCATCATAAACTCTCTTTGGCGGCCGTCTTCCGTTTGCGGAGGCTTTTACCTTTTTCGGTTTGGGCTCCCGCTCCCTTCGGACACCGCTTTTGGACCGCCTTGCCAGTTCAAGGAATTCTAGAACCCGTAGCGACTTGGCCTTCGGCGTTCAGAGTCCGTATGTCAGCCCCGCCACCATTTTCGGCGGCAGTGCCAGCTATGGCAGAAACCTGAGCGCTTCCGGCCCCGTCATTACGGGAACTGATCACGCTCTTACTGGGTGGTTGAACCGTCCCAGTAAGAGGAAGGGGGTTGGAGGCGCATGCCGAAAGTGCGAGCATGCTTACGCCTCCTACAGCAGCCTTTCCCAATCGCCGACGTTTACCGCACTGCGCACCTTCGAGAGAGGGGAGGACCTCAGGAAATAGGGTCGGATCAATTTCGGTAGGAGATACCTCCGTCGACCTAACCCTCTTAACTGGTTCCCCCAGAGGTACAGCCTCGGCCATTGCACCTTCAGCTTTGTGAGCTTCTTTGCGCAATTTTCGGGCATGCCTCTTTTCCTTTCTTTTTTTGTACTTAGCAGTGCATTCAGCAGTACGTTCCAATTCTGGGGCGCGTTCCACCTTTGCGGTTTCCCGCGCCACGCCATCGTTGGTGTTGCCTCCGCTGGATGCACCGCTCATGCTCAGTCCGACCAGGTTGGCGTTACATACACAAGCTGTAGACTAAAAACCGCTCCATCGAACACCGCCTTGGGCAGAACGTGTAACAATCGACAGATATAGATTTGAGGCAAATGTTAACTCTACGTATGACAACTTAGTGGAGATCCGACGAAGAATCACCATGGGCAGCCGGTTCTACCTCGGTTTGTCAAAACAGCTAGGGTCAAAGGAAGTCCAAAATTATTCTCTACAGAACACTGACCTTGCCAGTCCTAATTTACGGAGTCGAATGCTAGACGACAAGTAAAAAAGCAGATATAATTCTGGGCTTTTTTGAAAGGAAAATTCTCCATCGTATATAAGTATGAGGAAAAGACACAACCGGAAGACACTTTTACCGGAAGGTAAAAATCTGTCGACTACATTGATTCGGCCACATCGACCGCATGGAGACCGCTCTCCATGGCCTTCAAATACCAAGGTTCGAGAAGGCAAGAGGGATCGAACATCCGGATCAGAGACCAAGTGATCGCGGACATCAGGCGTACTTACATCAACTTTTGCTGGGCCGAATTCTGTTGCATAAGTTACATTTTTTGCTGCTTTAGTTGCTGTTGTTGTTGCAATCTATTTTGCTCCTCCCTTTCCACCTTTTCAAAGGAATTATCAAGAAGAGCAGAAGTCGTGCCACTCACGAAACTATTCTGATATAGTCGTGATAAAATGCACCCCTTTTTGTCGCCTGTAGCACAGCAATAAGCAAACGGAAACCTTTTTAAATTCTGGAAAAATGGGTATGGTAGTCAGAAGTAACAAAAATAGTCATTATAGAATCTTCATAGAAAGCCACAGGAACAAGATGATCGCACTTTCGTGCGAAGAATCCCATCTTCGGTGCAGCTTAATACTTTAGGAAAAACTGAACTCGTTTGCACTATGAAGTCTTCCTAGCGGGTGTTTTAAGGGACAGAAGTTGTGATGGTCATGATCAGTACAAATATGGAAAGGTTATCAGGAAATTTCGGCATTGAGTTTACATACATTTATTTATATAATACATCGTTCGTAAATGACATTTTCAATTTGTCTGTAAGTAATATTCGACATATACAATTTCCGACATTTAAGTATATTGAAGACTTTATAGGGATGGTAAAATACTAACAAAGGTCTCGTAGGAGTAGCACCTACCGACGGGTACTGGTCCGCTAAAAAAGCGAGTAAGAGCCTCTGCAGCTGAACAGCCTGCAGCTCTGTTAGCTAGGTCCTGCTTCCATCTCCTTGTGGTACTATCTGGAAATTTCCTGACTATGGCAATTACTAACGAAAGAGTACGAATGGCGATCATCCTGCGCCACAAAACAGGATTAAAGTCGCTTGGACTATGATGTAGAAAACCGTAACGAGAAAACCCCACAATTGCTCAGAAGCAACCACAAGCCTCGGATAAAATAGACCGGATTAATGTTGACGACCCTTGCAAAAACCAAAAAAAGGACAATGATCTCCGGCTCTGTATGTAGAATATTAGGTCCCCAAACAGCCCGACAACATGTGAACGCCCAGACCGTTATGAAGCGGATTTAACCGCCATCCAAGAAATGCGATGGAATGAATCAGGCATAAGGTGACTGAAAAACTGCGACATCTATTACCGCGATCGCTATAGGGAGAGAGGAAAACGATTGTACGAATGTGGATTTGTTGTTCAAGGTGGACTAATGCAAAAAGTCCTAAACTTTCGGCATGTGAGCGAACGCCTCATAACGATCCGTATCAAGGCTAAATTTTCTAACATCAGCTTGATTTGCGTCCATGCCCCCATGGAGGACAAGGATGACTTCCGCAAAGATGAATTCTACGATCTCCTAGACAGAACGTATGTCCAATGTCATCGGGAAGCACAGCCTACACGACACCATATCCGATAAAGGACACAGGCTGATTGATCTTGCTACGGGGCGAAATCTCCTTCTACCCAGTACGCGCATCCCGCACCTCGACATACACGAAGTCACCTGGCGGTCGCCAGATCAATCAATCACTAACCAGATTGATCATATAGCGATCGACATCAGACACTTCCCCACTAGTCGAGAAGCTTGAACTTTTCGAGGAGCTAACATCGACTCAGACCACTACCTTGTATTAGCCAAGATGCGCCTAAGGATATCACGAACGTAGCGGCGCAGAGTAAGATAACAAAGTTATGACATCGGAAAGTTAATATCGCCACAAACAGCTCGTACCTTTAACGATCGCGTGTCCCTTAAACTCTCCCACTCAACTTAACGTTCCACGCAGTCAATAGAACAACAGTGGAACCTTTGCACAAAAGCTCTGAAAAGCACTACCTCTGAAGTTTTGGGCTTCAAGACTCCACCACGAAGAAACACTTAGTGTAGCAGCAAGTGAGCGCTACGAGTTAAAAAGATTGGTGAATCAACAGCATGAGCACGAGAAGCGCGCGATTAAGGACTTGGTAAGGAGAGGTGTTACGGCAGGCGTTACGTTCAAAAGTTTTATCAACAGATAAGGCGAACATGTCAAGGTTATAAAGCCAGAACGGAAGTAGAATCGCAGTCGATGCTGGGAGTATGGAAAAACCACTTATGCAGGCTGTATCACGGCGATGTTAGTCAATATACCGCTGTCAGGTAAAATAATCCAATTCTTAACGACGAAAATCGCAGAGAATTCCGTGCCCTTGACCTCGACGAATATAAGATCACCATATTGATATGCCCAATGTCCCAGCTACGACACAAAAATAGTTCTTGGAGATTTTAATGCAAAAATGTTCAAAGAGGACATATTTGAGTCGATCATAGGAAAGCATAGCCTCCATAACACCACATCCGACAACGGACTTAGGCTCCTCGATTTCCTAACGGGGCCTAACCTCCTTGTAGCAAAAACGCGATTCCCCAATATTAACATCCACAAAGGTATCTGGCGGTCATTTGATCAATCGATCACCAACCAGATGGATCACATTGCAATAGACGCCAGACACTCCTCCAGTATTCTCGACGTACGAACCTTTCGAGGGGCCAACATCGACTCGGACCACTACCCTGTTCTAGCCAAGGTACGCATGAGGATATCAAGAATGCTTAGGAGTCGAGTAGAACTACATGAGCTTAACGTCGGAAAGCTACAATCGCAAGAGACTGACAGAATCTTTGCCGATCGTGTCTCCTCCAAGCCCAAAATCCTCCTCAAAATCCGCCCACAGCAGCACAAACAATAGAGCAGGAATGGCCGAATTGCCAGAGCGCCGTCGGAGACGCTGCCTCAGCGGTGCTGGGTTTCAAACCGCCACCACCTAAAAACCCCTGGTTCGATGAACAATGCCCATAAGGCAAAACAAAAGGCATATAAAGCCATGCTGCAACGACGGACGAGAGCTGTTAGCGAAATCTATGAGCATAAGAGAAGAGGGGAACACACACTTTTCAGAAAAAAGAAGAGAGAGAGCACGGAGAGCGTGAGATCGAGGAGATGGGGAGATGCTTCCGCAGGAATTACGCCCGGAAGTATTACAATAAGGTAAATTGAACATGCCATGGCTACAAAGCCAGAGCGGCGGCCTGCAGGAGACAAAAATGGAGAACTGGTAGTAGAGTCGCAGTCGATGCTGAGGATTTGGAAAGACCACTTCTGCAGAGTGTATAACGGCGATGATAGACAAGATACCGCTGTCAGGCAGAATGAGCCATTCGTAATGGACGACGATGTAGGAGAATTCCATCCACCATCTAGATGAAATCAAAACAGCGATATCAGGACTTAAGACTAATAAGCCACGGGCGCAGCTTTTTATAATAATAAAGCCTGCTGTTGAGCTTTTTAAGGCGGCTGGAGATGAGGTGCATGCACCATCTCATTTACAAGATATGGTCGGAGGAAAGC
Organism: Eumerus sabulonum; assembly: GCA_951905685.1. Classification (NCBI taxonomy): domain Eukaryota; kingdom Metazoa; phylum Arthropoda; class Insecta; order Diptera; family Syrphidae; genus Eumerus; species Eumerus sabulonum. Next base: position 39,428,140 of record OX645062.1, on the reverse strand, counting down.
ATGCCCGACTAATGGAATCTCAGCATCGTTTGCCCGGTCCATAAGAAAAGAGACCCCTATAACTGCGCCAACTATAGAGGAATAAGTCTCCTTAACATCGCATACAAGACATTCTCAGCCGTATTGTGTGAACGCCTGAAACCGTTTGTGGACAACCTGGTCGGCTCTTAAAAGTGTGGTTTCAGGCCAGATAAATCCACAATAGACCAAATAATTACGCTACGGCAGATCTTGGAGGAGACCCAGGAATATCAAATCGATGTCAAGGCTTCATACGACAGCGTGTATAGAGATGAACTATACAAAGCCTTGTCTAGTTTTAACATCCCTGCTAAACTCGTCCGACTGTGAAGATGACTTTGGAGAATTCCATCGTGCGTCAGAGTCCAACAGACTAACCACTGCGCCACTGCGCCACGGCGCCCACGGCCAACACAAGAGGTACGATTTATTTCCGACGCCGACGACATTGACGTGATTGGACGGACACAGCGAGACATTAATGAGGCCACGCAATCTGCGGTCCTGTTTGTTCAAACGGAGTATGGAGGAGAAGATTTAACGAAGAACTGTACGGGTTGTACAGCGACATCGCCCGGTACGACGTCTACGGATACAGCGTCTAAGGTGGCTAGGCCATGTAGAGCGCATGGAAAATACAGCTCCGACCCGAAGAGTCTTCGAATCCACCCCGCAAGGAAAGCGCGGCAGAGGACGGCCGCATCTACAGAGGCGCACGCAGGTGAAAGGGGACCTTAACCAACTGGGCGTGCGGCGCTAGAAACAGCTGGCCAAAGACCGTGCCAGCTGGATTGGCTTGTTGGTTGAGGCCCAGGTTCACCACGGACTGTAGCGGACAAGTCGAATAAAAGCTACTGGCGCAGACGGACTGTCTGCTAGGCTCTTCTAAGCAGCTGGAGATGACCTCGTTAGGAGCATGAACCAGCTCATCTGTGAGATATGTTCACAGGAAAGCATGCCCCTTTCCTGCGACATCCTTGCTAAACTCGTCAGACTATGCAGGATGACTTTGAAGAATGCCCGCTGCTCCATCCGAATCGGTGAATCGGTTTTAAGGTCAAAAAAGGATTTAGACAGGGCGATGTGCTGTCGAGTGATTCCTTCAACATCGTTTTAGAATCGATTGTGCAAAAACCACTGGCCAACACAAGAGGCAACCCCGAGGGAGGAAAAAACCAGAGGACGGCCGCACTTAAGATGGCGCACACAGGTGGAAGGGGACCTCAGCCAATTGGGTGTGCGGCAATGGAAAAGGCTAACAAAAGATTGTGCTAGTTGGAGGAGCATGGTGGTTGAGGTCCAGGTTCACCCCGATGGTAGCGCCCGATAAAGAAAAAGAACAAGACTTTATAGGGTTTTCCTTCGAAACGTGTGCTCCTTGTTATTAAGGAATACCTACATTAAAATATTCAAAAAATATTTTTTTTTGTTAGTAAAAGATGCGTTGATTGAATCAAATATGTTATAATTGTGCTATAGCTATATCAATGTAAACATGTTTTTATTACGAAATAAATCTATCTGCCTATCTCAATTTTGGACAATATGCGACCCATGTTATTTTCAAATTTATACAATTCTTTGATTTTGATAAAAAAAAAAAAGTTTGGAGACAATCGGTCAGAAGGAGCACGAGAAGGAAGTGTGAAACTGATGCATATGGTTTTGTGCGGTATGATCAAAACCGTTCGCCTACTCGCCACCATTACCAAATATGTACGATGCTGTATAAGATAATATAGAAGATTTAGGCCACCCAGGTGCAGACATGGAATAATCGTAGTGGACACTTTACTGTACATGGAATACAACTTGCTAACTAAATATAGCATGCTTCTTAAATTGATTTTCTCTTCCATATCAGATGTGCTACCATGAATGGGTTTTTTTTTATAAATTGGCGTTCAATTGTGTTGCTATTAAAATTTGTTTACAATCTAAAGCTGTACTGTAAAAGAGAGTACATGCTAAACAAAATTTGAAGAAATTCAGAGAAAACAAACTGGTAGTTACCTCACCGTACCTTACCTTTCTACAATAAGTGCTCCTCTCCAACAGAAAGAATTGTAATTATCAATAATGTTAAGTTAATAATGTTCAGCAAAACAAAAAATGTACCACTCATCGACATTCTACATTTTTCATTCCTCCAGGAAACAAATAGCTCGTCAAGCTACAACTTACCCGGACGTTTAATTGTATGCATTCACTATTAATGCGAGTGTTCCAATTTCATCCAAAGGATCATACGAAGTAAGTTTTTTTTTTTTTTTGTTTTCTTTTCCATTTTACTTCTCTTTGATATTACCCTATAAGCTATAAGCTCAACACAATAAAACGAATGTCGAACTCTGATAGTGTCTATAAAACTATACCTGTTCAATTCAGTGTAATTAAATTGTCGTAAAACCAATGGATTTTGTATTGACTTTAAGGCCATGGGAATAAGACTGAAAACCATAAATAAGCGTTCAAGAGCTATGTATGTATGTAATTTCTGACTGACTTTAGAACTTAGTATTTTATATATATGTACATGTATGTTTATAAGAGGGGGGAGGGAGCGAGCAAACAGAGCATAGAAGTCGATCGCGTTTAACATGGCAAACGCCAGCTTCGATCTCTGTTCCTGCTCAATCCAAGTTGAAACACAGCCTCCGCGAGGCCCACCCTGGATAGCTACCCTGGCACCCGCCAGGTAGTGAACCAATGTGTGCAGCGACCCAACCCCTTGTTACTGGGGAAGGAGGAACCTGGCCCTCCAGGTTGGGGGTTGTGCTTAGGGGTATCATCCCTATCACGTAAAAACCTACTTGTTCCGAAACAACAACAAGCCTCGGATACGGACGGATACAAAGCTGACGACCCCTGCAAACGACTTACGGACTTGAGAGTCTGCACCTGGAATGTTAGGTCCCTTAACAGGCGATCAATTGGAGCAAACCCTCAACTGATTTAAAGCAGATATAGCCGCACTCCAAGATGTGCGATGGGATGGACCAATCAAAAAACGTATGAAAAACTGCGACATCTACTACGGGAACTGCTACAAGGAGAACAAAAAGCGCCTATTCGGGTGCGGATTCGTTATTCAAGGCAGACTCAGGAAAAAAGTCTTAAGCTTCCACTATGTAAGCGAACGCCTCATAACTATCCGCATCAAGGCCAATCTCTTCAATATAAGATGACCGACATAAAGACGACTTCTATGATCTCCTAGGCAGAACGTATGCGCAATGCCCCAGCTATGACACCAAAATCGTTCTAGGAGATTTCAATGCGAAGCTGGTTAAGGAAGCTATCTTTGAACGCGTTATCGGAAAACACAGCCTACACAACACCACGTCAGAAAACGGACTAAGGCTAGTGCACTTTATGGTGGGACATAATCTGGTAGTAGCAAGTACACGATTCCCACACCCCAACATCCATAAGGGGACCTGGCGGTCTTTCGATCAATCGACAACCAACCAAATTGATCATATTGCGATCGACGGCAGACACTCCTCCAGCATCCTCGATGTTCGAACCTTTCGACATTGACTTGTTGCAGCCAAGGTACGGATGCGAATTTCTCGGAATCAACGGAGTCGAGTAAGAACACCAAAATTTAACGTCGGAAAGCTGCAATCGCAGGAGACCGCCAGGAACTTCGCCGATCAAGTCTCCCTCAAGCTCTCTCAAGTCCCGATGCAATCTGCAGAAACCATAGAACAGCAATGAAGTCGTTGTCAAAACGTCATTAGAGAGGCCGCCTCAGATGTACTCGGTTTCGAGCCACCACCGTCGAGAAACCCCTCGTTTGATGATGAATGCAGACAGGCCCATGTAGAGAAACAGAATGCATACATGGTCACATTGCATCGACGGACGAGGGCTGCCCGCGAGCTCTATGAACAGAAAAGGAGGGAGGAGCATGCACTTCTGAGAAGGAAAAAGAAGGAGCACGAGAAGCGCGAGATCGAGCCGATGGAGTGATGTTACGGCAGGAACGACGTTCCAAAATTTTACCAGAAAGTAAAGCAAACATGCCACGGATATAAAGCCAGAGCAGAAGCCTGCAGGGATGAGCACGGACAACTAGTAGTGGAGTCACAGTCGATGCTGACATTGTGGAAGGACCATTTCGGCGCAATGTATAACGGCGATGATAGTCAAAATGCCGCCGTCAGGCAGAGCGAACCATTCAGCGATATCGAAACTTAAGTCTTAAAAAGCTGCTGGAGCAGATGGACTTCCTGCGGAACTGTTTAAAGCAGCTGGCGATGAGCCGGTCAGGAACATGCACCAACTCATCTGCAAGATATGGTTGGAAGAACGCATTCCCGATGAATGGAATCTCAGTATCGTTTGCCCGGTCCATAAGGAAGGATACCCCTATAACTGAAACCGTTTGTGGATAACCTGACCGGCTCTTATCAGTGTGGTTCCAGGCCAGGTAAATCCACAATAGACCAAATATGTACGCTACGGCAGATCTTGGAGAAGACCCAGAAATACCAAATCGACACTCACCACCTCTTCGTCGATTTCAAGGCTGCATATGACAGCGGGTATAGAGATGAGCTATACAAAGCCAAGTCTAGTTTTAATATCCCTGCCAAACTCGTCCGACTGTGCAGGATGACAATTCTCGCTGCTCCATTAAGGTCGGTAATGAGCAAGCCGAGACCTTTGATGTTCAAAAAGGATTTAGGCAAGGTGACGCGCTGTCGTGCAACTTTTTCAACATCGTGCTTGAAAAGATCGTGCAAGAGTCACTGGCCAACACAAGAGGTACGATTTATTTCAAGTCTACCGAATTGCTTGGGTACGCCAACGACATTGACGTGATTGGACGGACACAGCGAGACGTCAATGAGGCCTTTGTAAGCATTGGGGTAGAAGCGGCTAAGATGGGTCTCAAGGTTAATGAGGGTAAAACCAAATACCTGCTTTCATCTAAAAGAGACGGACAACAGCGACGCATTGGCCAGAACGTCACCATGGGCGGATATAACTTTAAAGTGGTCAAGGAATTCGTCTACCTTGGCTCACTGATGACCAGCGACAACAACACCAGCGCAGAGATAAGACGCAGAATCACTCTTGCCAACCGCTGTTTCTTTGGGCTCAAGAGGCAATTGAGAAGTAGAGCCCTCTCTCGGAAAACCAAGGTGACACTATATAAGACCTTAATCATCCCAGTCCTCCTTTACGTCGCAGAGGCTTGGACCTTAACAAAAGCGGATGAAGATGCCCTTGGTCGTTTCGAGAGGAAAATTCTGCGCACTATCTACGGTCCCGTTTGTTTAAACGGTGTATGGAGGAGAAGATATAACGAAGAACTGTACGGGTTATACAGCGACATCGGCCTGGTACGACGTCTACGGATACAGCGTCTAACGTGGCTAGGCAATGTAGAGCGCATGGAAAATACAGCTCCTACCCGAATGTCTTCAATCCACCCCGGAAGGAAGGCGCGGAAGAGGACGGCCGCATCAACGGTGGCGCACGCAGGTGGAAGGGGACCTTAACCAACTGGGCGTGCGGCGCTAGAAACAGATGGCCAAAGACCGAGCCAGCTGGAGACGCTTATTACTTGAGGCCCAGGTTCCCCACAGACTGTAGCGCCACCTAAGTAAGTAAGTAAGTATATGTATATAAGATATTTTCTCCTGGTGGCGAATGGAACTGTGAATTTTGGTAGATCTTAAACCGGTTTAGCAAACAAATTGCTGCCAGCGCGGCCCTACGGATTAGGGGCAAAGGAAAATCTTAATCACTTCGAAGTACCCATGGACACAGACTACATCATCCCACAGAATGTGTTCACTAAGAACTTCGAAGTTGTCTTTCCATTCAGGGAGGAATGGACTGAAGGGAAAGTCATACAGATGGACTCGATTTCCCCCTATACCGATGGCTCCAAGATGCAAACGGGTGTAGGTAGTGGAGTCTTCTCCAAGGAACTTTATCTCAGCTATCCATTTAGACTCCCAAATCACTGCAGTGTGTATCAAGCAGAAATAACAGCGATAACGGAGGCCCTTGCATAGCTTAGGACAGCCAATCTGCGATGAAATCCATGGCCGCAATAACTCACAAATCAAAAACATCCCTTAACTGCCGCCTATCTCTAGACGAGATATCTGAAGAGTTCAACGTTAAAATACTGTGGGTTCCCGGGCATAGGGATATTCCAGGAAACTGCGCGACCGACGAACTCGCAAAGTTAGGGTTAAGCACACTCAGTTTTCCAATAAGTACGGTAAAAGACATGATAAAACTTCGAACCACAGAGGCTACCAACCTCCAATGGAATGAAAGCAATATCGGTTTAAATCTGGCCTAAGCTAAACTTAGGACGAACCAGGGACCTTGTGGCAACCTTGAGCACTTAATGGGTGTCATCACAGGTCACTACATCATTGGAAAACACCCTGCCAGACTAAGGCTACCCTCCAGTGACTACTGCCGCGGCTGCTCCACCAGTCCAGCTCCTCTGCTCGCAGGAGGAACTATCTCGGAGCGCCCTTCTACGAAAACTTAAGTGAGCTAGCAGACCTAAAAATAACTAAACTCCATCGCTTCATCAGAAACACTGATTGGTTCTCAGGTAGCGGATCAAATTAATATGATCCAATGGGCCGACCTCGGCCTACGTGTGCCATATGCCAACCACTTTTACCTAACCTAAACCGGTACAAAATAAGACATTGTTGGTATAATTTGGATTTATATTATAACAAGATACTTCGACTGTATTAATGAAAAGGCAATGGTTATCTCAGTATTATAAAATCATTTAAAATTAAATTCTAAGACGTCCTTGAGGACTAATACACTTTGAAGCAAAACTAAAATAGGCTAAAGCATAGGTCTAATGGAAACAAAATAAAAATAAAATAGAAAATGTTAGGTAATCTCACATCATCTGATTTTCATAATAAATGCAAATGACATCCTCTATCGTACTATAATTAAATAGGAGACTGTAATCGTGAACAAATATTGACAGAATTATATATGTATGTACATATTTATGTATGTATGTATGTACAATGAACTTGTCGTGAAGATGTCGTAGTCATCTAGCCTACAAAAAAGTAGGATTAGGTAGCTCGATCGTTTAGTAGACAATCAACATTCTGCATTTTCAATTGAAGGAATTCTGTAAAAGATTAAGATACACATCAACCGTCCTTAATTTCCTTATTTGCGAATCCCACAAAATAGGCCTCTGTTGTTGCTTAGCTTAGGATGGTAAAGGACTAACAAAGGCCTCGTAGGGGTAGCATCTATCCGACGGATGCTGGCCTGCTTAAAAGCGAGAAGAGCCACCGCAGTCAAACATCTTGCGGCACTCTTAGTAAGCCCATGCCCACCTCCTCATGGTGCCATCTCGAGATTTCCTATGGAAATTGCAGACGGGGAAGGGCGAATGGCGAACCTCCTGCGCCAAAAAACAGGATTGGTCGGTTGGGCTACGGCCTAGTAAACCGTAACCGTAAAAAAACGACAAACTCCGAAACAACCACAAGCCTCGGATATAACGGACCGATTTATGTTGACGACCCTTGCAAAAAACGAAGAAAGGACAATGATATTCGGCTTTGTAGGTGGAATGTTAGGTCCCTAAACAGCGGACTTAACCGCATCCAGGAAATGCGATGGAATGGACTGGGTATAAAGCGGATGAAAAACTGCGACATTTACTACGGCTACTGCTATAGGAAGAGAGGGCAACGATTGTTCGGATGCGGATTTGTTGTTCGAGGTGGGCTAAGGTAAAAAGTCCTAAGCTTTTGGCATGTGAGCGAACGACTCGTAACAATCCGTATCAAGGCTACATTTTTTAACATCAGCCTGATCTGCGTCAACCCCCCACGGAAGACAAGGATGACTCCGCCAAAGATGAGTTCTACGATCTCCTAGACAGAACGTATGCCCAATGTCCCAGTTATGACATCAAAATTGTACTAGGGGACTTCAATGCTAAGCTGGATAAGAAAAGCATCTTTGAACGAGTCATCGGCAAACATAGCCTACACGATACTACATCCGATAACGGACACAGGCTGATTGATCTTGCTACGGGGCGAAATCTCCTTCTAGCCAGTACGCGCTTCCCGCACTCCTCCACTGTTCTTGATGTGCGAACTTTCCGAGGGGCTAACATCGACTCGGACTACTATCTTGTAGTGGCCAAGATGCGCTTACGGATATCACGAACGCAGCGGAGAAGAGTAAGAAAGTTATGACGTCGGAAAGCGTAATTAGAGACGAGGTATTAAACGCTAAGTCTACCTTTGACATACCTGCTAAACTCGTCAGACTATGCAGGATGACTTTGGAGAATGCTCGCTGCTCTATCCGAATCGGGGAATACCTTACCGATAGTTTTGATCTCAAAAAAGGATTTCGGCAGGGCGTTGCGCTGTCATGTGATTTCTTCAACATCATATTGGAAATTATTGCGCAAAATCACTGGCCAATACAAGAGGCACAATCTATTTCAAATCCTCGCAACTTCTTGCATACACCGACGATATTGACATGATAGGTAGATTACAGCGAGATGTCAACGAGGCGTTTGCGAGTATTGAGATGGACGCGACGAAAATTGGTTTGATGGTAAACGAGGGCAAAACTAAATATATGGTGCATCAAAAAAGGACGCTCACCACCGACGTCTTGGCCAGAACGTGTGTATTGGCAAACATAAGTTGGAGGTAGTTAAGGACTTCGTCTACCTTGGTTCCGCAGTGACCTGGAACAACGACATCAGTTCCGAAATCAAACGCAGAATCACTCTTGCCGATCCCTGTTTCCTTGGGCTCAAGAGGCAACTGAGTAATAGGGCCCTCGCCCGTACGACAAAGTTGACTCTATGTAAGACCCTTATAAACCCGGTCCTGTTGCACGGCGCAGAAGCAGGGACACTATCAAAAGCGGATGAAGAGGCCCTTGGTCGGCTCGAGAGGAAGATTTTGCGCGTGATTTTCGGGCCTATAAACGCAGACGGGGGATAGAGGAAAAGATTCAACCACGAACTTTACGGGCTGTATAGCGACATGAGTCTAGTCAGGCGTCTACGGATTCAACGCCTAAGATGGCTGGGCCATGTAGAGCGAATGGACACCACAACTCCAGCCCGGAGAGTCTTTGAATCCAACCCCGAGGGACGGAGAAGCAGAGGACGGCCGCACTTAAGATAGCGCACACAGGTGGAAGGGGACCTCAGCCAACTGGGCGTGCGGCAATGGAAAAGGCAAGCAAAAGATCGTGCTAGTTGGAGGGGCATGTTGGTTGAGGCCCAGGTGCACCCCGAACTGTAGCGCCCATTAAGAAGAAGAAGAAGAAGTTGCTCAGCTTCCTCGTTGATGAATCGTTAAAGACCAAACTTGGAGAATAGGACAGATGAAACAGTGGCTCGGAGTGCAATTCGACGAGTATTACTGTCACGATTGCATATGCGTGAGCTGGAGCGTTGTCACGTATCATTAATTTGATATGATTTTTCCCGCCGATAGAGCAGCTTTCGCCTTTTTTGGAGCAGTTTTACCGGATGAAGTTCACTGTTTTGACTGTTCTTTTTCTTTCTGGCATGTAGTGAGGGATCGATGAGTCGTCAATTGTCACGAAACACCCTAGAAATTCGGGTGGCGCTTAAATAAGTCCAGACAGTGATCTGAAGTTGTCATGCGATTCCGTTAGCAGGCGCGTCACCCATTTCGTCAATGGCTTTCTCATGCCCAATTTTTCTTGTTAGTATTTAATTGAGAAATCTATACTGTAAGCAATCCGACTGATTTCCACTCGTTTCTAAGGTCATTGTCTTTCTGTGGCGGACGTTGGCAAGTACACTAAAATATGTGTTTTAACGATTGCGAATAGAAGGCCCCCCGGTTGTCATGTCAATTTCAAGGAATTTACAATAGGCATGGATAGATTTTGACAGCTTGTCAACTACACTTATCGTATCCATCGTGGTACGGTGCGCACAGAAGAAAATGTGGGTGCTGTGGCCACATGTGTGAAACTCAATTCACGAACATCAACTCGCCTTCGATCTCAACAGCTCAACATTTCACGCACTAGCCTGAACAGAATTCTGCACAAAGATCTCGGATTATTCGCTTACAAGGTCCAATCGACTCAGCACAGCGGCTTGAATTGGACAACGATTTTGGGCGAAAAAACATTTTTTCTGACGATGTCATCTTTTCGGTTACGATAACAATCAAAATTGCCGCATCGTCATTGTCGAGAAGGCAATGCATCCACAGAGAGTGACAGTTTGGTGAGGATTGTGGAGTGGTGGCAGCATTGAACAATTTCCTTGGAAAATGAGGTCGGGAACAACTTTTTGGTCAACGGTGGGCGTTACAGACATGTTTACCGACTTTTCCATTTACTGAAATTGAAGACATGGATTTGGACGACCTTTAGTTCATGCAGGATGGCGCGCCATACCACAATCGATCTTTTGCGCAACAAATTCCCAAATCGTATTATCAGAGGTCTTGGCGATGTCAATTGGCTGCCTCTTAGCTGCGATTTGACCCCTTTGGACTTTTTTGTGGGGAACCGTGAAGGACCGATGTTACGCCAACAATCCGGAAACGATTCTTGGAAAATTGGGGTGACAGAATGCGCTACTGCGAAGCCAGCCGAGGCAGCCACTTGAAGAAAACAATTTAGTTTTGTCCATTTTATTGCACTTTTAAAAAGAAATTTGTATTTGGCCCACTCTGTATATACATATGTACATATGTATGTACGTAGATGTTATAAGGTTATATAATCTTCGCTCTATATTCCTATGACTTCTTCTTCTTTGATGGCGTTACAGCCCATGAAGGACCAGAGCCAAGCTTCTCTCAATCACCCATGTTATGTGCGATTTATTTTTCAGTTTACAGTTTAATGCCGATTCCGAACGGCGTGAGTCGAGAAGCTTTTTCACGGCAAGTATACTACGGCGGGTTTCCTATGACTATTTATTATTATTTAACTTCTCCAGGTATGGTTATCCTAGATAGGAGGAGATCAACCAACCGAATATATATGTATATTGGAATTGACGGAGTTTGAATTTAAAGTGACCATGTACTGTGATTGTTATGCCTTCATCAGTATGTTTGATCGCTTCTCATTCCAACCCGTTGTGTTGCATAACTTCTTATTTTTTCCATATGGAACGATTTTGAACTACACACCTTCCGCTCGACGGTCTGTGATTTTTACCTCTGCACCATGGCCACCCCTTACTTACTTATTTACAGGGGAACTCGGTGTGGCAATTGGAACGGTTTTTATCCACCTGTGAGCGATTGAGCAATCAAAGAAGCTCGACAAGTAGGTTCCGCACGAATTGAACGAGAGACATAAAAATTGTCGTTTTGAAGTTGCGTCTTCACTCATTTTGCGCAACAGCAATGGTGGTGAAAAATTAATGAAAAATGGATCCTGTACGACAACCGTCGCTCAGCTTATTGGTTGGATCAAGATGAAGCATCAGGACACTTCTTTCCAAAACTGGCATTGCACCAAAAGAGAATAATGGTGACTGTTTGGTGGTCTGTAGTTGGTTTGATTCATCACAGCCTTCTGAATCCTGGCGAAACCATTACGGCTGAGAAATATTGTCAACAAGTCAAAGAAATAAACTTTAACGCATGCGCCCGACTTTGGTCAACAGAAAAGGACCAATGCTTCTCCATGACAATGCCTGACGACACGTCGCACAGCCGACCTTACAGAAGTTGAACGAACTGTGCTAGGAAATATTGCCCCATCTCGCCGGACCTTTTTCCAACCGATTACCAAGCATATCGACAACTTCTTGCGTGAGAAATGTTTCAAGAGCCAAGACGATGCCAAAACAACTTTCAACGAGTTCCCAGACGTTCGAAGTTCCTTCCCGTTGACAAAAGTTTTGTTTCATTTAAGATCTATGCTTTTAAAGTTAAAGTTTAAAAAAAACGACATTATTTTTTGGACAACCTAATATAAAATCATCCCTAAAATTGGAATGGACTTGAGGTCCGTGCTGAATGGGCTTGTCAGCGGAGGAAGAGTCGACAAAACCAAACGAACTTTTGAATGAAAGCTAATGTAGTATAAGGTAGTCGAGTAGCAAAGTCAAAAGGAATAAAAAGTCCTGTCGTTTGACTGGATTTGAAAAAAAGATGGTTGTCTATCCTAGAATCTACTTCAGCTCAAAATTTTAATTCAGTGTCATATACAAAAAATTACAAATCTAAAACGTATCCCTAAAATATGTAAGTGCTAATATCAAAAAATTAATAAAACTCACCATCAATTCAAATAGCTGAATAATATTAATCCAATCAGAATAAGTTGTCGATTTGTCACGAATTACCAGATGCACAGCAAATGCCGAGTAGACATAAAAAGCCTCTCCAAATTCTTCTGGCAACGTTGCAAAGCTCCTCAAACACTGCACTCTACCAATTCACAATGTATCTACTCTCTCAGTAACGCATACTAATACCGCACTTGAAATACAGACTTTCCCACTCGTTGCACTACTACACGGAATACACTTGTTAGAATCTTCCCTTTTTCACGCTTTTCTTGATTACACTGTCGCTCGACACTTTTCCTGGTATGTAAATTTATACGTTTCGACTCCTTGACACTACTGACGTGCAAAAGTTAATCGCACAGATAAAACGAACAAAACGAGAAACACCTTGTCCTGCCTCTACATTTAACACGATGTGCTATTTCACTATTTCGCAATGTAGTTCGCGGCACCCACACAACAAGACCGAAGGAAAGGGAAGCAAGAACTGGAAGTAAAAAAAAAAAATCAGAAAATAAAAACACTCTAAGAACGGAAGAATCACATTTTGGGCACTTAGCCTTAAGCTTTTAACATTTACGAATGAGCATTAGAGGTTTCGCATTTTTCGAATAATGGACCGACCTTAGCGGAGGCAGAAAAACGGCACTAGGCATTCGTTTCATCATTATCGCACCTTGCGCTAGTCATTCGTTCGTGTTTCATGAGTACACGCAGGCTGGCAGTCTGCGCTTTCAGAGGAGTTCTTCGGCCTGTTATAATACTACTCCATTCGGCTCACCGAAACATGTGTCAGGATCCGCGCGACCGGCTTCATACTAGATCTCTCTTAGGAGCAAATGAAATGACTGGCAAATTTGATTGGGCTACGACTTACACTCACTGTTACTTGCTTGGTTTAGAGGAGAGAGAGCCAGAATGAGAAAGAAACGAAAATGACACAAGCGATGTATCATTTTAGGCCGACTCGTCTATGAGTTGCAGAATCTCTGCGTGGACTAATCAAGGAAACACTATCTGCATTAACACATTGCTGGAACGATGCGCGGAATAGGCCGTGGGCGTTCGAAAGGCCGTTCGGCATTAGAGACCAAGAGTCCATGGCCCATGGATGTACACGATACAAAACAAAAGACACGACCGCGTTAAATCTACAGACGGCGACGCGGCACGGGCAAAGGCAAGAGTACTAGCAAACGTTATGGTAAACTCCCTAACTGCTGAACTCCTTTTCGTTATGCCAATGGATCTCGGAAGCAAACTCTCAGTTGGGATGTGGACCGGTTTTCGGAGGACTATAAACTTAGAGCTGACTGTATCAGTGGCTTTGATTTTGACCAGACCGTAGAACCGGATAGGAAAGTCCATTCGTCTTCCAACTACTGCACTACACTTCGCTGTATCTGATTCTTACCTTTAACGAAAAATAAACAACGAATTACGCGAAAATATTCTCTTCTCCTTTAATTAGTTTCTTTTGTCTTCGTTTCTGTATTTTTATTTTACTCACTCATTGTCGTAATGTAGAAGGATAACAACCGATCTTCATTACCACCGCGACATAGAAGCTGGTAGTGACATTTAGTTCGAATTCCTTCGGTCAACGTTTACCATACCCGGTAGTGTTTACAACAGTTCCGTTCGTTACTACTTCCTTTTCTTCATATTTTGATTTCTTGTATTTTTCGAAATTAAACCACTTACGTTATCTTTAAACAAATTACAGAAATATGAAAAACAAATTATAAGAATACAAAATACACGACCAAAAGTCGAAAAGTACGAGTTATTCCTAGACAAGCTCTGAATGCCTGCCTACCGCACGACGCGAAGATTTGTATAGTTTTTGTTTGTTTTTATTTGGGAGCAAAAGTTAAATAACACACGGCGTCCTCCCACAGTCGAGTCGAATCTTAAACTGAGGAGATGGCCACGGCAACGACATCGACGGCAACAGTAATGGCATTAAGCGCATAGACAGGCCGCATGTGGATGATGGTGGATGGAAGCAACGGAAAAAACGTGTTCCTCTGGTTACGTATACGTTCGGTTTGCCGTTCAAGTTTTGCCGGCAAGCTACTGAGTTGTTGTTTGGTCTGGATTGGTTGCACTCCAGAGTTGCCGTGCCTTCCAAGGAATTTAGGAATTTATTTAGGATTTAATCGAAAGTATGTTTGACAACTTTTTGAGTATTTAACATGTATGTACATATGTGGGTGATGCAATACCATCATCATAGAATACATAGATAGAATGCATTTATAAGATACTAGTTAACCGTGAAACAATTTCTAAGTTAAATTATCGCAGACAAATAAAACCTCGTGGGTTGCAGGGCATCCAAGTTGGAGCGAAGCGATCCACTTTAAAACTCCGTTTATTATTTTATCAGTGCGCGTGAGCAATCATAATCTAAGCAATGTAGTATCTTCTGATACGAATACGGTGACAGTAATGCATTACAAAAACTTAGATGTTTAGCGGACCCTTAAAAGATGGTAACTGAGTTTCTTTATCGATTGTAAAACGAATTGTGGTTCTATGTTAATTCGTCCATTGGGCCTACGCTAGCTGGTAGTCATCGAAAACAGACCATCGGCATATGTACATATGTTTAAAATGTTTCCCTTTTTGCTGTCATTCAGGTATTGTGCAGGTGCGGAAGGACGATCGTATCAGTGAGTATTCATATGAATTTATGTTTGTGATACTTTAGTCTATATCCTTACGGTCCCCGGCTATTCCAATCAAATGGATAGCAGAGCTGATGGCGCCTGCAAAAACAGACTTCAACCACTTTGACCCCTAAACGGGCAAAAAAGTCGTCGTAATTCGTTGACAGAGCTGTTTGACGACCAAGGTTAGAGCGTACTATCCGAGGCATGATAATTGAAGTCTAAAGGAAAAAACATATATCTTTATTTTCACAAATTTTTCTCTGAGTATTTACTATCACCACGTCAAATTTGGTTAAAATCGCTTAAAGCTTAAAGCCTTCTGCGATATTTATTATCAAAATGCAGATGCGCGTGATTTCTAATGTTAAGTCTATAGGGCACGTTTTCGGTGATTATTCCTCGATTGTAAGTCCGATTTTTGATTTTATTTCTTTAAAACCGTCCTCTCTATGCCTTCTATTGACATGTCTAATATCGTCAAAATCCGTCAAAGCGTTTAGGAGGAGTAGTCTGTCAACGAAATACATTTTTGGGGTGTTTAGGAGCTTCGCTCCAATAAAATGTAAAAGAACGTCTCTGAACCAACAACTGAAAAGATAACAATTTCGATTTCGTACCCATTTTAGGGTACATTTGTTATGAGCTTATTAAGTTGTTACTAGTTTTCCTTTATTTGTTGCAGAAAACCCTGCAATACCATAGCTGATATAATGGAGTTACATACATACATATCATTGCCATTCAGTCAGTAGATTATACTCTTTTCAAAAAACAGATATTTGCTTTGATTCTTGTGTTTTCCGGGGTAAAAACGTTTTTCTTTTTGGCCGTGATAACTCACTATTACGAAAAAGCAGATACATAGGTGAGGCTTTGACAATATCTTTCATAACTTCAACTTGTCGGTGTGTTTCCTCAATAACGACGTCGACGCCACCGCTAGGAATAAAATAACCAAGTTAAAGGATAATATTTGGTTTCAAATAAGCTGTAGAGAGCTATTAGATTATAAGAATACAGTTTTCAGGCTTGTAAGGTAAGGGAGGAGGGTAACGTGGCGCAGTGGTTAGTGTGTTAGACTTTGTCGCATGATGAGCGAGTTCGGATTCCAATAATACCAACGACATCGAATGTTTATTTTGCGGCATGCCTCCTTGGCGGGGTACTGGCAAAACCCCCCGTGGTATACTTGCCATGAAAAAGCCTCTCGACTCATGCCGTTCGAAATCGGCATAAAACTGTAGGTCCCTTTCACCTGTTTAAAAAATAAGTCACACACAACATGGGTGATTGAGAGGAGGTTGGCTCTGTTCCTTCATGGGCTGTAAAGCCACCAAAGAAAGAAGAAGGTAAATGAGGAAAACCACAAAAAGTACATACCAGAAATGACTGCAATGCCCACATTTACTTACTTACTTACTGACCTAGGTTACGCTACACTCCCCGTTGAACCTGGGCCTCAACCAACAAGCGTCTCCAGCTGGCACAGTCTTTGGCCAGCTGTTTCCAGCGCCGCACGCCCAGTTAGTTAAGGTCCCCTTCCACCTGCGTGCGCCACGGTTGATGCGGCCGTCCTCTGATGCGCCTTCTTTCCGGGGTGGATTCGAAGACTCATCGGGTCGGAGCTGTACTTTCCATGCGCTCAACATTGCCTTGCCACCTGAGATGCTGTATCCGTAGACGTCGTACCAGGCCGATGTCGCTGTACCACCCGTACAGTTCTTCGTTATATCTTTTCCTCCATACACCGTTTGAACAAACGGGACCGTAGATAGTGCGCAGGGCATCTTCATCCGCTTTTGTTAAAGTCCAA
Organism: Eumerus sabulonum; assembly: GCA_951905685.1. NCBI lineage: Eukaryota > Metazoa > Arthropoda > Insecta > Diptera > Syrphidae > Eumerus > Eumerus sabulonum. Next base: position 39,411,312 of record OX645062.1, on the reverse strand, counting down.
ACCTCTGCGCCGTAAAGGAGGACTGGGATGATTAAGGTCTTATGTAGTGTCACCTTGGTTTTTCGAGAGAGGGCTCTACTTCTCAATTGCCCCTTGAGCCCAAAGAAACAGCGGTTGCCAAGAGTGATTCTGCGTTTTATCTCAGTGCTGGTGTTGTTGTCGCTGGTCACCAGTTAGCCAAGGTAGACGAATTTCTTGACGACTTCAAAGTTACATCCGCCCATGGTGACGTTCTGGAAAACACGTCGGTGTTGTCCGTCTCTTTTAGATGAAAGCAGATATTTGGTCTTACTCTCACTAACCTTGAGACCCATCTTAACCGCTTTTACCTCAATGCTTACAAAGACCTCATTGACGTCTCGCTGTGTCCGTCCAATCACGTCAATGTCGTCGGCGTACGCAAGCAATTGCGTAGACTTGAAATAAATCGTACCTCTTGTGTTGGCCAGTGACTCTTGCACGATCTTTTCAAGCACGATGTTGAAAAAGTTGCATGACAGCGCGTCACCTTGCCTAGATCCTTTTTTAACATCAAAGGTCTCGGCTTGCTCATTACCGACCTTAATGGAGCAGCGAGAATTCTCCATTTTCATCCTGCACAGTCGGACGAGTTTGTCAGGGACGTTAAAACTAGACTTGGCTTTGTATAGCTCATCTCTATACACGCTGTCATATGCAGCCTTGAGATCGACGAAGAAGTGGTGAGTGTCGATTTGGAATTCCTGGGTCTTCTCGAAGATCTGCCGTAGCGTAAATATTTGGTTTATTGTGGTTTTACCTGGGCTGAAACCACACTGATAAGAGCCGATTAGGTTATACACAAACGGTTTCAGGCGTTCACACAATACGGCTGAGAAGATCTTATATGCGATATGAAGGAGACTTATTTCCCTATAGTTGGCGCAGTTATAGGGGTCTCCTTTCTTATGGACCGGGCAAACGATGCTGAGATTCCATTCGTCGGGCATGCTTTCCTCCGACCACACCTTGCAAATGAAATGGTGCATGCACCTTACCAGTTCATCTCCAACCGCCTTAAGAAGTTCAGCAGACAGGCCGTCTGCGCCCGCGGCTTTATTAGACTTAGGTCTTGATATCGGTATTTTGACTTCGTCTAGATTGGGTGGACTGAATTCCGTTACATCGTCGTCCATTACGAATGGCTCGTTCTGCCTGACAGCGGCATCTTGACTATCATCGTCGTTATACAGTCTGCAGAAGTGGTCTTTCCAAATCCTCAGCATCGACTGCGACTCTACTACCAGTTCCCCATTTTCATCCCTGCAGGCCGCCGCTCTGGCCTTGTAGCCATGGTATGTTCGTTTTACCTTATTGTAAAATTTACGGGCGTCATTCCTACAGAAGCATCTCCCCATCTCCTCGATCTCACGCTTTCCGTGCCCTCTCTTCTTTCTTCTGAAATGCGTGAGTTCCTCTCTTCTCTTTTGCTCATAGATTTCGCGAGTAGCTCTCGTCCGTCGGTGCAGCATGGCTTTATATGCCTATTGTCTTGCTGCATGGGCTTGTTCGCATTGTTCATCGAACCAGGGGTCTCTAGGTGGAGGCGGTTTGAAACCTAGCACCTCTGAGGCAGTGTCTCTGACGGCGCTCTGGCAATGCGCCCAATCCTGCTCTATTGCTGCTGTGGGCGGATTTTGAGAGAGCTTGGAGGAGACACGATAGGCAAAGATTCTGGCAGTCTCTTGCGATTGTAGCTTTCCGACGTCAAACTTACGTTGTGCTACTCGATTCTTAAGCATTCTTGATATCCTCATTCGTACCTTGGCTACAACAAGGTAGTGGTCCGAGTCGATGTTGGCCCCTAGGAAGGTTCGTACATCGAGAATACAGGAGGAGTGTCTTGCGTCGATCGCAATGTGATCAATCTGGTTGGTGGTCGATTGATCAAAAGACCGCCAGGTACCCTTGTGGATGTTGAGATGGGGGAATCGGTTGCTTGCTACAAGGAGGTTACGCACCGCTAGGAATTCGATTAGCCTAAGTCCGTTGTAGGATGTCCTTTTCTTCCGTTGGGGCGTGAGCGCATATTAAGCTAATGTTTGCAAATTTAGCTTTGACGCAGATTGTTATGAGGCGTTCGCTTATATCTCGGAAGCTTAAGACTTTTTGTCGGAGTCTTCCTCGAATAACGAAACCGCACCCGAATAGGCGCTGTTTGTTCTCCTTGTAGCAGTTCCCGTAGTAGATGTCGCAGTTTTTCATCCGTCTTTTGCCTGGTCCATTTCATTGCACTTCTTGGAGTGCGGTTATATCTGCATTATAGCAGTTGAGGGTTTGCTTCAATTGATCGCCAGCACCGTTAGTCCGTTAGTCGTTTGCAGGGTTCGTCAGCTTTGTATCCGTCCGTATCCGATGCTAGTTGTCGTTTCGGAACAAGTAGGTTTATATGGGATAGGGATGTTACCCCTAAGCACAACCTCAAACCTGGAAGGGGGAACAACGGGAAAAACGCCCACATTTAGCAAGTCAAATTCTAATGTGTGCAAAAACTGAGGCCTGAAATCCTTCAATGCTCCAAAAGTAGCACAACTTTCTGCTGTGTTCGCCGTCTGTACGAACTATTACCCACAACCACATCCCATCTCCTTAGACTTCCTTGGACCCACTTCGCAAGCAGCTCGCAATTCCCAGCTGGCACTTCGTGTTCAACTAAATGCGTCAATTCTTCTATGGAACAAATGTGCCTTCGTACTCGTACAGTTGCAGGAATTCTCATACATCTCGACCCCCCAATAGTTTTGAAGAGGTGTTCTTCTATACGTACGCTGGCAGAAACACTGTGTAAGCTTTTTTACCTTTCCTAATCATCTGGGCTCTTTCCGAGTAAGTAGAAAACAGCATTTGTCTAGCCAATCTGCAAAAATGACGAACTTTCTTCTCCCTTCAAATAGCGACCCATTGCAATAATATCCCATTTCTCTAAGGTCATGAAAACCGTCAGATATTGAAATATCTTGAATCTAAAAATCTCCTCAACGATCGATGGTACGGTTTCCGTAGCAATAGATTTGAATGTATATTTTACCGAAAAGTTGATTCGCTCACTTCACCAAGCAGGTGAAAGCAAAAAAGTTGCCCTGGAAGTTATGAAAGCTAATGGTCGGGTTTTTTTCATTGGTTTGGAAACTACCTTTCGAATCGCTCAACTCAAGCTGTTTTGCGCAGATTGAAATCCGACATCCAATCCTATTCCCAATAGGTTAAATCCATTCCTTTGGTTATGACAGTACCCTCTGAAAAAAGGGATCTGACTGATTTTCCCTCGTTGAAACTTGGAGATTCAGTAATGGAATATGTCGACTCCATAAGAAACTTTGGAATCATTTTCCATCGCACTCTAACCTCGGATGACCATATTAATACCGTTGGCAAAATCTATGCTGGTCTCCGTCTTCTTTGGGCCTCGCATTCCGTCATCCCAAAAAAGACCAAAATACTGTTTGCCAAAACCTTGTTGTTGCCTGTTATGTATAAGTGGATTATGGATTTGACATTATTAAGATGATCATCAAAAGCCAGGTGAAAACATCCGTATATGTAGAACCAATCGCTGTAGGAAAACCTACAACCAGCAGTATGGTGGTTGCACCTACTGCTGTAGTAGAAAAACCTACAGCCAGTAGTATGGCGGTTGCACCTACTGCTGTAGTAGGGACTCCCAGATGTGACGAGCTAAAACCCGCTGTCACATCTGGGCCGACGACCACTAAGGGTCGCCCAAATAAAATAACTAGAAGTCCCCAACCAAACAAAGGGAATCCTCGATGGGAAGTAGATCAGAGGATCACTCCCACCGGGCCGGAAACTTCAGGCGTGGAAACAACAAGCCATACAGAACGAACGATCCGGCCTACCGTCGCAAGTAATGGGTGGGCTGTGTGTGCTGCAGGACAACCTACACCATGCCAAAGGTGCCTCGGACACCTTCAGCCTGCGACTGTACCGCGACAGGATCAGCATCAGACTAATCCAAGAACCATGGGTCCATAAAGGCAAGATTATGGGCCTGCAAAACAGGTCGCGCAAACTAGTTTACGCTACAGGAGTGTCTCCTCCCAACCTAAATTTTCTCCCCATTCCAGGATTCATCACAAGGGACCTGGCAGCCGTCATTGTAGAAGTCCCAACCGATGGACGAGTAATTGAGGTTGTATGCGCCTCCGCTTACTTTACTGGAGACGGCCAACAAATCCCTCCCGCTGAAGTCCAGGATCTGGATAAGTATTGCAACCAGAAGAAACACCACCTGGTAATTGGATGCGACGCCAACGCGCACCATATGGAATGGGGCAGCAGCAATACTAACAAACGAAGTGAGTCACTCTTTGAATTTTTAATTATTCAAAGGTAACAAACCTACATTCATAAATGCGGTCAGAAAAGAGGTGCTTGACCTCACCATCTCCAGCCCATTTATTTCAAATGCAATTGGGGACTGGCACGTCTCCAATGAAGCCTCACTGTCTGATCACGAGTACATCAGATTCAACATCTCCGGTGAGGTTAAAGAGGCTGAGCCGGATATCAGCCCAAACGAACGAATTGGGCTCTGTTCCAAGCTCAACTCGCAGCTAAGGAGGATATGCTTCTTAAGTCGATTGAATCGACAGACGATATAGACAAAGCGGCTTACCAGCTCAATGGTTCATTTAAACCCCACAAGGCTCCAGGCAAAGACGGTGTCTTTCCTGCGATTTTACAGAAAGGCATGTATACAATTCTATCACCATTGACAGTTCTTTATAGGTCTTGATTCAAACTGGGATACATACCCCAAATTTGGAGAGGGGTCAATCTTGTTTTCATTACAAAGATCGGGAAACCAAGTAAGCAACCTACATCCTATCGCTCTATCAGTTTGACTTCGTTCTTTATAAAAACAATGGAGAAACTGATAGAGCTCCATATTTGAAGTATCTTGGAGAATCAGATACCCCTGCATCCCAACCAGTATGCATATCGCATAGAGCGATCTACCGAGAATGCACTACACTACTTGGTGACGCGCATTGAAAATAGTTTCACACAAAAGGAGATCGCAATCTGCGCCTTCCTCGATATAGAGGGAGCCTTCGATAATACTGGCTATGATTCGATCACCACGATCACGATCATGAATGAATGAGCAAGATACCTCGGATACACGGACGGATACTCGACGACGACAAAGCATGAAAAAGGAACACGATTTGCGAGTATGCTCCCGGAATGTCAGAACCCTGTACACTCCCGGAGCTGCTCATAAGCTAGAAGGAATCCTCACGTAGTACAAGGCGGATATTACTGCGGTCCAGGAAATACGCTGGATAGGAAACGGTATGATTAGGAAGAAAAATTGCGACATTTAGTACAGCTGTCACTTACTGGGATGCGGATTTGTCATGGGAAAGCGGTTAAGGTCGAAGGTCATCGACTTTAGACCTATAAGTGATCGCCTGGCTATGATCCGCATCAGAGGCAGATTTTATAACATCAGCCTTATATGTGCACACGCCCCTACCGACGAGGCTGAAGATCCTATCAAAGGAGGACATCTATGACCTCCTGGACAACGCCTACGGAGCTTGTCCGGAGTACGATGTAAAAATCGTGCTCGGGGACTTCAACGCCAATGTCGGTAAGGGGAACACCCTTGGCGGAGTGATCGGAAAGCACAGCCTCCACGATACAACAACAGATAACGGCTTCCGACTCGCTGACTTTGCAACAGCTCGTAATGCGGTGATAAGTAGCACAAGATTCCCTCGCAAGCGAATCCACACAGCAACCTGGCGATCTCCGGACGGTCGAACCGCCAACCAAATCGACCATGTGCTCATTGACGCAAGGCACTCGTCAAACATCCTGGATGTGCGAACATTCAGAGGGGCAAATGTCGACTCTGACCACTTCCTCGTAGCAGCAAGATTTAGAGCTCGACTGTCCAATGTCAGAAAGCTGCACCAGCCCATCAGGAGGAGGTTCGACATTGGGCGCCTGAGCACACCGGGGGTTGCCAGAGTCTACAGGAAGCAGAGAGAAAAACTCTACGGTATGCCTACGTCGAACACAAACGCCAATAATATGTGGCTGCATTGCCGCTCAGCCATTCAGGAAGTAGCCCAAACCACCTTAGGATACCTTCCGCCCCCAACAAGAAACCCGTGGTATGATGGCGAGTGTGAACAGAAAAAGGCAGCAACCGACGAGGCGTACCAAAAGGCGCTGCAGAGGAAAACCAGGGCAGCGCAAGAAGAGTACCGAGCCAGAAGAAGGGAGGAGAAAAAACTACTGCGACAAAAGAAAAGAATCTTCGCCTAGCCAAAGGCCTTGCAAGAGGCTTCAAAGGGGGCACCCAGGCTCTTCGAAACTGCGAGGGTAATCTTGTCACCGACCCGCAAGGAATAGTGGATGTATTTAAGCAGCACTTCCAGCAGCTGCTTAACGAGCACGACCAAGAGAGAGTGGTAGGGACCGAGGAAATCCCAACTCCAGCTGTTGAAGTAGTCCTTCCACCCAGCATCGAAGAAGTCGGAACAGCTATTCAGAAGCTGAAGAACAACAAGGCCGCAGGCTCAGATGGCTTGCCATCAGAGCTCTTCAAGGCTGTCGGCGATGTTCTGGTAGGGAGCATGCACCAGATCATCTGCAGAATTTGGGAAGATGGAAGCATGCCCGACGACTGGAACACCAGCACTATATGCCCCATCCACAAAATAGGCGATACCACCTCTTGCAAGAACTATAGAGGTATATCTCTGCTCAATGTCGCATACAAGATCCTGTCCAGCGTATTGTGTGAACGTCTAAAACCATTTTGCACCGCACTAATCGGCGGCTACCAGTGCGGCTTCCGGCCCGGCAAATCAACTATAGACCAAATTTTCACACTTCGACAAATCCTGGAAAAGACCAACGAGTTTCGAATCGATACACACCATCTTTTCATCGATTTCAAAGCCGCTTACGACAGCATTCATCGTGAAGAACTGTTTGGTGCGATGGCCGAATTCGGGATCCCGGTAAAACTGATCCAGTTGTGTCGCGCCACGCTAAAAAACACGCGATGCACCGTGCAACTCGGTTCTAGGACCTCGGAACCATTCGAAACATGCATCGGATTTCGGCAAGGAGATGCGCTGTCATGTGACTTCTTCAACCTGGTGCTGGAGCAGATAGTGCGACGGGCAGGCGTCAACAGGGAAGGCACTATCTTTTACAAGTCCATCCAGCTGCTAGGATACGCGGATGATATCCGGCATAGAATCGGCCTTGGCAACCGCTGCTACTTCTGCTTGTCCAAACAACTGGGGTCAAAACTCCTCACTCTAAAAACCAAAGTCATGCTGTACAAAACGCTCATTCTGCCAGTCTTGCTGTACGGAGCCGAAAGCCGAAATTCTGCGCCGGATATTTGGTCCTGTCTGCGAGGAAGGTGAATGGAGAAAAAGACACAACCGCGAACTCTACGAACTGTACCAAGATGTGGATGTAGTCCGGAAGGCAAGGATCCGTCGACTACACTGGCTCGGCCACATCGAGCGCATGGACGCTCTTAGCTCCAGCTAAGAGGGTCTTCGACTCCGAGCCTCTTGGTTCGAGAAGAAGAGGAAGACCGAACCTCCGGTATAAAGACCAAGTAATCGCGGATGTAAGACATCTTGGTCTTGACAACTGGAAGCAGCGTGCCCGGGACCGTCAAGGATGGAAGTCAGATATAGCTCAGGCTCAGTGCCTCCATGGATCGCTGGCCTGATAAGTAAGTAAGTAAGTATGATTCGATACCCACTGCACTATCCTGCAGGGGTGTGGACCATCCCACTAATTACTGGATTAGGGCGATGCTAAATAGCCGTATCATATCCGCCACATTCGGAGAGGTTTCAGTGACAGTATCGGCGGCTAGAGCATGCCCACAAGGGGGAGTCCTTTCACCACTGCTTTGGTCGATAGACATCGATGATCTACTACGCAAGCTAAGCACTCATATGCTGATGACCTATTACAGTTACAGAGAGGAGAAAGGTACAGCCCTACTCAATCTTTCTAAATGGCACACGAATAGGATTTTCAGAGGAGATAGAGTATCTAGGTATTGACCTAGACCGCAGACTCAACTGGAGACTAAACTCATGAAAGCGACTAAGGCCATGTGGGCCTGTCGACGCACCTACGGTAAGACCTGGGGACTTAAACCTAAGGTAGTCCACTGGTTGCGCACCGCGACAGTAAGACCTATCGTCACCTACGGGACAAAAGTTGAGTAAAAAACTACAATTGTTAAGCTTTAACGCCTACAGAAACTAGCGTGTCTCGGCATCACAGGCGCTATGCCAACCTGCCCCACGGCAGCCCAAGAAGCTCTTATTGGACTCACTCCACTGCACCTTTTTATCAAAAAGGTGGCTTTACGCTGTGCAATCATGTAGACCCGTAAGTCACATGTCCATATTACCACACCTTCCTGAGCTGGATATGATTACCACGGTCTCGGACGCATTGCCACACACCTTTACCTTTGACAAGAGATTTGAGATATTGATCCCAAATCGCTCAGCCTGGGAAAACAGTAATCACCTGCTAAATGTCAAAGGCCTTAGGCAGTACACGGATGGCTCCAAGATGGCTTCTGGCGTTGGCGCCGGCATCTTTGGACCAAATCATAAGATCTCGAAGGCCCTGGGAATGAGTCCCAGCATCTTTCAAGCTAAGCTGCATGCCATCCTAACATGCGTCAATCTAAATCTTGAGACTGGCATTAAAGGAGTAACCATCAACGTACTCTCTGATAGCCAAGCAGCGCTTAAAGCGCTGGGTTCGTTCAGCACAAACTCAAAACCGTCAAGGAACACCATGACGCTCTACAAGACCTCGCCAAAAGAAACAACTTGAACTTTGGTGGGTGCCAGGACATAAAGATATCAAGGCAATGAAATTGCCGATCAACTTGCCAGGAAAGATTCCAGCGATAAATATATATATAGGTCCGGAACCATTCTGCGGCACCCCCGCTTGCGGAAAAAAAGTGACCGTTAGTAATCGATATACAGCTGTATAACCATCCTTGTCCTTCCATATAATACGCTGCATGTCAGCATCCTCTCGCTGCACCAGTATTTGTCTATAGCATTTTTCAATATCTGCGATGAAGCCAATTCGATGAGTACGCCATTTTAAAATGATCGCAGACCACTCCCTCTGAAGCTTCGGACCTACATTGAGGCAATCATTAAGTGATTTACCTGATTTGTACTTTCTGGATGCGTTAAAGACAGCTCTTAACTTAGTTGTCGAACTTGATTCCTTGTATAGGCCATTATGTGGACTACAGCAAACTTGTTGAGGTGAGACGTCTTCCTCAACAGATTCCATGTGTCCAAGGTGCAAGTATTCCGACATAAAATCCATATACATTGTTCTCATTTTTGGATCCTTATCTAGTTGATGAAGTTGATGTTGAAAAAGCCAGTAGGCGTCGGCTTTAGATTCCGGTCGTGGTTCGGTCGATGGAATCTTTAAACGGGTACTTGACAACGTAGCGTCCAGAACTAGTCCGTTGTACTGTTTGTTTAAAAAATTCTTCGCAACAGAGTTCGTCTTTCTTTGTTTTTTTTTTTTTTAGAAACTCGCGCAGGTTCAAGAGTTTTTATTTAAATATTCTCTTATGATGTTCCTAGACATACAACCTTAACGGAGTGCAGTGATTTGGGTCATTGATGTTCGTTAATTCTCAGGGGTGGTTGTCCTAGATAGGACGAGAGCCGACCAAACTCCGCGTTGGTTATAGTCCGTACTAATTTGTTCAAGCACTTTAATATTGCATATGCAGAGGATGCATTTCAGTTGACCATATACTGTGAGTGTTATGCCTGCAGCAGTACGTCTGGTCACTTTCCATTCCCAACTGCGTTGCATACTTTTTGTCCATATAGGAATTACTTTTTCTTGGCTATGAAGCGAATTTGAAATATAGACCTTCCGCTCGGCGGTCGATGATATTAACCACTCCACCACGGCCACCCCCACGTTTTTTGTCATCTTGCAGGAAGATTTTACGTCCTCTTGATCGCTGAATTTCCACAAGCCCTGAACTAAACTAGCGAACTGAGTCTGGGAAAATGCATTAAAATTTGTGACTAACTTTCGAGTTTTAGTGTCTGGTAAGCGGCCGAAAACAACCCATCCTAAGTGAGTACGCTGTGCCACAGGAGCATCAGCAGATGATGGCAGAATTTGACCACATAGCCATAGTAAATGGCTGCGGATCAATGCGTAGAGTGGGCATAAGGTGGCCCAAGTGCGGTAAAATGAATGCTCTGCAGTTAATACTAAAATCTGGGTCTCTGATAGAGCTCACCGAGATATCAACCAGACCTGTTGACTTGCCAACATTGGATCCTCCTACTCCAGTTACCGGTACAAGGAGTCGCGTTCGTTGAAGGTGAAGTTGTTGAACTGCATGCTCACTAATAAACGACGCCAGTGATCCGCTGTCCAACAGAGTTCGAAGTTTTAGCTGATAACCGTTAGCAGATCGTACGCCGATTTGAGGTGTAGCCAGTAAACCTGGCTACAGTTTTGACCAATGAGTCACCAATTGGATTGGGAAGGTGACGGGGGACACAAGTGTTTGTCGTCTGTGTATGATTTGAACTGAATTGGGGACAAAACATTAGCATGTGCTTACAAGAACAATTTGAACATCGAGTAACATTTGTTTGATGCTTGCGAACTGGTTGTATATCGGTTGGCTGCTTTCGCTTGTGTTCCTTCTGCTTCGTAGAGAGAGAGTATGCGGCCATGGCATCCAGTCCTTGTAGTCGGTTTTCCAAAAACTTCTCAAGCTCTTCGTACGTGGGAATAGACTTTGGACTTTCAAGTGAAATTTCCCAATCTTTAATGATGACAGGATCCAGTTTTTCCGTCACAAGTAGAACCAGCCAGTCGTCCCAATTGTCTGTCGGTCGGCCTAATTGCTGTAGAGCGGGGACGGCTTCAGTGATTCCATCGAAAATCTAGCGTAAACCCACTGCTGATCCTTGGGCCATAGCCGGTAAATTCAAAATGTCATGAAGATACTGTTTAACAAGTTTGCGTTTGTTGTCATAACGTCCTTTCACGATGTCCCATGCGATCTGAAAATTATTTTCGGTAATCCGAATATTTTTTAGTAGACTCGCAGCACTGCCGCGAAGGCTACAATTGAGAAAATGTATGCGTTGAACATTGGAGAGTGACGTATCATTGATAACACAGCTGGTAAACATGTCCTTGAAAGTCAACCACTCGTTAAACGATCCGCTGAAAGCGGGCAACTGAATTGGTGGCAAAATGGATATGCTGTTACACCCTCCGCTTGCAGCTGTGTGGTTTGGTGTTGATTGATCCATCGTGTCGTGTGCAGTGATGGATATGGACAACTCGTCGATAATGTCATTAAGTTCACCTAGGGCTTCGTAGTACGCAGATTCGATTTTGGCCAATCGTTCATCAGACAGAAGCCTTTGAAGATCTTTTTCGTTGTCTACGGTTACCTCAATTGATAAAATATCGTCATGCGCCTCGTTAAACTTGGTCCAGTAACCTTCCAGTAGTTTATTTCTGCCCAAAAAGTATCCTTTTGTTTGTTTTGCCTTCCCAGTCTTTTGTGAATTAGCTGAGAAGTTAAGAATTAGTTTCGCTACAGATTCCTATTTGACCAGCGCCATTGCTCTTAAAGAACACTTTCCAGTTCAATTATCACGTAGAAGAGTCAGGTTCCCCACAATACGAAATACACGTCACCTTAATGTTACCACAAGTTAAAATGGGTGAGGGGAGAGAATTCCTTATGGTTATTGTGTGTATTTCACATCATTGGGCCTCATCTCTTCGAAAATGAGGCTGGGAACAACGTTCCGGCCAACGATTGGTGTTACAGAGCCATGTTAACCAATTTTTTTTTTTTGACTGAAATTGAAGACATGGATTTGGACGACCTCTGGTTCATGCAAGATGGCGCGCCATGCCACACAGCACATGCCACAATCGATCTTTTGAGTACCAAATTTCCAAATCTCGTTATCGGCCGTCTTGGCGATGTCAATCGGCCGCCTCGGAGTTCTGATTTGACCCTTTTGTACTTTTTTTTTATACGGAACCGTGAAGGACCGATGTTATGCTTACAATCCGGAAACTACAGCCCGAAACCATCAGAAAGGTCATAGAAAATTGGGGTGAGAGAATGCGCTACTGCAAGGCCAGCCGAGACAGCCACTTGAACGACGTTGTATTACGTAATTTATGGGAATGTTTGTTCTTACTAATAAAGCCATAATAAATGGGAACATTTTAATTTTGTTTTTTTTATTGAATTTTTAAAAAGAAACTTGTATTTGTCCCACCTTGTATTTGATGGATCGATAATAATGTTTCTTTTCGTATTTAGTCGATTTTGCCAACAATTGTCAGTCGATCGGAATCATGGTTCTTCTCGACTATTCCAAAGCCTTTGATTGAGACTCAATCCTACTGTCTGGGTTGAAAAAAAAAAATCTATGTCAGTCTGTTGGTTTAATAGAAGATTGTGTAGCCCGTAAAAACGAGGATCTCGTAAATGTACATCGGTGGTCTAATAATAACAACCTTAAACTGAATCTTTTAAAGACTATGGGAATGATATGCTCACGGCAGAGGATTGATTATTCCGCTTATCCCACTCTTGTACTGAACGGAGATATTATTAATTATGTCGATAAAGTTAGGTATCTAGGATACAATAAGAAGAATATACCATGGCCTCTTTTGGTTAAGATCGTCATCGGAAGTAAAAGCTTGTTACTTCCTTTTGTTCACGTTTAATTGTTCCGTGTATCCTTGTCTCGATTATGATTCCAACCGCAAAATAAATGTAGCTTTTAATGATTGTATTCGGTTCATTCACAATGTTCAAAGGTATAGAAGTGTTTCCCACCGATTCCCTTTTCGGTTTAAAACTTGATGCATTTTATAAGTTTAGAAATATTATAAGGCTATTTAACATCATCCACGGTAATTGTCCTAGTTACTTATATACGTGAAATGATCATTTTTGCTTAGTCCCGCAGAGGGCTTAAACTAATTATTCCGCGTTTTGCACACACAATTGGAGCACGGTCTTACTTTGTTCAATCTGCTCGTCTGTGGAATAATCTTCTTCAGGAACTGCAGAATATCACCTCACCAGACACATTTCGCAGAAAACTATACTCAATTCTCTCGAATTAAAGCTAATAAGTAATATCAGCCAAATTTTTTCCCCATTTTGTCGATTTAATATACAATTTATTGATTGAGGCGAAGCGTAAGCGAAGCCTCTCTCTACTCGACTCCAAGGAAAAAGCGTTCGTCCGCGAACTGTTCGAAAACGTGATGTCCGATTGTAATGAAATTTTGCCCACTGACATATCTTAGCATTGCTCAGGTACATTGATTGTGGATGCGGCCAAATTTTACGTCGGTCACAAATGTCCAAACTTTCGAGCGTGCGCCGATTTTTCATTGAGTTAAGAAATTTTTACTTTTTGCACGCCCCCTATATTTTGAGATTCTTTTACGCCGTCCCACGTCCGTGGTAACCGTAGCGATAGAGCACAACACAGAGCACCTAAATAGGTATGAATTACAGCACGATTACGTTCGGTTTGGTCAGAAAAGGCAAAAAACATTCTTAAATTTGAAAGGGCCGCGAAGCTCACGTCATTTAAGACATTTAAGCGCTTTTTGGCCATAAAACTGCAGTCTATACGCAAGTCAAAATTCGGGATAGTCAGCAGAAACTCAGTGCCGTTTTAGACCTGCTAACTAATACCTGCGCTTACAATAAGATCATAACAAAGAAACATGCCCGTACAGAGACGTACACGCGACGCAGCACGACATCAAGAAAGCCGTGCATATCAAACTGCTGAGCAACGAGATACTACAAATGCTCAAGCTTCTGAGCGTATGCGTGCAAAGCGACGGGAAAAGAAAGCGGATCGTCTTATGGCAAAGTTCGAAAAAGCAATGGCTGAAATGCTGTATTTTCCGACTGCGACCGCCAAAATCTGTAACAGGTGCTGTCGACAGTCAAATGCTGCAGACATGTTCCTTGCTGCAAATTTCATGAATCCAGGCGAGGTCACAAATGAGTTTCAAGATCTTACGCTTGTGGAAATGATGCTCATTGCCAGAATCCACCCGGTAATGCGCGTGTACCGCATAAAAGGTCGCAATAGACCAGGCCAGTTTGCGTACGGTGGACATGTGATCAATATTGAGCAGGAAGTGCAATCGCTGGAAACGGCTCTTCCTCACACTATGCCATCGTTGCCTGTTATGACGGTGCGTCGTCGCACACCAACTGCCCACAGAGACTTTCGTTTTCGTTTCCAAAAAGTCATTCGTGTTCTTCGTTGGCTCAAGTCGAATCACAAGTACTACGGCCACGTTGTGATTTTTTTATTTTTTTATTTACTTCAAAGCTACTACAGTTGTTTATCTGCAAAGCCGGAAAGGCTTGTCCTCAGAAGACTAGTTACAAAGATATTACATATATTATGTTGTTGAGAATCCATAAATAGTAATTGAGAAATCATTTAATAATCAAAAACTGAAATTTACTACATTTTAAAAATTTGGAATTAAAACGGGGAAAGGTAAAATAAGATAAGCGGTTGTACAGATTTAGTTCAAACAATTTACATACAAACTTTTTTTATCATCTCATGTCAAGGCAGGTTGCGATACTCCAGTGGGATTACATTGAGTATCCTCGGGATAGATACTTCTAATGTGCTTTAGCCATATTCATTCCAGGATCTTGGAATTTCATATAGTTGCATCTGATGTCTTCTGGTGTTGATCATCTGCTGGGTTTGGATTCTGTAGGTTTTGTCGTCTCCATAGTTAACCAGTATTTCCAGATTGTGTAGTTGTTGTATTTTGAGCAGTCCTGCTGTTTCGTTTCTATGTTGCTGCCCTTCTCTCCTATTTTCTACTTTTTGTATAAGTTTCTGCACTCTGCATTTTTTGAAGCGGTCTTATTTGAGATGCTCTTCCCCATGCTAATATGCCGTATCTCAGATGCGATTCCACCAAACCAAAGTAGCACTGTTTAAGTACTTCAGGTGTGCATAGGTGTCTTAGGTGGAAAAGTGCATACGTTGATTGGTATAGTTTTTTCTCTAAGCTGTCTATATGGTAGTTCCACTTAAAGTTGTAATCAACTATCAGCCCAAGGTGGTGCAGTCATCATTTCCTGTTGTTACTCTATGTCCATTTCTATGTAAGCAACCTATGTCGTGTATTTTAATCTTAAGTTTTGTTCTGGGAATATGCGGCGGGCGAATGTGCATTACCTTAGTCTTAAGTTGATAATTAATCCATGGTCGTGGCACCAAGCTGCAACTCTGTTAAAGTCTATTTGCATTAGCTTTACGGCTTCGTCAACGCTCCTATGGCTAATTACTATCGCTGTGTCGTCCGCATACGCATAGCTCGTACTATACTTTAACACTGGCAGTAAATCATTGACATACAATATAGTGAACAAGAGCGGACCTAGTTGTGATCCCTGTGGGTCACCGTATTCTACTTTTTCTTCTTGACTGATCTCCTCACCAATTTTTACTCTGAAGGATCTGTTGCTTAGGTAGTTTTCAAACCATGCTAATATTCGACCTCGTACTCCAATTTTATTCAGCTGTCTCAAGATTTGTCGGTGGCTCAAAGTGTCGAAAGCTTTCTTGAAGTCGATGAAGACAACGATTGTGCTCTGATTTTTGTCAAGGCTTTTGTAAATTTTGTTCGCAAAATTCCCAAGCAGTCTATTTATATTTATGCCTTTACGAAAACCATATTGGTTATTATTCTGCAGCTTGAAATTTTTAACGAATTCATAGAGCCTTCTTGTTAATATTTCTTCCAACACTTTGTCGACAGCTGGTCTTGCCGCTTTTGTGAATCGGTCGAACAATTGATGTTTTAAGCATGTTTGAAATCGATGTTTGATCTAATCTCATATTGACCATCTTCGTTATCACCGGCGAGAGTTTAGCTGCATCGCTTTTTAAGTCTCTCGGTCTTATTCCATCAATCCCTGCCGATTTATTTTCTTTCATTGCCCTAAGTATATTGCATACCTCTGCAACGGAGGCATGTTCGGCATAAATTGAGTTCTGCATACTGGATGTGCCGCCTGAGAAAGTTTGGTAACTACAATCATGAACAAGGTTTTTTACTTCTGACGTTAACGTTTTTGCAAATTTCTTGGTAAGGTCCTTCACATTTGCTTCATTTGCGAAATTCTTTGTTAAAATGTCGTCCAAATTACTCTTATTTTCCCTAATATGGAGTTAACCGTCTTCCAGGTCTCTCTTGGGTCATTTTTACTGTTTTGAAACTTCAGTTTGTAGAAACTGACTTTGATTTTCGCTATTTTTTTATTCAGTTCATTTCTAAGCATTTTGTATTCTTTTTGATAATTTTCATTGTTCCGACTGTTTTTGTATCGTCTGTATAGTCTATCACGTTCTTCTCCGAAGAAGCCCTAAATTGTCTCCCAGTCGATGGCGACGTGTCAACGCAATTTCAGACAGTTAGCACTGAAGCCGCGGCAAGCATCATGGCAATGACAACAGACTAGCAGCAGCCAGAAAATGCCCAAGTTGACATGGATAACGTTTAGACTGGCATCACGACTAGCATCTCAGCGCTGCAGAGCCTGCGAATTCAATCGATTATTGCATGGCCAGCGGCGCGCCCTGTCGCTGTGCTTGAATGGACGCATGAAGGATACATCACAATGGCCTTTCCGTGCCTTATTCCATACGGAAATGCAGACATCAACGATAACAATCGCCCAGCAAATTTGCGGCCAACACTGTTTCGTCTGTTTACTGCAACATAAGTCACGCAGTTCGCGCAAGATCCACGCTTTCGCTACTTTACCTGGAACACCGGGGGAACACCTGGCCACCGGGGGTGGCCGTGGTGCAATGGTTAACATCATTGACCGCTGAGCGGAAAGTTTATGGTTCAAATTCGCTTCATAGCCAAGAAAAAGTAATTCCTATACGGACAAAAAGTATGCAACGCAGTTGTGAATGTAAAGTGACCAGACGTACTGCTGCAGGCATAACACTCACAGTATATGGTCAACCGACATTCATCCTCTGCGTATGCAATACCAAGTGCTCGAACGAATTACTACGGACTATAACCAACGCGGAATTTGGTTGGCTCTCGTCCTATCTAGGTCTAGGACAACCACCCCTGAGAGTAGTGAACGCACATCAACGACCCCAACCACTGCACTCCGTTCAGGTTGTGTGTGTCAACACATCATAAGAGAATATGAAAAACTCTTGAACCTGCGCGAGTCTCTAAAAACAAAACAAAAACAAAAACACGATGCAGTGATCTGAGACAAACAAACGTGGCATGATTTTTGCGAAAAAGAACGACTTTAATGGCCACGTGGAACAGTTGCGTAAAGCTGTGGCAACTGACAACTGACAACTCTATACTTGGCAAACTAATTCACTGGGCATCTTAGCTTCGAGGAACCAGATGCTACTCGTACGCCTATCGCGCAAGCCTAGAAGCAATGGTTTCACAATTGGGAGTGCCGACAGCATTCATTACGCTCTCGGCAGCTCGCGAGACTTTTGGATTAGATTTTGAAGCTGAGAGCAACATGACAGAAGCTCAGATCGCACAGCATCGACAATAACTGCTAAATCTTAACCCGCTGATTGCAGACGAATTCTTCTTTAAGCGTACAAGGAGATACTTGAATGATGTGATCATTCCACTGTACGACGTCGAAGACTATTGGTACCGCTACGAGTACCAGCACCGCGGACCGCCCCACTTGCACGGTGCCATTTGGCTGAAAAATGCTCCTGACGTACGCCGACTAAGTGATATGTCAGCAGTAGAGCTTGAAGCAGCGCGAGTGTTTTACGACAACCTGGCATCAGCGATTAATTAATCCCAACATTAACTAAGAGCCTGTCCATCCGTCATGCATACAGTACTCAGATCCGCGTGCTAAAGTTAATGCAGGACAGGCACACAGACTGCAGCGGCATACACAGTGTGAACCGTCATGTTTGCGCACGGACGGAAAGTGTCGCTTCGACTACCTAAAACCCTTATTGGAAGCATCGACGCTGAAGATGGAGAAAGGAAATTGGCAATTTCTCCCTGCTCGAAATGATGCTTACATTAACGACCATTGTCCGTTCTTCATGTGGTCGTGGAGGGCAAACACCGATTTCAAAATAATCACATCAGAATACGCAGTTATTAACTAAATTGCTAAATATGCTTCAAGCGCTCGAGCTGCTTCAGCATTCACGAGAACTTGGAATCGTTTGATGACAGAACGAGACATAAGCGCATACGAAGCGATGCATCTGGCTCTCGGTTTCGACTTGTGCTCGTCATCTCGCAGCTTCACTACGATAGTGATTAGGCTGGAGGAATACGTTGCTGTCAGGATGCAAGAAACGGAGGAAAATGAAGAAGTCGGATCATCAAACCTGTTAGACTTATACGCTGCACGGGCTGATGAGCATACTGGCATGATGATGACTGACTACTTGCGCAAGTTCTTAAGGTTTATCCAAAAGTCGCACATGGAACGGAAAACGACGAGCTGTTTGTGAAGCAGCAACTTCTTCTGAGTATATCTTGGCGATCTTAAAACACTTGGAGAACTTTGGATGTCCGCTTTTACTCGCTACGAGAAAGCCGGTTTGCTAGGCACAGAGTGAAGTCTCGACATGGGCGCTGCAGAGCTTGAAGACGACGTCGCGCAACAACTTGACACCGACGACCTTGAATGGATGAGCTTAGCAGCAGTAGCGCTTGGCATATTGCCATCTGAGACTCCGTTGGGCCTTCGAGACACGGACTTAAATCACAACTGGGCGGCGTCGTTTGAAACGTATGCTGAGCAAGCTCCGTTTGCTAAGTTCATCGAAAAAGCCGAAAAACTTTAAAACTGACCTTGCAGCACCGGCCACAGGTCTTCCGTTTAACGCGGATCAACAGCGTTTGATGTCGTTCCTCCGTGGGCAAATTTATGATACTGGAGGAGCAAAACTTGCGTTTAACTTCGGAAAAGCTGGCGTTGGAAATTCATACATAGTCTCTGAGATCGTCAAACAAGTACACGCAGCATTCGGCATTGATGCAGTGTTACTCCTGGCTCCAACGGGTTGCGCTGCAAACAACATTCATGGCTCAACGATTGACTCTGCGCTTAATATTCCAGCACGTATGCAACAATTCCAACAGTTGTCCTCAGAAGCCGAAAGCAAGTTGCAGCAGAAACTCGCAAATGTCCGCTTCGTGATCATTGCCGAGATCAGCATGTGTGGTTTGTGCTTATTTGACGCCACTGAACAAAGCTTGCGGCAAGCTAAGGGAATTAGTGAGCCATTTGGAAGTCTCTGCGTTTACTTTTTCGGCGACTTTTCGCAACTGGATCCGGTTATGGACACTGCGCTGTATGCTCAGCCAAAATTACATCAGGCTGAAGTTGTGGCTGCAAAGTCATGCGACAATGTGGACCTGAACAAAAAGATTTTCGCGAGGCACTAAATCGTCTGTCTCGTGGTGAATCTACGTTAGAAGACTGTGCCCTTTTTCGCCCACGGGTGACAAGCAACAACTCTGAGCCTGGATTTGAATATGCTGTTCGTATTATGGAGCGAGTTTTCTCACGTACGTCGCAATGTCACGTGTCAAGACGCTGCAAGGCCTGCTTATTCGCCCATTCCCCAAGGATCGCATATTCAAATCAGTAAACAACAATCAGAAAATTCACAAACGCAACGATGAAATGGTCAGGCTTGCTTTGCTGTGAACTAATTTCCCAAGTTAATCAGTAAATCAGTAACTACTAAGAAAATGTTGTCTCGTATTGGCAAGGCCGCGGCGTACTAAGTAAGACAAGTCCAGGCGACAACTTTAAACGCTGTGCTCAGATAACTGAATAACAGGTTAGGTTGGTAACCCTTGAATTGACCGGCTGATATTCGTGATCACGCGAACTATTCAGAGTTAGGCTTGTTAGGTTAGGTTAGGTTTAGGGCGCGAAGCGCTTAGTAGAAGTGATTGCCGCCATCACGCAATTGTCCGAAATACCTCGCGCCACCACTTTAGGCTGAAGAATCCCGTGACTAAGACTGCGCGAGAAAAGCGCGAAATAATCCGCGAAGTCCGGCGTATGACGGCTAAGACCAGCAATAAAAGGATCGACAACGCATTAAAAGTCAAGATGCAGCACAAAGAAAAAGCCAAGGTCCACGTTGTCAAGCTACAGAAGGTCGACGAATTTCGCAGCTTACCATCTTTCGCGCAACCTTACGAAGACTACGAAAAGACCATCAGTATAAATGCATTGTTGTGGTTGAAAAACGCTTCCCAAAACCGCGCGATGCGCTCGAAACTTCCCGCAAGAAGAATAACCTGTACATAGATCCGTGTGCGCCTACCGACGATGCGGCCAAGAAACTTGACAATGAGCATCCGTCATTACCTCCTCTGACCGATATGACTCAACAGTATTGCAACACAGACGCATCACTTCTCGCGATGATCGCCCCACAACCGTCAGCTAATGTCGTCGTGCAAAAGCATCCAAAGTTTGTTGAAAAGCAACGCTCACTGCCGCCGTCAACTATCGACTTTACCAGCGTCTCACCGACAGAAGCGATGAAATTATTTGAGAAAATGAAGCTTTCCATACCGTCGTTTTCAATCCCGCGAAAGGCAAATGAGTTCTAGCAGCTGTGTGAATTGAGCAATGAGTGAGTTTCGTAAACGATTTAAAGAAATGTCGAGTAATTACAGAGGTTTCTTGTACGCTCCGCCTCAATATTATGGTGTAGAAGCGTATAACCAGCTCCGTCCACCGCCCTAGTAATATTCATTTTAGATGTATGTATGTTTGTTGGCGTTACAGTCCATGAAGGACCTGAGCCGAGCTTCTCTCTCAATCACCCATGTTGTGTGAGGTTTCACTTTCCCATGGTGAAAGGTACCTACAGTTTATTGCCGGTTCCGAACGGCGAATTTCGAGAAGCTTTTCATGACAATTTTACTACAGGGGGTTTTGTCAGAGCCCCGCTGAGAAGAAACACCGTGAAAAACGCGATCGATGACATGGCTGTGTCGGGATTCGATCCCATGTCATCGGCGTCAGAGGCCAACACACTACCCACTGCGCCACGGTATACTTAATGATAAGATAAAACATCTTGTAGTATCAAGTTAAAATTATAATATGAATAAATAAATGAATTGAAATATGTGTACCCCAGAATTTAGAAGGTTTTGCAGAAGAAGACCAGCTGCAGGCTAGCTAATAGTCACAAAATCCTCTTTTTTGAGAAAACCATCTTTAGCACTATCACTATGTGCAGCGACCAGACCCTTGTTCATGGGGAAAGAGGAACCTGGCCCTCCAGGTTGGGGGTTGCGCTTAGGGTTAACATCCCTATCGCGTAAAACAAAAACTTGTTCAGAAACAACCAATAGCCTCGGATACGGACGGAATACATGTTGACGACCCCTGCAAAAGGAAACGAATTTCGGATCTGCACCTGGAACGTTAGGTCCCTCAACAGACCAGGTGCAGCCGAACAACTGGTCAACTCTTTGGACTGCTATAAGGCAGACATTACCGCGCTCCAAGAAGTGCAATGGGATGGGCCAGGCTAAAAGCGGATGAAAAACTGTGATCTCTACTGAGGAAACTGCTACAGAGAAAATAAACAACCCTTATTTGGATGCAGATTTGTTATTCAAGGCAGACTCTGGAAAAAAGTAACTATTCGCATCAAGGCCAATCTCGGCAATATAAGATTATTATGTGGCCCCGCCCCCACAGAGGAGAAAGATGACCGACATAAAGACGCCTTCTATGATCTCCTAGGCAGAACGTATGCGCATACCCCAGCTATGACACCAAAATCGTTCTAGGAGATTTCAATGCGAAGCTGGGTAAGGAAGTTATCTTTGAACGGGTCATTGGAAAGCACAGCCTACACAACACCCCGTCAGAAAACGGACTAAGGCTAGTGGACTTTATGGCGGAACATAATCTGGTAGTAGCAAGTACACGATTCCCACACCTCAACATCCATAAGGGGACCCGGCGGTCTTTCGATCAATCGACAACCAACCAAATTGATCATATTGCGATCGACGGCAGACACTCCTCCAGCATCCTAGATGTCCGAAACTTTCGAGGAGCCAACATCGACTGAGATCATTATCTTGTTGCGGCCAAGGTACGGATGCGAATTCCTCGGAATCAACGGAGTCGAGTAAGAACACCAAAATTTAACGTCGGAAACTGCAATCGCAGGAGACCGCCAGGAACTTCGCCGATCAAGTCTCCCTCAGGCTCTCTCAAGTCCCGATGAAATCTGCAGGAACCATAGAACAGCAATGGAGTCGTTGGCAAAACGCCATTAGATGATCATGACCATTAGATCAGATGTACTCGGTTTCGAGCCACCACCGCCGAGAAACCCCTGGTTTGATGATGAATGCAGACAGGCCCATGTAGAGAAACAGAATGCATATATGGCCACATTGCATCGAGGGCTGCCCGCGAACTATATGAACAGAAAAGGAGGGAGGAGCATGCGCTTCTGAGAAGGAAAAAGAAGGAGCAGGAGAAGCGCGAGATCGGGGAAATGGAGAGATGTTACGGCAGGAACGACGTTTGAAAATTTTACCAGAAAGTAAAAAGAATATGCCGTGGCTATAAAGCCAGAGCAGAAACCTGCAGGGATGAGCACGGACAACTAGTAGTGGAGTCACAGTCATTGCTGAGATTGTGGAAGGACCATTTCTGCAGAATGTATAACGGCGATGATAGTCAAAATGCCGCCGTCAGGCAGAGCGAACCATTCACAATCGACGAATACGAAGGAGAATCCCGTCCACCCGACCTAGATGAGGTTAAGATAGCGACATCGAAGCTTAAGTCTCATAAAGCTGCTGGAGCAGACGGACTTCCCGCCGTACTGTTCAAAGCAACTGGCGATGAGCTGGTCAGGAACATGCACCAACTCATCTGCAAGATATGGTCGGAAGAACGCATGCCCTATGAATGGAATCTCAGTATCGGTTGCCCGGTCCATAAGAGAGGAGACCCCTGTGACTGTGCCAATTACAGAGGGATAAGCCTCCTGAACATGGCGTACAAGATCCTCTCTGCCGTACTGTGTAAGCGCCTGAAACCGTTCGTGGACAATCTGATAGGTTCCTACCAGTGTGGTTTCAGGCCAGGAAAATCCACGATAGACCAAATATCTACACTACGGCAGATCTTGGAGAAGACCCATGAATTCCAAGTCGATACGCACCATCTTTTTGTTAACTTTAAAGCCGCGTATGACAGTGTTTATAGATACGAGCTATACAGAGTCATGTCATGTTTTAACATTCTCCAGGATGACTATGGAGAACTCTCGCTGCTCCATTAAGGTCGGAGGTGAACTAACCGACCCCTTTGATGTTAAAAAGGGTTTAAGACAGGGTGGCGCACTGCCATGTGATTTCTTTAACATTATTTTTGAAAAGATCGTACTTCGAGTTCACACAATTGCTTGCCTACGCGAGACGTCAATGAGGCGTTCGCAAGCAGAACGGCTAAAGTGGGTCTAAGGGTAAATGGGGACCAAATGTATGCTGACATCCAAGAAAGACGCGCAACACCGACGTCTTGGTCAGAACGTCACCTTCGGCAGCTATATTTTTGAAGTAGTCAAGTGCTTCGTCTACCTTGGCTCGGTAGTGACAAGCAGCAACGACACCAGCGCTGAGATAAAACGCAGAATAACTCTTGCCAACCGCTGCTTCTTTGGGGTCAAGAGGCAATTGAGTAGTAGAGCCCTCTCTCGAAAAACGAAAGTATCGCTCTACAAAACCTTAATCATCCCTGTCCTCCTCTACGGCGCTGAGGCTTGGACGTTATCAAAAGCGGATGAAGAGGCTCTTGGGCGTTTCTAAAGGAAAATTCTGCGTGTAATCTTTGGTCCCGTTTGTGTAAACGGAGAGTGGAGGAGGAGATTTAACCAAGAACTGTGCGGGCTGTACAGCGACATCGGCCTGGTTAGACGTCTTCGGATCCAACGTCTAAGAAGACTAGGCCATGTAGAGCGAATGGACATCAACGCTCCGGCCCGAAGAGTCTTCGACTCCAACCCCGAGGCACGACGCAGCAGAGGACAACCGGATTTAAGGTGGCGCGCACAGTTGGAATGGGACCTCAACCAACTGGGCGTACAGCACTGGAAGTGGCTGGCCAATGATCGGGCCGGCTGGAGAGGCTTGTTGGTGGAGGCCTTGGTTCACCCCGAACTGTAGCGCCATCAAAGTAAGTAAGTAAGTAAGCACTATCACTTCGTATCACATATTTTGGTATTTGGAAATTGACTCGTTTAGTTTAGAATGTGTTATTTTACATTAGTAAAAAACACTCCCGTGACCGTGGTTACGCTATGTTTTTTGAGGATTGGATCTTGCCCAAAGAAATGTGTGTCCCAAGTAGTATAGTCTCTCCAAAAAGCTGGAGATTCAGTAAATTGAAGTGAATTACTGTCATCTAACAGCTAGTAAATTCATCTATGGTACATACATACATATGCACGTGCATATACCACTTACAAACGTGTTGCTCCATCTGTAGAAATGCTCCATTCAATGTTTGAGCACACAGCAACACTGTCCGTCTGAGCGGTTGAGGTTGCGAAGTTCGTTGCGCCAACTGATATGACTGTCAGGCGGTGTATTCAGCAGGCTCACTTGGCGGAGGTGTCCCCTTTCTAGAGTTTGTTGCTTTTCTTTTGTATTCTGTTTTACTCGCCTTTTTTAGTATATTTTGTTGCTGTTGTTTTGGCTCTTCTTTTCGCGTTTTTCTGTTTTGTTGCATTTTTTGTTTTTGTTTTGTCAAATAATGTTGGTTTCGGTGCGCCTCCACCGCACCGCTTGTGTTTGAAGCGACGAGGTCTTTTTCATTTATTTTACCACGGCTCAACATCTCTTGTTCGCTAGTTGTTGTTGCTGTTATATTGGTATTGTTGGGGTTGCTGTGTTATGGATGGTAATGGTACTGCCACGCGGTTCGGTCTAATGCTGGAGCTGGAGCATTCAAGATGCAAAGATACTCAACTCCTTTTTGCAGATGATGACAAAGATGACAATGCTGGTAGTGGCGATATCGGTGGTAATGGAAAGAGCAAGGAACGGATTTACTGGCTTTTGCAAATCTATCTTTGCAAAGAAAGGTACAGGGTACCTTATAAAAGTATTCACATACATATGAATGTGTGTAAGTATAGAAACACTGGGTTACAAGGAAAGAAAGAAGAGAAAAAGGAAATAGGAAAACAAAACAACTAGCGAGAGCATTATTCATACTTTGGCAGGTTTGTAAAGTTCTCGTTTACATGCAACATATTCGTTTGTAGTTTCGATCGTAGGTCGTAGTAGTGCATCACGATGTGCACGCACTTGGGACGCAAACATATTTTCTGTAAACGGAACGCAATGTCAGCTGCTTGAGTCGCGTTAGCCGGCACGACCAACCAAACTACCATCCCATGTCTTCGCTTGGTGCTGGATCTAGGCTTTTTATTAGCGTTCGGTTAAAGAAGTGACAAGCGAAACATTCCAACGGATGCGGATACGAGATTTGTCTGGTAAATGAACACACAACGTTCTTGCGTTCTTGCTTGCCATTCCCTCTCTATATCTTAGTTTGTTTACCTTTGATGGATTCATTCAGAAACTGGTACCGGGAGAAGAAGCGGCTCTGTTTTATGTAAATTACTGTCAAGGACGGGAATGAGAACGGGTGCGGCGCTCGATGTTGCCAGATGAGTATGCGCTAAAGGGAGTCGGTTGCCAGTGGGTAAAAATAGTTCCTCCGTTCTACCGTCAAATGTGGCGCTGGCGGTGGCAGCTATAAATGCATTGGTTAACTGAGAGTATTCATAATGTAGCGGGTGTTTACGGCAGACATGATGAAGGGATGGATTCTGTATTTGCTTATATGTATTAAAAAGTATCTTCTCATCTGATTTTACATTCGTGTGGTGATGGTGGGATGAAAGCTTTTACTAGAAAGCTTTAGTTTCAAGGGTGATTCTCGTGTACACGGTAATGTGTAGCGTACGCCCTTAGTAAAAATACGATGCATTTTAATGAATGAGCTCGGCATGCAGTGGTGATTCTGAACGATTCGACGAGTCCGAAGCGAACAGTTCAGCTTTCAATTACAACGTACATACATATTTAAGTGTGAATTATGGTGTACGCTTTGTGCGTGTTGCTTTCTTTAGAAGGTATTGAAAGGAAAAGGAAACCACAGTTTCCTATTTAATATTATGTATTTCATTAATAATTCACATCAAATGAATGGTTCATTTGGTTCAAATGAGCAGGTGGCATCGAAGCGGTTAAATTACAATTTACGAAAGAGATTGACAAAGAAATAGAAATGTCCATGTAAAGTCAAATCGAATAATGGAAAATAAGCGATGAATAAATGTTGAAAATATATGAGAAACTTCTTCTTCTTCTTTGATGGCGTTACAGCCCATGAAGGACCAGAGCCAAGCTTCTCTCAATCACCCATGTTGTGTGTGATTTATTTTTTCACACAGGTGAAAGGGACCTACAGTTTATTGCCGATTCCGAACGGCGTGAGTCGAGAAGCTTTCTCAAGGCAAGTATACTACGGGGGGTTTTGCCAGTACCCCGCCGAGGAGGAACGCCGCGAAATAAACATTCGATGGTGTCCGTGTTATTGGGATCCGAACTCGCTCATCGTGCGTCAGAGTCCAACATACTAACCACTGCGCCACGGCGTCCATATGAGAAACTAAAATATCAAAATCTGATCGAACTGCTTGAGACAACCTCCAGCGGCAATTGTTGAAGGATACCTCAACTTCTTCTTCTGGGCCTCAACCAACATGCCCACAGGACCGGGATGATAAGGGTTATGTACAGCCATGGAAACATAAATAGCACAAGCAAAGATAAAAGATGAATGCGCATATTTCTTATCTTATAATGGATATGTATCCTACTTTTATTGATGATGCAGCTAACCCTTATCCTGCTGCACTTATCTGGTACACAAAGGTACCGTTATCAATTCGATCTTTTGGAACGTGTTGAGTTTAGTGTGAGAAGTGATCATTGTGGTTGGACATATAAATAGCACAAGTCGTATTTACAATTTCTCCGCGAATTATTTGAGTGTTTCATATGTTTTTATAAAACTAAATTGTCATAATTACTTTGTGAGTTCATTATTTACTAAAATGGGAAGAGACGTACATTGTACTCTAGAAAAAAGAAGAATTATATACAAGTTGTACGAAGACGGTAAAACGCCATCTGAAATCGCTGAAATAATAGGCAGTTCGAGGAAAATGGTCTATAATTCTATTAAATTGGTAAAAGAAGACTTGGTTCACTTAAATGAAAACAAAAAAAGGAAACCGAAACCAAGGAAAACGACCGCTTCAGTTGATAGAGCCATTGTCCGAAAGTGCAAGAAGGATCCCTTTAAGTCATCTCGGCAAATTGGTAACGAAATTAAAGAAGAATTTAGTGTTGACATATCGAGCCGATTAGTCCGAAGAAGAATAAACGAGGCTCAGTTATTTGGACGGGTCAGTAGAAAAAAGCCACTCTTGTCAAAAAAAATATATTCAAAAACGCCTGACTTTCGCAAGAGACCACAAGAGTAAGGACCTACAGTTCTGGAAACGAATAATGTGGAGTGATGAAACCAAGGTCAATAGAATTGGACCCGATGGCAGGACAATTGTTCACCGTCCAAAAGGCCTAGCTCTGAATCCCAGATCAGTGTTGGCATTAATCGATTAATTTTTTAATCAACTACTTAATTTGATTAATTTTAATCAGATTAAATTAATCATGATTGAAATAATCGTGATTAAAAAAGTAGTCTTAATCATGATTATTGGAGTTAATCATTAATCAATATTCATTAATTGATTAACTTGATTATGAACTAGTAAATCCATGAATGTTGCGAATTCAAAGTAAAACAAATAATGGATAATAAAACAACATATTTCTTGAAACATTTGTACTTACTTACTAACTTATCAGGCCTGCGATCCATGGAGGATCTGAGCCTGAGCTATAGCTGCCTTCCATCCTTGACGGTCCCGGGCACGCTGCTTCCAGTTGTCAAGACCAAGATGTCTTACATCCGTGATTACTTGGTCTTTATATCGGAGGTTCGGTCTTCCTCTTCTTCTCAAACCAGGAGGCTCGGAGTCGAAGACCCTCTCAGCTGGAGCGTTGATGTCCATGCGCTCGATTTGGCCGAGCCAGTGTAGTCGACGGATCCTTGCCTTCCGGACTACATCCACATCTTGGTACAGCTCGTAGAGTTCGCGGTTGTGTCTTCTTCTCCATTCACGTTCCTCACAGACAGGACCAAATATCCGGCGCAGAATTTTTCTTTCGAAAGAACCCAAAATCAGCTCCGCTGTCCTGCTTATCGTCCAGCTTTCGGCTCCGTACTGCAAGACTGGCAGAATGAACGTTTTATAAAGCATGACTTTGGTCTTTCGAGTGAGGAGTTTTGACCCCAGTTGTTTGGACAAGCCGAAGTAGCAGCGGTTGGCAAGGGCGATTCTATGCCGGATCTCCACTGTGGTGTCATTTGTAGAACTTACGTTTGCCCCGAGGTAGACAAACTCCTTAACTACCTCGAAATTGTAGCTGTCAATTGTTATATTTTGTCCCAGGTGGTGACAACGACAGATTGGTTTTTGCTTGACAGCATGTATTTCGTTTTGTCCTCATTGATCTTAAGACCAACTCGTTTCGCCTGTTCTTCAATCGCCGTGAATGCTTCCACAATGCCACGGCGAGAACACGCGATGATGTCGATATCATCCGCGTATCCTAGCAGCTGGATGGACTTGTAAAAGATAGTGCCTTCCCTGTTGACGCCTGCCCGTCGCACTTTCTGCTCCAGCACCAGGTTGAAGAAGTCACATGACAGCGCATCTCCTTACATTTAATTTGGACATAGTTAATCTAATAATCAAATTAACGATTAATGATTATGATTAATAATCTTAATCAAATTTAAAATTGATTTTGATTAATTAATCTTAATCAACATTTTTGATTATGATTTTAATCATTAATTTTTAATCGTTAATCAGATTAACTTTGGGCCAACACTGTCCCAGATACACTCAGAAGACAATTAAACATGCTGGAGGCAGTGTTATGGTCTGGGGTGCTTTTTCCTGGCATGGAGTAGGGCCCATTGTTAAAATAGATGGAAAAATGGACAAATTTCAATATTTGGATATACTGAAAAATACGATGGAGCCCTATACTTTCGAGTTTATGCCAGTTAATTGGATATTCATGCAGGACAATGACCCTAAGCATACCGCCAAAATAGTAAGAGATTGGTTGTCGCAAGAAAACATTCATGTTTTGGATTGGCCACCGCAGAGTCCCGACCTTAACCCACTTGAAAGCTTGTGGAATGACGTGAAAATTGGCCAGCAAAATTATAAAAATAAGGATGAACTTTGGGATGGCATAACAGAAGCTTGGTATTCTATCCCGAAGGAAAGGTGTCAGAGACTTGTCGAAAGTATGGGTCGTAGATGTTTGGCAGTAATCGAAATTTCGGGCTATTGTACAAAGTACTGAAAAAGTAAAAATGAAACAGAAACATTTGAAATAATATTTTGAATTTTACTTATTTTTCTGTCAGATATCCAGTTTTGTGCTATTTCTGTGTCCAGACGAATTTCGCTGTTATTATATTCTTTCTGTTCGACTCTTTTTTTTATGTATAGTAACACAAAATTTTCCTGTTAGTTATATTCACTATTAACAACATTTTTAAATAAATTTAAGTTTATTATTATTTTTGAAATATTATTTGATTGAATCACTTTTTCATTATGGTAAGTAGGCTTGTGCTATTTATGTGTCCATGGCTGTATATAGAGTCAACTTTGTCGTTCGGGAGAGGGCTCTATTACTTAATTGCCTCCTGAGCCCAAAGAAACAGCGGTTGGCATGAGTGATTCTGCGTTTGATTTCGGAACTGATGTTGTTGTTTCAGGTCACTGCCAAGCCAAGGTAGACGAAATCCTTAACTACCCCGAACTTATGTCTGCCAATACAAACGTTCTGACCAAAACGTCGGTGGTGTGCGTCTTCTTTTGATGACAGCATATATTTAGTTTTGCCCTCGTTTACCGCCAAACCAATTTTCGCCGTCTTCATCTCAATACTCGCAAACGCCTCATTGACATCTCGCTGTGATCTACCTATTATGTCAATATCGTCGGCGTATGCAAGGAGTTGCGAGGATTTGAAATAGATTGTGCCCCTTGTATTGGCCAGGGATTTTTGCACAATCATTTCTAATATGATGTTGAAGAAATCAAACGACAGCGCATCGCCCTGCCTAAATCCTTTTTTGACATCAAAACTATCGGTAAGGTGTTCCCCGATTCGGATGCAGCAGCGAGCATTCTCCAAAGTCATCCTTCATAGTCTGACGAGCTTAGCAGGTAGGTCAAAGGTAGACATAGCGTTGTATAGCTCGTCTCTAACTACGTCGTATGCGGCTTTGAATTCGACTGAAGTGGTGAGTGTCGACTTGAAATTCATTGGTTTTCTCAAGTATCTGCCGTAGTGTGAAGATTTGGTCGATGGTGGACTTCCCTGGCCTGAATCCTATCAGCTTATTTACAAAAGGCTTCAGGCGTTCACTCAAAACAGCAGACAAGATTTTGTAGGCGATGTTAAGGAGACTTATTCCTCTATATTTAGCGCAATCAGAGGGTCTCCTTTATTTTGGATCGGGCATACGATGCTGAGACTCCATTCCTCGGGCATACTTTCCTCTGACCATATCTTACCGATGAGCTGGTGCATGCTCCTAACCAGGTCATCCCCAGCTGCCTTGAAGAGCTAAGTAGAGAGTCCGTCTGCGCCAGCAGCTTTATTCGACTTGAGCTTCCATATGGCAATCTTAACTTCGTCGAGGTCAGGGGGACAGAATTCTCTGCGGTCTAACAGCGGTATATTGACTAACATCGCCGTTGTACAGTCTGCAGAAGTGGTTTTTCCATATTCTCAACATCGACAGCGATTCTACTACTGCGGGTCCGTTCTCATCCCTGCAGGCTTCCGTTCTGGCTTTATAACCTTGGCATGTTCGCTTTATCTGTTGATAAAACTTTCGAGCGTCACGCCTGCAGTAACACCTCTCCAAATTCTCAATCGCGCGCGTCTCGTGCTCTTTCTTCTTTCTGCTGAGAAGCGTATGCTCCTCCCTTCTTTTTAACTCGTAGAGCTCACGAGCTGCTCTTGTTCTTTTATGTAGCGAGGCCTTATATGAAACCTGCTTCGCTGTGTGAATCCTCCTGCACTAGTCATCGAACCAGATATTTCTTCGTGGTGGAGGCTTGAAGCCCAAAACTTCGGATGCAGAACTTTTCAGGGCATGTTTGCAAAGGTTCCACTGCTGTTCTATTGATGGCGGGGAGGGTTGAGGTGTATTGGAGAGCTTAAGGGAGACGCGGTCGGTAAAAGCACGAGCGGTTTCTGGCGATAGTAGCTTTCCGACGTCATAACTTTGTATTCTTACTCTACTCCGCTGCGTTCGTGATATCCGTAAGCGCATCTTGGCTACTACAAGATAGTGTTCCGAGTCGATGTTAGCCCCTCGGAAAGTTCGGACATCAAGAATAGTGGAGGAGTGTCTGACATCGATCGCGATGTGATCAATCTGGTTGGTAGTCGATTGATCAAAAGACCGCCAGGTGCCTTTGTGTATATCGAGGTGCGGGAAGCGCGGACTGGCTAGAAGGTGATTTCGCCCCGTAGCAAGATCAATCAGCCTGTGTCCGTTATCGGATGTGGAGTCGTGTAGACTATGTTTTCCGGTGACTCGTTCAAGGATGCTTTCCTTACCCAGCTTAGCAATGAAGTCTCCTAGTACAATTTTGATGTCATAACTGGGATATTGGGCATACGTTCTGTCTAAGAGATCGTAGAACTCATCTTTGGCGGAGTCATCCTGGTCTTCTGTGGGGGCGTGGACGCAGATCAGGCTGATGTTAAGATATTTTCCCTTGATATGGATTTTTATGAGGCGTTGGCTTACAAGGCTAATTATTCTTTGAACGCAGGATACTTACTGCACGACGCAGCGATGTTGCAAAGGTGTGAAGTGGAATAATACAGATAGACTAAATCGTCAATGACTAACGACCTAAGGAGCTACTCATACTGACACAGACCTCTTCAATGCTTTGAATGTCTCCGACATGTGGATTTTATGGTCAGTAATGGTTTTCTTGAAAATGGGTTCATTGAAATTATTGGTATCGCTAGGATTCCTTCTTATAAGAAAATCAAAATAGGTTACCTCTATTGTTCAATTGTTCAATGCACTGGCATCACAAATGATGATGTCCTGATGATGCGACCTTTGCAGATCTATTGTGCTTGCATGATGGCACTTACAGTGACAGTATTCCACCAGGTCATGTATGTTAGTAGGTAAAACGTTTTTCATCTCCCCGAGAAGTAAGCAGATGCGCACACGATCATTCCTACTCTGCCCTAGACCTACAACTAGGACGTGCTTGATAAGCCCTGAAATTGAGAGAATTTTTAATAACAGCTGCTCAAGAGCTGATCCTAAATCACGTGTTTTTTCTCCCTTTAGCCTTCGGTTCTTTAATGAGCCCTGTGGAGATCTTGTCACCATGAAAGTAATAACATAAGCGGAACTGATTGTTTACACTGTACGGCGGTATTACCTTTGCACCTAAAGCCGCCGATTTAAGGGGATTAATCCTCCGATCGATTATTTGTATACCCCAAACCAGTGAAAAAAAATTAGTTTCAAAGTTTTATTCAGCTTTAAATAAATTTGATCAGAAAGTTTGATATTGTTGAACAGTACCTTTCATTATCTAGGCCTGTGTGTTTGTATTGTGCAGTAATAATGAGTCATTCGGTACGATGTTGTCATGGTCAAGCATAGGTTGCAGTCTTTTTTGTATGGTTTTTCCCGATATTTTAGATAAAACTGGTAACAGACAGATTGGGCGGCAAATAATTGCTTTCGTTCTTTCGATATCTGACTTGGGGATTGCATATACTTCCGCGTCTTTCTAAATTTTTCGGAAGTATTTTATCCGAATTATGGCATTTTTTTTTCTGCTGGTGTTTGGTGTGAAGTAGTCTGTTGTATATTTTTTTGTGGCTTTCCAAAGCTTACAAAATCGGCCTAACATTTTTCAAATAACAACTACTTGCGGTATAATCACAATTTCGCAATAGTTTCTTGAGTTCTTTTGTGCTTATTTAATTTGGCTTTGGGTTCTGGAGACCGATTCGTTCGCCATAGCTTTCAAAAGTTTCGTTTGTGTCTAATTATATTGAGGAGTATATAATACACATTCTCTTATGAAGAGTTAGGGGGGAGGAAGCGAGCAAACAGAGCAAAGAAGTTGATCGCGTTTAACATGACAAACGCCAGCTTCGATCTCCGTCCCTGCTCAATCCAAGTTGACACACAGCCTCCACGTGCCCCCCCCCCCCCCCCCCCCCCTCCCCCCATGCTAAGCAAGTTGATCCATTTGGGTGCCAACACTGCTGCAACACTTTTCTCCAAACGCGGGAAATATAAAACAGTGTGCCTGCCCAAATATGCTGAAGAAAAGGACGTACATAAAAAGAGACTTTCCAGCTGAATAATTGTATGCTGGCGGATGCTGGCCTGCTAAAAAGCGACAAGAGTCACCGCAGTCGAACATCTTGCGGCACTGTTAGTTAGTCCTATCCCCACCTCCTCGTGGTGCCATCTGGAGATTCCCCATGGAAACTGCAGACGGAGAAGGGCGAATCGCGAGCCTCCTGCGCCAAACAACAGGATTAGTCGGTTGGGCTACGGCCTAGTGAGCCGTAACCGTAAAAAAAACACAAACTCCGAAATAACCACAAGCCTCGGATATAACGGACCGGATTTATGTTGACGACCCTTGCAAAAAACGAAAAAAGGACTATGATCTTCGGCTTTGTACATGGAGTGTTAGGTCCCTAAACAGGCCACGTGCAGTCGAACCACTTGCGGATGCCCTAGACCGCTATAAAGCGAATATCACCGCCAGGAAATGCGATGGACCGGCTATAAAGCGGATGAAAAACTGCGATATTTACTACGGCGACTGCTATAGGGAGAGAGGGCAACGATTGTTTGGATGCGGATTTGTTGTTGGAGGTGGACTAAGGCAAAAAGTCATAAGTTTTCGGCTTGTGAGCGAACGCCTCATAACAATTCGTATCAAGGCTACATTTTTTAACATCAGCCTGATCTGCGTCCACGCCCCCACGGAAGACAAGGACGACTCCGCCAAAGATGAGTTCTACGATTTCCTAGACAGAATGTATGCCCAATGTCCCAGCTACGACATCAAAATTGTACTAGGAGACTTCAATGCTAAGCTGGGTAAGGAAAGCATCTTTGAACGAGTCAACGGCAAACATAGCCTACACGACACCACTTCCGATAAAGGACACAGGCTGATTGATCTTGCAAAGGGGCGAAATCTCCTTCTAGCCAGTACGCGCTTCCCGCACCTCGATATACACAAAGGCACCTGGCGGTCTTTTGATCAATCGACTACTAACCAGATTGATCACATCGCGATCGACGTCAGACACTCCTCCACTATTCTTGATGTTCGAACTTTCCGAGGGGCTGACATCGTTTGGACCACTATCTTGTAGTAGCCAAGATGCGCTTACGGATAGCACGAACGCAACGGAGTAGAGTAAGAATACAAAGTTATGAGGTCGGAAAGCTACTATCGCCAGAAACCGCTCGTGCTTTTACCGATCGCGTCTCCCTTAAGCTCTCCAATACACCTGAATCCGCCACACTATCAGTAGAACAGGAGTGGAGCCTTTGCAAACAAGCCCTGAAAAGCTCTGCATCCGAAGTTTCGGGTTTCAAGGCTTCACCACGAAGAAACACCTGGTTCGATGACGAGTGCAGGAGGATTCATACGGCGAGGCAGGATGCATATAAGGCCTCGCTCCATAAAAGAACAAGAGCAGCTCGTGAGCTCTACGATTTAAAAAGAAGGGAGGAGCATAAGATTCTTAGAAGAAAGAAGAAAGAGCACGAGAAGCGCGCGATTGAGGATTTGGAGAGGTGTTACTGCAGGCGTGACGCTCGAAAGTTTTATCAACAGATAAAGCGAACATGCCAAGGTTATAAAACCAGAACGGAAGCCTGCAGGTATGAGAACGGACACCTAGTAGTAGAACCGCAGTCGATGCTGAGAATATGGAAAAACCACTTCTGCAGACTGTATAACGGCGATGTTAGTCAATATACCACTGTTAGACCGCAGAGAATTCTGTCCCCTGACCTCGACGAAGTTAAGATTGCCATATGGAAGCTCAAGTCGAATAAAGCTGCTGGCGCAGACGGACTCTCCACTGAGCTCTTCAAGGCAGCTGAGGATGACCTGGTTAGGAGCATGCACCAGCTCATCGGTAAGATATGGTCAGATGACAGCATGCCCGAGGAATGGAGTCTCAGCATCGTATGCCCGATCCACATAAAAGAGATCCCTTGGACTGCGCCAACTATAGAGGAATAAGTCTCCTTAACACCGCCTACAAAATCTTCTCTGCAGTTTTGTGTGAACGCCTGAAGCCTTTTGTAAATAAGCTGATAGGTCCTTATCAGTGCGGATTCAGGCCAGGGAAATCTTCACACTACGGCAGATACTGGAGAAAACCAATGAATTTCAAGTCGACACTCACCACCTATTTGTCGACTTCAAAGCCGCATACGACAGCGTAATTAGAGACGAGCTATACAACGCTATGTCTACCTTTGACTATGCAGGATGACTTTGGAGAATGCTCGCTGCGCCATCCGAATCGGTGAACACCTTACCGATAGTTTTGATGTCAAAAAAGGATTTAGGCAGGGCGATGCGCTGTCGTGTGATTTCTTCAACATCATATTGGAAATGATTGTGCAAAAATCACTGGCCAATAGAAGAGGCACAATCTATTTCAAATCCTCGCAACTCCTTGCATACGCCGACGATATTGACATAATAGGTAGATCACAGCGAGATGTCACTGAGGCGTTTGCGAGTATTGAGATGGAGGCGGCGAAAATGGGTTTGGCGGTAAACGAGGGCAAAACTAAATATATGCTGTCATCAAAAAAGGACGCTCAACACCGACGTCTCGGCCAGAACATTTGTATAAGCAGATATAAGTTCGAGGTAATTAAGGATTTCGTCTACCTTGGCTCCGCAGTGACCTGGAACAACGACATCAGTTCCGAAATCAACCGCAGAATCACTCTTGCCAATCGCTGTTTCTTTGGGCTCAGGAGGCAATTGAGTAATAGAGCCCTCTCCCGAACGACAAAGCTGACTCTCTATAAGAATCCTATCATCCCGGTCCTGTTGTACGGCGCAGAAGCATGGACACTATCAAAAGCGGATGAGGAGGCCCTTGGTCGGTTCGAGAGAAAGATTTTGCGTGTGATTTCTGGGCCTTTAAACGCAGACGGGGGATGGAGGAGAAGATTCAACCACGAACTTTACGGGCTGTACAGGGATATGAGCCTAGTCAGGCGTCTACGGATTCAACGCCTACGATGGCTGGGCCATGTAGAGCGAATGGACATCACAGCTCCAGCCCGGAGAGTCTTTGAATCCAACCCCGAGGGACGAAGAAGCAGAGGACGGCCGCACTTAAGATGGCCCGTACAAGTGGAAGGGGATCTCAGCCAACTGGGTGTGCGGCAATGGAAAAGGCTAGCGAAAGATCGTGCTAGATGGAGGGGCACGTTGGTCGAGGCCTAGGTTCACCCCGAACTGTAGCGCCCACTAAGAAGAAGAAGAAGAATAAAATTAGCATAAGTGAAATTCTAACGCATTCCCTCAATAATCGCAAAAACCATAAAATAGAAAAAACAGGTTTTATGCCAACCCTTCATAACGCTTCGATTACCAGACGACGACAAATCCTATCATATTCAGTCACCCTTATCTTTGCCATCCAATTTTGGGACGAGATCAACTCAAGAGAATAACAAAATTCTTGTTTTGTCGAAAACCCATTTCATGTTTTCATGCCCCTGCACCTGGCACCTTCCCTTTGAGAATTCTTTCGCGATTTTATTTCAATTTACTCGATTGATTGATCAACATACATTTCGCTTTGAAACATTCAATTACAAACCGAACTTCTCTCGGCAATTGTCCTCGTAGCCCCCGTCCTTCAGCGAGTTGACAAAAAAACATAATCATATTCGCCATCTCTGTTGTTGTAGTCGCAGAAGAAAATCTTGCATCTCGCAAACTCAACAACGACATCGAAAATGACGAGCACGAGTGTTTGTTTTTAGACAGGCAATTTAAAACAATAAACAGCTCATGACAAATTTTTATCTAGAATCGTTAATCATTCGGCTTCGTTGTATGGAGAATACGAATATACATAAATATACAAAAGTCCGTGAGAAGGGTTCAATTTTGCGATACAAAGATCACAAGATCATTTATTGACGGTGGGCGGAACAAGTGCTATTCACTGCGCGGAACCTTTTAAATCGTTCGTATCTCCACCTTAATCTCACCGATGAACACCGTGCAAGTAACTTAAGAACTGTATGTGTCTGTGTTTGTGTGTGAATGAATTCCTTTTTCAAAGTGATTAATTGCAATTGTTGTCGAACAATTTGTTTGGCACAACACTGGGCGCGCATTCACATGAAGATCCATTCAAGATTACTCCATGCGACGATGTCTTGAGATGGTTTCCTTCTACATCAAGCATACCCGAGGCGACGGGGTACTCGAAGCATAGAAAGAAAGCAGAGTACTGTCGGGGTAACTCTTACAAATGAGTACGCACGCTTAACAAGCGGCAGAACTGTGGACTTAAGTGAATAATGCGCTTAATGGGGGGCGCGCATCCCATGTACATACTCGTATCTTCAGCAAACCGACGCGTGACGGTACACACTAAACGAACTTGTTGAACGATTTAAACGTCATGCGGATCGGCACAAGTGCGCGACAATATTTGGGAACTGTGCCAAGTTAATTTTGTACATCGTCTCCAATAGAAGTCATTGGACATGTGGCATGCAAATGTATGAAAGCCGAGTCGCGCTTCTGAGAAGTTGTCAGTATTTTTATAATGCCTTCGCTGGTTTGGTGTCAGTTTAGATAATAAATTTTGGAAATGGATTAATCAAAACTGCTGAGAGCTACATACTTTCAAGTCTAATCTACATGGCACCAGTGGGATTAAATGAGTTCCTCTCCAGTGATTGTGTTAGTTGTTATTCAAGGCACTTGGAATTATTTCGAATAAATCAAGATCACTCAGAAGACTTGACAATTTTAACCGATCTTCTGAAATCTACATTCGACCACATTCGGTTCGATGCGGCAATAAGACACAAATACCGTGCAGACAATTTCCATGAATCTATCCCAATTGTCTCGATTGTCCTTAATTGATTATTTCTCTATCATCCAACATCGTTCTACCCAGAATCGTGATTAATCGACTACACCTAGTATAAGGTCGTAGGAAATTGAGCAAATCTCAAGAAACCGAAAACCAGAAGTTAGAACTAGATTGTCAACATCATACACATATACATATATACTGACTGTGAGTGCCTTTGCCTTTCTGTCTTACTGCTCTCTGTCTGTTGCTGTTAATTTTAGTTAACAATCGATGCAATGAAAATCAGAACGAACGTCGAGCAGTATGGAGAATTGGATTTCATCACGACCGACGACAATAACAAGGTAGCTTTAAATAGAAATACATACTTACAACTTGTACTTTCTTGGCCCAAGCTGGTGTTTGGGGTAGTTGCATAGTTCCCCTCTGCTAGCTAGGATGTACAGCATTTCGGCTTTGAAATGAAAAAAAAAAAAAAAAAACACGTGAATCGTTCTTCTCAGTCTTTCGACAGATACAAAGATTGTTGCTTTAACAACTGTGAAGGATTTTGATTGACAGATTGCCTGAAGTACGAGATAGAATGGCAGTACATGTTGATGAAAACCGATTGGAAATTGTGTCATGGGTGACATGTAATTAACGGTATGGCAAATGTATTCGCGCTCGTGTGTTGTCTCACGCCTTCACTTTGCAATGTAAATAAGGGGAACGGACAATCCTTTTTTTGCCACGGAGAACGTCTTGCTCTGGAGCCTAAGATGTGTAGTGCTGGTTGCTAAGCGAGAGAGATAATTCAATTAGGAATCTCCCTGTGCTGATTGACAAAAATAATAATAAAAATAGAGAACCAAAGGTGCCGCTCACCTAAGGTTATCATCTAGAATAATTAACTCATCTGTTTCAGGCGGCGATAACGTATATACTTACTTTTACATACCTATATTTGTATAAATATTTTTAACTTCCCAGTGAAAAGTTATTGTAATGGGCCGATTTGGCGAATTCCGAATGTTGACATATGTATCTCCACGTTTCAGGGTCACCAGAATCCAAATCCAAGGTTTTTATGGAGATGTATGTGTGTATGTGCGCATATGCGTACCGGAATTTTCGCCTCGCTTATCTCGAGAGCCAAAGACATAATATTCGGTTCAATCCACGCGTAATTACGCAACTTAGAGATGAGTAAGTTTTCAGCAAAATCGGTCGAGCCGTTTTTTGTTAGAAGTTAAATAACTAAAAAATAGGCAAAAAAAAATTAACAACACGCGGTGTTCCCTGGTGGTCCTCATTTAAGTGTTAACCACACCCGACGCTGGTTGATTGCTGTTTTTTTTTTTTATTTTTTTTTTAAATTCATTTTATTCCCAAAAATCTTATAACTGTCTTACATGCTAGACAAAATGAGTAAAACTAGCTTACATTATGATTTTCTGATTTGTTTTGGTTAAGAAAACTCGGGGAATTCTTTTAGACATCTGGGACTCCTTGACAGCCCTTGTTCAATCTGTGCATATAACACTTACATAGCCGCGTACGCTTTTAAGGCGAACGACATTTTTGATACTACAATTATTCACGGAGTGGGATGTAGCCAACCACTAACGTTGTGAGGTATTCGACCGCCCATTGATGTCTTACTGACCCTAGGCGGGCACTCTAAAACAAACAATATACATATACTTAATCTATTTCTTCCGACAACTTAATATCAAGAGTAAATTGATTACTACTTTATTTATTAATTGTGCCAATAAAATAGTTATAAAAACTTAGCGTACTAACAGGTTTTAACGGGTATATATAAAACTTATAATCTAACTAAAACTAGCTAATTCTAACTTAATCTGTCTTAACTAAAATGTATATACAAAGGTTA
The DNA here is from genome assembly GCA_951905685.1 of Eumerus sabulonum. Classification (NCBI taxonomy): domain Eukaryota; kingdom Metazoa; phylum Arthropoda; class Insecta; order Diptera; family Syrphidae; genus Eumerus; species Eumerus sabulonum. The sequence goes on along the minus strand of OX645062.1, from coordinate 39,370,823 downwards.
CATACTTTATATATAACATGCATATACATCTTTTTTTCTATTTTTAATTTTACGTTTTTTTTTAATTTTTTTTTAAATTTTTTATAAAATTTCCCAACACTTAAACCTACCTTAGCCTACCCTAGCCTACCCTACCCTATCGGAGTCCCCCAATGGCGTTCGGCGAACCTGCCTTGAAGAGGCTATATTAAAAGATTCCACGACGGAGTCCATTAACCACCAAATGCGTTGATGCTGTCGGACAACGTCTTCTCTATCTCGGCGAGAAACCGTTCTACTGAACCTGAGGCGCTCGGGCTCACAGAGCACGACTTCAGGTTCGTAAAGGAGCCGCCGTTCCACAGAATTATGGGCCACATGGAAGATTAGCGGTACCGCCAATCTATCCTGGATCAGCCCACAATTATCGAAGTAAAGAAATGCTTCCGGAGGCACAAAGCCATTCAGACGCACTTTTTCATAATACATAAAATTGGGGTAGTAAGCCCCAGAGATCAGGTTATTGGCCGAAGTCATTGCCCTTGCAACGTGACCTCGAATCAGTTTAATCAGAAAGTTATCTATCCGTAAAATCATTGCCCTATCGTATAGGACCCCGTTGGGATAGAACTTTCTGTACTCAGACTCTGGTGTTCTGTGTAATCCAAGACAAGTCCTCAGACATTGTCTCTCAAACACCCGAATCCTTTCCATTAAGCTTGCGCTCACATTAAACCAGACGGGACATCCATAGGCAATCATAGGCCTGATTAAGGCCATGTAGCAGATTACCTTCACCCTAGAATCAAGTTGGCTGCAGTGAAACAGCCATCTTGTCAGGGCGAAAGCGCCCCGGGCTCTTCCCAGAGCAGCATCTACATTTTTGTTAAAATACAGATACTGATCCAGCCAGATCCCGAGGTATCTGACTACACTTTTACTCGCCAGTGGACGCCCGTCCGGTCCGATGATTGCGAATTTTCGCCAATGTTTTCTAGTGTCCCTAGAGGCCCTAGACAGAGGCGTTCTGAATAAAATAGTCTCTGATTTCTGGAAGTTGATTTTCAACTTCCAGTCATCACAGAACTGCTGAATTTTATCGAAGTCACGTTGCAGTAAAATGCCAATGACCTCGATCGTTGGACCTGATCTGTACGCAACCAAGTCATCTGCATACGCTATTGAATGGTGAAGAGAAACTATCAGATCACTGATATAAATGCTGAAAAGGATCGGCGAATTTACCGTACCCTGTTGCAATCCGTTTTTAATTTCAAATGTTTGAGCAGAAGTTACGTTGGCAATTTTCACAACGAACTTTCTACTCGTTAACATATCATGAATTATATATAGCCATGGTTTACTTATGCCCAACCCTTTGAGCTTGTAGTAGAGTCCTTCTAACCATACGGTGTCGAAGGCTTTTTCCAAGTCAACCAGGCAGGCACCCGTGCATTGATTCTGGCATTTATTCCATTGGATATACGAGACGAGTTTCGACGCGGCATTTATGGTATCATGCCCCGCCCTGAAACCGAATTGGTTATCCGGAATGATATTTTTGTCCTCAGCCCATTTGGACAGGGCTCTATGGATTACCTTCTCGAAGACCTTGCTGATACTCGGAAGGAGACTTATCGACCGGAGATTTGCCGGATTAGAGGAGTCTTTGCTCCTCTTAGGGATTGGCTGGACCACCGCCGTTTTCCAATGCACCGGATAATATGCATTATTGAGTGCATTGTTGAACAGGATGGTCTACCTCTCTATAGCTAATGGTGGAAGGTGCCTGAGCACAACATTGGATATACCATCAGTACCCGCGGATTTTCTTATTTTTTAATGACATGAAGATCAACTGGAGATCCTCCGTCGAAATGAACAGTGTATCAGCACCTTCATTGGCGATGGCATTGTTTGCCGTAAAGTCGTCATTGAACCTGGTGAAACCATGATTCTCGATTCGCCAATGTTCTATATCATTTCGATGGTAGAAATGGTGAAGCAGAGCTCTATTTTCCAGGTCGTGGTTCGGGCGAATGCTTTCATTCATCTTATACACATCCTGGAAGACAGCCCCCACTGTCGCCACTTTCTCCTGAGTATCCTCAATCACAAAAAAGTTGTCATCTAGGAAGGCGCTCTCTGGATCGATGTTGATTGTGCGTAGTAAACGTTTGTTGTCTGACGTTCTCGGAAGCTTCAGATCCCGAATGTCATTCTGATCTTTTCTCCGGAATATTTTATTTATCTGCGGGAACATTTTCGCGCTGTTGGATTTTACAGCGCGAATTTTGTTGCTCCAGTGCAGACTTATGCCTATTTTATAATTTTCCTTAATTAACTGTCGGAGATTTTTGATCAGTGACTTCAGGGTCCTGACCTCCGAGTTTTGTCTGTCGGTAAACCGCCTGTACAAGAGTTTGACTTTTGACAGGAGGTTACTTTTCTGTCTGTGATGTGCGTCTATGGTCGCGTTTCGGTACACGTCCGTGGTATCGTAATGCCGCTGGCGTGGTATCGTTCTATCGTCCATTTGTTTTAGGTGCCTATCAATTTCGTCATTTGATAGGTTTCTCTTATTCGGTGGGGATGAGGCACTCGAAGTGAGTGCTCTCGTCAGGCAGTTGGCAAAGCGTGGCCAGCGTGCCCTACTATAATCGTGGGGTACGTGTGGACATACTCTGCCATTTATGCGAATTCGTCCGGTATTTTAATTACGGCACTAAGTCCGCAATGGTCACTGTCATACTCAACGGTACGTAAACAGTTAGTAGACCATTCGTTAGTGTCTGCCAGTCTCAATCGTGAGTCAAGCAACATTAGATCCAGATAGGCGCCGCTTCTAGGAAACGACGGACTATCCGTTGCGAGTAACTTGAGTTTATACTCAATATTATGCAGGACCCACCAATGGCTTAGTAGGCTCCCTCTAGTGTTGGGTACATTATTGCCCCAATCACTATGTTTGGCATTTAAATCTCCGGCCAAAACATAAAAGTTTTCTGCCGAGTCTAGGCACAGAAATCGAAAAAGTATTTCGAGCTCTGCAATGAAGATATTGGGCTGAGGTACTTCAGGTGCATAAGCCGATACTATGTAAGTATATCCTCCTTCCGTTCCGAAGGGGGATACACACAACACATGCCTCTAGCACCTGGAATCTCCGCACTTCACTGCTATATATAATTTCATATTTAATATTATTTTTAATGAAGATCGCGACACCACCGCCTTGAGTGGCATTGGGTCGGTCTCTTCGTATTATATTGTAGGTGTTATGGTTTAAACAAATGCAAGGTGCATGCAAAAACGAAAACTCAAAATAAAATGGTTTTTATTTGAAGCAAATTCAATTCACAAAAAAATGCTCGTGCAGCCGAAGGTTGTATTACAAGTGAGTTTTTTTTTTTTTTTGACAGATAATGCATGTCATGCTGTACATCGAGCAGCGTTTAGGTCGAGTTGATTCCTAAACATTCCGCCGCCCCTGGAACAGAGTTTCAGCATCGGCCGAAGGTAACTTCCATTCGCTGTCTTCAACGTGACGACTCTGACACGGCCGTCCTTACCAGGATGAAGTTCGGTAACACGTCCCATCAACCATTTGCCGGGGGGTAGATTAGAGTCCTTGACCAGCACGAGGTCGTCAACCCTTAGATTAGACTGTGTCTGTTTCCATTTTGAACGATTTTATAGCGACGTGAGATATTCCATGTGCAATCTTTTCCAGTACCCATGTACCTTCGCTTGAATGGCTAATGGTTCTAGAACAGAACTCAGTGGTCTGGAGCTAAAAATGGCTTCAACCTGAGCGAGGAAAGTAGACAGCTCTTCAAAGGTTAATACATCGTCGCCGATAACTCTGCGGAGATGATGTTTGACGGACTTGACACCTGCCTCCCACAATCCGCCGAAATGTGGTGCTGAAGGTGGTATGAAATGCCAGGTTATACCTTCTCGCGCAAGTGTTTCCTCTACTACCGAGTTATGTTGCTCCGAAAGGACAAGAGCATGCAACTCAGATAAAGCTCGAGCAGCTCCTCGAAAATTTGTTGCGTTGTCGGTGTACATATGTGCGGGTTTTCCCCGCCGGGCAGTGAAACGTCGAAGTGCAGCCAAAAACGCGTCCGTTGTCAGGTCACTCACCACTTCGAGGTGAATAGCCCTGGTAATTAGACAGACGAACAGCGAGATGTATCCCTTGGTGATATGGGATTTTCTCCCCATCTTGGCCTTGATCGCGATCGGGCCTGCGTAATCGCAACGGCAGTGTGAAAATGGCATAGATTGTTGAATCCGTTGAGGGGGTAGATTTCCTATCAGTTGGTGTGCAGTGGCTTTTCTCTGCTTGAAACACGTTATGCAATCATGAGAGATTTTCCGTAATATGTTTCGACAGCCTAGAACCCAGTATTCTTGGCGAATGAGGGCGAATAAAGTTGATACACCTGGATGTAAGAATCTTCGATGTGCGTCGATTAAAATAAGGCTTGTGATACGGTGCTCTTTGGGAATTATGATTGGGTGCTTGGCGTTATAGTGGATGTTCGATTCCTCAATCCGTCCGCCCACGCGAAGTACCTGCTCCTTGTCTAGAAATGGATTAAGATTTAGAATCTTGCAGCTGGCAGGAAATCTTCCGAATTTTTTGAGATACTCCAACAACGATCCAAAATGAACCTCTTGTAGCCAATGAATTACCCTTAACTTAGCGTTGCGGAGTTCTTGCGCTTGAGGATATCTAGGAAAAATCTGAGTTCGGTTACGAGTGTTTGAAATCAAGCGAAAAAGGAATGCTATAGTTCTTTGCAATTTGTTCCAGGATGAGCAGACGGTGGACAGATGTTCAAAGGGATGATCCGATGTCACGACGAGAAGCGGTTGTTTTAGATGTTTTCTTTCTTCATTGAGGCAATCTGGGTGTTCTTCCAATTCTGTGGTTATAGGCCATGCCACCAGAGTGGATGCTGTAAAAGTTTCGATGGACATACTCCTCGAGAAGCACAATCGGCTGGATTGTCTTCTGATCGAACATGGAACCAACAGCTTCTTGGAATGGTATCCAAAATCTCCGAAGTGCGGTTTCCTACGAAAGTATCCCAACGACGACTTGGTGATGAGAGCCATGATAAAACAATGATAGAATCGCTCCAAACGAACATATTTGGAAAAGAGATTTCTAGAGATTTTTGAGCTGCTCCAAGGAGCCTTGCTAATAGCAGCGCCGCACATAATTCTAGACGAAGAATGCTTAATCTTTTTAGTGGCGCAACGCGGGTCTTAGCGGCTACAAACTGAGTTTTGAATTGTCCATTCGGCAGCTGATAGCGTGAATATATAACCGCCGCGTATGCTGACTCCGAGGCGTCGGAAAATCCGTGTAATTGGAACGAACTTCTTGACAATCCGATTGACCGCGGTATGGCAAGTTGACTCAGCGAACTGAATTCTTCCCGATACTGACTCCACTTCGCTGCAATGACTTCTCGAACCTCCTCGCCCCACTCCAACTTGAGATGCCAAAGCTCCTGAAAGATAATTTTGAGTAAAACAATGGATGGTGCAAGAAAACCTAGTGGGTCGAAAATAGTTGCGACATCTCGCAATATCTGACGTTTTGACACTTACTGAATCGGGCAAAGATTGATGCTAAAACTAAAAATATCCATTTTGGAATTCCAATGGAGTCCTAAGACCTTGATCCAGGGTTCACCAGACGTGTCCATCAGTTTCCAGTCGTTATTTTTCCCTTTGTAGGTTGTAACAAGTTGTGGACAATTAGTTTGCTATTTGCTGAGCTCGAAACCTCCCTTTGATAAAAGTGCTACTAATGAATCTCTTTTGGCAACCACATCTTCGATTGTGTCTGCTCCCGAAGCGACATCATCCACGTAGAAATCCCTTCGAATAACATCTGCGGCGACAGGAAACTGTTCTCGATGATCACTTGCGAGTTGTTCCAATACGCGAATTGATTGAAAAGGAGCGCATGATGTGCCGTATGTTACCGTGCATAGCTCAAAATGTTCAATGGGTGCGGTAGGTGATTCACGCCAGACGATACGAAGAAAATCTCGATCTGATTCTGATATCCATATTTGACGGAACATTTTGACGATATCTGCTGTGAAAACATATTTATATTTCCGGGATCTCAGACTCACCGAAAAAAGGTTTCTCTGTATAGGTGGACCTATCAGCAGGCCTTCATTTAGCGACTGCCCATTAACATCCTTGAACGATCCATCGAAAACAACGCGAATTTTAGTGGAGGTGCTATCTGGTCTCAGCACAGCGTGATGTGGGAGGTAGAACACATTATCCCGATTGATCTCCGAAGAAGATAATTTGCGCATGTGTCCAAGTGACAAATATTCTTCCAGAAATTGTATGTATCCCTTGCGAAATTTTTCATCCTTCTGAAACTGCCTTTCCATGGATCTTAAGTGATGAAGCGCGCCGTTCAGTGTGCACGAGAAACGAGGTGTCTCCTTAAATGGAAGACGTACAATATACATACCTTCCGGTTAGATCTCTTTTATGAGTCGCAAGAATATGTTCTTCGAATTGTTTTTCCTCTTGGGTATGGAACGATTTTGGATCTATTTCCTCAATGGACCAAAATGCCTGCAACATGGTATCAATGTCCAAAATACTATGATGAGATTGAATTTCTCTAATATTCGGGCTATCAGGCAAAGGCCCTGCTAGAACCCAACCGAATACTGTTTTCTGGGCAATCGGATAGCCATGTTTACTGTACTGTAACTCGCCCTGTAGGATATCAAACACCTTGTCTGCTCCTAACAGTAGATCGATGGAATTCGATGTGTTGAATGATTCATCGGCTAGGTTTAGCTGATGAAGGTGATCCCAATCGGTGACGTCAAACGAGAAAGAGGGTAAATTGGCAGTAACTTGTGGTAGTATATACGCATCAACTGTAATAGTTGTTGGTTCGAAAGAAATGCGCATTGATACAAGTCCTCGAGATTTACCTGCACTTGCTGTACCGATTCCACTGATAAGGATGCCTGCCCGTCGACGGATTAATCCAAGTCGTTGTGCACAGGACTCCGAAACGAAAGATACTTGGGATCCTGAATCTAGCAGAAATCGCACTTGTTGATAGTTACCTCTGCTATCTAATACGTTTCCAACTGCAGTTGGCAGCACTGTTCGTGGCAAGTTGTTGGCTTTGCTTAAAGAGTGATTGTTTAGACAAATCGATGACGATGAAGAAAGCGATAGCTGGGCGTAATTGGATTGCCGATGCTGACCTTGAGAAATACTCTGGGACGAACTTGAAGGCAACGAAGGTAAACTATTTGAAGAGAAAGAAACTGAGCTTGACGAATCGAGATGTACTAAACTGTGATGACGAGTATTACACGTCTTAGAGCGAGATTTCGATTGACATCGTGCTGATGGATGACCCGAATGTAAGCAATTGAAACAGAGTTCGTTTTCCTTAACGAAGTCTCTTCTAGCTTGGATAGTGAGATCCAAAAATTCAGCGCAATGATACAAATGGTGTGGTGCAGAACATTTAGTGCAACTGACTGAAGATGAACTATGATGACTTCTTACACATGAACTTCGACCTTTAGTTTCTCGAACATTACCTCTGCAAGATTCTAATGCTTCAACTGCCGGTCCAAGAACGTCAAAAAATACTCGATAGTTGGTAGTTCTTCTTCAATGCTGTACTCGGCCCAGGCTTGACGTGTCTCTGTGTCCAACTTATTTAGCAATAAATAAATAAGCCATGGATCTCTATCCTCAGAGTTGATTGCTGTCAGCCCTCTTACCGCTGCGTCAGCTCCATCGGATATTTTACGTAAATTTGGAACATTAGGATGGCAAATCGATGAACGACCTTATGAAATTGTTAATAACGTGACGAGGCCTGTCATTTCGCTTTTCTAAACGTTCCCATGCCTTAGGATAAGTAGCATCGGATAAAGGAATATGGCTCAGCAAATTTAAAGCCTCTCCTCGAAGATGCGACATAAGAAGGTGGAATTTTTGGCTGGGTGAAAGAGTTTTTCGACTGTTCACGGCTCCTTCAAATAGATCTCGAAATGTAGGCCATTCACGATAACTACCGGAGAATGGTTCGATACGTATCGTTGGTAAAAACGTGTCTTGATGCTGCGAACAAACCAAAGAAGCATTAAGACGATATGTTAAAACAACTTGTTGTTCGATTAGACGATCTACAGCTGCTGTTTGCAGTTCGGCTTTCTCCTCAGATTTCTTTGAAGTAGATGCACGTTCCCTCAGCAGCGAGAAGAATTGCTTTGACCACGAGGTACTTGGATTCAAACTCATCGAGTTCAAGATCAGGATTTATGTAGTCTTCGTTATCGGCAAACTCATACATTGCATCTTGAGATGCATTGAAGTCAATCCACATTTCATTCACCTTTTCCAAACGAACCTCCAATGCTTCTAGGGTTATGGTTTCTACTATTTTTTCGGTAAAGGAGACCAGCTTCGTTAGCGAACCCTTCAGGTAACCACGTGTCCCACGAAGTTTGGTTAGTTTTATTTTCGCGCTCATGATAGAAAATTTACAATTACGTATGCGTAAGAAATTCCCAGCGATGCACCACAATTCCCAAGCAATCACGCCAATTCGCCTCTCAATATAAATTGATATTAAAATTAAAGGAATATACCATCTAGAGCAATCCCACGACGATGTCCAAAAAATACACGAAACTTGGCAGTAATCCGGCTCGAACTTGAACCAATAAATGTTATGGTTTAAACAAATGCAAGGTGCATGCAAAAACGAAAACTCAAAATAAAATGGTTCTTATTTGAACCAAATTCAATTCTCAAAAAAATGCTCGTGCAGCCGAAGATTGTATTACAAGTGAGTTTTTTTTTGACGGGTAATGCATGGCATGCTGTACATCGAGTAGCGTTTAGGTCGAGTTGATTCCTAACCAGTAGGAATTGTGCCGAATTTTGTGCCTCTGGTTTAGCTTAGTTTCGCTAGCCAGAAAGGCATCAGGGCTTTCTTCCTGCCACATGTTAAAAAGAACGATGCCTCGCTCGATCCTAATCAGTGAATTTACATTCACAACCAGGATCTTCAGGAAACTCTCTACTGGCGTATCCATTAGGACTATAGAGACTCGTTCCGTCTGCTTAATGATCTGCTGCTGGATCTGGCCGATCTGCCCTTGAATGGCGAGCAGAATCGGTAGCAGTTTCGCCTCGGCCCCCGGTGCCTTAGGAACGGCCACTGGGGCTTTGGCAGCAGCCTTCGGTGTTTGTGCCGCTTTTCCCTGACCTGTCGCCATTTGGGCGAAGGTCAAATGGGGTGTGACGGTCGAAGAATGAATACCCCTCGCGGGAGGTATCTTCTCCACATTCTGTGGAGCTTCTCTTTTCTCTTTTCAGTCGTGGTGGTGTCAGCATCGACTGCGACTTTACTACCAGTTGAATTAGCTTTTGAAGTTATTTAATTTCTTTTTCAAGGAGTCTTTTGAATCTATTTAAATAAAGTTTCCTCTGTCGCGTGCACGGTCGCGTTTTTAAATTATTTATTAAAATTCATAGTTTTTCTTTTTCTTCTGTTTATAATCCTAAATCCAATTTAAATGAAGTGCGACATCTGCAACAACAAAATCGACCGCTCGGATCTAATGATTCAGTGTGTGAAATGCAATAACTCCTTCCACGGAAAATGTGCTAAATTACAGAAAGTGTTTTTATTATGATGATTGCACTAATTCGCGACGGAAATCTTTTCGTAGCGATACCCCCCAGGAATATCTTCTCCTGAAATCTTCAATGAGGAAATCTATACTTCCTTCCGGATCGATAGATGCAACTCTTCTGTTGAACGAGGTGGCGGTATTATTGTTGCTGTCCGTACCTATCTTAATGCTAAAGAAGTCGATCTTCCATACTCTGGGATCGATCAAATCTGTATATCATTAACTCTTAACTTAGTCAATAATGAACGTTTGTTTTTATTAGTAAATTATATTCCGCCCAGAAGTATGCTTGCAATCTATGAGAGGCATACTCTCAATATTGAATTCGTTAATAATCTCTGTACTAAACTTGATAATTTAGTAGTTTTAGGTGACTTTAATCTAAGTAACATCATTTGGCGTAAATCCAATAACTTAAGTCACTTATCCCCAGATAATATTTCCCATGCTCATGAATATCTGTTACTTGATCTCTTAAGCTCTTTAAATTTATAACAAATTAATTACGTAGTTAATTCGATTTCTAAAATTTTAGATCTAATTTTTGTATGCTGCGATGAGGTAGATTCGAATGCATCACAGGTTCCTTTATCGCTTTTAAATGATTCGATCAATCATAAGAAAATATTTATAGAGTTATCCTTATTCTATTACCTGAAAGTTAATGATAATTATAATTTGAAATATTTGAATTTTTCCAAAGCTAATTATGTGCACCTTAATCACTTTTTCAATAGGATAAACTGGATCGATGAAATGTCAAACCTAGATTTAGCATGTATGTATGAACGCTTTGTTGAATTACTGTCTGAGGGATTCTCAAGATTTGTACCAATCTCTTCCCATCGAAATTTAAATAAGCCACCCCTGGCACAATAAACATTTAGCTAATCTGAAAAACTTGAAAAACAAAGCTTTTAAAGCTTTCGAAAAATCAAACTCTCAATCAGACTACGATACTTTTAGAATACTACGTACAAATTTTATCGTTCTCAACAAATTTCTTTACAAAAAATATGTCATGTTCACCGAACGTAATATCAAATCTAACAGTAAGGCGTTCTGGCGCTTTATTAATTCAAAAAGGAAATCGACGGGGATTCCAAACTCGATGTATTTTTGAAGCTCTGAATCAAACAATATAGAATCCACTCTTGAATTGTTTGCCAACTTCTTTCAATCCGTGTACACCAATCATGACCAGAATAGTACATTCGCTGTTTGCTCTTCAAATTTAGTAAACATCGGATCCTTCAGTCTAACACCTAACGATGTTTTAATTGCGCTTCAATCGTTAATACCTACTCCCAGCTGTGGCCCAGATGGTATTCCCCCATCCTACTAAATAAATGCAGTGGATCGCTTTCCATCCCACTGCTCTACATCTTTAACCGTTCCCTTTCCGAGGGTGTATTTCTTGACGTTTGGAAAAAATCTTATTTAATTCCTATTCATAAGTCTGAAAAAAAGCAATATCAAAAATTACAGAGGAATCTGTGAACTTTCTACAATTCCTAAGCTATTTGAAAGCATTATAAAAACCAAGATCGACTTTCTTGTTAAAGAATATCTGCCGGACGAACAGCACGGGTTCGTTTCTGGTAGATCTACTACCACGAACTTGGCATTATTTTCATCATATGTCATAAATCAAATGGAAATAAAGAACCAAATCGATACCATCTACACCGATTTCAGCAAAGCTTTCGATTCAGTAAACCGCGCTCGGCTAATCGACAAGCTTGAATCTTTTGGCTTTCACTCCGCACTTCTTCTCTGGTTGTCCTCATTTCTTCGTGGCAGAACCCAAAGGGTAAAAATCGGCAATTCGCTTTCCAAAGAGATAACGTGCAGTTCCGGTGTTCCTCAAGGGAACCACCTGGGCCCACTTCTATTCGTTATTTTCATACGCGATATCGTCCAAGTGGTTAAAAACGGATAATGCTTATTGTTTGCAGACGATCTTAAATTATTTATGACCTTCAAAAATAGAAGCGATTGCGAATTGCTCCAACTAGATCTAAATAGTATTTCGGCATGGTGCAAAATGAATGCTTTAAGGTTAAATATAAGTAAATGCAACATAATCTCATTTTCCAAGTCATCCCCCATACGTGACTTTGGATATTCGATTTTTTCCTCACCTTTAATCTCGTGTAAACGAAGTTAAAGATTTAGGTGTGATACTCGTTACCACATTCTCATTCAAATCCCATATAAACCGCGCCTTGGCTAAAGCCAATTCGACAATGGGCTTCATCAAAAGGAATAGTAAAGAGTTCTCCGAACCGTTTTCTCTCCTGTCACTATACACTTCCCTTGTTAGACCTCATCTTGAATACGCTGTTGTCATTTGGAACACAAATCTTTGTACAGACTCTGATCGTATCGAACGTGTCCAAAGACGCTTCACGAGATTCATATTTCATAAAATGCGTTGGAATCGCTGTCCTAACTATAACGCAAGATGTCTTCTCCTTGGCTTAAAATCGTTAGAAGCCAGACGTGCTTTACCTGACATAATGTTTGTAAGGGATGTGTTATGTTATCACATAAAGTGCCCCTCTCTTTTATCCAAAGTAAAGCTGTAGGTTCCCATAAGACCGTTGAGATTGCGTCATCTTCTCTACGTAGACCATCACAGGACTAATTATGGCACAAACGAACCCTTAACGCGCACCACGAAAGTTTTCAACGAAGTCAGTAATACTCTAGACATTTATTTAAATCGTAATGAATTTAAATCGCTAGCTTTAAGCATATTTTAATCTGACTAAGTATACCTTCACATCTGTTAGTCTAAGTGACTTGTAGATCAAATAAATAAATAAATAAATAAATAAATTGCTTAATGTATTGGAACTTAGGACAGCCCCGATAATTTGCAGGGTGCCCGTTGTTCCCACATAGTGCGCATAAAAGTTGATCTCTTTTGAGACCTGTGCCCCGGTCGCACTCGTCGTACCTGTGGTCCTGTGCGCACTTGACGCATCGATGCTGCATTTCGCAGTTCGACGCGGCGTGCCCGAACCTCTGGCAGCGGATACATTGTATAATGTTTCCGCGCCTATCTAATTTCTCCCATCGCACTCTCTGGGTGTCTAAGACTTTTATTTTCTTTAGACACTCCAGACGACTGTCGGGTGTCAGCTGGACCAGGAAGAAGTGCAATGGCCGCTTCTCCCTTTTGGCCGCAACTGTGGTAAACGGCTTTGCCCCCACGAAATTGAGGTCATCGCTCTCGAACTTTTTGAGCTTAGAGAGCAATTCCTCGGGGTCTGTGATCGACTCCACGCCTTTGAGGAGCATTGTCTGCTGCCTCTCAGATTTCGGAGTAAGCGTGTAGTACTCCGTCGTGGAATTTTTTAATAGCGAACGCATTTTCTTATATATTTCCAGTGTTTTACACTGGAAAACATAGCGTACTCCAATACAATCTACGATATAATTATTCTCACCTATCTGACTTTTGCACAAATCCACTGTCTGCCTGACAGCTAGAGTATGTGCATAGATGGGCGGCACCTTCTCCTTCTTCTTGGAGCGGCGGCTTCGCTTCCTTTTCTGTTTTTGTTGTTGCTGCTGCTGTTGTTGTTGCTGCTGGTTCGTTGGCTGCGGCTGTTGCTGGCTCGTTGGCTGTCTCTGCTGCTGGGGCTGCTGTTGTTGCTGCTCTCGCTGCAGTTGTTCTTGTTGCTGCTGCTTTATTGGCTGCGGCTGTTTTTGTTGTTGTCTCTGCTGCTGAGGCTGCTGTTGCTGCTCCCGCTGCGGTTGTTGTCGTTGCTGCTGCTTTTTCGGCTGCGGCTTTTTTTTGTTGTTGTTTCTGCTGCTGGGGCTGCTGTTGCTGCTCCCGCTGCGATTCTTGTTTTTGCAGCTGCTTTGCCTGCGGCTGCTTTTGTTGTTGTTGCTGTTGCAGCTTACGCTGCTTCTCAGCCTCCTTTTGCTGCCGGATTTCGGACAGTTTTTCCCTCACGGCTTGGAGCTTCTCCTGGAGGATTTTCTTCTCGGTCTCGAGCTCGTCTTCTTGTTTTTCTTCCTCCGTCTCCGAGGCAGATAGGAGAGCGAAAGAATTATTTTCCCCCGTGTAGCGACCCTCCCTACCTTCAGAGAGGTAAGCAAAGTCCGCCTCCTCGGGGACATTCAATTGATGTTGATGTTGTAGCTGCTGCAGAGCGGCTTTAGAAGTTGATGGCGCCCCTTCCCTCGCTTCGGCCCGCAGCTTCTCTCCCGAAGTGGAAAAGGAGGGGCGCTTCACCAGGTTGGGAGTCGGATTAAACCTCCTCCTGCGCTTAACTACCGCGCTCGGTGTAGCGAAATCGGGTGATTTGGTCGTACGATATACGGGTTTTCTCCCGTCGCCTGACATTTCCTCTGTTACTTCCAATTACTTTGGAAGCAACAGAAGGAAGAAAAAAGCGGAAAATTTGTTTTCCCAACCGGGAACCGAACTGCCGGTCTTTGAGTTTCGGACTGTGCACTCTACCGTTGTGCTACTAACGATTTCACGAATGGTCCGCCAAACCGCGCACTTATACTGTTTATTCACTACTAAACACTGCACTAAGTCGAAACACGTCTGACTTGCACAGCTGTCAGTGATCGACTCCGTACAGCAAGACTGGCAGAATGAGCGTTTTGTAAAGCATGACTTTGGTCTTTCGAGTGAGGAGTTTTGACCCCAGTAGTTTGGACAAGCCGAAGTAGTAGCGGTTGCGAAGGGCGATTCTATGCCGGATCTCCACTGTGGTGTCATTTGTGGAATTTACGTTCCAGCTGTCAATTGTTATGTTTTGTCCCAGGTGGTGAGCGACGGATTGGTTTTTGCTTGACAGCATGTATTTCGTTTTGTCCTCATTGATCTTAAGACCAACTCGTTTCGCCTGTTCTTCAATCGCCGTGAATGCTTCCACAATGCCACGGCGAGAACACGCGATGATGTCGATATCATCCGCGTATCCTAGCAGCTGGATGGACTTGTAAAAAATAGTGCCTTCTCTATTGACGCCTGCCCGTCGCACTATCTGCTCCAGCACCAGGTTGAAGAAGTCACATGACAGCGCATCTCCTTGCCGAAATCCGGTGCATGTTTCGAATGGTTCCGAGGTCCTATAACCGAATTGCACGGTGCATCGCGTGTTTTTTAGCGTGGCGCGACACAACTGGATCAGTTTTACCGGAATCCCGAATTCGGCCATCGCACCAAACAGTTCTTCACGATGAATGCTGTCGTATGCGGCTTTGAAATCGATGAAAAGATGGTGTGTATCGATTCGAAACTCGTTGGTCTTTTCCAGGACTTGTCGAAGTGTGAAAATTTGGTCTATAGTTGATTTGCCGGGCCGGAAGCCGCACTGGTAGCTGCCGATTAGTGCGGTGCAAAATGGTTTTAGACGTTCACACAATACGCTGGACAGGATCTTGTATGCGACATTGAGCAGGGATATACCTCTATAGTTCTAGCAAGAGGTAGGATCGCCTTTTTTGTGGATGGGGCATATAGAGCTGGTATTCCAGTCGTCGGGCATGCTTTCATCTTCCCAAATTCTGCAGATGATCTGGTGCATGCTCCCTACCTGTTTGCGTTACGCAACATGACGACACCATCTGAAGGGAATTTCCCTGGAAGCCAATTGGAATTTCCCTGGAAACCAGATGTCAAATCATACATATAAAAGAATTTGAATTGAACAATAAAACACACAGTTTTTCTTATAGCGTTAAGACTAGTCGTTTTCCTTTTTTCGGTAACTTTTAACAGTTTTCTTGCGCGGACCGTTCTTCCCGCTTTTCTTTACTTGTGGCAAAATCGCCAATTCACTACCAGAACATCGCCGCCAGCCTTGAAGAGCTCTGATGGCAAGCCATCTGAGCCTGCGGCCTTGTTGTTCTTCAGCTTCTGAATAGCTGTGCCGACTTCTTCGATACTGGGTGGGAGGACTACTTCAGCGGCTGGAGTTGGGATTTCCTCGGTCCCTACCACTCTCTCTTGGTCATGCTCGTTAAGCAGCTGCTGGAAATGCTGCTTTAATACATCCACTATTCCCTGCGGGTCGGTGACAAGATTACCCTCGCAGTTTCGAAGAGCCTGGGTGCCCTTTTTGAAGCCTGCTGCAAGGCCTTTGGCCTTCTTGTAAAAGGTTCGTATTTTATGTTTATCCCTAGACTCCTCGATATCTTTTGTCGCAGTAGTTTTTTCTCCTCCCTTCTTCTGGCTCGCTACTCTTCTTGCGCTGCCCTGGTTTTCCTCTGCAGCGCCTTTTGGTACGCCTCGTCGGTTGCTGCCTTTTTCTGCTCACACTCGCCATCATACCACGGGTTTCTTGCCGGGGATGGTAGGTATCCTAAGGTGGTTTCGGCTACTTCCTGAATGGCTGAGCGGCAATGCAGCCACATATTATTGGCATTTGTGTTCGACGTAGGCATACTCTAGAGTCTTTCGCTCAGCTGCTCCCTGTAGACTCTGGCAACCTCCGGTGTGCTCAGGCGCCCAATGTCGAACCTCCTCCTGATGGGCTGGTGCAGCTTTCTGACATTGGATAATCGAGCTCTGAATCTTGCTGCTACGAGGAAGTGGTCAGAGTCGACATTTGCCCCTCTCAATGTTCGCACATCCAGGATGTTTGACGAGTGCCTTGCATCAATGAGGTTCGACCGTCCGGAGATCGCCAAGTTGCTGTGTGGATTCGCTTGCGAGGGAATCTGGTGCTACTTATCACCGCATTACGAACTGTCGCAAAGTCAGCGAGTCGCAAGCCGTTATCTGTTGTTGTTCTCCTTACCGATTTTGGCGTTGAAGTCCCCGAGCACGATTTTTAGATCGTACTCCGGACAAGCTCCGTAGGCGTTGTCCAGGAGCTCATAGAAGTCCTCCTTGATAGGGTCTTCAGCCTCGTCGGTAGGGGCGTGTGCACATATAAGGCTGATGTTATAAAATCTGCCTCTGATGCGGATTACAGCCAGGCGATCACTTATAGGTTTAAAGTCGATGACCTTCGACCTTAACCGCTTTCCCACGACAAATCCGCATCCCAGTAAGTGCAACCTTTTGTGACAGCTGTAATAAATGTCGCAATTTTTCTTTCTAATCATACCGATTCCTATCCAGCGTATTTCCTGGACCGCAGTAATATCCGCCTTGTACTGCGTGAGGATTCCTTCTAGTTTATGAGCAGCTCCGGGAGTGTACAGGGTTCTGACATTCCAGGAGCATACTCGCAAATCGTGTTCCTTTTTCGTGCGTTGCCGTCGTCGAGTATCCGTCCGTGTATCCGAGGCATCTTGCTCATTCATAACTTATCTTTTTTTACGTGGGCGGATTGTTAGCCCGCCGCACAACCGCCATTCTGGTCGGGGTTTTGTCGCTGCATACATTTGTTCACCTCCCAACGGTTGTTGAAGAGGCTATCCAGAGGGCGCCGCGAGGAGGCCGTATGTCAACTTGACCCGGGCATTTAAACAGGGATCGTTGCTGGCATCTCGCCAGGTTGAGAGCGATCAACAACTTTACCCTGTATGTCCGAGCCCATGCCTTCTTTACTAAGCTTACACTATAATTAAAATTATGAGCAAGCTTTATCAGCCATAGCAACGGAGGCCTTCGGCTTTATGGTTAACAAGTTCGATTAGCTAAGATTATACAAATTGGTGCTCTTGAGAAAGTCTATTATAATTTTGATATTTTTAGTATTTGGGTTAGATAGAAGGTTGTTTATGTTGATGTTGGAAAGGAGTTGGAGTCTGGGTATCTGGAAAGCGGGACATTCGGTGAGGATATGGTGGACGTTGAATCGGGACTGGTTGCGGTATGTGCAGGTGGAGGGTTTGTTCTTGTTTAAGTAGTGTTCGTGGGTGAGTTTGGTATGTCCGAGTCGTAGTCTGGTGATTTTTGTAAGGTCTGTTCTAAATGGGAATGTGTGTCCTTGTTCATAGGCATAGTCTTTAATTGAGAGTTTATCTTTATTGGTAGTCCGGTACCAGTGGGATGATTGCTTGAAGAGGAGCTGTTGTTGGGGGTGGTGGAGGGTTCTTATGTGTTTGATTGTGTCTTTTAGGTCGAAGTTGGTGGAGAAAAGGGATGGGGTTGTTAAGGTCTGTTTGGCGGTATTGTCGGCAAATTCGTTTCCAGGAATTTGTTAATGGCTTGGTATCCATATAAGTTTGGTTCTCGGGAATTGCTGATAGAGTAGATTGCGGATTGAGGAGGGATAATAGGTTTGGTTATTGACGTTAGCGACGGCGTCAATCGACGATAGGGAGTCGGTGCAGATGGCGAATTTGAGAGTGGAGGTCTTAGCGTATTGTAGGGCTCTTAGGATGGCAATAATTTTTGCCGAGAAGGAAGATGTGTAAGGGGGAAGGAGGAATGAGGAGATAGTTTCCGACTCAGTGGTAACGCTGAAGCTGACGTTGTCTCCTGCTTTGGAGCCATCTGTGAAGATGAAGTGGTGATCGGGAAGTTTGTTTTTGAATTCAAGGAAGAGGGAACGAAATACTTCTGGGGCAGTGTGGGATTTGTTGTGAGAGCGGAGATCTGAGATGATGGTGGAGGGTGGAAAGAGCCATGGGATGTGGAAGCGGGCGGGTAGAAGGAAAGGTTTGCAGGGGATACCGTGTTCGTTGCAGATAATTTTTGTACGATGTATGCAGGACGGTATTTTTGTGCTTTTTGTTGTTCCGATCGAGTTGGATATGTTGTAAAGGGGGGAGTCATTGCAAAGTAGAATAGGCTGGAATAATTTTAAGGTGGACTGGTAGCGTAAATTTTCGATCGTTGGCATGTTCGATTCGAGTAGTAAATGGTTAATGAGAGTTGTGCGGTAGGCGTTGAGAGGCTTTCTGATGGCAGAGTTGTAGATGGTTTTAATTTTGCTCAAGTCTGTATTTGCCGAGTAGCCGTATAGGAAGAGGCCATGCCGGATTTTGCTGGTTATAATGGACTGGATGGTGGAGGTTAGGGAAAGGGGTTGCAGTTGTATTTGTTGCAGGAGAGAATTTTAGTTACGTTCAGTTTTTTTTCTAGGGATAGGCGTAAATGGTCGATGTGTGGGTTCCATTTGTAGTTTTTTTTTGGAAAACGATGCCTAAGATTTTTAATTTACCGACTTTTTCCAGGGTGATGTTGTTGGTGAGGATGTCGCATAATCAGTTGTGTTTCCTGCAGATGTGTAGGTGTTTGCTCTTCTCGAGGGATAGTTTAACCCCTGAATGTTCACACCAGGAGAGGATATCTTGGAAGATGTGGTTTAGGTTTATGTTGGGTAAAGATTTTTTCTTTTGTTTTTTAATTATTGTGAAGTCGTCTGCGTTTGCGCAGAATTTGATTTGTTTGTGGGCGGAGAGGGTTTCACAGAGGCTGTTGTATGCCATAAGGAAGAGAGGGACGGAGAGAGGTGAACCTTGGGGATGAGAAGGAGTTACCAATGCGGGTGGAAATTTTTCGGTTAGACATGAACTGGAGGATATATCTAATGATGTTGGGACCCAGCTTCCATGCTTTAAGTTGATTGATGATAGTGTGGATACCTATTTTGTCAAAGGCTTTATTAAAGTCGAGGGAGATGAGGGAGATGTGACTTTTCCTGTTTAGGGAACCGGTAATTTGATGGTCTAGGTACAGTAGAGTTTCGTTGACGGATTTGCCTTTTTTGAAGCCCATCTGGTGACTACTGAGGAGTTTGTTACGGTTGACAAACCACCAGAGTCTGTTAGCAATTATTTTGTTGAGCACTTTAGCGTAGCAGGGGATAAGGGAGATGGGTCTGTAGGATTTGGTGAGAGTTTTGTTAGAGTTCGGTTTGAGGATGGGGATGATGGTGCTGTTTTTGTATTGTTGTGGAATGTTGGCCTGGAGGATGTCGCTGTATAGGTTGAGGAGTCTTGTTTTTAGAGCCTGGGATAGGTTGGAGATCAAAGGGTAGGAGATACGGTCGTGTGTGGGAGTTTTTCCTTTTAATTTGTTTAGTGCAAGGTTTAATTCTAGTGGGGTGATGTCTTTTTCTATAGTTTTGGAACTTTTTGTGGGTGAGTAGGTGAGCAAGGGGGTGGTGACGTTTTTGAGCTGGCGGAAGATGGGGGTGAAGTTGGAGTCGTGGGATTCGTTGGACCAATATGCAGCGAAGTGTTGAGCTATGTTGGCAGGGTTAGTGATGTTGGTGGTGGAGGGGCACGTAGGGGTTATGTAATGGATGTAGGAAGAGGTATTGATGCCACAAAAGGTTCTTATTGAGGACCAGATCTTAGCCGAAGGAGTGTTGGGATTAATTTCTGAGGTGGGTTTGAAGATGGATTCTCTTTTTGCAACTTTGACTTGCCTCCTGAAACGAGCGTTGGCTCTTTTATATAGGATAATGTTGTCTATAGAAAATTTGCGCTTTAAGGATTGCCATAATTTGTTTCTTTTCGGTTTTTAATCTGTCTAATTCCTTGTTCCACCAAAGAACTTTTTTTCTGTCGGTTGGGATTGATGTTTGTGGAATGGATTGGTTGGCACTTTGGAGGATTATTCTGTGGATGTTAGCTGCTTCTTTGTTCAAATTATCATTTAAAGGGTGCTCGGGACTATGCTTACCTAGGAGTTTTCGGTATGAGTCCCAGTTGGCTTGATCCGTTTTGAATTTGGGTCGTTTGTTGGGGCGGGTGGTGGTTGTGGGGAACAAACTTATAATGATGGGGAAGTGATCACTGCCACAGTGGTCGTTGAGGACGTTCTAATGGCTATGGATAGTAAGTCTTGGGGAACAGAAGGAGAGGTCGATATGGGTGAAAGTGGAATGGGTGCTAAAGTGGGTGGGAGAACCGTCGTTCAAGAGTTGGTAGTCGGATTTCGTTATGTACTTGGAAATGGTATTACCGCGGTGGTTGTTTTTGGGCGAACCCCAGCTAGAATTCGAGCCAACTACCAAAGTGGGAAGATGTCGAGGTTCAAAAACGTTTTTTAAATTGTTAGTATTTAACGGCTGCGCGGGAGGAATATAGGTATTAATGATTGTAAATTTCAGTTTAGATGTAACTGTAATGCATAAAGCTTCAAAGTCGTTGTGAATGTTATTCTGTGTGTACTGAATAGAACTATGGATTAGGAAAGCGATTCCACCATAGGGACTGGGATTTTGTTTTTGGGTGATAAGCCGGTAGTTCACGGGAATGGGAATGTTAGCTGTGCATGTAAGGTGAGTTTCCTGTAAGGCAATTATTTTTGGAGAGATAGATTTTATAAGTAGTAATAATTCGTTATAATTGTTTGAGTAGCCTTTGATGTTCCATTGCAATATTTTTAGTGCATGTGCAGTTGAATGGAAATTGCTGGCGATGATTGTAGCATTGGTAAGATTTACACGACCCCGCCATCCTGAGGTGAAAATTTGGGAGCCCGGTGTTTGGCTCGGGATGGCAGGTTTTGTTATAGCGGGGTCGGTGGGGTTGCTGTCAGTTGAGTGATTATGTAAATTAATCATGGTGTATTGTTTTGGGTGTGGTAATGATTTTTTGATCGTGGGTGGTTGTGGTGATTAGAGAGTTGGTTTGCGGTTGTGTTGATTGATTTTCATGTTGGTTATTCTGTGTGAGTTGGTGGGTAGGCTCGGAGGTTTGAGACTTCGGTACGTTGGAGATTTGGTGGTGATTTTTATGAGAGTTGAAGATTGAGTGGTTTTCTTTTGAGTTTTGGTGGAGACTGGGTTTTGGGTTTGACGTGGTCAATTGGACGGATGTTTCTTCATATTTTGTGATTTTATCTTGTGGTGGGGTGGATATTGGTTGTTTTGGTTTAGGAGTTGGAGAAGTTGTTGTATTCGTGGGTGATAAGGCAAAATTGCTGTTCGTGTTGGCAATGTCGATGTTGGAGAGAGTAGAGTTGCTTGATGTTGGTGTGTCACTTGATACTATTTGGGCTGCGTTTTTAACGGTTTGGGAGTATGATATGGGGAGAGTGGGAAGTGGGTTTTGCAGTGCGTATATTTGCTTGGCTTCGGCCAAACTGCATTTTTTTTCTGTTTTTATTTTCAAAATTTCCTTGGCTTGTTGGTATCTGTGGCATAATTTTGACGAGGCTGGGTGTTGCAAGGGTGATATTGCATTTCTCGCAGGAAGGGTTTCTGTTGCATCTCATTGATGTGTGACCCAAGATTGGTGTGTGGCCGATTGGTTTTTTCCATTTTTTGTTTTTGGGTTCGGTAAGTGCCTCTAGATCGAGGACACTAAACCGGTTACCCAGCACTGGGGGGGGGGGGGGGGGGGAGGCCATTTAAGGGCACTGCGATTGAACTATTTATTTAAGTCTTTTGTCTGGTGTAGCTAAAAAGAAAGAGAGGAGAACTTAAAGCAAACGGAGTTGTAACGGGGTTTTTGCGATCGGATGTGTTTCACTCACTGAGAACCGCGATTAGGTGTATAATAATAAATAAAAAGTGGTGAAGCTGCACAGATAATTGATCTGTGGTGAAATAAAGAAAAGTGTGTGTTTCAATTTGAAGAAAACGTAGACAATTGTAGTTTATCGCAATCCAGTGGTGCAAACCCCATTCGGTGTGGGATTGAATATTTCGTAACACTTGGTGTCAGAAGTAGGATTGCGAGTAAACGAGGAAACGTTTATTCATAGTGTGAATTGAACTATTAAAAGTGAATTATTGCAAGGGTAAGAAAATGGTGAAATTGGAAAAATTTACCATCGAACAATTGAAAAGAGAGCTGGATGCTCGGGAACTATCCACAGTGGGAAGTAAGGCCAACCTGGTGGAGAGATTGCGATCAGCGTTGCAGGAAGAAGGTTTCGACTGGGAGAATCACGAGTTCGGGGTGGAGAATCCGTCGACATCAAGTGAGCCAGCATTCGATATGCAGTAAATTCTCGCAGCTATGAATGCTATGAGTGCTTCCGTATCCCAGAAACTAGATCAGAAGTTGGAGGAAAATTCCAGTTCAATAAGCCAGAGACCATAGAAGCAACCATACATCAAAAGTTGGAGGAGAATTCCATTTCCCTGAGCCAGAAACCAGATCAAAGGCTGGAGGAAACTGGCCAGAAACTGGCCAGAAACTGGAGAAACTTGAGGAAAATTCCGCTGCCGTAAGTAGAAAGCTAGAGGAAAATTCCACTTCCCTGAATCAGAAGCTGGAAGAGATGCTAGAGAACACTCGAGAAAGCTTAAGAAACATCCAGCAGCCGTCGACGATCGATTCCAGAACGTCGAAGAGAGAATCGAGACACTAGAATCGAGGTTCGACAAGAGGGTTCTAGATCTCGAAAATAACCAGGAAGAGAGAACCGAGACACTGGACAAGAAAGTTCTGGAACTCGAGAAAACTATCCAGAACGTTGAGCATCAAGAAATTGTCGTACCGGCTGCGGCGTCGAGATTCGCAGCTCCTAACTTCGACGGTACGAGCGCGTTCAACTCATTCAGTCATCCGAAGCGGATTGGTTTCTGACATCGAACCATTTTCCGAGGTAAGGCTTCGTACAGTAACTGGTGAGAAGGCGGAAGTTAAAGGAAAGGTCCAGAAAAGAATTACGATGGGTACCGTCGAGTTTCAGCATGATTTCGACGTTGCGGAGATCACTGATGACATCATAATCGGTATGGACTTCATGATTAGGCATGGCTTCACATTGGACCTCAACGAAAAAGTGATGAAGTATGGCAACTTGGAGCTCCCATTAAAAATGGATAATGGACAGGGTAACAAGGTCAGGCGAATAGTAGTGCAAACGCGTCGAACAGTTCCCCCGAATGCAGAAGCTGTGGTTTGGGCAAAGATAGAAGAGGATGCGGGGACAAGCCGAATGTGGGTGGTCGAACCCGACAAAAGAAATCGACCCAGCGAAATAGTTGTTGGAAGGAATCTCGTGGAACCCCGACAAGACCAATTGGTTCCAGTACGAGTTCTGAATCCTGCCAGTACACCTAGGATAATACACAAGGGAACAACGATCGCTCAATGCCAAAAAGCTGCCGCCGTTATGAACTGCGAAGATAAGAAACACCGGGAAATCCAGAAAAACAAACCGTTCTTGAAAACAATGGCCAGAGAGTGGACGCAATATTTAGTGGAGAAGCAAAAAAGTAAAGCACTCTCCCTGCTTCGTAAGTATTGGACAGTTTTTGCAAAGGGTAAGAACTGCGGAAGAACATCAATTGTGAAGCACAGAATAGACACAGGGGACTATAGACCGATCCGGCAGCCACCGAGGAGGGTACCTGTACTACCCTGTTGTATGCACACGCTCGTATATACGGTTTAATAAAAGATAAACGAAGTAATAATATAACAATAGTTTATTTATTCACTTGTTGTTCACATCAACCAGTTGAGACGGCTGTCACTTATCAACTGACGATAGTTCCTCTGAACTGTCAGTTCATGGTGCGCTCTCCGCACTCTCCGGAGAACCTGGTGCAGGTCGCCACACCCCTCCAATGTTCTTCAGCTTCAGCTTCAATCTCAAATTCGGCGATCCCCTAAATGTACTACCTTCCACAACTGGACTCGAGATTTTCGGATCGCTCTCAGTGGTGACCGATGTTAACGATGCTCCTGTTTCTGAAATAAACTTTATTGTTATATCTTATATGCTAGAGAAATTAAGCTTTAAACAATAGGCGTTTAAAATACTAAACCTGTTCCTGAAAGACCTGGCACTTTCTTCACATGACTTATGTTGCGTCTGAAAACCCTATCGCCTGATCGAACCGTTACTTCATTCTGCTTTCGTTCGATTACCTCGAATTCGGTAGAGCTGAAGGTCGGTGTCAACTTGTTTTGAGGCACCATATTGCGGACCAACACCATATCACCCACTTGGAGATCACAGTCTTTCGCTGCGCGCTCCTTGTCTCCTCTTTCCTTTCCTCTCTGTTTAGTTGTTATGTCTAAGTCTCTCGCTTCTGAATCCAAAATACTATCATCAATATCATGTACAGAAGGGATCTTATCTCGTATTCTTCGGTTAAGTAGGAGCTCTGATGGCGACTTTCCTGTGCTGCCATGAGGTGTCACGTTATACATTAATATAAATTTCTGAAGCTCCTTTTTGTAATCGAGACCTTCACCATTCGCGATTTGGAGCCTTTTCAAAATGGAACGGTTCATATTCTCCACTTCTCCGTTCGCTTGTGGCCAATACGGGGGAGATGTTATTAAATCAATATTATTTGTTTGACAGTAAGTTTTAAACTCCTCACTAATGAATTGGGGTCCATTGTCAGCCCTAATGGACTCCGGATACCCTAGTCTACAAAAGATCTCATCTAAAATACCGATGATCTCAGTTGAGGTGGTCTTCCTTAGAAATTTCGTTTCTTGATACCGTGAATGATAATCGATTATTACTAACGCAAAGTCGTGATTCGGTAGAGGTCCTAGTAAATCTATGGCCACACACTGCCAGGGTTTATTCGGAAAGGAGTGTCGAGCCATAGGCGCTGGTCGTATTGGTCGTGATACCAAAAGACATTCGCGACAATTTTTGACATATCTTTCAACGTCCCGGTCGATTAGAGGCCACCAAACCTTCGAACGCAGCCTCCGTTTCATCACAGTTTCTCCGGGGTGGCCCTCATGTGCCAGACAAAGAACGCGTTCTCGTAATGTTTCGGGTATAACTATCTTGGAGCCCCGCAAAACAATGTTACCTAGAGTACATAGCTCGTGTCGGAATGGAAAGTACCGGCTTTTCATCTCGTTACCCCAGTCATCGTTTTTTACCGCTTCTACTATCTTTCCCAGTTCCGCATCTTCGGTGTTGCTTTGCACTATTTCGCTAATGGTTAGCGCACGGGGAACTGCCTTTCCGATTATAGCACAAACGTTAAATTCACAATGCCTGTCAAACGAATCTGATTCTTGAATTTTGCACATCCGGGAGAGTGAGTCTGCGATATTATATTTCCCGGGCCGATAAATTACCTTAAATTTGAAAGCTTGCAGTCGAAGAACCCATCGCTCTATCCGAGCTGGCGGTTTGGATGTCGGCTTGAAAATTGCCTCCAACGGCTTGTGGTCTGTGACTAACTCGAATTCAATCCCGGCCAAATAGTAGTAAAACCTCTCAACGGCCCACACTAAAGCCAAACTCTTCTTCTCCGTCTGCGAGTACCGCCTTTCCACTCCGGATAGACTCTTGCTCGCAAAAGCTATGACCTGGGGAGTCTCGTCTTGGAATTGTAATAACACTGCACCCAGAGCTACTGGACTCGCATCAGCTACTAAACGTGTTCTGTTCTTGATATTAAAGTACGAGAGAGACGGTATTCTTGCAAGCGATTCCTTTAACCTCTGACATGCCCGATCTTGGTTTTCACCCCAAACGAATCGAATGTCTTTATTTATCAGCACTCTTAGTGGCTCCGTAGTATCAGCTAAGTCCGGAATGAACTTGCCTAAATAAGTTACTAAGCCCAAGAAAGACCTCATCTCCTCCTTACTATTTGGTGGTCGAAACTCTAATACCGTTCTAACTTTCTCTGGGTCCGCGCTAATGCCGGTTGTGGTCAATATATGCCCTAAAAACTTTAGCTGTTTAACCTTCCAACTACATTTTTCCTTATTAAGCGTCACGTTCATTTCGTGGAAGATATCTAGTACCCTTTCCAATTCCTTGTCATGTTCTTCCTCTGTCCGCCCAAACACAATAACATCATCCAAATAGTTCACGGTGGTCCTGCAAGCAGCTAATATATTTTCCATGGTACGTTGAAATATTTCGGGTGCCGAGTTTACTCCAAATAATAATCGTTTGTAACGAAAAAGTCCCCTGTGTGTTATAAACGTCGTTATATAGCGACTTTCCTCATTCAACTCTAATTGGTGGTATGCGTTCTTCAAATCTAATCTAGAGAAATATGCAGATCCTTTCAATTTTGTCATCAGTGATTCGAATGTCGGAAGAGGAAAGTTTTCTCTTAGAATAGCCGTATTCGCACAACGCATATCTATGCACAGGCGGATATCTCCAGTTTCTTTGAACACTATTACGATCGGCGAAATCCAAGAACTTGGCCCAACAACTGGTTCAATAATATCTTGTTCGCTAGCCTCTCTTAGCTTCTCGTCACATCTCTTTTCAAGCGCTGATGGAATTCGACGCAGAGGTTGCTGTATTGGTTTAATGCACTTATTAATAGCCAGTTGTATTTTGATGCCCTTAATCTTTGGAAACGGTTGAACTTGATGCACTTGGCAGACATCTAAGCCTAGTTTTAATACCTTCAACCGTACAGCTGTTTCCCGTCCGAGTAAAGAATGCCTCCCATTTCTAATAACATAGAACGTTGAAACGATTTCAGTTTTCCCATCTACACTTATAGGCGCTTCAAACACTAATAGTGTTTCTAATAATTCTTCTCCGGCATAAGCACGGAACTGGTTCCTCGTTTCCTTGCGAATATTCCATAACATCGAGGAACTCCGATGTAGTTGTTCCCAATCACCTTCTCCTAATAAGTTTAATCGTGAGCCAGAATCGATGACCATCGATATCTTCGAGCCCCCGATGAAGCAGTCTATGTTTCCATTTGTAGTTGAGTTAACCTCTTCTTCTACTTGAAAACAATCATGCTCCTTTGATTGAGATCTTTGGCTCCCGCGATGGTTATCAAATTCCTCCTCTACATGACGAATGTTTGATGGTTCAAGTCTACGTCGTTTACCATCCATGTCATCACTAACATTTTTGCGTTTATTTCTCCCTGTCTTGCATTTTAGGGCAAAATGACCAAGGTAACCACATTTCCTGCACTTTTTGTTTCTGGCTGGGCACAAGTAGCTATTCCCCGCGTGGCCCCTCCGGCCACATCTTATGCAATCGTCGCTTCCTCTAGAATCGTCTGTTCTATTGGGCATAATTCTGTTGATAAAACTTGATGTTGTTGGCACGTGTACCAACGTGTCAGTTTGCGTTATCTGTTCGTGAGCTTGACACATTTTTATAACATCATCCAATGAGTACTCTTTTTCAAGCAAACGCCTTTTCAACTCTTTCGGTGCCCAGTCATCTATTAGTTTATCTTTTAGGTTTATTTCCCGACTCTCATCCTCACTTTGCCCAAAAGAGCATTTTGTTGCCTGGTTCCTCAATTTAAGGATGAACTTGTTTAGGCCCTCCCCTTCATCTGGCTTGAGGGAACGGAACAAGCGCCTTTCGAAGGTGGAATTTCGCTGGGGCGAAAAATATTCGTTCAATTTCTCGACCAAAATTCCGTACACATCACCTTCTCTGACAAGGGCTCCGGGAAGATTGAAGATAACCTCCTGCAATTGCGATCCTCCAAAGTGTAACAACTTACTCTTCTTTTTGATTGCGTCTGTGATTTCCTCCGATTCTAAATATAATGCAAATGAGCGGAGCCATTTCTCCCATTCCGATCGAATGATCGCCCTATCAATCGTCTCACAAGGAAATGGTCTTATCCCACTCTCGTTCATTCTTAAGAAAGCTTTTGTGCCAAGAACGCTTAAAGCAACTGCTACTTTTTGTTCTGGGCGCTAGCGAACACAATTAAATGTGAAACCTTCCTTGACCTAGTCAAATACGGAATTTACTGTTTTCCGGTTTTACAATTTAATGTAATGGACTTATTTTCTTACCTTCACCACAATTGAATGTGGAGTCTATATCTCTCTCTGTTACACAATTGAATGTGAATGGATTCTTAACCTGTGCAAGCATGAATTTGTATACAATTGAATGTAATCATCTCTCCTCACATTGTTATGCGGTTACTTACTGTAATTCTAATTTGGACTACGAGTCCCTTGGAGTTTAATTTATTGCTATTCTTGTTTTTCCTTCTTTTTTTTTTATCCTCGTCGCCAAATGTACTACCCTGTTGTATGCACACGCTCGTATATACGGTTTAATAAAAGATAAACGAAGTAATAATATAACAATAGTTTATTTATTCACTTGTTGTTCACATCAACCAGTTGAGACGGCTGTCACTTATCAACTGACGATAGTTCCTCTGAACTGTCAGTTCATGGTGCGCTCTCCGCACTCTCCGGAGAACCTGGTGCAGGTCGCCACAGTACCTTTGGCGAAAGAAGGAGAGGTGATTAAACTAATCGACGAGATGGAAATGGAGGACGTGATCGAACCATCTGCAAGCCCATGGAGTTCGCTAGTAGTACTAGTTAAGAAGAAGGATGGAAGCACCCGATTCTGCGTGGACTACAGGAAGCTGAACGACGTCACGAAGAAGGACAGCTATCCTCTATCGAGAATCGACGACACCTTGGACACACTATCTGGTACAAAGTGGTTCTCGACGCTGGACTTGCAAAGCGGATACTGGCAAATAGAGCTTGACCAGCAAGACAAGGAGAAGACCGCGTTCACCGCCGGGAGAGAGTTGTGGCAATTCTCTGTGATGCCCTTCGGTCTTTGCAATGCGCCAGCCACATTCGAAAGACTTATGAACCGGGTGCTAAGAGGACTTCACTGGAGGACTTGCCTTGTCTACCTGGATGACATAATTGTCATGAGCAAGGATTTTGACGATCACCTTAAGAAGCTTGAAGAGGTACTGGAACCTATACAAGCAGCCGGACTGAAATTGTGCCCGAAGAAATGTTCGCTCTTCCAAAACGAGGTGAAGTATTTGGGACATGTGGTGACTGCGATGAAGAGAAAATCTCGGCGGATAAGGAATGGCCGCGGCCGAAGAATCTTCATGAGTTAAGGTCATTCCTGGGACTTCGCACATATTACAGGCGATTCATCCCAGGATTTGCAAACGTTGCCAGCAGCTTGCACGAGCTCACCAAAAAGAATCGGCCAATCAAGTGGGAGAAGCCGCAGGAGGAAGCGTTCATTCACCTGAAGCAATTGCTCTGCAGTGCGCAGATCCTTGCATATCCTGTCCCGGCAGAAAAGTTTATTTTGGACACCGATGCGAGCGGACATGGAATCGGAGGAGTACTCTCTCAAATAATTGACGGGCGAGAACGGGTCATCGCTTACTACAGTAGGATCCTATGGAAGCCGGAGAGGAACTACTGTGTAACTAGGAGGGAGCTTTTAGCATTTCCACAAATATCTCTATGGCCAACCTTTTCATCTTAGGACGGACCACGCAGCGTTGAGGTGGTTGCTGCAGTTCAAAAACCCGGAAGGCCAGCTCACTAGATGGATAGAGAGAATCCAGAGTGCTGCCAGAAGATTCCTGGACTGTCGAGAAGGTCGGAAGGAAGCAGCGAGAAGATGCCGATCTGGCAGTCATCATCGACTACCAAGAACGAGGTTTTCGATCAACTTGGCAGCAAATATCCAGTGAAAGCCTAATCGTGAAAGTTTACTGGGCTCAATGGCAGAGTTTGAAGCTGACGAACGTTTGCCTCTACCGCAGTTGGGAAAGTGAGGACGGGAACATTGTAAACGATCTGCTGGTAATTCCAAAGGGACAAATCGACGAGGTCATCCGAGAATGCCACGAGGGACCAAGCGGGGGTCATCTTGGTGTTAACAAGACTGTAGAAAAGATAAAGAGACGTTTCTACTAGGTAGGATGCCATGAGTCGATCACAAATTTCATTCGCAAGTGTGAACAGTGTGCGAAGGCAAAGGGTCCATTTAGGAAAACTCGAGGAAATTTGCAGCAGTACAATGTTGGTGCACCGTTCGAACGTATCGCCATGGACATCGCAGGCCCATTCCCAACGAGCAACGCTGGAAACAAATACGCGCTGGTGGTGATCGATTACTTCAGCATGTGGCCTGAGGTGTTTTGCATCCCGAACCAGGAAGCCAAAACGATTTCGGATGCGTTCGTGAACAACTGGGTTACGTGTTATGGAGTACCAATGGAACTGCACTCAGACCAAGGAAGGAACTTCGAGTCGTCGGTGTTCAAAGAACTCTGTGACATTGTAGGTATCAGAAAGACGCGGACAACACCATTACACCCACAATCTGATGGCATGGTCGAAAGGTTCAACCGGACGATGGAGGAATACCTGAGAAAAGTCGTCGTCGGGGATCAGAAGGACTGGGATGAACATCTTCCCCTTTTCTTAATGGCATACCGTTCGGCGCAGCACAATTCAACGGCAACAACACCAGCCGAAGCCATTTTTGGACCTGATCTCCGACTTCCATCGGACTTGAAGTTCGGCGTGGTACTACCGACAACTAGCGGCAGGGAGGACTTTGTAACCGAAAAGAAAGAACAGCTGAACTCCATCCATCAGTTTATCCGGGAGCGACTGAATTTGGTCAGCGATAAGATGAAGGCGAGATACGACTTAATGGCGAACTCTTCTGGATTCGAGACCGGACAATTGGTATTGCTGTACAACCCAAAACGAAAAAACGGCTTGTGCCCCAAATTGCAGTCAGCCTGGGACGGACCATATGAGGTCATCAAGAAACTTAACGACATGGTGTATCGAATACAGCAGACGGGAAACAGACGGGCGAAGTATAAGATTGTCCTCGTAGAGAGGTTAGCGCCATATTACGGTGAAGGATCCAATCGCTTGTTCGAGGACGAACAAGTTTAGGAGGAGGGCAGTGTTGCGGAGACACAAACCGACGGTTAAGTTCGAATTTCGCTGTCGAAGTTCGAAAGCTCTGGTGAAGGGGAAATTGGAATGATCGAAACTTCCAACGGCGTAATGCCGAATGTCAGAGCATTCTAGAGATTTCCGAAGGGGAACTTCCGACGGCGAACATTCGAGAAGATGCACCGAGAGCTATATAAACGCGAACACTCGCCCTCGGCATTCATTCAGTTTGTGGTATTGAACAGCGTGTGACAAGTCAGTGCGATCAAACAGTGTGAAAATAAAAGCTCTCAATAAAGGTTTGTTTGTGTAATAAAGTTTATAGTGGATAGTGTTGGATAATAAAGAAAAGTGGTGAAGCTGCACAGATAATTGATCTGTGGTGAAACAAGAAAAGTGTGTGTTTTTAATTCGGATAAAAAGGACAATTGTAGTTTATCGCAATCCAGTGGTGCGAACCCTATTTGGTGTGGGATTGAATATTTCGTACTAATATTATGACAGCTTATTTTATGTGTCTCCAGGATAGCTGCTTTTAGATTTACATAGTAGCTGTGTTTCGTCTTCAGTAAAAAGGTTTGCATTGCTGTGGGTAATTAATGCATTGTTTTTATTGTTATGTAGCAATGCCATGAGTTCTGGAAAACGTAGGAATTTTTCTGTAGAGGAAAAGGCAGCGATTATATTTCGGTTGGAGTCAGATGAAAAAAATAGTCAATCGCAGCGGAGTTCAATGTATCACATTCAACCGTATCAACAATATGGAAAAATCGCAAAAGAAAATTGAAAACAACTTTGAAGAATGCTGCATAAAAAATAAAAAAATACGACAGTTCACCAACCCTGAAATAGATGAAGCGTTGTTTAGGCTTATGGCTAAGAGAAAGCAAAATATCCGAATAAATGGACCAATTCTTATTGGACAAGCCGAAAAATTTGGAAAATTGTTTGGTAAGAAGGACTACAAATGCTCTGAGGCCTAGATAAGACGTGTTAGGCACCGTCACAATATTGTTTTCGGAAAATCTTCAGGTGAAGCTGCCAACGTCGACACAGCACTTTGTGATGATTGGATTAAAAAAGTTTGGCCTAGTCTACGACAAGGTTATTCAGATGAGGACATCTTTAACGCTGATGAAACTGCACTATGTTTTAAACTTGCTTCAGATAAGTCCTTCCGGTTTAAAGGCGAACGCTGCACGGGTGGAAAATCGTCCAAAGATAGAGTTACAATTATGGTCGCTTGTAATATGATGGGTTCCATAAAAAGAAAACTTTTGGTTATAGAAAAATCGAAATCCTATACCAGTACTATACCAGTTATGAAGCAAACAAAACTGCATGGATGACGTGAGGTATTTTCGCTGGTTATCTTCATAAATGGGATAAAGAGTTAAAGCGACAAAACAAAAAGATTATTGCGAATTGCTGGAAGCAAGCTGGTTTCCTTTCATCAGCACGTTTGATAGGGGACTCAGATTTTATTGATGAGGGCAATATTCCTTTACGTGAACTAGTAGATAGCAATACGTTCAGATTGACCATAATGTATTAACATCCCCGAAGGAATCTGACGATCATATTGTACAGGAAGTACATTTTAGCAAAGAAGAAGATAAAGACAGTGAAGCTGTTGACGAAGTGCTCGAAGATAACTTCACTCCTCCCACAGCCTTGGAAGCAATAAAAGCTATTCAACTGTTGTGGACTTTTGTCTGTTTTAATGACTTTAGTGAGAACACAATAAAAAGCCTTTCTATTTTAGAGCAGATTTTAACTCTATTTATTTAAGTTGCCTCTATAAAAAATAAACAAAAATGTAAAATTTTTTTCATAAACTTTAAAATAAAATATAATTTGAACTTAATTTAAAAGTAAAATGAATTGCTTGTAAACGTTTTCTTTTTTTATATTTTTTCCCGAATATTTGTGGAGGGCAGTCGGATATAGCGACCGCCGGTTATAGCGTCATCATTTCCTCAGTCCCTTCACCGTCGCTATAAGCGACTTCGACTGTAGTAAGTACAATGCTATTTTTACGATAATTTCTTGCATTTATTTTTACATTATTTACCAAACATTACTTCAAACGGCGATGGTTATATGCCATGATGGTATGCGCAATTTTAATGCAATTGACAAAATCGGAGGCCCTGGCTGCAACGATTAGTTTTATTTTCATCCAACCAGGCAAACCATATTTACTGTACATCTTGATTGGTACGCCCGATGCTTCTCTGGCTATTGACAGTAGAGCTGTAAAAGTAACGTCAATTTGAATACCCGTATGTATACGTTACTTTTGTTTTGAATACTCGTTACGAAAATGTCGTTACTCGTTACTTTCGTTACTTTCATAGAAAGTGGTATTATTTAAGTTTAAGAAAGTATTTTTGTTTTTTTGGGGCTCATATAAACCTCTTTTTTATTAACTCTTAAATAAGCCAACAGCTAGTAAAAACTACTTTTACTCAAAAATGTACATTTTTAGGTGGATTTATTTATTTATTTGTAGAAGTTAAAAGGGGATGAAAACGGACTAAATTGTTTCCTGTAAATAAGATTGTAAAGCGGTAATAAGTGGAAAATATTGATTAACCAAATCAAAGCAAAAAATAAAAACAAATCGTTTCAACTTTCAAGTTTTTTTTAATGAACAGAATTAACTTTTAACTCTCATTTAATTTAAACTAAAAATAAATAAAATAGAAACTTCATAATTTAAAAAGGAAATAACTCCATGACAAAACAAAATGAAATCCAATTAATTTCACTTGAACTAAAAATAAATAACAAATAATAATTATTTAATAAAAAAAAGCAACTCAAAAAACTAAAGGGAATTCAAGTGCCTCAGTGTTAAAAACATATTTAAAAAATATCGCAAGTTGATAAAAAATAAAAACTAAATAAGTGCACGAATTCATATTCCTCATTAATGTGTAAGTTCGATGTTTAGAAAAGTAAATATTAAGATATATATTCTTGGTTTGCATTCAAAAAAAGTATTTTTTTCATTCTTTTTGGTTTTAATGCCGAACGCTTTTTATTTAAAATTTGGCCGGATTTTGAGAATATGCGTTCTGATGGTACTGATGTTGCCATAACTGATAAAAATTTTTTTATCTAAATCAGAAAGTTCGGGATACAGTAGTTTCGAGCATTCCACCATTTCAACGGGTTATCTTTTCTCGGTATATCCTTCTCCTCCATATACTGCCGAATTGTATTGATACTTGCAGCAACAGTTGTTACTGATGAGCCCAAAGCTAGGTTTTTGTCGTGTTCCTGCCAAATACCAACTTCTTCATCTTCATACTCCATTAAAGGAGGATATCTTTCATCTTCCAGACCTACTGAGGCTTCCTGCGTCCTTGGCATTCTTTCAAGTTCAGCTTGCAATAATTGCTTAGCATTATTGTAGCAAGATTCATGAACAAAAGATTGTTTTTTGAATCTAGAAGAGCTGCCTTCGATAAGATCGGGTCGCGCGAGCTGTTTCTAAAGCGACAATTTAATTCCAAAATAAGTTTGTCTAGCAGTTTTTTAGATAATGCATTCATAGGATTTGAACTTAAATTATTCAAAATACGTAGAATGCTGTTGGTTCCGCCTAAAACTTTCGAAATTGAAACTTCAGTTTGAGACGACAGTTCTTCAGTAAGCGCTTTAAATGGTTTCAACATTTTAATGATAGTTGGAAGCATGGCCCATTCATCTTCGGATAAATTTTCTACCGGGTTGTGCAACAGGCCAAGTGCTGCCTCTAACGGCTCTTGCAGAGTTTTTACCCTCTCAAGCATATCAAGGGTGCTGTTCCAGCGAGTAACAACATCCATTTTTAGTTTTAATGGCTTCTTGTTGGGTTCCAGCTGCTCCTGCATTAAAAAAAGTTATTTTGTGGCCACAGAACTCCTGTGGAAATGTTCTACAATTGATTTTATTTTCTTCAGTAGGTTCTGAATGACGCATAGTCCAGCTCTGACTATCAAATTCATGGTATGAGCGACACAAGCAAAATGATCCCATCCAGTCAATCTTACCGCTGCCTTCATGTTTGCTGCGTTGTCTGTGACGCACACGAAAGTTTTATTATTCATTTCCCAGGATTCCAACAAATTTAAAAGCTCTTGCTTTATATATTCCGCCGTATGCCGTTCGTGACATTCAAAGCAACCCAGCAAGACTGATCGTAGTTCCCACGGGTCTCCTAAGACATAGTGTGCCGTCACAGCCTGATACGCAGTTGTTGCACGCGAAGTCCATCCATCTGTTGTTAACGTAATATAATTGAGCGACTTCAACTCATTTTTTATTTTTTCTCTCATTTGTAAATAGTGCGCATCAAGCAAAATTGTACTTAAAAGATACCTAGTTGGCATTTTGAAATTTGGTTCCAAGTAATTTATTAAGTCCTTAAATCCAGAATCTTCCACCATAGAAAAGGGTTGCAAATCTTTAATAATCATTTTTAAAATAAGATCAGTAATTTTTTTTTTTCACGCGCAACATTCAAACGTTTTCTTGCAAACATTGAAATATGTTTATTTTTTTACTGTTGAAATTAACGCTAAGGAAGGGACTAAAAAACGATTGTTGACTTGTCGAAGGTATTGAGGGAGGACGCACAGCTGGAACTGACACAGATTGGTTGAATTCATTTATATATGACGTCCGATGTTTTGTCATTAAATGTTTTTTTTAAATTTGTTACCGAGCCTCCTTTAACGGAATAACATGAAAGGCACAAGTCACACTTCACTTTTTCCCGATCGTCTGGTATAGTACTAAAAAAATTCCATAATTTATTTCTTTTTCGCTCCATTATGCAAATTTAAAAATTGTTTTTTTTTTTTTAACACATTTATCCAACGACTGTACTAACGACTCAAGTCACAATAAAATTCAACTAAATAGAAGAAAGGATACCAAACCAAAAACAAATAACTCAAACAAAAATGTACACCTACATAAACATAACAAAACAACAAATGTTTTCTGTTTTGCATCTTGCACCCTCACACCAAGAAATAAAGCACACATAAAGCAACAAGATTATTATCATAGAAAAAGTACCAATAACCAAAAACCAACCCCTTTAAATGCACTACAACAGTACAAACACATTGCATTATTCTCCGCATTTACATGAGATGCACAAAAAACAGTGCAATGAAGAACAAGAACACACCATTTGATGCAAAATACATTGTACTGCTATCAGTATACTCAAAACAGATACCCACATCAAACAGTATAATGCAGAATAAGTCAGGTCAGGCAGTTTGAATGATAGGTACCAGAGACCTGCAGCGGTGCACCGCAACAACTAGTGCACCGCATACGAACAGTGTACTTTTCATACACGAGTATTAAAAGTACCATATCGAAAAAGTTGCGGTGTTTTTTTACTCGTTCTTTATGCGTTACTTCTTCTGCGGTGGCAATAATACTCTTCGCATATTTGGTGTATCTACTTTTTACTCGTGTAAAAAGACACCGCGTAAAATAAGTGAACACAAAAACAACCCTCGAATTCCATGTAGTATTTTTGATATTCGGCGATCGCACACACACTTTGAAACAAACACACTGTGAAAGAATGAACCTTTGTGTGTTTTGCGTTGAGCAAGATAGAAAACACCGCTAGACAAAAATTTGAAAAAAAAATTTTTCTGTTTGTGTATATTTATTGCAATTCAAGAAAGTCCATTATTTTTCATTATAATTAATATAACATAATACAGCTTACGCATAAACACGCGATCATAGCCAGTCGCGATACGTATACCATGCACACACACACACTCGTACAACGTGCGGTGCCAATCTACCCAGTGCAAAAACAAGGGAGTAAAAAAAAGAAACAAAACAGAATATGCAAGCCTGTGATTCAGAAAAATTACAGAGTAATTTTTTGAGCATATCTTTTCTTATCGTATATTTTTTTGATGGGCTAAGCCGGCACCCGCATACTTGGCGGTGGTTAAACACCGCAACCGCACATTTTGCGGTGTGAGTAACACCGGCACTGCATTTAAAGCGAGTACACTAGTAATACTCAAAACAGGCACCGCTGCAGGTCTCTGATAGGTACCGATACCGATCGACGACGATATACTAGATACCATTATACCCAAAATACCCAAAGTACATGAATGGTATGCGTATCGATAATGATACTTCGTTACTCAGTAACGAAAACATACGATTTGCTACAGCACTATTCGTTATACTCAAATACAGAAGTAACGAAATCGTGCTAGTAACGACATTTATTCGGGAGTGACGTTTCGTTACTTGGTACAAATTAAAGTACCCGTTACTCAGTAACGAATACATACGATTTGCTACAGCACTAATTGACAGTGACACAATTGGCAAATTCTCCCCCATTGTCTGATTGAAACACAGAAGGCGCGCCCAATGTACAGAAAATATCAAGAAGAATGTGAGCTACTTGTGCTGTTTTTGTATGTAAGGGACGTAGTATCAAAAATGTTTTCAAAGGATCTTGACAGCTTAAAATATATTTATAATCACGATCAGGACACGTTTGCATGTCAAAAAGGTTATACTTGTCCCCGTGCGTGATTCTTTTTAAATAATAGCGGTTTAACTACTAGTCCCTGTAAGACCGACCTCGGCCAGATGGATAACATGTTTGCTCTAAGTAGTTATAAACCCAATCGTGTAGTCGACTAGGGCATTATTAAGGTGCCTTTTCATCGTAACCCCCTTAGGTCGAATTTGAACAGTTTCCGAGCGAGAACAATTGCAAATGCGACATTTTCAAATTTGAAAAATGTCTCAAAACACCCCCATACGATTTCCAATCAAATATCAGCTGTAGTAAAAACAATTGTTATGCGCCATTTATATGTGGCGTTTACATAACGTCAAGATAATCTAATTGTATGAGAGCAGATCATATTTCAATCTCACCAAACCCATAACAAAACCATTTCGGCTATCAATTCTGACTTGATAACTATTTGCACAAACTCATTGCGATTCGACCACGCAATGGGTCGATTTTGTTGCAATCCGGCAGCGATTCGTAGATAGAAATTCAGTCCATGAGGTTTTTCTACTTTAACTTGTATGCCACCCATACGTTGAGTTTCTTTTTGTGCAATATTAAGCTCCAATCGAAACGGTGTTTACATAACGTCAGGCTAGACGATATCCTATCGGTCAAAACGAAACCTGCGCATGGGTGGCTGTTACAGTATCAGGAGTACAAAACCTTTTCACAATTTTAGACGCCTGGCTTTCATTTTCGTATTTATTGAAAACATCGGGTGAATGTAAAGTGTTTTCCCTTAGCTGACTTTTGCCGGGTGTACAAACAAAACCGAGTCAGTCAACCAATCACAAAACTGTCCCAGAAATTTTCTTAGTATGAAGCCTCATCTTTCTAACTGCATTTAGGGTACATATGTATGTGGTAAGGCATGACTATAGCTAGAATTATAGAAGGTATAAATATAACATTGCGTCCTTTGTTATATAATGTGCATATGTATATAACTTACTTACTTACTCAGGTGGCACTACAGTTCCGGGTGAACCTGGGCCCCAACAAACAAGCCTTTCCAGCTTGCACGATATTTTGCCAGCTGTTTCCAATGTCGCACGCCCAGTTGGTTATGGTCCCTTTCCACCTGTGTGCGGCACCAGATGAGGCCGTCTTCTACAATGTCATCCTTCTAAGACGTTGGATCCGTAGACGTCGTACTAGGCCGATGTCGCTGTAAAGCTCGTAAAGTTCGTGGTTGAATCTTCTCCTCCACTATTCATCAACACAAATGGGACAGAAGATTGTACGCTGAATTTTCCTCTCGAAACGCCTCTTCATCCAATTTTGACAAGGTCCAAGCCTCCGCGCCGTAGAGGAGGATCAGGAAGACTAAGGTTTAATCTCTATAAAACCTCTCTAGTCACCTTAGTTTTCAGAGAGAAGGCTCTACTATTCAAGCCACATTGTTAGGAACCTATCAAATTGTCCACGAATGGTTTCAGGCGTTCACACAGCACGGCAGAAAAGATCTTATATGCAATATTAAGGAGAGTTATTCCCCTTATGGATCGGGCAAACGATGCTGAAATTCATCGGGCATGCTTTCTTCCGACATTATTTTACAGATGATATGTTCCCAACCAACCCATCTCTACCCGCTTAAAGTAGCTTAAAAGGCAGGCCGTCTGCGCCAGCAGCTTTATTAGACTTCAGTTTTGATATCGCTATCTTAACCTATACCGTCTGAGTCGGGTGGACGGAATTTTCTCTCATCATCGTCCAGGGTGAATGGTGCATTCTGCCTGACAGCGGCCTCTTGACCATATTCGCCGTTATACAGTCCGTAGAAATACTTAGTCTTTCCACATTCTCAGCATCGACTGTGATTCAGCTATGGGGTGTCCGTGTTCATCCCTGCAGGCTTCCGCTCTGGCTTTATGAGCATGGCATGTTCGTTTCACTCTTTGGAAAAACTGTCGAACGTCGTTCCTGCGATAACATCTCTCCACCTCTTTCCATTATCTCCATTCCCTTTCTGTTTACTTCTGAAAAGCGGGTGCGAGCAGTTCTCGCTCGTCGATGTTGAGAACATTTTGTGTTCGTGTATGCGTTCTGTTTTTATGCATGTACCTGTCTGCACTCGTCATCGAACTAAGGTTTCTTCTAGATCAGGGATTGCGAACCTTTTTAAGACGTGGGTCAACTTTTGTCAATATTTTTTCATTACTAGCTCGTGGGTCACTAACGCTCATTTGCACCAAAGTGCTCACAATGCTCAGTTAGCATTTTTTGCCTAAATCCTTTTCTTAACATCAAAACTATCGGTAAGGTGTTCACCGATTCGGATGGAGCAGCCAGCATTCTCCAAAATCATCCTACATATTCTGACGAGTTTCAGAGATGTCAAAGGTAGACATAGCGTTGTATAGATCGTCTCTAATTACGCTGTCGTATGTGGCTTTGAAATCGACAAATAGGTGGTGGGTGTCGACTTGAAATTCATGGGTTTTTTCAGTATCTGCCGTAGTATGAAGATTTGGATTGTGGACTTCCCTGGCCTGAATCCGCACTGATAAGGACCTACCATCTTATTTATTAAAGGCTTCAGGCGTTTACACAAAACGGCAGAGCAGATTTTGTAGGCGATGTTAAGAAGACTTATTCCTCTGTAGTTGGCGCATCAGAGGGGTCTCCTTTCTTGTGAATCGGTCATACCATGCTGAGACTCCATTCCTCGGGCATGCTTTCCTCTGACAATATTTTACAGATAAGCTGGTGCATGCTCCTAACCAGGTCATCCCCAGCTGCCTTGAAGAGCTCTGCAGACAGTCCGTCTGCGCTAGCAGCTTTATTCGATTTGAGTTTCGATATGGCGATCTTAACCTCGTCGAGGTCAGGGGGACGGAGTTCCCTACGGTCTTCGTCGTTGAAAAATGGATCATTCTGCCTGACAGCGGCATATTAGCTAACATCGCCGTTATACAGTCTGCAGAAGTGGTTTTTCCATATTCTCAGCATCGACTGCGATTCTACTAGTAGGTGTCCGTTCTCATCCCTGCAGGCTTTCGTTATGGCTTTGTAACCTTGGCATGTTTGCATGTTGATAAAACTTTTGAATGTCACGCCTGCAGTAACACCTCTCCAAATTCTCAATCGCGGTTTTCTCACGCTCTTTCTTCTTTCTTCTGAGAAGCTTATGCTCCTCCCTTTTTTTAACTCGTAGAGCTCACGAGCTGCTCTTGTTCTTCTATGGAGCGAGGCTTTATATGCATCCTGCTTCGCTGTGTGAATCCTCCTGCACTCGTCATCGAACCAGGTGTTTCTTCGTGGTGGAGCCTTGAAGCCTCAAAACTTCAGATCGAGTGCTTTTCGGGGCTTGTTTGCAAAGGGTCCACTGTTGTTCTATTGACAGCGTGAAGGGTTAAGGCGTATTGGGAGACGCGATCGGTAAAAGCACGAGCGGTTTGTCGTGATAGCGACTTTCCGACGTCATAACTTTGTATTCTTACTCTACTCCGATGCGTAGGCGCATCTTGGCTACTACAAGATAGTGGTCCAAGTCGATGTTAGCTCCTCGGAAAGTTCGAACATCAAGAATAGGAGGAAATGGAGGAGTGTCTGACGTGGATCGCAATGTGATAAATCTGGTTAGTAATTGATTGATCTGGCGACCGCCAGGTGCCTTTGTATATATCGAAGTGCGGTAAGCGTGTACTGGTTAGAAGGAGATTTCGCCCCGTAGCAGGATTAATCAGCTTGTGTCCGTTGTATGATTTATCAAACTATTCAGCTTGATATGGCCTGGAACTTGTATCTAAGAACCGTTGGTTCTAAGAATCTTTAGTTTCGCTGGTACGTTACCGGTTCGAGAATAACGGACATGAATATAAATTATCCACCCAAATTAGAAAATCTAAATGGTTGCTTAGCAATCGTGGGTCAGTTAAAAATGTATGTGGGTCGGTGTCTGACCCACGGGTCATAGGTTCGCCATCCCTGTTCTAGATGGTGGCTGGAAATCTTATACATCGGAGATAGCATCCCTGATGGCGCTTTGATCACGTCTCCGTTGCTGTTCTATAGTTTCTGCAGTTTGCGTCGGCTCTTGAGAGAGCTGGAGGGCGACGCGATCGGCGAAGTTCCTGGCGGTGTCTTGCAATTGCAGCTTTCCGACGTCCAATTTTGATGGTCCCACTCGATTTCGCAATATGATCGATTCGATTAACAGATAATTGATCAGGAGACCGCCAGGTCCCCTTACGAATATTAAGATGTGGGAATCGAGTGCTAGCTACTAGGCAATTACGCCCCGTCACAAAGTCTATTAGCCTGATTCCGTTTTCGGACATGGTGTTTTGTAAGCTGGGCTTTCCTACGACTCGTTCAAAGATAGGATATCTCACGTTGAAATCTCCTAGAACAATATTGGTGTCGTACCTGGGACATTGAGCGTATGTTCTATCTAGGGGTTCATAGAAGTCATCTTTATCTCCGTCGTCTTTTTCTTCCATGGCGGCGTGAACGCATATAAAGCTGATGTTCACGTAAGTAGCTTCGATGCAGATTATTATGAGGCCTTCGCTCATATGCCGGAAGCTTAGGACTTAACGCCTAAGTGTACTTTGAACAACAAATCCGCATCCAAATGGGCATTGTCTGTTCCTCTTATAGCAATTTCGGTAGTAAATATCACAGTTTTTCATACTCTGGTCCATCCCATTGCACTTCTTGGAGTGTACTAATGTCTGCTTTATAACAGTTTAGGGCGTTTTCTAGCTGTTCGGCCACACCGGGTCTGTTAAGGGCCCTAACATTCTAGGTGCACGACCGACACTCTTGTCTTATTACACGTTTGCGGGTCGTCAATATGTAGTCCATCCGTTACGTCCGAGGCTCATGGTTGTCTCTGAGTTTGCAGTTTTT
Source organism: Eumerus sabulonum (assembly GCA_951905685.1). Taxonomy (NCBI): domain Eukaryota; kingdom Metazoa; phylum Arthropoda; class Insecta; order Diptera; family Syrphidae; genus Eumerus; species Eumerus sabulonum. The sequence continues at coordinate 39,328,160 of OX645062.1, read as the reverse complement.
TTTACGGTTACGGCTTACTAGGCCATAGGCCAACCGACTAATCCTGTTTTTGTGCGCAGAAAGCTCGCCATGCGACCTGTAATTTCCATAGGGAATCTACAGATGGCACCGCGAGGAGGTGGGAATGGGACTTACTGACAGTGCGACAAGATGTTCGCTTGCGATGTCTCTTCTCGCTTTTTAGCAGGCCAGCATCCGTCGGGTATATAATACCCCTATGAGGCCTTTGTTAGTCCTATGCCATCCAATATGCATATACATAATTGTTGAATAATCGACTCACTGCCCCACATGCATATGAACATGTGCATGTGCGATTCCTCAGCATTTAATCTCTCTCTACCGAATCCATTACCCCACCATGCGAAGTGCGCCTAAAAAAACACTCAAGTACTTACTCATCTTTGTTGTGCCGCTCTTTTGAGATGAGCAAGAAAGACCGCTGGAGTGCGTGAGTGGATAGCTGCGGTGAAAAAATGAATCGGGACTTGCATTTTGGACATGGAGAAAGACATACCATAATCGGGACTGCGTTCAATATTGATCCTTCTTTTTTTTTATTGAGCTTTGAATACATATTGAGACTTGTTAATTGCAATTTGTAATTGAATTAAAAAATCTGAATTCACCAGTGGTTGTTTTTTTTTGTGCAATTCATAATAAGGAATAGACAATAATAATAAACAAATAAATTGTAGTATCGAGAAAGAAAACGGAGCCGCGCGTCTCGAGAGCGGAACAATTTTGACTTCTGGTTCCAGGCTTTTTGTTTTGACCTTTCGATAAGAAGGACGTATACGTAGCATTGTTTCTAAGCTGTGAAATAAAACTTTTTAGTGGCTTTTCCTTCACATTAACACATTATTCAATATACTTTATTTCATTATATTAATATTATAGTAGTAAGGTATAGGATACCATATCTCTGTAAAATGAACATGTATCTGACAAAGATTGTAACATTTCCGCCACAATAAAACATGTATGTATATACAAATATGTTCGTCGTTCAAACAAAAACACACAGAACAAAAGGAAACGTTTAACTTTTACTTATAAACATTTATTATTACGAAACGCTTAACCGTTATAATTATTTATTAAACTATTTATTAATCGTTTAACAATACATTTGGATAAGACGGCGGTCGGACTAATAATGAATCAAGCTTTGTTTGTTGGCACGGGAAACGAACGTGCGGCGTCGTCTCGTTGTACACTTGATGTTTTTCCCGTAACAACAGACAGTGCGAATCAATGAGTGTTTTGTAGAGTGTATTAACGAGAGTAACATTATGTTACACCTCCCCTCCGAAAAAATATTTTGGTCCCGAAAATGCTCATTCTTTCATAAAATGTATATAGGTATACAAAAGTAGTTCAAATACTAAAATTAATTTAAGTATACATTTTTACAAGCTTAGGGGTTGTGAAAAATAAATAATACGAATGAAAGTGAAGTAAAAGGTAATGAACAATTCAATAAATTAATAAACTAGTTAATTTCTCTACAGCTAAACAGTGAACATAGTTATATTTCTTTCATTTATCTTATCTTTCTTCAAACAACGTAAATTAAACATGTATATTTTTGTTCATGCACAATTGTCTATTTATATGGTTCAACATTATCAAGTTCTCTTTAACATAGTCAAGTTTGAAATATAAACAATTTGAATATTTGTATTGAACGAGGCTTTCCTCACTGCCAGCCACAGAGATTTTATTGACCAATGATTTACTACGTCTTGTTCGCGGTATTTTCTTAACGGCTTTTCTAACCAGTTCTATTCTGCTTGTAATTTATGTAATTTTGAATTTTAATGATAGGGTGGTTTGGCACCAACAAAAAAAAAAAAATACGTCCGGATAACATTCATAACTAGATCAACCCACACCATTGGAATCATTTGAATTAGACAGAGAACGAAGAGGGGAATGCAATTTTCGCAGTCCGGAAGTACAGCACGAAGCCGAAAATTGAAGGGCATAAGAAAGGAAAGCACATTTATGTTGTGCCGTGTTCGACTGTTGAGCAGTTAGCGTCAAGGTACGCAATTTAGATTCGTTAGTCAGTACTTCTGGTTTCTCCTTTTTGAGACCGTTGGTACTTATATTTTCGTTTAACTTGCTTTCTGTGGTATTTTGTGTTTCTCTTTGTCGAATAGTCGATAACATAATGTCCATCTCTTTTGGATTTTGGTAAGATTTTATACCGCGGTTGGGCTTTACAAACTGCCCTGTTTCTAACTATGTTCTCACATAATTTGAGATCAGTGTTGTCGTTGTTCAGCTTTTTTATTTTATTTTCCTTGTTCACTTTAAATTTCGCTGCTAAAAATTCAATATCGCGCTTGCTTAAATTTTTTGTTAGGAAATCTATGGGACGAAGCTTAGTGGTTGTATGTATGGATTGTCCTATTATAGATGTTAATAATATTAAATAGTTTTTCGTCCATGGATGAATGGTTCATTCAAAGTACCATGTAGCCTTTCTACATCGGCGTTGCCTGTTTTAAGATAAGCTGTTGTTTAATTTCATTTTCTTTCAAAAATTGTTTAACAGCTGCATGCAAGATACAAGTGTCACCATCGGATATAATTTTGCTTGGTTTAACTAGAAATTGGACTCTTTCTTTGATTGCGCTTAAAATTGCTATCCAGTTTCTATCTGATAATTTGTGTATTGTGGCATATTTAGAAAACTTATCTATGGTCGTCAGGTACATTTTATTCCGTTCGGGGTACCAAATATCGATGTGAACAATGTCATTAAATCTATGTGGTGTCTAGGAAATTTGCAAATGTATCTTTAGCGGTCGTCGGTCATGCTTCGCTATGTTGCATATATCACAGTTATTAATAAATTGTTGTATATCAATTTAAGGTTCGGGTAGTATTAGTTCTCCATAAGTTCTATAAACACTTCATCGATCCCTCTATGATTCTTATTGATGTGCTCGCTTTTGATCAGTGAAATTATTTCATTTTTATCTACTATATCTTTGAGTCTGCGATTCGCTTTTACGATTTTAAGTTTATTATTCATCGAGAAATATTTTACATACAATTCCTGGAATTGAATAAACAATGGCAGGCTATCGCAGTATAGACATATAAGCCCTTTATCCATAAGCAGCTTTTTCATTGTTGTTGTTGTTAACGGGCGCTACAGTTCGGGGTGAACCTGGGCCTCAACCAACATGCCTCTCCACCTAGCACGATCTTTCGCTAGTCTTTTCCAATGCCGCACGCCTAGTTGGTTGAGGTCCCCTTCCACCTGTGCGCGCCACCTTAGGTGCGGCCGTCCTCTATTTCTTCGTCCCTCGGGGTTGGATTCAAAGACTCTACGGGCTGGAGCTGTGGTGTCCATTCGCTCTACATGGCCTAGCCATCTTAGGCGTTGGATCCGTAGACGCCTGACCAGACTCATGTCGCTGTACAACCCGTACAGTTCGTGATTGAATCTTCTCCTCCAACCCTCCTCTGTGTTTATGGGACCGAAAATCGAACGCAGAATCTTTCTCTCAAAACGACCAAGGATTTCCTCATCCGCTTTAGATAAAGTCCATGTTTCTGCGCCGTATAACAGGACCGGGATAATTAAGGTCTTATATAAGGTCAACTTGGTCGTACGAGAGAGGGCTCTACTTCTCAGTTGCCTCTTGAGCCCAAAGAAGCAGCGGTTGGCAAGAGTAATTCTGCGCTTGATTTCGAAACTGGTGTCGTTGTTCCAAGTCACCGCGGAGCCGAGGTATATGAAATCCTTAACTACCTCGAACTTATATCTGCCAATATGCACGTTCTGTCCAAGACGTCGGTGGTAAATGTCCTTTTTCGATGACAGCAGATATTTAGTCTTGCCCTCATTAACTGCCAAACCAATTTTTGCCGCCTCCATCTCAATACCCGCAAACGCCTCACTGACATCTCGCTGCGATCTACCTATTATGTCAATGTCGTCGGCGTATGCAAGGAGTTGCGAGGATTTGAAGTAGATTGTGCCTCTTGTATTGGCCTGTGATTTTTGCACAATCATTTCCAATACGATGTTGAAGAAATCACACGACAGCGCATCGCCCTGCCTACATCCTTTTTTGACATCAAAACTATCGGTGAGGTGCTCACCGATTCGGATGGAGCAGCGAGCATTTTCCAAGGTCATCCTGCATAGTCTCACGAGCTTCGCAGGGATGTCAAAAGTAAACATGGCGTTATATAGCTCGTCTCTAATTACGCTGTCGTATGCGGCCTTGAAGTCGACGAATAGATGGTGCGTATCGACTTGAAACTCATTGGTTTTCTCCAGGATCTGCCGTAGTGTGAAGATTTGATCGATGGTGGACTTCCCTGGCCTGAAGCCACACTGATAAGGACCTATCAGCTTGTTTACGAATGGCTTCAGGCGTTCACACAAAACGGCAGCGAAGATCTTGTATGCGACATTAAGGAGACTTATTCCTCTATGGTTGGCGCAGTCAAAGGGATCTCCTTTTTTGTGGATCGGGCAAACAATGCTGAGACTCCATTCCTCGGGCATGCTTTCCTCTGACCATATCTTACAGATGAGCCGGTGCATGCTCCTAACCAGCTCACCCCCAGCCGCTTTGAAGAGCTCTGCAGACAGTCCATCTGCGCCAGCAGCTTTATTCGACTTGAGTTTCGACATGGCAATCTCAACTTCGTCGAGGTCAGGGAGACGGAATTCTCTGCGATCTTCGTCGTTAAAAAATGGATCATTCTGCCTGACGGCGGTATGTTGGTTGTCATCGCCGTTATACAGTCTGCAGAAGTGGTTTTTCCAAATTCTCAGCATCGACTGCGATTCTACTACTAGGTGTCCGTTCTCATCCTTACAGGCCTCCGTTCGGGCTTTATAGCCTTGAGACATTCGTTTTGTCCGCTGATAAAATCTTCGAACGTCGTGCCTGCAATAGCACCTCTCCAAGTTTTCAATCGCCCGCTTCTCGTGCTCTTTCTTTTTTCTCTTGAGAAGCTTATGTTCCTCCCTTCTCTTTAGCTCGTAGAGCTCACGAGCCGCTCTTGTTTTTTTGTGTAGTGAGGCTTTGTATGCCTCCTGCTTTTCCGCATGAATCCTTCTACACTCGTCATCGAACCAGGTGTTTCGTCGTGGTGGAGCTTTAAGGCCCAGCACTTCCGTTGCTGTGCTCTTCAGGGCTTGTTTGCACAGGCTCCATTGTTGCTCTACTGACTGAGTGGAGGATTGAGGTGTATCGGAGAGCTTAAGGGAGACGCGGTTGGCAAAAGCACTGGCGATCTCCGGCGATAGTAGCTTTCCGACGTCATAGCTTGGTGTTCTAACTCTACTCCGCGGTGTTCGTGTTATGCGCTGACGTATCTTGGCTACTATAAGATAGTGGTCTGAATCGATGTTCGCTCCTCGGAAAGTGCGAACATCAAGAATAGTGGAGGAGTGTCTGACGTCAATCGCGATGTGGTCAATCTGGTTGGTGACTGATTGATCTGGCGACCGCCAGGTGCCTTTGTGTATATCGAGGTGGGAAAATCGTGTGCTGGCTACAAGAAGATTTCGCCCCGTGGCAAGGTCGATCAGCCTATGTCCGTTATCGGATGTGGTGTGGCTGTGTTGGCTGTGTTTGCCGATGACCCGCTCAAAGATGCTTTCTTTACCCAGCTTAGCGTTAAAATCCCCTAGTATGATTTTGGTATCATAGCTGGGGCATTTGGTATATGTTCGGTCTAGGAGATCAAAGAAATCATCTTTGATTGAGTCATCCTTGTCTTCCGTGGGGGCATGGACGCATATGAGGCTGATGTTACAGAAATTTGCCTTGATGCGGATCGTTTGAGGCGTTCACTCACATACTGGAAACTTAGGACTTTATGTCTTAGTCCACCTCTAACAACAAATCCGCATCCAAATAGTCTCTGTCCTCTCTCCCTATAGCAGTCACCGTAGTAAATGTCGCAGTTTTTCATCCGCTTTTTACCCGGTCCATTCCATCGCATTTCCTGGATGGCGGTTATGTCCGCTTTATAGCGGTCTAGGGCGTCCGCAAGTTGTTCGGCCGCACGTGGTCTGTTTAGGGACCTAACATTCCACGTACAGAACCGAAGGTCCTTGTTTGTTTTTTGTTTTCTCATAGGGTCGTCAACATAGATCCGTTCCGTTTTATTATCCGAGGCTGTTTTGTGTTTCTGAGCAATTAGTGGTTTTACGGTTATGGTTCGCTAGACCATAGCCCAACCGACACTAATCCTGTTTGGTGGCGCAGGATACTCGCCATTCGGCCTCTTCCGTCAGTAATTTCCCTTTTAAGGAAATTTCCAGATGGCACCACGAGGAGGTGGAAGTAGGAAGTAGCCTTTTCATTAGGTTTAATAAATTACCATCTTCTGTTACTTGCACGAAATTTTGTACCTTTCTATGTATAATTCTAATAGTTACTTTTTCTTTTTCGCCATAAGAGAGGGATATTTGGTTTTTCTTTTATTCGACCTGTCGATTATGTACTTGCCTTCTTTGGAAACTTTCGTTAGTTTCTTGTGTTTAGGTTTACTTTTTATAACAGTTGTGTTTTAAACGATATCGGGACATTGATCTAAGGAAATTGTTTTCCCTTTATTCATGTTGTCAATTCTAATTTCTTTGCCATTTTTGTATTTTTTTTTTTTTTTTGTGTTAACTATTTCCAATGTTGTCTTATCTTTTTCGCCATAGGATAGGTAAATCTGACTCTTATATAAATTAACATGTTTCTCAGCGATATAAATGTACCTAGTCATCTTCCTTTGTACTGTGGACGGTAGCACAGTTGGATGAGATAATAGTATTGCCTTCAGGAACTACGGATGTCATAATAACTTCATCGTTTGTATGACCATAATTCGAAGCGATTCCGTTGTTGAATATATCTGCTAAACTAACTTCATCGTTATGTTCAGACATTTCAATCTTATCGGAACTGTTTACTTGATATTTAATGCTAGTTAACCTTTTCCCTATACTTGCGCGATGTGTGGGGTTAGATAGGTATTGGACAAAGTGTGCTTTTGTAGCGCAAAAAAAAAAAAAGTGGGCGAAGTTAGTGTTTCTTTTCCCTAAATGTTTCGTTTTTAAGATTGGGACAAAAGGGGTTTTGTATTTATTTCACTACGATTCATTTTGTATTTTCTTGTTTTTTTAAGATTCAATTCAATTGTTCATTAGACTGGCACTCAATAATATAATGGCGCGCAAAATGTCAATGTAGTCAGTTATATATGTAAGTATGTATAGGTATCGTATGTATGTACATATATTGTATCGGTATTAGTTTTTTTTTTTTTTTTTTTGTTTTTCAAATAGAAGAAATCGGGCCAAATGGCAATTTTTTATTTTTTTTTCAATAAAGAAAGAAAAAGTTGTATCAGGACCTTAGCACTTGATTGTCACAGGTTGCTTCTTGGTTCTTGCAGAATCCGCCGACGTGACCGAGATAAGGTATTCGTGTGGTGCGATTGTTTGATGTAACCAATTCCAGGTTTGATGCAGGCCGTTGACTCGCATACGAAGACCTAAACAGTCTTTGCTATAATTCTTATTCATTCCTTTAAAATGTAGAAAGTAATTTATAGAAACTGATCACACACGTTCGGATATTTGTATCTTTTTTAAATATATCTACAGATATATTTCAATCGCTCGTAACGTAGATATGTTCGTCGACGAAACGATCCAGTGTTTGTTTTTTTGGGAATTTTTCTTTTTTTTGTTACAATTGTTTAATTGTACATAAGAGGTAAGCGATTGCACCACGTTTTTTTGTCTTGTATTGTATTGTATTCTAATTTTTTTTTTTTTTTTTTTAGTTCAGGGAGCTCAAGCCGTTCAGGTAGCTTTTAACTGCTACATTCACTTTTATTATCAAATTTAGATTAACTTATTGTTCAGGGAGCTCAAGCCGTTCTCGAATTGGATTACACATTCTCTACTCCGAAATACATTGGCCTTTTTCCGACTGCGCCACAAATATGTTCGTCGTTCAAACAAAAACACACAGAACAAAAGGAAACATTTAACTTTCACTTATAAACATTTATTATTGCGAAACGTTTAACCGTCATAATTATTTATTAAACTATTTATTAATCGTTTAACAATACATTGGGATAAGACGGCGGTCGGACTAATAATGAATCAAGCATTGTTTGTTGGCACGGGAAACGAACGTGCGGCGTCGTCTCGTTGCACACTTGATGTTTTTCCCGTAACAACAGACAGTGCGAATCAATGAGTGTTTTATAGAGTGTATTAACGAGAGTGACGTTATGTTACAATATGAATCAATATTAAAAAATAAAACTTATTTTTATATGATTTTTGCTCACAATTCCTTTATTGTTTGACACATATGTAGAAGTTTTCACTAACACTAGTTCTTCTTCTTAATGGGCGTTACAGTTCGGGGTGAACCTGGGCCGCAAACCTAGTTGGCTGAGGTCCGCTTCCACCTGGGTGCGCCATCTTAAGTGCGGCCGTCCTCTGCTTCTTCGTCCTCGGGGTTGGATTCAAAGACTCTCCGGGCTGGAGATTTGGTGTCCATTCGCTCTACATGGCCCAGCCATCTTAGGCGTTGAATCCGTAGACGCTTGACCAGACTCATGTCGCTGTACAGACCGCAAAGTTCGTGGTTGAATCTTTTCCTCCATCCCCCGTCTGCGTTTATAGGCCCGAAAATCACGCGCAAAATCTTTCTATCACACCGACCAAGGGACTCCTCATTCGCTTTTGATAATGTCCATGCTTCTGCGCCGTACCACAGGACCAGGATGATAAGGGTCTTATATAGAGTCAACTTTGTCTTTCGGGAGAGGGCTCTATTACTCAGTTGCCTCCTGAGCCCAAAGAAACAGCGATTGGCAAGAGTGATTCTGCGTTTGATTTCGGAACCGATGTCGTTGTTCCAGGTCACTGCGGAGCCAAGGTCGACGAAGCCCTTAACTACCTCGAACTTATATCTGCCAATACAAACGTTCTGGCCAAGATGTCGGTGGTGAGCGACCTTTTTTGATGACAGCATATATTTAGTTTTGCCCTCGTTTACCGCCAGACCAATTTTCGCCGCCTCCATCTCCATACTCACAAACGCCACATTGACATCTCGCTGTGATCTACCTATTATGTCAATATCGTCGGCGTATGCAAGGAGTTACGAGTATTTGAAATACATAGATTGTGCCTCTTGTATTGACCAGTGATTTTTGCACAATCATTTCCAATATGATGGTGAAGAAATCACACGACAGCGCATCGCCCTGCCTAAATCCTTTTTTGACATCAAAACTATCGGTAAGGTGTTCACCGATTCGAATGGAGCAGCGAGCATTCTCCAAAGTCATCCTGCATAGTCTGACGAGTTTAGCAGGAATTTCAAACGTAGACATAGCGTTTTATAGCTCGTCTCTAATTACGCTGTCGTATGCGGCTTTGAAGTCGACAAATGGGTGGTGAGTGTCGACTTGAAATTCATTGGTTTTTTCCAGGATCTGCCGTAATGTGAAGATTTGATTGACGGTGGACTTCCCTGGCCTGAATCCGCACTGATAACGACCTATCAGCTTATTTATAAAATAACACCTGAAGGTTCACACAAAGCAGCAGAGAAGATTTTGTAGGCGATGTTAAGGAGACTTATTCCTCTATAGTTGGCGCAATCAGAGGGGTCTCCTTTCTTGGGGATCGGGCATACGATGCTGAGACTCCATTCCTCGGGCATGCTTTCCTCTGACCATATCTTACAGATGAGTTGGTGCATGCTCCTAACCAGGTCATTCCCAGTTGCCCTGAAAAGCTCAGCAAACAGTCCGTCTGCGCCAGCAGCTTTTTTCGACTTGAGCTTCGATAGCGTGCTTTCAGGCATGCATTCCTCTGACCATATCTTACAGATAACCTGGTGCATACCCCCAACCAGGTCATCTCTAGCCGCCTTAAAGAGCTCGGTAGTCCATCTACTACAGCAGCTTTGTTGGACTTAAGCTTAGAAAATAGATTCCTAACTTCGTTTGGGTCTGGGGGACGGAATTCTCTGCTATCATCGTCCGCTGTGAAAGGGTCATTCTGCCTGACAGCGGTATCTGTTTCGTCATCGCCATTATACAGTCTGCAAAAGTAGTCTTTCCAGATTCTTAGCACCGACTGTGAATTCACTACTAGGTTTCCATTTTCGTCCCTGCAGGCTTTTGTTCTGACCGTATATCCCTAGCATGTTTGTTTTATTCGTCCATCTCTCCATCTCTACGCTCGCGAGCTTCTCATGCTCTCTTATTTTTTTTTTTTTTTTTTTTTGTTTTGAGAAGCTTATGCTCCTCCCTCCTCTTCTACTCATAATGCTTATGAGCAGCTCTCGGCCTTCTATGCAGCGCCTCTTGATAGACTTGCTTCTTGGTTGCGTATGCCCTCCTACACTCGTCGTCAAACCATGGGTTTCTTTTTGGTGGCGGTTTGAAATCCAGTACCTCAGAAGCAGCACTCTCAAATGTTCGTTCCGTATCCGAACAAGCGTTGCCTTCTCTCCTTGTAGCAGTTGCCGTAATAGATATCACAGTTTCCCATCCGCTTTTTGCCCGGTTCATCCCATCGCACTTCCTGGATTGCGGTAATATCTGCTTTATAACATTCTAGGGTATCCGCAAGTTGTTCGGCTGCACATGGTTTGCTGAGGGACTTTACATTCCACGTATGTACAAAGCCGAATATCAATTTTTCTTTTCGTTTTGTTGTTTCCTGGGTCGTCATCGGTTAATCCGTCGGTTTTTCTTTACAGCCGAGGCTTTTATCGGGTTTATTTGGCTTGTTGGTTTTTTTCAGGTATGGCTTACCGGGCCATAGCCTAACCGACACTTATCCTGTTTTGTCGCGCAGAAAACTCGCCATTCGCCCTTTTCCGTTCGCAAACATTTTTTTGTCGACATATTTGTGTCAATATACACCTAAATATGAACTGATATAATTTCCGAAGTCCTATCTATCATTTTTCCGGAAATATGGAATGTTGCCTATAGGCAACATTGGGCAATAGTGGTAAATTTAAAACACATATGGAATGTAATCTTTTATTTAGATATTTTTATTGAATTTAAGTATGATACGATACAAAGCAAAATTTTTTGCACTTTGAGCGTGGAAGGCCAGTTTAACACATCCTGTATGAACCCCCTTTGAACCCCATTGTACCCAATGGCTAGTTTGGTCCAGACATACTTTTTTCAGGTTCTGCACAATAGTCTCATTTACGAGAGCTTGTAGAAGCTAGGGCTGGTGATGATGGACCTGATGATGATAGACCTGGGGATGATGGAGCTGGTGATGATGGAGCTGGTGATGATGGACCTGGTGACGATAAAGCTGGTGATGACGGACCTGGTGACGATAAAGCTGGTGATGATGGATTCGATAGCAAAGCGTTCTTCATTTCCCTTTGTAGTAAGTTTGGGCGGCCCCTCTTGCGTGGTATGATGGTTAAATTCGTTACGTTCAGTAATTCATTGGCAATGTCCAGTTGAAAATCAAGTAGTGACATATAATTTTTTCTGCGCTCAAATGTTTTAGTTCTCAGCGGTACAAAAGCCAGCTGTTGACTACTGTAGAGTTTATGCACCAGTAAGTACTACGCATGTACCATTTATTTGATCGGTGGTTGATTTTGTACAGCTCTAGTAACATGTCTGCAAGGTCAACTCCTCCCATATGTCTATTATAACATTCGACTAAACCTGGACGAGGGATCGACACATACTTTTTCTCTTTTCTGCACCTTCGGTTACATTCACTCATTGGGTACAATCTTTTTATCATACCACCGACAAACAATCAAATTGTGTGCATTCTCAAATTCGAAATAACTTGATCCTCGGCCGTTCCTCTGCAGTTCTTTTCAGTTTTCAGTTCACAAATTTTTATCCTAATATACCTTCAAAGCAATCATAAGACTGACCGAGGTGAACCAATTGTCAAAGAATAATTTAAAATGTCGATTACTTGTAATATTCGTCGATAAATAAAGAACTATGTCCGAGGATATTTCTAACCCATAAGATGGGCATATTTCTTCCCCAACATATAGAGTAAAATCGTACATAACTCCCGAAACACCAGATTGGGGTTGTTCAGCATTATCACTTATATAGTAACACTGCCTTATTTTGTTAAACCGATTTCTTGAAAATGATTGTGCTATCGCTAGAAGCCTGAATTTTTGCGCCCATGCCATTTTTATGTGTGGTATTCTCACTGAACCCAAGTACAATAATACACCGATGAATCTCCTTATTTCATAAGGTTCACATTTTAATTCTACGCCACTCGTTTGCAAAGCATAGTTGTTCGTTTCATCACTGATTTATTCAATAACTTCATCATCGAAAAATAGGACAAAATAAGCTAACGGTTCCTTGGGCTTACTATATGGAGATGACTTCGTTTTTCCAAACCGTATCGCCCTCATTCACCCCGGTACTTATCTCAAACTATTTCACTACTAGGTTCTGTGACGCCCCCAACAAGCTCCTCAATCGAACCAATCTCTACGCTACTTTCACCCACATTATGTAACGTTTCCTCTATCATATTTTCCAACAACTCAATTTTGTAATTTCCTGCTGGATCAAACCTTTAGATTCCATTTCTGACAAAGAAAATATACTTACTATATGAAATTTGAGCATTATGGACCATGGAGCATTTGTTTGAAAAAATACTGATGTCAAACTTGCAACTTTCTTTTCACCTTTATCGTTTTATTTCATTGACTTACCTATTTTCAGTTCTACAGTTCACTTTTTATTCAAATATACTTTCAGCTATTTTTTTATTAAATTTTTTCCAAACATACTTTTTACAATTTTTTTTATAGCTTGTGGACACTTAGAAGACAGGCACGCAAATGAACAATAGCAATGCTTGATTCACGAAATTTCCGCACTTCGCATACTTAAGAGTCATAGTTGTTGTCCAAAAAAATCCGTTATCAAAAATAATAAGAATAACGGGAGTTATAAGCGCATCATTGCCTATAGGCAACATTGGGCATGAAAGGGTTAAAATAGAAATCCCCAGGTGGCACCACGATGAGGTGGAAATAGGTCTTACTAAAACCCGTTATTACGCTAAGCTTTTTGTCCTAATCCAAGCACTCAACATTTCTACAAACAAGGATGCCTACGAAGTAATGCCTGATCCACAATACTGCGTTAGTGCTAGCTGAGACATCCAATCCAAGCAATTCAATGGGGTAGTCTTAAATACTGCGTTTGCGTTGGCGAGCTTACGTTCATTGAAAAATGAGAGGAAATAAGAAAAAATGAGAGGAAATAAGAAAAAATGAGAGCAAATAAGAAAAAATGAGAGCGAGAGAAAACGTAAACTCACGTAACCAAAGCAGATAAAAGTCAAACACGTCGAAAATTTCTGTGCGTTTGAACATCTGTTGCTGTGTATTGATGTGTATGCTGTATCTGTGTATTTTGTGGTTTGTGTTGTGTGCGTTTACTTTGACATGGAGCAGCCGAAAAAATTGAATTGTCATTTTCAAAGCATGCGTCGAGGCATTTCTCAACGAAATTAAAATACAACCTTTTGACTCATTAACGTACACAAAAATTGTCAAAACACTAAAATCTAAAAACACGCAGTTCTATACTCTTATACCCAAAGAACAGCGCAGCTTCAGAGTGATGTTACGAAATATGCAGATCAACAGATCGACAAGAAATTAAAAAAGAGCTTAACGAATACGGGCACACTGTTTCGAATATACACAACATCCTACAACGAGGAACTAAAATGCCACTTTCACTCTTCTCTGTTGAACTTCAAAGCAATAAAAACAACAAGGACATCTATAACATCACACACCTAATACGCTGCAAAATTGCATTCGAGCCACAACACCAAAAAAGAACGATTCCCCAATGCATGAACTGCCAAAAATACGGACACACCAACAACTTCTGTACGCTGGAACCAGCCTGTGTAAAGTGTGCAGGCAAACATAGGACGTCTGAATGTACATTAAGCCCCGACTCATGCAGTATAAAATGCCAACTCTGCGGCGAAGCTCACACTGCAAACTACAAAGGCTGTGAAGTCTACAAAACTCTGAAAGTACAAAGATTCCCGTCGCTCAGAAAAAAGACAATAGAAGACCCAGAGATTACCACTGAAGACAAAAACCATAACGCAAATAAGAACAAAACAACCACGACCTCAACTAATCAAATGTCTACATATGCTGACGTCAATAAAAACACTCCCACCCAGAAAGCGCCCAAAAATATTCCTAATATACCTATTCCGACTACAAACAACAAACAAGAATACAACAATACTCCGACTACAAACAACAAACAAGAAAACTTGTCAAATTCTTCAGACGACCTATCCGAAATCAAACAAATGATGAAACAGCTGATAACGCAGATTTCTAACATGATGAACATACTAACCTTATTAATGACTAAACTTAGCAATGGACAGTAATACATATCTAAAAATAGTCATATGGAATGCAAACGGACTGATCCAACATGCGCAGGAATTAGGACAATTCATTAAAAACAACTCGATCGACATTCTTCTAATATCAGAGATACACTTCACAAATAAAAGCTTTCTAAATATCTAAAATATCTACATATAAAAATTTTCCACACGAACCATCCCAGCGGACGAGCTCACGGAGGTACATCAATCATTATCAGACAAGAAATTAAATGCTATGAAATCGAAGGATACAAAAAAGATTATCTACAAGCGACGAATATTCAAATCCATGACACGCAAGGACCGCTTACCATTTCTTCATTATACTGCCCGCCTAAACATACAATCAGCACCCTGGAGTATGGAGCATTCTTAGAACATAAAGGACCACGTTTCATCGCAGGAGGTGACTTCAACGCAAAGAATACGGATTGGGGCTCAAGACTGACCAACAAAAAGGGAAGTAACCTTATGGAAGCATTGACTAGCTACAATCGCAAGTTTCTTAGCACTGGAGAACCCACATATTGGCATACGGACCCCAGGAAGAATCCAGACCTTATGGATTTTTGTATTACTAAGCAAATTAACCTAAACCTACTTACAATGAAATCTTGTCTTGACCTGTCCTCTGACCACTCACCTATATTAATTGGATACCACCAAAAAGCCCAACTGAACAAAACTATGCCGCACTTAACAAACCACAAGACAGACTGGAATGCGTATCGCGAATTAATTGACAAACAAATTGATATTAAAATCCCACTAAAATCTCCGAAGACTTAGAGAGCGCAATAATCCACTTCAACGACTTACTCTACCTTGCTGCACTGAAATCGACACCTACACTGAAGCAACCAACCAAGGCCTACGCACCCACGTCAAACTTTATCAGACAAAAAATGAAAGATAAACGCAAACTAAGAAAAATTTGGCATTCAACCAGATCCCCACTCGACAAAGCTAAACTCAATAAAGCGACGAAAGAACTAAAAGCAATCCTGAAGGAAGACAAAACCGCAACTTAACTAAATATTTAATGAAAGTTTCAGCAACTCAAAAAACTAACTACTCGCTATGGAACCTAACTAAGAGACTAAAAAACGGGACCACTCACCAGCTACTATTGATGAATGCTGATGGATCCTGGTCCAGAACCCATGCGGACAATGCTAAAACCCTGGCTGACTACTTCAAAAGCACATTCACAAGCACTATCAACGAACAAAACTTTTTAGCCCCACCTACTACACTACAATCAACACAAACTTAAAAAAAATTACCACGAACGAAATAAAACTCTATCTAAAAGATAGACTCAACCAAAGAAAAGCTGCCGGGTATGATATGATCACTGGAAAGCTGCTAAAGCAACTCCCTGACAAAGGCATCGTATACCCCAGACAAATTTTCAATGCTAAATTACTACCCCAAAGTTTGGAAAGTGTCCAAAATAATAGCCATTCCCAAGCCAGGCAAAGACCCAACAATGACCAACTCATATAGGCCAATAAGCATATTACCTATTACATCGAAGATTTTTGAAAATATGTTACTTGACCGTATTAACATAGTTGTAAGACATAAAAATCTCATACCGGACCACCAATTTGGATTTCTGCAAAAGTACTCGACAATTCAACAGGTTCACCGAGTTACCAATAAAAAGGTTCTGCGTGCAGTTTACCTAGATGTTGCGAATGCTTTCGATAGTGTTTGGCACAAAGGACTCTTGATTAAACTTAATAAAATGTTACCAGACTACCTAGCATTAATCAAAAGTTATTTAGAGGACAGGCACTTCTATGTGCAATATAGTGATGAATGCTCCGAACTATGCAAAATAGACGCAGGTGTCCCTCAAGGAAGTGTTCTAGGACCAACGCTTCTTCTCTACACATCCGACACACCGAGACCAACTAACTCCATGCTAGCTACATTCGCAGACGACACGGTTATTCTATCTTCCAACAGATGCATTAAACTTGCTACATAAGAAGCTAACTTAGCCCTAGATAGGACAGCTGACTGGTTCCGCAAATGGGGAATCAAGATAAACGAGAACAAAACCGTACAAGTCATATACACGACAAAAAGAAACTTTGCTCCACAAGGTATCAAACTAAACAACAAAGAAATTATTATCGATAACGCTGCAAAGTATCTGGGAATAATTATAGACAACAAACTAACATGGAAACAGCATATAATATTCAAACGTAACATCATCAAAAATAAATTCAGGCAGTTATTCTGGCTTTTGGGAAAAAAACTCCACGCTATCCATAGAAAACAAACTCCTTATATTTTCTTCTTAGTGGGCGCTACAGTTCGGGGTGAACCTGGGCCTCAACCAGCATGCCCCTCCATCTAGCACGATCTTTCGCTAGCCTTTTTCATTGCCGCACACCCAGTTGGCTGAGGTCCCCTTCCACCTGTGTGCGCCATCTTAAGTGCGGCCGTCCTCTGCTTCTTCGTCCCTCGGGGTTGGATTCAAAGACTCTCCGGGCTGGAGCTGTGGTGTCCATTCGCTCTACATGGCCCAGCCTTCTTAGGCGTTGAATCCGTAGACGCCTGACTAGGCTCATGTCGCTGTACAGCCCGTAAAGTTCGTGGTTGAATCTTTTCCTCCATTCCCCGTCTGCGTTTATAGGCCCAAAAATCACGCCCAAAATCTTTCTCTCGAGCCGACCAAGGGCCTCCTCATCGGCTTTTGATAGTGTCCATGCTTCTGCGCCGTACAACAGGACCGGGATGATAAGGGTCTTATATATAGTCAACTTTGTCGTTCGGGAGAGGGCTGTATTACTCAGTTGCCTCCTGAGCCCAAAGAAACAGCGATTGGCAAGAGTGATTCTGCGTGTGATTTCGGAACTGATGTCGTCGTTCCAGGTCACTGCGGAGCCAAGGTAGACGAAGTCCTTAACTACCTCGAACTTATATCTGCCTCTACAAACGTTCTGGCCAAGACTTCGGTGGTGAGCGTCATTTTTTAATGACAGCATATATTTAGTTTTGCCCTCGTTTTTTTTTTTTTTTTTTGTTGAAGGCTTCTGCTCTCCGCTGGAGCACTCAGACGCAATCACTGGTCCATTGTACTCCAGATTGCCCTCGTTTACTGCCAGACCAACTTTCGCCGCCTCGAACTCAATACTCGCAAACGCCTCATTGACATCTCGCTGTGATCTGCCTATTATGTCAATATCGTCGGCGTATGCAAGGAGTTGCGAGGATTTGAAATAGATTGTGCCCCTTGTATTGGCCAGTGATTTTTGCTCAATCATTTCCAATATGATGTTGAAGAAATCACACGACAGCGCATCGCCCTGCCTAAATCCTTTCTTGACATCAAAACTATCGGTAAGGTGCTCTCCGATTCGGATGGAGCAGCCAGAATTCTCCAAAGTCATCCTGCATAGTCTGACAAGCTTAGCAGGTATGTCAAAGGTAGACATAGCGTTGTGTAGCTTGTCTCTAATTACGCTGTCGTATGCGGCTTTGAAGTCGACAAATAGGTGGTGAGTGGCGACTTGAAATTCATTGGTTTTCTCCAGTATCTGCCGTAGTGTGAAGATTTGGTCGATGGTGGACTTCCCTGGCCTGAATCCGCACTGATAAGGACCTGTCAGGTTATTTACAAAAGGCTTCAGGCGTTCACACAAAACGGCAGAGAAGATTTTGTAGGCGATCTTAAGGAGACTTATTCCTCTATAGTTGGCGCAATCAGAGGGGTCTCCCTTTTTGTGGATCGCGCATACGACGCTGAGACATCATTCCTCGGACATGCTTTCCTCTAACCATATCTTACGGATGAGCTGGTGCATGCTCCCAACCAGGTCATCCCCAGCTGCCTTGAAGAGCTCAGCAGAGAGTCCGTCTGCGCCAGGAGCTTTATTCGACTTGAGCTTCGATATGACAATCTTAACTTCGTCGAGGTCAGGGGGACAGAATTCTCTGCGGTCTCCGTCGATTAGAAAAGGATCATTCTGCCTGTATTTCGTATTTCGTATTTATTGTGGCACAGATTTTAGGTAATTACAATTGGGTTATACAGAGATTCGGTTATAGATACCTTACTACTAAAATAAATACAATAATTTAGATAATATATCACAGAGTTAGCCATATTTGAAGGAAAAGCCACTAAAAACCTTCATTAAATTTAAGTTTGTGAGCTTCGCCGGAGGGAAGAGAGAAGTGATTATACACTTGATTTCAAATTTGACAGTGTAATATATTAAAAACATGAAATGAAACAATAGTAATAAACAAAAAATAATTAAATAAATAATACAAAAACAGATGAATAAGTGAATAAATAGATAAATAAATAAGTAGATATATATATTTAAAAATAATAAATAAATAAATAACAAAAAATAAATAAATAAATAACAAAAAATAAATAATTAGCAAAAAAAAAAAAAAATAAATAACAAAGAATAAATAAATAAATATAAAAAAAAAAATAAATAAATAAATAAATAAATATATAAATAATAAATAAATACCTAAAAAATAGGGGAATTGCACTTATTATGTAGCCAAATTTGAAATCAAGTCATTGTCGGATGATAAGCAACCTACGTTATAATGATAGTTAAGTTTTTCAATTCTGGTTGCAACCATTTCTATGTTAGCCGTTTTATGTAATTCGTCTGTTGAGAAGAACCAAGGCAGGTTTAGGATCATCTTCAGTATTTTATTTTGCTTCACTTGCAGTTTTTGCAAATGACTTTTTGCGCACTTACCCCAGACAGGGGATCCATAGAACATAATTGCTTGGAATATGGCCTTAAAGATTAGCAATTTGTTGGCATCGTTTAAATTCGAGTTTCTACATATGAAAGGATAGAGAATTCTTATCATGAGATTAATTTTAGCTGTAATTTTTTGAATATGATAGCTGAATGTTAAACGCTTGTCTAAGTATATTCCAAGATACTTAGCATTTGATTTCCACTCGACTTGAGTACCGTTAATAAAAAGATTGTTGCTTGGGAGGAAACAAGCTTTTCTTTTTCGAGTGAAAAAGATAGCTTGAGTCTTATGAGCATTAATTTTCATTTTCCAATTGCTACAATATTCTTCGATGATGTTTAATCCCGATTGCAAATTGGTTTCAATGTTAAAACCAATTACATCAGAGGAATAAATGCAAGTATCGTCAGCAAATAGGGCAATGTTACAATTTGGTAAGATGGGGAAATCGCAGGTATAAATGTTAAAGAGGACAGGACTAAGGACAGATCCTTGCGGAACACCAGCGTTAATCAGTTGATTGTCCGAGAGGTTTTGGCTAATGGACACTTTAAAGCTACGGGATGATAAGAATGATTGGATTATTTTAATAAGATAGAGCGGACAATGAATGTTCAGTAGTTTATGCAATAAACCATCATGCCAAACAGTATCGAATGCTTTTTCTATATCCAAGATCACCATGCCAGTACTTTTGCCCTCGGAAAAATTGTTTTTAACATCTTTAGTTATACGATGCACTTGATGAATAGTGCTATGAAAAGCTCTAAATCCAAACTGTTCACGTGGTAAAATGGGATTACTGTCAATAAAAGATACAATTCTGTTCTTTATAACTTTTTCTAGGCATTTACAGAGAGAGCTTAACAAACTAATTGGCCTATAGCTACAAGGTAAGTTAGGTGATTTGCCAGGCTTTAGAATAGGAATTACCTTAGCCGCTTTCCATCTATTAGGAAAATATCCCAATGTAAGGCAATTATTTAAGAGATCTTTCAATTTCTTAAGTACAAAATCAGAAAGATTCTTAAGACATAGGTTTTTTAATCCATCGAAACCAGACGATTTTCTAGGTTTTAAACCATGTATAATGTCCTTGAGTTCACTAAGATGTATTGGATGAATATTACTTAGCGGGTGGGAATTTATAAAGTTTAGTGACTGTTCTACAGCAGATACAATATGTGTAGCTGGGGTGAGATTATTAGCAATTAATTGGTTTTTAGAGAAGTTGATAGCTAGCGCGTTAGCTTTTTCAGAGCAAGAAAGCAAAACAGAGCTGCCTGACTTAAGCGGAGGGACGTGTGTGTGTTTTTTTTTAATTACCTTAAGCACATTCCAAAATGGTTTACTACCTTTATCCAGATTTTGCAGTCGTTCATTCCACGATTGATTTCTGAAATTGGCAATAGCGAATTTAACCAAACTGTTCATTTTATTATATTCTTGTAGATAGTAATCGTTTCTTGTACGTCTCCATCTATTTCTGCAAGTATTTCTTAGTGCTATCATTTCGAGAACAAAATGCGGGAGAACAGTGGACGAATGCCTTCTGATCGTTTTCTTCGGCACTGACTGTTCAACACTTTCTAAAATGGCAGTTGTAAAAGTGTTTACATTTTCATCTATTGCAAATTGGCTGTTGTTTTCAATCAGTGTATTTTCTAATTTTGCTCGAGTAAGTCTTCTAAATAAGCCCCAGTTAGCTTTTCTGAAGTCATAAATCCTATTTGTGCATTGAACAGGAGAAGCTATTACACTACATTTCACCGGTAAATGATCCGAACTGAGTTCATTAAAGGTAATGGGTGGAGTAAAGAGATCAGGCATGTTTGTTAAAAATAGGTCTAAAGTAGATGGGTTCCTATTCCTACAGGCTGGCACATAAGAAGGATTAGGTGGATACAGAATTTCAAAGGGATGTCTTGAGTTTAGGTCTGCAAGGATGTTGCCCCAAGTATTAGCCCTAAGACAACCCCAGAGCCTATGTCTACAGTTAAGATCGCCGCCTACTAGGAATAAGTCATTGGTGTTAACTAGTCTTAGGAAATCAGTGCGGAGATCAATTCGCCTTTGAGGTGATGTTCTTCCGCCTGGAAAATAGGCACAATAAACTTTTAACGAAAGACCATTAACAAAAGGAATTTCAACACCAATGGCTTCAATTAATTTCGTACTGGTAATAGGAAGTAATTTGTGTTTGATTGTACGTCTAATTACAACGGCAACACCGCCACCACTTCTCTCTTCCCTGTCCAGACGATAGCTTTTATATTCAAGGTTAGACAAATTATCAGATGAATTTAGCCAGGTTTCTGAGACTAATGCTAAGTCTATATTGTATTTCCTAAGAAAGGAATAAAATTCTAGTTGTTTCCCTCGAATGCTTCTAGCATTCCAACATATTATATTTACGCTACATAAATTCATTTCTTAGATGTATACAGGTATTTGATAGTAAGTTGGGCAATAATATTGAATTGTTCCGCCTTAGTAGAACAATTACCAAGCAAGGTGATCATCTCTGTAGTAAGAGCATTAATTTCATCAAAAGAGAAGAGTTCTTCGTTGTTCTTCACATTATTGTTGTTGTTGGTAGGCTTAGTCCATACATGTGGGGACTGGAAGTTATCAGAAGCCTTGGTTGCCAAGTCAGCTGGTAGTTTGCGCTGGGGTGACAGAGAGGGAAAATCCAAAATGTTGGATTCAAAAGTTGGTTGTGCTCTCCTGATGTGTTGTGTTTTGTTTTTGGTCGAAAGCTTTTCTCTCATCTCAAGAAAGCTTTGGCGGCTAACGCATGATAGGTCAGTTGACTTATGTGTACCATTGCAATTAGCGCATTTCAAATTTTTGGAAGTGCATTCAGATGTTTTATGGCATTCGGAGCAGATGGCGCAATGGGTCTTTATATGGCAGTTTTTTTCTCCATGTCCATACATCTGGCAGTTGTAACATTGTGTTACTCTATTTAGTTGTCTTCTCGCGAAGTCCCATTTGACTTGAGTCTTGAAAATGCTTCGAAATTGTTTTTTTAGGTCTGCCAGTCGTATGGATCCAGTTTCAAGAAAAACCAGATAAAACACATCAACGAAGCGTTCATACTGCTTCTTAATGAGTTTAATGTTTTGACACTTTAACCCAAGTGACACTAGTTCATTTTTAAGCTCTTCAGTAGGCAATTCATCTAACCCATACAATATGACCTTGAATGACCTCGATGTTGGTAGGTCATGAGTAAAAAATTGCACATTCTTTAATTTTAATAAATTGCACAGCTTTTGATGTGAGTCAACACTTTCACAGTTTATCTTTATACCGATACTCATTTTCTTCACAGAATAATTTAAAATTTTATTATCACGAAGTAGAGTATGGATTTCATTAAGATGTTTTTGCAAAACACACACTGATGGAATTTTAGCTTTTTTGTTTGATACGGATGAAGTTAAAATTTCATCACACTCGATATCTTCATTGTCCGAATCCGGTAAGCACTGTAGGGGCGCGAAATAATTTGTTCTTGAGTTTTTAGTTCTAGAACTCATTTTTAACACTTTTATGTTAGAAGACCTTTGGTCTTCAACATTGGGTGAACGATCGCGTTTGGGAATTTTCGGGATTTGTCTTGTACGAGCAGTAAGGAAGAAAACAACTTTCTCGGTTAAAGCTCCGAACAGAACTGCAAATCATTCTGCCTGACAGCGGTATATTGACTAACATCGCCGTTATACAGTCTGCAGAAGTGTTTTTTCCATATTCTCAGCATCGACTGCGATTCTACCACTAGGTGTCCGTTCTCATTCCTGCAGGCTTCCGTCCTGGCTTTATAACCTTGGCATGCTCGCTTTATCTGTTGATAAAACTTTCGAACGTCACGCCTGCAGTAACACCTCTCCAAATCCTCAATCGCGCGCTTCTCGTGCTCTTTCTTCTTTCTTCTAAGAAGCTTATGCTCCTCCCATCTTTTAACTCGTAGAGCTCACGAGCTGCTCTTGTTATTTTATGCAGCGAGGCCTTAAATACATCCTGCTTCGTTGTGTGAATCCTCCTGCACTCGTCATCGAACCAGTTGCTTCTTTGTGTTGGATCCTTGAAACCCAAAACTTCGGATGCAAAGCTTTTCAGGGCTTGTTTGCAAAGGCTCCACTGCTATTCTATCGACAGTGTGGAGGATTGAGGTGTATGGGGAGAGCTTAAGCGAGACGCGATCCGTAGAAGCACGAGCAGTTTCTGGCGATAGTAGCTTTTCGACGTCATAACTTTGTATTCTTACTCTACTCCGCTGCGTTCGTGATATCCGTAAGCGCATCCTGGCTACTACAAGATAGTGGTCCGAGTCGATGTGAGCCCCTCGGAAAGTTCGAACATCATGAATAGTGGAGGTGTGTCTGACGTCGATCGCGATGTGATCAATCTGGTTGGTAGTCGAATGATCAAAAGACCGCCAGGTGCCTTTGTGTATATCGAGGAGCGGGAAGCGCATAGTGGCTAGAAGGAGATTTCGCCCCGTAGCAAGATCAATCAGCCTGTGTCCGTTATCGGAGGTGGTGTCGTGTAGGCTATGTTTGCCGATGACTCGTTCAAAGATGCTTTCTATACCCAGCTTAGCATTGAAGTCTCCCAGTACAATTTTGATGTCATAGCTGGGACATTGGGCATACGTTCTGTCTAGGAGCTCGTATAATTCATCTTTGGCGGAGTCATCCTTGTCTTCCGTGGAGGCGTGGACGCAGATCAGGCTGATGTTAAAAAATTTAGCCTTGATACGGATTGTTATGAGGCGTTCGCTCACATGCCGAAAGCTCAGGACTTTTTGCCTTAGTCCACCTCGAACAAGAAATCCGCATGCAAACAATCGTTGCCCTCTCTCCCTATAGCAGTCGCCGTAGTAAATATCGCAGTTTTTCATCCGCTTTATACCCGGTCCATTCCATCGCATATCCTGGATGGCGGTGAAGTCCGCTTTATAGCGGTCTAGGGCGTCCGCAAGTTGATCGGCTGCACGTGGCCTGTTTAGGGACCTAACATTCCACGTACAAAGCCGAAGATCATTGCCCTTTTTTCGTTTTTTGCAAGGGTCGTCAACATAAATCCGGTCCGTTATATCCGAGGCTTGTGGTTGTTTAGGAGTTTGTGTTTTTTTTTTACAGTTGCAGCTTACTAGGCCGTAGCCCAACCGACTTATCCTGTTTTTTTGGCGCAGGAGGCTCGCCATTCGCCCTTCCCCGTCTGCAATTTCCATAGGAAATCTCCAGATGGCACCACGATGAGGTGGGGATAGGACTTACTAACAGTACCGCAAGATGTTCGACTGCGGTGGTTCTTCTCGCTTTTTAGCAGGCCAGCATCCGTCGGATAGATGCTACCCCTACGAGGCCTTTGTTAGCCCTTTGCCATCCAAACTCCTTATATACAAGACAATAATAAAACCCATATGGACCTACGGGATCCAAGTCTGGGGCACTACCTGCATGACAAACTTGAACATTATCCAACGACTACAAACAAAAATCCTACGGACGATAGTCAATGTATCGTGGTATATTACTAACGAAGACCTGCAGCGCGATCTCAAGATAACCAGAGTTAACGACGAAATCATAAAAATAAGCAGAACACATCAAATCTCACTATATTACCACCCAAACAACGAATTACACCGGACCAGGAAATGATCGCAAGAAGACGTTTAAAAAGACGCAAGCCAGTGGCCCTCCAATCTTAATTTTTTGTGTACCATCTCGTTACTTTATTGTACTCAATGTATACCCTATTAAGCGTTAAAAAGTCAAAAAGGTATGATAATTGGTAATGATAATCAACTTATTCTGTCCAACCTGAATTTGTAAGGCATTGGCCACAAATATCATTGCATCACCATCCTGTATTTTTAATAACAATTACTAGGTGTCATTCAGACAGATGTAATTTATATTTGGGAATAAAAAAAAAAGAAGTTTTTTGTTAATTTTGTTAGCATACAATTTAATAAATGTATATTATTTTCTGAACATTCAGAGGGGCAAATGTCGACTCTGACCACTTCCTCGTAGCAGCAAGATTCAGAGCTCGACTGTCCAATGTCAGAAAGCTGCACCAGCCCATCAGGAGGAGGTTCGACATTGGGCGCCTGAGCACACCGGAGGTTGCCAGAGTCTACAGGGAGCAGCTGAGCGAAAGACTCTACGTAATGCCTACGTCGAACACAAATGCTAATAATATGTAGCTGCATTGCCGCTCAGCCATTCAGGAAGTAGCCGAAACTACCTTAGGATACCTACCACCCCCGACAAGAAACCCGTGGTATGATGGCGAGTGTGAGCAGAAAAAGGCAGCAACCGACGAGGCGTACCAAAAGGCGCTGCAGAGGCAAACCAGGGCAGCGCAAGAAGAGTACCGAGCCAGAAGAAGGGAGGAGAAAAAACTACTGCGACAAAAGAAAAGAATCTTCGTAGCCTCCCAGCTCAAGGATACCGAGGAGTCTAGGCATAAACATAAAATACGAGCCTTTTACAAGAAAGCCAAAGGCCTTGCAGGAGGCTTCAAAAAGGGCACCCAGGCTCTTCGAAACTGCGAGGGTAATCTTGTCACCGACCCGCAAGGAATAGTGGATGCATTTAAGCACACTTCCAGCAGCTGCTTAACGAGCATGACCAAGAGAGAGTGGTAGGGAAGGAAGAAATCCCAACTCCAGCCGCTGAAGTAGTCCTCCCAACCAGCATCGAAGAAGTCGGCACAACTACTCAGAAGCTGAAGAACAACAAGGCCGCAGGCTCAGATGGCTTGCCATCAGAGCTCTTCAAGGCTGGCGGCGATGTTCTGGTAGGGAGCATTCACCAGATCATCTGCAGAATTTGGGAAAATGAAAGCATGCCCGACGACTGGAATACCAGCTCTATATGCCCCATCCACAAAAAAGGCGATCCTACCTCTTGCAAGAACTATAGAGGTATATCCCTGCTCAATGTCGCATACAAGATCCTGTCCAGCGTATTGTGTGAACGTCTAAAACCATTTTGCACCGCACTAATCGGCAGCTATCAGTGCGGCTTCCGGCCCGGCAAATCAACTATAGACCAAATTTTCACACTTCGACAAATCCTGGAAAAGACCAACGAGTTTCGAATCGATACACACCATCTTTTCATCGATTTCAAAGCCGCATACGACAGCATTCATCGTGAAACACTGTTTGGGGCGATGGCCGAATTCGGGATCCCGGTAAAACTGATCCAGTTGTGTCGCGCCACGCTAAAAATCACGCGATGCACCGTGCAACTCGGTTCTAGGACATCGGAACCATTCGAAACATGCACCGGATTTCGGCAAGGAGATGCGCTGTCATGTGACTTCTTCAACCTGGTGCTGGAGCAGATAGTGCGACGGGCAGGCGTCAACAGGGAAGGCACTATCTTTTACAAGTCCATCCAGCTGCTAGGATACGCGGATGATATCGACATCATCGCGTGTTCTCGCCGTGGCATTGTGGAAGCATTCACGGCGATTGAAGAACAGGCGAAAAGAGTTGGTCTTAAGATCAATGAGGACAAAACGAAATACATGCTGTCAAGCAAGAACCAATCCGTCGCTCACAACCTGGGACAAAACATAACAATTGACAGCTACAATTTCGAGGTAGTTAAGGAGTTTGTCTACCTCGGGGCAAACGTAAATTCCATAAATGACACCACAGTGGAGATCCGGCATAGAATCGCCCTTGGCAACCGTTGCTACTTCGGCTTGTCCAAACAACTGGGGTCAAAACTCCTCACTCGAAAGAAAAAAGTCATGCTTTACAAAACGCTCATTCTGCCAGTCTTGCTGTACGGAGCCGAAAGCTGGACGATAAGCAGGACAGCGGAGCTGATTTTGGGTTCTTTCGCCGGGTTCTGCGCCGGATATTTGGTCCTGTCTGTGAGGAAGGTGAATGGAGAAGAAGACACAACCGTGAACTCTACGAGCTGTACCAAGATGTGGATGTAGTCCGGAAGGCAAGGATCCGTCGACTACACTGGCTCGGCCGCATCGAGCGCATGGACATCAACGCTCCAGCTAAGAGGGTCTTCGACTCCGAGCCTCCTGGTTCGAGAAGAAGAGGAAGACCGAACCTCCGGTATAAAGACCAAGTAATCGCGGATGTAGGACATCTTGGTCTTGACAACTGGAAGCAGCGTGCCCGGGACCGTCAAGGATGGAAGGCAGCTATAGCTCAGGCTCAGATCCTCCATGGATCGCTGGCCTGATAAGTAAGTAAGTATATTATTTTCTGTTAATATTAATTTGTCGGAAGACTTAGATTAAACCTAGAAAGGTAACTTTATTTTTTAGTACGTTACAGGTAACCATTCGTCGATTCGACGAAGTGATATTTGACTTCGTTTTTAAAGAAAAGTTATTAAGTAATTCTTGTGAAGTAAGAATATTTTGTGTTTATTAGGTGTTGTTTATTAAGAAAACGTAAAAAAATTGTTTTTTTTTTTAATTCTTGAGTTTTTATTTTCGAAATAGTCCTTGGAGCCATTGTTTTTGAGATCACTTGCTTTGTTTTTTTGTAAAAAGAAGTGAAAACTCAAAAGTTTATTCACTAGTTAACAGAACATATTAAAAATAAAAAACGAAAATAAATTATTTGGTAATTTGTTGCAGAGGTCAACTGTATGCTCTTCACATGAGCTTGCAGTTTTGAGATGGCTTGTGTTTTTTATTATTATAAATACATTTTTTTTAATTAAAAAAAGTAGGAACTTAAAAGATAATTGTTGGTATAACAAAACATAATAAAAGTAAAAAATAAACAAAATTATTTCGAGCATTTGGGTACTGCAGAGTTCAACTTTATGCTCTCCACATTTGCTTACATAACATTTACGAGTAAGCAGCAGATTATGCCATGGAATTCTTCGTCCTCTTGCTGGGCCTAGTGAAACACTCAATTTATGTCTGTTATTATCTTTTTCTGTTCTTATTCTTCTTTGTTCTTCAGTTTCTTCTTGTCTTCTTTCAATTATCTTCTGTCTTTTGTTCTGAATTTGTTCTTCTGTTCTATTCGCATACCATGACTGAGAGAGTATGAGAGAGACTGTGTGTGTGTGTGTGTGTGAGAGAGAGTATGAGCACATGTGCTTTTTGCTACAAACTCTAGCATTAGATTGTACCGTTCTAGGTTAAGCGGCCTACACACACGCTACGGATCGAATGGATCTGTTTGAACTCATTTCGCCACACACTTGTCGATCAGTATACGTTCTTCATTTCACGCTGTTCGCCGTCGAGTAAGGATGGATCGCGGAGAAAAAATAATTTTGTTGTGTGGTGTTTATTTGTGTGGAAAAAGAAAAGAATGGATAATGAAAAAGAAACGTTCACTGTGGATGCAGGAGTGGTTTCTGATCCTAATAACTTATTCATATATAGATACATGCATTCACAAATATGTGAATGAGGTTCTCGTAATTCTATTGCCTATTGCCTGCGAGTGTTTATTGCTTGTTTCATTTTATGATTCGATGTTCACAGTTTTAAAACATACATTTGTGCACATATGAATCATAAATACAATCATAAACATATAAACAGACTGCATAGATGCACTCTAACAACTTCGGGTGGACGTTTCCTAGGCATCGTCAACCGCGCCACACACACGCTACCGATCGCAAGAATATCAAACTCATATGATAACTTGCGATCTGTAGCAGACTGTGCCACACACACGACGATCTGTTTGAATCGCAACATTTTCAACCGCGCCACACATACACTACCGAATGCAAGAATATCAAACTCATTTGAAAATTTGCGATCTGTAGCAAACTACCCCACACACACAACGATCTATTTGAATCGCAACCGATCCATTCGATCCGTAGCGTGTGTGTAGGCCGCTTTAGTGATCTGGGTTAGGATCACAAAAAAAATGTCTTTAATAATATGTTATGATTGCACGTTGACTTAGTCATGCGTCCTTGTGTGTACGGACAATATTTGCAAATTGTTCTTGTTTTTATTTTTGTTACACTAACGTTGTGCTCCCTTAACGGTTCTTTATTTTCGAGGATATTTTTTCCAATACAAGATCTAATATTAGTGGGTAAAATTGGTGCTTCTAACCATTTCTACCGGGTAAACTCGAGCTTCTTAGGCAACCCGGCGCGTCCCCAGGTGGCGGATAGGGGAAGGCCACGTAATGTCGTAGGGGTCACTGCACCCCCGCGGACCAAGAGCACTTACATTCCCAAGTCAAGGTGGTTGGAATACGTGCCGAGGACTGAATGATGCAGGGAATACAAAAATGTGCATCGCAAACGTACGGTCCCTATGTGATACCGGGCGCCCTCACATAGTAACTAGCCTTACATCTACATGGGAGCTCTGTAGATGGTTGACCATCAATTCTCGCCATACTCGTGGGATTAACATATGAACAACAAACACAGAAAAAACAAAAACAAAACACCAACAGAGTCGGAGGAAGAATATCTCCTCCGCTCACCAGTACATGAAATGGAGACAGAAGTCACAGAACCATCTCCAAACTCTGCAACCACATTCCCGTCCAACAAGATGGACAACCAAAACGCTCAGGTACCTAAAGGTCCAAGCGCCGAGGTTGTAGTGGTTAACGACGCCAAAAAACCTCGGCAGAAACAAGAACATTTCACCGGGGCCCAAAGGCGACGAATCGCCGCTCTAATCCGGGACGGGATGGAGCCCGAAGAGGCGAAACAAAAAGAAAGGGCCAGATATGCTCTCGTGCTAGCGGAAAGGGAAGCTCAAAAAAATACCGATGCATCAAATCCCAAACGCAGCCGATCTAACGACAACTCCATTGTGGAGAATATCCGCAAGAAGAGTGGACCACACACAGAAGCACCTAGTAGCTCATGTGCTGGTAATAGAAATGATTGTCCTGGGTGCGAAAATAAAACAAAACCCACTAAGAGAAATAGTGGAGGTGCACGACAGCGCACGGATGCACCCGAGCCATCCTACCGGGATGCCATTGCTCGGTGCAAAGTCGCCATCATGCACTCGCAACACCCACAAGAGACCCTAACGGACGAACAGATAAAATTAGTGAGGAAGAGCCTGTTAGTGGAAATGGACAAGGCAGACAAAGATTGTCCTGCACTCCGATTCGAGGCCACCTCAGCCAGAAATGGATGGCTTTCCATCACCTGTCACGACATAGAAACGAAAAATTGGCTCATGTCGTCGATAGAGAAGATCAAGCCATGGAAGAACGCAGATTTGTGTGCAACTCAGGGTAATGACATACCCAAGTTATACACCTGCGTAACATTCGTCCCCGAAGCCGATGACCTTACCAAGGACACCTTCCTTATGCGCATAATGAGGCAGATTGCGAACATTAGCACTAAAGGATGGAGAGTCCTCAGGATTGCTAAGGAAAAAAGCGGTGGGGATCAAGTAACCTTTGCCATCGATGAGGCTTCTAAAGACGCCATTGTGAAGCAAAGGTTTAAACTATTCCTCAACTTCGCCCAGATCCTAATTAGGATCAAGGGAGTTCCCAAGCAGGCAAAGGTAACTGCGGACAACAAAACTAAGGACAGGGCACAAGCCCATCCGAAGTGCGATTCCCAAGGTATACCGGCCATGCCTAAGAAAGCGAGTGAGGAACTCGGCGCGCATAAGCCAAACCAGAGAGCAGCAACCATTGCATCTGGCGTTAGTGCACCAACCATAGAAACAACGAAAGTACCCCAAACGTCAGGGCTACCTGAAGAAACTGCTCGGGCAGCCAAGACTTCAGGGGTCAGTCCTATGGTTGGGACAATTACTAACACTGGCAGCCCTGCCAGTACCTCACTGAATCCATCATGTCGGGATTAAGGTGCATCCAAGTAGATCTACAGCATGCAAAGGCCGCGTCCGCGGTACTGAGCCATAGATTTAACAAGGAGCACCTCGATATAGCCTTTATCCAGGAACCGTATACCGTTAAAGACCAGATCAAAGGACTATTAGGTGAGCTGCTCTACGACTTCACAAATGAAGGACGACCTAGAGCCTGCTTAATGTTCAATAACAATATTAAAGCCATTCCCATTCCAGAATTCACGAATAAGGACCTGGCAGCTGCCATCATCCAGCTATCCACTGCGGAAGGTAGGTCAGAAGCTGTAATCTGCGCAGCCTACCTTGCGGGCGACTCCACGGATCTCGGCTTCACACCACTGCGGGATCTTATCGACCACTTTGGTAGAAGAGGCTCACACATCATCATATGCTGTGACGCAAACGCACACCACATAGCATAGGGAAGCTCGGACATCAACAAAAGAGGTGAGTACCTATTTGAATTCATATTTACTAACAACCTCAATATCATAAACCGTGGAAATAATCCCACCTTTATGAATAGAATTAGAGAAGAGGTATTAGACCTCACCCTAACTACCCCGTTCATAGGTAACTCGATTCAAAACTGGCATGTCTCAACAGAAACATCGATGTCAGACCATCGACAGATCTGTTTTGACATAAAAGCGGGAGATAGAATTACTAGATCATATAGACAACCGAGAGCGACAGACTGGGACACTTATAGCCTAGAAATCGCACAAACGATCGGAAACTGTCCAAACAGCATCAGAGACATAGACAGCCTCGAACTCTGCTGCGACAGTCTCAATGCTACCATCTTATCTGCTTTTCACAACGCTTGCCCGGAGAAAGTTAAGCCAGGCAACCGTACCACTCCGTGGTGGAACAACAATCTGGCCAAGCTAAGAGCACTGACCAGAAAACTGTTCAACGGACTGGTGACTGGACGCAGTATCGTGCCTCACTCACCAACTACAACCAAGAGATTAGAAGAGCCAAAAGAGACTCATGGAAAAAGTTCTGCAGCAGTCTTTCAGACATTCAGAGCAGCGCTCGCATCCACAGAGTTCTCGCTAAAGAGCACACTAACTAAATTGGTTTGTTGAGAAGAGCAGATGGCACCTACGCAGAAAATGGTACGGAAGTACTCAAAATTCTGACCAGTACGCACTTCCCGGACTCTAACATCATTCCCTCTGATCTCTCTAACATACCTCCGCAGATCAGGGCAGCTAGACCAAACAGGGAGGATTGGAAGAGAGCACGAACGATATTTCACGAGGGAAGCATAAAATGGGCCATCAATTCTTTTGACCCATACAAATCCCCGGGGGAGGATGGCATCTTCCCAGCCCTTCTTCAGAAGGGGAGTGCGCAAATTAGCCCCATGCTCATTAACATCTTTAGAATCAGCTATGCATGGGGACACATACCAACAAGCTGGACAGAGGTAAAGGTAAAATTCATTCCCAAAGTAGGCCGTAGACCCACAGACCTGCCTAAGTCCTACAGACCGATAAGTCTTACCTCTTTCTTCCTAAAAACAATGGAAAAAATCCTGGATAGGCATATCAGGGACGGTGCACTGAGAAGATCACCACTTCACAAAAACCAATATGCCTACCAGCCTGGGAATTCGACCACGCATGCTCTTCAGGAACTAACGGCCCGGATTAATAAATCCCTGAGCGACAAAGAAATTGCGATAGGTTGCTTTCTCGATATTGAGGGTGCTTTCGATAACACCGAATACACCCAAATAAAACGTTGCATCCTCAGCACAGGGGTGGGCAACACCACAT
Organism: Eumerus sabulonum; assembly: GCA_951905685.1. Classification (NCBI taxonomy): domain Eukaryota; kingdom Metazoa; phylum Arthropoda; class Insecta; order Diptera; family Syrphidae; genus Eumerus; species Eumerus sabulonum. Next base: position 39,295,241 of record OX645062.1, on the reverse strand, counting down.
GCAATTGGATCCAACATATGCTTAGCAACAGGAAAATAAACACCTCGCTAGGCAATGACAAAATCAGCGTTAACGCCGCGAAAGGATGCCCTCAAGGCGGGGTTCTCTCACCACTCCTGTGGTCCATCGTGGTCAACGAACTGATAAGCTTACTCAGCAACAATGGCTTCTATGTCCAAGGCTACGCTGACGACATAGTGATCCTGATCAGAGGCAAATTCGAAGACACAGTCTCGGAACTCCTCCAACGGGCACTAAACCTTGTTGCTAACTGGTGCATAAAGGTTGCACTAAATGTAAATCCTAGAAAAAGCACTATAGTCGCCTTCACCAAAAGAAGAAACAGGCACAAACTTACTAAGCCTACCCTCTTTGGTGAAGCGATAGAGTTCTCAAAAGAAGTCAAATATCTAGGGATAACTCTAGACGAAAAGCTCACTTGGAACTCTCACATTACAAAGACCATTGAGAAAGCCAGGATCTCCTTATGGACCAGCAAAAGTCTCACTGGCAAATACTGGGGCACAAACCCCAAAATGTCCCGCTGACCAATCCTTTCATATGCTGCGCCTGTCTGGTGGCACAAAACAAAACAAGTATCAGTGCAAGCCAAGCTCAACAAATTGCAAAGACTAGCTTGCATCTGTATCACTGGGGCCATGAGAACAACCCCCACAGCAGCACTAGAAGTCATCACAGACCTGCCACCTCTTCATCTCCAACTGAAGAAAGAAGCAATGGTCTTCGCCCACAGGATGATCATGGAGGATGACTCTAACCGTAGGCTCTTTCACCCTGACATCCTTACAGAAATAAACAGGCATGAAATCCTAAAGATATCTCTTACAGACAACTGTCTCCTCAGATATAACTTCAGCTAAAACTACAAGGTCACATTCCCTAACCGACAAAACTGGGAACAGGATAGAACCTCCTTCAACCGTGGATCCTACGTGTGGTACACAGATGGCTCCAAAACGGACGAAGGCGTTGGGGCTGGAGTATACGGAGGAAATACAGGCACATGCATTTACGTCAGCATGGACAGTTATAACTCCGTTTTTCAAGCAGAAATATTTGCTATAGAACTCTGCCTCAGAGAAAATATAAACAGAACTACACTTAACAAAAACATTTATATTCTCTCTGACAGCAAAGCTGCACTTCAAGCCCTAAAGAGCTTTGAAATAACCTCCAAGCTGGTATGGGACTGCCTACAGCTACTTCATCAGCTGGCCAGTAAACAGAGTTCATCTCATTTGGATACCTGGACACAGCGGCCATACAGGCAACGAAAAGGCCGACCTACTAGCAAGGAAAGGCTCTGCATCACCATTTATGATGCCACGGCCTTCTGCGGCATACCCACTAGCACCACCAAATGCTGCATAAAAAATTGGTTAAGGAACACGACGGATCACTACTGGTCACAAACGAAAGGTAGCAGACAAGCCAAGCTGTTCCTCCCAACTACATCCCTCAAAAGAACGAAACAACTTCTCATGCTTTCGAGGAGTCAGATTCGGTTAATCACAGGTTTACTTACTGGACACTGCCCAGTCAACAAAAACCTCAAAAAAATGGGCATTATACAAGATGGCACTTGCAGAATGTGTAATGAAGACGAAGAAACAGCAGAGCACATACTATGCCACTGTAACTGCCTGGTCAGTACACGTCTTCGTCACCTAGGCAAGCATTATCTTGAAGCAGAAGAAATTGCTGCCAGCTCACTCAAAAGCATACTAAGCTTTATTACGAACTCAGGTTTTCTGAGTGAACTGTAAGTGGGGGACATCACAATAGGCCCAATCGTGGCCGCAGTGATCAGGCGACTCTGTCCCATCCCCCAAGCCCTATCTATCTATCTAACCGTTTCTTCATCCATGGTACTACGAGTTTTCCCTTTATTATATTTACGGAAATACCTTCGCTTTATTTTGGTGCCGTTCCAAGTGCGAATGAACTTAGCTGCTAAAGAATAGTCCTAAGGCCAGGCGCAAATTGGGACACGTATAGCGCGTGCGAGGTGACATAACACGAGTGCCATGACGCGTACGTGCCAAACGCGTAGCGTGGTGATCCGCAAATTGAGACGCAGGTACTCGCAGATCAAACGCATAAGAGTGAATTTTGTCTTCATTTAGTTGGGTATCATATAGTTCTTTATGAACCCTAACTGCCTCTATTCATTTTTCTTCTGCCATTTCTCCAAAACCAAGAACCACACGCAAGAGAATGGCACGTGAAACTGTGTCTCGACTACCGCGCCGCGCGTCGGTCGGCTAGCGCGGCTCGCGGCACTTCGCACGTGTTTACCAATTTGCGCCGTTCTATTGAATTCTGTAGTTTACAAAAAAATGCGTTACGCTGCACCACCACACACGCGCTATACCTGTCTCAATTTGCGCCTGGCCTAACTCTACTGCCCGTTTCGCATAGTAAGCCAGCTCGCCCCGATCTTCGCCATTTTATGATGCCCTTGCAAGAAACACAATGTGCAGTATATTGCATTATCAACGCAATGTTGCACATAAACGGCGTCCGGAAGGCGGCCGCGACAGCCAACCCGGTCGTCACCAGTCATGGCGTTAACTTGCTTATTAAAAATCTGATCGTGCACTGAAAGTTACATAAAAGGTAGCCTTCGTCGTTTCGACGAACATTTGCGCCGTTTTTCAATAAAAAATGCACTTACCCAAGCAGGTACACAACCATACGTCCACACATTAAAAGCACTTAGAGATGGCTAGGGTTACACGAAAAGAGGATCCTATCAGTGAGAGGACTAAGGAGAAAACTAAACAAATAAAATTCATGTTCGTCGAATCGACGAACTTCTAGAGTTATGTACACAAATATTGCTTGTTTTCGAGTGCCCGCTTAGGGTCAGTAAGACACCTAATGTCAGTTATGATGTAAGCTAGTTTGAGTCATTTTGTCTAGCGTGTAAGATAGTTGTAAGTTTTTTTTTGAAAATAAAAAGAAAAAAGTAGGATTTACTAACAGTACTGCTAGATGTTCGGCTGCAGTGGCTTCTACTCGCTGTTTTACGGGTCAGCGTGTGTCGGATACGCTACTCCTACGAGGCCTTTGTTAGTCGTTTACTATCCAAGAAAACTCAATGGAAAATAATTTGGCTTTTCCTACTCTCTGATTTGTCTTGTGCAAAGAAATGCTGGTACATAACATAATATGTTACTTTTAAACATATGTATGTATGTATATGTATACACATACTTACTTACTTACTTATCATTCCTGCGATCCATGGAGGATCTGAGCCCGAGCTATAGCTGCCTTCCATCCTTGACGGTCCCGGGCACGCTGCTTCCAGTTGTCAAGACCAAGATGTCTTACATCCGCGATTACTTGGTCTTTATACCGGAGGTTCGGTCTTCCTCTTCTTCTCGAACCAGGAGGCTCGGAGTCGAAGAACCTCTTATCTGGAGCGTTGATGTCCATGCGCTCGATGTGGCCGAGCCAGTGTAGTCGACGGACAACATCCACATCTTGGTACAGCTCGTAGAGTTCGCGGTTGTGTCTTCTTCTCCATTCACCTTCTTCACAGACAGGACCAAATATCCGGCGCAGAATTTTTCTTTCGAAAGAACCCAAAATCAGCTCCGCTGTTCTGCTTATCGTCCAGCTTTCGGCTCCGTACAGCAGGACTGACAGAATGAGCGTTTCGTAAAGCATGACTTTGGTCTTTCGAGTGAGGAGTTTTGACCCCAGTTGTTTGGACAAGCCGAAGTAGCAGCGGTTGCGAAGGGCGATTCTATGCCGAATCTCCACTGTGGTGTCATTTGTGGAATTTACGTTTGCCCCGAGGTAGACAAACTCCTTAACTACCTCGAAATTGTAGCTGTCAATTGTTATATTTTGTCCCAGGTGGTGAGCGACGGATTGGTTTTTGCTTGACAGCATGTATTTCGTTTTATCCTCATTGATCTTAAGACCAACTCGTTTCGCCTGTTCTTCAATCGCCGTGAATGCTTCCACAAAGCCACGGCGAGAACACGCGATGATGTCGATATCATCCGCGTATCCTAGCAGCTGGATGGACTTGTAAAAGATAGTGTCTTCCCTGTTGACGCCTGCCCGTCGCACTATCTGCTCCAGCACCAGGTTGAAGAAGTCACATGACAGCGCATCTCCTTGCCGAAATCCGGTGCATGTTTCGAATGGTTCCGAGGTCCTAGAACCGAGTTGCACGGTGCATCGCGTGTTTTTTAGCGTGGCGCGACACAACTGGATCAGTTTTACCGGGATCCCGAATTCGGCCATCCATCGCCCCAAACAGTGCTTCACGATGAATGCTGTCGTATGCGGCTTTGAAATCGATGAAAAGATGGTGTGTATCGATTCGAAACTCGTTGGTCTTTTCCAGGATTTGTCGAAGTGTGAAAATTTGGTCTATAGTTGATTTGCCGGGCCGGAAGGGGCACTGGTAGCTGCCGATTAGTGCGGTGCAAAATGGTTTTAGACGTTCACACAATACGCTGGACAGGATCTTGTATGCGACATTGAGCAGGGATATACCTCTATGTGGATGGGGCATATAGAGCTGGTATTCCAGTCGTCGGGCATGCTCTCATCTTCCCAAATTCTGCAGATGATCTGGTGCATGCTCCCTACCAGAACATCGCCGCCAGCCTTGAAGAGCTCTGATGGCAAACCATCTGAGCCTGCGGCCTTGTTGTTCTTCAGCTTCTGGATAGCTGTGCCGACTTCTTCTATGCTGGGTGGGAGGACTACTTCAGCGGCTGGAGTTGGGATTTCCTCGGTCCCTACCACTCTCTCTTGGTCATGCTCGTTAAGCAGCTGCTGGAAGTGCTGCTTAAATACATCCACTATTCCCTGCGGGTCGGTGACAAGATTACCCTCGCAGTTTCGAAGAGCCAGGGTGCCCTTTTTGAAGCCTCCTGCAAGGCCTTTGGCTTTCTTGTAAAAGGCTCGTATTTTATGTTTATCCCTAGACTCCTCGATATCCTTGAGCTGGGAGGCTGCGAAGATTCTTTTCTTTTGTCGCAGTCGTTTTTTCTCCTCCCTTCTTCTGGCTCGGTACTCTTCTTGCGTTGCCCTGGTTTTCCTCTGCAGCGCCTTTTGGTACGCCTCGTCGGTTGCTGCCTTTTTCTGCTCACACTCGCCATCGTACTACGGGTTTCTTATCGGGGGTGGTAGGTATCCTAAGGTGGTTTCGGCTACTTCCTGAATGGCTGAGCGGCAATGCAGCCACATAGTATTGGCGTTTGTGTTCGACGTAGGCATACCGTAGAGTCTTTCGCCTAGCTGCTCCCTGTAGACTCTGGCAACCTCCGGTGTGCTCAGGCGCCCAATGTCGAACCTCCTCCTGATGGGCTGGTGCAGCTTTCTGACATTGGACAGTCGAGCCCTGAATCTTGCTGCTACGAGGAAGTGGTCAGAGTCGACATTTGCCCCTCTGAATGTTCGCACATGGTCGATTTGGTTGGCGGTTCGACCGTCCGGAGATCGCCAGGTTGCTGTGTGGATTCGCTTGCGAGGGAATCTTGTGCTACTTATCACCGCATTAGGAGCTGTCGCAAAGTCAGCGAGTCGGAATCGTTATCTGTTGTTGTATCGTGGAGGCTGTGCTTTCCGATCACTCCGCCAAGGCTGTTCTCCTTACCAATCTTGGCGTTGAAGTCCCCGAGCACAATTTTTACATCGTACTCCGGACAAGCTCCGTAGGCGTTGTCCAGGAGGTCATAGAAGTCCTCCTTGATAGGGTCTTCAGCCTCGTCGGTAGAGGCGTGTGCACATATGTATAATGCTGATGTTATAAAATCTGCTTCTGATGCGGATCACAGCCAGGCGATCACTTATAGGTTTAAAGTCGATAACCTTCGACCTTAACCGCTTTCCCACGACAAATCCGCATCCCAGTAAGTGCAACCTTTTGTGACAGCTGTAATAAATGTCGCAATTTTTCTTCCTAATCATACCGATTCCTATCCAGCGTATTTCCTGTACCGCAGTAATATCCGCCTTGTACTGCGTGAGGATTCCTTCTAGTTTATGAGCAGCTCCGGGAGTGTACAGGGTTCTGACATTCCAGGAGCATACTCGCAAATCGTGTTCCTTTTTCGTGCGTTGTCGCGAATACATAACATATCATATTGTTATGTGTATACACATATTGTAAAATATGTATACACATAACAATATGTAAAATATGTATTTAAGGTTTTTTAAGCTCATCTCTAATTTATTCAATTCCTATTTCAATTTGCACAAAACGTTATGGTTTGCAGATACAAAAAAATCTCATTTACGTTACCACTGAATAAGCAAAAATATCTCCACGTCTTCACGACTGTCTACAATCAATATCATTGATGAAATATACTACAATGCCATACTGCAGTGCTTGGTTAGTACATACTAGATACATACGTACATACATATACTGCAATATCTTGGCAACTCAATTCGCATCTAAAGCAAGAATTTATGCGAAAGGATCACTGTCGATAGAACATCATTAATCTCGCATCTGACCACACAAAAGCTACAACATTAAATGTTCGATAAGAATACCAGAGCATTCTGACAATAACTACCAATAGTAGGTACTACTGTCTATTCGCATCTACGTACATTTGTTCGAGCACGAGTAATGACTATCGACATCAGTAATGACGACAGCGACGACCATGATGATGATGATGAGGAGTCCATTCCGATTGCTATCGGGCGATGTAACTAGCAACTGTTCCTACAAGTAGGTACTATCAATTTCACGGTTCCGTAATCCAGATAAACATCTGACCCGTGTGCAATGAAGAAACGACTACGAATACGATTGCTGGTTGAATTGAAGCGGATTAGGTTTACCAAAAAGCGAGAGAGAGAGCGAGAGAGAAATGCATCACATTGATACGACTGCGACTGGGTTGATTTGCAGCTACCCAACAAATTGATGATTTCATTCGTGTAATGCTATGCGATAAAATTGATTTTTATTTAGTTTAAATTAATTGAGCTGAATACCACATCTCGGATGGGAAATCACCGCATCACAACGATCTATGGCTGCCATACTGGTGGTGCGGAATAATGTTCGTATCTTGGAATCCATTATCTCGATGCTGTTTGACAAGAGAGTAGAGGAGTTCTTGTTCTCCTAGGTGGGTTTGCAATCGACATCAACTTGTTTATTCTCCATTTTCCCGCAACCGTTCTGTTTCTATTTCAATTCTAATTATTCAAAGAGTTCTTGGAGCGTCACAGGGCGGGTAACAAACAAGCGAACACAAAAAATTGCATGAGAAATTCAAGGAGGAAAATAACTACGATAGAGGGAGCAAATGACATTGTCCAAGAAGGGTAAGCAAACAAATAGCAGCAAGCTAAAAGGGGAATGTGAAACTTAAAGCAAGGAGGAAGGACGAAAACGAGGATGACGTCGCCGGTTGCCCGGAGCAAAGACGCATAATTTCGCAAGATGCATCTTAATTGTCGTTCTGTTATCGCATCTTGAATTGAAATAGCTACTTAGCATTTTTGTGTTTTTTCTTCTGTCTTCGCTGTTCGCAGTTTCGCTCCTTTTTCCTCCTCCACTTTAATTCTTCATGATAATGCACTCCTTTATTATATGCAGTAGCATATTCAGGTAAAAGCGAATAAGACACACTAGAGGATTGACTAGTGTGCCTTTATCTGGATAGTATTTCCTTTCATTAACAGCTAACAATGATAGGCCGCCATTGGAATCGGGTGAGTCCATGCACACAGAAGCGCCCGCTATTATGCTGGGGCTTTTAGGTCGAGGCAACAACTCATCAAGACCAGATTCTACCATTGCATATTGGTGCAAAGATAGTCGACTGAATGTACATACATATGTATGTATACATATAGTATGTCCATACAAATATACATACTTTCGGCTCGTCTATCTGGTACTGGTCGTGTAAGTAGTTCAATTTATGTGGTGACACTATCCAATGGTACCTACAGTGTAGAGCATAAGTCATGGTACTCTGCATTAACTTTCACAGATTGATAAATTAAATATGGTAACTGGACCAGCATCTGAAATAATTTGGAATTCCTAATTGTATTCAAGTGTGTTCCTTAATTTAACAAAGAAAAAGTAATGATAATTTACAAACCTGACATAATAAATCATATTTACCAATATAAAACAAAAAAAATGCAGTGCAAAAGTCTAGGTACCCTTATCATTTTTGAGGCTCCACTGTCAACAAAAATAGAGGTAAATTGTAATTCACCGGAATTTCGTCATAATGTAACAGACAATTGGAAGAGATGTCAGTTTTGTGTAGAACATTGATCTGTAAGTGCGAAATTACACTAAAGTTAAAATTACAAAATGAACCGTAAAGAACTAACGATTGAAGAAAGGGAGATCATTTTAAATTGTCGCAAGCAAGGAAAATCTTACCGGGAAATTGCTGATATAGTAGGAAGAACAAAATCAACAATACAGAAGGTAATAAATCGGTATGAAAAAGAAAATAGAGTAGAGAATAAGCCGAGATCTGGACGCCCCCGTAAGCTAACCGAAAGAGATGACCGAAAAATCGCGGCTATCATTCAAAAAGATCCATTTACAAGCGCTCCAAAAATAGCTACAGATATAGAAACATCGCTAAGCAAAACCGTATCAGCTTGGACTGTGCGAAGATCTATTCAGAGATCCGGTTACAACTCTTGTACACCTCGCAGGAAACCATTTATAAGTGAGGTAAACAAGAAAAAGAGAATAGTCTTCGCTAAGGAGTATAAAAATAAGCCAAATGAATTTTGGGATAGCGTAATTTTTTCGGATGAATCAAAATTTAACGTATTTGGGTCCGACGGACGATTCAAAGTCTGGAGAAAACAAGGCGAAGCACTGAATCCAAAGAACACCATAAAGACAGTCAAACATGGTGGTGGTGGTGTTATGGTGTGGGGGTGTATGGCATCTACTGGGGTTGGGAACTTAGTTATAATTGACGAAATTATGAATAAAGAAGTATATTTAAATATTTTAAAAGCAAATCTTCAACCAAGTGCCGAAAAATTGGGTATCTCGAACACTTTTTACTTCCAACAAGACAACGATCCTAAACATACTGCGCTAGATGTTAAGATGTGGATCGCTTATAATACACCCCATATGCTTGTAACACCACCACAAAGCCCAGATCTTAACCCTATAGAGCACTTATGGGACCATTTAGAGAAAAGACTACGAAAACACGAAATCCGAAGTAAGTCCCAACTCAAGGATTTGCTTAAAGAAGAATGGCAGCAAATAACACCTGACGTCACAAAAACACTTGTACAATCCATGCCCAACCGTTTAAAGGAAGTTTTAAAGCTTAAGGGATTTCCTACTAAGTATTAGGTACTGATTTTGAACATTCAATTAAGACAAAAGCTAACAAATGTCTCTGATTTTTCAAGGGTACCAAGACTTTTGCAACACTAATTTTATGAACTTAAGTGAAATATCACACTTTTTTCTTTGTTTTACTTGGAATTTCATTATTTGTTTTTTGTTATATTCAGAAACAAAACTTATTATAAATACAAATAAAAAAAATATTTTAGATTTTGCATCCTTATAATTAGATTTTCAATTATTTGCAATCATGATCGCAGGGTACCATGACTTATGCTCCACACTGTATGTACGTAGTAATGTTTGGGGTTGTGGTTGGAAACGTTGTACTGTTAACGCGAACGGTGCCTTTCCCTATTTAGCAAAACGAAGCTGCGGTATGGAAGCAAACGAAACCGAAGATAGGCAAAGGCAAATTAGTAAAGGTCATTTGCAGAATGTGCTTCGGCTGACTGATGGAAATTGGAAAGGTTTTTACGACTGAGAACGTAGCAGTACTATTTGATTGAAAATGAAGAAGTCAGTGCTTCACCAAAGTGTGTTAATTGGCCGTTTTCGTCTCGCCCTTACATTTTGCAGTTGAAATCAATTTTAGAACGAACATTGTTCCCGTTGTACATCGTGGTCGACGCGAATAAATTGAACAGAAATTGACTTTTTGGGTTTGAGCTTTATTGAGGTAGAAAGCAGTGAAACTAAATTGTAAAGCGATGTTAGCAATAGAAAACGTTACTGACTAATTAACACACTGCTACGTGGACACAGGAGGAAGTACATACATACTATATTGCTTTTTACACAGCAAATGGTAAATGTGTTACTTTAACACACCCAAGCGTGTAATTTTGTTCTTTTTAGTCATTTTTAATATACTAATTTGAAGTGTGTTATTATGAAAACAAACCACAAGATACATTGTTCAACAAAAAGTTGCTTCGCACCAAAACAATCAAATCAATCAAACAATAGGAAAATTCCCCAACAAATGCAGGCTTACCAGAAAGCAATTTGCGAGCCGGATCCATGGTATAATGGTTAATATACTGAACTCTCAACCCAGTGATCCTTGTTCAGGTCTCAAGATCCCTGTGAACATTTTCGCTCACTTTCCGAGCATTTGTCGCGTCGAGTGAGCCTCGAAACATTGTTCTCTGTTTTTAGATTGATTGAATTGATTGTTTGTTTTTGTTGTGAAGCAACATGATGATCATGCCATATGCTCGAAAGACCAGTGTACAATGGGGAAGGGGTAGTTATGGGTGTCTTTGTTTTTCTGTCGCTGGGGACCTTGAGATTTGAACTCGGATCACTGGGTTGAGAGTCCAGTGTGCTAACCATTACACCATGCATCCGACAATTACTTAATTGTTTGTAAATACCTATTATGACCTATTCAATGTAGTCCCCCTTGGATATGTAATTTCAGTGATATGGTCTTTACTTGTAACATATTTCCATCATTTTGTGGTTAAGAGAAAAAAGAACAGGGAGGCGAGTCCATAGAATTCGGTAGTTGAGGCATGATTATGGCATTGTATTTGGCCAAAAAATGTTTGGTCTTCATCCGTAAACGTAGGTATTTCGTACTCGAGTCAAAAATGTTTGGATTAATAACGTTCTGAGAAGCGAATAGACAGAATTTTTACCGTTATCTAGAACAAATTATGTATATACATGCAACTATCCGACGGATGCTGGCCTGCTAAAAAGCGAGAAGACCCACCGCAGTCGAACATCTTGCGGCACTGTTAGTAAGTCCTATCCCCACCTCCTCGTGGTGTCATCTGCAGATTTCCTATGGAAATTGCAGACGGGGAAGGGCGAATGGCGAGCCTCCTGTGCCAAAAAACAGGATTACTCGGTTGGGCTACGGCCTAGTAAGCGGTAACCGTAAAAAAACCACAGACTCCGAAACAACCACAAGCCTCGATTATAACGGACCGGATTTATGTTAACGACCCTTGCAAAAAACGAAGAAAGGACAATGATCTTCGGCTTTGTGCGTGGAATGTTAGGTCCCTAAACAGGCCACGTGCAACCGAACAACTTGCGGACGCCCTAGAACGCTATAAAGCGGACATAATATGAGTTATGCCCAATGTCCCAGCTTTGACATCAAAACTGTAGTAGGAGACTTCAATGCTAAGCTGGGTAAGGAAAGCATCTTTGAACGAGTCATCAGCAAACATAGCCTACAAGACACCACCTCCGATAACGGACACAGGCTGATTGATCTTACTACGGGGCGAAATCTCCTTCTAGCCACTATGCGCTTCCCGCTCCTCAATATACACAAAGGCACCTGGCGGTCTTTTGATCATTCGACTACCAACCAACTCTTCCACTATTCATGATGTTCGAACTTTCCGAGGGGCTAACATCGACTCGGACCACTATCTTGTAGTAGCCAACATGCGCTTACGGATATCACGAACGCAGCAGAGTAGAGTAAGAATACAAAGTTATGACGTCGAAAGGCTACTATCGCCAGAAACTGCTCGTGCTTTTACGGATCGCGTCTCGCTTAAGCTCTCCAATACACCTCAATCCTCCACGCTGTCGATAGAATAGCAATGGAGCCTTTGCAAACAAGCACTGAAAAGCTTTGCATCCGAAGTTTTGGGTTTCAAGGATCCAACACAAAGAAGCAACTGGTTCGATGACGAGTGCAGGAGGATTCACACAGCGAAGCAGGATGCATTTAAGGCCTCGCTGCATAAAATAACAAGAGCAGCTCGTGAGCTCTACGAGTTAAAAAGATGGGAGGAGCATAAGCTTCTTAGAAGAAATAAGAAAGAGCACGAGAAGCACGCGATTGAGGATTTGGAGAGGTGTTACTGCAGGCGTGACGTTCGAAAGTTTTAACAACAGATAAAGTGAACATGCCAAGGTTATAAAGCCAGAACGGAAGACTGCAGGGATGAGAACGGGCACCTGGTAGTAGAATCGCAGTCGATGCTGAGAATATGGAAAAACCACTTCTGCAGACTGCATAACGGCGATGTTAGTCAATATACCGCTGTCAGGCAGAATAATACATTTCTAATCTACGAAGACCGCAGAGAATTCTATCCCCCTAACCTCGACGAAGTTAAAATTGCTATATTGAAGCTCAAGTTGAATAAAGCTGCTGGCGCAGACGGACTGTCTCTGATTGACTGAGCTCTTCAAGGCAGCTGGGGATGACCTGGATAGGAGCATGCACCAGCTCATCTGTAATATGCGGTCAGAGAAAAGCATACCCGAGGAATGGAGTCTCAGCATCGTATGCCCGATCCACAAGAAAGGAGACGCCTCTGATTGCGCCAACTATAGAGGAATAAGTCTCCTTAACATAGCCTACAAAATCTTCTCTGCCGTTTTGTGTGAACGCCTGAAGCCTTTTGTAAATAAGCTGATAGGTCGTTATCAGTGCGGATTCAGGCCAGGGAAGTCCACCGTCAACCAAATCTTCATACTACGGCAGATCCTGAAAAAAACCAATGAATTTAAAGTCAACACTCACCACCTATTTGTCGACTTCAAAGCCGCATACGACGGCTTATTTAGAGACAAGCTATACAACGCTATGTCTACCTATGACATACCTGCTAAACTCGTCAGACTATTCAGGATGACTTTGGAGAATGCTCGCTGCTCCATTCGATTCGGTGAACACCTTACCGATAGTTTTGATGTCAAAAAAGGATTTAGGCAGGGCGATGCGCTGTTGTGTGATTTCTTCAACATCATATTGGAAATTATTGTGCAAAAATCACTGGCCAATACAAGAAGCACAATCTATTTCAAATCCTCGCAACTCCTTGCATACACCGACGATATTGACATAATAGGTGGATCACAGCGAGATGTCAATGAGGCGTTTGCGAGTATTGAGATGGAGGCGGCGAAAATTGGTTTGGCGGTAAACGAGGGCTAAACTAAATATATGCTGTCATCAAAAAAGGACGCTCACCACCGAAGTCTTGGCCAGAACGTTTGTATTGGCAGATATAAATTCGAGGTAGTTAAGGACTTCGTCTAACTTGACTCCACAGTGACCTGCAACAACGACATCAGTTCCGGAATCAAACGCAGAATCACTCTTGTCAATCGTTGCTTCTTTGGGCTAAAGAGGCAACTGAGTAATAGAGCCCTCTCCCGAACGACAAAGTTGACTCTATATCAGACCCTTATCATCCCGGTCCTGTTGTACGGCGCAGAAGCATAGACACTATCAAAAGCGGATGAGGAGATCCTTGGTCGGTTCGAGAAAAAGATTTTGCGCGTGATTTTCGGGCCCATGAACGCAGACGGGGATGGAGGAAAAGATTCAACCACGAACTTTACGGGCTGTACAGCGACATGAGTCTAGTCAGGCCACCACAGCTCCAGCTCTGAGAGTCTTTGAATTCAACCCCGATGGACGAAGATGTAGAGGACGCCCGCACTTAAGATGGCGCACGCAGGTGGAAGGGGGCCTCAGCCAATTGGGTGTGCGGCGCTGAAAACAGTTGGCCAAAGAAGGTGCCAGCTGGAGCCGTTTGTTGGTTTGAGGCTATTTCAAATTAATAATTTCGCTCCTTCGCTCTGGCCTTTTAGCCATGGCATGTTCGTTTTATCTTGTTGTGAAACTTCCGGGCGTCATTCCTACGAAAGTATCTCTCCATCTATTCGATTTCACGCTTTACGTAATCTCTTTTCTTTCTTCTGAGAAGCGTGTGTTCCTCTCTTCTCTTCTGCTCATAGATTGCGCGAGCAGCTCTCGCCCGTAGTTGCAGCGTGCTCAGCGTCCCGTCAAGGGAAAAAAAAATGTCCGAAACGACCACAAGCCTCGGATACGGAAGGATACGAAGCTGACGACCCCTGCAAACGACTAAGGGACTTGAGAGTCTGCGCCTGGAATGTGAGGTTCCTTAGCATACCGGGTGCAGGCAATCAATTGGAGCAAATCCTCAGCTGCTACAAAGTGAATATAACCGAACTCCAAGAAGTGCGATGGGAGGGACCAGGCAAACGACGGGTGAAAAACTGCGACATCTACTACCGGAACTGCTACAAGAAGAATTAACATCCCTTATTCGGATGCGTATTCGTTATTCGAGGATGACTTCAACAAAAAGTCTTAAGCTTTCGGGATGTAAGCGAACGCCTCATAACAATCCGCACCAAAGCCAATTTTGAAAACATTAGCTTGATAGGCGCTCACACCCCAATCGAAGAAAAGGATCGACTCAAGGAAGAATTCTACGATCTTAGTGACAGAATCTATGCCCAATGTGACAGCTATGATACAAAACATATTTGAGTCGATCACGGGGAAATATACCATAAATACACCATTCCACGTCCGAAAACGAACATCGGCTGCTCGACTTTCTGGCGGGGCGCAATATCCTTCTGGCTAGCACACGATTCCCGCATCTCAAAATTCAGAAAGGAACCTGGCAATCACCTGATCAATCTATCACAAAATCAGATTGATCACATCCTAGCAGGATGTGAACCTTTTGCGAATCTAACATCGACTCCGATCACTACCTTGTTGTACGAAGGTACGAATGAAGATATCAAGAATACCACGGAGTCGAGTTGGACAGTGAAAGTTCGACGTCGGAAAGCTACAATCGCAGGAGACCGCTAGGACCTTTGCCGATCGGGTTTCTCTCAACCTCCCGCAAACTCCAATGACACCACAACAATCCACGGAACAACAGTGGGAACATTGCCAACGTGCCAGCGTGGGTTTCAAGCCACCGTCAGTTAGAAACCCCTGGTTTGATGAGCACTGCGGGAAAGCTCATATAGTAAAGCAAAACGCATACAAGACCATGCTACAAAGCCGGACGAGAGCCGCTCGTGATCAGTATGAGCAAAAACGTAGAGAAAAGAAAAAAAAAGAGCATGAAAAGCGTGAGATCGAAGAGATGGAGCGATGCTATCATAGGAATAATGCTCGCAAGTTTTACGAAAAAGTAAAACGAACATGCCAAGGCGGACAACTAGTAGTAAATTCACTGTGGATGCGGGGAATATGGAAGGAACACTTCTGTAGACTGTTTATTGGCGACAAAAGATCTAATACCGCTGTCAGGCAGAATGATCCATTCGCAAAGGACGAACCTAGATGAAATTAAGGACCCGACCTAGATGAAATTAAGTTCGTTATTTCCAAGCTCAAGAATAATAAACCGCGGGCGCAGACGGGCTGTCTACCGAGCTATTTAAAACGGCTAGAGATAAACTGGTAGAACGCATGCACCAGCTCATCTGTAAAATGTGGCATGCCGACGAATGGAATCGCAGCATCGTTTGCCCATTCCACAAGAAAGGAGACCCCTATACTGCGCCAATTACAAAGGAATCTTTTTCTTCGGTGGCGTTACAGCCCAAGAAGGACCAGAGCCAAGCTCCTTTCAAATACCCATGTTGTGTGTGATTTATTTTTCACACAGGTGACCTACAGCTTAATGCCGATTCCGAACGGCGTGAGTCGAGAAGCTTTTTTAAGGCAAGTTTATTACGGGGGGTTTCGCCAGTAGCCCGCCGAGGAGGAACGTCGCGAAATAAACATTCGATGGCGTTTGTGTTGTTGGGATCCGAACTCGCTCATCGTGCGCCAGAGTCCAACATACTAACCACTGCGCCACGGCGCTTTCAACTACAGAGGAATAAGTCTCCTTAATGTCGTATACAAGATCTTCTCTGCCGTACTATGTGAACCCCTGAGACCCTTTGTGGATAGCCATAGGTTCTAATTAGTGTGACTTCAAGCCAGGTAAATCCACAATAGGCCAAATATTTACACTGCGGCAGATTTTGGAGAACACCCAAGAATACCAAAACGACACCCATCGTTTCAAGGCCTTGTACATAGAGACGAGCTATACAGCGCCATGTCTAGTTTGTTTTAACATCCCTACCAAACTTGTCAGATTGTGCAGAACGACAATGGAGAACTCTCGCTGCTTCATTAAGGTCGGTAGCGAATTAACCGAGAACTGTGATATTAACAAAAGATTTAGACAAGACGACGCATTGTCATGTAATGTTTCAACATCGTGCTTGAAAATATCTTACGAGACTCACTGGCCAACACAGGAGGTACGATATGTTTGAAGTCTGCACAACTACTTGCGTACGCGGATGACATTGACGTAATGGGACGATCACAGCGGGACGTCAATGATGGGTTTGAATGCATTGAAGCAGAATCGGCTAAATGGGCCTTTCGGTTAACGAGAGTAGAACGAAATATATGCTGTCAAGCAAGGAAGACGCGCAACACCGACGTTTCAAGGACTTCGTCTACCTTGGCTCACTAGTGACCAGCGACAACAACACCAGTGCTGAGATCAAACGCAGAATTACTCTTGCCAACCGCTGATTCCTTGGGATTAAGAGACAATTGAAAAGTAGCACCCTCTCTCGGAAAACCAAAGTGACACTATATAAGACCTTAATCATCCCAGTCCTCCTTTACGGGGCAGAGGCATGGACCCTAACAAAAGCGGATGAAGATGCCCTTGGTCGTTTCGAGAGGTAAATTCTGCGTTCAATCTATGGCCGCGTTTGTATAAACGGTGAGTGAAGCAGAAGATACAACGACGAACTATACGAGTTGTACAGCGGCATCGGCCTGGTACCGCGTCCACGCATGCAACGTTTAAGATGGCTAGGTCATCTCGAAGGACGACGCAGCAGAGGACGACCGAATCTAAGGTGGCGCACACAGGTGGAAGGATACCTTAGCCAACTTGGAGTGCATAGCTGGAAACAGCTGGCAAAAAAACGTGCCAGCTGGAGAAGTTTGTTGGTTTTCTCCCAGTTTTACACCGGACTGTAGCGCCAGCTATGTTTGTAAGTAAAATAAATTAAAATCAAAACGGAAAAAAAAAAAAACGCGGAAAGGAAAGGAAATTTTCGCGCGATGTTTTTACAGAAACATATTGAAAAGCTAACCAAAAACTAAAAGAACAGACACGGAGAACAAGAATGATCGAGTTTCAAATGCACATCTTTCATGATAAGATGAAGCAAGGTTGACGCACAGCATCCGCGTGGCCCCCCCTGGATAGCTACCCTTGCACCCGCCAGGTAGTAAACCAATGTGTGCAGCGACCCAACCCCTTGTTCCTGGGGAAAGAGGAACCTGTCCCTCCAGGTTGGGGGTTGTGCTTAGGGGTAACATCCCTATCACGTAAAAACCTACTTGTTCCGAAACAACAACAAGTCTCGAATAAGGACGGATACAATGCTGACAACCCCTGCAAACGACTACCGGACTTGAGAGTCTGCATCTGGAATGTTAGGTTCCTTAACAGACGGGTGCAGGCGATCAATTGGAGCAAACCCTCAACTGCTATAAAGCAGATATAACCGCACTCCAAGAAGAGCGATGAGATGGACCAGGCAAAAAACGGATGAAAAACTGCGACATCTACTACGGGAACTGCTACAAGGAGAACAAACAGCGCCTATTCGGGTGCGGATTCGTTATTCGAGGAAGACTCCGACAAAAAGTCTTAAGCTTCCGAGACATAAGCGAACGCCTCATAACAATCCGCATCAAAGCTAAATTTGGAAACATTAGCTTAATATGCGCTCACGCCCCAACGGAAGAAAAGGACAATCGACTCAAAGAAGAATTCTATGATCTCCTAGACAGAACATATGCCCAATGCTCCAGCTACGACACAAAAATAGTCCTAGGAGATTTTAATGCAAAACTGGGCGAAGAGGACATATTTGAGTCGATCATAGGAAAGCATAGCCTCCATAACACCACATCCGACAACGGACTAAGGCTAATCGATTTCCTAGCGGGGCGTAACCTCCTTGTAGCAAGCACGCGATTCCTCCATCTCAACATCCACAAGGGTACCTGGCGGTCTTTTTAATCAATCGACCACCAACCAGATTGATCACATTGCGATCGACGCCAGACACTCCTCCTGTATTCTCGACGTACGAACCTTCCGAGAGGCCAACATCGACTCGGACCACTACCTTGTTGTAACCAAGGTACGAATGAGGATATCAAGAATGCTTAGGAGCCGAGTAGGACTAGGTAAGTTTGACGTCGGAAGGCTACAATCGCCAGAGACTGCCAGAATCTTTGCCGATCGTGTCTCCTCCAAGCTCTTTCAAAATCCGCCCACAGCAGCACAAACAATAGAGCAGGAATGGGCGCATTGCCAGAAACCCCTGGTTCGATGAACAATGCGAACAAGCCCATGCAGCAAAACAAGAGGAATATAAAGCCTTGCTGCAACGACGGACGAGAGCTGCTCGCGAAATCTATGAGCAGAGGAGAAGAGAGGAACACACGCTTTTCAGAAGAAAGAAGAGAGAGCACGGAAAGCGTGAGATCGAGGAGATGGAGAGATGCTTCCGCAGGAATGACGCCCGTAAGTTTTACAATAAGGTAAAAGGAACATGCCATGGCTACAAAGCCAGAGCGGCGGCCTGCAGGGATGAAAATGGAGAGCTGGTAGTAGAGTCGCAGTCGATGCTGAGGATTTTGAAAGACCACTTCTGCAGACTGTATAACGGCGATGATAGACAAGATACCGCTGTCAGGCATAACGAGCCATTCGTAATGGACGACAATGAAACATAATTCCATCCACCCGACCTAGACGAAGTAAAAATAGCAATATCATGACTTAAGCCTAATAAAGCCGCGGGTGCAGACGGCCTGTCTGCTGAGCTTCTTAAGGCGGCTGGAGATGAGCTGGTAAGGTGCATGCACCATCGCATTTGCAAGGTATGGTCGAAGGAAAGCATGCCCGACGAATGGAATCTCAGCATCGTTTGCCCGGTCCATAAGAAAGGAGATCCCTATAACTGCGCCAACTACAGGGGAATAAGTATCCTTAACATCGCATATAAGATCTTCTCTGCCGTATTGTGTGAACGCCTGAAACCGTTTGTGGATAACCTGATCGGCTCTTATCAGTGTGGTTTCAGGACAGGTAAATCCACAATAGACCAAATATTTACGCTACGGCAGATCTTGGAGAAGACCCAGGAATACCAAATCGACACTCACCATCTCTTCGTCGATTTCAAGGCTGCATATGACAGCGTAGATAGAGATGAGCTATACAAAGCCATGTCTAGTTTTAACATCCCTGCCAAACTCGTCTGACGGTGCAGGATGACAATGGAGAATTCTCGCTGCTCCATTAAGGTCGGTAATGAGCAAACCGAGACCTTTGATGTTAAAAAAGGATTTAGGCAAGGTGACGCGCTGTCATGCAACTTTTTCAACATTGTGCTCGAAAAGATCGTGCAAGAGTCACTGGCCAACACAAGAGGTACGATTTATTTCAAGTCTACGCAATTGCTTGCGTATCCCGACGACATTGACGTTATTGGACGGACACAGCGAGACGTCAATGAGGCTTTTGTAAGCATTGAGGTAGAAGCGGCTAAGATGGGTCTCAAGGTTAATGAGTGTAAAACCAAATATCTGCTTTCATCTAAAAGAGACGGACAACACCGACGTATTGGCCAGAACGTCACCATGGGCGGATATAACTTTAAAGAGGTCAAAGAATTCGTCTACCTTGGCTCACTGATGACCAGCGACAATAACACCAGCGCTGAGATAAAATGCAGAATCACTCTTGCCAACCGCTGTTTCCTTGGGCTCAAGAGGCAATTGAGAAGTAGAGCCCTCTCTCGGAAAACCAAGGTGACACTATATAAGACCTTAATCATCCCAGTCCTCCTTTACGGCGCAGAGGCTTGGACGCTAACAAAAGCGGATGAAGATGCCCTTGGTCGTTTCGAGAGGAAAGTTCTGCGTACTATCTACGGTCCCGTTTGTTCAAACGGTGTATGGAGGAGAAGATACAACGAAGAGCTGTACGGGTTGCACAGCGACATCGGCCTGGTACGACGTCTACGGATACAGCGTTTAAGGTGGCTAGGCCATGTATAGCGCATGGAAGATACAGCTCCGACCCGAAAAGTCTTCGAATCCACTCCGGAAGGAAGGCGCGGCAGAGGACGGCCGCATCATCGGTGGCGCACGCAGGTGGAAGGGGACCTTAACCAACTGGGCGTGTGGCGCTGGAAACAGCTGGCCAAAGACCGTGCCAGCTGGAGACACTTGTTGATTGAGGCCCAGGTTCACCACGGACTGTAGCGCCACCTAAGTAAGTAAGTAAGTAAATATGGTAAATGACGTAGCCGATTTTACGGGTTTTCCGGAATAGCTTATCTTATTCATAAAACACGTATATGTACATATATATATACATATATACATTTTTTTTTAGTTAAAGGCTTCTTCTATCCGCTGGAGCACTCAGACGCAAACACTGGTCCATTGTACTCCAGACAGACACCTTACATTACTGTATTTTCCCCGTTTTCCGGAGAAAAATTTGAAGGAGCTTCAGTGATGTAGAGCTAAGGTATTCGGCACACACCACGTCGGATCCAAGGGTGCGCCACCGTGCGCAGGGCTTAAATTTAATAAGAACAAATCCAGTTCAAATCCATGTTATTGATAAAAGTGGACTACATTTGTGCCCAAACATTGTAGAAGTTGTTGTTGTTGGGAGTTGTTGTCAAATCGAGCTCTAGCTCATTTCGATCCGAATCTGCCAACGAAACTGACAGTGGATGCAAGTCCTTATGAAAATGGTCTTGAACGTCCAGTAGAATTTGCAAGCAGGAAGCTAAAGGGAAATATACAAAACTACTCCCAATTAGATAGGGAGGCGCTGGCAATACTTTTCGGGGTGAAAAAATTCCATCACTATTTATATGGTAGCGTAAGTCACTGAAAAATAAGCCTCTGATGTAGATCTTAAGTCCAAAAAAAGGAATCCCTTTGATGGCAGCTAATAGACTCCAAAGAATAGCGTTTTACATTGATATTCAATGTATTAAGTCGGAGAATAATGTGGCCGATTACTTTTCACGCTACCCATTTGAAGACGTAATTGAGTCAGAGGAAATGAATGATGTGCTTTACATCAACTATGTTACAGAATTAGGACGAATGGCTGTAACTGTAGAAGTAGTTAGAGAGGCCACGGGCAAAGATGAAGCGTTGAGCACCGTAAAAACATTTACGAAATCCGAATGGGTAAAGTACAATGAGGATAAAAAACTGGGTCCCTATTTTCAACGTATGGAAGAGCTCAGCATAGAAACCGGATGTTTTTTTTTGGGTTACCGAATTATCGTGCCACTATCAATGCAATCTCGAGAGCACCGTGGCGCAGTGGGTAGTGTGTTGGCCTCTGACGCCGATGACACGGGATCGAATCCCGACACAGCCATGTCATCGAACGTGTTTGTCACGGTGTTTCTCCTCAGCGGGGTTCTGACAAAACCCCCTGTAGTAAAATTGTCATGAAAAGCTTCTCGAAATTCGCCGTTCGGAACCGGCAATAAACTGTAGGTCCCTTTCACCTATGGGAAAATTAAATCATACACAACATGGGTGATTGAGAGAAGCTCGGCTCAGGTTCTTCATTGACTGTAACGCCAACATACATACATACATACACATCAATGCAATCTCAAATCTTAGAAGAATTGCACAAATCTCACATGGGATAATGTAAGATGAAGGCTATGGCGAGAGAGTATTGTTGGTGGCCAGGACTAGATAAGGATTTAGAAAATCTGGCAAAATCATGCGAGCTGTGTCAACACAACATGAAGCAAGAAGAAAATCGAAAAATTACTGCAACATTTTCAACCGAGCACACGAAAATCGTATGCTCGGGTTTTCTATTTTCGTAACATTTGAAAAAAAACCCAAAATTTTTATTATTATTGTTCTTGAAGTGCGATTGAGTAGACTACCAGGAAATAAAGAGGAACAAAAACCCCAATCCAACTCTTTTTCATTTTGCTTGTCTCCGTGCGAGACATTCTCTGTTTTAAATTTACATGTTTGCTTGTTTCCGTGCGAGACACGAGCAGTGTTTGAAGACTAGAAACGAACCACCCAAAAGCGTATTAATTAATTGGGAGTGGCCTGAAGAAGCCTGGGATCGAGTGCATATCGACTTTATGGGTCCGTTATTGAATAAATGGTTTTTTGTAACAGTGGGTGGCCATGGCCACAGTAAATGGATCGAATGTATCGATATGGGTACAAACATCACGAGTCATGCCATGATTGAAAAAATACGACCAGTGTTTGCTGGTTTTGGATTACCAATGGAAATCGTTTCCGATAATGGTACATCTTTCGTGTCGCATGAATTTCGTAATTTCCTTAGATTTAATGGCATACGGTATACCACAACTTCTTTTTCTTCTTAACGGGAGCTACAATTCGGGGTGAACCTGGGCCTCAACCAACATGCCCCTCCAACTAGTACGATCTTTTGCTAGCCTTTTCCATTGCCGCACACCCAGTTGGCTGAGGTCCCCTTCCACCTGTGTGCGCCATCTTAAGTGCGGCCGTCCTCTGCTTCTTCGTCCCTCGGGGTTGGATTCAAAGACTCTCCGGGCTGGAGCTGTGGTGTCCATTCGCTCTACATGGCCCAGCCATCTTAGGCGTTGAATCCGTAGACGCCTGACTAGGCTCATGTCGCTGTACAGCCCGCAAAGTTCGTGGTTGAATCTTTTCCTCCATCCCCCGTCTGCGTTTATAGGCCGGAAATTCACGCGCAAAATCTTTCTCTCAAACCGACCAAGGGCCTCTTCATCCGCTTTTGATAGTGTCCATGCTTCTGCGCCATACAACAGGACGGGGATGATAAGGGTCTTATATAGAGTCAACTTTGTCGTTCGGGAGAGGGCTCTATTACTCAATTGTCTCCTGAGCCGAAAGAAACATCGATTGGCAAGAGTGATTCTGCGGTTGATTTCGGAACTGATGTCGTTGTTCCAGGTCACTGCGGAGTCAAGGTAGACGAAGTCCCTAACTAGCTCGAGTTTGAATCTGTCAATATAAACGTTCTGGCCAAGATGTCGGTGGTGAGCGTCGTTTTTTGATGACAGCATATATTTAGTTTTGCCCTCGTATACTGCCTGTTAAAATATTTTGAGGAGCTGGCAGCACTTCAGGTCCAGTCGTTCATGTTGCTGTAACTTTACTTCCTCACTCTCTTGTTAGCCAGCGACCGTGTTACCCGCTCTTCTCATCCTTCTATTATACTTTTAAATATTAATAAATAACGTGAATTAAGAAGTCTACGTCTTTTGCTATCCGACTATTTCGACATTGGTGCCGAAACCCGGGACCTTTAATAATCTGAAGCGAATAATGGAGTTACAAGGACGAGGAGTAATTAGAGGACAAGTAACACGATTGACTAAACAAGCAGTTGAATATCTAGCGAGCGAGGAATCTCAAATTAATAACGAAAATAAAGAAAGCTATTCAGCGATAGAGGAGGAGATTTCGATTTATCTCCAACGAATATCGGCTGCGTGTGAAAATCTGACTAAAGCGAACCTAGAGGTACGAAATGCTCCATGTTTCAAGCCAGAGGATTTTGAAAGGGAACTCGAGGTATGTTTAGATTACGAAGATAAAGCGTTGAGTACAGTCGCTCGATTAAATCATCGGTTAGCGAAGCTTCGAGAAGGTCGTGGGGGCGTCCCAATAGAAACATTACCATCACGCTCAGAATCATCTCATCATAACCTCAAACTTCATAAACTCGAGCTTAGGAAATTTAACGGCGACTACACGGAATGGCTACCGTTCTGGGAGCAATTTCGGACGGTGGTGCATGAAAATTCCGCTTTAAATGGTTCGGATAAATTCAATTACCTGTTATCAGCATTATCTGGAAAAGCCAAGGAAACCGTTTCCGGTTTTACGCCTACGCAAAATTGTTACGATGCTGCCATTTCGCTCTTACAGGAAGAGTACGGTGATAGTGAGAGACTTATCGATAGGCATATGCAAAGCTTAATGTCACTACCACACATTAGCAATAAATCCGATGTAAATGGACTGAGACGACTCTATAACGCTGCTACTTCCACAACGCGGTCACTTACAGCTCTTGGCGTACCATCATCCCATTATTATGTGATGCTGAAGACTATTTTATTAAAGTGTCTTCCGATGGATCTCAGGATCGTTTTCCATAGAATTTCCGAAATCAGCGAAGGAGATGGAGAAACTGCGGTGGATTGTACCAGGACGACATCAGCAACGAGCGATACAATCAGTGGTGACAGGTCAGTTAAACATCTTTTCAAATTTTTAAAAAAGGAAATCGAAGCATTGGATCGGTCTAATGTGGGATCTCGACTTGCTGAAACAACTAAAAACGCACAAGTACATACAGCAGCAGGTTTGTTGACGTTAGAACGAGATAACGCATGTTACTTTTGCCGGCTCTCAAATCACAACTCAACGATGTGCAGCAGTAATCACACTGTAGAACAAAGAAAACAGATGTTAAAAAGAGATGGTAGGTGTTTTAGATGCACTTATAAGGGACACTGTTCTAGGAATTGTAAAAAGAGGAACATCATATGTTCACAATGCGGTGGTCGTCATGCTACGTCTATGTGCGAAAGGGACAACCGGCAACCCATCAAAAACCTAAATAGGAAAGACCTTACCTCCCCGAAGCCAAGAAGCGAGACAGCTGGTATAACGATTACTGCATGCACTGCGAACTCACCAACTGTTTATTTACAAACGGCACGCGCATTTGTCAAAAATCCGGACATCGCAACGAAACTTTTTATCCGATTTTTAATCGACGGTGGCAGTCAGCGCTCTTATATAAGACAAAGCATTTCACGAAAGCTGAATTTGCCAATTGTTGGAGCGCAACAAATAAAAATATCTACATTTGGTGGTAGGAAATTCCCACAACAATGTAATTTAGTACGTTTATCTTTACAGAGTCAATACAATGGCCAAATGGTCTCTATCGTTGCTCTAGAGGTCAACGAAATTTGCGACGATATTTTGCCCGAACCGAGTACAGTAGACATTGACAGTGTAAATTTGGAGTTCGCTGATTGCAATACAAACAATATACCACAAGAAGCAGGTATAAATTTATTGGTGGGTTCGGATTACTATTGGAGTATCGTTTTAGGTGAAAGAGAACTCCTTTCTCAGAATTTGGCTGCAGTTAACACATTATTTGGCTGGACGTTGCAGGGAACCTCTGTGCGAAATTCCCTTTTCAAATCCGTTTGCTTATCGACTATTACCTTGCACACGTTTAACGAAGAGTCTCATAGCAGACCTAATCTTTGGGACTTGGAAACTATCGGTATAGTTAATGAAGATAAAGCAAGCAATGATGAACAAATAGCGCTGGAAGAGTACATTGTTAAAAGGGGTGAGCACTATGAAACGAAGTTACTGTGGAAAGGAAAAGATGTCCACTTGGATAGCTACAAAGAGGGTGCGCAATCCAGATTTGGTAACCTTATTCGTAAGCTTCTGCGACGGCCAAGAGATTTATTTGATTATGAGAAAGTTATAAATGACATGATCGAAAGTGGAATCGTCGAACGTGTCGAAGAATTGTACGATTCTCCTCAGCGTATTTATTATTTACCTCATCGAGCCGTATATCGAGATGACAAAGATACCTCAAAAATAAGAATAGTCTTTGATGCATCGGCACATGCAGGTAACAATCCATCTCTTAACTCTCTTCTTTCACCAGGACCGAATTTACTTCCTAATGTATTAAGAATTCTACTTAATTTTCGAACTGAAAGAATCGGATTGGTTGCAGACATTCAAAAGGCCTTTCTGCAAATTCATCTGCATAAAGAAGATCGCGATGTGCATCGTTTCTTTTGGTTCAGCGAAAAGATACAAAATGTTACCAAGTTACCGAATTGGGCTGAATTCCGAATGACGAGGGTGACTTTTGGAGTTGCATGCAGTCCTTTTCTCTTGAATATGACCATACGGAAGCATTTGAGAGAGGAGCGCTTTCGACATTCTGATACATGCGATCTCCTCGAAGAATCATTCTATATGGATGACCTAATTTGTAGTGTTTCGGACGAAACAGTTGCTATTAAGACTTACGAAGAGTCTGTGGATATAATGAAGCGAGCCAATATGCATTTACATAAATGGAACTCCAATGTACCAGCTGTACGCGATAAGTTTCCGGAGACCAATCAATGTCCAAGCATGCAGAAGGTGTTAGGTTTGAGATGGTTCTTGAAAACTGACGAGTTAGCGATTGCAATAGAGCAGAAGAACTTAAAGGTTCCACCACAATTGGGTACCAAGCGAGAGTTGCTAGGGCTTATAGCTAGAATCTACGATCCATTGGGTGTATGCGGTCCTTTTATCGTTAAACTTAAATTAGCTTTTCAAGAAACCTGGAAATTACACTTGAAATGGGACGAAATCCTACCAACACCTTTACAGTCAATATGGATAGAAATAACAGCAGAGCTACATTGTCTGGAGAACATCACAATACCCAGGTGGATATGCACCGGCCATCCTTCAAAGTTAGAGCTACACATCTTTGTTGACGCTAGCACGAAAGCGTATGGAGCAGTAGCTTATGTTCGATATGTGCTTTCTGATGGGCAACCGAGCATAAGTTATCTGTGTTCGAAGAATAGAATCGCCCCGATTAAGGATAACAATACACCGGAACTTACTTTGCCTAAGCTCGAATTAACAGCTGCAGTCATCGGTATACGACTTTATGCATACTTGAAGGATCATTTTAAGATGAAATTCGAATCGATTAACTTGCGGTCGGATTCTCAAATTACACTTCGGTGGATAGAAGGAGATTGTTTTAGGTGGAAGCCTTATGTAGCGAATAGGGTACGAGAAATAAAACAGTACTCAAGCGATGCCGTATGGAGATTTTGCTCAGGAAAACTCAATCCTGCGGATATGTTGACGAGGGGTGTCTCAGTGAAAAGATTGGTTGAATCGAAAATTTGGCTACAACTCATGGGTATCAGACGGTTCATCGCAAGAAGAGGATCCCCAGCTACTTTCATGTCGGACAATGCAAAAACTTTCAAGCGATGTTCATCAGAACTCTCAGGGCTAGGAGATATTCTCATCTCTAACGAATTAAAACATTTCCTTGCGGTTCGCGGAATATCATGGAAGTTCATAGTGGAACGATTTTGGGAGCGTTTAGTGCGAACGGTAAAAGATGCGCTGAAGGCAGCAATAGGCCGAGCTACGCTTAACGATGAAGAACTCAACACCTTTCTTATTGAAGTGGAAGACGTCGTGAATTCTCGTCCACTGACATATATTAGCGGCGATCCAAAGGACTTGGCCCCCCTCACCCCGGGGCATTTCTTAAAAGGAGAGTTTACCGCCATGGATCTAGATAAAATAAACACAGTGTCAGCAAAAGATCTTCGCTGTAGATGGAATAATAGGCTACGAGCAACCAAACAATTTTGGAAAAGGTGGAAGATGGAATATTTAAACCTATTGCGATCGGCACATTTCTCCAAACAAGGCTCTTCTTATAATGTGAAAGAAGGTGATATAGTCCTTGTCTATGATCATCTTATACCACGTTTGTTGTGGAAGTTGGCTATGGTGAAAGTTACTTATCCTGGAAGAGATGGCAAAGTTAGAGCCTGTGAGCTGCGTTTACCAGACGGGAGTACACTTCGGCGTCCCATCCAATTACTTTATCCGCTTGAAATCTCCGCCCCCGGAAGATGTTAAAATGTTTTGAGGAGCTGGCAGCACTTCAGGTCCAGTCGTTCATGTTGCTGTAACTTTACTTCCTC
The DNA here is from genome assembly GCA_951905685.1 of Eumerus sabulonum. Lineage (NCBI taxonomy): Eukaryota > Metazoa > Arthropoda > Insecta > Diptera > Syrphidae > Eumerus > Eumerus sabulonum. Next base: position 39,267,163 of record OX645062.1, on the reverse strand, counting down.
ACTCTCTTGTTAGCCAGCGACCGTGTTACCCGCTCTTCTCATCCTTCTATTATACTTTTAAATATTAATAAATAACGTGAATTAAGAAGTCTACGTCTTTTGCTATCCGACTATTTCGACACTGCCCAACCAATTTTCGCCGCCTCCATCTCAAGACTCGCAAATGCCTCATTGACATCTCGCTGTGATTTACCTATAATGTCAATATCGTCGGCGTATGCAAGGAGTTGTGGGGATTTGAAATAGATTGTCCCTCTTGTATTGGACAGTGATTTTTGCACAATCATTTCTAATACGATGTTGAAGAAATCACACGACAGCGCATCGCCCTGCCTAAATCCTTTTTTGACATCAAAACTATTGGTAAGGTGTTCACCGATTCGGATGGAGCAGCGAGCATTCTCCAAAGTCATCCTGCATAGTCTGATCAGTTTAACAGGTATGTCGAGGGTAGACATAGCGGTGTATAGCTCGTCTCTAATTACGCTGTCGTATGCGGCTTTGAAGTCGACAAATAGGTGGTGAGTGTCGACTTGGAATTCATTGTTTTTTTCCAGGATCTGCCGTAGTGTGAAGATTTGGTCGATGGTGGACTTCGGCTTATTTAGAAAAGGCTTCAGGTGTTCACACAAAACGGCAGAGAAGATTTTGTAGGCGATGTTAAGGAGACTTGTTCGTCTGTAATTAGCGCAATTAGAGGGGTCTCCTTTCTTGTGGATCGGGCATACGATGCTGAGACTCCATTCCTCGGGCATGCTTTCCTCTGACCATGCATGCTCCCAACCAGGTCATCCCCAGCTGCCCTGAAGAGCTCAGCAAACAGTCCGTCTGCGCCAGCATCTTTATTCGACTTGAGCTTCAATATGGCAATCTTAACTTCGTCGAGGTCAGGGGGATGGAATTCTCTGCGGTCTTCGTCGATTAGAAATGGATCATTCTGCCTGACAGCGTGACTATCCACCTTGACGCGGTGCTGGGGCTTAAACTAGGCTTGGATACCATGTTGAATCAACCTGCTCAATGCTAGTGACTAAGAGGTAGTCAGCCCTATTCCAGTGGTGGTGAGCTTATTGAAACCGTGCCCAAGGATGAAAGGTTGGAGGATTTATTTCCAACCGTTAACGAGCTCCCTTAGGTGCCCAGGTGAGGCCTAAGGTATCAAATGCCTTACTCCGATAATCGGTGGCTCTGTCGGAGTGGACCCAATACTTCCGTCCAAACTCGTGGGAACAAAATTTTGAAAAACAACAAAGAAACAAAAAAGGATGAAGAGAAAGGAGAGCACTCTCTTGAGTCAGTGGCAGACGCGCTAAATGACGTAGCTACTAACCAGGATGAGGACATCTTGAGGGAATTGGAGGAGAAATTACTCGCCGATCCCGAAGAGACAGTCCAAGAGAGCGAAGGAAAAGGCAAGACTGCCAAAAAGAAGGAAACCCTTTCCCAGGGAAAGCAAAGGCTTAGGGAGTACAGGAAAGGTGTACACCTTATGCGTATATTGGAAGAAAAGGGTATTCCTCTGCTCTCCGATTTGGAGAAGGGAAAACTCAGGTGGACTGAGGAAACCATTGCCAAAGATGCCCTGACAAAGCCAAAGAGTGGCAAAGGGGCAGCTAACAATGGTGGAAAAACGGGCAAAGATGAAAAGCCCCCAGCAAAAGAAAAGCGACGAACCGGGGCAACTGGAACCGAAGCCGATAAGGCGGGCTCCAGTGGCACCCAGGCTCGACGTAGGGGTGGAAAGAGCGCACCAAAGACCGAAGTCGCTATGACGGGTCCAGGTTAGGCAACTTCCACGGCGATCGATGCAATTGGCAAGACCGCTAGCAAGAAACGGGAAGGGTTTATGGCAAAAAGGGTGAGATCCCAGGAAGAGGCCAACAACCCAGCAACGAGAGCGAAGGTCAGTAGTGCGGATATGGGGATGAGGTTCTCGGTTTTCTAAAAGCACAAAACCCAGCGCTCCCTATGGATGACTGGGAGGTTGTGGCTTTGGAAAACAACGGAAATGATACGAAAAATATCATCTTCGTTATAGAGAATCCACCGAAAATTCTAAGGGGAAAAAAGGCTGTGCGTTTATTCTTCGGAGCTGGTGAGTTTCTATTGAGACTCACGAAGAAGGCGCGGCCTGGTGAGGTGGCACCGGTAGAGGTGGAAAAGGATACAACAGATAATGAAGGTAGTACAAATAAACCTCCACCACAGTAAAGCCGCCTCGGTAAACCTCATGCTGCTCCTCAGCAAGGAACAGCTTGACCTGGCCCTAGTCCAGGAACCATGGATTCTCCACAATCGGGTAAAGGGGCTAGGGTCATCAAAATACAAAATAATTTATAACGGTAACGAAGGCAAAGTAAGGACTTGTATCGTTGCCAGGAAAGAACTCCACACACTAATGCTAAGCAATTTCAATTCGGGTAATCAGACGGTTGTGGAAGTCAAAGAAAAAGACGGCACCTTCACGATGGCATCGGTTTACCAACCATATGATGAAGGCACGGACGTCCCCTCGGAAGGAGTAAGGAAACTGGTCTCAATGACCAAACAAGGTAAGAAGAACTTAGTCTTAGGGTGCGATGCTAACGCCCATCATACCATTTGGGGTAGCACTAACACAAATAGTAGAGGTGAGGCTCTGTTCGGTTATGTCATTAATACTAACTTAACTATGTGTAACCGTAGTAACTCACCAACTTTTATCACTAAAAATAGAAGGGAGGTTATAGACGTTACTTTAGTAAATGGAAACGGTAACGCAAAGGTCTCGGACTGGAGAGCGTCCGACAAAGCGTCACTTTCAGACCATTGCTAGATACTCTTTGATCTGAATCTTTGTGTAACAGATGGCAATGTCTTACGGAACCCGCGGAAGGCGAATTGGCAAAAGTTCAACACGAAATTGGGAAAAACCCTAGTTCGGCCTCCGAATGGAAATCCCAACTCCACAAAAGACATCGATAAGATGATACTGAAACGAATCGATAAGCTGATCCGGTCCTTCGAGAGATCTTGCCCCATCAAAAAACCAAGCAAAAGGAACCACCCACCGTGGTGGAACGCAAAAATAGCGTAGCGGCTACGTATCTCCAGACATAGTTGGAACCTCGCTAAAGAGGGTTCCATCGAATGGTCAACTTACAGAGATAATGTTGAACGACTCAAAAAGGAAATTAGATTCGCAAAAATGAGCTCGTGGAGAAATTTCTGCGGGTCCATCGAATCATGTACGGATGCGGCTCGTCTGAGAAAGGTCCTTGCCAAGGCTCCTACGCAGGTTTCTTCAATCAGGAAATCTGATGGGAGCTGGACAGACTCATCGAAAGCATGCTTGATGCCCTACTAAAATGTCACTTCCCTAACTGTGTAAACGCGGGAACATTCGAGGCGGCAATTACACTGGTAAGGGAACAGACTGGGCCTGAAATAATCGATAAGATCGTTACCAAAGAAAACCCTACAAGGCGCCAGGAATAGACGGTATATATCCGAAAATGCTGCAAGAACCAGGGAAACTTATCATCCCCTGGCTAGGACGCATTTACTGCTGGTGCCTCAGGATGGGTTATGTCCCACAAGCATGGAGGGAGGTTAAGGTGGTGTTTATACCCAAGTCAGGGAAGGTCAACCATGCCACGGCAAAGGAGTATAGACCAATCAGCCTATCCTCCTTCCTTCTGAAAACACTGGAACAACTAATCGACAAATACATAAGAGATGAGATTGGTGATAGCTACTTATCATAATCACACAACGCATACATAAAGGGTAGATCGGTAGATACCGCTCTTCACAGGGTGGTCTATACGATAGAAAAGGCACTGAATACTAAGGAATATGCCCTGGGGCCTTTCTAGATGTTGAGGGTGCCTTCAATAACGTCAGTACCGAGGCAATAATATCCAGCCTACGGATGGCCCACATAAATTCGGGAATCTGTAGATGGGTTGAACAAATGCTAAGTACTCGTATAGTAAACTCGTCGATAGGAGGAGCAAATGGAAGGGTGAGAGTCAGCCGTGGCACACCACAGGGGGGTATTCTATCGCCTCTCCTGTGGCTCCTCGTAGTCGACGAATCGCTAAAGCTCCTAGAGACACAGGGTTTTAATGTCACGGCCTATGCCGATGACATTACCATCCTGGTACCTGGGAAATGTCCTCAAGTCCTCAGTGAAAGACTAAGTTATGCGCTGCTATTGGTGAATAACTGGGTCAAGGAACGGGGCCTAGGGGTAAATCCAACAAAAACTGAGATTGTCCTCTTCACACGAAAAAGATCAATACCTAATTATACATATCCACGTATAAATGGTATCGACTTGATTCCGAAGAAATCCGCTAGGTATTTTGTAATAATTCAGATTCCAAGCTTAGGTGGAAGGACAACATAAATGAAAGAACCAAAAAAGCTTACGTGACACTATACCCGTGCAGGGTAGCTTTCGGAAGGACATGGGGTTTAAACCAAAGGTGGTATACCGTCTATACACCGCGGTGGTAAGACCTATTTTAGTCTATGGATCAATTGTCTGATGGAAAGCACTTGAGAAGAAATGCAACCTTCAAAGTCTTACAAGGATTCAGAGGGCTGGCTGTCCTGCGGTGACCGGATCTATGAAATCCACACCAACGGCGGCCCTTGAAGTAATGCTGAACCTTTCACCACTAGACATGTATTTAGAAAGCATTGCAGCCAGTGCTGCGGTAAGGATACAAGAATCCAGTCTTTGGAAAAGATGTCCTTATGGCCACGCATCAATCCTGGATCGATGGGCTATCCTGAGGTCCGCAAACAAAACGGACTGTACCACCCCACTTTCTTGCTGTGAGAGGAGATTCTCTATTAGGATTCCCTCCAGGGAGGAGTGGGGCAGTGGTATGGTAAACACGGAAGAGGAACTGGCAATCAATACCGACGGATCCAACACGGATACCGGTACAGGAGCCGGAGTCTACTTCGAATCTCAGGAAGCGTGTCACTCCTACAGACTTGATGATGGCTGTAGTGTCTTCCAGGCTGAGATCTTCGCAATCAAAAAGGGCGCGGATCTGATTCTTAGGGAGAATTTATCGAGTAAGAGAATCAAAATCTATGTTGACAGTCAGGCAGCCATTAAGTCTCTGCAAGCAACATGGATAAGATCCAAGCTCGTAAAACTCTGTACAGAGAAACTAGAAGAAATATCGGATGTCAATGAGGTAACCATCTGCTGGGTACCAGGGCATGTGAATATTTCCGGAAATGAGGAGGCGGACGAACTAGCCAGACTGGGATCAGTCGCAGATACTTCGCAGATCACAACTGAGGCTAGACCGCCACTCAGCACACTATTTAGAAAAATAGGGTGAAACTACTAGGAAAGGCCAACAAGCGATGGTGTCAATTAGAAACATGCGCTACGGCAAGGCTAACATGGCCTGTCTATGACAAAAAAGGGACGGAAAGTCATGGAGAACCTGAGCCGAGCTTCTCTCAATCACTCATGCTGTGTGTGATTTCATTTTCCCATAGGTGAAAGGGACCTACAGTTTATTGCCGGTTCCGAACGGCGAATTTCGAGAAGCTTTTCATGACAATTTTACTACAGGGGGTTTTGTCAGAACCCCGCTGAGGAGAAACACCGTGAAAAACACGTTCGGTGACATGGCTGTGTCGGGATTCGATCCCGTGTCATAGGCGTCAGAGGCCAACACACTACCCACTGCGCCACGGTGCTCTCAGGCAAGAGACATTAAGCTGAGCAAGCTGCTAAGATTTTTAATTGAATGTGGATGGTTCAGCTCAGCGGGTAACTAACAGGTTCCCCTCGGGTTAGTCTTCAAAATGGGCACAATGGACTCTTAGTAGACTAAGTGAGCCGTGACATCATGTCAATAGGGCACCCAACTAAACTAACCTAACCTTCTGCCTGACAGCGGTGTATTGACTAACATCGCCGTTATACAGTCTGCAGAAGTGGTTTTTCCATATTCTCAGCATCGACAGCGATTCTACTACTAGGTGTCCGTTCTCATCACTGCAGGCTTGCGTTCTGGCTTAACAGCCTTGGCATGTTCGCTTTATCTGTTGATAAAACTTTCGAACGTCACGTGTGCAGTAACACCTCTCCAAATCCTCAATCGCGCGCTTCTCGTGCTCTTTCTTCTTTCTTCTGAGAAGCTTATGCTCCTCCCTTCTTTTAAACTCGTATAGCTCACGAGCTGCTCTTGTTCTTTTATGCATCCTGCTTCGCTGTGTGAATCCTCCTGCACTCGTCATCGAACCAGGTGGTTCTTCGTGGTACAGCCTTGAGACCCAACACTTCGGAAGCAGAGCTTTTCAGGGCTTCTTTGCAAAGGCTCCACTCCTGTTCTGTTGACGGCATGGAGGATTGAGGTGTATTGGGGTGCTTAAGGGAGACACGATCGGTAAAAGCACGAGCGGTTTCTGGCGATAATAACTTTCCGACGTCATAACTTTGTATTCTTACTCTACTCCGCTTCGTTCGTGATATCCGTAATTTCACCTTGGCTACTACAAGATAGTGGTCCGAGTCGATGTTAGCCCCTCGGAATGTTTGGACATCAAGAATAGTGGAGAAGTGTCTGACGTCGATCGCGATGTGATCAATCTGGTTGGTAGTCGACTGATCAAAAGACCGCCAGGTGCCTTTTCGTCTATCGAGGTGCGGGAAGCGCGTACTGGCTAGAAGGAGATTTCGCCCCGTAGCAAGATTAATCAGCCTGTGTCCGTTATCGGATATGGTGTCGTGTAGGCTATGTTTGCCGATGACTTCGGTTCAAGAGGAAGCTAAGAACTAGATTAGATGTAGTAAATCCTAAACGAAATAAAGCTATTGCCTATGCAGTATAGAAAGAGCCAGGTCTAACTTCAAAAGCAGTCAACGTAATCAAAAACAAAATTAACCCTTTGAAGTTGGCGAAGTTGGCCCTTTGAAGTCAAATAAGGTTGTATGGATCGAAGCAGTTATTTTACAAAAACTAGGCAAACAAATTCATGTAGTTCAGCCAGTAAATACGTTAAAAAAAAAAAAATGGAAAAGTCATATCAACCAAATAATAAGTTGCAACGGACATTTTTTGGAAAATTATTTACCGGCGATATGTTCTGATGATAAGGTTAGAGAACAAAACCGTATAATCGATGAAAGCTCAGAGGAAAATGTGGGACAATTAGATAGATCTATAGAAGAAAATGCTAAGGAGCAGGAGACAACAGAAAGAATAAATAATCCTACATCCAAATATTTTTTAAGATCACGAAAGAATTAATTCTTCTTCTTCTTCTTTGGTGGCGTTACAGCCCAGCCCACACCCATGTTGTGTGTGATTCTATTTTTCACACAGGTGAAAGGGACCTACAGGTTGATGCCGATTCCGAACGGCGTGAGTCGAGAAGCCTTTTCTAGGCAAGTTATACTACGGGGGGTTTTGCCAGTACCCAGCCGAGGAGGGGCGCCGCGAAATAAACATTCAATGGCGTTGATGTTATCGGGATCCGAACTCGCACATCGTGCGTCAGAGTCCATCATACCAACTACTGCGCCACGGCGTATGGTTATATTTGTGTGGTGAAGTGGTTTTTGTATTATCAACGATTACGATGCTGGTTTTGTTTAGACATAAGTAAGTTCCTATACATACCTTTTTCTTTACTTTGTAAAGGACATCCAACTAAGGGGAAAATTGTAGTATTGTGGGTACGGGAACAATGGCAACACTTATATGGCTGATCTCGACTTGCTACAAAGAATTCACACTTCCGCAGTTAGCTGGTTGTCCTCTCTATCGCTGTAAGCCAGAAATAAACGCATTGAATTCCGAGGTAAGACTTTCCTTTAACACACAGTTACTACAACAAGAAATGTAAACGCAAAGGGCAAAGGGCTACGCAAATAAACTGTCAGCGCAAGAAGTCAAGATAAAAGACAACCGAGTGTAGTATTTACCAACTGGAGTACAATGGACCAGTGATTGCGTCTGAGTGCTCCAGCGGATAGCAGAAGCCTTCAACAAAAAAAAAAGTAGTATTTACCAATACTCGTAATCGTTAATCCCAATAAATTCACCAGAGTTCGCCTTGTCTGGGACGCTGCGGCCGATACTCACTTTGTGCTGTGTGGACCGGATTTCCTGACGTCACTCGTGGATGTCCTGTTGGCATTTAGAATTGGCCAGTTTGCTATCTGTGGAGACATCGCGGAAATGTTTCACCAAAGACGCGTAACAAAGGAAGACATGCACGTACAACGATTCCTGTGGTGGGACTAAAATGATCCACCGCATCAGCAGAGCTCTTACGTAATGACTGCTCTAATTTTCTAATTTAAGTATCGTGGAGGCGAACACCCCAGTTATTGAGCTTAATTCAAGCTCAATTCAACTAATCTCAATTCTTAACTAATCTGACTTAACTAACTAACGAGAAAAGGAGAGGGGTGCGCGATTAGAGAACTACGATTGTGAGAAGGGGAGGCTACTGTGAAGACGGAGTTTTAGGCATGGAATGCTGAGGTTGAAATCGAAGTTCGTGTTCGAATTAACACTTCCCCGGATACAGGGAAATAAGTTAATTGGAGCCGTATGAGGTGCGGGGTGGATAGATAGAAGAGACGAGGATTGCGAGTATTACGAGGGTTAGTGTTAAGAAATATGGAGTTGTAGAGGGTGACGCAGTCAATGGTACCTGTTAGGAGTTTATGAATAAACAGGATGTCAGCTACCCGTCATCTTATCTCCAACGTACTCAGATTTACTAGTTTGAGTCGGCCTTGATAGGGCGGTAAGAACAGAAGATCTTGCCAGTGCAGACCTCGAAGAGCGAAGCGTACGAATCGACGCTGGTTGCTCTCAATTCTAGAAATGTGGGTTTGTTGATAAGGGGTTCACACTTGTGATGCGGTCTCAAGAAGATGGCGAACGAAGGTAATATAGAGGGATTGAGTCACGTAGGGATTGGAACATTCTTTCGACCAGCGCTTCACGGAACCGAGTGCAGAATTGGCTATAAGAATTATATCGTAGATATGTGCCCGAAAATTGAGCTCTTGGTCACATACATAGTATGCCAAGATCGTGGATACCCTCAACGGTGGAGATGGGTTGGTTGTGAAGAAAGTAGAGACGAAAAGAGGATTTGAGGCGTTTACGTGAGAAGGTGATTGATGGTGGCATTTGGAAATGTTAAGTTCCAAGCAATTTTTGGAGCACCAGACAGAAAAGCTATTGAGATCGGATTGAATAAGGGAAGAATCTTGTTGCGGGGAAATGGTCTTAAAGAACTGGGTGTCGTCGGCGTACAGTGAGAGATGGGGAATGATTGATGATTATCTCAATGTCGTTAATGGTAAGAATGAAAAGAAGTGGACCAAGATGGCTGCCTTGGGGAACACCGGGACGGGCTAAGACGGGATAAGGATTAGAAGAGGCAGATCTATTGCGAAGACTGTAGTAACGCTTTTTTTAAATAAGAAAATATCCACTTCAATTCAGTGGAGTCAATGCCTACGGAGGACAGTTTGAAGAGTATTAGATTGTGGGATATTTAGTCGAAGACTTTACTGAAATCAGTTGCAATGACGTCGACTTCATTTCCATTCTCTAATGCTGAGAGGGTGAAAGACACGAATTCGACAAGGTTTGTGGCTGTAGACCTGGATTTGAGGAATCCATGTTGATTTAGTGAGATGCTTTCGAAAATTTTGCGATGGGGCGGTAGTTGTTAGCATCACACCTTGGACCTTCTTTTTATGAATAGGAGTTATGAAAGCGGTTCTCTATATCTAGGAAAAATCTCCAAGGGTAAGGGTTAAATTAAATAATTTTGAAAGCAGGACAGAAAGAATGAAGGATATTTTTTTAATAATATGGCAAGGACATTATCGGGTCCAGGAGTGAACTCATCGTTAAGTTGATTCAGTTTAATTTCGATAATATGGGGTTCAACAGTATGTGGGAATAATGGTCCAAGGGAGAAATTTGGTAGGTAATCGAAATAAGAAGTGTCTGGTAAAATGGGGAGTCGTCGGCAGGAGATTATTTGAAAAAGCCGGTAAAAAAGTTGGGGAAAGTATTGGGATCGTTCGAGGGTTCCCCTTTGAAAGAGAGTGAGGTCGGATAGCTTTCAGATTTCCTTTTGTAGTTAACAAATTGAAAGAAGGACTTAGCATTGTTGATAAGATTAGCTTGCGTAGTAGAGTTCGTTCGGAGAGACTTATGAAGCCCGGTAAATAGTAGATAGATAGTAGATAGGTACCAATACAGTTAGAAAAGTCATAGAGGGATTGGGTACGAAGAAGACTGCCCACAGTTTGTTTCTTTTGTTTCTTAGAGAACGGAGCCTGCGAATATACCAAGGAGGGTTAGAAGATCAATTATTGGATGGGGAAAGGGGAACGTATAGAGAAATAGAATTAAATGTTTCTCTGTAAAATAAGGATATGGCGTAATTTATTGTAATGCAGTCAAAATTGGATGGGGCGCTATTGAGATATCCACTGATTAGGTTGAAATTTTCTTTGTGGAAGCCGTAAGACTTAGGCGGTTGAGGCCAAGTGTTCAGTGATGGAGAGTCGTGAAAAACTGTGAGAAGAAGGGGCGGATGATGGTTGTCGATGGTTGTCGATGGTTGCTGAGGGAAGGGGATAAAGTGAAATAAAGGAATGAAAGGGGCCGGTTGTGAAAATCAGATCTAGCTGCCTGCCCATGTAATCTTAGAAGCCACTCACTTGGCTAAGGTTTGAATCAGCTAGGCTATCTAAGAAGAGACATTTTTTGGCAGCGCATGGATTAATAACAATGTAAAATAATTGATCTTCTGATGGAGCCTATTGAAGAAAAGAAAGATTAGGATCGTCGAAGAGAATGATTTCATTGCGGAAATCACGTAAATCATTTATGCGATCAATCGCATTGAGCGTTCATAGGATTCAATCGTCTGAGATGGTAAGATATAAAAACAGATGACATAGAGTGATTTACGGAGCAGTACGATCTTTATTGAAACAGGGTCGTGATACGGGGAAGAGGGTACTGCAATAAGGGACGAGTCGATCTTGTTTCGGGCGGCTATTAAAACGCCATGACACGGGCAGCTATCGGTAGGTTGGTTGAGGAGGTCGTCGCGGTAGACGTTAAAATTTGATGGGACTAACTCTTCGTTATTTATGCTAGGGATGAGAATGGTTTCAGTCAGAGCGAAGATTTCGAATGGTAAAGCATGAGACTGTTGGAAAACTGCTTGGGTGTTTGAACGGAGACCTCTAACATTCCGATAAGAGAAGGTGTGAGGAAGGTTAGCATGGTGGGCAAGAAGAGGATGGAAATTAGGGACGAAAATATCTGTCGTGGTCAGCTCTGCTACGCTGGAGGTGGGATATTTGCTTTGAGTCGATATATTGACGAAAGGTATCAATACCCCTCATACTTTTGGGGGGGAGATAATAAAGAACTCATGATACTCGATAAAGAGGTTCTTGAGGCTCGCAAAGTCAGTAGGGAGATCTTCTTGTTGAATGCATACCATTACGCTAGTGTTAGTTGTACCTTCCTGTTGAATGCAAAACATTACCGAGTCTGGTTTCTCTTGGAGATAAACAAAAAAAAAAAAAAGACGGATGTTCTCATACGTTCTTTTATCCCTTAAACGACAGTGACCATTGCGGCTTTGGAGCCGTAATCAAAATACCAGACGAATTCGCGGAGTTGGGGGAATATGCGCAGTTGCACCTTTACGATTACCGTAAAGTGCGATGGCCACGCTTTACCAGATCCCTGACGAGCGCACTCACTTCGAGTGCCTCCTTTCCACCATCCAACAGAAACCTGTCAAATTCGGAAATTGATGGGTATCTCAATAATATGGACGTGATAATCAAACAGACAATGGATAGAACAATACGACGCCACCCACATAATGATACCACTGACGTGTACCGAAACGCGACCATAAACGCTTTACATAGACAAAAAAGTAGACTTCTGTCGAGACTCAAACTCCTGTACAGACGTTTTACCGATAGACAAGATCCGGAGATCAGGACACTGAAATCCTTGATCAAAAACCTCCAACAATTAATAAAAGAGAACTACAGTATATCAATAAGTTCATACTGGAACAACAAAATTCGGAATGTGAAGTCCAACAACCCGAACATGTTCCCGCAAATCAATAAAATTTTTCGAAGAAACAATCCGAATGACAATCAGAACTTGAAACTTCGGAGGACACCAGACAATGAACGAATCTTACGAACCGTGAGCATAGATCCGGAAGATGCTGTTCTGGATGACGACTTCTTTGTGATTGAAGATCCACAAGAGAAAGTAGCGACAGTGGGGGCTGTCTTTCAGGAAGTGTATAAGGTGAATGATAGCATTCGTCCGAACCACGACCTGGAAAACAGGGCCCTGCTCCACCACTTCTACCTTCGAAATGATATCGAACATTGGCGATCCGAGAACACTGGTTTCACCAGGTTCAGTGACGATTTCACGGCAAACAATGTCGTCGCCAATGATGGTCTTAATACCCCTTTTGTATCGGCGGTAGAGGTCCAAACGATCTTCGAATCACTAAGGAAGAAGAAATCCGTGGGCATTGACGGAATATCTAATATTGTACTTCGACACCTTCCACCGATGGCTATAGAAGCATTCACTATCCTGTTTAACAACGCACTGAATAATGCATATTATCCGGTGCGTTGGAAAACAGCGGTGGTGCAGCCGATCCCCAAGAAAGGGAAAGATTCGTCTAACCCGGCAAATCTTCGATCGATAAGTCTCCTTCCGAGCATCAGCAAGGTATTCGAGAGCCCTTTCAAAATGGGTTGAGGACAAAGACATCATTCCGGATAACCAATTCGGTTTCAAGGCGGGGCATGTTACAATTCATGCAGCGTCGAAACTCGTCTCGGATATCCAATGGAACAGATGCAAGAACCAATGCACGGGTGCCTGTCTGGTTGACCTGGAAAAGGCCTTCGACACCGTATGGTTAGAGGGACTTTACTACAGGCTTAACCAGCTAGGCATAAGTAAACCACTGCTGTATATGATCTATGATATGTTAACGGGAAGAAAGTTCGTTGTGAAAATTGCCAACGTGACTTCTTCTCAAACATTTGATATTAAAAATGGTCTGCAACAGGGCACGGTGAATTCGCCGATCCTTTTCAACATTTACGTCAGTGATCTGATAGCTTCCCTTCGACATTCGATAGCATACGCAGACGACCTAGTCGCGTACAGGACGGGTCCAACGATTGATGTCATAGCTACGCTCTTGCAACGTGATTTCGAAAAAATTCAGACTTTTTGTAACGACTGGAAGTTAAGAATCAACTTTCAAAAATCTGAAACCATTTTGTTCAGAACGCCATTGTCTGGGGCTTCTAGGGATACCAGGCGAAACTGGCGAACATTTTCCATTGTTGGACCGGACGGGCGTCCACTGGCGGACCAAAATGTAGTCAGATACCTTGGAATCTGGTTGGACCAGTATCTGTATTTTAATAAACATATAGATGTTGCTTTGGCCAGGGCCCGGGGAGCTTGCGCTCTGTTAAGGTGGCTGTTTCATAGCAGCCAACTTGATAAGAGAGTGAAAATAATCTGCTACATGGCTTTAGTCAGGCCCATGATCGCCTATGGATGTCCCGTTTGGTTCAATGTGAGTGCCAGCTTAATGGAAAGGATTCGTGTGTTTGAGAGACAATGTCTAAGGACTTGTCTCTCATTGCACAGAACACCAGAATCCGAGTACACAAAATACTATCCCAACGAGGTCCTATACAATAAAGCCAAAATTATTAGGATTGACAACTTTTTGATCAAACTGATTCGAGGTCACGTTGCAAGGGCACTGACTTCGACCAATAACTTGATATCTGGGGCTTATTACCCAAATGAGTTATATCACGAGAAAGCGCGCCTTAGTGGCTTTGTTCCCCCAGAAGCATTCTTGCATTACGACAACCGCGAACTGATACAGGACAAATCGGCGGTTCCGTTAATCTTTCACGTGTCCCGAAGGTCTGTGGAAAAGAGTCTGTCCTACGAACGCGATCTTGCACACCGTGAGCCGGGGCGTCTCCGTTTCAGTGTGGCAACGTCCAATCAAGATCGAGTAGATGTAGCTCGACAAGCGCAGCGTTTCTGGTGGCTCGGGGAGACTCCGTCGCTGAATCCCTTGGGCCTAGTGCCATAACAAAAAATTTTAAATAATATAATAGCTGACTTTAAATTTAGGTAGTAGTAAGTTAGGTTAGTTGTAAGTTATATACCTTATATACATATGTATATATGTTTACACTATATATATATATATATATGTTTATGCATGTGTATGTGTATATGTATGTACGTATATATTATATAAAATAGGCTAGGCTAGATTAAGATTAGTAGGTAGTGTAGTTTTAGATAGTTGTAAGAATATACATATCTATAACATGCTAAGTTTTTTCTAATACAAATTTTTCTTAGCCTCAGCTTTTAACAAATAAAAAAAAAAATCACAAACAGATAAGTCGTCGAAAGACAAAAAACAAATATGTTTACAATAGCTTAGAGTGCCCGTCTAGGTCCAGTAGGCTACTTTAAATATATAAGACATATAAGATAGAATAAGTTGTTTCCAAAATTAATAAAAAAAATGCTTTTTAAATGTAAAAAAAAAAAAAAAAAAAAAAAAAAATGATGGGTTTCCTCATATGAAAAAATCAAACCAAAATTATTTTTCCTTGTTTGAAGTTATATCGTTCATTCCGCTCAAAGTTGGTGTTGTTTCTCTGAACGCACAAGCAAAAGTGAAAAAATGCTCTGAAGTTGTACGACAACTGTTCACACTTAACGATTAATCGTTCAACCACGGCTGTCAAGCAAAAAGTTGGAAATTTTCAACTTCCTAACTACAAATCGTACCGACTTGTAGCTAGAGCGTTCACATTGGTTTTGCATACACAATTTGTCGTCCAACCACGATTGTCAAGCAAATCGCTCGATAAATCGTTCAATGTGAACCGCGCTTTAGACAAGGCGTGGGCAGAGGGGTTAAGGAGGTGGGAGCTGCGGAAATTAGGATACTTGGATCGGAATTTAAGACCGAAATTGGGAAAGATTTTGGGAAGGGTGTCGGTGGCGAGGGGCTAGTGGTGGCACAACAAGCAGTTCTGGAATTAATTGTGCTCCATATTTCGCAGATTACATTCGCAACAAAAATTTTGATCAGTTTGAAGGGCGTTACCCTCGAGCCGTGGAATCTATCAAAAGGCACCATTATGTCGACGATCTCATCGATAGTGTCGCTACCGAAGAAGATGCCTTGCGCTTGGCGAATGAAATAAAAGCTAATCAATCATCTGCCCGATTTACCGTACGAAACTGGGCTTCGAATTCGGCATGGGCTAATCAACAGTCCTGTCGCGCAACCTCACAAGACACAGGGGTCCACAGAGAAAATCCTGGGTATGCATTGGGACCCAAGTAATGACGTTTTTAAGTATATTTTCAGATTCGTCCACTTGATGATCGAATAAGACCAACGATCCCCTTGGGTTTGTCGCTTGTTTTACGATCGGGCTAGAAATACTTCTTCAAGAAATCTGGAGTTCTGGTATAGATTGGGATGACGAACTCCTCGAAATTAACTACACAAAGTAGCTTCATTAGAAATCTGAGATGTGGCTGATAAGGGCTGTCGAAATTACCCGCTGCTACAGCCGGTTCCTGACCAATGCCGAGTAAGTTCAACTTCATATGTTCGTGGATGTCGGTGAAGATGCGAATATGGAGACAGCGTTTCTGTAACCTTGGTGTCTTCGAAGTCAAGAGAAGTGCCACTCAAATCAGTTTCTGTCCCGAGGCTCGAACTCCAGGTGGACGTGCTGGGCCTGAGGCTGTGAACCAACATACTATCAATTCTTCGTATACCGATTAGTACCAGATTCGGGAGGTCCTTCTCAAAAACAATCCTAAAGTGGTTACGAATGAACCCTAAGAGGTTCCAACAGTTGATCATGTTCCGGATCGGTGAGATACTAGAAAAGGTATCAGAATGGAACTGGATACCGACGAAGATGAAGATAGCTGACCCAGCCACAAAGACTTCGTCACATTTAGATATCGAATTATGGTTCGACGGTCCAACCTTTTTAGCCGACGACGCAGGAAGTAAGTGCCCGCGGTGCGGGGATCTAAGTAAGACAACATTTGCTTTGTACATAAAACATAGTGAATACGTGCACACTACCTAACATGAATGTACAACATTTCTTTGAATGGCGGCGGTTACATCGTGCTTGAACTATCTTTTTTTGTACATTGAGAACCTCAAAGCTAAGATCAAAGGGAAATCAAGGCCAAGACAATCAATATTCGAGATCTTACACAATGCAAAAATGTTGCTCTACAAACATGCGCAGATAATCAGATACGGCCCAGATATAAGGAATCTTATATCTCAATAATAAAGAAGACATTATCGTTTTGCCGAAAAACCATAACGTAACGTTTCTGACCACGAGAACCGCCATTAACACGAGACAGTAATCAATAAAATTACGCGTGTTAAACTATTTTACCACACCTATTACTCCGCAAAGGGCTCCTTTACCCACTGCGGGGCTGGCAATATTCGAGCGTCCCTTTACTTTCGTCGACATCGATTACTTTGGACCTATTTCTAGATTAATCGGACGGAGACTTGAAAAGAGATGGGATGTGGTTTTCACTTGCCTCACTCTGCGCCGTGCAGGCTCGTAGAGCGGTGGTGAAAACCCAGAGTGGAAAAATGTAACGACTTGTAAGTAAAATTGGTGTTCTGGACGTCGGCAAGGGTCATGGAAGTAAACTCGCCAAACCATAGCTCGCACACGAGGGGGAGAGTATTACCGCGCTATTAATCATCATCTTTTGAAACTTTATAAATAAATGAATTCGTCTATTTTCTTATATACTACACTGTATCTAACTACGCAGTGTTCTTACCAACGCCCTCCTGAAATCACCTTATATACTCACACAATGCTCGCAATTTGTAGGATATACTCAAAGGAGTCAGTCGAAGTAAAGCACGCGCGGTAGCAACACGAAGTTTTTAAAACGTAGTGCTATATTATTATACCGCAATTTTGTATAGTTCAATCGAAGCAATAAAAAAGCTGCTAAGTCCGGGTCTACACGGCGGGTGTTTAACGAAGGGTGAAATGAGTGCGAAGAGAGGGTAAGTGAAACAGAAATGCAATACTAAAGTGCTCGAACGAATTACTACAGACTATAACCAACACGGAATTTGGTCGCCTCTCGTCCTATCTAAGACAATCACCAATGAGAGTAATGAATGAACATCAACGACCCTAACCACTGCACTCCGTTCAGGTTGTGTGTGTGTCCCATCATAAGAGAATATTGCATGCATGCAAATATTGCATGCCATCACTTACATACACACGCACAAGAAGTGCGATGGGATGGACCAGGCAAAAGACGGATGAAAAACTGCGACATCTACTACGGGAACTGCTACAAGGAGAACAAACAGCACCTATTCGGGTGGAAGACTCCGACAAAAGTCTTAAGCTTCCGGGATATAAACGAACGCCTCATAACAATCCGCATCAAAGCTAAATTTGGAAACATTAGCTTAATATGCGCTCATGCCCCAACGGAAGAAAAGGACGATCGACTCAAAGAAGAATTATACGATCTCCTAGACAGAACATATGCCCAATGTCCCAGCTACGACACAAAAATAGTCCTTGGAGATTTTAATGCAAAACTGGGCAAAGAGGACGTATTTGAGTCGATCGTAGGAAAGCATAGCCTGCATAACACCACATCCGACAACGGACTTAGGCTAACCGATTTCCTAGAGGGGCGTTACCTCCTTGTAGCAAGCACGCGATTCCCCCATCTCAACATCCACAAGGGTACCTGGCGGTCTAGACGAAGTCAAAAAAGCGATATCAAGACTTAAGTCTAATAAAGCCGCGGGCGCAGACGGCTTGTCTGTTCAGCTTTTTAAGGCGGCTGGAGATGAGCTGGTAAGGTGCATGCACCATCTCATTTGCAAGGTATGGTCGGAGGAAAGAATGCCCGACGAATGGAATCTCAGTATCGTTTGCCCGGTCCATAAGAAAGGAGACCCCTATAACTGCGCCGACTATAGGGGAATAAGTCTCATCGCATAAAAGATCTTCTCTGTGAACGCCTGAAACCGTTTGTGGATAACCTGATCGGCTCTTATCAGTGTGGTTTCAGGCCAGGTAAATCCACAGTAGAGCAAATATTTACGCTACGGCAGATCTTGGAGAAGACCCAGGAATACCAAATCGACACTCACCACCTCTTCGTCGATTTCAAGGCTGCATATGACAGCGTAGATAGAGAGGAGCTATACAAAGCCATGTCTAGTTTTAACATCCTTCCAAGCTCGTCCGACTGTGCAGGATGACAATGGAGAATTCTCGCTGCTCCATTAAGGTCGGTAATGAGCAAACCGAGACCTTTGATGTTAAAAAAAGGATTTAGGCAAGGTTACGCGCTGTCATGCAACTTTTTCAACATCGTGCTTGAAAAGATCGTGCAAGAGTCATTGGCCAACACAAGAGATACGATTTATTTCAGGTCTACGCAATTGCTTGCGTACGCCGATGACATTGACGTGATTGGACGGACACAGCGAGACGTCAATGAGGCCTTTGTAAGCATTGAGGTAGAAGCGGTTAAGATGGGTCTCAAGGTTAATCAGGGTAAAACCAAATATCTGCTTTCATCTAAAAGAGACGGACAACAGACAATTGGCCAGAACGTCACCGTGGGCGGATATATCTTTAAAGTGGGCAAGGAATTCCTCTACCTTGGCTCACTTGGCTCACCAGCGACAACAACACCAGCGCTGAGATAAAACGCAGAATCACTCTTGCCAACCGCTGTTCATTGGGCTCAAGAGGCATTCGAGAAGTAGAGCCCTCTCTCGGGAATCCAAGGTGGCACTATACAAGACCTTAATCATCCCAGTCCTCCTTTACGGCGCAGAGGCTTGGACCTTTACAAAAGCGGATGAAGATGCCGCTGAGGGTACTGTCGTCAGCGAGACTCATCGATCCCACAAGCACGCATTTTCGACAAAAGGGCTTTATGCCAGACCCTGTCAAATGCTTTCGAAACATCCAGTGCAACAATTCTGCTTTCACCTGCTTGGTAAAGCGAGTGATTCCACTTTTCGGCAAAATATGCCATCAAATCACCAGTGGATCTGTTGCTGCGGAAACCGTATTGACGATCATTGAGCAGTTTCCGTGATTCAAGATATCTATAAGCTGACGGTTAATCAGCGTTTCCATGACCTTGGGAAGAAGGGACGTTAGTGCAATCGGTCGGTAGTTGGAGGGAGAAGATGATTCGCCTTTTTTGGGTATGGGCTGGACAAATGCTGTTTTCCACCTACTCGGAAAGAACCCAGAGGAGTAGGAATGATGAAAAAGCTTACGCAGTGGTTTTGCCAGCGTAGAAGAACACCTCTTCAGAACTATTGGGGCAATACCATCTGGACCAGCGGATTTGTGTATGTCGAGGTCATTAAGTACCCTTGCGACTGTACGAGTGCGGAAGTGGATTAGTTCCATGGTGGAATTGACGCACTCTAGTACAGGCGGAGACGAAGTACAAGCTGGGAGCTGAGAACTGGTTGCGAAATGGGCAGCAAGTAGGTAAGCCTTGTCTAAGGGGGTGACAACTGGAATGTCATAGTGGATGAGTGTCGGTATAGACGACGCAGTTGAGTTTTTTACGTTTTTTATAAACGACCAGAAACTTTTGCTACCCTTGGGACACTGAAGGATTTTACGCCTTAATTTTTGGTCGGATTGGAATTAAGCCCGTCGAATGTGAGTGTTGCAGTCATTTCTGGCTCGTATGTACTTTTTTCGGTTTTCCTCAGAACTGTTTGCCTTGTAGGCCCAAAAACTTAGCTTCCCGAGCCTAATAGCCTCTTTGCAGCTCAAGTCAAACCACGAATTATCCTTAGGCCTGGTGCTTTAAATCATGCTGGGAATAAAATTTGCCATGCCGATTCGGATAATATTTGCGGTAATATCAGTTGCGGCGTCCACGTCGTTGTCGAGGAAGCACAACGACCAGTTAAAGGTCCGAAAGAAGTTGTTAAGGCCGCACCAGTTGGCTTTCTCGTATAGCCGTAGTGTTCTCTTAGGAGCTTTTTCTTTTACTGGATGGGGGGAGCTCGCTAATTTTGCTGATATCACGCCGTGGTCAGGCGAGCCTAGGGGCGACAATACATTGATCATGTATTTGTCAGGCTGAGAGGTAAGATACAAGTCCAGTTTGTTGGCGGTATGATCAGCAACATCGGGGATACGTGATGGCCCATTCACAAGTTGAGTTAATTGATTTAACTCAGCAAAAATTTCAACATACTTTCCTTCGGGTGTTGTCTGTCCAGAATGTCGAAGCCACTGAGAATTGTGTACATTGAAATCGCCCGCTAAAACGATTTCAGTGCGAGGGAACAGGGAAACAATTCTTTTGGATGGAATCAGACAGTGCGTTGAATGCACCAAATGTTGCATTCCTGTCTAGATTGGGGCTTCTATAAAGAAAACAGTAGTGAACGGAGTGCTTACGGAATGTGAATTTAAGCCATATAAAACTAAATTCCGAGGTAGATGTTTGGCTATACTGTGGAAGAAGCTGGTAAGCAATGTCACTACGGACATAGATGGCGAGACCGCGGCGAGAAACGAATAATGGAACTAAGCTACATATATCCAGGAAGACTGAAATCCGAAGGATCAGACATTTCATCGACCTGTGTTTCACAAAGTGCCAAAACAGCCGGTTTGCGGAGAGAGAGAGAGATGGACATACGTGGCCAAGAAATTCTTCCATAACAAACGAATAGTACAGAACTGCATACAGAAATCCCTCATCAATACAAACTACAAAACAATTATAGATACAAAACCGTCAAAGCAGAGCCGTGTAAGTGAAGTTCTATCGCCGGATTTGCAAAAACAAACTACCGTAGGTGTTATGCCCTTACACCCCGTCTCCACGAGACATCAGCGGTGTTAAGATTTCAATCATGACAGAAATATGTCTCGTGTAGACCGGTAGTTTTCGGCAGGGATAAAGAATGAGATACCAATCCTTTGGCTTTGACAGGCATTTTGACAACTAGCCCCTACAAACGCGTTGCGTTTTGACGGTGTCTTGACTATGTCATTCTGCCTTGTTGCGACCATTTTGCCACGTCTTGACTCTACACATCGACGTCTTGGGACTATCATTGTGTTAGTCAAAAGCGTCGTTTTTCAACGGAGAATAACACGCATAGTATCGGTGTAATAAAAACAAAAAAAAAACCAACCCCTGCGGGCAGACGTACAAAAGTTTGGTATCTCATTTTTTATCCCTGGTTTTCGGATCAGACAGACGCATGGACATTGATGTCGGACGGTTTTTCCAGACATCTCCTCCGGACTTTTTTTTTGACAGCGTGTGTTAGTATGAGTGAATATACAGTGTAAACTCTATATGTATAACGACTAAGCATTTTTCGGCGTTTAGAGAGTGGTCGTTAATGGAAAGAAATATATAAATATTATTTTACTGTTCTATTATTTATTCATACAAATAACAAGACATACAGTCGAATCGGAGATTCTAAGAAAATTTGTCTTTTGTTTTTAAATACGTGCAAGTTCATCATACAAAAACAAGACTCATTTTCTTAGAATCTCCGGTACGTCAGTACCGTCGGTACGTACACAGCTGAGTTGCAGTTCTTAGTAATTTCGACACCTTAAAAAGTTCTTCTTTAATATAATACGGTACCTATTGTTGTCGTTAAAAAGTGTGAGCGTGGTGCTATATAGAGTGTATTATTGTTTACTCTGTATTGTGAAACACAAGAAAAATGGCAGAGTGGCGTATGTCGCAGAACGACGTTTTTGAAATAATTAATTTATTTAAAAAATTTGAGTGCCTCTGGAACTACCAAAGTAGTTTGTATAAGCGGGTGGATTTAAAGCGGAAAGCTTGGGTGGAAATCGCGAGTCTTTTTCATAGAAGTGTCGACGACCTCAAAAAAAAAAAAAAAAAAAAAAAAAATGAAAAGTTTGCGTTCCATGTAGGTACGTGAACGAAAGAAAAAAAAGTTGACGCTTTTAAGAAGTCGGGCTGTGATGCGGATGAGGTGTACTATTCTTATCTTTTTTATTTTAACGAGCTTGAGTTCCTCGATGCAGCCATCATTTTAAGAAGCACCAAAACCAATTTAGGATTGGTGAGTATAATAACATACCCTATACAAGATAAATTAATTAACGTTATACGGTCTATATAATTTTTACTGGACGATACCTTGGAGTATGCCTCTGAAGCCAGGGAAAATGAACGTGAAAAAGACTCTCCGACCATATCGACCTCAGTAGAGTCCCATTCTTCCCTGAGGAAGCGGAAACAAGTTTCCAAAAAGTAGAAATATGACGACGCTATAAGCACTTTGCTGAAGTCGGCGACGGATCCACCTGAAGAGGAGCAGGACGAATACACCCATGTTTGCAGAAGCATTGCGAGCCAACTAAAAAAGTTGACGGAGCTGGAAGCTGCAATGGCTATAGTGGATTTGCAGCAGACAATGTCACGGTATGTTATCCTTCTTCTTCTTTGGTGGCGTTACAGCCCATCAAGGACCAGAGCCAAGCTTCTCTCAATCACCCATGTTTATATTTTTACACAGGTATGTTATCCGCTCCATTAAAAACAGGGAATTGGATTCGCGAGTATCAACGCCATCTTCACTGCCGTCTTCACTTTCAGCGTCAATCGAAAGCAGAGACATCTTGCATTCTGCAATACAAAATGCAGATATATTCGATGAAGAAATTTCATAAATAAACATTTAAGGAAAAAAACATATGGTATTTTATTATTTATTTCATATTCATTTGGATTTTTTTATATGTTTCCACTGATATGGTAGGTCGCCATCCGTAAGACTGTATCTGACCAAATTGTCACGGATTCTGTTGGCAAATTTGTAGCCGGAATGTTCCTGGGTCAAAATAGAAGACATCGTTTCAGGAAGAGTTTGAGTATTAATCGCCAGATTGTCGCCAGTTCTTTGCATTTGCGGTGAAAGATAATTGTGAGAAACACAACAAGCTTTCACTAAGGCATCACAAGTTTCCAAGGCAAGTTCAATTGGGCGATGAAAAACTCTAAATCGTGACGCCAATCGGCCAAATGCCATTTCAACTGTCATCCGAGTACGACTTAGCCTGAAATTAAAAACTTCTTGGGGGGTGGAGAGATTTTCGCTCTTGCCAAAGCCTTTCATGAGGTGTTTATCGAGGCCAAATATGTCGCCGCCAACGAAGAAAAATGGGTAAAGCACCTCTTGTCCCTTCCGTTGCTCAGGCGGGGGGATGTTAAGCCGATTTGTACTAAGTTTTTCGTACAAAGCCGAATTTTTATATATAGTTACATCGGATGCTCTTCCGTTTCCTCCAACATCGATGTAGATAAAACGGCTATGTGCATCAACAACGGCTAGCAGGACAATACTAAAATAGCCTTTATAATTGAAGAAATCTGACCCAGAATGTGGCGGGGCTGTTATCTGAATACGTTTCCCATCGATTGGACCAATCGTATGGGGAAAGTCCCAAAACATATCGAAATCAGCTACTACACCTAACCATTCATTCGAGGTCTGGGGAGTCTACAAAATAAAAATAAATAATTATTGGGTAACTTATCAATGTTGTTAGCGTTTTTACATTCATATATGCAACATGAAGTGCATCGTAAACTGCACAAAGAACATCCGGAACAAATTTGCTTATTGTTTTCCTCGATATTCTCGACAAAAACTCCAAGGACCTGTAAGAGTCTCCCGTTGCAATATACCTGAGCGTTATTGCGAGCCTCGCCCTTGGTGTTATGGCATGTCTCACTGTTTATTTTTTTTTTTTTTTTTTTTTTTTTTGTATTATTTCAAGTTCAATCTGTGAGAGTTCAATCAATGGAGACGTAAATTAAAAGGAAAAATATTTATAAAATAAATCTTACCAGATTCAGAACAATGGTAAATTTGTCAATTGACATCCACAACAGTTCTTATAATCATTTTCGCCATCCCACAATATGTCCTTCAGCAAATTTTGTTCCAATTCGTGAACCTCTCTCAACTCCAAAAAAGGATTCACCCAAAACCGATGTTTTCTTTTTTCTATTTCCAATTTTTCTAATTCTTGTAACGCAATTAAATTTTTTATTAATAATTTTTTACTACTCATTTTAAGTGCCATTTTCTGATTTTTAATTAAATTTACAACCGCGAACATATACAACCTACTCATCCAATGTAAACACGAAGAAAGAAATGTCAAGACATCATTTGCCCACCTATTTGTCAAAGATAAAATGTCAGAGGGAACGTCCGACATTTAGTCTAACATATTTCTGTCTAGTGGAGACGCGGCGTTACGACAGTAAGATTTGCTCCACCAGCAAAGAACAACATACGCGACCCATTAAGCGCCGGTTGCGTTAGCACTCAATCAGTATGTATGCTGACTGCGAACACTGTCACGAGAGGGGAAGGGGGACAGGCAGGAGTACGGCCCAGCGCTGCTGTCTCGACCAGGAGTTCGGTTGCGGCACTTTTTTTTTTTTGCCCTCACTACACTGCACTACGGTATTTATTTATGTAGGTGAATAAATTTAGAAAAGCGAAATTGTTTTTTGTACGCTACTGTTGCTTAACGTATCATTGAACATTGTTCAAAGTATCGGTCCATCTGATTGGGTGATTAATCCGATAAGTCTCCACTTTAATACACTCTATTTTAACTTAATGTAAAAGACAGAGAATTACGGATTACTATTAAAAGTGCCTTCGAAGAGTACAGATGTGTTTTGCTTGAGTTCTCGGGGTATCCAAAAGTTTCCCACAATTTTCAGAAGTGGGATAAAGTATCGTCTTAGTTTTCCGAAGTAATTTTACCATTTGTATATCGCGATTTGAAAAATCGGAATATTAACTCGCTTGTGATTGTGATTGTGCAGTCAATGATGCAGGAGTGGACTTTGTTTTTAGAAGCAGCAACAGTGCTCAAACTAAAAGAAGTGCTGCGACTGTTGAAAATGCACACATCAGAAACGAAAGCGGAGCTGAAAATTCGAGCAAATGAAGCGGTAAGGGACATGGTGGAAGAGGACATTCTCAAATTAATTCAAGATGATTTAAGCGGCCGAGAAAATGGGACTGATGATTCTCATATACTTCAAGCAAACCCATCCGATACGGGAGGTCAATCGGACTATTCAGAGGAAGAACAACTTGACGAAGAATTAGAGAAACTGCAAAGAATCTTGAAGAAAAAGTAAGAAATCGCGAAGGTAAGGCGACAACTTCAGGAGCTTCAAGTTGAAGATGTGCCTTCGAGTTCAAGTTCGAAAGCTACTGTTTTATGCAGTTTCAAAGATGTGGAAGACTCGATCACTCCCTTTAGTGGAGACGACAATTTCCCTGTAGATCGCTGGATTCAACAGTTCCGAGAGTGTTCGGAGCTCATTAAGTTAGATGACAGAACTAAGTTCATCTACTGCAAGCGACTTCTAACAGGAACGGCTAAACTGTATGCAAGAATAAAAAATCCTAGGTGTTGGACAGAATTAAAACTTGCACTGACAAATGAGTTTAAAAAAGTGGTGTCAAAATGCGAAATTTTCAATGAACTAAGTGCACGGAAAAAACATCGGGATGAAACGGCTCAGCAGTACTTGCTGCATATGCAAGAAATTGCATCGCATCGTGAAGTTGATGAAGAAGATCTAGTTCAGTTCATTATTATAGGAATCAGTGACTCCGAGATTAAACAAAACTTTATTGTACAGCGCGAATAATATTTTCGGACTAAAAGCCGCATTGCGAAAATATGAGAAACAAAAAAATAATAATCGTTCCAACTGCACACTGAAATCTGTTAAAAATGTTGCAAAATATTATCCCACCTTAAGGATTATACCAGTAATCCTCGCTTAATACTAGTATGCTAACTATTATACTATTATATATAACTTTCTGAATTGTAATCAACTGAATTTGCTGAATCTGTTTCTTATATATTATGTTTTTCATCATTCTTTTGTTAATCTTCTTGAAATCGTCATCCATGAAGGAATAGAGACAGTTAATTTTGAAATCGTGTGTTCGTTCTTAAGGATATTTTCTTATCGAAAGCACTTGTTTTGAGTTGAACCTAAAGCCGGGCTCATATTTTCTTTATCTGGTGCCGAAACCCGGGATTGCAATGGAGGTTGCAAGTCGCGCTTTGTATCGTGGTCAAGTGACCAAATTAGTTAAAAGTGCGGTCGAATATCTCAAATCGGATGACTCAAAATTAAGTGATAATTTGGACAATTTGGATGACATCGAAGAAGAGCTCGAGGTGTTGCTTGATCTTCTGACAGCAGCCCATGAATGTTTAAAGAAGGCGAACAATGAGGTAAGACATTTTCTTAACCCAGAAGACTTGGTGAAGGAAGCTGAAAGTGTGGCGGATTATGAGGATAAGGCTATAGGAACCATAACCCGGCTAAAACACAGATTGCAAAGGTACGTCTTCATCAAGGTCAATCATTAGCAAAAGAACTGTCACCTGAAAACGAACATCAAAACGCATCGACACAGCCATTGGCATTGTCACACTCATCGCATGGTGCAGTTAATCTGTACAAACTACATCCCAGAAAGTTCTCTGGTGATTTCAAAGAGTGGGTACTGTTTTGGAACAATATCGAGTACTCATACATGAAAATACCTCTATAAGTGTGGTGGATAAATTCAACTATCTAGAAACGGTTTTGACTGGCAAGGCAACAAAGACATTGGTTGGTCTCACTCCCACTGAAGCAAACTACTACGCCGCCATCGCATTGCTGAAAGAAGAGTATGGCAATACCGAAAAGATTGTAGATCATACTATGCAAAGCTTACTTTCAATTCAGCCAATAACTGCCAGAGCTGACGTTTCTGGATTGAGACGGCTATATAATTCAGTGCTTGCATCAACACGTTCCCTGACAGCGCTCGGAATTCCCACCTCAAACTATTTTGTTATGCTGAAGGGAGTTCTGCTCAGATGTTTACCGAATGAACTGCGAGTTGACTTCCACCGATATTATGATGACTCTGAAGGTAATGGCACGTTATGCACAGAACTGCCAAACGAGACAAATAATTCCTCTGCTTCAAATCAATCTGGATCTACTTCGTTTGGCGGTAAACAGGTTAATTGTCTACTAAAATTCCTTAAAAGGGAGGTTGAGTCATTGGAAAAGGCAAACGAAGCAAAGTGTAACAGCAGCCGTACAAAGTTGATGAATGTGCCTCGACCTGTCAAAACAGCATATGGATTATTTACTGCGGAAACGAAAGACAGTTGTCTATTTTGCAAATCAGTGAATCATGAGACAAAAGAATGTTGCGGCGTTAAAAGCTTAGACGATAAAAAACAAATGCTCAGAAAGGAAGGCGATGCTATCGTTGTTTCAAAAGGGGACACAACTCAAAGATGTGTAAAGTGAAGGGAATCATATGTCAAACTTGCGGTGGGAGACATTAAACTAGCATGTGCGATCCTTTTCTTGCAGAATCAAAAAGGGCTTCAACATCTTCAACAGTCGATAAGAAGGAGGTGTCAAGGACGAATTTCAGCCACGCACGACTACTCAATCTTCGTTGAACTTATGCACCACAGAATCCCAACAGCGCGGTAATGTATATTTGCAAACTGCTTGTGCATTTGTCTCCAGCGTATCTAGTTCTCTTCCTTTATATGTTCGAGTGATTTTGGATGGCGGTAGTCAACTGTCGTTTATTAAATCTTCGTTGGTGAAACGACTAAATTGGCCCATAACTGAAGTTCACAACCTGAGTGTTATTCCTTTTGGAAGTGCTAAGCCAAGACCCAGCAGGTTCTGCAACAGAGTCCAAGTCATGTTACGTAGCCAATACGATGATCAGGTGGTGGTGTTCGATGCAATTGAAGTTCCAGAAATATGTTTTGATATACTTTCTGTACCTGGTAACCATATAGCTTCGGATGTTCCTAAATTGATGTTAGCTGATGCTAGGATCTCTGGACAGCATTTGGAAGAGGGAATAAGTATCCTTATTGGCGCCGATTCTTACTGAATGCATCATCTGCGTATGCAATATTAAAGTGCTCGAACAAATTAGTACGGACTATAACCAACCCGGAATTTGGTCGGCTCTCGTCCTATCTAGGACAACCACCCCTGAGAGTAGTGAACGAACATCAACGACCCAACCACTGCACTCCGTTCAGGTTGTGCGTCTATAGGCACATCATACGAGAATATAAACTCTTGAACCTGCGCGAGTTTCTAAAAAAAAAAGGAAAAAAGTGAAGTGACAGATGAGCTACACATAAATGTAAATGATTCTCTTTCTGAAGTTATTAAGAGTAAAGTTAAGAAAATTGTTACACAACCCAATTTTTCGAGTGATAAACCTTTTGAGTACACTAACGATTTCGTTATGCAAATTAAGTTGTCAAAAGATACGCCTTTCTGTTGTTCTCCCAGAAGACTCCCTTATGTACATAAGATAGAGCTACAAACAATATTAGACGGCTTAATTAAGCAAGACATAATACGCGAATCTAACTCACCATACGTTTCACCAATTGTATTAGTAAAAAAAAAAAAGAATAAAGAGTTGAGACTATGCGTAGATTTTTGGGAGTTAAACAAAGTGACTGTGCGTGATAACTATCCGTTACCTCTGATTGAGGATCACTTAGATCGCCTCCATTCCATTGTTCCATTGTCTGAAGAATCCATGAAGTTCACCTCTTTCACAACCCTCTTGGGGCAGTATGAATTTACACGAATGCCGTTTGGGCTAAAAAACGCACCCTCCGTCTTCGATAGATACATGAAGCATATGTTTGGAGATATGGTCTCGTCGGGAAAAACTCTTACGTATGTATCTGGACGACATTCTCATTACTACGCGAAGTTTAGAAGAGCATCTCGATATTCTGAAAGAAGGGATTGACGTTGTCGTCAAAAAAGGCCTTCGATTAAGATTCGATAAATGTAAATTCTTACAACGTGAAATAGTGTATTTGGGATACGAGGTTACCGAAAAAGGTATTAAACCAAATGCAAGTAATTTGAATGCAATTCAAAGCTTTCCTGTGCCTTCAAATGTGAAAGACGTGCAAAGTTTTCTAGGTCTTTGCTCGTACTTTCGAAAATTTATCAAAAACTTTGCAAATATAGCAAAACCTTTGTACGATATTTTAAAAAGTAATAGGCCATTTATTTTTGGTCTAAAAGAAATGGAAACTTCTTAAAAGAGAAACTTATTGCATCACCAGTACTAGCGATTTACAGTCCCCATTGTGTTACGGAGCTTCACTGTGATGCAAGTAGTATAGGGTTCGGGGCAGTGCTCATGCAGAAACAGTCGGATGGAAAGTTCTATCCTGTTTTCTATT
Source organism: Eumerus sabulonum (assembly GCA_951905685.1). NCBI lineage: Eukaryota > Metazoa > Arthropoda > Insecta > Diptera > Syrphidae > Eumerus > Eumerus sabulonum. Next base: position 39,237,600 of record OX645062.1, on the reverse strand, counting down.
TTTCAAAACGAGCAACCGGCGCAGAGAGCAAATATCACAGCTACGAGCTGGAAACTCTATCAATTGTTTATGCCTTGAGGAGATTTAAGGTTTATTTAATTGGTATATCCTTCAAAATAGTGACTGATTGTCAAGCTTTAACACTTACCTTAAAAAAGAAGTCTTTGAATCCGCGAATTTCGCGTTGGGCCTTAGAAATGCAAGGCTTTGATTATATAATTGAACATAGGAAAGGAGGACAAATGACACGTGTAGATGCATTGAGCCGTTCTTTTAATATTATGCACGTTGACGGTGAGTCTTTTGAATTTATACTCGCGGCAGCCCAAAAACAAGACCCAAAAATTATTTCAATCACTTCAGATTTAGAAAAAGCTGAAAGATAAAATTTTGGAATGATTGATGGTCTTATCTATCGCAATTGCAAAGAAAAAGTTCGTTTTTATGTTCTATCTCATATGGAAGAGCAAGTTATCCGTACGCATTCATTCATTTCATTTTAAATTCATTTTATTTCCAAAAATCTTATAACTATCTTACATGCTAGACAAAATGAGTAAAACTAGCTTACATTATAACTTACATTAATGTCTTACTGACCCTAAGCGGGCACTCTAAAACAAACAATATACAACTTATTCTATGTCTTTCGACAACTTAATATCTACAGTAAATTAATTACTTTATTTATTTATTAATTAAGCCAAGAAAATTGTTGAAAAAAACTTAGCGTACTAACAGGTTTGAAGGGTATATATAAAACTTAAATCTAACTAAAACTAGCTAATTCTAACTTAATCTATCTTAAATAAAATGTATATACAAACATTATATACTTCATATATATAAAATGTATATACATCTTTTTTTTTTTTTCATTTTTAGTTTTACGATTTTTTTTGTTTTTATGTTTTATTAAAAAATTGCCCAACACTTAAACACTAATAAACTACCTTAGCCTACCCTAACCTACCCTAGCCTACCCTACCCTATCGGTGTCCGCCAATGGCGTTCGGCGAACCTGCCTTGAAGAGGCTGTATTAACTTATTCCACGACGGAGTCCGTTAGCCACCAAAAGCGTTGATGCTGTCGGACAACGTCTTCTCTATCTCGGCGAGAAACCGATCTACTGAACCTGAGGCGCTCGGGCTCACAGAGCACGACGTCAGGTTCGTAAAGGAGCCGCCGCTCAACAGAATTACGGGCCACATGGAAGATTAGCGGCACCGCCAATCCATCCTGGATCAGCCCACAATTATCAAAGTAAAGAAATGCTTCCGGAGGCACAAAGCCATTCAGACGCACTTTTTCATAATACATAACATTGGGGTAGTAAGCCCCAGAGATCAAGTTATTGGTCGAAGCCATTGCCCTTGCAACGTGACCTCGAATCAGTTTAATCAGAAAGTTATCTATCCGTAAAATCCTTGCCCTATCGTATAGGACCCCGTTGGGATAGAACTTTCTGTACTCAGACTCTGGTGTTCTGTGTAATCCAAGACAAGTCCTCAGACATTGTCTCTCAAACACCCGAATCCTTTCCATTAAGCTTGCGCTCACATTAAACCAGACGGGACATCCATAGGCAATCATAGGCCTGATTAAGGCCATGTAGCAGATTACCTTCACCCTAGAATCAAGTTGGCTGCAGTGAAACAGCCATCTTGTCAGGGCGAAAGCGCCCCGGGCTCTTTCCAGAGCAGCATCTACATTTTTGTTAAAATACAGATACTGATCCAGCCAGATCCCGAGGTATCTGACTACACTTTTACTCGCCAGTGGACGCCCGTCCGGTCCGATGATTGCGAATTTTCGCCAATGTTTTCTAGTGTCCCTAGAGGCCCTAGACAGAGGCGTTCTGAATAAAATAGTCTCTGATTTCTGGAAATTGATTTTCAACTTCCAGTCATCACAGAACTGCTGAATTTTATCGAAGTCACGTTGCAATAAAATGCCAATGACCTCGATCGTTGGACCTGATCTGTACGCAACCAAGTCATCTGCATACGCTATTGAATGGTGAAGAGAAACTATCAGATCACTGATATAAATGCTGAAAAGGATCGGCGAATTTACCGTACCCTGTTGCAATCCGTTTTTAATTTCAAATGTTTGAGCAGAAGTTACGTTGGAAATTTTCACAACGAACTTTCTACTCGTTAACATATCATGAATTATATATAGCAATGGTTTACTTATGCCCAACCGTTTGAGCTTGTAATAGAGTCCTTCTAACCATACGGTGTCGAAGGCTTTTTCCAAGTCAACCAGGCAGGCACCCGTGCATTGTTTCTTGCATTTATTCCATTGGATATCCGAGACGAGTTTCGACGCGGCATGTATGGTATCATGCCCCGCCCTGAAACCGAATTGGTTATCCGGAATGATATTTTTGTCCTCAGCCCATTTGGACAGGGCTCTATGGATTACCTTCTCGAAGACCTTGCTGATACTCGGAAGGAGACTTATCGACCGGAGATTTGCCGGATTAGAGGAGTCTTTGCCCCTCTTAGGGATTGGCTGGACCACCGCCGTTTTCCAATGCACCGGATAATATGCATTATTCAGTGCATTGTTGAACAGGATGGTGTACCTCTCTATAGCCAATGGTGGAAGGTGCCTGAGCACAACATTTGATATACCATCAGTGCCCGCGGATTTTTTATTTTTTAATGACATGAAGATCAACTGGAGATCCTCCGTCGAAATGAACAGTGTATCAGCACCTTCATTGGCGATGGCATTGTTTGCCGTAAAGTCGTCATTGAACCTGGTGAAACCATGGTTCTCGATTCGCCAATGTTCTATATCATTTCGAAGGTAGAAGTGGTGAAGCAGGGCTCTATTTTCCAGGTCGTGGTTCGGACGAATGCTTTCATTCACCTTATACACATCCTGGAAGACAGCCCCCACTGTCGCCACTTTCTCCTGAGGATCCTCAATCACAAAAAAGTCGTCATCTAGGATGGCGCTCTCTGGATCGATGTTGACTGTACGTAGTAAACGTTCGTTATCTGACGTTCTCGGAAGCTTTAGATCCCGAATGTCATTCTGATCTTTTCTCCGGAATATTTTATTTATCTGCGGGAACATATTCGCGCTGTTGGACTTTACAGCGCGAATTTTGTTGCTCCAGTGCAGACTTATGGCTATTTTATAATTTTCCTTAATTAACTGTCGGAGATTTTTAATCAGTGACTTCAGGGTCCTAACCTCCGAGTTTTGTCTGTCGGTAAACCGCCTGTACAAGAGTTTGAGTCTTGACAGGAGTCTACTTTTCTGTCTGTGAAGTGCGTCTATGGTCGCGTTTCGGTACACGTCCGTGGTATCGTAATGCCGTTGGCGTGGTATCGTTCTGTCCATCATTTGTTTGATAGTTTCGTCCATATGTTTTAGGTGCCTATCAATTTCGTCATTTGATAGGTTCCTATTATTCGGTGGGGATGAGGCACTCGAAGTGAGTGCTCTCGTCAGGCAGTTGGCAAAGCGTGGCCAGCGTGCCCTACTGTAATCGTAGGGGTACGTGTGGACATACTCTGCCATTTCTGCGAATTCGTCCGGTATTTTAATTACGGCACTAAGTCCGCAGTGGTCACTGTCATACTCAACGGTACGTAAACAGTTAGTAGACCATTCGTTAGTGTCTGCCAGTCTCAGTCGTGAGTCAAGCAACATTAGATCCAGATAGGCGCCGCTTCTAGGAAACGACGGACTATCCGTTGCGAGTAACTTGAGTTTATACTCAATATTATGCAGGGCCCACCAATGGCTTAGTAGGCTCCCTCTAGTGTTGGGTACATTATTGCCCCAATCACTATGTTTGGCATTTAAATCTCCGGCCAAAACATAAAAGTTTTCTGCCGAGTCTAGGCGCAGAAATCGAAAAAGGATTTCGAGCTCTGCAATGAAGATATTGGGCTGAGGTGCTTCAGGTGCATAGGCCGATACTATGTATATCCTCCTTCCGTTCCGAAGGGGGATACACACAACACATGCCTCTAGCACCTGGAATCTCCGCACTTCACTGCTATATATAATTTTGTATTTAATATTATTTTTAATGAAGATCGCGACACCTCCGCCTTGAGTGGCATTGGGTCGGTCTCTTCGTATTATATTGTAGGAATTGTGCCGAATTTTGTGCCTCTGGTTTAGCTTAGTTTCGCTAGCCAGAAACACATCAGGGTTTTCTTCCTGCAACAGGTTAAAAAGAACGGTGCGTCGCTCGATCCTAATCAGTGAATTTACATTCACAGCCAGGATCTTCAGGAAACTCTCTACTGGTGTATCCATTAGGACTCTAAATGCGTTAAGCGCAGAAACGAGTAGAGCCTGTCCACTCGTTCCGTCTGCTTAATGATCTGCTGCTGGATCTGGCCGATCTGCCCTTGAATGGCGAGCAGAATCGGTAGCAGTTCCGCCTCGGCCCCCGGTGCCTTAGAAACGGGCACTGGGGCTTTGGCAGCAGCCTTTGGTATTTGTGCCGCTCTTCCCTGACCTGCCGCCATTTGCGCGTAGGTCAATTGGGGTGTGACGGCTGAAGAATGAATACCCCTCGCGGGAGGTATCTTCTCGACATTCTGCCGAGCTTCTCTTAATTGCTTAATGTGTTGGAACTTAGGACAGCCCCGATAATTTGCAGGGTGCCCGTTGTTCTCACATAGTGCGCATAAAAGTTGATCTCTTTCGAGACCTGTGCCCCGGTCGCACTCGTCGTACCTGTGGTCCTGTGCGCACTTGACGCATCGATGCTGCATTTCGCAGTTCGACGCGGCGTGCCCGAACCTCTGGCAGCGGATACATTGTATCATGTTTCCGCGCCTATCTAATTTCTCCCATCGCACTCTCTGGGTGTCTAAGACTTTTATTTTCTTTAGACACTCCAGACGGCTGTCGGGTGTCAGCTGGACCAAGAAGAAGTGCAGTTGCCGCTTCTCCCGTTTGGCCGCAACTGTGGTAAACGGCTTAGCCCCCACGAACTTGAGGTCATCGCTCTCGAACTTTTTGAGCTCAGAGAGCAATTCCTCGGGGTCTGTGATCGACTCCAGGCCTTTGAGGAGCATTGTCTGCAACCTCTCGGCTTTCGGAGTAAACGTATAGTACTCCGTCGTGGAATCTTTTAATAAAGAACGCATTTTCTTATATATTTCCAGTGTCTTACACTGGAAAACATAGCGTCCTCCGATAGATTCTAAAATATAATTTTTCTCACCTATTTGACTTTTGCACAAATCCACTGTCTGCCTGACAGCAAGAGTATGTGCATAGATGGGCGGCACCTTCTCCTTCTTCTTGGAGCGGCGGCTTCGCTTCCTCTTCTGTTTTGGTTGTTGTTGTTGCTGCTGCTGTTCTTGCTGCTGCATTTGTTGTTGTTGCTGCTGGCTCGTTGGCTGCGGCTGTTGCTGGCTCGTTGGCTGTCTCTGCTGCTGAGGCTGCTGTTGTTGCTGCTCTCGCTGCAGTTGTTGTTGTTGCTGCTGCTTTATTGGCTGCGGCTGTTTTTGTTGTCTCTGCTGCTGGGCCTGCTGTTGCTGCTCCCGCTGCGGTTGTTGTTGTTGCTGCTGCTTCTTCGGCTGCGGCTTTTTTTGTTGTTGTCTCTGCTGCTGGGGCTGCTGTTGCTGCTCCCGCTGCGATTCTTGTTTTTGCAGCTGCTTTGACTGCGGCTGCTTTTGTTGTTGTTGCTGTTGCAGCTTACGCCGCTTCTCAGCCTCCTTTTGCTGCCGGATTTCGGACAGTTTGTCCCTCACGGCTTGGAGCTTCTCCTGGAGGATTTTCTCCTCGGTCTGGAGCTCGTCTTCTTCCTCCGTCTCCGAGGCTGATAGGAGAGCGAAGGAATTATTTTCCCCCGTGTAGCGACCCTCCCTACCTTCAGAGATGTAGACAAAGTCCGCCTCCTCGGGGACATTCAATTGTTGTTGTTGTTGTTGTTGTAGCTGCTGCAGAGCGGCTTTAGAAGTTGATGGCGCCCCTTCCCGCGCTTCGGCCCGCAGCTTCTCTGCCGAAGTTGAAAGGGAGGGACGCTTCACCAGATTAGGAGAGGGGTTTACCCTCCTCCTGCGCTTTACAACTGCACTTGGTGTAGCAAAGTCGGATGATTTCACCGAATCATCCGACTCTGAAACCGTACGACGTACGGGCTTCTGCCCGTCGCCTGACATTTCCTCTGTTACTTCCAATTACTTTGGAAGCACCAGGAGGAAAAAAAAGCGTAAAGATCAAATTTGCTATCCCCGACCGGGATTTGAACTGCCGATCGTTGTCTCACCACACCACGACCGCGCACTTTACCGTCGTGCTACTGACGAATTTAAAAATAGGCCGCCAAACCGCGCACTTGTACTATTTGCTCACTATTGTTCACTGCACTAAGTCGAAACACGTCTGACTTGTTCAGCTGTCAGTGATCGACGTTATCCGTACGCATCATGAGGCAATGTGCCATTTAGGGGTTGAAAAGTGTTTTGAGCACTTGTCAAGGACTTATTGGCTTCCAAACATGAAACATAAGATAAAGGCATATGTAAGCACTTGCCTAAAATGCATTTATTACTCTCCCCAGTCGGGTAAATCGGAAGGGATTTTACATCCAATACCAAATTCTCAAGCCAGAAAAAATCACATCTTCGTGATTATTGATGGTTTTACGAAATTCATCAAACTTTATCCGGTCAAAACGACACAAAGTAGTGAAGCAATACAGTGCTTAAAATCGTTTTTCGAAAACTATTCGAGGCCCCATAAGATGTGGGATCGTGGGACATGTTTTACATCTAAAGAGTTCTCCAGCTTCTTGCAGGATAATGATGTTATACAAGTTAAGATTGCGACATATTCACCGCAATCAAATGGGCTGGTCGAGTGTGTAAATCGAATGCTTATTCCGATGCTCGCTAAAGAATGTGAAACAGACACGTCAAGCGGTTGGGATAAAAGATTAGCGAAAATCGAATTTGCGCTCAACAACACTGTGAATAGGCTTTGCGCCAAGTGTCTTATTGTTTGGAAGGTGTCAAAAGGGCGAGTTGTGCGATCGTGTAAGAGAATTTCTGGAAAAATGCATAGGGGGGGATAAACCACTTAAGATAAATGATCTTAGGGCCAAGGCTAGTGAAAATATTCAGAAGGATCAGGCAGCTAATAAGGTTTATTATGACGGGCGTCACAAAAAACCAAATAGCTATCAAGAAGGTGATTATGTGATAATAAAGAATGTCATTACTACACCAGGTGTGAATAAAAAGTTGATTGCTAAATACCGTGGCCCATACGAAATTAAAAAGGTCTTACCTAACGACCGTTACGTCATTGGTGACATAGAAGGCCTGCAACTAACACGCTTGCCATACAAGGGTGTATCAGCACCTAGTAATATGAGACCATATCACGTAGGATGGAAACTGTACAAAGGTGACGACGTAGATGTGACTGAAGAACGTTCAGAGGATCTTAATTCGTTGGATTAATTTGAATTTATTGATACCTTTGATTTTTTACAGATCTGATTTGTTTTACAGAATCGTTAGAAGCCGGATCGTGTTTTGGAATTTCTCTCATTTTGTGAAGACTGGAGTATTGCTTTTGTATTACTTACCGAATTCGTTAGTCATTATCATTTAATTTTTGGATAAACTCAAACCTTAACTGTATCTTTTAAATGAATTCGTAATTTATCATGATTTAAATTTATAACATATCAATATTGTATGAAATATCAACACATTGTTTATGATTCTGAGATACTGTAATCGGGGCGATTATGCGATCAGGATGGCCGAATTGCAGGTGAATAAATTTAGAAAAGCGAAATTGTTTTTTGTACGCTACTGTTGCTTAGCGTATCATTGAATATTGTTCAAAGTATCGGTCCATCTGATCGGGTGATTAATCCGATAGTTCTCCACTTTAACACACTCTATTTTAACTTAATGTAAAAGACAAAGAATTATGGATTACTATTAAAATTGCCTTCGAAGAGTACGGATGTGTTTTGCTTGAGCTCTCGAGGTATCCAAAAGTTTCCTACATTTATTTATTTATTTTTTGCTTTTTCGTTTTTCCCGTTTTTCTGTTCTTTTCGATTTTTTCCGTTTGTGACTGTCAATGGTAAACTGTTATGCTGCACAAAGGTATAAGGCAGCTGCTTCCTTCTCTGAAGAGAATTTTCACTGCTAGTCTAGCACTTACTCACAGACTCATTCCTTGGCGCACAGTGAAAGTGGTCTTCATTCCCAAAATAGGAAAAGAGGACTACTCACTTGCCAAGAGCTTCAGACCAATTAGGTTAATATCCCTCCTGCTGAAAGGATGCCCTTCGAATGCACCCTCTTTCGGGGATGCAACATGCTTACCAGCGCGGAAAATCCAGCGAGACTGTGCATCAGAACCTAGTTGGGAGAATTGAATGCGCGTTCGAAAGGAAAGAGTACGCGCTGGGCATTTTCATCTTTTGATAACGCAACTTTTGACAGCATGTGCTATGCTGCCAGACATCATGGCGTAGATGAAGCAATGGTTCTATAGATCAAGGCAATGCTCATGCATAGGACATTAACCGCTGATGCAGACCTCGACCAGTATGTCAAATAGGGGCTGCCCGTAAGGTGGCATCTTCTTTCTGTCGGCTCATGTTTAGAGACTATCCGTCTCGAAGCACAGGCGGCGCTAAATGTGATCGATGATTGGTGTACTAGAAATGGACTCTCAGTCAATCCTCTTAAGACCGATGTCGTTCTCCTCACGAGAAGGAGGAAAAATACTGACATGACTCAGCTGGTACTAAAAGGCACTTCCATCCCGATATCCAAGGAGGTTAATTATCTAGGAGTCTTCTTAGATAGCAAGTTTCTTTGGCCAAAGCATGTTGAGTCAAAAACCACCAAAGCGTTGCCAGCTTTCTGGCAATGCAAAGGAGCTTTTGGCAAAACATGGGGTTTACCACAGGCAAAGGTCCTCTGGATCTACAAGGTAATGATAAGACACATAATCTTATATGCATCGGTTGTCTGGTGGAACAGACTAAAACGCAAACACGTCGTAGCCTCTTTCACCAATCTCCAAAGAACGGTTTGTCTCTGCTGCACGGAAGCCTTCCCCAGCACGTCAGGCGCTGCTCTAGATGCTATGATGACCCTTACACCTCTTGATATATTTATCAGAGGGTGTGCTCTGAAAGCCATGTCTCGTCTGAAGACAAATGGCTTTTGGTATAGCTCGCATAGGAATAACGGCGTGCTTGTGCAAGAATTGCCCTGCGACCCCTGTCTCATGCATTGACGCCCGTTATTCTACTGCGCCGTAATTTCACAGTCGAGTTTCCAGGGCGTCAGGATTGGCTATGGCTGGATACTGAACCTGGAAAGGATAGTGTTCGCATTTTCACGGATGCCTCCAGATCTGGGCGAGGGTCCGGTGCTGGGGTCTTCTTTGAGCGGGAAAACATCCGACTGCACTTCTCCTTAGGAAAATATGCGTCTGTCTTCCAATCAGAGATATACGCAATCCTAATGGCCATGCAATACTTTGTGAAGCACAGGTGAAAGGGGGAAAGCATATGCGTCTGTAGTGACAGCCAAGCTGCACTAAAAGCTGTGTGTAAACTCCTAACTAATTCCAAATTAGTGCTTGAACTCAAGTCCTTCCTGAACAAGGTCGGCAGACTAAATTCATTAAGGCTCGTATGGGTTCCAGGCAACTCTGGGATCCCAGGGAATGAGATCTCTGATGAACTCGCCAGAATGGGTTCAGAAGAGAGCTTCTCAGGACCTGAACCCGCTCTAGGTCTACTTCCGTCCACGGTAAATTCCTACATTAACAATGGTGTATTTAATACACACAACCATAGATGGAGGGACTGTCCAGGGTGCAGGATGACTAAGCACGTATGCCCTGATGTCTGCAAAAAATCTGCAACATTCCTCCTGTCATTAAGGAGAGTCCACTGCAGAAGGCTTGTGGGAGTTATCACGGGCCATTACACTTTTGCCAAGCATCTCTACGTGCTCGGCAATGAGACGCCTACCTGTGCTGCGTGTGGCAAAGAGCCTTTGCTCGCACACGGTGGCGCACCCTTGGAGCCGACGTGGTGTGTGCCGAATCCCTTAGCTCTACATCACTGAAGCTCCGTACAATTTTTCTCCGGAAAACGGGGAAAATACTGTAAAAAAAAAAAAATGTCGATCGTATCTAGTCTTGTCTGATTGTCTTGAATAACCACTTTGCGGATGGTTGTTGGTTTGATGCGACGAACCACTTTGTATGCCAACATTTGATTTTATCTATTTTGGTTGCTGTTCGTTATAGTATCTTTGTTCGTTATATTGTCCTTGTCCGTTATAATTTCTTTGTCCGTTATAAAGTCTTTGTCGGTTGTGTTGGATATGTCCACCTGTTTTTGTTTGTAATTTGTTGTATTGTCCCGTTAGCTGTAAAGTACAGGTGATTAATTCCGCATATTATACTATAGGCTTTTATGAGCGTTCTTGGGTCCCGCGATAAAATAACTGCCTTGGTCGGGTAGATTCATTTTGAAAGATTCAAACGCAATTCTGTTATTTGAGTTTATTATATGTATGTCAGGCTCATTTTCGTGTGTTAAGTGTGACCTAGTCAATAAACTATTTATACTATTGTTACGAGGCCCATCTTACACCTTACTTAAGCAGTCATTAAGGCCCATCTTGTAGTTTAATAAATCAGTCATCGAAGAAGAAGACGAGATCCGTCATTCGAGTAGTCACGTTTTTCTCGTGAATTTTGGTTAGCCGCTCTTAAAATAAAATAAAAAAGAAAACAGTTATTTTTCTTTCTAAAACAAAGCATTTAATTTCACTGTTTGTCCTCAGCCGATCGGTTACAAATGGTGTCAGGTGCGGGGTTAACCGATCGACTTATTAACTGAGTCTAAACCACATTAAACCTAAAAGGAAACTTAGCAAAATGACGTACGAACTCATCGGCAAATTTCACGAAATCGTAACCTAACTGTCCGAGCAATCAACTCATATGGAAAGCTTGCGTCAGTCTTTAAAAGAAGTGACCTCGCGACTAGCACAACTGGAAACTACTCAACAGGAATCATTCCATATCAGTATGGAGGCTTTAGCTAATCTGTCTACTCCTACAGGTCAAAACCTCTTTGCCGAAAATGTCCCCCGTGATTATGCGATAACCGAACCGCATCGAAATCCTTCTCAGCCCGCCACTGCACAGATGTTTGTATGAACCAGTCACCACACGGATGCCCCAGAGCAAGATCTTCATCGAACTTGTTCCAATCGCGCCGACCCTGTGGATATGGCTAGTACTGCAGTTCATCCCAACGGCATAATACGCGACAGACTTTCACATAAACAAAGCCAGATATCATCATTTGTGGGGCCCCTCAACGAATAAAATCGTCGCTGGCGCACATACCGGCTTCATTTTGAAATGGTTGCTCGTGTAAACAGTTGGACACCAGTCCTAAGAACTCTCTATCTCGCACCGTATTTGAGGGGCATCGCTCTAGCTTTCTTTGAAACGCTACAACCGATAATACAAAGTGGTTATTTCCTTTTGCATAAATCATTACAGCAAAGATTTGGCAGTGAACGCAAGCAATACTCCGCTCACTCCGAATTGCGTGGGCGAGTGCGACGATCTAAAGAGTCTCTCGGTGATTTAGCTACCGACATTCAGCGTCTTGTTAATCTCGCTTTTATTGATTGTCCAAATCCGGCTCGCGACAGAATCGCCCACTCACAATTTATTGACGGCATCTACGATGCGGAATTACAGCAACGAGTACGTGACTCTGCGCCTGAAACTTTGCAGATGGCCCTAAATACTGCCGTGCGAGCCGAGGCCAGCCGCGTTGCAACCCACCTTAGCCGGCGACAAATAAGAGTAGCAGGGATTTCTCTTTTTGATGGTGAACACTCTACTGTGAATTCGTCGTCGGAAAACGAGAATCGCGCAGCCTAATGGAGAGCAGGTTGCGGCGAGATATTCAAAAAGCTCCGAAGACGAAATCCCATCGATTGGACTCTGCCCAATCTGGACTCTGGACTCTGTCAAGGAATTTTAGGTAATATCAAATTTATACAAAAAGAAAGAAAGGTAGCCCGGCTCGGTACACGAGCAATCAATTTAAAAATCAACAGCAACATCGAAGACAAACCAATCGACGCGGGAAACGGGAACCCACTAATTCAAGAGCATCAGAATTAGTGGGAAAAGTAGCCGCACCTGCAACCACCCGCACAGCCTTGTAACACAAATTAATGTCAATGACATAAAATGTTTCGCCGTTTTAGATACGGGTGCTACCCGGACGATTTTGCTCCCTCGAGCGGTTGAAAAGATGGGTCCCCGCCCGGCGATAACAACATCGCACACTTTGATCCAGACCGTTCATGGCTCCGTTAGTCGACCACTGCATTATTAGCCTGGATTTCTTACGGCAGCATGGATGTGCAATTAATTTGCAAACCAACTCTCTTTAAATTAGCAACTTTAATATTAGCTTATTCCGGATGATTGACCACTCTGTTGTAGCAACGACCCCAGATGATATCTGCATACAAGCACTAGCCAATTCTCGTGTGCAGTTGGTAGCAACTGCATTCAATAACGAAACAGTTTTAGCTACCATTCCAGCAATAAAACGATTGCCTGCATCAGACTTCGCATGTCAGGTGAATGAAGGAAAGATGGACGTGTGCATGACCAACACGTCTGAGGAGGATATTTGGGTCCCCCAATGAACTGAACTGAAAGAACTGGTTAAAAACAGTGCTGTTGGCTTAAGGACGGACCAACAAAGCAGGTTGTCCTTACTTGTTACTCAAAATAGTGCAGTATTTTCAGGGGCAAATGATCAGCACGGACATCCATCACACCGCACCGTATCGATACTGGGGAGAACAATCCAATTAAACAACCTCCCAGAAAGCTTCCGTATTCCGCTGAAGCTGAAAGGATTCTAAACGAAATGAAAGCTCATAAAATCGTCCAACAGTCCATAAGTCCCTGGTGCTCCCCGGCCCCGTTGTTCTGGTGTGCAAAAAATATGGATCCTACCGATTTTGTGTGGATTACCGCAGGTTAATGAAGCCACCAAGAAAGATTCCTATCCCCTCCCGAGCATTGATCTCACCCTGGAAGCATTAGGAAGTTCCGCTTGGTTCGCCACCTTGGATCTTAAATGTGGCTACTGGCAGGTCGAGATGGATGAAAAATCGAAAGAAGAAACTGCTTTTCGATCGGCAGTGGCCTATATGAATTCAACGTTATGCCATTTGGGCTAACCAATGCGCCTGCCGCTTTTCAGCGCCTTATCGACGCCGAATTCCATGGGCTTCCACATACTGTTTGCTTGGTTTATCCTTATCTCGACGACATCATAGTCCATGGGAAAACGTTTGAAGACCTAATCCATAATCTCCAACTAGTATTTACTCGCTTGCTGGACGCTGGTCTTCGACTTTTCCCAAACAAATGTTACCTAGCGAAGAGACAAGTTCACTTTTTGGGGCGTATTGTCACGGGCGATGGTATCGCTGTTGACCCGGAGAAGGTTTCGGCAATTCGTAACTGGCCAATTCTTAAGACAAAGACCGAAGTTCAGTCATTTCTTGGACTATGCGCGTACCATCGTCGATTCATCCGCGAGTTCTCAACCATTGCCAAGCCTCTTACAAGTTTGACCGAGAAAGGAAAGTCGTTCATCTGGACTTCTGTTAGTGAAGAGGCTTTATGTCAACTCCAGGAAAGGCTCACGACTGCTCCAATTCTGGCGCAGCCCAATGAGACTGATTTATTTATCGTGGACACAGATACTAGCCTATACGCATGTGGATCCGTCTTATCACAACTTCAAGATGGTGTAGAAAGAGTAACCGGGTACCATAGCAAAGCATTCACTCGTCCGGAAAGAGACTATAGCGTAACACGCCGGGAACTGCTTACGATTGTCAGAGCTGTTACTCAGTTCCAACCGTACCTACTAGGAAGGCCTTTTCTTTTGAGAACCGATCAAAGTTGTTTGCGTTGGATGATTAATTTCCGAGACCCGGAGGAGCAGATGGCTCGATGGCTGGAACGTTTACAGCAGTTTGATTTCTCAGTGGAAGACCGTCCTGGGAAAAAACATCAAAATGCAGATGCTCTCTCTCGTCGCCCATGCGAACAAACAGGCTGTCGATACTGCTTTCGACTGGAAGAAAAACAAAACTCTTTGAGGGAATTACAAATAGCGATATCGATATGGGCAAATATCAGAAGCAACATGAGGAACTTTCGATAGTGTGGCAATGGGTAGATCAACACCAGCGGACTGCAGATAGTATTCGAGCGCTTAACTCGACGTTGAAAGCTTATTGGGGCATGTTCGATGTGCTGGAAATATGTGATGGAGTAATGTGCAGGCGAGTCTACCCACCTTTAGGTGAGTACCATCAAGTCTTGATACCCATACTTAAAGCGATGCACCACAGCCCCACCGGAGGACCTTTTGGGGTTGAGAAGACATTAGCGAAAATTAAGAAGAGATTATATTGGGTCGGCTGTTCCCAGGCTGTGGAGCGGCACTGCAAATCATGCGTACGATGTCAACAGCGAAGAGGACCGACAACAAGGAGTCATGCGTCCCTTTCGAATGCAAGGTCATCGATATTCTGGGACCCCTTCCAGTAACAACACAAGGACCCAAGTACGTCTTAGTTTTTGGTGATTACTTTACAAAATGGCCTGAAGCAATTCCTTTGCTAGACCAAAGAGCAGAAACGGTCCCAGAAGCATTGATTACTCAGGTTTTTTCTCCTTTCGGGATTCCTCTACAACTGCAATCGGATCATGGGAGGAACTTTGAATCGGCGGTTTTTAAGCAAATTCTTCGGAGTTTGGGGATTGACAAGACTGGTACCAATGCTCTCCACCCGCAGTCGGATGAAATGGTGGAGCGGTTTAACCGCAGTCTCTTAAACTACCTTGCCAAATATGTTCCTGATAACCAACGGGACTGGGATATACATCTTCCATATATGTTATTAGCTTATCGAACAGCGGTACACGAAGCCACCAAACAGACACCAACATTTTTAACTTTCGGAAGGGAACTTCGTTTGCTCATCGAACTTGTCACTGATCGCAGTCATCCACCACCACATTAGAGTACGTCGAAGATTTGACTCGGTGCTTGGACATGGCATACAAATTTAATCGGCAACAACTTTTGAGTTATAGCCGACGTACATACATATGAAGGATTGATATAGCCTGGTTGCGCTAAGGCGCAACCATTTTCTTTGAACTACAAAGTTTGGCTGTGTACCCCGAAGAGAAAAAGGGGACTTTGCCCAAAGCTACAAAATGATTGGCAAGGTCCATATACAATTGTCACTAAAATGGGAGATGTTCTCTACCGAGTGGTCAAACAGGGTTCGGGCAAACAGTTGGTGGTGCACCGAGACAGATTTGCTCTCTGCCGGTCGTCATAAGGTAAAAGCATGTCAGCTGCAGAACTTTTAATTAATCATCGCGACTGAGGACAGTCGGTCTTTGAATGGAGGGGGCAGTGTTACGAGGCCCATCTAACACCTTACTAAAGCAGTCTTGATGATGATGGCCCATCTTGTAGTTTACTAAATCAGTCATCGAAGAAGAAGAAGAGATCCGTCATTCGAGTAGTCACGTTTTCTCGTGAATTTGGTTAGCTGCTCTTAAAATAAAATAGAAAAGAAAAGTTATTTTTCTTTCTAAAACAAAGCACTTCATTTCACTGCTTGTCCTCAGCCGATCGGTTATTATTATAGTAATTTTCTATTATTGTCGAAACCCTGGCTGTTCTGATTTTATCCAACAAACTATTTATTGACCATTTTTCCCCAACATTATTTTTTAAAACATCTTTGATTTCTAGCCAGGAGTTTAATCTCCCATGTCTTTGTATCGCGTCCCTAGCTTTTCCCACTATCCTATCCTTTTCATAACCTATTAATATGTTCTGAGTTACTTCATTAAATTCTTCTATGGATGGAGCTAGGGTATCGACCCTATCAATAAAGTCAAAAACATAATTGTCATTGCCATTAAACTCGGGAAGTTTACAAACTAAATCTAGAATATTGTTGAACCTATCTGCTATTGGGAGTGCACTCATTTTAGATTTTCAAGCAGGTATGGATGAGGCCGAATAGGTCATGATGTTAGGCTGAAACTTGAAAAGCAGGTACAGTTGAGATGAGACGGGTTCTATTTGAATTACAATTGTAATTGCTGGGTACAGTTGTGATGGTATGATGTAGCTTGAACGGGTACAGTTGGGATTATAGAACACGGCTTTGGTTTTGAAGTATGTAGAGTTCTGATGTTTGGAAACTGGTTTTACTTCCTTTTTTTTTTTTTGTGATATTTCTTTCCCAAACGTTGGATAACGTGACTGAGCTTTGGGTTTCACGTGGTTTCGCTTAGTGTTGAAGGGGAAAAAAATCAATTAAGTTTGTTATTTAACTTAATGCAAACACTTAGTCTTTTTTCTCCACACGCTTTACGTTTAAAACCCACGTTTGTTCCACACAAGTCCAACTCTAATACTAGACTGGCCTCTTCCAAATCTAACTTCACTAATATACATGTATGTATGTATCCTCTAAGTTTAATCTCTCCAATAATATCTTCTCAAGAAGATGATGGTGGAAAGAGAAGTTTATCTCCACATTTGATGTTCGATCTGCAAACAACGAGTGTAGAGAAAACCTAGCCCTTAGATAGATAGATAGGGCTTAGGGGGTGGGACAGAGTCGCCTGATCACTGCGGCCACGAGTGGGCCTTTTGTGATGTCCCCCCCTTACAGTTCACTCAAAAATCCTGAGTTCGTGATAAAACTTAGTATTGTTTGAGTAGCGATTTCTTCTGGTTCAAGATAATACTTGCCTAAGTGACGATGATGTGTACTGACAAGGCAGTTACAGTGGCACAGTATCTGCTCTGCTGTTTCTTCGTCTTCATTACACATTCTGCAAGTTCCATCTTGTATAATGCCCATTGTTTTGAGGTTTTTGTTGACTGGGCAGTGTCCAGTAAGGAAACCTGTGATTAAGCGAATCTAACTCCTCGAAAGCATGAGGTGTTGTTTCGTTCTTCTGAGAGATGAAGTTGGGAGGAACAACTTGGCTTGTCTGCGACCTTTCGTTTATGACCAGTAGTGATCCGTCGTGTTCCTTAACCAATTGTTTATGCAGCATTTGGTGGTGCTGATGGGTATGCCGCAGAAAGGCCGTGGCATCATAAATGGTGATGCAGAGCCTTATCTTGCTAGTAGGTCCGCCTTTTCGTTGCCTGTATGGCCGCTGTGTCCAGGTATCCAAATAAGATGAACTCAGTTTGTGCTGGCCAGCTGGTGAAGTAGCTGTAGGCAGCCCCATACCAGTTTGGAGGTGATTCCATAGCGCTTTAGGGCCAGAAGTGCAGCCTTGCTGTCAGAGAGAATGTAAATGTTTTTGTTAAATATATTTCTGTTTATATTTTCTCTGAGGCAGAGTTCTATAGCAAATATCTCTGCTTGAAAAACGGAGTTATATCTGTCCATGCTGACGTAAATGCATGTGCCTGTATTTGCTCCGTATACTCCAGCCCCAACGCCTTCGTCCGTTTTGGAGCCATCTGTGTACCACACGTAGGATCCATGGTTAAAGGAGGGGAGACAGTTGTCTGTAAGAGATATCTTTAGGATTTCATGCCTGTTTATTTCTGTAACGATATCAGGGTGAAAGAGCCTACGGTTAGAGTCATCCTCCACGATCATCCAGTGGGCGAAGACCACTGCTTCTTTCTTCAGTTGGAGATGAAGAGGTGGCAGGTCTGTGATGACTTCTAGTGCTGCTGTGGCGGTTGTTCTCATGGCCCCAGTGATACAGATGCAAGCTAGTCTTTGCAATCTGTTGAGCTTGGCTTGCACTGATACTTGTTTTGTTTTGTGCCACCAGACGGGCGCAGCATATGTAAGGATTGGTCTGGTGATTGCTGTATATAGCCAGCGGGACATTTTGGGGTTTGTACCCCAATTTTTGCCAGTGAGACTTTTGCTGGTCCATAAAGAGATCCTGGCTTTCTCAATGGTCTTTGTAATGTGAGAGTTCCAAGTGAGCTTTTCGTCTAGAGTTATCCCTAGATATTTGACTTCTTTTGAGAACTCTATCGCTTCACCAAAGAGGGTAGGTTTAGTAAGCTTGTGCCTGTTCCTTCTTTTGATGAAGGCGACTATGGTGCTTTTTCTAGGACTTACATTTAGTGCAACCTTTAAGCACCTGTTTGCAACAAGGTTTAGTGCCCGTTGGAGGAGTTCCGAGACTGTGTCTTCGAATTTGCCTCTGATCAGGATCACTATGTCGTCAGCGTAGCCTTGGACATAGAAGCCATTGTTGCTGAGTATGCTTATCAGTTCGTTAACCACGATGGACCACAGGAGTGGTGAGAGGGACGTTAGTTCCTGAAGAGCATGCGTGGTCGATTTCCCAGGCTGGTAGGCATATTGTTTTTTGTGAAGTGGTGATCTTCTCAGTGCACCGTCCCTGATACGCCTATCCAGGATTTTTTTCCATTGTTTTTAGGAAGAAAGAGGTAAGGCTTATCGGTCTGTAGGACCTAGGTTGGTCTGTGAGTCTACGGCCTACTTTGGGAATGAATTTTACCTTTACCTTTGTCCAGCTTGTTGGTATGTGTCCCCATGCATAGCTGGTTCTAAAGATGTTAATGAGCATGGGGCTGATTTGCGCACTCCCCTTCTGAAGAAAGGCTGGGAAGATGCCATCCTCCCCCGGGGATTTGTATGGGTCAAAAGAATTGATGGCCCATTTTATGCTTCCCTCGTGAAATATCGTTCGTGCTCTCCTCCAATCCTCCCTGCTTGGTCTAGCTGCCCTGATCTGCGGAGATATGTTGGAGAGATCGGAGGGAATGATGTTGGAGTCCAGGAAGTGCGTACTGGTTAGAATTTTGAGTACTTCCGTACCATTTTCCGCGTAGGTGCCATCTGCTCCCCTCAACAAACCAATTTGATTAGTGTGCTCTTTAGCGAGAACTCTGTGGATGCGAGCGCTGCTCTGAATGTCTGAAAGACTGCTGCAGAACTTTTTCCATGAGTCTATTTTGGCTCTTCTAATCTCTTGGTTGTAGTTGGTGAGTGAGGCACGATACTGCGTCCAGTCACCAGTCCGTTTAGCCCTGTTGAACATTTTTCTGGTCAGTGCTCTTAGCCTGGCCAGATTGCTGTTCCACCACGGAGTGGTACGGTTGCCTGGCTTAACTTTCTCTAGGCAAGCGTTGTGAAAAGCAGATAAGATGGTAGCATTGAGGCTGTCGCAGCAGAGTTCGAGGCTGTCTATGTCTCTGATGCTGTTTGGACAGTTTCCGATCGTTTATGCGATTTCTAGGCTATAAGTGTCCCAGTCTGTCGCTCTCGGTTGTCTATATGTTCTAGTAATTCTATCTCCCGGTTTTATGTCAAAACAGATCTGTCGATGGTCTGACATCGATGTTTCTGTTGAGACATGCCAGTTTAGAATAGAGTTACCTATGAACGGGGTAGTTAGGGTGAGGTCTAATACCCTTTTCTCTAATTCTATTCATAAAGGTGGGATTATTTCCACGGTTTATGATATTGAGGTTGTTCTTAAATGTGAATTCGAATAGGTACTCACCTCTTTTGTTGATATCCGAGTTTCCCCATGCTGTGTGGTGTGCGTTTGCGTCACAGCATACGATGCTGTGTGAGCCTCTTCTTCCAAAGTTGTCGAGAAGATCCTGCAGTGGTGTGAAGCCGAGATCCGTGGAGTCGCCCGCAAGGTGGGCTGAGCAGATTACAGCTTCTGACCTACCTTCCGCAGTGGATAGCTGGATGATGGCAGCTGCCAGGTCCTTATTCGTGAATTCTGGAATGGGAATGGCTTTAATATTATATATATATACATTTATTTTCTCATGGTAAAAGAGTAATAGTACATATATTTTATTGGCACAACTTGCTCAGAGATACGATAGGTTACTTAATTTTCTACCTTACTTTTGTGATTATGTTTAAATGATATAGAATAGACTATTTAAAAAATGTGACATCGAAGGAAAAACTATGAAAAAAAACCTTCATTTAAGCTATTACAAACAAGTTTGATAAAGTCATTTGGTATAAAAAAAGAAAAGAAAAAAAAAAAAAAAATAATAATAATAATAATAATCATACACACATTTATATATGTATATACGTTATATATTATAAGTTATTATTTAAGCAGATATGTGTACAAAATAGTATATTGTTATACAAGTGTTATACAAGGCCATTTAACACAGAGTTACTTATCGCCGCACTTGACTCGTTTGCATAAACAAACAAGTCAAGTTTGCGTTTATGATAAAGCGAATTGCCTTTTCTCGCCTTGCTCGACTTTTGGCGTCCTACACGCTAAAGTGGAGAACACTTCCTCTTTCTTTTGGCGTCACCCAACGTGTAAGGACTACGAATTATTAAGTTAAGAGAATAAAATATTAAATTGACCTAAGGAGTCCTTTCCTTTTTTACTCCTCGTCGTAATTACCAAACTATATATAGTATAAATAAACAAACAAATTAGTAAAAAAGTAAACAAAGAAAACGAAAATAATAAATTAAATAAACAAGTAAATATATAATAAATAAATATATAGATATTAAATAAATTAGTAAATAAGTATATGGATAAATAAATAGTTAACAGATTAGACAGATGAGTAAATAAATAATACTACGGAATGAGTGGAAACAATAGATAAATAAATAAATAAATAAATAGATAAATAAATAAATAAATAAATAGATAAATAAATAAATAAATAAATAAATAAATAAATAAATAGATAAATAAATAAATAAATACATATATAAAAAAAAACCGTATACAAAAAAAAAAAAAAATATTCAGACAGCTAACTCAGACAACTCATTAATGAGAGCGTTATTAGCGTATCTACATTTATAGCTAAATTTTTCATTGAGTATTACAATTTTCCTTGCAATCTGATGGACTCCTGCACGTTCGTGTAATACCATTGTTGAATAGTCCCTTGGCAGACCTAACATCATTTTCAAAACTTTATTCTGGGCTATTTGTAGTCTTTTAATATGGGTTTTAGCACAATTTCCCCAAACTGGTGATGCGTACGTCATTATTGCTTGGAAAACAACTTTATAGATTGTGATTTTGTTGTGCTTACTCAGTAGTGATTTTCGATTTATTAGCGGATATGGCATATTTATGGCAAGGTTTGTTTTATTCAGAGTATGCAGGATATGGTCCCCAAAGGTTAACCTTTTATCCATGTGCACACCTAAGTACTTTACTGAGCTAACCCAAGGAATCTCCATGTTATTCATTTTTAGTTTGCTGATAGGCAACTCTTTCTTTTTCTAGTGAAAAAGATAGCTTGACATTTTTCAGCGTTTATTTTCACTTTCCAATGCTTGAAGTATTCGAATATTACATTCAAGCCGTTCTAGAGATTGTCCTCAATTATGGAACCTATTTCGTGAGATGAATATATCGCAGTATCATCTGCATACATTGCAATCTTACAGTTCGGAATAGTTGGGAAATCTGCTATAAATATGTTGAACAGGATTGGTGCCAAGACTGATCCTTGGGGCACACCAGCTGGGATGTTTTTCGCCGAGGAGCGTGATTTAGCTATTGAGACAAAAAAGGAACGCTTGCAGAGGAAACTTTGTATGATTCTTACTAAATACATTGGACACTGAAATTTTAAAAGCTTGTATATTAGACCTTTATGCCAAATAGAATCAAAAGCCTTTTCAATATCTAAGAGCACTAGACCGGTTGACTTTTGGCCACTGAAGTTCTTTTTAATATCTTTAGTGACCCTTAGAACTTGATGGAAGGTACTATGATTTTGCCGAAATCCAAATTGGTATTGTGGCAAGATATTATTTGCTTCTAAAAACGTATCTAATTTTAATTTAATGGATTTTTCTAATAATTTGCTACATCCGTTTAAAAGACTTATTGGTCGGTAGCTGTTAGGTAAATTAGGTTGTTTACCTGGTTTAAGAATTGGAATTACTTTAGTTATTTTCCAACTTTTTGGAAAGTATTGCAGCTTCATGCAGGAGTTAATAAGGAAAGTTAAGTATTGAATGCCAATTGAAGGGAGATTTTTGATGACTTGATTATTTATATTGTCAGTTCCCGTAGCTTTTTTTATTTTTAATTCGGAGTGCCCGTCGCACTATCTGCTCCACCACTAAATTGAAGAAGTCACATGACAGCGCATTTCCTTGCCGAAGTCCGGTACATGTTTCAAATGGTTAAGATGTCCTAGAACCGATCTGCACGGTGCATCGCGTGTTTTTGAAGTGAGAACTTCTTTAGCCGCGTTGGGCACTTTTTGGTAGGGGAAAATCTTATGGATTCGCGTCACCGACATGCTCACATATACTATAAACGTGTGCGTTATACGCTTTTTGGATGGGTAAAATCCCGTGTGTTCGCGTCACCGATATACTCACAGCAGCATATCTGTAGCTATACAGCCGACGTATTGTGCAACATTAGTTGTGCGCGTTAGGCGCTTTTTAGATGGGTAAAACGTCGTGTGTTCGCGTCACCGACATGCTTATAGTAGTGTATCTGTAGCTATACAGCTGACGTATTGTGCAACAATACGATAGAAGGAAAACATATGGGTTCGCGTCACCGACATGCTCATGACTGGCGACGCTTTTTGGATGGCTGAAATCTCGTATGTTCGCGTCACCGACATTCTTAAAGCAGTATATCTGTAGCTATACAGCTGACGTATTGTGCAACAATACGATAGAAGAAAAACATTTGGGTTCGCGTCACCGACATGCTCATGACTGGCGACGTTTTTTGGATGGCTGAAATCTCGTGTGTTCGTGTCACCGACATGCTTATAGCAGTATATCTGTAGCTATATAGCTGACCTATCGTGCAATAATACGGTAGACGAAAAACGTATGGTTTCACGTCACCGACATGCTAGTAATAGTATGTCTATAGCTATGAGTACGACGTGTTGCGCTTGGTCAGCACTGAAGTGCTGAGGTCAGCACGCTCAAACACCAGCTACGGCATGCACAGCGGCCTGTGCATACATATATGTATGTACTCACGCAATTCGTTCTAAGTACTACAAAAACAGCATGTCGAACGAAAGAAACCTAAAGTAATATGTTCTCGCAATTATGAATGACAGTTGTTTTCATTGAATATAAGAGAGAAATGTTAACTACATAGGTATTCAATATCGTCATGAGTATAGTATAGTATCTTCATTTCAGATTTTCTTTTCATAATTTACATGGCCTGAATTACCGTACAACATCATTTGGTGGTGATCTCTATCAGTGAACGAACGTATGATATTCTGCGATCAATGGAAATTTTGAGAAAGCTTTACGTTGGTCCTTCGTGGACTTTTACGCCAACATACATACATACGTACACATAGAATGTGCATCAACTGTAAAGGCTGTTGCTGCTGTAGATGGTTCAACAATTCATACTGCATTGACCATATCAGGGTCCAGGCTAATGTCACTTACTCGTAATGTTGAAAAAGCTAATCAATAAGGAAATCTATTCAAATATATTGAAACAAATTACTGGATACAGGGATTCGTCCTTTTTAGACCAGTCTCTAGAACAGCAGTGGAACCTTTGCAAATAAGCCCTGAAAAGCTTTGCATCTGAAGTTTTGGGCTTGAAGGCTCCACCACGAAGAAACACCTGGTTCGATGATGAGTGCAGGAGGATTCACACAGCGAAGCAGGATTCATATACAGCCTCGCTACATAAAAGAACAAGAGCAGCTCGTGAGAGAAGAAAGAGCACGAGAAGCGCGCGATTGAGGATTTGGAGAAGTGTTACTGCAGGCGTGACGTTCGAAAGTTTTATCAACAGATAAAGCGAAATTGCCAAGGTTATAAAGCCAGAACGGAAGCCTGCAGGGATGAGAACGGACGTCTAGTAGTAGAATCGCAGTCGATGCTGAGAATATGGAAAAACCACTTCTGCAGACTGTATAACGGCGATGTTAGTCAACATACCGCTGTCAGGCAGAATGATCCATTTTTAATCGACGAAGACCGCAGGGAATTCTGTCCCCCCAACCTCGACGAAGTTAAGATTGCCATATCGAAGCTCAAGTCGAATAACGCTGCTGGCGCAGACGGACTGTCTACTGAGCACTTCAAGGCAGCTGGGGATGACCTGGTTAAGAGCATGCACCAGCTCAACTGTAAGTTATGGTCAGGGGAAAGCATGCCCGAGGAATGGCGTCTCAGCATCGTATGCCCGATCCACGAGAAAGGAGACTCCTCTGATTGTGCAAACTATAGAGGAATAAGTCTCCTTAACATCACCTACAAAATCTTCTCTGCCGTTTTGTGTGAACGCCTGAAGCCTTTTGTAAATAAGCTGATAAGTCCCTATCAGTGCAGATTCAGGTCAGGGAAATCCACCATCGACCAGACACTCACCACCTATTTGTCCACTTCAAAGCCGCATACGATAGCGTAATGAGAGATGAGCTATACAACGCTATGTCTACCTTTGACATACCTGCTAAACTCGTCGGACTATGCAGTATGACTTTGGAGAATGCTCGCTGCTCCATCCGAATCGGTAAACACCTTACCGATAGTTTTGATGTCAAAAAATGATTTAGGCAGGACGATGCGCTACCGAGTGATTTCTTCAACCTCAGCCAACTGGGTGTGCGGCAATGGAAAACGCTAGCAAAAGCTCGTGCTAGTTGAAGAGGCATGTTGGTTGAGGCCAGGTTCACCCCGAACTGTAGCGCTAATTAAGAATAAGAAGAATAGAAGCCAAGCTATATCATACCATCTTCACTGTACCCAGCTATTACAATTGTAAATCAAATAGAACCCGTCTCATCTCAACTGTACCTGCTTTTCAAGTTTCAACCTAACATCAAGACCTATTCGGCCTCATCTATACCTGCTTAAGTTGTAAGTACAACAAAAAAATGCAAATCTAAAATGAATGCACTCCCAATAGCAGATAGGTTCCACAATATTCTAGATTTAGTTTGTAAACTTCCCGAGTTTAATGGCAATGACAATTATATTTTTGACTTTATTGATAGGGTCGATACTCTAGCTCCATCCATAGAAAAATTTGATGAAGTAACTCAGAAGATATTAATAGGTTATGTAAAGGGTAGGATAGTGGGAAAAGCTAGGGACGCGATACAAAGACATGGGAGATTAAGCTCCTGGTTAGAAATCAAAAATGTTTTAAAAAATAATTTTGGGGAAAAATACAAGAGGTACAATACAAGAGGTATGATCTACTTCAAGTCTACACAATTGCTTGCATACGCAGATAACATTGACGTTACTGGACGAACAAAGCGAGACGTCAATGTGGCGTTCGCAAGCACTGAAGCAGAAGCGGCTAAAATGGGTCTAAGGGTAAATGGGGACAAGACCAAATATATGCTCTCTAGAAAGAAAGACACACAACACCGACGTCTTGGTCAGTACGTCACCTTCGGCAGCTATATTTTAGAAGTAGTCAAGGCTTTGTCTACCTTGGCTCGATAGTGACAAGCAGCAACGACACCAGCGCTGAGATAAAACGCAGAATAACTGTTACCAACCGCTGCTTGTTTGGGCTCAAAAGTCAATTGAGTAGTAGAGCCCTCTCTTGAAAAATTAAGGTATCCTTCTACGGCGCTGAGGCGTGGACGTTATCAAAAGCGGATGAAGAGACTCTTGGACGTTTCGAGAGGAAAATTCTGCGTGCAATCTTTGGTCCCGTTTGTGTAAACGGAGAGTGGAGGAGGATATTCAACCAAGAACTGTACGTGCTGTACAGCGACATCAACCTAGTTAGACGTCTTCGGATCCAACGTCTAAGATGGCTAGGCCATATAGAGCGAATGTACATCACCGCTCCGGCCCAAAGAGTCAGCGACTCCAACCCCGAGGGACGACGCAGCAAAGGACGACCGCATCTAAGGTGGCGCGCACAGGTGGAAAGGGACCTCAACCAACTGGGCGTGCGGCACTGGAAGCGGCTGGCCAAAGATCGTGCCAGCTGGAGAGGCTTGCTGGTTAGGGCCCTGGTTCACCCCGAACTGTAGCGTCATCAAGGTAAGTAAGTAAGTATGTATGTAAGGTTAAGTCCACTTTATAGCGATGTAGGGCTTCCCGCAAGTTGTTCGACTGCATGTGGTCTGTTTAGGGACCTAACATTCCACGTACAGAGCCTTGTCCTTTTTACGTTTTTTGCAAGTGCCGTCACATTAATCCGGTCCGTTTTATCCGAGGCTTGTGGTTGTATCTGAGTTTGTAGAGTTTGAGTTCGGTTACGACTACTAGGCCGTAGCCCAACCGACTAAGGCTATTTTTTGACATAGGAAGCTCGCCATTCGCCCTTCCTCGTTTGTAATTTTCATAGGAAATCTCCAGATGGCATCACGAGGAGGTGGGGATGAGACTTACTAACAGTGTCGCCAGATGTTCGTCTGCGGTGGCTCTTCTCGCTTTTTGGCACGACAGCATCCGTCGGATAAATGCTACCCCTACAAAGCTTTTGTTAGTTCTTTGCCATCCAAGACCGTTTTAAGTACATATAAATTCAAGAAACTAGTTTCAATGCAACGTCTAGCCCCGAAAACCAAACTAAACCTCCTCCTCCTGCTCTTTCTTTGCATCCGGCAGTATATGTAAAGGGTTTGTGTGAACTGTTTAACTGCACTATAGTCAAACGAGCGACGTTGACTTTAATTATTCAATTTGGGAACTGCTCTACCAGAAACACGAAACGCGCCCCACCATATTTACGTTCATTCACGATCCCATTTCGGTATCATCTTTTGATTGCATTGAAAGGATTCATGCGATAACTCTTTTCCCGAATCACAAATGCGGAAAAGTATTCCTGTTACCTGTGTTCTTGCAGTCAGTTAATTTATTGCATTAATGATGTCGGAGTTGACTACTGCAATCTGAATTATGAAACTGCAAAGATTGAGACGCGCCAACGAAGTTTGTCGACGGGCATTTCTAAAGGGTGATACCCAAATAATAAAGATCACAACAAGATGCGAAAAATACCTTTCACTTGAGCAATAAACTGGACCAAAACCAAAAACAAAATTTAATTCGCAAAGGAAAACTTAATCTTTGAGGTAAAGGAATACCTTTTACTTTGACACCACTCAAAAGGATTGTGATTTTTATTGAAGCTTTTCACTTTTTGCTTTTGACTTGTTTTTGCTGTTTTACGTTCTCATTTCGCTTGTGGAAACGTCAAAGATATTGCTAGAGAGTTTTGAACCACTGAGGACAGTACTCCAAATGTTTCCTGCTTTAGTTTTATTCTTCCGTTCTAGGTTGCTGCTTCCGCTTCCGCTCGTTGCCTTTTCTTTTCACCGCCATTTAAGTTTTGCCGCATTCACTTTTAAATTAAATGAGTACCACAGGAACGCTTTTGAAGTTGGCTTTGAGTGCGTACGTAAATAAGAAGTTGGAGACATTTAAGTGGGTGATGATGAGCGCAAGAATAAAGTTTTATAAGGGCGATGGCAATTCAATTAGCTTTGTAAAGCACACTGATATTAAATGTAGATGGTGAAGGGTAATGATGGAAAACCGTTTGCGAGATATTAATTTATTTCAGAACAAAACCAGAACAAAAGAGTGAGGTTTATTGAAAAAGTGAAGGAAAGTTACTTGTACTGAACTTTCGATTAGTTGAACAGTTTCTAGTGGTTCTCCTTTCAATGTACTGTGGCCGACAAAATTTATCGTACGATGGACAAAGTTGTAATATATTTGGTTTATTTTGATAGGATTAACTTTCACTATTTTTTTTTAATACTTGTGGCTATCAGTGGTTCTATTACCCATACTCTTTTCTTCATTCCATCCCTTAGTCTTAAGTTATTCATAAAAGCAATGAAATCTGTTGGAGGCCTAACGTCACTATTCACCGTACGATTACTGATTTCGTTAGTTTTGCTTTACAATTTTAGAACAAGTTCTGTCATTCTGTATTCAGTGCTCGTTGAGTTTACATCCTTTGTAAGAAAAAAAACTCATCATGTCAGCTCAACAACCGAGAAAAGAAACGACACAAAATTTCCCTCAAGTGGTGGTAAATTTATTTTCTAAAGTAGGCAACTCGTAAGAAAAAATTGCACGCATAGTGGGAAAATGCAAATCAATTCTACAACACAACATAGAAACATTAAAAAAAAAAAAAAAAAAAACAGGAGGTGTTGAGTACGTGCGAAGAAATAGTTGTCCACGCAAATTAAATGAAAAAGATGAAAGGGTCATTCTAAACACTATTCGAAAAAAGCGAAAAACTAATTATCTATAGTCAAAAAATAGTTCCAGATACCAGGCAAATGAATCGACGACATATACGAAAATAGTCATAAAGCTGAGACAAAAGGTCACAAAGTACTACACCTACAAACCAAAAGAAGACAGAGGTTTCAAAGTAGTAATAAGAGGCTTACACCCCTCAACAGATTCTAACGACATAAAACAAGGGCTAGAAGTGCTTGGTCATAAGGTATTGAACATCCACAATATTCAACAAAAGAGTAGCAGAAAGTCAGTCCTTGGGTAACCGATTCCTAGTTGCAGGTGATTTTAACGCAAAACATACAGCATGGGGCTCCAGACTCACAACAAAGAAAGGGAAAAATCTACTAGACGCAATCAAATTAAACAACTGCAAGCACATCAGCACGGGCGAACCTACCTACTGGCCAACAGATATGACAAAAAGCCCCGATCTCATTGACTTTGGCATTATCAAGAACGTCAACACTAAAAGTATACAAATAAAACTATCCTTCGACCTCTCGTCCGACCATTCACCCTTTTTAATAGAATATACCACCCGACCCTAGATGACAGTAAATCCTACCAAATTGTACAATGCCAAAACTGACTGGGACACTTATCGACAATATATAACATATACCCTTATTACTGAAATTCCCCTTAAATCCCAAGAAGACATCGAGGGTGCCAAATATACTTCAATGACACGATAAGCGAAGGGGCTAACAGAGCAACGCCTTTAATGAAAAACAAGTCCAATTATTTTGCTTCCACTTTATGCATTAGGAAACTAGTGCCCGCCAAAAGAAAACTGAGAAAGAAATGGCAACTGACTCGCTCACCGCAAGACAAAGCAAAATTAAATAAGATCACTAAAGACCTGAAACATAAATTAAAAATGGATCAGAAATCAAACCTTGCAAAGTATTTAAAAAAACTGACCCCAACATCCGAGACAAATTACTCCTTATGGAAAGCTACAAAGCAAACAACGAATACTACTTGGCACCATCCTCCCCTCAAGAAATCAGACAACACATGGGCCAGAGACAATCTAAAAAAAGCAGTAACATTATCAAAATACTTTGAGACGACTTTTATAAACATCGAAGGCGACAGTAATTCAAGTATCCTTTCCCACAACAGTCCCTTAGACAACAAACACATTAGGCGGATGACAGTAAAAGAAATAGAATCCTACATCAAGACGGAAATAAACCCAAAAAAAGGCACCTGGCTATGACCTTATAAATGGGAAAATTCTGAAAGAACTACCGCCACTTGCGTTTATCTTTCTGCGAAACTTATTTAATAGCGTGCTAAGACTCAAATATTTCCCAAAATTGTGGAAAGTTGCTGAAGTAATAGCTCTACCGAAGCCTGGCAGGGACGCTACCAAAACAACATCATATGGACCTATCAGCTTGCTTCCACTTTTGTCAAAAATATTTGAAAAACTACTGCATAGACGACTTCAGCCAATATTGACTCAAACCAACGCCCTACCCAACCATCAATTCGGTTTCAGAAGTCAACACTCAACCATTGATCAAATAGACAGGGTAACACACAAAATATCCACTTCTTTGGACGAAAAAAGTTTCTGCATAGCAGTATACCTGGACGTCGCGAAGGCATTCGACTCGGTCTGGCACACAGAACTCGTACACAAACTTGCTAACATCGTACCAAAGGACTACCTTCAACTCCTAATAAGCAAATTAACAGACCGATGTTTCTATATCAGATACAAAGATAAATGCTCGAAAATCCATCCCATCAATGCTGGTGTACGTCATGGAAGTATCCTAGGACCCCTTCTATATATACTATTCACAGCTGACAGCTGATGCGTACCTCAAGGAAGTATCCTAGGACCCCTTCTATATATACTATTCACAGCTGACATTCCGAATCCAGTTAGAGAAACTACTATGATAGCAACATTTGCCGACGACACAGTATTGCTTAACTCAGGAAACCATCTCCACATTACGACACAACAATTACAAGACACATTAGATAAAACGCTAGCCTGGTTCTCAAAATGGCGCATAAAAGTAAACGAAGACAAGACAGTCCAAGTAATCTACACTACCAGAACAAAATATACACCTTTACCACTGACAATAAATAACAAGCAGGTATATATCCAACCTGTAGTCAAATACCTAGGAATGCATATAGACAGCAAATTAACATGGAAGCACCACATTCAACAAAAACAAAAGCAAATAAAACACAAATTCAGACAACTATACTGGCTTCTACGCCCACAATCTAAACTCTCAATAAGCAACAAACTACTAATTTACAAATGCATAATAAAACCCATACGGACGTACGGAATTCAAATCTGGAGGACATCCAAAAAAGCGAGCTTAAAAATAATTCAAAGAACAAACAATAATTCTGAGGACAATTACCAACGCGGAGTGGTTTATTTGCAATCAAGATATACATCGTGACCTACAAATCAATACAGTTGACGAAGAAATAAAGAAAATCAGCTCGAAACACATCGAAAAAATATTATCACATTCCAACTACGACATCTATACCCTTTTCGACCAAGAAACTCATAGAGAAAGAAGGCTTAAACGCAAGAAGCCCAGCGACCTCATATTAACTTGACCTTCATATGCTATGTATTTATCTAATTGTTAATTATGTTTTCTGTAATTTTGTATACATGTATGTATGTTAATGTTAATTTTGTATACTCGCTCGTATGTATTAATGCATGTTTACCTATGTATCGTCAATCACAAGCGGTACAGTGGGGAACAACAACGAGCGATAAGGGGCGCTCGGTGAGAACAAAACCTCCAACGTTTCGGGTGGGTTAAAATCCACCCGGCCACACTGTACCACTTAAAGTGATGACATTGGGACAATGGTCCTCAGTCATGTATAAATTCCCAAAGTCAAATAATATTATAACATTTACTGGATGTCTTGAATTGTAGACAGTTGTAAATATACCAAGGGAAATAAAAAAAAAAAAAGAAATCTACGGTCCCGTGTGTATGCAGGAGAAGATATAACGAAGAACTATATGGGTTGTACAGCGACATCGGACTGGTACGAAACTACGGATACAGCGTCTAAGGTGGCTAGGCCATGTAGAGCGCATGGAAAATACAGCTCGTACCCGTCTTAGAATACACCCCGGAGGGAAGGCGCGGCAGAGGACGGCCGCATCGTTGGTGGCGCACGCAGGTGGAAGGGGATCTTAACCAACCAGGCGTGCGGCGCTGGAAACAGCTGGCCAAAGACCGTGCCAGCTGGAGACGCTTGTTGGTTGAGGCCCAGGTTCACCACGGACTGTAGCGCCACCTAAGTAACTAAATCGGTGCACTCACTGGGCACTGCATGATATCATATCATGCGGCTAGACAGGGCCAGTCCTACAACGATTTTTGCAGAAGCTGTAGGGAGACGAAGAGGAAATAGAACCCATTCGTCATCTATTGTGCGAATGCTCGGCACTGGCCAGGAAAAGATATACGTCCGTCGGGAGTTACTTCTTTTCGGGTTTAGAGGAGGCAAGAGACATTAAACTGAACAAACTGCTTAGATTCTTAAGTGCATCTATGTAGGTTGCTCAGCTCAGCGAGCAACTAATAGATTCCCCTCGCGTTAGGCTTTTAAATTGGGCACAATGGACTCCTCGTAGTCCAAGTGAGCCTTGATCTCATGTCAATAGGGCACCTAACTAACCTAACCTAACCTACATCGGATTGCATACCTTTCGGACTACCAACGTAAAGATGTTATTATATTTGCAGACTGATAATACATAGCCAGTCAAATGTAATCTGTTATCTGAGAAATCTTATTCATCTTTTCAATAATCGCTGTCTCTATAATAAATGTGGGGACAGCTTCTCTTGATATCTTCCCAACTCAATGATTGATTAATATTCTTAATATTGAAATACCCCTAATTTGCATACTTACCGTGCTGGTTAGGGGAATCCATTCATGAGTTAATGGATCTTCTGTTTCTCGTTTGCATTCGTGCATATAATTAACTAGACGAAAGAAAATTAAAATAAAATAAACCATTCTATACGTTCCTAATCAAAGACTCAAGTCAAAGTTCTGACTCAAAATTCTACTAAATTCAATTCAGTCAACAAGTTTATGGATTCATAGAATACTCCTCTTAACATCGCGTTTTCTGTTACTGGACTATGAAAATCTAGACAGAGATACTCCCAAGCAAAACAATCTGTCAAACTTCGTGAGCGCATGAAGAAGACAAAACGTGAAGAAGAAAAAACGCCAGCGAATGGGGGTAAACAACATTCGAATTAAAATTGCAATTATTCATTTGAAATGTTTTGCATTTAACGCTGTTTCCCTTGAAGTGGGCGAAGAATACTGAAGTAGGAAAACAATACTAGGCTGATACATTTTCATATCTGAGGAAGAGAAAAGATAATTTAGAAAGTTGGCGGTAGAGTATCCATATCTCTGGCAGGAATTACCACAATTACGGTCTCATAACTAAACATAAACATATGCATGTTTGTAAATAGTGGGTTGGATAGTTTGCTTGTCATTAGTAAACGTCGGATTAATAAGTATGCCTACATTGTATATTTCTCGGATGCTTGCATCTCCATAATTGCAATTTAGTACGACCACATATTCAATTAGGACACTAGACATGTTTCCAGAAAATGTGCATAGTTGCTGTTAAGCTCAATTAGATGTGTATCTCCAACTGCATACTAATGCTTACACTACGACCTTCACTTACTTCTCTGCTGCTACCGCCTGTCGTTTGTTATTCCCCACCCTCATCATCATCCTCATCCGCGTAAGCATTATCGTCAGCAGAGTTGTCGTACACGTGCTAAGGTGAACCATTCACAAATTTGTGGTAGTTTATCAAATATACGAAATAGACGTCCTTGTTTTCTTGACTGCCACTAACTATACTCGTACTTTCAAAAAACAGTAAGAATGACAAATAAGCCAGACTAAAGAACGTACTACACGGATGCTATGTATAGCTGCTGATGGAAACGTTTACCTTGACAAGGAGTGCATAAAATACGTTTTGGAATGTAAAGAAGCACGACAACAATGTGCGCTTAAGCTTTCTTTTTCCTCTCGTTTCCCCATCGCCAGAAAGAAGAATGAAGAAGACACAACTGGGAACGAAATACCTCAGAGAAGTTCGAAAACATGAAGAGATGCGATCCAGATAGCTGATGAATCTGGGCACTAGTGGGGTGGTAAAGTATCAGAACCATTCTACGTAGTCGATGTACATAAATATAACCCCAAGTTGCTATGTGTCTGTGATTGAGGATTCGCAACTTCTACTTTTAAATACCATTTTTCCCTTTTAACCACAGGACTAGCAGTCGTAGTAAAACTTTATCTACATTTTCTTTTGTTCCACTTCTACCGAACCTCTTGTCTCGTTTTTTCTGCCGCTAGACGATGAATTTTGTGTTATTAGGATAATGCAGTAAATATAGTAGTAATAAAAAAAAATGGAACAGCAGAAGCAAGGATGAAATTATTTAAAGGAAAAATGGAAACTTTGCCCGCCCTCAAGAGAGAAATGCAGCTTTACATAAGAGCAACATGCAAATAAAACGACAGGAAAAAGGATGACGAATGCGTCTCTTTCCACATCCAAGGACGTTGTGCCTTTCACGTTGTCATCATCTTACAACTGCTTTTTACGTATACATATGTACGTATACTATGTATATTATATTTCCACTCGTACTCTTCGTCAAGCCGCAAGAATAGTGACTACATATTCATAGTTTAGCGTTGTAGTGCATCCAAATGATGTTAGTGCAAAAGTAACATTGACTCGGAGTGGTGGGAGAAATCTTTTCTTGATTAAATTGGTGTCATTCAGGAGTAGATTTAGGATGGTGATTTAAGGATTTATTCTCAGTTCGTGCATCGTTACCTGCTTCCCATGGAATAAATTGAATTTGCGACCCGAGTCATTGCATTTAGTAAATAAGAAAATTCTCTTCCGGACTACAATAGATCTAGTTCCAGTTTTTTTCTACCCTTTCCTGTACAAATAAATCTTTCTGTGTGCTGCATGCCGTTTTTATGGCTGCACCGTGGATTCATATTTCTGATGCAAACAACTTTCGTACAAGTCTTTAAATGCAGACAGGCGGGAGGACTTCGTTTCTTAAAGTTTTGTAGAAATGTTCATTAACTTGCTCAGTTGAAGTGAAGTACTTATATGTATGTATAGGTACATATATATGGGGCTTTTAGTTATAACTACCCATTTTTTATATACACAGTGGGTCACAGCTTATTTGACCCACCCCACATTAACAACTAGGAACGTGTATGCTTTCTAAATGAAAAAAATTATGAACAAAGTAAAAACGTAGAAAGGCTTATTGAACTTTAAACTTAAACAAAATAGTTTCATTTATTAAATTTAGCTTAAAATTACGTAACAAACTAACAAAAACAAAATAAATTCAATAATTCAATGTCAC
The DNA here is from genome assembly GCA_951905685.1 of Eumerus sabulonum. Lineage (NCBI taxonomy): Eukaryota > Metazoa > Arthropoda > Insecta > Diptera > Syrphidae > Eumerus > Eumerus sabulonum. The sequence continues at coordinate 39,202,711 of OX645062.1, read as the reverse complement.
AGCTTATTTGAGCCATTTCAACAAAAAATTAATAATAAAGTCAAAACAAATATTTTAATTGATATTAATATTTGGAATGCCCCCTTGTTGTTTATAATAGCTTTATGCCGATTAGGATATGATTCCACTAATTTCTTGGTCGTTACAGAAGTTATTTTTTCCCATTCTTCAACCAAGGCAGTCTTCAGGTCGTTTTTATTAGGGTTCCGTACCCAAAGGTAAAACGGAACCCTATTACTAAGACTTCGCTGTCCGTCCGTCCGTCCGCCGTCTGTCACCAGGCTGTATCTCATGAACCGTGATAGTTAGACAGTTGATTTTTCATTTTCACAGATGATGTATTTCTGTTGCCGCTACCACGACAAACACTAAAAACAGAACAAAATTAATATTTAAGGCGGGCTCCCATACAACAGACATGATTTTCATCCAAAAAATCCCCTTGGTCACATACTGAACTAAGGTTAATATCCCATAAGGACAATATCCCATAACCAGTAGCAAACTTCCCAGTTTTGGTCTCTTTAGTGTCTTTGATGAATTAATCCTAGCTGCAAACCTTTTTCCCATATTTCCCATTATTGTTATTCACCTTTTCACATCGTTGCTGTCAAGTAAGATAATTGATTTGAATTCAATGGACACTTTGATGATCAACTATCTCATCATGAAGGTTTTTGATTATCAAAGTAATATGTCGATAATCTGCCTGCAACCAAGATCTGTCATCATACAAAAAATGTGATTTAATGTGATGACTGATGAGGTAACATACATAGTCTCTTTGATATTTATATATACAGATGGTACGGAACCCTTCATGCGCGAGTCCGACGCGCACTTGGCCACAGATTCTCAATAACGTTAAGATCTGGAGCCTGTGCTGGCGGCTTCATAACATGAGGGCAGTTATAAATAAGCCAAGCTTGGACAATTCCCGAAGTATGTTTCGGGTCATTGTCTTAGTAGAACTGAAAAGTGTTTTTTATTCCCAATTTCTCTGCACTTTAGAGTAAGTTATCCTTCAGTATGTTTAGGTAGACATTTTTATCCATTGACATTGACATGACCACCTCCGTGCTTGACTGTTGGCTTTAAGTGTTTGTCTAGCAGCTCTGTATTTGGTCCGCGCCATACACAAGATCGCCCACCGGATCCAAAAATGTTAAATTTGGATTCATCCGCAAATATAACTTGCTTCCAGAATCGTGAATCCTTCGCAACGTGCTCCTTCGCGAATTTAAAACGACAGTCTCGATTTTTTTGAAGTGAAAACACTTCTTTACCCGCGTGGGGTACTTTTTGGTAGGGGAAAATCTTATGGGTTCGCATCACCAACATGCTCGCATACATATACCATACATGTGAGCGATATACGCTTTTTGGATGGGTGAAATCTCGTGTGTACGCGTCACCGGCATGCTTACAGCAGTATGTGTAAACTAACCAGGTCTTTGGAAATTAGAAACAAGTTCTTCAATCTTATATTCTTTACTTATTTCAAACACCTTTACATTTTTAACTTATTGCCTAACTATCTTTTTTATTTATTTCGAACAACTTTCACTTTCTTAGCTTATTGTCTTCTATGAAGACCTGTTGCCTACAGATGCTTGTTACCGAATGAGCCACTTCGATGGAGAGTTATTCAAGCCTGCCTGTTTGCCGAATCGCAGCGGTAACCGCAGGCACGTCTGCATGGTTGACTTAAGTAAACAAGTTGTTTACTAGAAAAGAAGTAAACAGCTTGTTTAGAAGCCATCTTTTGCTTATAGATCTGTACTAGGCCTGCCGAATTGCAGCGGTCACTGCAGATACGCCAACTTGTTTTCGAGTTGTGGTGCAGCATCCCGGGTAAAAAGCAATGTTAAGAAGCCGACTTGGCTTATGTTATCCGGCGCAGAATTTTTCTTTCGAAAAAACCCAAAATCAGCTCCGCTGTCCTGCTTATCGTCCAGCTTTCGGCTCCGTACAGCAAGACTGGCAGAATGAGCGTTTTGTAAAGCATGACTTTGGTCTTTCGAGTGAGGAGTTTTGACCCCAGTTGTTTGGACGAGCCGAAGTAGCAGCGGTTGCCAAGGGCGATTCTATGCCGGATCTTCACTGTGGTGTCATTTGTGGAATTTACGTTTGCCCCGAGGTAGACAAACTCCTTAACTACCTCGAAATTGTAGCTTTCAATTGTTATATTTTGTCCCAGGTGGTGAACGACGGATTGGTTTTTGCTTGACAGCATGTATTTCCTTTTGTCCTCATTTATCTTACAATGCCACGGCGAGAACACGCGATGATGTCGATATCATCCACGTATCCTAGCAGCTGGATGGACTTGTAAAAGATAGTGCCTTCCCTGTTGACGCCTGCCCGTCGCACTATCTGCTCCAGCACCAGGTTGAAGAAGTCACATGACAGCGCATCTCCTTACCGAAATCCGGTGCATGTTTCGAATGGTTCCGAGGTCCTAGAACCGAATCGCACTGTGCATCGCGCGACACAAATAGATCAGTTTTACCGGGATCCCGAATTCGGCCATCGCACCAAACAGTACTTTACGATGAATGCTTTCGTATGCGGCTTCGAAATCGATGAAAAGGTGGTGTGTATCGATTCGAAACTCGTTGGTCTTTTCCAGGATTTGCCGAAGTGTGAAAATTTGGTCTATAGTTGACTATAGTTGCCGACTAGTGCGGTGCAAAATGGTTTTAGACGTTCACACAATACGCTGGACAGGATCTTGTATGCGACATTGAGCAGGGATATACCTCTATAGTTCTTGCAAGAGGTAGGATCGCCTTTTTTGTGCATGGGGCATACAGAGCTGGTATTCCAATCGTCGGGCATGCTTTCATCTTCCCAAATTCCGCAGATGATCTGGTGCATGCTCCCTACCAGAACATCGCCGCCACTCTTGAAGAGCTCTGATGGCAAGCCATCTGAGCCTGCGGCCTTGTTGTTCTTCAGCTTCTGAATAGCTGTGCCAACTTCTTCGATGCTGGGTGGGAGGACTACTTCAGCGGCTGGAGTTGGGATTTCCTCGGTCCCTACCACTCTCTCTTGGTCATGCTCGTTAGGCAGCTGCTGGAAGTGCTGCTTAAATACATCCACTATTCCCTGCGTGTCGGTGACAAGATTACCCTCGCAGTTTCGAAGAGCCAGGGTGCCCTTTTTGAAGCCTCCTGCAAGGCCTTTGGCTTTCTTGTAAAAGGCTCGTGTTTTATGTCCATCCCTAGACTCCTCGATATCCTTGAGCTTGGAGGCTGCGAAGATTCTTTTCTTTTGTCGCAGTAGTTTTTTCTCCTCCCTTCTTCTGGCTCGGTACTCTTCTTGCGCTGCCCTGGTTTTCCTCTGCAGCGGCTTTTGGTACGCCTCGTCGGTTGCTGCCTTTTTCTGCTCACACTCGCCATCATACCACGGGTTTCTTGTCGGGGGTGGTAGGTATCCTAAGGTTGTATCGGCTACTTCCTGAATGGCTGAGCGGCAATGCAGCCACATATTATTGGCATTTGTGTTCGACGTAGGCATACCGTAGAGTCTTTCGCTCAGCTGCTCCCTGTAGATTCTGGCAACCTCCGATGTGCTTCAGCGCCCAATGTCGGACCTCCTCCTGATGGGCTGGTGCAGCTTTCGGACATTGGACAGTCGAGCTCTGAATCTTGCTGCTACGAGGAAGTGGTAAGAGTCGACATTTGACCCTCTGAATGTTCGCACATCCAGGATGTTTGACGAGTGCCTTGCGTTGGTTGGCGGTTCGACCGTCCGGAGATCGCCAGGTTGCTGTGTGGATTCGCTTGCGAGGGAATCTTGTGCTCCTAACACCGCATTAGGTCGCAAAGTCAGCGAGTCGGAAGCCGTTATCTGTTGTTGTATTGTGGAGGCTGTGCTTTCCGATCACTCCGCCAAGGCTGTTCTTCTTACCGATCTTGGCGTTGAAGTCCCCGAGCACGGTTTTTACATCGTACTCCGGACAAGCTCCGTAGGCGTTGTCAAGGAGGTCATGGAAGTCCTCCTTGATAGGGTCTTCAGCCTCGTCGCTAGGGGCGTGTGCACATATAAGGCTAATGTTATAAAATCCGCTTCTGATGCTGTGATCCGCATCACTTATAGGTTTAAAGTCGATGACCTTCGACCTTAATCGCTTTCCCACGACGAATCCGCATCCCAGTAAGTGCAACCTTTTGTGACAGCTGTAATAAATGTCGCAATTTTTCTTCCTAATCATACCGTTTCCTATCCAGCGTATTTCCTGGGCCGCAGTAATATCCGCCTTGTACTGCGTAAGGATTCCTTCCAGTTTATGAGCAGCTCCGGGAGTGTACAGGGTTCTGACATTCCAGGAGCATACTCGCAAATCGTGTTCCTTTTTCGTGCGTTGTCGTCGTCGAGTATCCGTCCGTGTATCCGAGGCATCTTGCTCTTTCATAACTTATCTTTTTTTACGTGGGCGGATTGTTAGCCCGCCGCACAACCGCCATTCTGGTCGGGGTCTTGTCGCTGCATACGTTTGTTCACCTCCCAACGGTTGTTGAAGAGGGCGCCGCGAGGAGGCCGTATGTCAACTTCACCCGGGCATTTAAACAGGGATCGTTGCTGGCATCTCGCCAGGTTGAGAGCGATCAACAACTTTACCCTGTATGTCCGAGCCCATGCCCGAATTTACGAATTTAGTCTATACGTAATCCTTTATGCGAAATATGTACAATTGGTACAAATATAAATTCTACTTACTTCTTGGGAAAAACTTTTGATTAACTTATGTACTAGGAGTACGAAGCTAGCAATTTTAATTACAGGTATACAAAAAAGTGTAATCTTCTTCTTTGGTGGCGTTACAGCCCATGAAGGACCAGGCCAAGCTTCTCTCAATCACCCATGTTGTGTGTGATTTATTTTTCACTCAGGTGAAAGGACCTACAGTTTAATGCCGATTCCAAACGGCATGAGTCGAGAAGCTTTTTCATGGCAAGTTTACTACGGGGGTTTCGCCAGTACCTCGCCGAAAAGGAACGTCTCGAAATAAACATTCGATGGCGTTGGTGTTATCGGGATCCGAACTCACTCATCGTGCGACAGAGTCCAACACAATAACGATTGCGTAATAACCATTGTGTAATAACACAATTAAAAAAGAAGAGAGAGAAAAAAAAATGTCGCAATCAGGTAGTACAGTCTACTTTTATCAGCCAATACAGCTTGGTTTGATCGATCCCATCTCAGTTGATTTTCAATGTTTGACTTTTACTTTCACAAGATATCTATTTTCACTACAATTGTATAATCTTTCGTTTTCTATTCCTTTAAATTAATTAACTATGTTTTTTTTTTATTGTATTTTTCTATTGTTAATGCACTCATACAATAGTCTGAATCGCTTTATACTTACTTTTCTTTCTGTTTTAGAACATGTGTATTAACTTCTAAGTCCCTTTACCACTTCTCCTATTTATATTATAGTGGAAGGTCACTACACTGCAAACTTATCTTTTACAAAGATGTTTTTTATTTATTTAACGCGAGCTTTACGTTGAGCGCCAACTAACAAGGTCTTTGAAAATTAGAAACAAATTCTTCAACCTCATTTTCTTTATTTATTTCAAACACCTTTACGTTTTTGACTTATTGTCTTAAGGGCGGAGGGAGCGAGCAAACAGAGCTCGCGTTTAACATGGCAAACGTCAGCTTCGATCTCTGTCCCTACTCAATCCAAGTTGACACACAGCCTCCGCGTGCTTCCTTCTTGAGCTTCCCAGACATAAGCCAACGCCTCATAACAATCCGCATCAAAGCTAAATTTGGAAACATTAGCTTAGTATGCGCTCACGCCCCAACGGAAGATAAGGACGATCGACTCAAAGAAGAATTCCACGATCTCCTAGACAGAACATATGCATAATGCCCCTGCTACGACACACATATAGTCCTAGGAGATTTTAATGTAAAACTGGGCAAAGAGGACATATTTGAGTCGATCATGGAAAAGCATAGCATGCATAACATCACATCCGACAACGGACTTAAGCTAATCGATTTCCTAGCGGGGCGTAACCTCCTTGTAGCAAGCACGCGATTCCCCCATCTCAACATCCACAAGGTACCTGTCGGTCTTTTGATCATTCGACCACCAACCAGATTGATCACATTGCGATCGACGCCAGAGACTTCTCCAGTATTCTCGACGTACGAACCTTCCGAGGCGCCAACATCGACTCGGACCACTACCTTGTTGTAGCCAAGGTACGCATGAGAATATCAAGAATGCTTAGGAGTCGATTAGAACTACGTAATTTTGACGTCAGAAAGCTACAATCGCAAGAGACTGGCGATCGTGTCTCCTCCAAACTCTCTCAAAATTCGCCCTCAGCAGCACAAACAATAGAACAGGAATGGGCGCGTCGCCAGAGCGCCATCAGAGTTGCTACCTCAGAGGTGCTGGGTTTCAAACCGCCACCTCCGAGAAACCCTGGTTTGATTAACAATGCGAACAAGCCCATGAAGCAAAACAGGAGGCATATAAGGCCATGCTGCAACGACGGACGAGAGCTGCTCGCGAAATCTATGAGCAGAAGAGAAGAGGGACACACGCTTTTCAGAAGAAAGAAGAGAGAGCACGGAAAGCGTGCGATCGAGGAGATGGAGAGATGCTTCTGCAGGAATGACGCCTGTAAGTTTTACAATAGGGTACAACGAACATGCCATGGCTACAAAGCCAGAGCGGCGGCCTGCAGGGATGAAAATGGAGAACTGGTAGTAGAGTCACAGTCGATGCTGAGGATTTGGAAAGACCATTTCTGCAGACTGTATAACGGCGATGATAGACAAGATACCTCTGTCAGACAGAACGAGCCATTCGTAATGGACGACAGTGTAACAGAATTCAGTCCATCCGACCTAGACGAAGTCAAAATGGCGATATCAAGACTTAAGTCTAATAAAGCCGCGGGCGCAGACGGCCTGTCTGTTGAGCGGCTGGAGATGAGCTGGTAAGGTGCATGCACCATCTCATTTGCAAGGTATGGTCGGAGGAAAGCATTCCCGACGAATGGAATCTCAGCATCGTTTGCCCGGTCCATAGAAAGGAGACACCTGTAACTGCGCCAGCTATAGGGGAATATGTCTCCTTAACATTGCATATAAGATCTTCTCTGCCGTATTGTGTGAACGCCTGAAACCGTTTGTGGATAGCCTGATTGGCTCTTATCAGTGTGGTTTCAGGTCAGGTAAATCCACAATAGACCAAATATTTACGCTATGGCAGCTTGGGGAAGACCCAGGAATACCAAATCGACACTCACCACCTCTTCGTCGATTTCAAGGCTGCATATGACAGCGTATATAGAGATGCGCTATACAAAGCCATGTCTAGTTTTAACATCCCTGCCAAACTCGTCCGACTGTGCAGGATGACAATGGAGATTTCTCCCTACTCCATTAAGGTCGGTAATGAGCAAACCACGACCTTTGATGTTGATGTTAGGCAAGGTGACGCGCTGTCATGCAACTTATTCAACATCGTGCTTGAAAATATCGTGCAAGAGTCATTGGTCAACACAAGAGATACGATTTATTTCAGGTCTACGCAATTGCTTGCGTACGCCGATGACATTGATGTGATTGGACGGACACAGCGAGACGTCAATGAGGCCTTCGTAAGCATTGAGGTAGAAGCGGCTAAGATGGGTCTCAAGGTTAATGAGCGTAAAACCAAATATCCTCTTTCATCTAAAAGAGACGGTCAACACCAACATATTGGCCAGAACGTCACCACGGGCGGATATCACTTTGAAGTGGTCGAGGAAAACCAAGGTGACACTATATAAGACCTTGATCATCTCAGTCCTCCTTTACGGCGCAGAGGCTTGGACCTTAACAAAAGCGAATAAAGATGCTCTTGGTCGTCTCGAGTGGAAAATTATTCGTACTATCTACGGTCCCGCTTGTTCAAACGGTAAATGGAGGAGAAGATTTAACGAAGAACTGTACGGGTTGTACAGCGCGTCGGCCTGGTACGACGTCTACGGACACAGCGTCTAAGATGGCTCGGCGATGTAGAGCGCATGGAGAATACAGCTCCGACCCGAAGAGTCTTCAAATTCACCCCCGAAGAAAGGTGCGGTAGAGGACAGCCGCATCTACGGTGGCGCACGCAGGTGGAAGGGGACCTTAACCAACTGGGAGTGCGGCGCTGGAAACAGCTGGCCAAAGACCGTGCCAGCTGGAGACGCTTGTTGGTTCAGGCCCAGGTTTACCACGGCTGTAGGGCCACCTAAGTAAGTAAGTAGGTTGAAGTGGTTGGCATACGCCACACGTAGGCCGGAGTCGGCCCTCTGTGATACCACATGGATCATATTACCTAAATCCGCTACCTGAGAACCAATAAGTGCTTCTGATGCAGCGATGGAGTTGAGCTATTTTTATATCTGCCAGCTAACTTAAGTTATCATAGAAGGGCGCGCCGAGGTAGATCCTCCTGCGATTCGCAAAAGAATGGCATGAGCAGAGGAGGTTATGATCGATTCATGCAGCCGCGGCAGAAGTCATTGGAAGAAGCCTAGTTTGACAGCATGATTTCTAATAGTACAGTGGCCTGAAATGACACCCACTAAAGTGCTTAAGGTTTCCCTTTTGGTTGCCACTAGGTCCCTGGTTCATCTTAAGCTTAGCTTAGGCCAGATTTGTTTGGCGATAAAGCCGATGTTACTTTCGTCCCATTGGAGGTTGTTTTATCAAAGTTTTATCATGTGCAGCCAGGGATTTTATCGTAGATTGGCTGCCCGTACAAATGAAAATATCCTTAGTGGATATTACTTTGATCCTACGCCACGCAAAGGCCTCCGTTGTCGCTGTTATTTCTGCTTGGTACGCACTTTAGTAATTTGAGAGTCTAAACGGTAGGCTGAGGTTAAGCTCCTTGGGGAAGACTCTACTACCTACACCCGTATAGAAGGAAATCGGGTCCTTCGGTATGACTTTTCCTTCATACCATTCCTCCCGGGATGGAAAGATAACTTCGAAGTTCTTAGTGACCACATTCTGCGGAAGTGGTTAAGCATGCTGGTATGGCCTTTATGTGATGTGGGCCATTTTCCTATGCCCGTAGGGCATAGGGCTGCACAGGCAGAAACTTGTTTGTTGAAGTGGTCCAATGGTGGGAAATGTAGTAGAATATTTAGGGCCTCCATGGGGAGTCGATCTGATCGCGCCACTTATGTGGCCGATGTTTGCACTACGATGCCGTACAAGAGGATGAGATAATGCTTGGTTGCAGACCCCACTTTTTGCCCACTACTATCTTACGGCTGTAGAGGCAGTGGTTGCTTTCTTGACCCGATCAAGTAGTATGTTCGATTTCCATTTCAGCCTCCTGTTATGGACCAGCCCAAGGTATTCAGCCTGATCTTTGAATAATAATTGGGTTCCACCCAGCCTCGGTAGGTTGAAGGGCGAAATTTTATGTTTGTTTGTAAACATTACTAGATCAGTCTTCCTGGGGTTTAGCCCAAGTCCACAGTACTGCGTCCAGGTTACTACTGGACGGTCACACCGGATAGTCTGAATATAGCCTTCGCAAGTGTTTTGACGGCTATTGACATCGAGATACAACCTAACTTAAGCAGTTGCAATAGGTTCTCCTGACAGAGTCTATGCTATGTGGAACACACTGAGCAAAACAAGAAATCTATGAACTCTTTGCAAGCACATGCATTTGTCAATAGATCAGATTAAAACAAGTATATTTCGTTATCAAAAAATAGGATGCAGACCAACAATTCGTTAACAATCTATACTTATATTATAAATGTGAAAGTGTGTGTGTCTGTTTGTCCGTCTTTCATGGCAAAACGGAGCGACGAATTGACGTGATTTTTTAAGCGGCGATAGTGGAAGGGATGGAGAGTGACGTAGGCTACTTTTTCTTTCTTTCTAGCCCCCTTAAGTTTGTATGCAGCGAAAAAGAAAATCAGTAGGGGATGGAAATTTGTGTGAAACTCTCCACATAATTAGTATAGGTTCTATGATACAAACGAATAATAAAATAATTTAATTAAAACAACCATAAATCAATCAGCTTTTGAGAAAACAATCAACATTCGAAACAGAAATAAGTGTTACTCTTGAATTAGGATAGATGGCGCTGATATGTTTCTGAAACGCGCTAACGTTGTGTGCTCTCTATTTGTACTTAAGTGCGGGCATCGGGCCGCGCTTCACACTATAGTGCATACGGTACCTATACTCTGTTATTTGACTACTAAACGTCCCAGTCGTGCTTATACGAAATTTAGATGCCCCGAGATTATGTAATGGGCCGAGACTTCGTGTCACACAACTTGGCCGCAATATCATTAGCGCCACTATCTTAACCGGCGTAGGAAAGGGTGAAAATGTAATGATCCCACGAATCCCAATAATTCCCACAGATCTCCCGTTCCAGTTTAAAAGGCTAAAATTTCCTCTAAAGCTTAGTTTCGCTATGACCATTAGCAAAGCGCAAGGTCAAACATTAAAGGTGGCTGGGATGAACTTAGAAAAGCCGTGCTTTTCCCATGGATAAATGTTCGCATCGTGTCCAATGCCCAGAATCTTTACATTCTATCCCCAAATGGAAAGACATATAATATCGTCTACAGTAGCGTATTAAAATAACATTCGCGAGCGAAACCGCGGGCAAAAGCTAGTAGTACATAGTTATACATGGTGAGTAACTTATCTTCACTGTTACAAGCCATAATGACACAAAAGCGAAAGTCACACGTAGTATCTCTCGGTTTCTGTGGATTCTAGAAACAGTATGTCCACCTTCAAACAAAGATACTACTTTTAGTCCCGGTTCACTGCATAGTGTGAAAATATGTCTAAGGAAGCCACAAACAATGTGTAATTTTTGTAATTTTTCATTGTGAGGAAAGAAAGGAGGATACAGCAATTAACACATGAATAGAATAGTTAAGTATGTAAACTCAGTGCCTAAGGTAGGTGAGCCATGTTGATAAAATGAATATTTTTTCTTCGGTCCTAGAACTCTTCGATTACAGAACACAAGGATGGTGCGGCAGTGGACGGGAAACGATACATTAGAAAAGTCACTGCCCTCAAATTACGCAGAATAACCCTTGTTATGCATGCGAAAGCAATCAATAACCATGAGAAGAGCCTTTAACCAATATAATTAATAAGCAATATTAATTCCATTCTGTTATTAAAGGAAATCTACTTTTGGTTCATTACACTTGGCGATGATTATCTTTGAAGAGTTCTGTTGTATAAGCAGGGGCGGAGCAAATAAAGTAGTCGGTTCCGAGCATCAGATCAAACAGAGAAACAGCATAAAGGAGCACTTTATACTTTGACATAGCTATACTACTCGCAAATTTTATTATGAACGTGGTTGATTCATGACAGGAACCTAGTTTTGTATAGGCGTAGCATTTGTTGTTGTTGGCAGTTTGATAAAAAATGGCTTTTCATTTCTTTTAAAAACACAAAGTTTAACTTCATCTAAAACTAGAAGATTGAAAGGATTGTTTGCTGAAAAGTACCCATGCGTCAACAAAGAGCAAAATCAAAAAGAGAAAAAACCATACTAAAAATAAATAGAAATGACACACGATTCGCAAAATATCCTTTCGGGAGAAGTCTTGTTGCCTAGATTAGTCCGTAAGAACTAAGCTATAGAAGGCAGTTACAATCGACTTGCGTTGACAAAATCACCGCCTCGATTATCTCGAGAACTAAAGATGATATTGACATAAGGTTGGGTTCATTCCACGTGTAACGACGCAACTTTGAATTGAGTAAGTTTTCAGCAAAATCTGTACAGCCCTTTTTTCGTTAGAAACTGAATAACTAAAAACAGGCAAAAAAATGAACAATATGCGGTGTTCCACATAAGTACTAACCGCACCCGACGCTGGTTAATTGCGGTGATCGGACGAGAACCGATACATTACCCATTATTCGTCTAAGAATCCTACCGCAGCTAACAAAAAGAGCTAATGACCTTGAAACACCTGAATAGATTTTCACAAATTGTAGCTGTTGTGGATTTAAATTGAAACAATATTACTAATCCTTACTTCAACTACAATACTTTATTGAGTTAACGCAATCCAATTAAAAAAAAAAGAGAGAGCTCAATTCAGGGCAGGCTTATATATATACACAAAAAGCGCGGGAAAACAAATGTCTTCGCGCCAAAACACATTTGACAAGAAGGTAAAAGCTTTTCGATGGCTGAGCTTTATATGCACAGGGTGCATCATTACCCCCTTGTCTAATTTGGAAAGTATTTGACTTGTTTATTTCGAAGGCGTTCAGATCTTCGTGGTGTTGGCGGTTGAACTATGCGGGCTGGTTGTTCGTCAGCTCCTGCCATACTGCTGGCTTCGGGGACTCCTCGATTAGTATTCACTACGGATGTCGAAGGCTGGCATTCTTCGGATCTGTGTACTGCTGATGGAACCACTTCTGGATGCTGGGATCTGTGTGCTGCTGATGGGACCGCTTCTGGATGCTGGGATCTGTGTGCTGCCGATGGAGGTGCTTCTGGATGAACAAGTACTTCAGCATCATTGGAGTCCGATTGCAGATATATGACGTTTGGTGGAGTGAACCTAGGATATAAATCCGTATTAAAAAAATGATTGTCGTTACCATTTTTTCTTGATCCAAAAGCTTCATCAGAAACGACTTGGTTTCTTGGTTGTCCGAATATGAACTTGGTGGTACCGTTCTCCGCTCTAGCTCGAATTTGGTTTTGATGTCGTCTCCAAAATCCAGCTTCCGTTCGGACTTTATACATTCGTCTCCCGAGAACTTTGTCGATGTACCTATAGTCCACTTCTTTCTTTGAAGATATTGACGGACGAAAACAGGCTGGCCCAGACTAAACTTTTGACTGGTTGAATGCTCAGTTCCCACAGATTTCTGCGGTGAGGGAAGCATAGCTGAGAGTAATGTACGATGTTGACGGCCATGTAGTTTCTCCGCCGGTGAAATTCCTGTTTCATCTGGAGTAAAACGGTATGTTTGACAAAAATGTTGACAAGGCGTCACTGCTCTTCGGGTTATCCTCCAAGATTTTGCGGAACGCAGTTTTGAAGGTTCTGACCATTCTTTCTGCCAATCCATTTGACTCAGGGTGGAACAGCCCCTTTCCACCCTGTCCACGTCATGTGTCGAATAGAATGGCTGCGACAAAACTGCTGAAATTCATTGGAAGAGAATTGAGTGCCATTGTCTGATACGATGATTCTTGGTAGACCCTCCTGAGCGAAAATAGAACGCAATGCATGGATAGTTGCATGCGAGGTCGTAGATGACATTTGGACAACGAAAGGGAACTTGGATTTAGAATCCACTACAATCAACCACATGGCTTTTTGAAACGGACCCGCAAAATCCACATGAACGCGTTCCCAAACCTCGTCTGATGCTGGCCAACTAGAAAACTCCTTTGGTGAATGAGTAGCGTTAAGCTGACACGCGTTGCACTCGGCGACCGTCTCTGAGATCATGACGTCAATATTAGGCCACCGACAATGTCTTCTAGCTAGTTGTTTCATGCGAGCTAATCCCCAATGGCCTTGGTGCAGAAGAGACAGGACCTTTTTCTGCAATGCCGCTGGTATGACAACCCTAGAATTCTCGCTTTGGAAAAGAAGAAGGTTAGTAGACACAGTAAAACAAAGCCTTCTACGAAAATAAGGTAACAAGTGATTTTATGTAATCGGAAGGCGATTTGGCCACCCATGCTGTACGTAATTGATGACCTTGCGAATATCTGCATCTTGTCTTGAAAGTTTAGCTATAACTTCGGCGTTGATAGGGAAATTATCCATGATTGCGCTTTCCTCTATTTGATGACAAGCTTCCTCAGACTTGTCAAATTCCTCGTCGGGTCCCATTGGCAACCGCGATAAGCAGTCAGCATTACCGTGTTTGGTCGTTGGCCTGTACCTTATTGTGTATGTGTATCCCATTAGTGCAATAGCCCAACGTTGCAGGCGCTGAATGGTCATAAGTGGCAGTTTCTTGCAAGGGTTTAAAATTGTTACCAAAGGCTTATGGTCAGTAATAAGCTCGAATTGACGCCCGTATAGATACTGATGAAATTTTGTGACTCCAAATATAATCGACAACGCTTCTTTCTCTATCTGACTATATCGCTTTTGGGCTGAGCTCAATGTCTTTGATGCGAAAGCAATTGGCTGCACCTATGCCATGCGATGATGCGTCTGTAGCTAGTGTGATTGGTAAATGGTCCTGAAAATGAACCAATCGAGAAACTTGTGAAATTTTTTCTTTAAACGCATCTGTTTCTGTTGATCTTCCTTCCACATGAAATGTTCATCTTTTGCTCTCAGCTTATTTAATGTTGCTGCTAATTGAGCGAAATTTTCAATAAACTGATTGTAATAGTTTATCTTAGCGATGAAAGCTTCGAGATCTTTTAAATTTTTTGGTTTTGGCATATATGTCATAGCTTTTACTCGGCTCTCTGAGGGACGTATGCCATTTCGATCAATAATATGACCCAAATATTCAATTTCAGTCCTTGCAAAATGACATTTTTCAAGACGACAACGCAAGCCATGGTTTTCTAATCTTGTCAAAAATAGTATGAGGTTATGAATGATAACCTTCAGAAGGATATAACAGCGAATTCTTTAACAGAAATAAAAGAAAGGGTGGTGGCGTGGCCATGCTCCTCAAAGAAAACATAGTATATGAAATGCACAGAGAAATGACAGAGACATACGAAAATCTGTCAGTAAATATTAATATAAACAATAACAAAATATCACTTATTGCAATCTACAGACTACCTCAAGAAAATGTCAATAACTTTATCAATGAACTAAGCACTCACATTGACCATTTCAATAAACGCAAAAATATGATAGTCATAGGAGACGTAAATATAAATGTTGAGCTTAATGAACAATATGTAAACAGATACTTAAATATGATAGCATCTAAAGGGCTCTTAAATGTAATTTCATCTTACACAAGAGTCGACGTTGCTCGAGACACAAAATCACTAATCGATCATTGCTTAATACGAGTTACAGACGAGAACGTAATGTCAGCAGTAATAGAAATGAACATCTCGGATCACTATGCGATATATTGAGGAATTAAATAGAAAAAATGTGAGGCAAGCATTGAAAATAACATCAGCCAACAGTATGTTTCTAGTAGACAACTTATGAACAACATGGCTATGTATAATTGGGATGAGCTTAATAAATATAACACCGTAAACGAATTTTACGAAGGATTTAATAATGCATTCGCGGAGATCATACAGTCTTCCCCTCTGGTACGACAATATAAGCCGAGAAACAGCGAACACAGGTGGATGACAAATGAATTAAAGAATGCGTGCAAGGAGCGGGATAGACTATACAGGCAGTATAAAAACAATAAAGAAAATGAAGAATACGCGAGAGCATATAAGATCTTTCGTAATAACCTCAATAAAAAAATTCGTCAAGCCAAGCTCCGATATTTTAAATTTCAATTTGAAAGGTTCAAAAGTAACCCAAAAGAAACTTGGAAACTAGTGAATAAAATTCTAGGGAGAGAGTCGCGTAATCTTGATGATACCCTGAAAGCAAATTTTGCAAATGAAAAGAACATAAGCTCTTTAGTCAACAAATTTGCTTATGTACTATCATCGGAAATCAAGGAGATTGTTCACGATTGGAGCACATGGAGTGCTTGCATGGGGACAAGCCCCGCAAATGACAAACCTCCTCTCCTTAGTGAGAAGTATACAAAAGATTATACGAGGATGATACAACTATCAACTAACCCCAATGGATGAAGACATAAGAATGCTGAACATTGAAAATATCTACAAACTTGAGGTAATTTCACCTTTCTTTAATGATAGTAGGTACAAGAAGCAATCTCAACAAGCCTTTAATACACGACGAAGACAACAAGGATGCTACGGCATTCCAAGATCCTGGAACAAATATGGACAAAGAACCTACGAGGCTATGGTACCAAAGATATTCAATGAATTGCCAACGTCCTTTATCAACATGACAAGACACCAACTACTAAAGAGCGCCAAAAAATTGTATTTAAATTCAAAATGACTGTTAATTGTAGAAATGTAAGATTTATTATTTCTAAAATATTATCTATGTTACCTATATATGTGTAAACTTTAATTAGAGTGAATCATATATTTGTACCTAGTCTTCTGCAGACAAGCCTCTTAGGCTTCGCAGATAATTTAAATCAAAGAGAGAAAGAAATATATATGTATCTATGTATGTAGTTCTTATCTTCCGTAACGTTGATTTTAATTTTAAATTGTTAAATTGTACTAGATTTGAGCTGTCTAAAATAATATTGTAATTTGAAAATGAATAATAAATGTATGTAAATGTAAAAAAAAAAAAAAAAATTGTCCGTCCAGATATGACCACATCATCTAGATATGAAACGCAAAATTCTAAATCTGCCGTTAGCTGGTCCATGTAGCGCTGAAAAATGCCAGTGGAGCTTGAAGTGCCGAAAGGTAACCGTTGATACTCGAAAAGTCCAAGCTCCGTATTTACTACACAAACTCCTTTTGAGATTTCGTCCAGAGGTATCTGAAGGTATGCGTCAGACAAATCAATCTTGGTAAAATATTGCCCTCCTTGTAACTTGTAGAATAATTCTTGGATGCGGGGAGCTTGGTGACGATCAATCTCCAAATGTGGGTTTATTGTGACCTTGAAATCGCCACATATTCATATGGTTCCATTAGCCTTTTCAGCTACGACAATGGGTGCTGCCCATTGGCTAGTTTCAACAGGACGAAGGATGTCTAGCTGTCGCAATCGGTCAATTTCACTGCGAACCACTTGCTTTAATGCGAACGGTACTGGGCGTTGTTTGAAAAACTTGGGCTGGGTGTTTGGTTTCAATGTGAGATGAGCCGTGTAGAATTTACTGCATCCTAATTCCGCCCTAAAAACAGCTTCGTGTTTCTTACAAATATTTAATGCATCAGACAAAAGTTGATCTTTAGGATTCGCATTCAATTGAAATACGGAACTCGACTGCATGGCTTTAATTTGGAGACCAAATGCCTGAAACCAGTCTAAACCCATAATATTAGCGCCGCGTTTCACATCACACACTAAAAGCTGTAAACTGTGGGACTGCTTTTCCCACTGAACATCAACATTAATTACACCTTTCACTGGCACTATCACTTCCCCATATGCTCTGAGAGAACGAGTTGTTGACTCACATGGAGGACTACCCCAGACCTTATATCCCTCAAGACTTATCAATGAGCAAGTAGCACCAGTGTCAACTTGAAAAGTCAATGGATGTTCGTTGACGCGGAGTGACACAAATATCTTATTTTCTCTCTTATCAGTTTCTAAATGCGCGGATGATACCCTTTCTACTACATTTTTGCTCGCCGATATGCTATTTACCACTTCGTTGACGTAATTGGCTCGATCTGATTGTTTACGACGGCTGAAATTCGATTGCTTTCCCCGTTTCGTATTTGGATAGCTTGATTGGCATTTCACACTTTGAATAGCTTGATTGGCATTTCACACGACTCTTGGACCGATGGCGAGACTGAGATGCCTGCGAATCATTGACATTTTTTGTCGATAAACAAACGCTTCTGATATGCCCACGTTTATGGCACAAATCACATGTCGAATCAAGGTGTTTGCACATACTCCTTTGGTGTTGTGAAAAGCACCCGGGGCATGATTTACGAATATTAAACTTATCATAGCACTTACTTGTGGTTCTCTGCTGATAATTACTGCACATCTGATTAACCTCTGACACTATAGGCGGATTAGCACTGCTTCCCTTCAGGATATTCGATGCCAGTTGCGTTGAGTCGAAAGCTGTCACCAATTCTTCCTTCTCCTCCAAAGTGGGATTTTTCTTCTGTGTAGCTGCAATTCGGACTGGGTCATGTGGTGTGTAAAAGGCAATCATGTCCCTTATCATCATGTCGGCATAGGATGTTTCGCATCCCGGCTTGGAACACACGAAAGCGCAGTTCCTAGCGAGACCTTTCAAGTCTGCTGTCCATTCGGCGTACGATTGTCCTAGGTTCATCTTCTGTTTTAGAAACTTGCACCTCGACGCAAGTATGTGCATTTTCGATTGAAAATGCTTGGTTAGATTCGCAGAAAGGTCTTTGAAACTGTGTCTACTCACCTCTGCTGTTCCTACTAACTTCTTAGGCAACTCGTTGATTTGATTCCCGCAAGTTGACAAAAAATGTGCTTTGCGTAAATTGTCGTCTTCTAGCGAATGGGCGGTGAAGTGCTGCATTAGTTGAAATAAGTAGCTATCTCATGTCTCGTTTTCCACACCAAAAGCACGAAATTGCGGAATTGAAAATTTGGTTGATGGTGATGAATTAACCTTCATGACTTTTTCCATCGTTGCTCGGTTGGCTTCCAACATTTTCTCCATCCACAATTTTTGAGCGTCTAGCATTGCTTGCAGCGCTGCTTGATCCATTTCGAATCCTCGTCGCCACTTGTTGTGAATTTAAATTGAAACAATATTACTAATCCTTACTTCAACTACAATACTTTATTGACTTAACGCAATCCAATTCAAAAAAAAGAGAGAGCTCAATTCAGGGCAGGCTTATATATATACACAAAAAGCGCGGGAAAACAAATGTCTTCGCGCCAAAACACATTTGACAAGAAGGTAAAAGCTTTTCGATGGCTGAGCTTTATATGCACAGGGTGCATCAGTAGCTAAGAACCATTTAGATCACGTTAGCTTTCAAGGAAAAAACAGGCATCATAATCTGTCCATTCGCTCAGGAGTTACGATGCCACAGACAGACACACAGACACCTCAAACTTATAACACCCCTTTTTTTGCGTCGGGGGTTAAAAATGAAGAAAAATTAAAATGGGTGTTTTCATCGTTCCCACTAAGAAGGCCTACATTGCGGGTCGCACCTAGACCACATTTTTAAAAATTGGTACATATCACCATTTGTTTGTACCAGAGGTAAAAAACAAGTTGCAGTTTTATTGATTTCATTCTTTAACATGTGTATTCCTTATTTCGCATTGTAGGTCAGAAAATTTTTAAAATGACAAGGATTGCCCAATAAAGCCCTGCTGCTGATTGATAACGAAAATGAATTGAGATCAGACGACGGGTTGCAATGTTTATGCCACCAAACGTCACGCCACTCATACAGCCTATGGATCAAAATGCCATAAAACTTTCAAAACTTTTCTACAGAAACAGTCTTTTGGCATCACTCGTAGCCACAGGGGCTAATGTTACTGAAGCCCTAAAGAAACTGACGTTAAAGGACGCTGTTTGCTATTTAGATTCAGCTTGGAAACGTCTTGAATAGGAAACAATAGCAAATAAGCTGGACGAACATTTTAAGCTTTATATTGAAGAAGGCTGTGAAGAGGATATTCCATTAGCTATTTTGGGAGAAAGAATTTGCTTACCTGTTAAAGCGCAAGAAGAACGCACAATAGAACTTCTTCATGCCATTAATCCAACGGTTTGAACCTGTTTTTCATTTAATTCAAATTGTGTGTTTTCAGGTTAGTTTCTCATTTGCTGATATCCATGAATGGACTTTTTTTTTTTTTTTTTTTTTTAATAATTTGCGCGCACTCAAGGTCTAATAACCTTATTATGTCGGTGACACAGTGCGGGCAGAAGATAGAGAGGAAGAGGAATAGAGGAGATGCCGATGGATATTGATCTTAAATGCTTGCATGTTGCATTGAGGGGGGAAAACCGAATCCGGCAGGGAGTTCCAGATTCGTGTGGTTCGGTTAATGAAAGATTCTCTATATTTGACAGTACGTCCGAAAGCGGGCTTCAGAGTATATTGGTGAGCATTCCTAGAGAGACGTGTATTGCGGGAGAAATGTTGAAGGGGCGGAATGCAACTGGCTATTTCATCAAAGCATTTTTGGTGGTAGTAACGATAAAACAGGGAGAGGCAGGTAACTTTCCTGCGGTGTTCCAGCGAGTCTAATGTTTTGGTAATGCTGGAGTCACCTATCAGTTTTATGGCTCGTTTTTGTATTCTGTCTAGTAGGTGCAGTGAGGTCTTGGAAGCACCGGACCAGACATGAGCGTTAAACTCTAATTTGGGGCGAATGAACGCCTTATAGATTGTAGCCAGATCTAAGGGTGAGAAATATTTCTTGCATCTGTATAAGAATCCTAGGCATTTCGCAGCATTCTTGGCGACACTGAATATATGGTCGCTCCAATTAAGATTGTGAGCAACACTCATACCCAGGATGGAAAGCTTTTCAGTTTCTGAGATGCAAGTGCCATTCATGGATAATGGCTGCGGGTTATTTATACGCTTTAACGACAAGAGACATCATTGTGTTTTGGAAGCATTAAATTCCACTCTATTGTTTTACTGAAGATCTTCCGAACGCAACTGAAACGAATGAGATTTTGACAAGTGATAAAAGTGAAAATGAAGACAATATTTTTGAAAGAGCACATACCAGAATAGAGCCTAGTGAAGCAATCAGCATTTTCAATAAAGTTTTGAAATGGGCGGAAAATGAAAACAAAAGTCCAACATCTCAAAGTACTTAAACATGTCCGCGAAAATACAGTGTTCAGCAATTTGCAAAAAAAAAAAATCAAAAGAAAGTTCACCCATTTTTATCTTTCCAGTGGGAAGTTATTGTAATGGGGCCGATTTTGCGAACTCCAAATTTTGACATATCTCCAAGTTTCAAGGTCACCGAAATCCAAATCTAAGGTTTTTATAGAGATGTATGTGTGTGTGTATGTGCCTATGTGCGCACGCTTCAGAATTTCCCGCTCGATTATCTCGAGAACCAAAAATGGTTCATTTCACGCGTAATTACGCAACTTTGTACTGATTTTCAGCAAAATCCGTGCAGCTGTTTTTTTTGTTAGAGATTAAATAACTAAAAATAAGCAAAAAAAAAAATTAACAACACGCAGTGTTTCCAAGCGGTCCCTCATCTAAGTACTGACCGCACCCGATGCTGGTTGCTTGTGGCGATCGGACGATAACCGATACATTCATTGCTTTTTTTTTTTGCAGTTTTAATTAATTTTATTTCACAAAAAGGTTAATACTATCTTACATGCTTGACAAAATGAGTAAAACTAGCTTATAACATAACCACATTCTATGTCTTAATGACCCTAAGCGGGGCACTCTAAAACAAACAATATACATATACTTAATCTATGCCTTTCGACAACTTAGTATCTACAGTAAATTGATTTTTTGTCAGGAAAATAGTTATAAAATCTTAGCGTACTACGGGTTCTTATGGGTATATATAAAACTTACGATCTAACTGAAACTAACAAATTCTAACTTAATCTATCTTAACTAAAATGTGTATACAGAGCTTATATACTCTATATGTATAAAATGTACCTATATACATTTATTTTTCTTTTTTAATTTTACGATTTTTCTTTTTTTTTTTTATGTTTCATTACTATTGCCCAATACCCTAACCTACCCTACCCTATCGGAGTCCGCCAATGGCGTTCGGCGAACCTTCCTTGAAGAGGCTATATTAAAAGATTCCACGACGGAGTCCGTTAGCCACAAAAAGCGTTCATGCTGTCGAACAACGTCTTCTCTATCTCGACGAGAAACCGCTCTACTGAACCTGAGGCGCTCGGGCTCACAAAGCACGACGTCAGGTTCGCCGTTCCACAGAATTACGGGCCACGTGCAGGACTAGCGCTACCGCCAATCTAACCTGGATCAGCCCACAATTGTCAAAATAAAGAAATGCTTCCGGAGGCACATAGCCATTCAGACGCACTTTTTCATGATACATAGAATTGGGGTAGTAAGTCCCAGAGATCAGGTTATTGGTCGAAGTCATTGCCCTTGCGACGTGACCTCGAATCAGTTTAATCAGAAAGTCATCTATCCGTAAAGTCCTTGCCCTATCGTATAGGAACCCGTTGGGATAGAACTTTCTGTACTCAGACTCTGGTGTTCTGTGTAATCCAAGACAAGTCATCAGACGTTGTCTCCCAAACACCCGAATCCTTTCCATTAAGCTTGCGCTCACATTAAACCAGACGGGACATACATAGGCAATCACAGGCCTGATTAAGGTTATGTAGCAGATTACCTTCACAATAGAATCAAGTTGGCTGCAGTGAAACAGCCATCTTACGACAAACGATACATATGAGATTGCTCGGACCAGTGGCGGATTTGCAGTCCTAGGCGCTCTAGGCCCCAGGCCATGTGCCGCCCCTTTCTCAGCGCCCATCATTATAGACTAGATACATAATTCATGAATTTATTTTATTACCACTTTTAATTGATTCAGAAAATAGTTTAACTAAAAGCTAGCTTATAAAGATAGTTTATAACATTTTTCGAGGTTTCAGGGATGATTGGGCATTTAAATAAAACATTAAAAACGGTTTTAGGTTCTGTTTTTAATAAAATAAATATTTTACAGTGTGTTACAAAACTTCTCTGCAGTTAAGCGCAGCAGAATGAATAATTAAATCTTCGCAATCCAATTCGTTTAAAAAGTCAGCATCTATGTTAAGCAAAGCAAGATCGTTTAACCTTTGCTCCTACATTGTTGTGCGTAAATAGTCTTTAACTCTGCGCAAACAAGAAAACGATCTTTCTCCTGTACAGTTACTGGCTGGTGTACCCACACACATACGAAGAGCAATATCGACGTTTGGGTAGATGGTTTGAAGACCTTCGGTTCATAACCATTTCAACAAACTGACTGCACTCTTTCGCTCCTCATTTTTTATGCTGCAGTGAGAGTGAAAATGAAGACATTCTTCTGTAAAATTGTCTTCTAAGTCAGTAGAATAAATCATTTGCAATGCCTTGGCCTTAAATTCGTTAGGTTGGTGATAAAGTAAAATTTATTGTAGAGTAATTTATAAACATCCCGGCGTCTTTTCAGTTCTTCTGACAATGTATCAATTACCACCAAAAGGGTATTAAATCTAAAATGTTCACGGCCATTTTTTTGTTGCATCTCTTCACATGTATTTGTCTCGCCAGGAAGCAGCTTACGCTTTCGATTGCGTCGAAATTTTTTTTTTCATATTCCTGTACGAAGGACAGCTTTTTCGCTTTTTTTTCGAAATCCTCGAAATTCTCCCTTGTTTCGCCAACAAAATGTTTTAAAGCCTCGTACAGTTCTATGGCAATGGTAATGTCAATTTCCACACTCTGAAGTTTTTTACTGGTGGCGTTAATGCGATCTAGTAAGCATCCCCAAAAAACAGCCATGAGAGAGGGCCGTTTCAAAACGTTCCAGTTTCAAATGAATACCTTGGGCTTCGCATATAACGGTTCTCTTCTGTTGTGTGTCATTTTCGATGGTAACTAGCGCTTTATGGATTTCATTCCAGGATTCGCGTAAACTTTTGAATGCGTCTGCACGAACTGACCAACGAGTCGTTGATAGACTTTTGACGGTGAAATGGGTTTGAAGCAGTTCCCAACGCTGAGTTGACGCTGAAAAGATTTTTTATAACTCTTAGAGTAGAGAAAAGAAAGAACAAGCCTCTTGACTGCTTTTAGCTGCACATTCACCTACTAAATTAAGCGAGTGTGCTGAACAGGGGACATAGTCGGCAAGGGGTGAAATGTCCTTTATTTTAGCTTGCAGGTTGTATATGCTAACATGTCACATGTTAGCTGCGTTTTCATATGATTGCCCGCGGCAGTTTGAAATGTAAATTTCCGATTTCATGTTGTTGAAGGAAGATAACTCGTAAATCCTGAGCCTGGATTTCCATAACGAGTAATGTGTCTGGCTAAGAACGGATCGATTGGGTTTGCCGTTGACAGCCGTCGTGCGCGGATTTACACACGTGTGATAGCCTCAAAAAAAAAAAAAAACAAAAAAAAAGAAAAAAACAAAAACAAAAAGCGTGGAAAACGGGATAAACAAACCCGGTTGTGTTGTGCTGTGCGAGCTAAAACCAAGATCAAAAAAGAATAAGAAAAACAAAAAAAGAAAAATAAATACAAAATAATTCAGTGCAGTGTAACACGCATTAATCGGGCAGTCCATTCACCTCGTTCCCTCTTCGGCAGGTGTTGGCACACATTACGCCAACTGAGTGAGTGCTAACACCACTAACACATAGCGGGTCGTGAGTGTTGATTCTTTTTGGTGAAGCGGAACTTACTACTGTAAGGGCATAACACCTTCGTTTTTGCATTGCCAACGTCGGATCTTCACTTCACGGCTCTGCTTAGTTGGTGTTGCGTCCGTCAATGTTTTGCGTATTGTACTGATGGGGGAATTCAGTATTCATTCCTCTAACATTCGTGGATTAAGGAAAAATTTCTTTGCAACGTATGCCCATGTCTCTCTCCTCAAACCGGCTGTTTTGGCACTTTGGGAAACACAGGTTGATGAAAAGTCTGATCCTTCGGCGTTTAGTCTTCCTGGATAAAGCTTAGTGCCATTATTCATTTCTCACCGCGGTCTCGCCATCTATGTTCGTAGTGATATCGCTTACCAGCTGCTTCCGCAGTATAGCCAAACATCCACCTCGGAATTTAATTTCTTATGGCTAAAATTCACTCTTCGTAAGCACACAATTCACTGCTGTTTTCTTTACAGAAGCCCAAACCTGGACAGAGGTATTACGTTCGACGCGTTTGATGCACTGTCCGACTCCATCCAAAGAATTGTTTCCCTGTCTGCTCGCACTGAAATCGTTATTGCTGGCGATTTCAATGTTCACAATTCTCAGACAACACCCGAAGGAAGGTATGTCGAAATTTTCGCTGAGTTGAACCAATTAACTCAGCTTGTGAATCCCGTATCCCGTATCCCGGATATTGTCAGTCATACCGCGAATACCCTGGACTTGTTTCTTACCTCTCAACCTGATAAATACACCTTTGATGTATTATCTCCTCTGGGCTGGTCTGATCACTGTGTCATATCAGCTAAATTCCCATACTCACTCCACTCAGTTAAAGAAAAAGCTCCCAAAAGAATAATATGGGAATATAAGAAAGCTAATTGGTGCGGCCTTAACAACTTCTTTCGGAGCTTTAACTGGTCGTTGTGCTTCCTCGACAACGACGTGGATGCCGCGGCTGATATGATTACAAACATTATTAACACTTGTGGCAGCACTGAAAACTGAACGAAACACATGTAAACGATATGAAAGAAATAAAGCGAAGTTGGACATTCTAGATAGAAAAGTCCAAGCGAGAGGTTATCGGGTTTTATTTCAATTTAGTTTAATGTCCGCATACACACTGGCATAAGCAATTTTATCCCTAATAGGGTAAAAAGTCTAAAGCCGGTAGATAATGCGTGGTTTGACTGAAGCTGCAAAAAGGTTATCAGGTTGAGAGAGATAAGTTTTCGGAATTATAGGACAAACAACACTGAGGAAAACCGAAAAAGATATATACAAGCCAGAAATGACTGTAACTCCCACATTCGACTAGCCAAATTTTTACATGGCCAAAAACTGAGGTGTAAAATCCTACAATGTCCCAAGGGTAGCAGAAGTTTTTGGACTTTCGTTAAAAACATCAAAAACTCCGTATCGTCGTCTATACCCACGCTCATTCACAATGACATTCCAGCTGTCACCCCCTTAGACAAAGCTAATCTGCTTGCTGCTCACTTCGCAGCGAACTCGCAACTCCCCAAATCATCTTTGTCACCGCCTGTTCTGGAGTATGTTAATTCCACCATGGGACAAATTCACTTCCGTACTCGTGCAGTTGCAAGGGTTCTTAAAGAACTTGACATACTCAAATCCGCTGGTCCAGATGGTATTTCCCCAATAATTCTGAAGAGGTTCTTCTACGCTGGCAAGACCACTGCGTAAGCTTTTTCACCTTTCCTACTCTTCTGGGCTCTACCCGAGTAGGTGGAAAACAGCATTTGTCCAGCCCATTCCCAAAAACCGGCCAAGTGCGAGTCGGACTCGCGCACGAAGGGTTCCGTACCATCTGTATATACATATAAATATGAAAGAGACTATGTATGTTACCTCATCAAATGACAGATCTTGGTTGCAGGCAGGATTTTTTGGATGAAAATCATGTCTGTTGTATGGGAGCCCCCCTTAAATAGTCATTTTGTTCTGTTTTTATTTGCTGTATTTGTCGTTGTAGCGGCAACAGAAATACATCATCTGTGAAAATTTCAACTGTCTAACTATCACGGCTTATGAGATAGAGCCTGGTGACAGACGGACGGACGGACAGCGAAGTCTTAGTAATAGGGTTCCGTTTTACCTTTGGGTACGGAACCCTAAAAAAGGCGAATCTTCTTCTCTCACCAATTACCGACCCATTGCACTAACACCCCTTCTTTTCAAGGTCATGGAAACACTGATAAATCGTCAGTTAATGAAGTATCTCGAGTCGCAGAAACTCCTCAATGGCGGCAGTACGGTTTCCGCAGCAACAGATCCACTGGCGATTTGATGGTATATCTCACCGAGAAGTGGAATCATTCGCTCCACCAGGCGGGTGAGAGCAAAGTAGTTGCACTTGATATTTCGAAAGCATTTGACAGAGTTTGGCATGAAGCTCTTTTATCGAAAATGCGTGCATTCGGGATCGATGACTCTCTTCTTCTATGGATTAGAAGCTACCTTTCGAATCGTTCAATTCAAGTTGTCTTGGACGGATTCAAGTCTGACACTCACTTTGTAAACGCTGGTGGTGCCCGGGGCTCCGTTTTGTCTCCGACACTCTTTCTCATTTTTATAAATGATCTCTTGTCTGTTACTTCTAATCCAATTCACTCCTTCGCTGACGACCGTACCCTCAGCTTCTCATATTCGTTCACTTCTTTACGACCCGGCACTTCGGCTGTAAATAGTGAGCGGCAGCGTATGTTACTTACTTACTTACTTATCAGCGATCCATGGAGGATCTGAGCCTGAGCTATAGCTGCCTTCCATCCAAGATGTCTTACATCCGCGATTACTTGGTTTTTATACCGGAGGTTCGGTCTTCCTCGTCTTCTCGAGCGCATGATGTCCATGCGCTCGATGTGGCCGAGCCAGTGTAGTCGACGGATCCTTGCCTTCGGGACTACATCCACATCTTGGTACAGGTCGTAGAGTTCGCGGTTGTGTCTTCTTCTCCATTCACCTTCCTCACAGATAGAATATTTGGTCAGAATTTTTCTTTCGAAAGAACCCAAAATCAGCTCCGCTGTCCTGCTTATCGTCCAGCTTTCGGCTCCGTACAGCAAGACTGGCAGAATGAGCGTTTTGCAAAGCATGACTTTGGTCTTTCGAGTGAGAAGTTTTGACCCCAGTTGCTTGCCAAGCCGAAGTAGCAACGGTTGCCAAGGGCGATTCTATGCCGGATCTCCACTGTGGGGTCATTTGTGGAATTTACGTTTGCCCCGAGGTAGACAAACTCCTTAACTACCTCGAAATTGTAGCTGTCAATTGTTATATTTTGTCCCAGGTGGTGAGCGACGGATTGGTTTTTGCTTGACAGCATGTATTTCGTTTTGTCCTCATTGATCTTAAGACCAAGTCGTTTCGCCTGTTATTCAATCGCCGTGAATGTTAAGCGTATGTTAAGCTCATTAAATTCCGACATCGACAGCATCATCCAAAGGGGTAAAAACAATAGAGTGGAATTTATCACACCCACCCATCTGGCTACAATTTATAAGGAGTTCATTCGACCTAAGTTGGAGTTCAACGCTCATGTCTGGTCTGGTGCATCTAACGCCTCATTGCACCTATTAGATAGAATACAAAAACGCGCGATAAAACTGATAGATGAGCCCAGCATTACCAAAACACTAGACTCGCTGGAACATCGTAGGAACGTATCCTGCCTTTCATTGTTTTCATCATAAATACTCTGACGAAATAGCCAGTTGCATTCCGCCACTTCACAACTTCTCGCGCGATACACGCCTCTCCCGGAATGCGCACTTTGAAGCCCGTTTTCGGTCGTACTGTCGAATATAGAAATTCTTTCCTCAACCGAACCACACGAATGTGGAACGCGCTACCTCGTTCGGTCTTCCCCCCTCAATACAATATGCTGACATTTAAGACCAATGTCAATAGGCAGCTCCTCTCCCTCTCCCTGCTACCTTCTGCTCGCACAACGTCCGTCGTTATAAGGCCTTAGCCTTGAGTGCGCGTGTGACTCTAAAAAAAAAAAAGCAAAAAGCGATTATCTGTAAGGACATCAAATAATTTCCATTGTGGATTGATCCAAATTTTTCGTCGTGTCCTCTGATGCAAGCGTTTTTACGCATGCAACTTCTCTTTTTAGAATGTTTTTCCAGTAATTTATTTCTTCAACTAATTGCAATGTTAATGCGCGGTCAATGCGACCTAACACCTCCCCGCCATTAAAAAGCAAACAAGGACCACAAAAAACACATCGAGTACTTTTGGAATAAATTAGCCACTTTCGCGGAACTTTTTCACCATTTAATTGCATAGACGACCTAATCAGTGTATGGCTCACATCCGCTGTCTATGTCGTCTATGCAAAGCACGGATAAACAATGAGATACCAATCTTTCGTACGACTGCCCGTTCATCCCCGCAGGGGTTGGTTGTTGCTTTCGTAATACATACCGATACTATACGTGTTATTCTCCGTTTAAAAACGACGTGTTTGACTAACACAATGATAGTCTCAAGACGTCGATGTGTAGAGTCAAGACGTGGCAAAATGGTCGCAACAAGGCAGAATGACATAGTCAAGACGCCGCAAAACCGCAACGCGTTTGAAGGTGCAATCTGCCAAAGTGCCTGTCAAAGCCAATAGATTGGTATCCCATTCTTTATCTCTGACGCAAAGGAAACCAGTATAAATAGATAAGATGAAAGGGAATGTTGACATATAATAAACATTCTAGTTTAAAATGTACGGGAGAAGGGAGCGAACAAACAGAGCGAAGAAGTTGATCGCGTTTAACTTGGCAAACGCCAGCTTCGATCTCTGTCCCTGCTCAATCCAAGTTGACACACAGCCTCCGCGTAGCCTCCCCTGGATAGCTATACTGGCACCCGCCAGGTAGTGAACCAATGTGTGCAGCGACCCGACCCCTTGTTCCTGGGGAAAGAGGAAATGGGCCCTCCAGGTTGGGGTTGCGCTTAGGGCTAACATCCCTATCGCTTAAAACAAAAATTTTGTTCAGAGACAACCAATAGCCTCGGATACGGACGGATTACATGTTGACGACCCCCGCAAACGTCAAAAAGGAAACGAATTTCGGTTCTGCACCTGGAACGTTAGGTCCATTAACAGACCAGGTGCAGCCGAACAACTGGTCAACTCTTTGGTCTGCTATAAGGCAGATATTACCGCGCTCCAAGAAGTGCGATGGGATGGGCTAGGCAAAAAGCGGATGAAAAACTGTGATATATACTACGGAAACTGCTACAGAGAAAATAAACAACGCTTATTCGGATGCGGATTTGTTGTTCGAGGCAGACTCAGGAAAAGAGTCTTAAGCTTCCAGTATGTAAGCGAACGCCTCATAACTATCCGCATCAAGGCCAATCTCGGCAATATAAGCTTACTATGTGTCCACGGCCCCACAGAGGAGAAAGATGACCCACATAAAGACGACTTCTATGATCTCCTAGGCGGAACGTATGCGCAATGTCCCAGCTATGACACCAAAATCGTTCTAGGAGATTTCAATGCGAAGCTGGGTAAGGAAGCTATCTTTGAACGGGTCATTGGAAAACACAGCCTACACAACACCACGTCAGAAAACGGACTAAGGCTAGTGGACTTTATGACGGGACATAACCTGGTAGTAGCAAGTACACGATTCCCACACCTCAACATCCACAAGGGGACCTGGCGGTCTTTCGATCAATCGACAACCAACCAAATTGATCATATTGCGATCGACGGCAGACACTCCTCCAGCATCCTAGATGTCCGAACCTTTCGAGGAGCCAA
This sequence comes from Eumerus sabulonum, assembly GCA_951905685.1. Classification (NCBI taxonomy): domain Eukaryota; kingdom Metazoa; phylum Arthropoda; class Insecta; order Diptera; family Syrphidae; genus Eumerus; species Eumerus sabulonum. The sequence goes on along the minus strand of OX645062.1, from coordinate 39,172,743 downwards.
CATCGACTCGGATCATCACCTTGTTGCAGCCAAGGTACGGATGCGAATTTCTTGGAACCACCGGAGTCGAGTAAGAACACCAACATTTAACGTCGGAAAGCTGCAATCGCAGGAGATCGCCAGAACCTTCGCCGATCAAGTCTCCCTCAAGCTCTCTCAGGTACCGATGCAATCTGTAGAAACCATAGAACAGCTATGGAGTCGTTGTCAGAAAGCCATTAGAGAGGCCGCCTCAGATATACTCGGTTTCGAGCCACCACCGTCGAGAAACCCCTGGTTTGATGATGAGTGCAGACAGGCCCATGAAGAGAAAAAGAATGCATACATGGCCACATTGCATCGACGGACGAAAGCTGCCCGCGAGCTCTATGAACAGAAAAGGAGGGAGGAGCATGCGCTTCTGAGAGGGAAGAGGAAGGAGCACGAGAAGCGCAAGATCGAGGAGATGGAGAGATGTTACTACAGGAACGACGTTCGAAAATTTTACCAGAAAGTAAAACGAACATGCCAAGGCTATAAAGCCAGAGCAGAAGCCTGCAGGGATGAGCACGGACAACTAGTAGTGGAGTCACAGTCGATGCTGAGATTGTGGAAGGACCACTTCTGCAGACTGTATGACGGCGATGATAGTCAAAATGCCGCCGTCAGGCAGAGCGAACCATTCACAATGGACGAAGATGAGGGAGAATCCCGTCCACCCGACCTAGACGATGTTAAGATAGCGATATCGAAACTTAAGTCTTATAAAGCTGCTGGAGCAGACGGACTCCTCGCGGAGCTGTTTAAAGCAGCTGGCGATGAGCTGGTTAGGAACATGCACCAACTCATCTGCAAGATATGGTCGGAAGAGCGCATGCCCGATGAATGGAATCTCAGTATCGTTTGCCCGGTCCATAAGAAAGGAGACCCCTATGACTGCGCCTATTACAGAGGGATAAGCCTCCTGAACATCGCGTACAAGATCCTCTCTGCCGTACTGTGTAGGTACCTGAAACCGTTCGTGGACAATCTGATAGGTTCCTACCAGTGTGGGTTCATTCCAGGAAAATCCACGATAGACCAAATATTTACACTACGGCAGATCTTGGAAAAGACCCATGAATTCCAGGTCGACACGCACCATCTTTCGTCGACTTTAAAGCCGCGTATGACAGTGTTTATAGAGACGAGCTATACAAAGCCATGCCATGTTTTAACATTCCTGCCAAACTCGTCAGACTATGCAGGATGACTATGGAGAACTCTCGCTGCTCCATTAAGGTCGGAGGTGAACTAACCGACCCCTTTGATGTTGAAAAAGGTTTTAGACAGGGTGACGCACTGTCATGTGATTTCTTCAACATTATTCTTGAAGAGATCGTGCGGGACTCTGCGGCCAATACAGGAGGTACGATCTACTTCAAGTCCACACAATTGCTTGCCTACGCAGATGACATTGACGTTATTGGACGAACAAAGCGAGACGTAAATGAGGCGTTCACCAGCATTGAAGCAGAAGCGGCGAAAGTGGGTCTTAGGGTTAATGGGGACAAGACCAAATATATGTTGTCATCCGTCTTGGTCAGAACGTCACCTTCGGCAGCTATATTTTTCAAGTAGTCAAGGACTTCGTCTACCTTGGCTCGGTAGTGACAAGCAGCAACGACACCAGTGCTGAGATAAAACGCAGAATAACTCTTGCCAATCGCTGCTTCTTCGGGCTCAAGAGGCAATTGAGTAGTATAACCCTCTCTTGAAAAACTAAGGTTTCCCTCTACAAAACCTTAATCATCCCGGTCCTCCGCCCTAGGCCCTTATGGCAAATCCGCCACTGGCTCGGACAGTGTTGTGATTGGGTGAGGAAACGCACACTCATGAGCTGCTCGTGAGTGTTTACTACCCAACGAGCAATTATTAAATCCACGCGCTCATAAGTAATTGGCTGTGAGCATTTTTATTCTTCTTAAAATCGTAAACGATTGTTCTTGGTCGTTCTTTTACTTTGGGGTGGCGGGCGCACAATGAAAGCAAGTTCACTCAACGAATATTGAGGCTGCACACACGAGAATATATCATCCGAAAAAAAAACCGGTTTTGTGCGAGATGGAGCTGAAGATTGCGGTACGGAACGGAATACAATTTTCTTCCGCGAATTTAGTGGGTGAACAGAAGTGGAAAACCAATACATATTTATACAAATCTCTATTTTTCGGGTGCGTGCATTTTTGTCTGGTGTTGCGCTTCAATTGCCATTGGTCTTTCAAGCAGTGAAGGAACATCGGAAGAAAACAAAGGGACATTTTAGTACGTGGTCGCACTTAATATCTCTGTCAAAGGAAATATCTGTTTCAAATGAAATGCCAGAAAGACGGAAACACTAACACGATTGAACAAGGTTCACATATACAATTTTTTCTTCTAGAAAAATGAATCCCGTGTACGCTTTAGTGTAGAGCATCAAACCGGTTTTCCTCCTGCTAGCGATATTCTGGTGTGTGCAGCCTCACTGTGTGTAGTTTTCTCCGTTAAATCGGAACCAGGCACCAACGACCGAGATCCCACACTCAAAATGACACCGACATATGTACACATTTGCTTACAAGCTGCTTCTTAGAATAATACGCACATTGTTGTAAATTCTTGAGCACGCTGCTTGACCGAACAATACATTGAAATCGTATGCCTGCCTTATCAATTCAGGAGGGAGGGGTTGAAATTACGGTTTTCATTGTTGGTTTCGGATCGGAGCGAAAGAAAACTACCCATGCGTATACGAATTTGAAGTTGATATCACGAGTGGTGATGTAAATATATATGTATACGTAAATGTTTCTCCAGATTACCCATTGGGCCTGTATACACGAGAATATCGGTAGCAGCAGGAAGACCGGTTTTATGCTCTACATTGAAGCATACACGGGATTCATTTTTCTAGAGGAAAAAATTGTATATGTGAACCTTGTTCAATTGTTTTAGTGTTCCTGTCATTTTGACATTTCATTTGAAAGAGATATTTCCTTTGACAGAGATATTAAGTGTGACCACGCACTAAAATGTCCCTTTGTTTTTTTCCGATGTTCACTGCTAGAAAGACCAATGACGATTGAAGCGCAACACCAGGCAAAAAAAGTGCGGACTCGAAAACTGAAGAGTTGTATATGTATTAGTTTTCCACTTCTGTTCACCCACTAAATTTGCGGAGGAAAATGGTACTCCGTTTCGTATCGCAACCTTCAGCTCCCTCTCCCACAAAACCGGTTTTTTTTGGGTGATATATTCTCGTGTATACAGCCTCATTGTAATGAAAATGATAAAATGCAATCTTTCTTCTATAATATAAAAATGAATCGCTGAATGTGTTGCTAAGCGCAATAATACTTAAAAGTCAATTTGAACTTTAATACCATACCATAAAGTTAAATGTTAGTGGAGGGGTTCCGGGAAGGCAAAATAATTGACTGACGTTAGTATCGTATTTGTCAATATTCATACGATGGTTCACTACTCAAAAACAAATTGTCTATGGTAAAATGTAAATTGTCCGTGGTAAAATATCACTTGAAATGTAAACGTCTCTTTGCTGCGCATCTACATATAATATTACTAAATCTAAAAGCCACAAATTTCTATTAAATTAAAAAAATGTTGTCTTTGTGACTTACAAAATATGCCTCCTGCATTGATTTCCATTGAGGATATGTGCTTGATGATGTCAAACAAGCTATTATGTCAATTGGGGATGTCCGAGCCCAATCGCCCAATGCACGATGCTTTTCATCAAGAATTACAACCTGGAAAATCGTATGATCTCAATTCTTTGAAAGAATCGATTCAAATAAATCTTCCACTATTGAACGAAGAACAAAAGTATGTATTTGATACTCTTTTGAAAGTAATAAATGATGGAACTGGAGGGATTTACTTCTTGGACGCTCCTGGTGGTACAGGAAAAAATGTTTTGATTACTTTAATATTAGCAACAATTCGCTCAAAATATGAAATTGCTCTAGCTCTGGCTTCGTCAGGCATTGCAGATACTTCAATTCAAGCCACATGGCTTATCTGCAGGAGGTTATTTCTCGAATTCAGTTTATTTCATTGATACCATCTGAAGGACGGTAGTTCGAAAGAGTGCATCAAGTTTAAATTGACTACAATTAATTAATAAAGACAGAAGTTACAAACATTTAAAGTTACAAATGATGTATTTACAAATTCTAAATCAATATCAAGTTATAGATTCTAGGAAATATTCCTTTAATTTCTTCTTTCTTAAATTAATCTGATTCAAGTTTCGCAAATTATATGGGAGATTATTTAGGATGTGTGGTATGGTGTACATCAGCTGACGCCTGCCGTAGACGTTTTTGAATGGTTGAAGATGGTACATCTTGTCTGCTCGTCTTCTGGTGTTGAAGTTGTGATTGATGGGAATTCGGTACCTCTCATCGTCATAGTACTCCAACGCAGCTGTCATACTAAATATCTGCTTCACCGTGAGGATTTTCACTCTGCTATCTATGCTGCTTCTTCCTGATAGTAATTTGATCGCCTTATTTTGAATGTCTTGCAGCTTCGCGATGTGTGTATCTGCTGCACCCCCCCACGCTAGTATACCATATTTCAATCTTGACTCTATAAGAGCGTGGTACACTTGTTTTTGCACGCAGTGTGAGGACTTATGCTTCAGATAAGAGAGTGCAAACAGGGATCCTTTCAGCTTCTTCCGCAGATCGTTTATGTGTGGTTCCCATATAAAATGACTGTCGATCGTTACACCCAGATATTTGTACGTATCCACGACATCTATAACCTGACAGTTTCTTGGGTCGGTGCAGTTGAATGTTTTGATATTTATTTCGGACTTTGGGTACTGTGGGCTACGGATATGCAATAATTTTGTTTTTGCCGCATTTATTACTAGTCCATTATCGTGACACCATTTCCCTGCTTCGTCAAACTCTGCCTGCATTATCCTGGTTGCTTCTACGATAGATTTGTGGCAAACAACAATCGCCGTGTCATCTGCATATGCGAAGGGAGAGCTCATCTTAAGCGAGTTTAGTAGCTCGTTGGTGTATAATATGAACAGTAAGGGGCCAAGCTTAGAGCCTTGTGGGACTCCATACTGAACTGTGTTGGCTTTGCTGTAGTCGCCTTGAATTCCGACGCGGAATGTTCTCGTTTTAAGATAATCTCTCAACCAATCCGCCAGTCTCCCTCTAATTCCTAATCTTTGCAGTGCATCGATAAGTTTATGGTGGTCGAGGGTATCAAATGCTTTGCTTAAGTCTAAGAAAAGCACCAAGATGTGGTGACTTTTGTTGAGGCTTGTATTAATTAAACTCGTAAAATCGCCGAGAAGTCGATTGGTGCTTATCAATAAATTCCCATATTCGATCTGCAATGATTTGCTCCAAGATCTTTTCTATCACCGGCAATATTGCAATCGGGCGATAGTTCGCTATCTCGTGTTTGGCTCCTCCCTTGTAGATAGGTCTAACAAGTGCCTCTTTGAGCTTTTTTGGAATCTTGGACGCATTCAAACTCATGTTGATAAGATTCGTGATTATGGGCGTAAAGACATCGGCATTTGATCTTATGCCTATTGCCCTAATCCTATCTATTCCAGGTGACTTTTGGATATTGAGTGAGCTATATATATGATTTGTTACTTCCGCACTGTCTGTATCTCTCAAGTAGATTGTGTCCCGTAAAAAAGTGTTATGGTGACTGGATGTTACTTTGGTACATACGTGGATTATTGATGCTGCCTGCTGTGAAAATGAGCTCGCAAATTTATCTGCCAGACCGATAACATTCGTATTGGGGGAGAAGTTTTTTACAATTGTTTCGTCTATCGATGGTTTCCCTCGTCCCAGAACTTCATTGATGAGCGCCCAAGTTTTTTTCGGATCACACTTTACTTGCTCGAACTTTCTTTTGTAGTATTGTTCCCGGCTTCTACATATTTTTTGTTGACTTGGTTGCGTAATCTTTTGTATTCGGTTTCATATGATATGTTGGTTCGATTATTCTTCCACCTGCGATATAGTCTATCTTTTTCTTTGCAGCTCTCTAAGATGTCCCTTGTAATCCAGTCGGGACTTTTCCTTCGAGTTTTCGTATATATCGCCCATTTTTTTAGCTAGTTCATCAAAAAGAGTTTCTATGTCCGTTTCCTCTAACATCGCGCTCCAGTTGATAGCTCAAATCAGTTCATTTACTTTTGTAGTTCTAATATACGATTCCAGGTTGAGCATTTCTTGCTGCACACGCATCGTAGATACCGTAGATAGTGCTGTAGTGATCTGATATATTGCTTTGAACTGTAGCCGAAAATATTTTAGCCTGTGATAGGTTAACCAATATATGATCGATCAAAGTACAGCTCCCTCTATTTAGATCTATTCGCGTCGTGTCTTTAATGACATTGTGCAATCCATTCGCAGCCAGCATTTCCTGATAGCTAAGGACGTAATTGTTCGTACTATCTTTGATATTTATGTTCATATCGCCCAAAATTATTACATCATCATTTGCTTCTTTTATGTTCGTAATTTTCTGTAATTCGCCAATGAATTCTTATTCAGACTGATTCGGAGGTCTATAAATTCCAGAGACTATTTTCTTTTTTCTATTTGAATTAATTTTCACGGTTAAATTTTCATAATTCATTCATTAATTTCACAGCCCATTCAGCTGTAAAATTGCCATTGAATATGCAAAGAAACGAAACTCCGACCTGCAACATTTCCAAGAATTCGGCAATGACAAAGGTTTTGCAGCAATGTAAACTGCTGGGATGAATGCACGATTGCGGATAAAAAATCTTTACTTACTTACTTACTTATCAGGCCTGCGATCCATGGAGGATCTGAGCCTGAGCTATAGCTGCCTTCCATCCTTGACGGTCCCGGGCACGCTGCTTCCAGTTGTCAAGACCAAGATGTCCTACATCCGCCATTAGTTGGTCTTTATACCGGAGGTTCGGTCTTCCTCTTCTTCTCGAACCAGGAGGCTCGGAGTCGAAGACCCTCTTAGCTGGAGCGTTGATGTCCATGCGCTCGATGTGGCCGAGCCAGTGTAGTCGACGGATCCTTGCCTTCCGGACTACATCCACATCTTGGTACAGCTCGTAGAGTTCGCGGTTGTGTCTTCTTCTCCATTCACCTTCCTCACAGTACTTACTTACTTAACGGGCGCTACAGTTCGGGGTGAACCTGGGCCTCAACCAACATGCCTCTCCACCTAGCACGATCTTTCGCTAGTCTTTTCCAATGCCGCACGCCCAGTTGGTTGAGGTCCCCTTCCACCTGTGCGCGCCACCTTAGGTGCAGCCGTCCTCTATTTCTTCGTCCCTCGGGGTTGGATTCAAAGACTCTACGGGCTGGAGCTGTGGTGTCCATTCGCTCTACATGGCCTAGCCATCTTAGGCGTTGGATCCGTAGACGCCTGACCAGACTCATGTCGCTGTACAACCCGTACAGTTCGTGATTGAATCTTCTCCTCCAACCCTCCTCTGTGTTTATGGGACCGAAAATCGAACGCAGAATCTTTCTCTCGAAACGACCAAGGATTTCCTCATCCGCTTTAGATAAAGTCCATGTTTCTGCGCCGTATAACAGGACCGGGATAATTAAGGTCTTATATAAGGTCAACTTGGTCGTACGAGAGAGGGCTCTACTTCTCAGTTGCCTCTTGAGCCCAAAGAAGCAGCGGTTGGCAAGAGTAATTCTGCGCTTGATTTCGAAACTGGTGTCGTTGTTCCAAGTCACCGCGGAGCCGAGGTATATGAAGTCCTTAACTACCTCGAACTTATATCTGCCAATATGCACGTTCTGTCCAAGACGTCGGTGGTAAATGTCCTTTTTCGATGACAGCAGATATTTAGTCTTGCCCTCATTAACTGCCAAACCAATTTTTGCCGCCTCCATCTCAATACTCGCAAACGCCTCACTGACATCTCGCTGCGATCTACCTATTATGTCAATGTCGTCGGCGTATGCAAGGAGTTGCGAGGATTTGAAGTAGATTGTGCCTCTTGTATTGGCCTGTGATTTTTGCACAATCATTTCCAATACGATGTTGAAGAAATCACACGACAGCGCATTGCCCTGCCTAAATCCTTTTTTGACATCAAAACTATCGGTAAGGTGCTCACCGATTCGGATGGAGCAGCGAGCATTTTCCAAGGTCATCCTGCATAGTCTGACGAGCTTCGCAGGGATGTCAAAAGTCAACATGGCGTTATATGTATAGCTCGTCTCTAATTACGCTGTCGTATGCGGCCTTGAAGTCGACGAATAGATGGTGCGTATCGACTTGAAACTCATTGGTTTTCTCCAGGATCTGCCGTAGTGTGAAGATTTGATCGATGGTGGACTTCCCTGGCCTGAAGCCACACTGATAAGGACCTATCAGCTTGTTTACGAATGGCTTCAGGCGTTCACACAAAACGGCAGCGAAGATCTTGTATGCGACATTAAGGAGACTTATTCCTCTATAGTTGGCGCAGTCAAAGGGATCTCCTTTTTTGTGGATCGGGCAAACAATGCTGAGACTCCATTCCTCGGGCATGCTTTCCTCTGACCATATCTTACAGATGAGCCGGTGCATGCTCCTAACCAGCTCACCCCCAGCCGCTTTGAAGAGCTCAGCAGACAGTCCATCTGCGCCAGCAGCCTTATTCGACTTGAGTTTCGACATGGCAATCTCAACTTCGTCGAGGTCAGGGAGACGGAATTCTCTGCGATCTTCGTCGTTAAAAAATGGATCATTCTGCCTGACGGCGGTATGTTGGTTGTCATCGCCGTTATACAGTCTGCAGAAGTGGTTTTTCCAAATTCTCAGCATCGACTGCGATTCTACTACTAGGTGTCCGTTCTCATCCTTACAGGCCTCCGTTCGGGCTTTATAGCCTTGAGACATTCGTTTTATCCGCTGATAAAATCTTCGAACGTCGTGCCTGCAGTAGCACCTCTCCAAGTTTTCAATCGCCCGCTTCTCGTGCTCTTTCTTTTTTCTCTTGAGAAGCTTATGTTCCTCCCTTCTTTAAAGCTCGTAGAGCTCACGAGCCGCTCTTGTTTTTTTGTGTAGTGAGGCTTTGTATGCCTCCTGCTTTTCCGCATGAATCCTTCTACACTCGTCATCGAACCAGGTGTTTCGTCGTGGTGGAGCTTTAAGGCCCAGCACTTCCGTTGCTGTGCTCTTCAGGGCTTGTTTGCACAGGCTCCATTGTTGCTCTACTGACTGAGTGGAGGATTGAGGTGTATCGGAGAGCTTAAGGGAGACGCGGTTGGCAAAAGCACTGGCGATCTCCGGCGATAGTAGCTTTCCGACGTCATAGCTTGGTGTTCTAACTCTACTCCGCGGTGTTCGTGTTATGCGCTGACGTATCTTGGCTACTACAAGATAGTGGTCTGAATCGATGTTCGCTCCTCGGAAAGTGCGAACATCAAGAATAGTGGAGGAGTGTCTGACGTCAATCGCGATGTGGTCAATCTGGTTGGTGACTGATTGATCTGGCGACCGCCAGGTGCCTTTGTGTATATCGAGGTGGGAAAATCGTGTGCTGGCTACAAGAAGATTTCGCCCCGTTGCAAGGTCGATCAGCCTATGTCCGTTATCGGATGTGGTGTCATGTAGGCTGTGTTTGCCGATGACCCGCTCAAAGATGCTTTCTTTACCCAGCTTAGCGTTAAAATCTCCTAGTATGATTTTGGTATCATAGCTGGGGCATTTGGTATATGTTCTGTCTAGGAGATCAAAGAAATCATCTTTGATTGAGTCATCCTTGTCTTCCGTGGGGGCATGGACGCATATGAGGCTGATGTTACAGAAATTTGCCTTGATGCGGATCGTTATGAGGCGTTCACTCACATACTGGAAACTTAGGACTTTATGTCTTAGTCCACCTCTAACAACAAATCCGCATCCAAATAGTCTCTGTCCTCTCTCCCTATAGCAGTCACCGTAGTAAATGTCGCAGTTTTTCATCCGCTTTTTACCCGGTCCATTCCATCGCATTTCCTGGATGGCGGTTATGTCCGCTTTATAGCGGTCTAGGGCGTCCGCAAGTTGTTCGGCCGCACGTGGTCTGTTTAGGGACCTAACATTCCACGTACAGAACCGAAGGTCCTTGTTTGTTTTTTGTTTTCTCATAGGGTCGTCAACATAGATCCGTTCCGTTTTATTATCCGAGGCTGTTTTATGTTTCTGAGCAATTAGTGGTTGTACGGTTATGGTTCGCTAGACCATAGCCCAACCGACACTAATCCTGTTTGGTGGCGCAGGATACTCGCCATTCGGCCTCTTCCGTCAGTAATTTCCCTTTTAAGGAAATTTCCAGATGGCACCACGAGGAGGTGGAAGTAGGGCCTGACTAGCAGAGCTGCAAGATGTTCGGCTGCAGAGGCTCTTACTCGCTTTTTTGTCGGACCAGCATCCGTCGGCAGATGCTACCCCTACGAGGCCTTTGCTAGTCCTTCACCATCCCCTTCCTCACAGAACGGACCAAATATCCGGCGCAGAATTTTTCTTTCGAAAGAACCCAAAATCAGCTCCGCTGTCCTGCTTATCGTCCAGCTTTCGGCTCCGTACAGTAAGACTGGCAGAATGAGCGTTTTGTAAAGCATGACTTTGGTCTTTCGAGTGAGGAGTTTTGACCCCAGTTGTTTGGACAAGCCGAAGTAGCAGCGGTTGCCAAGGGCGATTCTACGCCGGATCTCCACTGTGGTGTCATTTGTGGAATTTACGTTTGCCCCGAGGTAGACAAACTCCTTAACTACCTCGAAATTGTAGCTGTCAATTGTTATGTTTTGTCCCAGGTGGTAAGCGACGGATTGGTTTTTGCTTGACAGCATGTATTTCGTTTTGTCCTCATTGATCTTAAGACCAATTCGTTACGCCTGTTCTTCAATCGCCGTGAATGCTTCCACAATGAAATCTTTAGAGACTTTAAATAGAACCTTAAGAGATCTACGGAACAACCAAAACCAATTTGGTGACGCAAAGATTTTATTATCAGGAGATTTCCGCCAAACATTGCCAGTGGTTCCACGTTCAACGCAATCTGACGAACTGAATGCATGTTTCAAGTCCTCCAATTTGTGGAAACATGTCAAGGTATTAAATTTAAGCAAGAATATGCGTGTCATGTTGCAAAATGACCAATCTGGAGACATATTCTCTAAACAACTCATTGATATTGGTAATGGCAAATTTTCTATAGATGTGCTGACTGGCTGCATCACCTTTCCCGAGAGTATTTGCCAGTTAACGCAATCAAAGGCTGAACTCATTCAATAAGTGTTTCCAAATGTTGCTCAACATTACTGATTCCATGATTGGTTGAGCGAACGAGCTAGACTAGCTGCCAAAAACACTTACATAAATGAATTAAATTTCAAAATTCAAGATGACATTCCTGGCGAAATGAGGACATATATGTACATCAGTTGATACGGCAATTAATGAAGATGATGTCGTGAACTATCCACCGCAATTTTTAAACTCACTTGATTTGCAAGGATTGCTGTTTCATAATCTTCAATTAAAGGTTGGATCTGTAGTTATAATGTTGCGAAATATCAACCAACCGCAACTTTGTAACGGCACACGATTAGCGATAAAAAAAATGACTGAATAACGTATTAGAAGCATTCATATTAAAAGGAAAGTATAAAGGAGAAGACGTTTTGATACCCCTCATCCCAATGATTCCACTGACGTACCATTCGAGTTTAAACAACTACAGTTTCCAGTACGGCTCGCTTTCGCTATGACTATAAACAAATCCCAGGGGCAGTCAATAAGTATTTGTGGTATTAATCTAGAAAACCCGTGTTTCTCGCATGGTCAATTGTATGTTGCCTTTTCCCGTGTTGGAAAACCATCTGCTCTGTTTGTTTACGCGCCAGGTAATCAAACAAAAAATATCGTGTACCATCAAGTACTACAATAAGAATGAAACCTAATTTAGAATAAGTAAAAATAAAATGAAATATAATAAGTAGGTATCATAATAAGAAATCGAAATTGTAATTTTCATTGTGATTTTTTAGTGACTATTAAAAGAATTTTAAATGTTTTGTAATTTTTATTTTTTGACATTATGTAATTGTTGATTTATCAAATTTCTTTTTCCTTTTTTTATCTTACTAGCTGACCCGGTGTTCCGAATAGCAGAATGGGTATTAAAAAAAAAAAAATAAAAAATTAAAGAATCGACTGTTAGGCGGTACGAAGTTCGCCGGGTCAGCTAGCTAAGCAATTTTTTTTTCTTTTTTTTTTTTTTGAGACTCGCGCAGGTCCAAGAGTTTTTTTTTTTTTATATTCTCTTATGATGTGTTTTTAGACACACAACCTGAACGGAGTGCAGTGGTTTGGGTCGTTGATGTTCGTTCACTACTCTCAGGGGTGGTTGTCCTAGACCTAGATAGGACGAGAGCCGACCAAATTCCGCGTTGGTTATAGTCCGTAGTAATTCGTTCGAGAACTTTTAGTATTGCATACGCAGAGGATGAATTCGGGTTGACCATATACTGTGAGTGTTATGCCTGCAGCAGTACGTCTGGTCACTTTCCACTCACAACTGCGTTGCATACTTTTTGTCCGTATTGGAATTACTTTTTCTTGGCTACGAAGCGAATTTGAACCATAGACCTTTCGCTCGGCGGTCGATGATGTTAATCAATAAAATTGATTGTAGACAATTTCATGGATTTAAACAATAATGAGGGCGCCGTGGCGCGGTGGTTAGTGTGTTGGACTCTGGGAAAAGATGAGCGAGTTCGGATCCCGATAACACCAACGCCATCGAATGTTTATTTCGCCACGTTCCTCCTCGGCGGGGTACTGGCAAAACCCCCCATAGTAAACTTGCCATGAAAAAGCTTCTTGACTCACGCCGTTCGGAATCGGCATTAAACTGTAGGTCCCTTTCACCTGTGTGAAAAATAAATCACACACAATATGGGTGATTGAGAGAAGCTTGGCTCTGGCCCTTCATGGGCTGTAACGCCACCAAAGAAGAAAGAAGAAGAAGACAAATACTTTAATGTTTCTTTACCCGCGTTGATATTACATATGTGTATATGTATGTACATATGTACGAATGGGTTTTTATGAATGACGAAGAATTTTGAGGGGGGCGAGCACAGGTCCAGCTAGTTTTCTATAAAGTCTAATTTAGAAACTTTCAGCAATCGAAATTGTACACGCACGTGAGCAGTTTATGAGCAATAGATTGTTAATGAGCGCATATGAGTGCGCGTTTCCTTACCCTGGGTTACATGGAGCGGAAGCAAATAGGCGGCTTGATGCCAACAACACGCGGTGTTTCCAAGTGGTTCCCCATCTAAGTACTGACCGCACCCGATGCTGGTTGATTGCGGTGATCGGACGAGAACCGATAGATTACCCATTATTCGTCTAAGAAAAACAAAACGGTATTATAATCTGTCCATTTGTTCAGGAGTTACGATGCCACGGACAGACACAAAGACACCTCAAACTTATAACACCCCTCTTTTTGCGTCGGCGGCGGTTAAAAATGAAAAAAAAAAAAAAAAATAAATGAAATGGGTGTTTCCATTTTTCCCACTGGGAAGTTAGTCGTGTGGGGCCTTACGGGTACTTACAAACCGAATCACAAAACACGCTCGGTTTTTAATAGTTCATGTTACCGCGAGTCTTCTGTAATTTAAAAGTAATTTAAAAAAAAGTCTCTTAAATCGAAGTGCCTCTTGTGATTACGTACTTCAAGTTTACTGCCTTATTTATTGCTACATAAAACCCCGTTAAGGAAGAAGGATATCCATGCGAAATCTGTCATTCCCTATTCAAACCTGAATGTCCTGAAATAATTCACATTTCCAACTCAGTTAGATTCTTTTTACACTTAAAGCTAGTCGGGGATTAAAAGAATGGAAGAGAGGGATGAAAAGAGAATATTGTACATATGTATACATACCATATTGTACCATCAATGGTAGCGTTCTTTATGGTTGGACAAACAGCTTTTCCATCGGTTAATAAGCCGAGGTCAAATAATTGCTTCCTTCCTCACTCAGAGATCCCTTCACCTACTCTATTTCCTTGGTTGGATGGTCTGTTTTCATTGAAACGTCGTCACCCTTTTTCGTTCGGCCTTTGTTTCTTGCTGCTACTCGCCCTCAATTAGTTGGTTCAGTTACTTGAGGTTACTTGGAAACTCCTGTCCCACTTCGTAAATTTCCATCCTCTCCACGTCCTACAAGTCATGTGTATGCATACAGAGGCCTTCACTCTATATGCCATATTTCTTTGGTCGTTAGGGTAAATTGTAATTTAATGGAAAAGCTAGCGCTGGATTTACACCCCTCGTAGTTGCTATAGTCTTAGCTCTCACTGAGAACGACGCCGATCTTACTACACCATTCTTGTTGCTGTATAGGCTATTCCTACAACACAAATATGCAAGTGTCCACCTAGAGGGGTTGTACCTGACCTTCCCTAAAAAACGAGAAAACAAACTTCGCTTGTTGACTTCTAAAGTGGCTGCATAAGTATGCGGACATCTGCAACAGGGAGTTCTTTCGAGCAGTACTTTTCAACGAGTACTGCAGGAAAAAAATTATTTATTTTTTCTCTCGCTGATGTTCTTCGCACTTTTATGGAACGGCAAGCAACGCCAGGGCTGAAAAACGTAAAATGACAAAATGGTGTTAATGAACTACGGAGTGGTTCTTATGGAATATTCAGCAATTTGAAAGAGTTAGGTACTGTGCAAGCCAGCACTGCCAAGGATGGTGTACAAGTGCATATTGTTCCCAATAATCTGTTAAATAACTTTCGAAATAAAAACATATTCTTCCTTTGTGTTTGGTTTTAAAGTGCATTTGGGCACTTGAAGCAAGGACAACGTGGTTCTTTTCTTTTGTTTCTGCTCACAAACGTGTTAAGAGCTTTTAGCATGTAATTTTGTTTGGGGCATTGAAATAGAGTTATGTCGAAAGCTAGTAAGTTTTGAGTTCAACAGATATTTAGTCATTCGCGAATTTTTTTTTTAGTGGTGTCTAGTGCGGGGGACACCACCTTGGTCTTGAACAAATGTACGATGTATGTGCAGCACCGACGAGCAGAGTCGTGAAGTGCAGGTCTTTCGCCGGCCTTGCAAAAACAGAATGTACCGTAGATGTTAGCCCTTACGACAGCGAGATTTGTTATGTGCTAGTTATGATTTCACATCGAGCTGTTGGAAGCGGCACTTTTTAGGGTTCCGTACCCAAAGGGTAACACGGGACCCTATTACTAAGTCTTCGCTGTCCGTCCGTCCGTCTGTCACCAGGCTGTATCTCATGAACCGTAATAGTTAGACAGTTGAAATTTCACAGATGATGTATTTCTGTTGCCGCTATAACAACAAATACAAAAATAAAATGAATATTTAAGGGGGGTTCCCATACAGCAGAAATGATTTTCATCCAAAAAATCCCCTTGGTCACAAACTGACCTAAAGCGCGGTTTACATAGAACGATTTGTCGTTGCGATTTGCTTGACGGCCAAATAATGCGTGGCGTTCACACCATACAACTTGCTTGACCCACTTCACTTGCGATAGAAATTTCGAAGTATTAACATCGCGGCGCATGTTCTGGTTACAGAGATGATTATTGATGAAATACTCGAAAATGAAGAAAAAAAGCGAATGTGGATTAAACCATGGGTCGGTAAACGTAATAATTTCTCATCGGTAACTGTTAAGAGAAGCCATCAAAAACATAACTTGTAAAAAAATCAAGTCTCGCAACTCAGTTCTTCTACCGTAAAAAGTTGGGAGATCCATGTAATACCAAGTCGGTTAATTTATTCAGTCTCTACTTAAAGAGACCTTCTGTCTTAAGTTATTACGTAAATAGCTAACTTAACAATATCTCATAGTGACCTAAACAATATTAATATACATTCGTTGGCGACTGATTGAAAAACTCAAAACATTTTTGATATTGCATGACCATTATCATGCTGATTGATGTGTGTAAGGGTTGGATTGACCAAATAAGCTTATTGTGTGTCGTGCAGGTGTGGAGTTGCGAGCGTGGAATGTGATGTCTGTCGGGAGCGGAGTGAACTGATTCCTTTTTTTTTTAACCACTGTTTCATCTAAATTCTCTCATTTTTTTGCCATTCTCTTCTTCCTCTTTACATAAGATGCCAGAATAACGTACGCAATACAGTTGTCCGAATCACTCGTCGCACGTCCGTACACGACCGAAATTCACTAAATTTTACTAGAAATTTGCTTTAATCGATTGAGCTGTGGAAGGGATAGAGTCAATCCACACAGACATGATGCATGACGTCAACTGATTGATCGTGTAAGGGCCACTTTAGGGTTTTCATGATCGGTCAGTCAGTCAGTCTGTCAGTCTGACTGGTTATAGTTCTTAAACTAAACAAATTGAATGAAAGCAATGCTTGCTTGGTTACATGCTTCTAGTTTTATCCACTACGAAGTTATAGGGGGCCGAAAATGGCCTGACATGGTTCGAGAAAAGGATGGTACGGCCGTGCCGCTTATTTGCTCGACTTGGCGGGGCCACTTCCGTGCCCCTAGATTTCACGAAAATTTTTCAGAGGATTTTCGTAAATATTTGCGAACTGATAGTAACGTATGATGAGTTACTGAGAACTCATATGAAAAAATCAAACCAAAATTATTTTTCTTTGTTTGAATTCATATGTATCGTTCATTCCGCTCAAAGTTGGTGTTGATTCTCTGAACGCACAAGCAAAAGTGAAAAAATGCTCTAAAGTTGTACGATAACTGTTCACGCCTAACGACAAGTCGTTCAAGCAAGCAAAAAGTTGGAAATTTTCTTCCTGACTACAAATCGTATCGACTTGTAGCTAGAGCGTTCACATTGGTCGTGCATACACAATTTTTCGTTCAACCACGGTTGTCAAGCAAATTGCGACGACAAATTGTTCAATGTAAACCGCGCTTAAGGTTAGTCGACAATATCCCACAACCAGTAGCAAACTTGCCAGCTTTGATCCCTTTTGTATCTTTGATGTATTAATCCTAGCTGCAACCCTTTTTTCTATAATTACGAACAACCAATAATAAATACCCATTAAGCTTTGATGATCCCTATTGTGTCACTGCTAAGTTAATCTCCTTACTGCAAACTCTTTCGTACAATTGCTATTCCCCTCCTTTTCCATCCTGATGGGTTAAGATATCAAATGTTGCAACAAATTCAATTGTTGTGAAATTAACTTTCGATCATATCCCACAACCAATAAAACACTTCGAAGCATTGATCCCTATTGTGTCCTTGATATATTAATCCTAGCTGCAAACCTTATTCCCATAATTATTGTTATTCACTTTTTCACATACTTGCTGTCAAGTAAGATAATTGATTTGAATTCAATGGACACTTTGATGATCAACTATCTCATCATGGAGATTTTTAATCATCAAAGTAATATGCCTATAACTTGCCTGCAACCAAGATCTGTCACCATGCAAAAAATCATTTCAAACGGGTCAGCCGTTTTATATGATCACTGATGAAGTAACATACAACGTCCTTTCATATTTTTATCTACAGATAGAACGGAACCCTTCGTGCGCGAGTCCGACTCGCACTTGGCCGGTTTTTTGATTTTATTTTTATTGTTTTTATTTTAATTTATTTTTTTCCTTTATTTTTAATTTTATATTAACATTTTTTCTTATTTATATTTAATTTTATATTAACATTTTTTTATTTATATTTAATTTTTTATTTTTTACCCGCAATTCACATTTTCGCTGTGTTTTTTAATTTACGTATTTAGAATTCTTGTTTTCTCTGTCGGGCACTTGCGTCCATGCTCAGCGGCTTCCCAGAGTGTCTCCAACTGACAGCGGACTTCAGAAGTTCTCAATTGTACGAATAGTTCAACTTGACACACAAAGTTGGATCTGACCTAATGAGTACTATAAAGTTGAACAATACTTTCCTGATTAGGATATGGTTTTACTTATTTGCCCCGAAAATGGGACTCCTATTGACGTTTAAAGTACCTTTGGTTTAGGTCACTTTGAAAGTATTGTTGAAACCATTCGTAGTGCAGTGAGGAATACTGCATTCATATGAGGGATTCGTGCCTCAATTACATATGTACATATATTACCGGACAAAGAGATTTTCTTTCTGTGTTCTCTAGCAATACTGTGTCGCAGAAACATCTACTTTATTTTTATGTAGGTACTTGGTAACCACAAAGAAATCCAAAGGAACTTTTCTTCAGAGGGGACGGCTACTGTTTTGAGTTACCCCTATGTACCAGTTCGTACTTACCCCTAGGATGAAAATAACGACTTGTGTCACTTTTAAACAATAAGGAACTTTTGAATTTTATAGTGCAATGATGACAAAGAAACCTTATAAACATATAAGAGGTTGGGAGTACCTACATCGGCCAGTTCCTTTGAAGAAGCTTTTAGAGTTAGTGGCACCATACCGTAGTATGGGTATATCTACTGTATTTAAGGTAGGAATCTATTTTTTTAGCCTAATTATAGCGAAATTGTTAGTCACCGGGCATAAAAAAGTTATGTCACGGATCGAACTCGAACTGTGAATGTTCGAGTATTTCGAGATGCGAAATATAAGTTGCAACATTCCGACATGTTTCTTTCGAAAAAAACCAACCCAATTCCAAATCCAATGGGTTGTTTATGATTCAGCAACAAAACACTTTTGCTGAAAAATTAACGGATCGATTAAATCACCAAGCTCAATGCTGTCAATGGCAGCAACGTACTACAACGAGACGAAATCATTTGGGAATTAAAAATGAACTCCGCGCATAAAGCTATTGACAGAGAGTGCGCTCAGAGAGAACATTCATCAAAACACAAGAACTATCAATATCGATCGGATGGTAAATGACTAGTAAGGGCATCGTAGGGGTAGCATCTGCCGACGGATGCTGGTCCGGCAAAAAGCGAGTAAGAGCCTCTACAGCCGAACACCCTGCAGTTCTGTACCATCTGGAAATTTCCTTACAAGGGAAATTACTGAGGAAGCCGAATGGCAAGTAAAAAATGGAGCGGACCTATGTATGTTGACGATCCTTTTGTGAAACAAAAATGTACAAGGACCTTCAGTTCTTTACATGGAATGTTTAGTCCCTAAACAGACCATGTGCGGCCAAACAACTTGCGGACGCCCTAGACCGCTTAAAACCGGAACAACCGCCATCTAGTAAATGCGGTGAAATGCACCGAGTAAAAAAGGGGGATGAAAAACTGTGACATCTACTACGGGGACTGCTATAGGGAGAGGAGACAGAGACTATTTGGACGCGGGTTTGTTGTTAGAAGTGGACTCAGGCATAAAATTCTAAGCTTTCAGTATGTGAGTGAATGCCTCATAATGATCCGCATCAAGGCAAAATTCTGTAATAACAGCCTCATATGTGTCCATCGCCCCACGGAAGACAAGGGTGACTCCATCTTAGATGCTTTCTTCGATCTCCTAGACAGAACATGCAGTGTCCACTGTTTTCAATTAATATCCACGGTAATCACTAGTGTGTGATGTGTCAGAGTGAATAGACGTATTAGTATACTGCTCCCAATTTTCTTTGATTGCGTTGAAATAAACTCAAAGTAAACCATATAGTGACTTTGGACGCGAGATAATTTCCGCCACTGAGTTTTGTATTGCATTCAGTTTTCCGATCGAATAGATTAATAGTGAAAATGTATTTTAACACGCGTAATAAAGCTGCCCAGAATGCACAGCAAAAAAATACTCCAATCAAAACAAACAC
The DNA here is from genome assembly GCA_951905685.1 of Eumerus sabulonum. NCBI lineage: Eukaryota > Metazoa > Arthropoda > Insecta > Diptera > Syrphidae > Eumerus > Eumerus sabulonum. The sequence continues at coordinate 39,152,945 of OX645062.1, read as the reverse complement.
CGATGAGGTCGATGGACTTTGGAGCCGAATCGATCAGCGGCTTGCGGCACTCTCGGAGGAATTTAACATGAGAGTCTCGAAACTCGCCGCTACCCAGGAATGCATTCTTGCCAAGGTCAGTGCAATTGAAGTGAACATACTGGGTAAAATCGACGAGCTGCAAATCCGCTGCAAAGAGCTGTAATCCCGCATTGACTCTCTGGAGCGAACAACAACAAGTGCTGACGCTGTATTGGTAGGAGTGCCAGCAGTTGACGATGAAAATCTCACGGAGGTCTTTGGTAAAATCTGCTCTGCTCTCAACATGACCACTCCACCAATGAAAAAAATCTTCCGGGTTCGACCTGTTGCCTCTAAGGGAAAATCTAGTTCGTACGATGGCACTGTCATTTTGAAATTCGCTGACCCCTACGACAAAAAAAACCTTGTGAGAAACTGCGTAGATCGCTTCAAACAAAATAAGAGAGGTCTGACTCTTAGTGACATTGGTATGAACTCCACCCAAAGAATCTACATCAATGAGAGCCTAACCAAAGTGAATTATTTGCTGCAACGGAGCGCTCTTAAGCTTAAGTTGGCGAAGAAAATATTTATTTATTTATTTATTAGAATATTAATACAATTACTAAAAATTGTAACTAATACAGAGGTAAGAGCAACTAGCAGCATAGGCTTTCGGCTCTGCACGAAGAAAATATTCACCGTCCATACCAACAACGGACTTGTTTACGTGCGCACTCTGAGCGGTGAGTCCCTACTCATCACAAGCAAAGAGGATTTGGAGAGGTTACAGCAACAGCAATGTGTATTGCGCTGATCATTGCCTACTCTGCTACTGCTCTGTTTAGCTCTTCAAGTTTTTCTCTTTCATTTTCTTCACTCTTACATATTTATCTATTTTTAACAACCTTATATTTTTTTACATTGTACTATTTTCGTTTCCTTTTATATTCTCAATTGATTTTTATCTAATCTGCCTGTATTATCATCCTTTCATGGAAGCCGACCATTCATTATTAATTATTTTTAAAAGCCTATTGTTGTTTATAACTACTGTTTATTTTCACCTTACTGCTCGCCCTCTCTCCGCTCCCACCCCCCCAACAGGTTTTCCGTTTGTGAATGTTTCGCGAAATTGATAATTCGTTGGGAAAGTACTCTGCTCCAGAGGGTAACTGCATTAAAACAACAAAGACGCTGCTAAACATAATAAATAATAACAATAAGGGGGTTCGCATGTGTCACATTAACGTACAGAGCATTGTGAACAAAATTGATGAGGTACGCCTGCTTTTTGGAGATGAATCTATGGATTTTATTTGTCTATCCGAAACTTGGTTAAAGCCGGAAATGTGTTCAGACCTTTTCAAATTGAATGGGTACACAATGTATCGTTCCGATAGGATTTGTAGCCCTGGTGGGGGTGCTGCAATATACGCCAAAAAACATTTCAAGGTAAAAGTAGTCAGCCAGTCATCAGAGACAGATGATATCGAATATATTTTTGCAGAGGTGTCAGTGCATGGTGCAAAAATACTAATAGGAACTATGTACATGGCACCTAATGTTGCGTGTTATACAAAAGTAAGGAATTTGCTTGAGGAGTTCGGATCTTCTTATCAAAAAGTTGTTTTGTGTGGTGATCTTAATTTAGATATCTTAAGAGGCAAAAAAACACCTCGTTGATACTGTTAAGTCATTGGGTTTTCATTTTGCGAATGACGTTCACCCCACTCATTTCGCACATAATAAAACAGCATCACTACTTGATGTCTTCCTTTCATCACAGACAGACATAACCGCCCACTATGACCAAATCCCATCCCCTGGTTTCTCATACCACGATATTATAATTTTAACTTTGAATGTCGTCCCTCCATGTACTAATGAAGCGTTTGTTAATTTTCGTCACTTCTCATCTGTTAATGTCAATAAGTTGTTTGCAGATTGTTGTAGTCTTAACTGGTCGCCACTGTATTGTACGTCAGATGTAAATTTTCAACTTTCGGTGTTTAAAAACAATATTGACTACTTACTTGACAATCATGTACCCGTTAAGACGAAAAAAGTGAGAAATCCCAGTATTCCTTGGCTTACCCAAGAGATTCAGGACATGATACGAAAACGCAATCTGTTGTATTACAGATGGCGTAGATACAAATGCTCTTTCATGTACAATGTTTATCGACAAATGAGAAATCATGTTACGTGTCTGATCCGTAGAAGCAAGTGTCAGTATTATCAAGCTAAATTTGACTCCAATAAGTCAAGTGCTGCATTCTGGAAATCCACAAAGCAAATTGGCCTAACTAAAAGTGAGCCGGTCCGTACTGGTGTCGACGTTAATGAGCTCAATAAAAAGTTTGTAAGCAGTGCACCTGCAAATAAAGATCCTATCGACTTTTCCTTCTTTGGGGGCGAAACAACAAACACCGGAACTTCGCAATCCTTCTCTTTTCAGTGTGTTGATGAAATCACAGTTGGTGAGGCCATCCTTGCCGTTAAATCAAATTCTGTAGGGCTTGACGAAATCCACCCCAAATTCGTGAAAATTTTGTTACCTGTTGTACTTAAACACCTCACGCATATTTTCAACACAGTAATAACAACAGGTATTTTCCCCTCGATATGGAAGCAAGCAAAAATTTTGCCCATACCAAAATCGCACTCTCAGGGAAACCACGATTTTAGACCCATTGCTATTCTTCCGTTCCTAAGTAAAGTTTTTGAAAAAGTGATCTGCAATCAAATTAAACTTTTCCTCGATAAAACTAAATTAATCGACAATAACCATTCAGGCTTTAGACAAAAGCATAACTGCATCACTACATTACTTAAGGTTTCTGATGACGTAAGAGCTGGTATTGATGAAGATATGATTTCTCTAATCATATTCTTAGATTTCTCGAAAGCCTTTGATTCAGTAAGCCACCCTATACTTCTGTACAAGTTAAAGAATCAATTCGCCTTTGATCGTTATGCGTGTCAACTTGTAGGTTCATATCTTCAAGATAGGAATCAAACCGTCTACTATGACGACAAAATTTCTACATGTCTACCCCTTACGTCAGGTGTATCCCAAGGATACGTTCTGGGACCTCTCCTTTTTACCGTCTTCATAAATGACATCCATAAACAGATACGAAATTGTGACTACCATATTTATGCCGACGATGTCCAGTTATATAAAAAGTTTACTAAGTCAGATGTTTCATCAAATGTGAGTGTCATTAACTCGGATTTAAATCACATCTATCTATGGTCACAGCACAACCGTTTGAGTCTTAATCCATCTAAAACCAAGGCACTTAGAATAGATAAAACCCATTTAGAGTTACCTCCCATCAATGTTGTAATCAATAATGAAACAATCCATTTTGTTGACAAAATAAAAAATCTGGGAGTGTACTTCAATCATAAGCTCGACTGGAATGATCATATAAACTTTATTGTTTCAAAAATATATGGCATCCTAAGGGGATTAAGCCCCACAAAATTGTGTCTACCTCCCGCTGTAAAACTCAAACTGATTCAATCCTTCGTTGGACTCAGTCTCGTCGAGGAAACCTAATGTCGCGTTAAATAACTGTGCTAGATATGTCTTTAATCTGAAACGATATGACCATATTTCCGGATTTACCAAAAAACTCGCTGGCTGTACCCTAGATGCGCTTTTAAAATACAGAACGGTCCTCTTACTACACAAGATTGTTCACAATAAAGCCCCTACTTACTTGACACGCAAAATAAAATTCGCTCGGTCGCAAAGAACCCTGAAAATAATACCTCCGAGATATAGATTCTTGATTAGTAGACGTCAATTCTTCATAAATGCAGTCGGTCTCTGGAATAATCTTCCCATAAATCTAAGGGGTGTGAGCGTGGAGAAACACTTTAAAAAAGGGCTTTTCAAATACTATGCTAGTAGTTATTAACAACATGTCGGCTTCAAACTTTAAACTATAACTATAATCTACTTCTATGTCTATTTAGATATAATCTTTCTTTTTTTCTTTTCTTCCTTCTATTGTATACACTTCTTTACCTAGTTACATTCCTTTTTTCTTTTTATCACCTAACTTTTATATAGTGTCAACTTACGGAATAATTTAGGAATACACCTATAAATTGTAAATTTGTATTTTCCTGTACAAGACCAAAAGTTTTATAACTTATTATTGTACAGAGTTGAATAAATCAAATGAAATGAAATGAAATCAAGTCAGTCGGTTAGCAACCATCGCTTTGGACTTAATAAACTTAATAGTTATAACCTGGCAACCTGGCGATCTCCGGACCGTCGAACCGCCAACCAAATCGACCATGTGCTCATTGACGCAAGGCACTCGTCAAACATCGTGGATGTGTGAACATCCAGAGCGGCAAATGTCGACTCTGACCACTTCCTCGTAGCACCAAGATGCAGAGCTCGACTGTCCAATGTCAGAAAGTTGCACCAGCCCACCAGGAGGAGGTTCGACATTGGGCGCTTGAGCACACCGGAGGTTACCACAGTCTACAGGGAGCAGCTGAGCGAAAGACTCTACGGTATGCCTACGTTGAACACAAATGCCAATAATATGTGGCTACATTGCCGCTCAGCCATTCAGGAAGTAGCCGAAACCACCTTAGGATACCTACCACCCCGACAAGAAACCCGTGGTATGATGGCTAGAGTGAGCAGATGAGGCAGAGCCAGAAGAAGGAAGGAGAAAAAACTACTGCGACAAAAGAAAATAATCTTCGTAGCCTCCCAGCTCAGGGATATCGAGGTGTCTAGCGATAAGCATAAAACACTAGCCTTTTACAAGAAAGCCAAAGGCCTTGCAGGAGGCTTCAAAAAGGGCACCCAGGCTCTTCGAAACTGCGAGGGTAATTTTGTCACCGACCCGCAAGGAATGTATGTATGTATGTTGGCGTTACAGTCCATGAAGAGCCTGAGCCGAGCTTCTCTCAATCACCCATGTTGTGTGTGATTTCATTTTCACATAGGTGAAAGGGACCTACAGTTTTATTGCCGGTTCCGAACGGCGAATTTCGAGAAGCTTTTCATGACAATTTTACTACAGGGGGTTTTGTCAGAACCCCGCTGAGGAGAAACACCGTGAAAAACACGTTCGATGACATGGCTGTGTCGGGATTCGATCCCGAGTCATCGGCGTCAGAGGCCAACACACTACCCACTGCGCCACGGTGCTCTCAACCGTGACCTATTCAGGTTCCCTCTGCTGAGCGAACCCTAATAAACGACCCGCAAGGAATAGTGGATGTATTTTAGCAGCACTTCCAGCAGCTGCTTAACGAGCATGACCAAGAGAGAGTGGTAGGGACCCAGAAAATCCCAACTCCAGCCGCTGAAGTAGTCCTCCCACCCAGCATCGAAGAAGTTGGCACAGCTATTCAGAAGCTGAAGAATAACAAGGCCGCAGGCTCAGATGGCTTGCCATCAGAGCTCTTCAAGGCTGGCGGCGATGTTCTGGTAGGGTGCATGCACCAGATCATCTGCAGAATTTGGGAAGATGAAAGCATGCCCGACGACTGCCCCGACCAGCTCTATATGCCCCATCCACAAAAAAGGCGATCCTACCTCTTGCAAGAACTATAGAGGTATGTATACCCCTGCTCAATGTCGCATACAAGATCCTGTCCAGCGTATTGTGTGAACGTCTAAAGCCATTTTGCACTGCACTAATCGGCAGCTACCAGTGCGGCTTCCGGCCCGGCAAATCCTGGAAAAGACCAACGAGTTTCGAATCGATACACACCATCTTTTCATCGATATCGAAGCCGCATACGACAGCACGCGATGGCCGAATTCGGGATCCCGGGAAAACTGATCCAGTTGTGTCGCGCCACGCTAAAAAATATGCGATGTACCGTGCAACTCGGTTTTAGGACTTCGGAACCCTTTGAAACATGCACCGGATTTCGGCAAGGAGATGCGCTGTCATGTGACTTCTTCGACCTGGTGCTGGAGCAGATAGTGCGACAGGCAGGCGTCAACAGGGAAGGAACTATCTTCTACAAGTCCGTCCAGCTGCTAGAATACGCGGATGATATCGATATCATCGCGTGTTCTCGCCGTGGCATTGTGGAAGCATTCACCGCGATTGAAGAACAGGCGAAACGAGTTGACTTTAAATGAGGACAAAACGAAGTACATGCTGTCAAGCAAAAACCAAACCGTCGCTCACCACCTGGGATAAAACATAACAATTGGCAGCTCCAATTTCGAGGTAGTTAAGGAGTTTGTCTACCTCGGTCCAAACGTAAATTCCACAAATGACACCACAGTGGAGATCCGGGATAGAATCGCCCTTGGCAGCCGCTGCTACTTCGGCTTGTCCAAACAACTGGGGTCAAAACTCCTCACTCGAAAGACCAAAGTCATGCTGTACAAAACGCTCATACTGCCAGTCTTGCTGTACGGAGCCGAAAGCTGGAAGATAAGCAGGACGGCGGAGCTGATTTTGGGTTCTTTCGAAAGAAAAATTCGGCGCCGGATATTTGGTCCTGTCTGTGAGGAAGGTGAATGGAGAAGAAGACACAACCGCGAACTCTACGAGCTGTACAAAGATGTTGATGTAGTCCGGAAAGTAAAGATCCGTCGACTGCACTGGCTCGGCCACATCGAGCGCATGGACACCAAGGGTCTTCGACTCCGAGCCTCCTGGTTCGAGAAGAAGAGGAAAACCGAACCTCCGGTATAAAGACCAGGTAATCGGGGATGTGAGACATCTTGGTCTTGATAACTGGAAGCAGCGTGCCCGGGACCATCAAGGATGGAAGGCAGTTATAGCTCAGGCTCAGATCCTCCATTGATCGCTGGCCTGATAAGTAAGTAAGTATATTTTATAGGCGACAGTTGAGGGACATGGTGTAGTGAGGGAACACAATGTCCAAGTTTTTTCTGCCATATGTGTTGTACGGTATTGGTGTTCGAAGCATACCCTGAGCCCGTCTTCTTGTGTTATGATCGTTATTGATTGCCGCCTTAAAACGCACCTCGTTGTAGTATTCCAGTAATATTGCCATTTTGAAAATTGCTTGTACATTAAGCACTTTAAAATGTCTTCCTTCGCATACGCTGCTTACTTGCTTAAGTGCTGCATGTTGTAATCTTTGGAGTTTCTGCAGTTATGTCGTGCATGCATTGCCCCAAGCAAGGACTCCATATCTCAGCTTCGGTTCCACTCGAGCAAAATAAACCTGTTTAAGTACCTGTGGAGTAGAATAAGTTTTCAAGTAATTAAGCTCTCCAGATGCAATCGTAAGCTATCTATATGCTTATGCCATAGAAAATGGCTGTCAATGGTTATTCCCAGATATTTATAACTTTCAACGACATCTATAGTTTGAATTGTCTGTATGCTTGGACAATCATTATTCACCATGTGTATTCTCCGCTCCGTGACTGCCAGATGTGACCCAGGGATGTGCATCATTTTAGTCTTAGCTGCGTTGATTATAAGTCCATTGTCGTGGCACCACCTTACCGCTTTATTAAATTCGTCTTGCATGATTTCCAAAGCCACGTCCAAATACTTATGGCGAACAACTATGGCTGTATCATCCGCATAGGCAAATGGAATACTGTTTCTAAACACTCGTAGCAGTTCACTTGCATATAAAATAAATAGTATTGGTCCCAGTTTCGAACCCTGTGGAATCCTATATTGGACATTTCTTTCATAGCTGTAGGCATCTTTAATTTTCACGCGAAAAGTCCTACCGGAGAGATAGTTTCTAATCCAGTCAGCAAGAGTTCCCCGTATTCCAATTCGCTCTAGAGCTTCTATGAGTTTTATGTGGTTTAGTCTGTCGAAGGCTTTACTGAAGTCCATGAATAGTACCAGGACATGGTGGTTTTTGTTCAGACTTTTGTTAACACAATTTGCAAACTCTCCCATCAGTCTGCCAATGCTCTTATTTTTTTGGAATCCATACTGCTGTTTGTGAATAAGAGGAAATTTTTGGACGAAAGGTACCAATCGTCTCATTATAACTTCTTCCATACATTTCTCAATTACTGGTAGAATCGATATTGGTCTATAGTTATTGATGTCATTCCTTTTTCCTCCTTTGTATATGGGTCGTATCACTGCAGCTTTTAGTGCTGTAGGGACTTTAGCTTGATGCAGACTCATGTTTATAATTTTAGATATTATATATCTGTATGTGTTTTTATATCAACCGCTCTGATGCCATCGAGACCTGCAGACTTGTTTACAGCCAAGGAAAGAATAATGTTTTGTACCTCCGCTGCATTTGTATTTTCAATATAAATGGTGTTTGGGATGGTATAACTGCAGTGACTCGTTGTTACAGTACTGCGGTGATGAATAATGCGTGTAGTTTGATTCCCGAAGTTGTGTGCACATTCATTTGCAAGAGCTGATATGCATTTATCCGTCGTGAAAATTTTTATAGTATCATCATTCAGGTTGCGCTTTCGCCTTCCCATAACTTCATTTATCAAATTCCAAGTTTTACCAAGGTCAGCTCGTACTTCATTAAACTAGTTTACATAAAAATAAGCTTTCTACATTTTTACTATTTTATTTAATTTATTACGGAATTTTTTGTACTCAGTTTCATAAGTTTTATTTAATCTATTATTTTTCCACTTTTGGTATAGCTCATCCCTTTTCTTACATTCTCCAAGTAAATGTGCCGACATCCATGGGTTATGTTTATATTTTGTTTGGATGATTTTTGAGACATACGACTTGCTATATATATCATTCATTTTAGCTGCAAACTTTTCATACAGACTGTCAACATCGGCGTTGAGTATGACAGTGACCATTGCGGACTTAGTGCCGTAATCAAAATACCGGACGAATTCGCAGAAATGGCAGAGTATGTCCACACGTACCCCTACGATTATAGTAGGGCACGCTGGCCACGCTTTGCCAACTGCCTGACGAGAGCACTCACTTCGAGTGCCTCATCCCCACCGAATAATAGGAACCTATCAAATGACGAAATTGATAGGCACCTAAAACATATGGACGAAACTATCAAACAAACGATGGACAGAACGATACCACGCCAACGGCATTACGATACCACGGACGTGTACCGAAACGCGACCATAGACGCACTTCACAGACAGAAAAGTAGACTCCTGTCAGGACAAACTCTTGTATAGGCGGTTTACCGACAGACAAAACTCGGGGGTCAGGACCCTGAAGTCACTGATTAAAAATCTCCGACAGATAATTAAAGAAAATTATAAAATAGCCATCAGTCTGCACTGGAGCAACAAAATTCGCGCTGTAAAATCCAACAGCGCGAATATGTCCCCGCAGATAAATAAAATATTTCGGAGAAAAGATCAGAATGACATTCAGGATCTAAAGCTCCCGAGAACGTCAGACAACGAACGTATACTACGCACAGTCAACATCGATCCAGAGAGCGCCGTCCTAGATGACGACTTTTTTGTGATTGAGGATCCTCAGGTGAAAGTGGCGACAGGGGGGGCTTTCTTCCAGGATGTGTATAAGGTGAACGACAGCATTCGCCCGAACCACGACCTGGAAAATAGAGCCCTGCTTCACCACTCCTATCTTCGAAATGACATAGAGCATTGGCGAATCGAGAACCATGGTTTCACCAGGTTCAATGACGACTTTACGGCAAACAATGCCATCGCCAATGAAGGTGCTGATACACTGTTCATTTCGACGGAGGATCCCCAGTTGATCTTCATGTCATTAAAAAATAAAAAATCCGCGGGTATTGATGGTATATCCAATGTTGTGCTCAGGCCCCTTCCACCATTGGCTTTAGAGAGGTACACCATCCTGTTCAACAATGCACTGAATAATGCATATTATCCGGAGAAGACGTTGTCCGACAGCATCAACGATTTTGGTGGCTAACGGACGCCGTCGTGGAATTTTTTAATAGAGCCTCTTCAAGGCAGGTTCGCCGAACATTGGCGGACTCCAATAGGGTAGGGTAGGCTAGGGAAGGTTAGGGTAGGCTAAGGTAGGTTATAAGTGTTGGGCAATTTTGTTAAAAAATAAACTAAAATCGTAAAATTAAAAAAGAAAAAAAAGATGTATATACATTTTATATATATGAATTATATAATTTTTGTATATACATTTTAGTTAAGATATTAAGTTAGAATTAGTTAGTTTAAGTTAGGTCGTAAGTTTTATATATACCCCCAAACCTGTTATTAAGTTTTTGTAATTTTCTTAGCATACATTAATTTAATAAAAGATCATATTTTCTGATAATATTAAGTTGTCGAAAGACATAGATTAGGTATATCTATATTGTTTGTTTTAGAGTGCCCGCTTAGGGGCAGTAAGACACTAATTGTGACACTGTATTTAGTTATAATATAAACTAGTTTTAATAATTTTGTGTGGCACAAAAGACAGCTATAAGTTTTTCTTGAAATAAAATGAATTAAAAATGCAAAAAAAAACTGTCAACATCGGTTTCACTTATCAGTGTCTCCCATTCTGTTTCACGAATAAATTCGTCGACTTTTCTCTTGCTGAAGTGCGAAATACTACACACTTGCTTTTCTGTTACATTTGACGCATATGAATAATGCAAGAGAGCATAATGATCGGATTAGCACATTCCACAACAGCTGACTATATTTGATTACTCGATATTTTTACTATTATGGGGTCATTCAAAGTCGAGGAGTCAATGTTAGGATCTTCTCTGGTATTTCTTTTAATTATATTAATTAGTCCGTGAGCCGCTAACATTTCTTCGTAATCCCTTACGTAATTTAAGTGAGAATTTCGAATGTTGATATTCATGTCACCTATTAAGATCACATTCTTCACCTTTCTAATTTCATCCAGACTGTTATCCATTTCTACGATAAAATCGTTTATATTAAAACCCGGTGGCCTATATATTCCAGTGATAACTTTATTACCTTCAATGGTTCGTATTTTTACGGATTCGTAAAAAAAGGACTCAGAATCTAACCGTTCGTATTGTATATCGTTTCTTATATACATGGCAATACCACCACCTCGCCTCTTACTCCTATTAAGAAACTAAGCATTAAACCCATTTATTGAATATAAACAGCTTTCTTCTTAATCAATGTTAATTTCCGCTAGAACAATACATTTCAAAACTCCCAGCATTTGTTTTATGTTCAAGCAAAAGGTATTCCAATTCTTTGTCATTGATCTAATTTTTAAGCATAAACAACAAAGACGCATTTTTTTTTTTCATTCGAATTAAAACCGCTAAAATCATGCATCACCTTACACTCTACACTTAACAACAAGTTATCGTTTCCGTTTGTGTTACACATTTTTAAGATTGGTTTTTGATTAGCTATTTACACACCTTCCAAATTTGATAGTTATTGAGTGTGCGTAATTTTACTTACATCGTCAACGGTGCTTATCAGAATAGCTTGACTCTTCTCATCTTGCCTCGCCAAAACTCTTCCCGCGCTCTCCCACACATAACGCCAATTCTCCTGTGTTGCCTTTTGTTTCGCCATCCACATAAAGTGTTTATTTCCCTTGGTCAGCTGATTGTTGATATAAACAATGGTGTCGGGCAGAGCTGCACTTGTACTTGTGCCGCTGCTTTTTCTGACCTTGCTCAGTTTGATGGAATGCGTTGCACGGGCTTGTTTTAAAAACCGGCCAAGTGCGAGTCGGACTCGCGCACGAAGGGTTCCGTACCATCTGTATATATAAATATGAAAGAGACTATGTATGTGACCTCATCAAATGACAGATCTTGGTTGCAGGCAGGATTTTTTTGACGAAAATCATGTCTGTTGTATGGGAGCCCCCTTAAATATTTACTTTGTTCTGTTTTTAGTATTTGTCGTGGTAGCGGCAACAGAATTACATCATCTGTGAACATTTCAACTGTCTAACTATCACGGTTCATGAGATACAGCCTGGTGACAGACGGACGGACGGACAGCGAAGTCTTAGTAATAGGGTTCCGTTTTACCTTTGGGTACGGAACCCTAAAAATTGGCTTTTTCGAATTGTCGACGAGAATGATGCTATGGTTGTTGATTTCGCAGGAATTCTCGCGTTTCTTCTATAAACATCTGTGATATCGCTGTCATTTATTGTGCAGTTAATGGTTTTGCCAACGGCCTTCACAATTTTTACGAGATTTTCGTTGGCAACTGGTGGAATATGTTTTATTTCTACATTGTTTTTAAGTAATTGTTGTTCTAATGTGTTGACTTGTGTTTGCATATTTTGAATTTGTTCATCTTTCCGTTTGTTGATTTGTTTTAGTTCATCGATTTCATTGGTTAAGCACTGCATCAGATTGTTGTTTTTTAATATGTTTTCGTTCAAAAGGTCATATTTGGAGGCAGTGAAATCAAAACTAGTGGCTATCGCTTTTATTTCGACTCTCAGTAATTTGAGCTCAGCCAAGAAGTGAAGCCTGCACTTCTGGTGTTGTCATTAGTACATTTCTCATATCAGCCGCTTTGTAGGTTGCCCGGCGTTCCTGCAGAAATGACACTTCCACGCTTCTTTTCTTGCTGCGCCCATGGTTCTCCAAGATATTTCCGTAAGCGTAGTGCACTCGAAGTGCAGTTTACGGTTGCATTTCGTGCAAACCGCATAGTCGCCTTCAAGGGGATGCTTTTCGCGACAATTACCGCACTCTGCATATTTAGATTGCGTGATGGGGAAGTAATAATGTACAAAAGAGTTGGAATTTAAAAAAGAAACCTAAAGGAGATGAAAATTTGCACTTGAAACTTTAATTTCTTAATTAGATTTGGCTAAGTCACTATCTTGTAATTGTTTTAATAAACTCTTCGATCGTAATTAAACCACTTCACGACGCGCAACCACACGCGAACTCACTAAGTAACAAGACTGGATGTCGAATGTGTTAGCGGACCATAAATTGCTATGGATAAGATTGCTGCAGGATCATCAGGTTCAGGAGCAGGTGCTTTACCCGCATCCAATCACATGCCATCTTTTCCGCCATTTGAGAATCGCAAGCAGTCTTGGAAATCGTTTGTAGACCAACTAAATCAACATTTTCTTGCGTACAATGAGGGTGTATACACGAGAATATATCATCCGAAAAAACCGGTTTTGTGGGAGAGGGAGCTGAAGGTTACGGTACGAAACGGAATACCATATTCTTCCGCAAATTTAGTGGGTGAACAGAAGTGGAAAACTAATACATATACAACTCTTCAGTTTTCGAGTCCGCACTTTTTTGCCTGGTGTTGCGCTTCAATCGTCATTGGTCTTTCAAGCAGTGAACATCGGAAAAAAACAAAGGGACATTTTAGTGCGTGGTTGCACTTAATATCTCTGTCAAAGGATATATCTCTTTCAAATGAAATGTCAAAAAGACAGAAACACTAACACAATTGAACAAGGTTCACATATACAATTTTTTCTTCTAGAAAAATGAATCCCGTGTATGCTTCAGTGTAGAGCATCAAACCGGTCTTCCTGCTGCTAGCGATATTCTCGTGTATACAGGCCCAATGAGCAACAAAACTGCACACAAAAAAAAAGAAAAATTATCTTTTTTGTTTTTTTCACACAAGGGTTGTAGGACTACAGTCTCTTTATCCCACTTCTGGAATGTAATGTCAGGAGAAAGAACGGAAATAAAAAAAAAACCCAGCACGATTCACCGAACGAACTCTTTATTCACTAATGTATCTTAACACTCGGTATGTACATGTGTTCCCGTCGACTGTTCGATAGTGAATGAATCTTCTTCCCTTAAACTTCGATTTTTAGTTATAAATGTGGGTGTATGACCCTTGTTCCAAATGTTAAGGTTAAAGGTTAGAATGAACTCAATAAGACACTCACCTCTTTCGCTTATATCGCTGCTGCCCCAAATCGTGTGAGGCGCATTCGCATCCGCACCGATGAGGAGCCCAGCTTGGTGTCCCGACGAGTCACTGACCAGCCTTTTAATCTCGTCCGATGGACGTGGAGGCTATCCGTAGCTTATGCCCCGGTGATTCTATGGCAATCACTGTGGTGTCAGGGCAGCTGTAATTTGGGAGAAGGTAAGCGTTTAGGGATTTCTTAGCGAGTAAGCAAGTTGTAGGCTGGGGTTTTTAATCCACGAACCTTGTGTTCATGTACCCAAGGGTCTTGGATTAAGGCAATGTCTTCTTCTCCTTTAGCCAGCCTGAGAAGAAGATTCGCGGTTGCCGCTTTAGAGTGATGGAGGTTAATCTGAATTAATCTCAGTATCATGGCTGTTATTAATTCGATAAATCTCCACCGCGGTGGTGATGAAGTCTTACAGATCTGAGTCCAGAAGATCGTCTTCCATTGGCGAGGTAGTAGAATAGTGTTCGCTTCTGGGGTCGAGCAATGACTGCTGGTCTTTATTCACCAGGGATATTGCTGGGGTTTCAGCTTCGACCGTCGCAGGGCCCTTGCTCCCCGAAGGAATTGGGGGTTCCTGCTCCTTCGAGCTTTCGTTTCGACCTCGGTTCTAACCGTGTTTTCGTTGCCGGATGGTGGCACATTCTCGTTCTTTTTATATATAGTAAGTTTGACTTTCCTGAAGCGAAACCTAATATAGTGGTCGCATTGGGCCAGAGGTTCCCGGGCTTCACAGTTCAATACAATGATTGCCTGTCTTGATTGGCCCATCGGTTCCTCCAACTTGGCGACTCTCCAATCTCTTGTTGGGAGACTGGGATTACAGTAGTTGATTGTCTCAACTATTTCGAGGGGGTTATCGTTTAGGGATTTGTTCCCTGGTTACGACCTTGAGCCTAGCTCCCTCCCAAATTTCCCCTATTTCAGTAACTGTAGCCTTTAGAAGATCTGATCTTTCGTCGGCACAGCTTAATAGTTTGACCCTGCCTTGATACCATCCAGCGTCGTCGCAGATGGGCGGTGGTCCAGGGTTCTTCCTAGCAATTTTTGGGAAGTTAGCCGATAACGCTAACCGGACTTTGCCGTCCGGGTCGCTATCATCTATGATTGCGACCGTCAGGCACTCCCTCGCAACCTCACCGAAGGGCTTTAATAGCTTGGCCGGTGCCCCGAGCCTAGCCTTCTTAGCCTCTCGCTTTGGTTCCTCGGGGGACGATCTAGACCTCTTGGCTTTTTCATTATCCTGGGCCAGGAATCCTGTCGCCCAGGCGACCGACTCTTTAGCCTTCTCCGTTAAGTCGGTTATATGGCCCCATCGATTCATTATTCTCAAGGCCGCGTTTCGGTCTCTGTAGGCCTTGGTCGGTGGGTTTTGCCTCCTGTTGTCAGTTTTGTCTTCGGACAACTTTTTGGAGCGGCTTTTTGATACTCCTGCCGGAGTTTTTTCCGCCTTAAAGGTAGAGGGGATTTCATCCCCTTCCGGTTTTTTATGAGATCCGGACTCATTATTTGTTTTGTTTGGTTTGTTCATAGGGTTCCCAAGAGATGCGGAGTATTAAATGTCCACCTGAGCAGAGATCCGCAATACCCAGGTAAGGCTAGCTGATCCGGAGGGCGCCAGGTATCCGGATACACCGTTTACGACTGAGCTATTTTTGAACTGGGCTCTCAGTCTGGTCGACATCTCGGCACGGTTCGGTTGACACCTTACGCCCAGCCCAGGGGATGTGGAGTGGATAGGTGGGGTAGGAGTTAGGTGGGGGTGATAGAAAGGGATGGGAATTGGGTTGGTGAGGGGGAATGACGGGGTCGATTATCCTTTGGTGGGAAGCCCCCAAACCACGTCAAGGTAGAAAATCAGGTGGGGGGGCTTCGTGGGCTAAGCCCAACAACGAAATTTCTTCCGACACACGTAAAACTAAAGCTTGTAAAATCGTATATTTTGCCTTCGATTCTGTACGGGTGTGAGATTTTTGCTGACATTGATTATGAGTCTAAAGGGAAACTCGAGGTGGCATACAATAGTTGAGCTAGATTCATTTTCGGTGTAAAAACTTCACAACTTCACAAAACAAATAGCGGGTTGCTCCTTAATGGCATTAGTGAAATATCGGACCTTGTTAACATTCAATAAGACCATGAAAATTAGATTCGCGAGTGCTCAAAGAACTTTACTGATCATTTCACCCAGATATAGGTATACTGTAACCTGTCGACAATTGTTTGTCCATGCGATTCGTCTTTGGAATTGTCTACCCGTCTCTATTAAGCGCATGAACACAACAGCCGCTTTCGCAAAAGAAGTTTTTAAATATTGTGACGAACACTTTTAACGCACGTACATATGTAAATTAGTTATTGCGTGAAATCCAATATATACTTTTCCTGTCCACCTTTGCACTTATCCTTTCCCGCCCCAACATTATTTTTTCTTTTTCTTTCCTTTAATTTATTAAATATTAATTTCTGTTTAACTTTACTTTCTAATGTAACAAATATACATAACATAAGCCCTAGTTGTACAAATCTAATAAGCGTAAGCTTAATTGTACAAAATTATTATTAGCTAGAAATAAATAAATAAATGTATTTATTTTTCCAATCCATCTGGCTTCCATCAGATCGAAGTCATGGACCAAGATATTCCGAAGACAGCACTTTCTGTTGATGATGGCCATTACGAGTTTGTTCGTATGCCATTTGGCCTAAAGAACGCACCCTCAACATTTCAAAGGGTAATGGATAATGTTCACCGAGAACTCCGGGGTAAAGTCTGCCTTGTATACATGGACGACATAATCGTCTTTTCAACATCTCTGCAAGAGCATATAATAAGTTTAGGTGCTGTTTTTGAAAAATTGAGGGTTGCCAATCTGAAGGTTCACGTGGAAAAATTTTCTTTCCTACAGAAGGAAGTCTCGTTCCTAGGGCATATAGTAACATCGGATGGTGTGAAGCCAAACCCTGAGAAAATAAGTGCTATCAAGGACTTTCCCATACCTAAAACTCGCAAGCAGATCAAATCGTTTCTTGGACTTTTAGGATACTATAGGAAATTCATAAAAAAATTTTCCAAGTTAATAAAACCATTGACTGAGTGCTTACAAAAGGACAACAAAATACGATTAGATGGTAATTAGATAAGCTGCTTTGACATGTGCGAAGATCTTTTATGTAACGACCCTATTCTTCAATATCCAGACTTCACTAAGCCTTTCATTCTAACAACAGATGCGAGTTATGTTGCGTTGGGCGCAATACACTCGCAAGGCCAAAGGACAAACCGATTTGCTATGCCAGTCGTACCTTATCCAAAAGTGAAGAAAAATACAGCACCATTGAAAAGGAATTATTAGCCATTGTTTGGACCACCAAATATTTCCGACCTTATTTATTTGGTAGAAGATTCCAAATTGTAACCGATCACAAGCATGTTACATGGCTTTTTTCCCTCAAGGAGCCCAATTCTAAGCTAATCCGCTGGAGGTTACAGCTAGAGGAATTCGATTATTTTATATCGTATAAAAAGGGAAAGCTTAACTCGAACGCTGATGCATTATCGAGGGTAGAAATTAATACAAACGAAGTCAACGAAAATATTATTGACGAAGGAAATCTGGATTCGATTTCTATGCAAAACAATTTAGATGAACAGAGTAAAATGTCTACTATTCATTCTGGCATAGAAAACGCTAATGACGGAATACCTATCTCAGAGCGTCCGCTAAATGAATTTTCTAGCCAAATAGTTTTGAAAAAACATGAAGGCGTAAAAAAGCTTAACACCAAATTTCGCATTTTATTTAAAGGAAAAAAAAAAGACACATTTTTGAAAACAAAAAGATTGATTCGGAGTCGATTATAATTAATATTTTAAAAGACTACCTAAATACACATAGGCTGACTGGTATCTTCACAGATGACAAGACATTCAAAGTCGTACAAAATGTATTTTCTAATTACTTTAATAACGGACGATTGAAATTAGTCAGATGTGGCATTTAGTTGGAAGATATTACGGACTTTGACGAGCAAGAAAAGGTTGTTCGCGAATATCATGAGAAGTCCCATCATAGAGGTATTAATGAATATTTTGAGCACTTAAGAAGAACCCACTATTTTCCCGCTATGAGAAATATGATAACACGTATTCTCAATGCATGTGATATCTGTCATAAATATAAGTATGATAGGCAAAATAACCCACTAAAATCTGAAATAGCCGAAACGCCTTGTGGACCCTTGGAGATATTAAACATGTATGTATGTATGTTGGCGTTACAGTCCATGAAGAACCTGAGCCGAGCTTCTCTCAATCACCCATGTTGTGTGTGATTTCATTTTCACATAGGTGAAAGGGACCTACGGTGTTATTGCCGGTTCCGAACGGCGAATTTCGAGAAGCTTTTCATGACAATTTTACTACAGGGGGTTTTGTCAGAACCCCGCTGAGGAGAAACACCGTGAAAAACACGTTCGATGACATGGCTGTGTCGGGATTCGATCCCGAGTCATCGGCGTCAGAGGCCAACACACTACCCACTGCGCCACGGTGCTTCTCAGATATTACACATAAACATATATATTTTATATGAATCACTCTTGCCAACCGCTGCTTCTTTGGGCTCAAGAGGCAATTGAGAAGTAGAACCCTCTCTGGGAAAACCAAGCTGACACTACATAAGACCTTAATCATCCCAGTCCTCCTTTACGGCGCAGAGGCTTGGACCTTAACAAAAGCGGATGAAGATGCCCTTGGTCGTTTCGAATGGAAAATTCTGCGCACTATCTACGGTCCCGTTTGTTCAAACGGTGTATGGAGGAAAAGATATAACGAAGAACTGTACGGGTTGTACAGCGACATCGGCCTGGTACGACGTCTACGGATATAGCGTCTAAGGTGGCTAGGCCATGTAGAGCGCATGGAAAATACAGCTCCGACCCGAAGAGTCTTCGAATCCACTCCGGAAGGAAGGCGCGGTAGAGGACGGCCGCATCATCGCAGGTGGAAGGGGACGTTAACCAACTGGGCGTGCGGCGCTGGAAACAGCTGGCCAAAGACCGTGCCAGCTGGAGACGCTTGTTGGCTTAGGCCCAGGTTCACCACTGTAGCGCCACTTAATTAAGTAATTGAATTCGTTTCAACAATTTTTAAAGATTTCCTAGGTATGTACAATATAAAGTTCCGTGAACTTTATATTGATTGAACGATAGAGCGGTTTCACTGTACACTTACCGAACTTGTAAGGATTATAAAAGCACAGGACAAAACTAAACCTATTATTGAGCTCGTAGACGAAGCTATCTTAACTTACAATAATAGTGTTCATTCCATGACAAAATTGACGCCGATTGAGTTGCTTAGAGGTCATACAAACGGATCTAGTCCCCTCTGCCTGAAAGAGCAGTTCAAAAGTGAATATGACTACCTTAAACAGCACATACAAAACTATAACAGATTGACACAAATAGTTCATGACCGAAGTCTAAACTTGACTTGATCCACCCGAATATCTACCAGACGAAGCCATATATGAATCCGACGACAGACGAAATAAATTGGCTCCCAGATTTATCGAACACAAAATTATTAAAAATCATAAAATAACAATTCATACTAACAATAGGAAGGTCCATAAACAAAAGATTAAGAAAAGACGTAAAGTGGCTTTATCTGGTAGTAATGAATAATTGTTTTTTGAGAGAGCACCGTGGCGCAGTGGGTAGTGTGCTGGCCTCTGACGCCGATGACACGGGATCGAATCCCGACACAGCGGGGTTCTGACAAAACCTCCTGTAGTAAAATCGTTATGAAAAGCTTCTCGAAATTCGCCGTTCGGAACCGGCAATTAAATAAACTGTAGGTACCTTTCACCTATGGGAAAATTAAATCACCCACAACATGGGTGATTGAGAGAAGCTCGGCTCTGGCCCTTCATGGGCTTTAACGCCAACATACATACATACAATGAATAATTGTTTTGGTTTCTTCATTGTGAGTGTATTTCTGTTTTACGCATAATAATCATGATTATCGGATTAAGGAATATGATTGTTGAACAAGTTCAGGTCAGAGTCATTTTCTTCAACCAAATTTCTTATTCGCGCTTTGAACAAAAACAAGATCACCCTTACACCTCTCCCAAAAAAAAAAGCAGTATCCCAATTACTTCTTTCCCTTTGCCTTTGAATTTGCTTCAAATGTGGACAAACCCAATTCAACCGCCGACAACTATCGGATATCACAAAAACGAAAACAAAGCACCCCACCACACGTCGCACCAATGAGCTTCGACCATAAATTCCGTCAATTCATTCTTAAAGGGGAGGAGTTACGTACGAACACCTAATCGTAACTATGCCTTACATATATGACAGTAAACTTACTGTCATACATATGTATGTACTACACTCCCGTAGCACAGCTTGCGACTTAAACACGGGAGCGCATCAAACGAATGCTGGTTCGCTACAAGAGACAGCAGAGAGTCCGAATAAACAGGAATGAACATATTTGCATGATTTGCAATGACCAATGGTAACGGTAACTGCAGATAGAAAGCGGCTTGGGTCGTTGTCAACAAAGAACACTCTTCAATCAGCGTCCAAGCGAAGAACACCAATCGAACATTTAAATTACATATATAAATAAACAAACTAAGTAAAGGTAAAAGGTGTTTTAATTTGGAGTAGATACTAGTGAGTTTGTTGAGGTCGCCGTGGCGCAGTAGTTAGTGTGTTGGACTCTGACGCACGATGAGCGAGTTCGGATCCCGATAACACCAGCGCCATCGAATGTTTATTTCGCGGCGTCCCTCCTCGGCGGGGTACTGGCAAAAACCCCCGTAGTATAACTTGCCTAGAAAAAGCTTCTCGACTCACGCCGTTCGGAATCGGCGTTAAACTGTAGGTCCCTTTCACCTGTGCGAAAAATAGAATCACACACAACATGGGTGATTGAAGGGAAGCTTGGCTCTGGTCCTTCATGGGCTGTAACGCCACCAAAGAAGAAGATACTAGTGGGACGTGGAGCAATAATTCGTGCTCAAATTTTTGAATTTTTGTAAACAAAAATAAATACTACTTCCAATTAAATTATAATAAAATAGAAGTTGTCCACTGTCCGAAAAGTAAGCTATTAGAGTATTTACTATAATTGCATATTTAAAGACGAACATACATATTGTTTATTAACTAATTAATTTGTATTAGACAAACAAAAGGGAACAAGAAAAGAAAAATTTAAAACCTTATCCATAACCTGAGGCCTAAAACGTAAAAAGGTCACTAAACTTCATGGGTTCAACGTGGAAATGGATTGCTGGCGACCCGGACCACGACGACTTTATGACAATAAAGACGAAAATTAATAAATTTATACTCAAGTTATAATAAATAAACTGCACAATCTAATGTTAAAAGAGAACAAATAGGTCAATATAGTAATTATATGCGAAATTCAGTATAAATTAAAAATTCTTAAAGAAGAATGACAAAATATTAATTTAGCTATGCATTGGACAAAACCAGGAATTGTAAATTCATCCATCTTATCTAAAGAAGAATTAGGCCCAGCATTAACATGCTCCATAATAGATGAAGCTTTAAGCTTTGCTGAAATAAAAGGGTTAACAACTCAATTTAAATTTTTACGATAAAATGAGAAGGATAACAATAGAAATTAGTTATAAGAATAAAGAAGAATTTGTTGGCATATTAATGTACAATGCAAAACAACTAACCGCATTTCAATTTGTAGTAAAAATAATCTTGCAAATTTTGTAAGCTCCACATGCATTCCAAATTTGTTAAGGGAAGAGTGCCGAACGGAGAGAGCAAGAAAACAATAAAATTAGAGTTTTAATAGATTCATTAATATTTTACCTTGTCTGACGCTTCGACCTTCCATGCTTACGGGAACACACAATCGGCATCATCGTCATGTCGTAACCTATCAGTACCCCATAGCGCTCATAGCACTTGCCTGCAGACGCATTTTTGGTCAAACAGCATTTGCTTCGCACTATTAGGTCGTGGTGTCATTCACTCTTCATTAATTGGTTCGCCTTTATTGAGTGTAATGCATTCTCAGCATTTCATGGTGTTTGGAGCTTTCCCTTCTTCGTCATTTGTTTGCGTATTGCTTGGACTTGAGCATTATTTACAAAGTGACATACATATGAAGAATGAAAAGTATGCTTCGCAAGGTTTTGCCATTACCTACCCCACCGAAGAGGGACACCGCGAAATAAACACGCTTATCGTGTTGCGGAGTTCTACACACTAACAACTGCGCCCTCAAGCCCTACCCCACAGATAGATTTTCAGTCATCAGTAAAAAAAATTATTTACTTCATTTAAGGAAAATCGGATAAATGTTAGTTCGATGATCGGTGAGCTATTTCGGATTCCGATAACACCAATGTGTCCCTCCGTGGGGTACTAGCATTCCTATTACCTACACAAGAAATTGCTTAATGTCGTAATACCGTCGCAAGCCATACTATTAAAGTATTGCTGTGGGCACAATCCGAACCGACGGTTGTGTTCGAATTTCGCTCTCAATGCTTGGAATGCTCAGATGCAGCTGAAAATGAAATGATGGTATTTTTCAACGGCACACTGCTGAATGTCCATGCCAGGGCATTCCAGAGACTTCTGAAGGGGAACGTCTGACAGAGACCGTTTGAGGGCGGCAACACTTGTCCTCGGTGGCATTCAGTATTCGGGATTCAGTAACCAGTGATCAGTCGGTATTCAGTGTGGAAGTAATCAAGCCATCGAGTGGACAATTATCTAACTATTATAGAGATAAAGTGTGTAAAAAAGGTGTGTAAGCAACAAAAGTGTTAAGTGCTGTAAAAGCTTGTAATAAAGGCGATCTAATTGATCTGAGGTGGAATAATAAAGTGTGTGTATTGAATGAGCAACAACCGATGGTAGTTTATCGCAATCCAGATATCGAACCCTATTCTGAATTAGTAATTTTCATAACGGTATTATACATATTTCCATTAGAAATTAGAAATGATTTGCATTTCCACATCAACCTCTTTCGACCCCGGTGTCGTGCCTTCTACCATAGGTAGGTCGGCTCTTGCTTACTTACTTACTTACTTATCAGGCCAGCGATTCATGGAGGATCTGAGCCTGAGCTACAGCTGCCTTCCATCCTTGACGGTCCCGGGCACGCTGCTTCCAGTTGTCAAGACCAAGATGTCATACATCCGCGATTACTTGGTCTTTATACTGGAGGTTCGGTCTTCCTCTTCTTCTCGAACCAGGAGGCTTGGAGTCGAAGACCCTCTCAGCTGAAGCGCTGATGTCCATGCGCTCGATGTGGCCGAGCCAGTGTAGTCGACGGATCCTTGCCTTCCGGACTACATCCACATCTTGGTACAGCTCGTAGAGTTCGCGGTTGTGTCTTCTTCTCCATTCACCTTCCTCGCAGACAGGACCAAATATCCGGCGCAGAATTTTTCTTTCGAAAGAACCCAAAATCAGCTCCGCTGTCCTGCTTATCGTCCAGCTTTCGGCTCCGTACAGCAAGACTGGCAGAATGAGCGTTTTGTAAAGCATGACTTTGGTCTTTCGAGTGAGGAGTTTTGACCCCAGTTGTTTGGACAAGCCGAAGTAGCAGCGGTTGCCAAGGGCGAATCTATGCCGGATCTCCACTGTGGTGTCATTTGTGGAATTTACGTTTGCCCCGAGGTAGACAAACTCCTTAACTACCTCGAAATTGTAGCTGTCAATTGTTATATTTTGTCCCAGGTGGTGAGCGACGGATTGGTTTTTGCTTGACAGCATGTATTTCGTTTTGTCCTCATTGATCTTAAGACCAACTCGTTTCGCCTGTTCTTCAATTGCCGTGAATGCTTCCACAATGCCACGGTGAGAACAGGCGATGATGTCGATATCATCTGCGTATCCTAGCAGTTGGACGGACCTGTGGAAGATAGTGCCTTCCCTGTTGACGCCTGCCCGTCGCACTATCTGCTCCAGCACCAGGTTGAAGAAGTCACAAGGCATCTCCTTGCCGAAATCCGGTGCATGTTTCGAATGGTTCCGAGGTCCTAGAACCGAGTTGCACGGTGCATCGCGTGTTTTTTAGCGTGGCGCGACACAACTGGATCAGTCTTACCGGGATCCCGTTCTTCACGATGAATGCTGTCGTATGCGGCTTTGAAATCGATGAAATGATGGTGTGTATCGAATCGAAACTCGTTGGTCTTTTCCAGGATCTGTCGAAGTGCGAACATTTGGTCTATAGTTGATTTGCCGGGCCGGAAACCGCACTGGTAGCTGCCGATTAGTGCGGTGCAAAATGGTTTTAGACGTTCACACAATACGCTGGACAGGATCTTGTATGCGACATTGAGCAGGGATATACCTCTATAGTTCTGGGAAGAGGTGGGATCGCCTTTTTTGTGGATGGGGCATATAGAGCTAGTATTCCAGTCGTCGGGCATGCTCTCATCTTCTCAAATTCTGCAGATGATCCGGTGCATGCTCCCTACCAGAACATCGCCGCCAGCCTTGAATAGATCTAATGGCAAGCCATCTGAGCCTGAGGCCTTGTTAATCTTCAGCTTCTGAATAGCTGTGCCGACTTCTTCAATGCTGGGTGGAAGGATTACTTCAGCGGCTGGAGTTGGCATTTCCTCGGTCCCTACCACTCTCTCTTGGTCATGCTCGTTAAGCAGCTGCTGGAAATACTGCTTAAATACATCAACTGTTCCCTGCGGTTCGGTGACAAGATTACCCTCGCAGTTTCGAAGAGCCTGGGTGCCCTTTTTGAAGCCTCCTGCAAGGCCTTTGGCTCTCTTGTAAACTTACTTAGTATGATGGCGCTACAGTTCGGGGTGAACCAGGGCCTCAACCAACAAGCCTCTCCAGCCGGCCCGATCTTCGGCCAGCCGCTTCCAGTGCCGCACGCCCAGTTGGTTGAGGTCCCCTTCCACCTGTGCGCGCCACCTTAAATGCGGTCGTCCTCTGCTGCGTCGTCCCTCGAGGTTGGAGTCGAAGACTCTTCGGGCCGGAGCGTTGATGTCCATTCGCTCTACATGGCCTAGCCATCTTAGACGTTGGATCCGAAGACGTCTAACCAGGCCGATGTCGCTGTACAGCCCTTACAGTTCTTGGTTGAATCTCCTCCTTCATTCTCCGTTTACATAAACGGGACCAAAGATTGCACGCAGAATTTTCCTCTCGAAACGTCCAAGAGCCTGTTCATCCGCTTTTGACTACGTCCAAGCCTCAGCGCCGTAGAGGAGGACCGGGATGATTAAGGTTTTGTAGAGGGAAACCTTAGTTTTTCAAGAGAGGGCTCTACTACTCAATTGCCTCTTGAGCCCGAAGAAGCAGCGATTGGCAGGAGTTATTCTGCGTTTTATCTCAGCGCTGGTGTCGTTGCTGCTTGTCACTACCGAGCCAAGGTAGGCGAAGTCCTTGACTACTTCAAAAATATAGCTGCCGAAGGTGACGTTCTGACCAAGACGTCGGTGTTGTGCGTCTTTCTTGGATGACAGCATATATTTGGTCTTGTCCCCATTTACCCTTAGACCCACTTTCGGCGCTTCTGCTTCAATGCTTGTGAACGCCTCATTGACGTCTCGCTTAGTTCGTCCAATAACGTCAATGTCATCTGCATAGGCAAGCAATTGTGTGGACTTGAAGTAGATCGTACCTCTTGTATTGGCCGCAGAGTCCCGCACGATCTTTTCAAGAACAATATTGAAGAAATCACATGACAGTGCGTCACCCTGTCTCAAACCTTTTTTAACATCAAAGGGGTCGGTGAGTTCACCTCCGACCTTAATGGAGCAGCGAGAGTTCTCCATAGTCATCCTGCATAGTCTGACGAGTTTGGCAGGAATGTTAAAACATGACATGGCTCTGTATAGCTCGTCTCTATAAACACTCGACGAAAAGATGGTGCGTGTCGACCTGGAATTCATGGGTCTTCTCCAAGATCTGCCATAGTGTAAACATTTGGTCTATCGTGGATTTTCCTGGCCTGAAACCACACTGGTAGGAACCTATCAGATTGTCCACGAACGGTTTCAGGTACTTACACAGTACGGCAGAGACGATCTTGTACGCGATATTCAGGAGGCTTATCCCTCTGTAATTGGCGCAGTCATAGGGGTCTCCTTTCTTATGGACCGGGTAAACGATACTGATCGCCAGCTGCTTTAAACAGCTCCGCGGGGAGTCCGTCTGCTCCAGCAGCTTTATAAGACTTAAGTTTCGATATCGCTATCTTAACATCATCTAGGTCGGGTGGACGGGATTCTCCTTCGTCTTCGTCCATTGTGAATGGTTCACTCTGCCTGACGGCGGCATTTTGACTATCATCGCCGTTATAGAGTCTGCAGAAGTGGTCCACAATCTCAGCATCGACTGTGACTCCACTACTAGTTGTCCGGGCTCATCCCTGCAGGCTTCTGCTCTGGCTTTATAGCCTTGGCATGTTCGTTTTACTTTCTGGTAAAATTTTAGAACGTCGTTCCTGCAGTAACATATCTCCATCTCCTCGACCTCGCGCTTCTCGTGCTCCTTCTTTTTCCTTCTCAGAAGCGCATGCTCCTCTCTCCTTTTCTGTTCATAGAGCTCGCGGGCAGCTCTCGTCCGTCGATGCAATGTGGCTATGTATGCATTCTGTTTCTCTACATGGGCCTGTCTGCACTCATCATCAAACCAGGGGTTTCTCGACGGTGGTGGCTCGAAACCGAGTATATCTGAGGCGGCCTCTCTAGTGGCTTTCTGACAACGACTCCATTGCTGTTCTATGGTTTCTGCAGATGCATCGGGGCCTGGGAGAGCTTGAGGGAGACTTGATCGGCGAAGGTTCTGGCGGTCTCCTGCGATTGCAGCTTTCCGACGTTAAATGTTGGTGTTCTTACTCGACTCCGTTGGTTCCGAGAAATTCGCATCCGTACCTTGGCTGCAACAGGGTAATGATCCGAGTCGATGTTGGCTCCTCGAAAGGTTCGGACATCTAGGATGCTGGAGGAGTGTCTGCCGTCGATCGCAATATGATCAATTTGGTTGGTTGTCGATTGATCGAAAGACCGCCAGGTCCCCTTATGGATGTTTAGGTGTGGGAATCGTGTACTTGCTACTACCAGATTATGTCCCGCCATAAAGTCCACTAGCCTTAGTCCGTTTTCTGACGTGGTGTTGTGTAGGCTGTGCTTTCCAATGACCCGTTCAAAGATAGCTTCCTTACCCAGCTTCGCATTGAAATCTCCTAGAACGATTTTGGTGTCATAGCTGGGACATTGCGCATATGTTCTGCCTAGGAGATCATAGAAGTCGTCTTTACGTCGGTCATCTTTCTCCTCTGTGGGGGCGTGGACACATAGTAAGCTTATATTGCCGAGATTGGCCTTGATGCGGATAGTTATGAGGCGTTCGCTTACATACTGGAAGCTTAAGACTTTTTTCTTGAGTCTGCCTCGAACAACAAATCCGCATCCGAAAAAGCGTTGTTTATTTTCTCTGTGGCAGTTCACAGTTTTTCATCCGCTTTTTGCCTGGCCCATCCCATCGCACTTCTTGGAGCGCGGTAATGTCTGCCTTATAGCAGTCCAAAGAGTTGACCAGTTGTTCGGCTGCACCTGGTCTGTTGAGGGACCTATCGCTCCAGGTGCAGAACCGAAATTCGTTTCCTTTTTGACGTTTGCGGGGGTCGTCAACATGTAATCCGTCCGTATCCGAGGCTCTGAACAAAATTTTTGTTTCAAGCGATAGGGATGTTAGCCCTAAGCGCAACCCCCAACCTGGAGGGCCAGGTTCCTCTTTCCCCAGGAACAAGGGGTCGGGTCGCTGCACACATTGGTTCACTACCTGGCGGGTGCCAGTTTAGCTATCCAGGGGAGGCCACGCGAAGGCTGTGTGTCAACTTGCATTGAGCAGGGACAGAGATCGAAGCTGGCGTTTGCCAAGTTAAACGCGATCAACTCCTTTTCCTGTTTGTTCACTCCCTTCTTGTAAAAGGGTCGTATTTTATGTTTATCCCTAGACTCCTCGATATCCTTGAGCTGGGAGGCTGCGAAGATTCTTTTCTTTTGTCGCAGTCGTTTTCTCCTCCCTTCTTCTGGCTCGGTACTCTTCTTGCGTTGCCCTGGTTTTCCTCTGCAGCGCCTTTTGGTACGCCTCG
This sequence comes from Eumerus sabulonum, assembly GCA_951905685.1. Lineage (NCBI taxonomy): Eukaryota > Metazoa > Arthropoda > Insecta > Diptera > Syrphidae > Eumerus > Eumerus sabulonum. The sequence goes on along the minus strand of OX645062.1, from coordinate 39,124,913 downwards.
TCGGTTGCTGCCTTTTTCTGCTCACACTCGCCATTGTACCACGGGTTTCTTGTCGGGGGTGGTAGGTATCCTAAGGTGGTTTCGGCTACTTCCTGAATGGCTGAGCGGCAATGCAGCCACATATTATTGGCATTTGTGTTCAACGTAGGCATACCGTAGAGTCTTTCACTCAGCTGCTCCCTGTAGACTCTGGCAACCTCCGGTGTGCTCAGGCGCCCAATGTCGAACCTCGAACCAGCTTTCTGACATTGGGCAGGCGAGCTCTGAATCTTGCTGCTACGGGGAAGTGGTCAGAGTCGACATTTGCTCCTCTGAATGTTCGCACATCCAGGATGTTTGACGAGTGCCTTGCGTCAATGAGCACATGGTCGATTTGGTTGGCGGTTCGACCGTCCGGAGATCGAGTCGGAAGCCGTTATCTGTTGTTGTATCGTGGAGGCTGTGCTTTCCGATCACTCCGCCAAGGGTGTTCTCCTTACCGATGTTGGCGTTGAAGTCCCCGAGCACGATTTTTACATCGCACTCCGGACAAGCTCCGTAGGCGTTGTCCAGGAGGTCATAGAAGTCCTCCTTGATAGGGTCTTCAGCCTCGTCGGTAGGGGCGTGGGCACATTTAAGGCTGATGTTATAAAATCTGCTTCTGATGTGGATCACAGCCAGGCGATCAGTTATAGGTTTAAAGTCGATGACCTTCGACCTTAACCGCTTTCCCACGACAAATCCGCATCCCAGTAAGTGCAACCTTTTGTGACAGCTGTAATAAATGTCGCAATTTTTCTTCCTAATCATACCGTTTCCTATCCAGCGTATTTCCTGGACCGCAGTAATATCCGCCTTTTACTGCGTGAGGATTCCTTCTAGTTTATGAGCAGCTCCGGGAGTGTACAGGGTTCTGACATTCCAGGAGCATACTCGCAAATCGTGTTCCTTTTTCGTGCGTTGTCGTCGTCGAGTATCCGTCCGTGTATCCGAGGCATCTTGCTCATTCATAACTTTGCTTTTTTTTTTACGTGGGCGGATTGTTAGCCCGCCGCACAACCGCCATTCTGGTCGGGGTTTTGTCGCTGCATACGTTTGTTCACCTCCCAACGGTTGTTGAAGAGGCTATCCAAAGGGCGCCGCAAGGAGGCCGAATGTCAACTTGACCCGGGCATTTAAACAGGGATCGTTGCTGGCATCTCGCCAGGTTGAGAGCGATCAACAACTTTACCCTGTATATCCGGGCCCATGTCCTCTCAGCTCTTGCACATTCATTTAATAGTTGACGAATATCAAATGTGAATATTGTTTTCAGAACCATTAAACTACCTTTCATACAAGAGCTGTACCATAATATCAATTCCAAATTTTATGCATATAACCGTGTTAACAGTATTCAATATTTAAGGTAAATGTTGTATGCTCCAGGCGCATCTTGCCACCATATCAAGTTCAATAAATAAATTATAATCTCTTTATTTATAGGATGCCATCCATCTAATTTAAACAGTATTAAAAATATATATATACTTCTTGTAATGTCTCAGGCTATCATTCTTCCGAATAAGAAAACAATACATTCGAATTCATTCGCATGAACCATGCCGTGAGATACTCCCGAATCTGTGAGCAACAATCGAAGCTTAAATTCATGAAACGTTTATAATAAGAGACAAAAATTCAACCGAAAGGACACGACAAAAAAAAATAAAAATAAAAAAACAAATTCGGCGAAGAGAACGTTCGAGGATTGTCATCTCCTAAAATATTAAGCCAATTGAGATATGTGAACTCTGCACATTCTCGAGGATTATACTTGTCAATGAATGATATTTCTTCTACCCTCGGTTGCTGCTGGGTACAGAAATGTATGGTGTAGCATGTTCTGTTCAGTCCTTGGAGGCATTCGCCCTTTCCTCATGTGTATTACAAGTTCGGTTGATGCTTTATATTCAATGCCTCGCCTCCCATCTCAACCTGCGAAGTACTTCCGCCTCTGGTTTTGGAAGCAATCGTGTGAATTTTTCAAATTTCTAAAACCAACAATAAGTGCAGTCGTTTCCAATGCAATTTGAGGTTACACGACAGTAAAGAAAGAATACAAAAACAGAGAAGAACATGAGTTCAACTGAATCCCAATTCAAAGGATGCACGATGTGAAGAGTAGGGCGAGATGTACGTCGGGTGGAGGACAAGACAAATACCACGGACAGATTTGGAAAAAACGAAACAAATAATCCTTGCAGACAATTTGCAAGGAAAACTATCTTTTGTTCTGCAGGATCCTCTTTGCTTCTTTTATTTTGTGCTTACTTTTTGGTTTGTACTGTCTGTGGGAATAAGTCTGCGTATTGCCTTTAGACGATTTCCGTTTTTTTTTTTTGTTTCTTTTAACAAATTGTTTGTGCCGTTCCCTTGGGATATGGGCTTATCACAGAATCTTCCGAAATGTAACATATGAGATAAGTCCATCATGAAATTTTTGCCATCTTAAAGCTGAGCGGAGAAAGAAACTTGTGGGTGGGATGATCAAGTCCAAATGAAATTAAATACAGGTACATAATAAAAATGTCGGAGAGTCGAAGAAACTTATATCCTAGGAAACCATGCTATTAAAAATCCCTTCCAGGCCCACATCAACGAAATTATTGCTGTGAATTGAGGAGAACTTTGAGGTAGCATTAAGCTGGATGAGCCACTTGTCAAAAATAAATATGAATGTACGTATATTGTACTTAAGCTATGTACATTACTTCCTCCCTTCTTCGGGCGCCTTGTCGTGGCGGGAGGCTTAAGAGGTCGTAGACCTCGAACTAAGACTCGAAGTCCCAAAAGTGAATGAACAACCCAAAGGAATTGTGTACTCCAGGTGGCACTCGCAGCAGCGAAAATCCACCCGCGACCTCTTTGATCGCGGCCGGGGCAAGGATTCTGGAGGCCCCAACATTCATTTTTAACCCTACGGCAGCCCGGAACGACACCGGCCCCAGCGGCTCACTGTCTGACCACCTGGTCCGACTGAGCATGAGCGGTGCATCCAGCGGAGGCGACACCAATGATGGCGCGGCACGGGAAACCGCAAAGGTGGAACGCGCTCCTGAATTGGGACGTACTGCTGAATGCACTGCTAAGAGCCCAAAAAGTAGAGGTAAGAGGCGTGCCCGAAAATTGTGCAAAGAGGCTGACAAAGCCGAAGGCACAATGGTCGAGGCTAAACCTCTGGGGGAACCAGTTAAGAGAGTTAGGTCGACGGCGGTATCTTGTACCGAAATTGATCCGACCCTCCTTCCTGAGCTCCACCCCTCTCTCGAAGGTGCGCAGCGCGGAAAGCGCGGCGATTGGGAAAGGCTGCTGAAGGAGGCATAAGCATGTCTGCACTTTCGGCATGCGCCTCCAACTCTCTTCCTCTTACTGCGTAGTTGAACCCGCGATCAATTCCCGTAATGACGGAGCCGGAAGCTGTCAAGTTTCTGCTATGGCCGGCGTTGCCGCCGAAAAAGGTGGCGGGGCTGACAGGCAGACTCCGAACGCAGAAGGCGTGGTCGTTACGGGTCCTAGCAATTCTCGAACTGGTAAGGCTGTCCCGAACTGTCGCCCGAAGGGAGCAGGTGCTTTAACCGAAAAAGGTAAAGACTCCCGCAAACGGAAGACCGCCACTGGGGATAGCCTCGCTAGGGAGGGAGTGTTCGATGCCCCCCTCTCCGGTGGGGCGGTGGGAAATCGGAGTCCAATGGCAGATGTGGCGACCCAGAAGGATCAAAGCATGGGCCAAAAGGCGAAGATAGCCAAAAACCACTCCTCGGAGGCGGGCACATCACACAACAAAACCCCTTCCTCCCAAAAGGAGATCCAAATGACCGTAAAGAGTCGAGAGAAGCAGCTCTCTTATAAAGAGGCGGCCATCTCCTCTGAAAAGGTCAGGATAGCCTTTATCCAGATCAATCTACAGCATTGCAAGACCGCTACTGCTTCTTTAAGTAGTAGAATTGCATGTAGTAGAACAAATCATCGCATTGTATCCATTCAGGAACCGTGGGTATGGAATAAACGCCTATGTGGCCTTGGTGGTATACGTGATGCTACGATTCTTTATGATGAGCGATCCGAAAGGCCTAGGGTCGGCCTCATCATATCGAATTCACTATTGGCAACCAAACTTGGGCACTTTTGTGGACAAGATCTGGTGGCTGCTCGAGTAAGCTACAAAACGCACGGAGCAATAGAACACTTCGTCGTTGCGTCTGCCTACTTTCCCTACGATTCGCTACTACCTCCACCACCGAAGGAAGTCTCTGAACTCGTAGAGTACTGTGAAGCCAAAAAGATTGGTCTCATCTTGTGCTGCGATGCTAATGCCCAAAACACTGCTTGGGGCAGCAGCAAGTGTAACACAAGGGGGGACCGTCTGTTAGACTTCATTCTCTCGTCTGACCTTACCATCAACAATGTTGGCTCTCAACCAACGTTTGTTACGACAAGACGACAGGAGGTGATTGACCTGACCCTATCCAACAGATATGTGAAGGACATCACTAACTGGCGAGTCTTGCCTTATGCTACGCTGTTGGACAATAAATATACCGAATTCCGATTGGCTTGTGGGATCTCTTCCTTGCAACCTAGACGGAATCGGAGAATGACGGACTGGGTACGGTTTACAGAGGAGCTTGAGAAATCCACTCAGGCCCTACCTAAACTTAGAACGAAACAATTGGTAGAGAACGCTGTTCATAACCTGAATAGCGTCATCACCAGTTGTTTTGAACTCGCATGTCCTGTCAGCAAACCTCCCTGCAGGAAATTGGTCCCCTGGTGGAATGTCGAGCTCCAAAGTCTTCGCAGGGAAGCCAGAATTCTTCTGAATAGATCGCTCAAATCGAATTCGGAAGATGACTGGAACAAGTATCGGTCGAAGCAGAAAGAATATAAGAAACTTATTCGTAAATCGAAGAAGGATTCTTATAGGACCTTCTGCGAAGAGATCAAGTCTCTGAGTGCGACTAGCAAGTTGGTTAAAGTCCTCAAATGGGGAAAACCGACTAGGCTAGATGCACTCAGAAAATCTGATGGTACCCTAATTGAGTCTAAAGCGGAAACTCTTAGTTTACTGTTTGCGACTCATATCCCGGGAAATCAGATCGATATCGGTTCGTTGCACACTCCTTCAAGGGAAACTGCAACTGAAACGATGAAAATAACTCGGCGTAGCTGGTATAATGCATCGCGCGTGGTTACGACTGAAGCTATTGAATTTGCTGTGGCATCCTTCGATGGCTTCAAATCGCCCGGCACCGAAGGGATATATCCTGTTATGCTGCAAAAAGTTATAAGGCAGCTGCTTCCTACTCTGAAAAGAATTTTCACTGCTAGTCTAGCACTTGCTCACATACCCATTCCTTGGCGCACAGTGAAAGTGGTCTTCATTCCCAAAATAGGAAAAGAGGACTATTCACTTGCCAGCGCGGAAAATTTTGCGAGACTGCGCTTCAGAACCTAGTTGGGCGTATTGAATGCGCGCTCGAAAGGAAAGAGTACGCGCTGGGCATTTTCATCGACATTGAGTGAGCTTTTGATAACGCAACTTTTGACAGCATGTGTAACGCTGCCAGACATCATGGCGTAGATAAAGCACTGGTCCTTTGGATCAAAGCAATGCTCATGCACAGGACATTGACCGCCGATGCAGGCCTCGACTAGTGTGTCAAATCTGGCGTAAACAGGGGCTGCCCTCAAGGTGGCGTCCTGTCTCCGCTGTTATGGTGCATGGTGGTCGATTCCCTGCTTGATGCTCTCAATGCCTCTGGAATCTACACCCAGGCCTATGCGGATGACGTCGCCATTCTTTCTGTCGGCTCATATTTGGCGACTGTCCGTCGCAAAGCACAGGCGGCGCTAAATGTGATCGATGATTGGTGTTCCAGAAATGGGCGGTCAGTCAATCTTCTTAAGACCGATGTCGTTCTTTTTACGAGAAGGAGGAAACATATTGGCATGACTCAGCTGGTCCTAAAAGGCACTTCCATCCCGATATCCAAAGAGGCTAAGTATCTAGGAGTCATCTTAGATAGTAAGCACCTCTGGTCAAAACATTTTGAGTCAAAAACCACCAAAGCGCTGTCAGCTTTCTGGCAATGCAAAGGAGCTTTTGGCAAAACATGGGGCTTATCGCCGGCAAAGGTCCTTTGGATCTACACGGCAATGATAAGACCTATAATCTCATATGCATCGGTTGTCTGGTGGACAGACTAAAACGCAAACACGTCGTAGGCTCTTTCACCAAACTCCAAAGAACGGTTTGTCTCAGCTGCACGGGGGCTTTCCCCAGCACGCCGGGCGCTGCTATAGATGTTATGATGAACCTTCCACCTCTTGATATATTTATCAGAGGGTGTGCTCTGAAAGCTATGTCTCGTCTGAAGAGAAATGGCTTTTAGTACAACTCGCATAGGAATAACGGTGTGCTTGCGCAAGAATTGTCCTGCGACCCCTGTCTCATGGACATGGCTTCTGACACACTGACGCCCGTTATCCTATTGCGTTGTAATTTCACAGTCGAGTTTCCATGGCGTCAGGATTGGCTATGGCTGGATACTGAACCTGGAAAGGATAGTCTTCGCATTTTCACGGATGGCTCCAGATCTGGGCGGGGGTCCGGTGCTGGGGTCTTCTTTGAGCGCGAAAACATCCGACTGCACTTCTCCTTAGGAAAATATGCGTCTGTCTTCCAATCAGAGATACACGCAATCCTAATGGCCATGCACTATGTTGTGAAGCACAGGTGGAAGGGGGAAAGCATATGCGTATGTAGTGACAGCCAAGCTGCACTAAAAGCTGTGTGTAACCCCTTAACTAGCTCCAAATTAGTGTTTGAACTCAAGTCCTTCTTGAACAGAGTCGGCAGACTAAATTCATTAAGGCTTGTATGGGTTCCAGGCCACTCTGGGATCCCAGGAAATGAGACCTCTGATGAACTCGCTAGAACGGGTTCAGAGGAGAGCTTCTAAGGACCTGAACCCGCTCTAGGTCTACCTGCGTCCACGGCAAATTCCTACACTAACGATTGTGTATTTAACACACACAACCGTAGATGGAGGGATTGTCCGGGTTGCAGGATGACTAAGCGCGTATGCCCTGATGTCTGCAAAAAATCTGCAGCATTCCTCCTGTCTTTAAGGAGAATCGACTGCAGAAGGCTTGTGGGAGTTATCACGGACCATTACACTTTTGCCAAGCATCTCTACGTGCTCGGCATCAGTGAGACGCCTACCTGTGCAGGAGGATGATACTGCAGAACATTTCCTCTGTGATTGTCCCGCCTTTGCTCGCATACGGTGGAGCACCCTTGGAGCCGACGTGGTGTGTGCCGAATCCCTTAGCTCTACATCACTGAAGCGCCTTCAAATTTTTCTCCGGAAAACGGAGGAAATACAGTAACGTAAGGTGTCTGTCTGGAGTACAATGGACCAGTGATTGCGTCTGAGTGCTCCAGCGGATAGCAGAAGCCTTCAACAAAAAAAAAAATGTACATTACTTAAGGAAGACTTACTTACTTACTTACTTAACGGGCGCTACAGTTCGGGGTGAACCTGGGCCTCAACCAACATGCCTCTCCACCTAGCATGATCTTTCGCTAGTGTTTTCCAATGCCGCACGCCCAGTTGGTTGAGGTCCCCTTCCACCTGTGCGCGCCACCGCACCTGAGGTGGCCGTCCTCTATTTCTTCGTCCCTCGGGGTTGGATTCAAAGACTCTATGGGCTGGAGCTGTGGTGTCCATTCGCTCTACATGGCCTAGCCATCTTAGGCGTTGGATCCGTTGACGCCTGACCAGACTCATGTCGCTGTACAACCCGTACAGTTCGTGATTGAATCTTCTCCTTCAACCCTGGGACCGAAAATCGAACGCAGAATCTTTCTCTCGAAACGACCAAGGATTTCCTCATCCGCTTTAGATAAAGTCCATGTTTCTGCGCCGTATAACAGGATCGGGATGATTAAGGTCTTATATAAGGTCAACTTGGTCGTACGAGAGAGGGTTCTACTTCTCAGTTGCCTCTTGAGCCCAAAGAAGCAGCGGTTGGCAAGAGTAATTCTGCGCTTGATTTCGAAATTGGTGTCGTTGTTCCAAGTCACCGCGGAGCCGAGGTATATGAAGTCCTTAACTACCTCGAACTTATATCTGCCAATATGCACGTTCTGTCCAAGACGTCGGTGGTAAATGTCCTTTTTCGATGACAGCAGATATTTAGTCTTGCCTTCATTAACTGCCAAACCAATTTTTGCCGCCTCCATCTCAATACTCGCAAACGCCTCATTGACATCTCGCTGCGATCTACCTATTTTGTCAATGTCGTCGGCGTATGCAAGGAGTTGCGAGGATTTTAAATAGATTGTGCCTCTTGTATTGGCCTGTGATTTTTGCACAATCATTTCTAATATGATGTTAAAAAAATCACACGACAACGCATCGCCCTGTCTAAATCCTTTCTTGACTTCGAAACTATCGGTCAGTTCTGCACCGATTCGGATGGAGCAGCGAGCATTTTCCAGGGTCATCCTGCATAGTCTGATGAGCTTAGCAGGGATGTCAAAAGTAGACATGGCATTATATAGTTCGTCTCTAATTACGCTGTCGTATGCGACCTTGAAATCGACGAATAGATGGTGTGTATCGACTTGAAATTCATTGTTTTTCGCCAGGATCTGCCGTAGTGTGAAGATTTGATCGATGGTGGACTTCCCTGGCTTGAAGCCACACTGATAAGGACCTATCAGCTTGTTTACGAATGGCTTCAGGCGTTCACACAAAACGGCAGCGAAGATCTTGTATGCGACATTAAGGAGACTTATTCCTCTATAGTTGGCGCAGTCCAAGGGATCTCTTTTTTGTGGATCGGGGAAACAATGCTGAGACTCCATTCCTCGGGCATGCTTTCCTCTGACCATATCTTACAGATGAGCCGGTGCATGCTCCTAACCAGCTCACCGCCAGCCGCTTTGAAGAGCTCAGCAGACAGTCCATCTGCGCCAGCAGCTTTATTCGACTTGAGTTTCGACATGGCAATCTCAACTTCGTCGAGGTCAGGGAGACGGAATTCTCTGCGATCTTCGTCGTTAAAAAATGGAACATTCTGCCTGACGGCGGTATGTTGGTTGTCATCGCCGTTATACAGTCTGCAGAAGTGGTTTTTCCAAATTCTCAGCATCGACTGCGATTCTACTACTAGGTGTCCGTTCTCATCCTTACAGGCCTCCGTTCGGGCTTTATAGCCTTGAGACATTCATTTTATCCGCTGATAAAATCTTCGAACGTCGTGCCTGCAATAGCACCTCTCCAAGTTTTCAATCGCCCGCTTCTCGTGCTCTTTCTTTTTTCTCTTGAGAAGCTTATGTTCCTCCCTTCTCTTAAGCTCGTAGAGCTCACGAGCCGCTCTTGTTTTTTTTGTGTAGTGAGGCTTTGTATGCCTCCTGCTTTTCCGCATGAATCCTTCTACACTCGTCAACCAACCAGGTGTTTCGTCGTGGTGGAGCTTTAAGGCCCAGCACTTCCGTTGCTGTGCTCTTCAGGGCCTGTTTGCACAGGCTCCATTGTTGCTCTACTGACTGAGTGGAGGATTGAGGTGTATCGGAGAGCTTAAAGGAGACGCGGTTGGCAAAGGCACTGGCGATCTCCGGCGAGGTGCTTGGTGTTCTAACTCTACTCCGCGGTGTTCGTGTTATGCGCTGACGTATCTTGGCTACTACAAGATAGTGGTCTGAATCGATGTTCGCTCCTCGGAAAGTGCGAACATCAAGAATAGTGGAGGAGTGTCTGACGTCAATCGCGATGTGGTCAATCTGGTTGGTGACTGATTGATCTGGCGACCGCCAGGTGCTATTGTGTATATCGAGGTGGGAAAATCGTGTGCTGGCTACAAGAAGATTTCGCCCCGTGGCAAGGTCGATCAGCCTATGTCCGTTATCGGATGTGGTGTCATGTAGGCTGTGTTTGCCGATGACCCGCTCAAAGATGCTTTCTTTACCCAGCTTAGCGTTAAAATCTTCTAGTATGATTTTGGTATCATAGCTGGGGCATTTGGTATATGTTCTGTCTAAGAACTTAAGGAATAGCCACTGTAATTTCAATCGATATTCGTCGTTTACCGATATAAGGCATACACAGAGCTCAAAAAGTATCCGTATAGAAGCTACTTTTTAGAATATTATGAATATTTAGAATATTGTGAAAATATGAATTTGATAATCAACAAAAAATAAAAAAGATGAACTACAGTCAATGTATTTACACAAAAACAAAAGCATTTTTATTAAAAACATTAAGAAATAACAATTCATTTTCTTCTTCTTCTTAACGGGCGCTACAGTTCGGGGCGAACCTGGGCCTCAACCAACATGCCCCTTCAACTAGCACGATCTTTTACTAGCCTTTTCCATTGCCGCACACCCAGTTGGTGAGGTCCCCTTCCACCTGTGTGCGCAATCTTAGGTGCGGCCGTCCTCTGATTCTTCGTCCCTCGGGGTTGGATTCAAAGCCTCTCCGGGCTGGAGCTGTGGTGTCCATTCGCTCTACATGGCCCAGCCAACTTAGGCGTTGAATCCGTAGACGCCTGACTAGGCTGTCGCTGTACAGCCCGTAAGGTTCGTGGTTGAATCTTTGCCTCCATCCACCGTCTGCGTTTATAGGTCCGAAAATTACGCGCAAAATCTTTCTCTCGAACCGACCAAGAGCCTCCTCATCCGCTTTTGATAGTGTCCATGCTTCTGCGCAGTACAGCAGGACCGGGCTGATAGGGGTCTTATATACATATAGTCAACTTTGACGATCGGGTGAGGGCTCTATTACTCAATTACCTCCTGAGCCCAAAGAAACAGCAATTGATGATTTCGGATATGATGTCGTTGTTCCGGGTCACTGCGGAGCAAAGGTAGACGAAGTCCCTAACTACCTCGAACTTATATCTGCCAATACAAACGTTCTGGCCGAGACGTCGGTGTTGAGCGTCCTATTTTGATGACAGCATATATTTAGTTTTGCTCTCGTTTACCGCCAAACCAATTTTCGCCGTTTCCATCTCTATACTCGCAAACGCCTCATTGACATCTCGCTGTGATCTACCTATTATGTCAATATCGTCGGCGTATGCAAGAAGTTGCGAGGATTTGAAATAGATTGTGCCTCTTGTAATCGCCAGTGATTTTTGCACAATCATTTCCAATATGATGTTGAAGAAATCACACGACAGCGCATCGCCCTGCCGAAATCCTTTTTTGACACCAAAACTATCGGTAAGATGTTCACCGATTCGGATGGAGCAGCGAACATTGACTTGAGCTTCGATATGGCAATTTTAACTTCGTCGAGGTCAGGAGGATGGAAGTCTCTGCGGTCTTCGTCGATTAGAAATGGATCATTCTGCCTGATAGCGGTATATTGACTAACATCGCCGTTATACAGTCTGCAGAAGTGGTTTTTCCATATTCTCAGCATCAACTGCGATTCTTCTACTAGGTGACCGTTCTCATCCCTGCAGGCTTCTGGTCTGGCTTTCTAAGCTTGCCATGTTCGCTTAATCTGTTAATAAAACTTTCGAACGTTACGCCTGCAGTAATACCTCTCCAAATCCTCAATCCTGCGCTTCTCGTGCTCTTTCTTCTGAGAAGCTTATGCTGCTCCCTTCTTTCTAACACGTAGAGCTCACTAGCTGCTCTTGTTCTTTTATGCAGCGAGACCTTATATACATCCTGCCTCGCTGTGTGAATCCTCCTGCACTCGTCAACGAACCAGGTGTTTCTTCGTGGTGGAGCCTTGAAACCCAAAACTTAGGATGCAGAGCTTTTCAGGGATTATTTGCAAAGGCTCCACTGCTGTTCTATTGATAGCGTGGAGGATTGAGGTGTATTGGAGAGCTTAAGGGAGACGCGATCGGTAAAAGCACGAGCTGTTTCTGGCGATCGTAGCTTTCCGACGTTATAATTTTGTATTTTTACTCTACTCCGCTGCATTCGTGATATCCGTAAGCGCATGTTGGCTACTACAAGGTAGTGGTCCGAGTCGATGTTAGCCCCTCGGAAAGTTCGGACATCAAGAATAGTGGAGGAGTGTCTGACGTCGATCGCGATGTGATCAATCTGGTTGGTAGTCGATTGATCAAAGGACCGCCAAGTGCCTTTGTGTATATCGAGGTGCGGGAAGCGCGTACTGGCTTGAAGGAGATTTCGCCCCGTAGCAAGAACAATCAGACTGTGTCCGTTATCGGAGGTGGTGTCGTGTAGGCTATGTTTGCCGATGACTCGTTCAAAGATGCTTTCTTTATCCAGCTTAGCATTGAAGTCTTCTAATACGATATTGATGTACTGGGACATTGGGCATACGTTCTGTCTAGGAGATCGTAGAACTCATCTTTGGCGGAGTCATCCTTGTCTTCCGTGGGGTCGTGGGCGCGGATTAGGCTGATGTTAAAAAAATTAGCCTTGATACGGATTTTTATGAGGCGCTCGCTCACATGCCGAAAGCTTAGGACTTTTTGCCTTAGTCCACCTCGAACAACAACTCCGCATCCGAGCAATCGTTGTCCTCTCTCTCTATAGCAACCGCCGTAGTAAATATCGCAGTTATTCATCCGCTTTATACCCGGTCCATTCCATCGCATTTCCTGGATGGCTGTTATGTCCGCTTTATAGCGGTCTAGGGCGTCCGCGAGTTGTTCGGCTGCACGTGGCCTTTTTAGGGACCTAACATTTCACGTACAGAGCCGAAGATCATTGTCCTTTTTTCGGTTTTTGCAAGGGTCGTCAACATAAATCCGGTCCGTTATATCCGAGGCTTGTGGTTGTTTCGGAGTTTGTGATTTTTTTTACGGTTACGGCTTACTAGGCCGTAGCCCAGCCGACTGATCCTATTTTTTGGCGCAGGAGGCTCGCCATTCGCCCTTCCCCATCTGCAATTTCCATAGGAAATCTCCAGATGACACCACGAGGAGGTGGGGGGTCGACTGCAGTGGCTCTTCTCGCTTTTTAGCAGGCCAGCATCCGTCGGATAAATGCTACCCCTACGAGGCCGTTGCTAGTCCTTTGCCATCCATGAAAATCCACGATAGAATATTTACACTACGGCAGATCGTGGAGAAGACACATTTATCCCAGGTCGACATGCACCATCTTTTTGTCGACTTTAAAGTCGCATATGACAGTATTTTTAGAGACGAGCTATACAAAGCCATTACATGTTTTGAAATTTCTGCCAAACTCGTCAGACTGTGCAGGATGGCTATGGAGAATTCCGGCTGCTCCATTAAGTTCGGAGGTGAATTAACCGACCACTTCGATGTTAAAAAAGTTTTAGACTGGGCGCACGCACTGTTATGTGATTTCTTTAACATCATACTTGAAAAGATCATGCGGGACTCTGCGGTCACTAAAAGAGGAACGATCTACTTCAAGTCTATACAATTGCTTGCCTAGGTAGATGACATTGCCTACTTACTTACTTAACGGGCGCTACAGTTCGGGGTGAACCTGGGCCTCAACCAACATGCCTCTCCACCTAGCACGATCTTTCGCTAGTCTTTTCCAATGCCGCACGCCCAGTTGGTTGAGGTCCCCTTCCACCTGTGCGCGCCACCGCACCTGAGGTGGCCGTCCTCTATTTCTTCGTCCCTCGGGGTTGGATTCAAAGACTCTATGGGCTGGAGCTGTGGTGTCCATTCGCTCTACATGGCCTAGCCATCTTAGGCGTTGGATCCGTTGACGCCTGACCAGACTCATGTCGCTGTACAACCCGTACAGTTCGTGATTGAATCTTCTCCTTCAACCCTTGGACCGAAAATCGAACGCAGAATCTTTCTCTCGAAACGACCAAGGATTTCCTCATCCGCTTTAGATAAAGTCCATGTTTCTGCGCCGTATAACAGGATCGGGATGATTAAGGTCTTATATAAGGTCAACTTGGTCGTACGAGAGAGGGTTCTACTTCTCAGTTGCCTCTTGAGCCCAAAGAAGCAGCGGTTGGCAAGAGTAATTCTGCGCTTGATTTCGAAATTGGTGTCGTTGTTCCAAGTCACCGCGGAGCCGAGGTATATGAAGTCCTTAACTACCTCGAACTTATATCTGCCAATATGCACGTTCTGTCCAAGACGTCGGTGGTAAATGTCCTTTTTCGATGACAGCAGATATTTAGTCTTGCCTTCATTAACTGCCAAACCAATTTTTGCCGCCTCCATCTCAATACTCGCAAACGCCTCATTGACATCTCGCTGCGATCTACCTATTTTGTCAATGTCGTCGGCGTATGCAAGGAGTTGCGAGGATTTTAAATAGATTGTGCCTCTTGTATTGGCCTGTGATTTTTGCACAATCATTTCTAATATGATGTTAAAAAAATCACACGACAACGCATCGCCCTGTCTAAATCCTTTCTTGACTTCGAAACTATCGGTCAGTTCTGCACCGATTCGGATGGAGCAGCGAGCATTTTCCAGGGTCATCCTGCATAGTCTGATGAGCTTAGCAGGGATGTCAAAAGTAGACATGGCATTATATAGTTCGTCTCTAATTACGCTGTCGTATGCGACCTTGAAATCGACGAATAGATGGTGTGTATCGACTTGAAATTCATTGTTTTTCGCCAGGATCTGCCGTAGTGTGAAGATTTGATCGATGGTGGACTTCCCTGGCTTGAAGCCACACTGATAAGGACCTATCAGCTTGTTTACGAATGGCTTCAGGCGTTCACACAAAACGGCAGCGAAGATCTTGTATGCGACATTAAGGAGACTTATTCCTCTATAGTTGGCGCAGTCCAAGGGATCTCTTTTTTGTGGATCGGGAAACAATGCTGAGACTCCATTCCTCGGGCATGCTTTCCTCTGACCATATCTTACAGATGAGCCGGTGCATGCTCCTAACCAGCTCACCGCCAGCCGCTTTGAAGAGCTCAGCAGACAGTCCATCTGCGCCAGCAGCTTTATTCGACTTGAGTTTCGACATGGCAATCTCAACTTCGTCGAGGTCAGGGAGACGGAATTCTCTGCGATCTTCGTCGTTAAAAAATGGAACATTCTGCCTGACGGCGGTATGTTGGTTGTCATCGCCGTTATACAGTCTGCAGAAGTGGTTTTTCCAAATTCTCAGCATCGACTGCGATTCTACTACTAGGTGTCCGTTCTCATCCTTACAGGCCTCCGTTCGGGCTTTATAGCCTTGAGACATTCATTTTATCCGCTGATAAAATCTTCGAACGTCGTGCCTGCAATAGCACCTCTCCAAGTTTTCAATCGCCCGCTTCTCGTGCTCTTTCTTTTTTCTCTTGAGAAGCTTATGTTCCTCCCTTCTCTTAAGCTCGTAGAGCTCACGAGCCGCTCTTGTTTTTTTTGTGTAGTGAGGCTTTGTATGCCTCCTGCTTTTCCGCATGAATCCTTCTACACTCGTCAACCAACCAGGTGTTTCGTCGTGGTGGAGCTTTAAGGCCCAGCACTTCCGTTGCTGTGCTCTTCAGGGCTTGTTTGCACAGGCTCCATTGTTGCTCTACTGACTGAGTGGAGGATTGAGGTGTATCGGAGAGCTTAAAGGAGACGCGGTTGGCAAAGGCACTGGCGATCTCCGGCGAGGTGCTTGGTGTTCTAACTCTACTCCGCGGTGTTCGTGTTATGCGCTGACGTATCTTGGCTACTACAAGATAGTGGTCTGAATCGATGTTCGCTCCTCGGAAAGTGCGAACATCAAGAATAGTGGAGGAGTGTCTGACGTCAATCGCGATGTGGTCAATCTGGTTGGTGACTGATTGATCTGGCGACCGCCAGGTGCTATTGTGTATATCGAGGTGGGAAAATCGTGTGCTGGCTACAAGAAGATTTCGCCCCGTGGCAAGGTCGATCAGCCTATGTCCGTTATCGGATGTGGTGTCATGTAGGCTGTGTTTGCCGATGACCCGCTCAAAGATGCTTTCTTTACCCAGCTTAGCGTTAAAATCTTCTAGTATGATTTTGGTATCATAGCTGGGGCATTTGGTATATGTTCTGTCTAGGAACTTAAGGAATAGCCACTGTAATTTCAATCGATATTCGTCGTTTACCGATATAAGGCATACACAGAGCTCAAAAAGTATCCGTATAGAAGCTACTTTTTAGAATATTATGAATATTTAGAATATTGTGAAAATATGAATTTGATAATCAACAAAAAATAAAAAAGATGAACTACAGTCAATGTATTTACACAAAAACAAAAGCATTTTTATTAAAAACATTAAGAAATAACAATTCATTTTCTTCTTCTTCTTAACGGGCGCTACAGTTCGGGGCGAACCTGGGCCTCAACCAACATGCCCCTTCAACTAGCACGATCTTTTACTAGCCTTTTCCATTGCCGCACACCCAGTTGGTGAGGTCCCCTTCCACCTGTGTGCGCCATCTTAGGTGCGGCCGTCCTCTGATTCTTCGTCCCTCGGGGTTGGATTCAAAGCCTCTCCGGGCTGGAGCTGTGGTGTCCATTCGCTCTACATGGCCCAGCCAACTTAGGCGTTGAATCCGTAGACGCCTGACTAGGCTGTCGCTGTACAGCCCGTAAGGTTCGTGGTTGAATCTTTGCCTCCATCCACCGTCTGCGTTTATAGGTCCGAAAATTACGCGCAAAATCTTTCTCTCGAACCGACCAAGAGCCTCCTCATCCGCTTTTGATAGTGTCCATGCTTCTTCGCCGTACAACAGGACCGGGATGATAAGGGTCTTATATAGAGTCAACTTTGTCGTTCGGGAGAGGGCTCCATTGCTCAATTGCCTCCTGAGCCCTGCGTTTGATTTCGGAACTGATGTCGTTGCTCCAGGTCACTGCGGAGCCAAGGTAGACGGAGTCCTTAACTACCTCGAACTTATATCTGCCTGTACAAGCGTTCTGGCCAAGACATCGGTAGTGAGCGTCCTTTTTTGATGACAGCGTATATTACTGGCGATCTCCGGCGATAGTAGCTTTCCGACGTCATAGCTTGGTGTTCTAACTCTACTCCGCGGTGTTCGTGTTATGCGCTGACGTATCTTGGCTACTACAAGATAGTGGTCTGAATCGATGTTCGCTCCTCGGAAAGTGCGAACATCAAGAATAGTGGAGGAGTGTCTGACGTCAATCGCGATGTGGTCAATCTGGTTGGTGACTGATTGATCTGGCGACCGCCAGGTGCCTTTGTGTATATCGAGGTGGGAAAATCGTGCGCTGGCTACAAGAAGATTTCGCCCCGTTGCAAGGTCGATCAGCCTATGTCCGTTATCGGATGTGGTGTCATGTAGGCTGTGTTTGCCGATGACCCGCTCAAAGATGCTTTCTTTACCCAGCTTAGCGTTGAAATCTCCTAGTATGATTTTGGTATCATAGCTGGGGCATTTGGTATATGTTCTGTCTAGGAGATCAAAGAAATCATCTTTGATTGAGTCATCCTTGTCTTCCGTGGGGGCATGGACGCATATGAGGCTGATGTTACAGAAATTTGCCTTGATGCGGATCGTTATGAGGCGTTCACTCACATACTGGAAACTTAGGACTTTATGTCTTAGTCCACCTCTAACAACAAATCCGCATCCAAATAGTCTCTGTCCTCTCTCCCTATAGCAGTCACCGTAGTAAATGTCGCAGTTTTTCATCCGCTTTTTACCCGGTCCATTCCATCGCATTTCCTGGATGGCAGTTATGTCCGCTTTATAGCGGTCTAGGGCGTCCGCAAGTTGTTCGGCCGCACGTGGTCTGTTTAGGGACCTAACATTCCACGTACAGAACCGAAGGTCCTTGTTTGTTTTTTGTTTTCTCATAGGGTCGTCAACATAGATCCGTTCCGTTTTATTATCCGAGGCTGATTTGTGTTTCTGAGCAATTAGTGGTTTTACGGTTATGGTTCGCTAGACCATAGCCCAACCGACACTAATCCTGTTTGGTGGCGCAGGATACTCGCCATTCGGCCTCTTCCGTCAGTAATTTCCCTTTTAAGGAAATTTCCAGATGGCACCACGAGGAGGTGGAAGTAGGACCTGACTAGCAGAGCTGCAAGATGTTCGGCTGCAGAGGCTCTTACTCGCTTTTTGTCGGGCCAGCATCCGTCGGCAGATGCTACCCCTACGAGGCCTTTGCTAGTCCTTCACCATCATAGATGACATTGACGTTATTTTTTATTTTTTTTAAATAATTTGCGCGCACTTAAGGTCTAATAACCTCATTATGTCGGCAACACAGTGCGGGCAGAAGGTAGAGAGGAAGAGGAATAGAGGATGCCGATGGACATTGATCTTAAATGCTTGCATGTTGCATTTAGGGGGGAAAACCGAATCCGGCAGGGAGTTCCAGATTCGTGTGGTTCGGTTAATGAAAGATTCTCTATATTTGACAGTACGTCCGAAAGCGGGATTCAGGGTGTATTGGTGAGCATTCCTAGGGAGACGTGTGTTGCGGGAGAAATGTTAAAGGGGCGGAATGCAACTGGCTATCTCATCAGAGCATTTTTGGTGGAAGTAACGATAAAATAGGGAGAGGCAGGTAACATTCCTGCGGTGTTCCAGCGAGTCTAATGTTTTGGTAATGATTGAGTCCCCTATCAATTTTATAGCCCGCTTTTGTATTCTGTCTAGTATGTGCAATAAGGTCTTCGAAGCACAGGACCAGACATGAGCGTTAAACTCTAATTTGGTGCGAATGAACGCCTTATAGATTGTAGCCAGGTCTAAGGGTGAGAACAATTTCTTGCTCCTGTATAAGAAGCCTAGGCATTTCGCAGCATTCTTGGCGACACTGGGTATGTGGTCGCTCCAATTAAGATTGTGAGCAACACACATACCCAGGATGGAAAGCATTTCGGTTTCTGAGATGCAAGTGCCATTTATGGATAATGGCTGCGGGTTAGTTATACGCTTTAACGACAAGAGACAGCATTGTGTCTTGGATGCATTAAATTTCACTCTCTTGTTTTTCCACCCCATTGGATGATGCTGTCGATATCGGAATTTAATGAGCTCAACATACGCTGTCGCTCACTATATACAACCGAAGTGCAGGGTCGTAAACTAGTGAACGAATATGAGAAGCTGAGGGTACTGTCGTCAGCGAAGGAGTGAATGGGATTAGAAGTGACAAACAAGAGATCATTTATAAAAATAAGAAAGAGTGTCGGAGTCAAAACGGAGTCCTGGGGAACACCAGCATTTACAAAGTGAGTATCAGACTTGAATCCGTCCAAAACAACTTGAATTGAACGATTCGAAAGGTAGCTTCTAATTCATTGAAGAACAGACTCATCGATCCCAAAAGTTAGTGCAATGGGTCGGTAGTTGGAGGGAGAAGATGATTCGCCTTTTTTGGGTATGGGCTGGAAAAATGCTGTTTTCCACCTACTCGGAAAGAGCCCAGAGGAGTAGGAAAGGTGAAAAAGCTTACGCAGTGGTTTTGTCAGGGTAGAAGAACACCTTTTCAGAACTATGGGGGCAATACCATCGGATTTGTGTATGTCGAGGTCCTTAAGAACGCTTGCGACTGTACGAGTGCGGAAATGGATTAGTTCCATGGTGGAATTGACGCACTCTAGTACAGGCTGAGACAAAGTACAAGCAGAGAGCTGAGAACTGGTTGCGAAATGGGCAGCAAGTAGTCTAAGGGGGTGACAACTGTAATGTCATAGTGAATGAGCGTTGGTATAGACGACGTAGTTGAGTTTTTCACAAACGACTTTTGCTACCTTTTGGACATTGAAGGATTTTACGCCTTAATTTTTGGTCGGATTGGAATTGAACCCGTCGAATGTGGGTGTTGCAGTCATTTCTGGCTCGTATGCACTTTTTTCGGTTTTCCTCAGAACTGTTCGCCTTGTAGGCCCGAAAACTTAGCTCCCTGAGCCTAATAGCCTCTTTGCAGCTCAAGTAAAACCACGTATTATCCTTAAGCCTGGTGCTTTTATCTTAATCTAATCTGG